>OX638299.1:20321423-21696409 GCA_951812265.1 Taphrorychus bicolor | reverse complement strand
CAGCCACCCTAAAACTAAGTTTCTTTTTAAAATGTGGGTCAAAATTACTAAATGTATAGTTGACCAAAAGTAGGTACTTACTACTCTCTTTGGAAAGAGTAATTGCGTAATTACTTTCTAGAGTTGACAAACCTGTTTTCACAGTAAGAATGTAAAGATGTCAATACTCTCAGAATGTCCTAGATCAGGTACCCAGAGACTAAGTTTCTTTTTGAAATATGGGTCAAATTTACTAAATGTTGACCAAAAGTGGGTACTTATTACTCTGTTTTGGATGGAATAATTACGTAGTTACTTTCTAGGGGTGACAAACCAGTTTTCTCAGTAAAAATGTAAAGAAGTCATTACTCTCAGAACGTCCTAGATCAGCCACCCAAAAACTAAGTTTCTTTTTAAAATGTATGTCAAAGTTACTAAATGCATAGTTGACAAAAAGTAGGTACTTACTACTCTCTTTTGGATGGAGTAATTGCGTAATTACTTCCTAGAGTTGACAAACCTGTTTTCTCAGTAAGAATGTAAAGAGATCAATACTCTTAGAACGTCCGAGATCAGCCACCCAAAAACTAAGTCTCTTTTTGAAATATGGGTCAAAGTTACTAAATGTATAGTTGACCAAAAGTAGGTACTTACTACTCGCTTTTGGATGGAGTAATTGCGTAATTACTTCCTAGAGTTGACAAACCTGTTTTCTCAGTAAGAATGTAAAGAAGTCAATACTCTCAGAACGTCCTAGATCAGCCACCCAAAAACTAAGTTTCTATATGAAATATGGGTCAAAGTTACCAAATTTATAGTTGACCAAAATTAGGTACTTATTACCCTTTTTTGAATGGAGTAATTGCGTAATTACTTTCTATAGGTGACAAGCCTGTTTTCTCAGTAAGAATGTAAAGATGTCAATACTGTCAGAAAGTCCTAGATCAGCCACACAAAAACTAAGTTTCTTTTTGAAATATGGGTCAAATTTACTAAATGTTGACCAAAAGTGGGTACTTATTACTCTGTTTTGGATGGAATAATTACGTAGTTACTTTCTAGAGGTGACAAACCAGTTTTCTCAGGAAAAATGTAAAGAAGTCAATACTCTCAGAACGTCCTAGATCAGCCACCCAAAAACTAAGTTTCTTTTTAAAATGTAGGTCAAAGTTACTACATGTATAGTTGACAAAAAGTAGGTACTTACTACTCTCTTTTGGATGGAGTAATTGCGTAATTACTTTCTAGAGTTGACAAACCAGTTTTCTCAGTAAGAATGTAAAGATGTCAATACTCTCAGAACGTCCTCGATCAGCTACCCAACAACTAAGTTTCTATTTGAAATATGGGTCAAAGTTACTAAATGTATAGTTGACCAAAAGTAGGTACTTGCTGCTCTCTTTGGGATGGAGTAATTGCGTAATTACTTTCTAGAAGTGACAAGCCTGTTTTCTCAGTAAGAATGTAAAGATGTCAATACTCTCAGAAAGTCCTAGTTCAGCCACCCCAAAACAAAGTCTCTTTTTGAAATATGGGTAAAATTTACTAAATGTTGACCAAAAGTGGGTACTTATTACTCTGTTTTGGATGGAATAATTAGGTAGTTACTTTCTAGAGGTGACAAACCAGTTTTCTCAGTAAGAATGTAAAGATGTCAATACTCTCAGAAAGTCCTAGATCAGCCACCCAAAAACTAAGTTTCTTTTTGAAATATGGGTCTAATTTACTAAATGTTGACCACGAGTAGGTACTTATTACTCTGTTTTGGATGGAATAATTACGTATAAAGATGGGTTTTCACCCGGTTTTTTCATTATTGAGGGTTTATTCCCTGCACACATCCTGGAAAATTCCGGGTTTATTCCATTATAACCTCTAAATTAAACTTTTTCAATACGCTTAACTCTTACCAATTAAGCAATAATTAGTTGGTTTGTGCAGCTTGAAGCTTTTAATCAATTGACCAGTGTTTAGTTTATCAAAAAAACAAACCAGAATCTGGATTTATTGAATTCTAATCTAAAATCTAACCTTAAATCTTGAAACTGCCGGGTGCTTTCAAGAAAATATGGGAAAAAAACCCGGGTAAAAACCCTAAATTGGGTTTAAAGGTTTTTTGGGAATTTTCCCTTCGCCCATCTATAATTACGTAGTTACTTTCTAAAGGTGACAAACCAGTTTTCTCAGTAAGAATGTAAAGATGTCAATACTCTCAGAAAGTCCTAGTTCAGCCACCCCAAAACTAAGTTTCTTTTTGAAATATGGGTCAAATTTACTAAATGTTGACCAAAAGTGGGTACTTATTACTCTGTTTTGGATGGAATAATTACGTAGTTACTTTCTAGAGGTGACAAACCAGTTTTCTCAATAAGAATGCAAAGAAGTCGAGACTCTCATAACATCCTAGATCCGCCACCCAAAAACTAAGTTTCTTTTTAAAATGTGGGTTAAAGTTACTAAATGTATAGTTGACCAAAAGTAGGTACTTACTACTCTCTTTTGGATGGAGTAATTGCGTAATTATTTTCTAGAGTTGACTAACCTGTTTTCTCAGTAAGAATGTAAAGATGTCAATCCTCTCAGAACGTCATAGATCAGCTATCCAAAAACTAAGTATCTATTTGAAATATGGGTCAAAGTTACTAAATGTATAGATGACCAAAAGTGGGTACTTATTACCCTCTTTTGAATGGAGTAATTGCGTATATAATTACTTTCTATAGGTGACAAGCCTGTTTTCTCAGTAAGAATGTAAAGAGGTCAATACTGTCAGAAAGTACTAGATCAGCCACCCATAAACTAAGTTTCTTTTTAAAATGTGGGTCAAAATTACTAAATGTATAGTTGACCAAAAGTAGCTACTTACTACTCTCTTATGGATAGAGTAATTGCGTAATTACTTTCTAGAAGTGACAAGCCTGTTTTCTCAGTAAGAATGTAAAGATGTCAATACTCTCAGAAAGTCCTAGTTCAGCCACCCCAAAACAAAGTTTCTTTTTGAAATATGGGTAAAATTTACTAAATGTTGACCAAAAGTGGGTACTTATTACTCTGTTTTGGATGGAATAATTAGGTAGTTACTTTCTAGAGGTGACAAACCAGTTTTCTCAGTAAGAATGTAAAGATGTCAATACTCTCAGAAAGTCCTAGATCAGCCACCCAAAAACTAAGTTTCTTTTTGAAATATGGGTCTAATTTACTAAATGTTGACCACGAGTAGGTACTTATTACTCTGTTTTGGATGGAATAATTACGTATAAAGATGGGTTTTCACCCGGTTTTTTCATTATTGAGGGTTTATTCCCTGCACACATCCTGGAAAATTCCGGGTTTATTCCATTATAACCTCTAAATTAAACTTTTTCAATACGCTTAACTCTTACCAATTAAGCAATAATTAGTTGGTTTGTGCAGCTTGAAGCTTTTAATCAATTGACCAGTGTTTAGTTTATCAAAAAAACAAACCAGAATCTGGATTTATTGAATTCTAATCTAAAATCTAACCTTAAATCTTGAAACTGCCGGGTGCTTTCAAGAAAATATGGGAAAAAACCCGGGTAAAAACCCTAAATTGGGTTTAAAGGTTTTTTGGGAATTTTCCCTTCGCCCATCTATAATTACGTAGTTACTTTCTAAAGGTGACAAACCAGTTTTCTCAGTAAGAATGTAAAGATGTCAATACTCTCATAACATCCTAGATCCGCCACCCAAAAACTAAGTTTCTTTTTAAAATGTGGGTTAAAGTTACTAAATGTATAGTTGACCAAAAGTAGGTACTTACTACTCTCTTTTGGATGGAGTAATTGCGTAATTATTTTCTAGAGTTGACTAACCTGTTTTCTCAGTAAGAATGTAAAGATGTCAATCCTCTCAGAACGTCATAGATCAGCTATCCAAAAACTAAGTATCTATTTGAAATATGGGTCAAAGTTACTAAATGTATAGATGACCAAAAGTGGGTACTTATTACCCTCTTTTGAATGGAGTAATTGCGTATATAATTACTTTCTATAGGTGACAAGCCTGTTTTCTCAGTAAGAATGTAAAGAGGTCAATACTGTCAGAAAGTACTAGATCAGCCACCCATAAACTAAGTTTCTTTTTAAAATGTGGGTCAAAATTACTAAATGTATAGTTGACCAAAAGTAGCTACTTACTACTCTCTTATGGATAGAGTAATTGCGTAATTACTTTCTAGAGTTGACAAGCCTGTTTTCTCAGTAGGAATGTAAAGATGTCAATACTCTTACAGTGTCCTAGATCCAGCCACCCAAAAACGCTCACAAACTTCAATAACAGATCTTTATGGAACTTCTGGCCTACATTTCTCAAGGTTAGCTGCAAGTGCGCCATTAGCTGCAAGCTCAACCTTTGCAGCTAATGGCAAACGAAAATATATCAAAGTTTGCTTCAACTATAAAGCATTTCTTAAACAATAACACCAACTTCGTTACTTAAAACTCATACGTTTACCAAGATAGAATACCTCCTTGTAGTCCTTGGGCAATTAGAAAGATCTTCACAATCTCCTTCTTTGCCAAGTGAACCACGAACTTGAATTCTTGCCCTGCACCTCCGACTTCCATTGCTTTGCTCCCCGAAAGTCTCGAAACGGATAAACTAATACAGTTTAGAAAAAGTCCACCAAAAATGTATTAAAAACTCGCACCTCAAACTCTCAAACAAATAATTATGCAATTTAAAAAGTAAACTTCAACTTTCAAATTTAAAGTTTGCACATTTAACTGTCCCGTTGTCTTTGTTTATTACACGAAAATAATAAAAGACCACAACGTAAACTGTATAGTTAACTAGAGTATGTCAATGTCAAATTGAGAGCCGTTATTTATCTTTTACTATAACGTTTGTATGCTTGGTTGCCTAAAAACTACACGAAAAAGTGCTTTTGATTTTGAATAATACACCTATTAGCGTTTTTTTTACTGGCAATTTGCGCACTGAGTATTTTCCGTCCTTTGTCAATTCAAACAAAATATAATGGAAATACACTCAGTGCGCACTAGTGCAGCTAGTTAAAAAAGCTATAAGTAAAATAAATTTCAAAATAATTGGCACCAACATTAATTTTTTGTTGTGGGTTGTTCTAAATTGAATTATTATTAGTCTTGGAAATTAGAATATTTATCAGAGGTAAGCAGGCAGGTAAATAATAGAAAATTAATCAGGAATGTCGCTTTTAAACAATGTGGTCAAAGGTGCACCACACACCGTGGACCACGATCTGATGAACAAAATGTACACGGGTTTAACTTAAATGATTTGCAAGTGCTGAAATTATTGGATAATCAGTCTTTAAGACACCGATTACCCAAGAATTTCAGCTTGCAATTTTCCAAGAATTTCAACTCAGACTCGGCACTTGATTATAGTATTA
This sequence comes from Taphrorychus bicolor, assembly GCA_951812265.1. NCBI lineage: Eukaryota > Metazoa > Arthropoda > Insecta > Coleoptera > Curculionidae > Taphrorychus > Taphrorychus bicolor. The sequence goes on along the minus strand of OX638299.1, from coordinate 21,691,035 downwards.
CGGGCATGACATTGTGGCCCATAGCTTAGATCCCTCAGGAAGAGTCATGCTGGACGCTCTCTTAGAGACTCAGAGGTTTACATTCTTGCCAGATCTATCAAGACCTTACACTTTCATCTATGCCATACATGAGTGGTTTTATCCGAAAATTTTAAATGTCGTATCTGAGCGTTTTAAACTAGATATCTGCCATGAAGAAGAGCTGCGGCTGTGTTCTTTGCCAAAGGAAAAAGCTTTGAAATTTGACGTAACTCAGTGAGTATAATAATTATAAACCTAAAACTGTATGTAAATGTTCTTCCTTCGCAGGTGTCCTAGAGATGTGTATGTCGAAAATCTGAAACCCGAAGATTTTGATTTTATAAAGAAAATTTGGCCGCTTAGTTGGAAATCTGCCGATAAAAAATTAAAATATCTGGCCAAATTAAAAAAAGGTTTCGGGCTTTACCTAAAGTCCAATGGCAAATTAGTCTCTTGGGTGTTTTCCAATTGCCTTGGTAATAACTAAACATAGGAAAGCTTTTCTTTCCAGCTACATGTGGTCTTCATAGGTCAGCTTGGTGGTCTTCAGACATTGGATGACTACCAACGTAAAGGATATGCTAAAATAGTTGTACAACACATGGCCAGATATCTGGCGGAACAAGGCTTCGATTCTTGTGCAACGGTGCATCCAAAGAACGTGGCATCCATGGAGTTTTTTGAAAAATTGGGCTTTCGAGATTTATATGGAGTCGGTTTTATTGGAGTGCTCCACATTGGCGAAGACCTCGACGTCGTTAAGCGTTCCTGCTTTCCAAAACTTTAGAACTTTAAAGTGGTTGCCCAAGAAGTTCACGGGAAGCAATTTATTAGTCGTGGCAGTCAAAATGGGGTGAAGTTCTGTTATACTCAGGTAGCACACTACGTCATGTGGACGTCCAAATGACGACATGAGATTGAGCCAGAGACGTCAATCAACTGGTCGTCTGGACGTCCAAATGACGGCTACATGTCACAGCCACAAGACGTTCATTGGTTGACGTCGGTCGGACGTCTGCGTTTAGACGTCTTCCGACGTCCTTTTATTGACGTCTCTACATATTTAATATATCATGTTTTGCATTTTATCATAAAAAATTCCATTACAAATCTTATACATGTGAAGTGATCTAAATGTTTTAAACATGTTTTATTGGAAATATAATACATTATGTATACACACCTCTTCTTTATCAAAAAATTGCAAACGTTTCGACTATTTATTTAGTCTTCCTCAGGGCTGAAACTCAAGAAAACCTGTGTGTAACGAATCCCTAGGCTCAGCTTATAATAGAAATACATATGCATATTTAACATGGTAGAACGCAAGTCTTTACCGTCGAGCATTATCTAACTGAATTCATATATAAGATAAATACGAAAGTGCATACACTATACAAGGATTTAACATTTCACAATAAGAGCATTAACTTTGCACAAGCTTCTGAAAGCTTTGCACACGCCTTGCATATATTTTATAATAAAAATGATAATTTATGAAGCACAATCGCAGTCGTAGAAAAAGTATAGTGTGCAACACGTACGAAAATCACTCTTCGCACACTTGTAACGTTGTGTCACTCTGTCACACTAGTGTGAAAAGTGCAATTTTTGACACTAGTTGCGCATTATTCTATTTGTAAAGTTCGGTCTTTTCTGGCTATTTTAGCCCGGGAGTATGTGACCGATTAATAGTATAAACAGCAAGTGATTTCAATAACAATCATAGCAAACACGATAAACTTACTTTTTGATGCTTCTGTGGGTCATAACGATGCCATCAATCGGTGGTTTTAGTATAATTCAAATAGAGACGTCGATAGAGAAGGCTCGGGAAATATGCACATGAAAATAATGAAACAGTTACTGTTCTGCATCAAAATAACAATAAATCATACTACTCACAGGGGGTCCGAAGCACCCCCGCGTCGGGCCTCGCTTGCCCTACTAACTCCATCAGTCCATGTACCGTCTAGTACTAATATACACTCGTAACATGGACCAGGAAAAATGTAAAAATAAATAATATAAATGCTCTCAATATAAGTCACCAATTACTTTGTTACCTTCTGATCTTCGACAACTAGCTAGTGCCCCCCTAAAATTGATTAGTAAACGAGTTGAGGCTCGCACCCGAGAACTCAGAAGCCGCTAAGCAGTGAGTATCTCTAACCAGCAGGTACGGTCATCCGGCTGACACTACATACCCGCTAGTGTCGACTGGGGAGCATAAGAGGTACCCCCAAAACTCTTATGTATCCGCAACCTCAGAAGCATAGTACTATCCCCACCCCTCGAGGTGTCGCCGGGGTTTTTCCTCATCAGTATATGCATATACATTATCAACAACAAAAACAACTTTGCCTAGGTCTTACCAACTTAACACCCCCCTTCGGTTGGGTCCCCAACTACTTATCACACACCGCTACTTTCACGGAACCACTCCCTTTCGATGCCGGCACCATTCGCTTCTTTTTCGCTCAATCTCGCACACAACACTCACCCTCTCTTCCCTCCTACATTACAGAACCCCCCCTGTATTCTAGGCATGTGTCCCTTATTCCTCTTATCGACTTTGGTCTCCAGTTTTACCATTTCACTTTAACCAGTATTTAATTATCTTGAGACGTAGGCCTGACTGAATTAGGTTATTAAAACAGCTAGAGTAAGCAAAAGTTGCATATTGACCATAAGCGAATTAATGGGAATATAAAAGTAGTAATTAAGTTTATAAAAATAGCGAAATATTGAAATATATATAGAATACTTAAAGTCAAAAAAAAATAGGTTTTACATATTTAATAAAACGTCTCAAAATCCATTACCGCCACGAAAATACATATTATAGTACCTGAACTAACCGTTTATGAGAGTGATCATCTGCTTAATTTTTCCAAATTATTCTATTGCTTGATCTATTTTCCAAATTATTCTATTACCTGATCTATTTTATAATTATCTAAAAACAAAGTGTCAGTAGCATATGTCCTAAGCCAAAAGACAAAAATCTTCTGATTCTATTGTCCTAACAAATCTTCTGGAATTTCTAATTTTTTAGATAAGTCTTCTGATCTATCTTAATAAATTTTTATACAACTCAGAAATCTTTTGATCTAGTTAGGGTTTTTTGACAAATCTTCTGAGCCGGAAACCTTTGCAGCAGTCGTCTGGTATATCTTATATTATCTCTTATATATTATATATATTATCTATACTAAATATTCTGATGCTTTAAAAAAATACAAAATGTACTACAAAAGGCAGTGCGAAGGTAGTTTACGTCTTTTGAAAAAAGACGTCTTTTGAGCGTGGGATTCTACTAGGAAATCTTCTGATGCTCTAGAAACTAGCAAAATGTATTAATGTTGGTACAAGGGTAGTTTAGATCCTACGCAAAGAGATGGAAATCTTCAGATCTCAAAGAGATTTTTTTAACCAATCTTCTGAGACCTCAAAATCTATAAAGACGTCATTTTCTTGCCAGTGTAGGGAGTCTAGTTTCTATATGAAGAGTCGGAAAACTAGAATTTTATTACAAATCTTCTGAGATTGAAAGGATTTGGCATTTAGCTGATCCAACTTAGACGATATATTGTATCACTTGTTTATTGTTCAGAAATACTTCAATCTCTAAAATTCGTACTTTTTTATAGTTATTATAATCTTTAATTTATTTTCTGAATCTCTAAAAATGGCAAAGTGTCAGTACAAATGTAGTGCAGGTCAATGCTAAAAGACAAAAGGCAAAGTATCTTCTGATTCTATTGTAATTGTCTTAATATAAATCTTCTGAGATTTAAAATTTTTTAGACAAGTCTTCTGATCTTTCTTAGACCAGAACGTTTCTGATCTAGTTAGTGTCTTTTTACTAATCTTCTGAGCCTGAAACCTTTGCAGTAGTCTTTTGGTGTAACTTGTATTATCTCTTGTTCTACGGAATTTATAGCAAATTATGTGATTTCTGAGAATTATCTAATTTTTATAGCCTATTTTATGTTCCAGTCTATTTTCTGATGCTTTCAAAAATAGCAAAAGGCAACGCGAAAGTAGTTTAGATCTTTTGCAACAAGTCGAAACCTTCTGAGCTTGAGATTTTACTAGGAAGTCTTCTGATGCTCTAGAAACTAGCCAAATAAATTAATGTTGGTACAAGGGTAGGTTAGATTCCATGAAAAGAGATGGAAAACTTCAGATCCCATAAAGATTTTCTGAGACCTCAAAACGTATAAATTCGTCATTTTCTTGTCTCTGTAAGGAGCCTAGTAGCTATATGAAGAGTCGGAAAACTTCTCATCTACTTAGAATTGTATTACAAAGCTTCTGAGGCTGAAAAGGTTTGGCATTTATCTTATCCAACTTGAAGGATATTTTATATTTCACTTGTTTACTGTTCAGAAATACTTCATTCTCTCTAATTCTTAAGTTTTCATAGTTAATATCATTTTTAATTTATTTTCTGATTCTTTAAAAATGGCAAAGTATCGGTACAAATGTAGTGCAGGTCAATGGTAAAATACAAAAATCTTCTGATCTTATTGTAATTGTCCTAACGAATCTTCTGAGATTTCTAATTCTCACTAAGGCAGTGCAAAGGCAGTTTAGGTCTGTCAAAATGGTCTGAGCTTGGAGATTTTACTACCAAATCTTCTGATGCTCTAGAAACTAGCAAAATGTATTAATGTTGGTAAAAGGGTAGTTTAGATTCCACGCAAAGAGATTCAGATCCAAAAGAGAGTTTCTAACCAATCTTCTGAGATCTCAAGATAATAAAGGCGTTACTTTCTTGTCTCTGTAGGCGGTCTAGTTGCTATGTGATGAGTCGGAAATCTTCTGATCCATATCTAGAATTTTATTACAAATTTTCTGAGACTGAAAGGATTTGGCATTTATCTGATCCAACTTAGAGAATATTTTGTATTTCACTTATCAGTGCAAATGTGGTGCAGGTCAATGCAAAAAGACAAAAATCTTTTGATTCTATTGTAATTGTTCTAACAAATCTTCTGAGATTTCTACTTCTTTAGACAAGTCTTCTGATCTATCTTAGACAACATCCTATAAAACCAGAACCCTTCTGATATAGTTCGGGTCTTTTCACAAATCTTCTGAGCCTGAAACCTTTGCAGTGGTCTTCTGGTATATCTCGTATTATCTCTTGTTTTACGGAATACATAAGAAATGATGCGATTTCTGAGAAATATCTAATTTCCTTAGAATATTATGTTTTTCAGTCTATTTTCTGATTCTTTCAAAAAATAGCAAAATGTACTGCAAAAGGCAGTACCAAGGTAGTTTAGGTCTTTTGTAAGTCAAAATCTTCTGAGCTTGGGATTTTACTAGCAAATCTTCTGATTCTCTAGAAACTAGCAAAATGTATTAATGTTGGTACAAGGGTAGTTTAGATTCCATGCAAAGAGATAAAAATCTTCAGATCCCAAAGAGATTTTCTAACCAATCTTCTGGGACCTCAAAACCTATAAAGAGGTCATTTTCGTATCTCTGTAGGGAGTCTAGTTGCTATGTGAAGAGTCGGAAAACTTCTGATCCACTTAGAATTTTATTACAAATCTTCTGAGACTGAAAGGATTTGGCATTTATGTGATCCATCTTAGACGGCATTTTGTATTTCACTTGTTTGTTGTTTATTGTTCAGAAATACTTTATTCTCTAAAATTCTTGATTTTTTTATAGTTATTATAATCTGTAATTGAATTTCTGATTCTCTAAAAATGCAAAGTGTCAGTACAAATGTAGTGCAGGTCAATGCTAAAAGACAAAGATCTTCTGATTCTATTGTAATTGTCCTAACAAATCCTCTGAGATTTCAAATTCTTTAGACAGGTCTTCTGAGATTTTATATTTTTTAGACAAGTTTTTGACAACTCTCTTCTGAGCCCTAAAACCTTTGCAGTAGTCTTCTGGTATATCTTGTATTTTCTCTTGTTTTACGGAATACATAGGAAATGATGTGATTTCTGTCTTTCCAGTCTATTTTCTAATGCTTTTAAAAATAGCAAAAGGCAGTGCAAAAGTAGTTTATATCTTTTGCAAAAACTCGAAATCTTCTGAGCTTGGGATTCTACTAGAAAATTTTCTGATGCTCTAGAAACTGGCAAAATGTATTAATGTTAGAAAAAATAGTTACTAAAAAAAACCTTTAATAAAATTGAAATATGTTTGTCAAGAACCACATTATGTGAAGTTTATGACTTGTTTACAAACATTATTGTTACAATATTTTATTGGACCTACGTATCGGACAAGGAACACTACAGGATATTGAATTGCTGGCCAGAAATAAAGCGCCTTCTTACTGCGAGAATCACAATAAATACAAAAGTACACTAGAACTACTCATTTTATAATTACTACCACAAAACTCAAATTTATTATTAAATAAATCCAAACAGGAATTTCCTATGTAACAAGTCAATAATATATCGGTCAGTGGACCAAAATCTAATAAGTGAGTTCTAGAATTTAGTTTTGCATGATGTTTTAAAAAAAATTAGAAGTACAACATCATTATTTCTATACAGATTGAATTGAAGGACAGAATGGTCATATTATGTGGCTATTTTATTCTGGCTATTATCTGTTTTATGTCTACCCTTTTACATTAGATCAGTCCACTGTGCGCTATAACCAATCAGCAAAGAGGTGAGAGTTTGTTTGCGAGAACGGATTGTTTGTAAACAATTTTTATATCGACTCATCAATTATTTATCTTGTAATAACAAGTATATGCAGTTAAAAAATTACTAAAAATACGTGTCAAGTTTCATACTATAAAATGTCCTTCACTGTTTATTAATGTACAACTAATTCGAAACAATATAGTCCACTCTTCGGATGGCATGAGGAATCTTTGATTCGCTATTCTTATTTGCAACCTAAATATAGCATGCATATTTCTCCGCATTGCACAGATAAGCCGCAGTCCCCAATTCCCCAACAAACACTTATTGCAGTCAGTATTAAACAGAATGAATCAAAGCAAGGATATTTTAGAAGAATTAAGTTCGTCAGAAATTGGAGAGCTAGCTAAGCTTTACGAAAAACATAAACATAAACTTCCCCATTTGCACAGCTTCATGCAGATGTGCCTCAAATCTAGACAATTTGGCATGGAGAAGTACGTCCATATATACTCACCAAATCAGTCATGGAAGGAAGATGGTACCTTCGTAGCTAGCGTGCCGGTAAGTTTATATATCTTTTTCAACAACTGATTAACCAGTACTGATTCTTAGAACCATGGTCACGACATAATTCTTCATAGCTTGGACCCAACCGGCAAAAACTTATTAGAGGGCCTTGAAAAAACCCAAAGATTCAAATTCCTTCAGGACCAGGCAAGAATCTACACTTACTTCTATGCTGTTCATCAAAATTTCTTCCCGAAGTTGTACCACCTCATGGCAAATGTGTTCAAATATGACATATATTCGGCGAATAAGCCCTATATGTGGTGCCTGAGAAAAGAAGAGGCCTTAAAGTTGGATACCACGTACGTGAGCTTTATTTGCTTTACTTACTCAATGCTACAGCAACAATGTTTTGACTACTTTTTTAAAGGTGTCCGGAAGGTGTTTCTGTGAGAGAACTAGAAAACAAAGATTTAGAAACTATCGTGGATCACTGGGAGCTGACATTTCCTGAAGCTCGACAAAAGTTATCCAACTGCCTGAAGCTAAGAAAGGGGTTTGGAGTATTTCTTAAAGGGGATGATAAGCTAGTTTCCTGGATTTGCCCATCGTGTTTTGGTAAGTTTTGAACAGAGAAAAAAAATATAAATCTATTTTTTACATAGTTGAGTCCATCAGTTTTACTCAAAGTAATGCAAGGTCGTACAAGTCGTACTTTAGACTAGCCCAAAAAGGTCTACTTACGTTGGTTACAGTTATATTTCTTGGTGTTGACAAAATCTCCTTAATCTCCCTAAAGCTACCGGGGTTATTATCTCCAACCAAAGACTTAGTCCATGGTTCCTCAAAGGCCCAAGCGGAGTTTTGACCCATCCACTAAAGACTATCGTCATTTGAAGCAAGTATCGCCAATACCGCAACAACTATTAGAAATTAATAACAGTTTACTATGAGGCCAAATCAATAATGATAAACAGTCGAAAATCGATTCTCTCAAAGACTAAGTCATTGAGCAGTTGGATAATTAAAAGACCCCAAGTCCGCTCCTAATGGAAAAATTTCTGATACTATCTCGAACGAAATGTATGAGAAGCGGTCGTTCTTGGAAACTAGAAGTAGTCAAATCAAAGACCTGTTAATACATCAGCCATCGTTAGAGACAACAGACATCGTTAGAGACAACTTGAGTGACGAATTAGAGAAAGTGCTGTCGCACTGTAAGATTTTTGGAGAAATGCATTAAATTAATGAAGAAAGTGAAAGAATTCCATGCTGATACTCACAATAATCTTAACTTCTAGTCGAACGCTAAAGGACGTATGCTGACCGTACTTGGACTTAACTCAAGTTATAGAGAGAATAATTCGGTCACAGATGCAACATGCCTAAGTCTTGAAAAAGAATTATTTAGGTGTCTACACTCTCTATAACTAGGAACATTAGATTGATATCTAGTCGATACTTGGAACTACCTTGTCCTGACCATAAGAAATCCAACACGAAACTGACCACTATCCATTGAAAATGGATAAATGGGACAAACTTGATGCCCAAATAACCTGGCTCAGAGATGCTCTGCAGAGTGTTTCTAACAACTTAGACGATGTCTTTTTGGAAAAAGAAACAAAACAGCGCATTAGAAAAGCAAATTCAATTATTGATGCGCAGAGCTTCAATCCGCAGTTGCTCAATTCAATGACAAAGTCACTGGACTGATACAATGAGAGTGATTATGATATCAGAACATTAAGCATCCAGAGATGTCAAAGACGCTATACCAACTAAGGTAAAGAATCGGTAGGTTTGGTTCTAGATGCTGTTCAAACTCGTCAGCAAGTGGCCACTCTCTAGGAACATTTGGACAAATTGGAAGACCGCGCCCATAACAGAAAAAATTTGAAACACAAACTTGAAGTCTTCTACATGGAACAATCAGGGGCTATAGATGGTATAAGAGATGCCAAAGAGCAAACTTTGCAAACTCAAATCCCTCGTGTTGGATGTTGAGGGTATTAGAGCGCAGCAAGAGGATTTTAGGAGATTCAAAACGTTAACTGTAAAAACCTGTTAATAAGAGCACAGAGGCTTGCATTAGGTTCGAACAAGACCTTATTCAATCCCCATTTTTAGAATTGTATTCTAAGAGTCTAGAGACTGACATAAAAAAAACAAATGATCGATGTAATACTGTGAAAGAGGAAATCAATGACAGAGAACGCAAGCTCGATGTCGCCTTGCTGCAATCTGAAAAATTCTAGGTCATAGATGATCTATAGAAGAGGTGATAGTCAGTCAAAAAGCACAATCTACCGATTACAAAGTGGTGAAAGCGCAGTTGCAAGAGCAGAAATTCTTAAAGAAAATATTACTTGAGAGATGTCTTACGAGAATGGAATATTGTGAAAGAGGAAATCAATGACAGAAAATACAAGCTTGACGAAATCGCCTTGCTGCAATCTGAAAAATTCCAGAAGGTCTTGGATGGCTTAGAGAAAGGATGGTAGTCAATCAGACCCCACCATCTGATGCCGATTACAAAGTGGTGAAAGCGAAGTTTCAAGAGCAGAAATTCTTGAAGAAAGTGTTACTTGAGAGATGTCTTACGAGAATGGAATACTGTGAAAGAGGAAATCAATGACAGAAAATACAAGCTTGACGAAATCGCCTTGCTGCAATCTGAAAAATTCCAGAAGGTCTTGGATGGCTTATAGAAAGGATGGTAGTCAATCAGACCCCACCATCTGCCGATTACACAGTGGTGAAAGCGAAGTTTCAAGAGCAGAAATTCTTGAAGAAAATGTCACAAGAGAGACGTCTTAGAAAAGACCAATGATCAATGTATTGCTGCAATCTGAAAAATTCTAGGAGGTGTTGGATGGATTACAGAAAGGGTGACAGTCAATCAGAAACCACCATTTGCCGATTACAAAGTGGCGAAGGCGCAGTTTCAAGAGCAGAAATTCTTGAAGAAAATGTCACTGGAGAGACGTCTTAGTGAAAACGAATAATCAATGGATTACTATGAAAGAAAATATCGTTAACAGAGAACACAAGCTCGACGACATCGCCTTGCTGCAATCTGAAAAATTCCAGAAGATCTTGGATGGCTTAGAGAAAGGATGGTAGTCAATCAGACCCCACCATCTGATGCCGATTACAAAGTGGTGAAAGCGAAGTTTCAAGAGCAGAAATTCTTGAAGAAAGTGTTACTTGAGAGATGTCTTACGAGAATGGAATACTGTGAAAGAGGAAATCAATGACAGAAAATACACGCTTGACGAAATCGCCTTGCTGCAATCTGAAAAATTCCAGAAGGTCTTGGATGGCTTAGAGAAAGGATGGTAGTCAATCAGACCCCACCATCTGATGCCGATTACAAAGTGGTGAAAGCGAAGTTTCAAGAGCAGAAATTCTTGAAGAAAATGTCACAAGAGAGACGTCTTAGAAAAGACCAATGATCAATGTATTGCTGCAATCTGAAAAATTCTAGGAGGTGTTGGATGGATTACAGAAAGGGTGATAGTCAATTAGAAACCACCATTTGCCGATTACAAAGTGGTGAAGGCGCAGTTTCAAGAGCAGAAATTCTCGAAGAAAATGTCACTGAAGAGACGTCTTAGAGAAAACGAATAATCAATGGATTACTATGAAAGAAAATATCGTTAACAGAGAACACAAGCTCGACGACATCGCCTTGCTGCAATCTGAAAAATTCTAGGTCATGGATGATCTATAGAAGAGGTGATAGTCAGTCAAAAAGCACAATCTACCGATTACAAAGTGGTGAAAGCGCAGTTGCAAGAGCAGAAATTCTTAAAGAAAATATTACTTGAGAGATGTCTTACGAGAATGGAATACTGTGAAAGAGGAAATCAATGACAGAAAATACAAGCTTGACGAAATCGCCTTGCTGCAATCTTAAAAATTCCAGAAGATCTTGGATGGCTTAGAGAAAGGATGGTAGTCAATCAGACCCCACCATCTGATGCCGATTACAAAGTGGTGAAAGCGAAGTTTCAAGAGCAGAAATTCTTGAAGAAAGTGTTACTTGAGAGATGTCTTACGAGAATGGAATACTGTGAAAGAGGAAATCAATGACAGAAAATACACGCTTGACGAAATCGCCTTGCTGCAATCTGAAAAATTCCAGAAGGTCTTGGATGGCTTAGAGAAAGGATGGTAGTCAATCAGACCCCACCATCTGATGCCGATTACAAAGTGGTGAAAGCGAAGTTTCAAGAGCAGAAATTCTTGAAGAAAATGTCACAAGAGAGACGTCTTAGAAAAGACCAATGATCAATGTATTGCTGCAATCTGAAAAATTCTAGGAGGTGTTGGATGGATTACAGAAAGGGTGATAGTCAATTAGAAACCACCATTTGCCGATTACAAAGTGGTGAAGGCGCAGTTTCAAGAGCAGAAATTCTCGAAGAAAATGTCACTGAAGAGACGTCTTAGAGAAAACGAATAATCAATGGATTACTATGAAAGAAAATATCGTTAACAGAGAACACAAGCTCGACGACATCGCCTTGCTGCAATCTGAAAAATTCTAGGTCATGGATGATCTATAGAAGAGGTGATAGTCAGTCAAAAAGCACAATCTACCGATTACAAAGTGGTGAAAGCGCAGTTGCAAGAGCAGAAATTCTTAAAGAAAATATTACTTGAGAGATGTCTTACGAGAATGGAATACTGTGAAAGAGGAAATCAATGACAGAAAATACAAGCTTGACGAAATCGCCTTGCTGCAATCTTAAAAATTCCAGAAGATCTTGGATGGCTTAGAGAAAGGATGGTAGTCAATCAGACCCCACCATCTGATGCCGATTACAAAGTGGTGAAAGCGAAGTTTCAAGAGCAGAAATTCTTGAAGAAAGTGTTACTTGAGAGATGTCTTACGAGAATGGAATACTGAGAAAGAGGAAATCAATGACAGAAAATACAAGCTTGACGAAATCGCCTTGCTGCAATCTGAAAAATTCCAGAAGGTCTTGGATGGCTTATAGAATGGATGGTAGTCAATCAGACCCCACCATCTGCCGATTACACAGTGGTGAAAGCGAAGTTACAAGACAAGAAATTCTTGAAGAAAATGTCACAAGAGAGACGTCTTAGAAAATACCAATGATCAATGTATTGCTGCAATCTGAAAAATTCTAGGAGGTGTTAGATGGATTACAGAAAAGGTGATAGTCAATTAGAAACCACCATTTGCCGATTACAAAGTGGTGAAGGCGCAGGTTCAAGAGCAGAAATTCTTGAAGAAAATGCCACTGAAGAGACGTCTTAGAGAAAACGAATAATCAATGGATTACTATGAAAGAAAATATCGTTAACAGAGAACACAAGCTCGACGACATCGCCTTGCTGCAATCTGAAAAATTCTAGGTCATGGATGATCTATAGAAGAGGTGATAGTCAGTCAAAAAGCACAATCTACCGATTACAAACTGGTGAAAGCGCAGTTGCAAGAGCAGAAATTCTTAAAGAAAATGTTACTTGAGAGATGTCTTACGAGAATGGAATACTGTGAAAGAGGAAATCAATGACAGAAAATACAAGCTTGACGAAATCGCCTTGCTGCAATCTGAAAAATTCCAGAAGATCTTGGATGGCTTAGAGAAAGGATGGTAGTCAATCAGACCCCACCATCTGATGCCGATTACAAAGTGGTGAAAGGGAAGTTTCAAGAGCAGAAATTCTTGAAGAAAGTGTTACTTGAGAGATGTCTTACGAGAATGGAATACTGAGAAAGAGGAAATCAATGACAGAAAATACAAGCTTGACGAAATCGCCTTGCTGCAATCTGAAAAATTCCAGAAGGCCTTGGATGGCTTATAGAAAGGATGGTAGTCAATCAGACCACACCATCTGCCGATTACACAGTGGTGAAAGCGAAGTTTCAAGAGCAGAAATTCTTGAAGAAAATGTCACAAGAGAGACGTCTTAGAAAATACCAATGATCAATGTATTGCTGCAATCTGAAAAATTCTAGGAGGTGTTAGATGGATTACAGAAAAGGTGATAGTCAATTAGAAACCACCATTTGCCGATTACAAAGTGGTAAAGGCGCAGTTTCAAGAGCAGAAATTCTTGAAGAAAATGTCACTGAAGAGACGTCTTAGAGAAAACGAATAATCAATGGATTACTATGAAAGAAAATATCGTTAACAGAGAACACAAGCTCGACGACATCGCCTTGTTGCCATCTGAAAAATTCTAGGTCATGGATGATCTATAGAAGAGGTGATATTCAGTCAAAAAGCACAATCTACCGATTACAAAGTGGTGAAAGCGCAGTTGCAAGAGCAGAAATTCTTAAAGAAAATGTTACTTGAGAGATGTCTTACGAGAATGGAATACTGTGAAAGAGGAAATCAATGACAGAAAATACAAGCTTGACGAAATCGCCTTGCTGCAATCTGAAAAATTCCAGAAGGTCTTGGATGGCTTAGAGAAAGGATGGTAGTCAATCAGACCCCACCATCTGATGCCGATTACAAAGTGGTGAAAGCGAAGTTGCAAGAGCAGAAATTCTTGAAGAAAATGTTACTTGAGAGATGTCTTACGAGAATGGAATACTGTGAAAGAGGAAATCAATGACAGAAAATACAAGCTTGACGAAATCGCCTTGCTGCAATCTGAAAAATTCCAGAAGGTCTTGGATGGCTTATAGAAAGGATGGTAGTCAATCAGACCCCACCATCTGCCGATTACACAGTGGTGAAAGCGAAGTTTCAAGAGCAGAAATTCTTGAAGAAAATGTCACAAGAGAGACGTCTTAGAAAAGACCAATGATCAATGTATTGCTGCAATCTGAAAAATTCTAGGAGGTGTTAGATGGATTACAGAAAAGGTGATAGTCACTTAGAAACCACCATTTGCCGATTACAAAGTGGTGAAGGCGCAGTTTCAAGAGCAGAAATTCTCGAAGAAAATGTCACTGGAGAGACGTCTTAGAGAAAACGAATAATCAATGGATTACTATGAAAGAAAATATCGCTAACAGAGAACACAAGCTCGACGACATCGCCTTGCTGCAATCTGAAAAATTCTAGGTCATGGATGATCTATAGAAGAGGTGATAGTCAGTCAAAAAGCACAATCTACCGATTACAAAGTGGTGAAAGCGCAGTTGCAAGAGCAGAAATTCTTAAAGAAAATGTTACTTGAGAGATGTCTTACGAGAATGGAATACTGTGAAAGAGGAAATCAATGACAGAAAATACAAGCTTGACGAAATCGCCTTGCTGCAATCTGAAAAATTCCAGAAGGTCTTGGATGGCTTATAGAAAGGATGGTAGTCAATCATACCCCACCATCTGCCAATTACACAGTGGTAAAAGCGAAGTTTCAAGAGCAGAAATTCTTGAAGAAATTGTCACAAGAGAGACGTCTTAGAAAAAACCAATCATCAGTGGATTACTATGAAAAAAAAACCATTAACAGAGAACACAAGCTCGACGTCGACCTGCTGCAATCTAAACAATTCTAGGAGGTTTTGGGTGGATTATAGAAGGGGTGGTAGTCAATCAGGAACCACCATCTGACGATTACAAAGTGGTGAAGACGAAGTTTCAAGAGCAGAAATTCTTGAAGAAAACGTCACTAGAGAGACGTCTTAGAGAAAACGAATGATCAATGGATTACTATGAAAGAAAAATCATTAACAGAGAACACAAGCTCGATGTCGACCTGCTGCAATCTGAAAAAAATGTAAGAGGTCTTGGAAGGATTATGGACTGGGATTATATAAAGTGGTGAAACCGCAGTTGCAAGAGCAGAAATTCTTAAAGAAAGTATGACTAGACCTTCAAATCATGTTCTCTCTGTTTGACAAGGGCAATGGACAAAGCCATCGGAGAGGAAAGCTATAAAAAAACAACTTAAAGACCTTATCGGCCGTTTTAACCGAAATTAGGTATTCAACGATGCACGCTTGACTTGGGTTATGCCGCAAAAGTGGCCAGAGCTCCAGGACAGATTTTTTCCTCTCCAAGAGTGAACTACTGAGGAGGAGATTCAATAAAAATGTGCAAACACTGCAGGCTTCATGATAACATCGTCAGTAAGAAACCTAATTTCCGTAAACTAACCAACATTCCACAACCGCCATAAACGCCTCATCGAATGGACGCAAGGGGAGATAAGGCTCGTGTGGAAGTGGATTTGCAAGAGCAAAGCATAGGGATAGATTCTCAACTGTACTAAGCCGGTCCTGGAATATTTAGTCATACGAGAAAGTCGACCATTATATGCCGCTGCTGAGCAAATATAGTGACTTACTGAAAGAAGTCACTTAGAAAAGCAACTCCCTCCAGAATTTACGAGAAATTGAGGAATTGCTAGGGTGGTTCAGAGAAGTTCAGAACCAAATGAGAGACGCTGAGAAGCTTTCACCAAAGCCTGGTCTCATTAGAATTCCACTTACAGAACTACTCATGCTTTAAACAAAGGCAATTCTAGCCAGAAGGCTATAGAAGGCTGGAGACGTTTCTATCTACTGCAGAGAAGGTGCTAAGAAAAAGTTCTTCCAACAAAAACACTTCAAAGATACTTTGCTTATCACAGAAAAAAAGATGGAAGGTATTCATATTATTGGACTGGTTGGCAACATGGAAGATGAAATCTCAATATTGGCTATTCCAGCCCTTCGATCTGTTACTATTGCCCAACAACAAGGCAACACTGAAACACTTAACGAACTGAACTATTAACGAACATACTCCTCTTCTGGATAAACTCGATAGAACTGCTTAAGCATTAATTAGGCTTTTTACTGGGGATGACGTAGCTAAAGTTTAAATGGTGTTGGAGAATGATAATGCTGGACACCCCGATTCGAAACTGAAATTCAGGGTGCGCTAACAAGTAAGTTCTCCAATAAACTTGAAGGAAAGCTCAGATCCCTATTATCAATGAATGTCAGTGAGTTGGAAAACAAGAAGGCCGATGAGCCTATCCTGGGGCTGCAGATGACCTAATCGACACGAGTCTAGAAGCAACAGAGCAGATCTAGCCATTAACGTCATTAAGTCCAAACTGGACTAATTGGAGAATCTATGAGATGACGTGCTAAAGGCCATCAAGAAAAGAGATCGCCCTTTCATTTAGAAGGAACTGCACACGATTATGAACGTGTTTACAGATCTAGAAGACTTACTAGTCAGCCAAGAATCACTAGCAGGATTATTCAAGAACAGCAGATTGCCCTGCAGGAAGTTAGACACGAAATCGATCAGTCGTAAACCTGAGGTCGATCAAGTTAGATCTTCGGGTCAAAGGTTGATGATATTGTGCGGTGAACCGAATAAACTGGAAGTGAAGAAACACATTGAAAGCTTGAACAACTCCAGGGATAATAATACCGGACAGTTCGCCAAAAAATGAGAGAATCATCTCGATACCAAGGACTTCCATGATATTTGGAACTTGATGTTCCCGGAAAGAGCGAGAAAGAAGTTAGAGGAAATGGACCTTTGGGAAGCTGCATCATCACCATCAAGTCACTTCAATCAGCTGAAAACCTTAAAAACTGTCGATCTCGAAAACCGGCAAAATCTCGCCTCGATTCTTGGTTTTAGTTTTCTTTTTTAAAGCTTAGGAAGATACTGAACTTTAATCGTATCGGAGCTTCATTACCTTCGCAGAAATGTATATGTGTGAGTAAAATGGTCGAAAACAAACTTTTATTTTTTAATCCTTCAGCTCTGACCTAATTCTAAATATCGACGACAAAGTAAGAAACGGTACATAGAAAGTTTCTTTTCTATTTGTCTGGAAGAGGATCATACGGCGACACTCACACACACCCTCAAAACAAAGATCAGAACAAACTGTCTTTAAAAAAACTTTTCTCTTAAATCCTTTAACATTTCTTATCTTTACTATCCTGCTACGTATTTATTGAAACATTACTTTCTAGGGCAAATGGCTGCTCTGCAAACCCTAGACGAGCACAAGAAAAAGGGATATGGGTCGCTGATGGTCAAACACATGGCAAAATATTTGGCTGAAGAAGGTTTCGACTGCTGTGGAACTGTAAATTCCGAAAATGAGGGCTCCCAGGCAGTTTTGAAGAAACTAGGATTTAAGGTATTGTTTCAGTGCCAGTATGTTGCTGTTTATAATAAATATTGAACAGTAAACAAATACCGTCAGATTCTGATTTTTTCCTGCCTTTCTACTACAGTAAGTCATTATAATATGAGCAAACAAACCTACCAATTTTCGTTTCCATTTACTTTAAAATAAACAGTAAACAGCACAATCTTTTCTTATCACAGTAAACTACTAATAAAAGATAAATCTACTGAACTATTGTTTTGAAGAACTTTGTAGTCAGTTCGAGTTCTGATATTGTGCATCAGTTCGAGTTCTGATATTATTGTGTTAAAATGAAGCCAAACCAAGATATTTTAATCCAACTGAAGGATAATGAGATAGAAGAACTGGCGCAACTGTATGAACCTCACAGGCAAAGTTTCCATTTAATATACAGCTTCTTGCAGACATGCATTAAATCGAAGACTATTAGGAAAATGTCAGATTTTGTGCAAATATATTCCCCCAGGAATAGTTGGAGGGAGGATGGAAGTTTCGTTGCATCGATGCCGGTAAGAATTCTGAACATTATGAGCAAATCTCATACCTACACTTAGCACACATAACATAACAGGCTCACGGGCATGACTTCGTAGCCCACAGCTTGGACCCATCTGGGAGGAACCTCATTGATGGGTTGAAACATACTAAAAGGTTCCACTTTTATGGAGATTCCTCGAGAGACTATTCTCTTTTTCACGCTATCCATGAACAGTTTTCGTCGAAAATAGCCGAAACTTTTCAGAGTTTTAGAAAATATGACGTAATTGTTGAAGAAGTGGGGATGTGGGCTTTGGATAGAGATGAAGCCTTAAAGTTTCAATCTGAAGATTGGTAAGTTGTTCTGTAACCACATCATGCATCCTCACTTTCACATAAATTAGGTCACTTCCCGACGTGTATATTAAAGAAATCCAACCAAGCGACGTTCCATTAATAAACAGCGTATGGCCACATCGTTACCAAGATTCAGTCAATAAGCACTTAGACTGGCTTAAATTAGGAATTGGATATGGGATTTACTTAAAGTCCAATGGAAAACTGGTCTCCTGGGTTAAAACATCTTGTTTAGGTTTGCCAAAAATCTATCTAATTATAAATCATTCACTTTTTATTGACATCAGTTAGGCGTTGGAAATCTGACTTTATCGTATTTTCGTGCTGAAAGGCGATAGGTATAAAAAAATTAAGATTTCAGTGGTAAAGAGATAGCAAAAATAAGTGAATGAGTTATATAGGTCGAGACTTAGGTACATAATCCAGTATTCCAATGCTATTTTTAGGTCAGCTTTGTGCTTTGCAAACACTAGATGAGTACAAGAGGAAAGGTTATGCCGTAGCGGTCACTAAGCGTATGTCAAGTGAAATGGCCAAAACCGGCCTGGACCCGTGTGCATTGGTAACTACTGGAAATGTTCCTTCAGAGCGTCTTTTTGAAAATTTAGGCTATAAAAAGGAGTACAATTGTAACTTTATAGAAGTTTATGCCAAAAAATAAATTTGTCCTCTACAGGCTGCTTTCCCCCCCCCCCCTCCCTCCTAGTATCCCCCTTTTTAGCGACACCAAGGACATTGTGCACCCCTCGTGGTTAGAAGCTGACAGTTTGGTTCCTTCCCGGCAGGTAGGAAAACCTGTTAACCAAATCGCAACACCGCAACCACGTGACCCAGAGGAGGCACGGCTTTACAGTACCCCCTGATAAAAATGGGGCCCAAAATTGTGAAACAGGAGTGTCTCTCCTAATTTTCTGTTTGAAATAGGTCGTTAGCTCTGACCATATCAATACGTCTTCGTTCCACAAACATGGCGGTTTTCGGGAAATATTATCGGCAATCTCAGTGCGACCTCCAGCCTATCGTTCTACCTTAATGACGCGGACAGAATTACACCAGTTGACAGATGAACGATGACAGATGACAGTTTATTTGAAGTAGGTTATGTTCTAATGTTGTTAGTAGATATCTTATTATTCTTATTAATAAAATCTTGATAAATGATAAAATAATATAAATAAAACCTGTCTAATATGGCAATAATTACCTGGAACAGCTATCTTATCTTCGTCTCTGCTATGCACCGGCAGTCGTCCAATGTTCAATAATGTGTAATGTTTGAGTTGTGGATTGATATATTAAAAGATGGGCAGGAGATTAGGATGGATTGAGCTCTCAATTTTCCTTATTTTGCCCATTCTCTATGGCCCCTCACTACAGGATGACCATACCTTACAGCTCATATCCACAACTCATTCCTCTTCGCTAGAGAAATATTCGAGATATTCGGATTCAGTTATTATGCATTTCCAGATTCCCGAGAATACCATATTTGCTTCATTTGTATTTGTGGCATCTGAGCAGGATCTATCAATATTTGGTGAGTATTTAGTATTTGCTTTTGAGTGTCATGACTTGGTGTTATTGTTTTTGTTGCTTTACTGTGTGTTAATATTGGTTATGTTCACCTGAGGGCAGCAACTGACTGTCAGCACAAAACATAAATAAGAGAGGCACAAGTCAGTTGAGCATTAAAAGTTGTCAGCACTTGCAAGTTGGGTTAATGCTATGCAGGGTTGGCACATTTCTACAAACAATTATGGTTCAGAGTGTGCCAAGTTATGGAAATTATGGTTTTGGACAATCCTAAATTATAGCCCTTTTAAGTCAGTGGTGCTACTCAGTATTCACTAGATAGAACCAACCACGAACTGACACAAACCATGCACAAACTTGACAATTCAACTAGAACCGAGTAGAACCCCAATCCCCAAGAGATAGAGACTAGGAAAAACTCTGAAAAACCATAAAAGGAACAAATGAAACAAAAACAGGATCGGCCATCGAATGTCAATCAAATCTTTGTACTGTTACTGTCAGCAGCACCAATATGATGCTATCACTCAAAAAAATCATATTGGTCAATCACTACTTCTCGGTTCAGTCTTTCTTAATTTTTTTTTCATTAAGCACTAGTTTATCATTGTCATTATCATAGGTAAAATGTTGCGTCCCAGGATCTGTTATTAGTTTGTTGAATTGGTGAGTTGGGACAGAATTAAATTAAACTACCAAATATTTGCTGACGTTTTGTCTAATAAACTCAGACTTCTTCAGAGATATAAAGACATTATTTAAACTATCAGAAGGAGATACGGAAAATATCAAATACACCTCACCTCAAGTCTAAACACATTGGTATGTTAAAATACAAATTAAAAAACATTATGGGTTAGGACACACGTTAAAAATGAGATGAATTAGTAAAATGATTAGCACAGTAAAAACAGCACATTATCTCATTTTTAACGTGTGCCGAACCCGTAATGTTTTTTAATTTGTATTTTAATGTAGCAACATGTTTAGACTTGAGGTGAGGTGTATTTCATGTTTTCTGTTTCTCCTTCTGACGGTTTAATTAATGCCTTTATAGCCCTAAAGAAGTCTATTAGTTTATTAGACGAAACGTCCGCGAAGAGTTTATAGTTTAATTTAATTCTGTCCCAACCCACCAATTTAACAAACTAATTGTCATTATCATTTTTACTTTTTTACCACAGCTTGCAGTTTGCAATAAGAGAGGATAATGATGGCACATGTCAGATTAACGTTGAAGTATCTATGCGCAATGGCCATAATTAGCTACAATATAGTTTTTGTTCATTAGAAGTCCTTATCTATCAAGCTGTGAATGTTTGACAGAAAAGGATAACATATTCGACGTCAATGAACTTTTGTTCTTTTATCTCTTTCTTTTGACCTTTCACAGCCAATTAGATGACAGTTGCAAATGAACACCTCTGAGATATTCTGTACAGAGTTTTTCAAATTTGGGGGAAGTAGAGATGTTTTCAATTTCATTCATGCAATTAAATGGTCCAACCACAGAATAATTAGCGGGATCAGTCACATCCTAAAAGCTTTCCTTAATGTCATACTGACACGCATATATAGAAAACTCGATGAGAGAATAAGTGACACACAGTTTGGCTTCAGAAAAGGACTTGGCCCCTGAGAAGTCTTCTTCTCAATACAGGTCCTGCCTCAACGAGCACGCGATATTAATGAGGATGACTTTGCATGCTTTATAGACTTTGAAAAAGCCTTTAATAAAGTGCAACATGATAAACTCATCTCATTCCTACTTGAGTCCGGAATTGATGACAGAGACCCAAATATAATATCAAAGCTATATTTATAACAAAAAGCCATTCTTCGAGTCAAAAACGAAACATTAGAAGAGTTTAGCATAAGGAGAGGAGTACTCCAAGGTTGTATACTGTCACCTCTTCTATTTAACGTGTACTCAGAACTTCTATTTAAAGAGGCATTAGACAACATAGAAGATGGAGTTGTAATAAACAGAGAAATAATATATAACCTAAGATACACTGATGATACCATCCTTATAGCAGATACTGCTGAAGGACTTCAAAGACTTATAGATCATGTTTTCTGCATATTTAACTTTATTAGATTTTTTTTTTACTTAGAGATTACATTTTGCAGTGCTTTTGGAAGGCGCTAGTCCCAAGGCTAGTCCTAATGTTGGTTATTGCTGTTTCGTCTATTGACTTCAATGTTAATTTAATTCTAGTATCTTTACATTATCTTTGTGTTCAGTTTGTATTATTGTACTTCTAAAAGCTTTGTCAACAGAACAGTGTTATCTAGAACAATAAAGCAATATTTGATTTGGTGTAGAGACTGCATGCTACAGATATGGTATAAAGATAAACTGTAAGAAGACGCACACATTAATAATCAGTAAAACCGCCATCGGCAACCTACAGTTTACCGCTAACAATGTAGCTCTCACAATGACCCCAAAACAGTTACATATCTGGGCCGCACCTTGAATAAGAACTGGGATCACTCTCGAGAAATAAAGTGCCGAATCGAAAAAGAGGTGCATTTTGCAAAATGCGTAACATACTATGCAACCAATCCCTTAACATCCATACTAGAATAAGAATTTTAAAATGCTACATAGGTACTCTCAACCCTCTTATATGGAGCAGAAGCGTGGACCCTTCCTGATGCCTCATATAAGATCATAGATGCATTTGGGATGTGGTGTTATCGCCGCATGCTCAGAATCTCATGGATCCACCACGTGTCAAACTATACGGGATTGCAACGACAACTAGAATACCTGCAATACATCAAACACAGAAAACTGGAATACTTCGGACATATCATGCGAAATGAAAAATACCACCTTCTTCAACTCATTCTACAGGGAAAATAGAGGGCCGAAGGTCAGTAGGACGAAAACGAACATCGATGCAGCGAAACTTACGAACATGGATTTGAATGACATTGACAGCTCTATTCAGAGTGGCAGTGAATAGAGTAATTTGGACCAATGTGATAGCCATCATCCACAGAGGATAGGCACTTCAAGAAGAAGAAGAAGAGATTTTTTTTTGTAATGTTTTGGCTAATAAAATTTATCATTTATCTATGTATTCGAAAACAGTCTGGAAAAAACTGAGAAAACTGAGGGGAAAACCATTTCTGACTGCTTAAATCTCACTGTTTTGCTTTTCTGGGTCTTGTAACGAACACAGACACAGGAATTTAATAACTTAGAATGTTTGATTGTAAAGTAAACATTTTTTAATAGAATATTCTAAAAGTAGAAAAAAACGAGATACTAATTGGTAAGAAGAATAGTATTATACTTTAGGTGAGGCCACTTGTGTGTGACAAGGAAAGATTGTTTCTTTGCAGTGTACTAAGTTTTCCAAATCTTCTACATGGAAGAAAAAATTCTGAAATAACATTTTTCAGGTTGTTCCACCAGAAATGTATCCCTCTTTCTTAAACACTCATCAATACCACTTGTCAATCCCGAGGGATCTAAAGTTCCACAGGAATTTAGAAACATAGTGAGACCAACAACATATAATGCTGAGATTCTAACTGACAAGCAGGTCTCCTACATAAACATCACTTCTCCTGACCCTGGTATTTATTATGCTGCTGCTTTTTTGGCATACGAAGATCCTCGGTACGAGAAGATATCTCAACAAGGTTTGCATCGAAATAAATATTAATCTTTGGTGGCTTGATTTGAAAGTATTTGTTTATTTTTAGGTCTGACTCAATCCTGTGAGGCAACTGTCGATGTCTCTGTTTATATATCCAAAATTCCGCCCCCTACAATTGTAGCTAAAAGTCAGGTGGTTAACGTTTCGACCCAGAATAATGGGACTGAGTATTTTAGATTTATGATTCCCACAGATTTGGATCACGTGATAATAAGTGTTGAAAACATTCCTGACAGTTTGAATGAAATTTTCCTTAGAGTTGACGCTAGAAAACCTCCGACAAATGAGGTATTTTTATTAGAAAAAAATTTAAATTTGTCAGTATCGTCTGCTCAAGTAATATTTCCAGTTGAATCACAGACTTGGTACTATCTAGCATTCCACTTCCAGTTGGAAGCAACACTTAGCTTTCGTTTGCGGTATTTTTCGAACAAAGTGCCCTCAGGTCAGACTTTTATAGCTCAGTCTTTTGGCAATGTGACATTGTACAACATGTCCGTGGTGACCAAGAATTACCTTAGTTATAGACTGACAAATAGCCAAGCTTATATACGCTACGGATTGCAAAGGGAGTCTTCTACAGAGAGTTACATGTTTTCCTACAAACTTCAGCCGGAAGTGGGAACCTCGATGTTTCTTCCAATCAATGTGACCTCCAATGAATTTTCAGTCCTTCAGTTTCACTTGCAACCAGGTTCCGATATTGGGGGAACTCTAGAGTATAGTTTGGCTTTCAAGCCCCGCGTTTTGAGGAGTTTTAGAAGAATAGAAATTCTGAATGAGCCAAAAAATCACATTATTATTGGATGTATCCAGAGAAACAGTATAGCCGTTCCCACTTGGCCTAATAATTGCGCTTCGGGCCAACATTCGGAGACTTCTCCTTTGGTTCTGAACTCGACAACGGATAACTCCACACTTTTAGTGCCTTATCCGGAGAGCGGGGTCTGGTATGCTTCGTTCAAGCTCTTTTGCGGTTCTTGCGAACCGTGCAATTGTCCCGAGAGCTGTCAGGAGGAATACGAAGCGTGTGTTATTGAATGCGAGCTGAGCTGCGCCGATAGCTGCGAAAATTGCCAAGGAACATGCAGCCAGACCATTTTGGGCCAAGATAATTGTAAGGGGTGCGACTGTGACGGGCCCTGTTTGAGGAACGAATCCAACACGTGTAACACGAGCGTAGTTTTTGACGTCAGCTCAAAGCCGTGCTACTTTGGGACGTGCGGAAGCCAGGGGAGGTGCGGTCTGTTTATATCCGAGGGCGTGGCCTATTCGTCTTGCATTTGTTCCAACAACTATAGGGGTAAGTCGATGTTTTTTTTTGCTTATTTTTTTTTTAGTTTGTAAGGTGATCGATTAGAGTGAATCCAGCTGTCTTTTCCTCTATTAATTTTGTTAAATTGATAGGGGATTGAAATCGTCTCACTGATTAACAATCACTAAACAATTTTTTTTCAATTAACCACGGGGGGGGGGGGGGGGTATTCCCTGTTTTTTTTTGTTTCCAATTTTGACGTTTGGTAGCTTTAGAACAAATGACCCGATTGGAGTAAATCTAACTGCGTTTTGCTCTTTTTGATGTCCTCTGTCCAATAGTCTCCTTTAGTGGTCAATTTTAAGCACATGTAGAGTTGATATTTTTACTACATTATAAAAACTTCTAATCTGACTCGTATTATGTTACCTTCATAATGCATTAAAAGCTTATTCTGATCAATAATCGCTAAAAAGGTTCTAAAATTTTTTTAAATTAACTAAATAGGGTGAGGTGTTCCTTCTCTTTTAAGTTGCAACTTTGAAGAAGCGTTAGAAGAAATGAATGAAATGATGTTTTTTTGGACCTCCAGCTAATTTAAGTCCCATAAGTGCAATAGTTTCGGAAATAGAACTCTTTGGTGGTCGGTTTTTAAGCACTTTTAGAATCGACTTTTTACCATGTTAAAAATACTCGTATTGGACTAATCTGAATCATGTTAAGTTTGGTACGTGGATAGGGAATTGAAATGGTCTCAATCCTATGAATAATCGCACTCATAAAAAATGTTCGAAGAGTTTTTTGATAATCCATTAAAAGAGTGGTTATTTCGAACTCGTATATTATCTGTATATTAAATGTTTCTTTTATGTAATTACCTACTGGGCAAATGCGTTTTAAAATAATCAACTTTCTCTCAAACAACGACTATACTTATACACAATTTTCCTTTCAGGTTTTGACTGTTCAGATGACTCTCTAGCAACCCCCTACTACTTAGTTTTACTTGAATTTTTGTTCCTAATACTAAGCAACATACTGTTTATTCCCGCTATTTACATAGCCTACAAACGTGAATACTATGTAGAGGCCCTAGTTTACTTCTCCATCTTCATATCCTCCTCCTTCTATCACGCCTGTGACGCAGGTGAAAACATCCTAAGTTTCTGCGTATTCCGTTTGGCTGCTTTACAGTTCGCCGATTTCTTCTCGGCCCTTCTGTCTATTTGGCTCACGTTGATAGCCATGGCCGATCTACCTCAACTACCCTTATCCCTTCTCCACATGTCCGGCGCGATAATTATTTCCTTTTGTGTCACTTTAAACCGCTACGCCCTTTGGATATTCGCCCTGCCCTCTACGATTGGTGTTCTAGTGATCGGCGTAAGTTGGTACCTCAAATATCGCAAAATTAGATGCTGGTTCATTGACAAAAGATACGTGTACATCTATTTGCCCACCGGGGTGGTTGTGGTAGTTTTAGGACTGTTGATTTACGGGTTATTGCAGACGCAGAGAAACTACATGTATTTGCATTCCCTCTGGCATATGATTATGGCCACAGGGGTGTGCCTTTTGCTACCAAAACGTAGCACGTTTCAACCTGCAGTGTTGCTGTGATATTTTTAGTTGGTAAGAAGAAATGTTAATTGTGTTTCTTGTACAGTATTTCTTTGAACAATCGTATGAGCGTATTAATACAAATTATTGTATTATAGTCGTACAATAGTGAAATTGTATTTCACTCTAGTCTATTTTAGAGAAATTTTTCTTTATTTATTTTTAAGCCCATTGGTTTTTTCATTAAATACAATGCATTTTATGTAGTTATTTATTTATATACATTTACTGCCCCTTTAAAAGTTCCCACTTTCCTTCATTTACTCTCTATGCCCTTTTTTTAAGTTTCTGGATGGTTGGTTGGATAACTTTCGTTAAAAGGCGTTTAGGGCCACTTTTACATCTCAAGTTCGAACTCTCGAGATCTAATCGCCAGATTTATCGACGTGTGTAGTTTTTTATTTTTAAAACTGTAACTTGCCCTATATATCGATAATCAAGAGATACTTTTTTGTAAAGTCCACACGTTATTTTGACCCACTTAGTGTGTCCTGTTATTTATGACATATTTTTAGGATATGCTGTATATTCTCTATAATCTTTTGCAATTTCGGTCTTTAACCTTTCTTCTGTCGAGGCTGGTATTGATACGGTAGTACTCAGTGTTACTTACAGTGTTCAACTAGGCTTCAACTTCCTGATTCCGTAAAAGCCATACATGACGCCACTTCGAAAAGTAGTCACATCAACCCAACTATGAGATATTACTCCGATCAAAGTCTGTTTACTCCTGTTTTATATTCACGGTCTTGTCAAGAACTAGTTGATTTTTGGAATGCTGTACTCGTGAATATCAAAACTCCATTCGCCATGTCAAGAAAGTTATTACTTTGAACCAAAATTATCACATTTTGCATTGATGACTGATACCCTGCGTGTTTGTTAGGAAGTTATCTAGAAGGCTATGAATTTTTGACAGAAAAGAATGACTTAATCAAAGTAAATTGTTCTTTCATTATTTTCTTTTGACATTTTACAGCCAACTAGATGATTTTCAAATGAGCACAGTCTATTTATAAAAAAATTAATCTACATATATCTTGTTCATTTATTATTGTCAGCCAATTAGGGAGGGAAATTAGTTTAGGTTAGCCTTAAGTAGTGGATTAAATCTAAAATGCCAAGATAAACGTGAAGGAAATACTTGATAAAAACCAAAGCGCCAGGGCATTTTTAATCATTTGGTAAACTTTAATTTACTAATAATTGGAAATAATTGACCTTAAATTTGGTTTATCGGTTTTTTTAATGTTTAAAAAAAAAGTTAGCAAACAAATGGCCATCAAGAAAAATACTACTTTATGACCAAATCTTGGAATTAATTGCGCTTTTATGGCTAACTTTTTTTGACCACAATTTATTTTGAATAACTGGCCAAATACTAACTAAATGCCAAAACTTTTTGCCACTAATGTTGCCACCTGGTCATTTATTAGTGCTGCTTGGGCTGTTTTTAACGTGCCTTTAATAACTTTCCAGAGAGGTGCCCAAGATCAGAACGCCGGTTTTGCCTTGTTTGTTCCACCTACCCTGGATATAATCTCCTGGACGTGTTTGACGATCCGCCTCAGAAAGCGTGGGGTTTGGAAAAAGTTTTATTTCCTACCTCCAGCTTCGGCTGTTGAAGCCAATTTAAGTTTTCGTTTTTTTTCTGCGTCCAGCAGCCCTATGCCAGCAGTTTTCTTTAAATGTTTATTGTATATATGTTTAGCTTTAATATAACCACCTCAGTGTAATGCGGAAAGCACTAAATGGATATGTTGCCAACACCTCGATGCAGGTTTCTTGACATTACGGTGGATGGGCTTGACAGGTATCGTGCATGAACGGGCTCGCAGTTTCCGCCCGCAGGAATGATAGAAGAACCCTTCAGAAAACGCCTCCACGATCCAGGCAGACCAACGCTGGACGTCACAGAAAGTTAAAAAAAAATAGTTCCCAGTATTGAAGGTACTGGGAGCTAACATAAAAATCACGTGAGACTCGTTCGGATGCAATGGAACCCGCAAGAAAAAATTTGAAACATTTATTACGCAGTACAAAGACTATTAATACCAGCCTTTGTAGCAGCGCGCGCCAAAGTCACTGTGAATCGCTATAGAACCGATCAGAGCATAGCACACCAGCTCTCTTTTGTTGAACTCCGTAAGCTTTAGCAGTTCTTCGGCTTTTTTGTTTACCTCAGGCCAAATACCTCGAGCCCCGATGTCTGCACTTTAATATTTCTTCCCGGGCATCTGTTTGTGATTCCTTCTTTGACCTGAGCTTTGCTATAATGCGCCACCTTATGTCTGTGTGCGTCGGGTAGGGGTCGATCTCTTTCCCAAGAGACCGCGACATCGCAAACTATAGCCTCGGTTTGAGTTTGTATTATTAGGTCTGGCTTACGGAGTTGGCCGTCCTGCAAAGGGATCGCCTTCTGCACCTCCACCTTTATGCCTTTTTTGAGCTGGATGTTGGCGATCTTCTTGACGAGGCAATCATGTCTGTTGATACGCCGTTGATGTTCTGCAGGGCATTTCTGCAAGACGTGTGAGAGGGTCTCTACTGTTTCACATCCAGCTCTGCATCTTCACGTAGGGGGTTAGATGGAATCCCCCGCGTGGGCAGCTGCCCATCCACCATAATGTCAATCCTCATGCCTTACATGAGATTCGTAACCACATACTTTTCCTTTTAGTAGATGGTGTCTATCTCTTGGGAGAAGCTAGAAATAAAGCTAGCGAGTTAGTAATAAACCTGCAATATTTTCTACGTAATTTGGGTAGTTACCAACTAGCTAATGTTTCTTGACGTTATGGTGAACGTATCATTTTCCTTGCATGAGATTAATTCTGATGCTTTTCGGATAAGTGCCCAGAACGTTTCGAGACAGGTTTCTTGATATTATGGCGAACGCGATTTGCTCCGAGGCGATCGTATCTATATAGACAAAGCAGTGCAAAAATCCCAGGCGGATGAAAACTTTAATTTTACATCCACATATTAAATTAACTAGATATAACTTGTTCTAACAATTATATAAAAATGAGCCTTAAGAGCCCGCCTTTCGCAATAATGCAAAAAAAAAGATCAATGCATCTCTCTTTAAAAACCCTGTCCTCTCAAGTCTTTCTTTTCTTGCCCCACTCATTATTACTTAAAAACGGTTTCGCAAACCTGATGAGCTGAAAGCAACTAACCTGAACTAACCTAAATTAACTAGATATAACTTGTTCTAACAATTATATAAAAAGTGGACCTTACGGGCGCGCCTTTCGCCTAATGCAAAAAAGATTTATGCATTTCTCTTTTAAACGCTGTATTCTCCATAAGTCTTTCTCTATTCCACTCATTATTTAAAAACGATTTCAAAAACTCTTTTTCTTGCAAGATATTTCAATGTAATTTTTGGGGTTTATCAATGAGCTGAAAGCGACTAACTAGAACTAACCTAAATTAATTATATAAACTTGGTCTAACAATTATATAAAGATGGACCCTTATGAGCCCGCCTTTCGCACAATGCGAAAAAAGATCTATTCATATCTCTTTTAAACCCGTCTTCTCCATCAATCTTTCTCTATCCCGCTCATAATTACTTAAAATGGTTTCAATTTTTTTTTCTTGCGACACATTTTACTGCAATTTTTTGCTTTTTCAAAAGAGCTGAAAGCAACTAACCTGAACTAACCTAAATTAACTAGATATGACTTGTTCTAACAGTTATATAAATTTTGCACTAATACAAAAAAGACCTATGCATCTTTCTTTTAAACGCTGTCTTTTCCATAAATCTTTCTCTATCCCACTCATTATTACTTAAAAACGGTTTCAAAAACTTTTTTTTCTTGCGAGATATTTCAATGTGATTTTTTTATTTATTATTAATGAGCAGAAAGCAACTAACCTGAACTAACATAAATTAACTAGATATAAACTTGTTCTAACAATTATATAAAAATGAGCCCTTACGGGCCGGTCTTTCGCTATAATGCAGAAAAGATATCAATGCATCTCTCTTTTAAACCCTGTCTTCTACATAAGTCTTTCTCTATCCCACTCATTATTATTTAAAAACGGTTTCACAAACTTGATGAGCTGAAAGCAACTAATCTGAACTAACCTAAATTAACTAGATATAACTTGTTCTAACAATTATATAAGAATAGGCCCTTACGGGCGCGCCTTTCGCCTAATGCAAAAAGATCTATGCATCTCTCTTTTAAACGCTGTCTTCTCCGTAAGTCTTTCTCTATCCCAGTCATTATTAGTTCAAAACGGTTTCGCAAACTTGATCAGCTGAAAGCAACTAACCTGAACTAACCTCATTTAAGTAGATATAACTTGCTAACAATTATATTAAAATGGGACCTTACGAGTTCCGCCTTTCGCAATAACGCAAAAAAACATCAATGCATCTCTCTTTTAAACGCTGTCTTCTGCATAAGTCTTTCTCTATCCTACTCATTATTACTTAAGAACGGTTTCGTAAACTTGAAGAACTGAAAGCAACTAACCTGAATTAACCATTAACTAAATATAACTTGTTCAAACACTTATATAAAAATAGCCCCTTACGGGTGCGCCTTTTGCCTAATGCAAAAAAGATCTATGCATCTCTCTTTTAAACGCTCTGTTCTCCATTAAGTCTTTCTCTATCCCGCTCATTATTACTTAACGGTTTCGAAACATTTTTACTATTTTGTATCCTTTAACTTTTGAGCAACTACACATACATTGGCATTGATTTGCTTCCAAGCCTCAATACATTATATTGATCTACAGACATTTTTTTTTCTTTATTCCCGCAGCAAAATAATCTTTTCTGTTGGAGAAATTCAACAAAAAATTTTAATCTCAATTAATAACAGTATCTTTATTATCGCATTCTTTCTCTTCGATATACCTACTCTATGATATTAAAATGTATGATTGTATTTATATTTATTTAGGCGTTTTAAAAATTTAATTGACATAACATAACTGCACCCTACGTATTATTATTATTATTATTATTATTATTATTATTCAATAATGTTCTCAACAATAATAAAAACCTTTCTTATTATATATTTTTCTAGCATTCAACTGAGATAGAATTATAACACTTTACATAATTTAAGGTTAAAGATATGTACAAGCCAAAGGTACGTACTTATATACAAATGACTTATTAATTTGCTAACATTATTTATACAATCAATCAAAGAGGAGGAGTGCTTTACAGTAATAGTATTATATATATACAAAATGCAAAAAGGTATCTTAAGATTTTTTTTAGGATAATGTCAAACTTTTAAAATTGAGTACCTATGTTTTCATTGCTTAAATGACCATTAATAGCAGGAACATCTTTAAGTACCTGTATAGATTTTGTTTCAAATATGTTTAAGTTGATATATCACAGAAGGTTAATGTTTAATCGTTTTTTTTTAAAGGTTCTCTTTAAGGTTTTTCTGGACACAATTGTTATTTAACTGCTGACATTTGCTTGAACTGAAAGTTAATGTTTGTAATAAGATGCCTAGCACTGGATTTTCGCCACCCCACTACATATGCTCATTGTGCGGCATTAATTGAGTGAGAAATTCTTAGAAAAATTACGAAAGAAAGAAAACTATGGTCACTTAAGCCATTTTCTTAGCGGAGTCTAGAAACAATAAAACGCGCTAGACAAGACAGAAGTTGCTATTCCACAAAAACTTAGGTACTAAAATAATTTAGTATTTTAGATCATCTATATCAAACCGCTCAGAAGATTCCTCTAAAATCAGACTTTAACTTTGTGATTGTCCTTGATTCGGAAAAATTGGTGCGGAAAGTACCTCTAGAAGTACATAAAAAATCTATTCATAAACGCATAATGAAGGGTTGTACCACTTCAACATGAATCGTACCGCAATTGAGAACTTGTCAAAGGCCACTCTTATTTTTTTATTCCTTATACCCAAGGGTCTTGCCAACTCACTTAACAAAGAGCTACAACGGTTTTGTAAAGATTTAGGTTCAAATTGTCATTCCAGTGGTATCAAGATAAGATGGGCATCCCGTGGACACTTCCTGTCTATAAAACTTCCAAATTTACAACTTTTAGAAAAGGAAATGAACGTCTTAAGAAAAGTTTTCTTCAACTGTCCATTTGTTTTTTCTTTATTGATTTCATAATGTTATCATTGTAAAGTTATTCCAGTTGTATCAAAATAAGCCTGGCATTACGAAGTAATTTACTGCCAAAGAATGTTTTTAAAATTTACATTTTTTTAAAAAGGAAATTGAATGTCTCAAGAAAACTATTTATTTTTCTTTTCTTCATAGATTTTACACGTTTGTCAATGTAAACTTATTCAACTTATCGTTCCAGTGGTACTGGAATAAGCCTGGCATCACGTGGAACGAAATAATTATTTATGTTTTGTTGCTTCCTCTTTACAAATTTGCAGAATGAAAAACCACGAAACTCCCCATAAAAGTCGAAACTTTGGCTTTGAGTAGTTCTTTTTGTTCCGCACCTGATATCACCACTTTCAACTTAAATGAATTTGCGCAAAACATATTATATATTTATATCGTTGTTATCTCTGTTCTTCTGATTGAGCCCTTATGTTGAATGCTCCATAAAGTTTATTGTGAGAAGAATGCCGCATTTTGGCTATAAAAAGGTTCTACACGGGGCAAGAGAGAACATTATTGCAGTTTTATTAATGTGGAAGGTCGAAGAGTAGATATGTAACAACAGTTCTAGCCCTAGTTCGTCATTTCTATATTATGTATTTTCCCCTAATGAATTCTAAGCTCCATTTCTGCATTTGTTGTTCTTTGCAGCCTCACGTTACCTACCGTATTTTTCCTTATGCAAGATTTCAGTGTGTTAGTGGAAGATCGAAGAGTAGATATGCAACAACAGTGTTAGGCCCTCGTTCGTCATTTTTCCCTAAGGAATTCTAAGCTCCATTTCTAAATTTTTGTGTTTCCTGCACCCTCACGTTATCTACGGTATTTTTCCTTATGCAAGATTTGTGTTTGTTTTGTTTGTTAGTGTCGATGGATATTCAAATTTTTTTATAGAAAATTACCTACATGTTTAAACGACAGAAATTGATGCTAAATTTCACAAAGCAATAGTAGTTTATTGTGACAAAAAAGTTTCTTAACAAAATATCTTCTGTTGAAAGTGCTTATAGAGCAAAGAAGTCTCCACTATGTATATGAAACAATACCGGTTTTGTTCTATGGATTTATAAAACGGTTGTAGCCCTCTGATACTTACCATTAAAATTTGCTTGCAAAGTAGAGAGGAGGTAGAAATAAACATTGGAGAATGGAAGAATTGTGAATCACTCATGCTGGAGTCAAGACTATCATACACACAAAAGGACCTCATATTCACATTTTATCAGTGTTCAGAGTCATCAGCAGCTACACAATTTCAGTGCATTTAAAAGAAAAATTGCGTAATAGAAGACTTAATAAGCATGGAGACACTAAACTTCACTCAGCTTTGGCAAGGAAACGAAGTGAAACCTTACAGGTAAAAATATTGTTTATCACAAAAATAAAACTATCACTAGCTCACTCATTAACTAATCTACCAGTGGAAGCTAAGATCAGCTGCTGCTGGCGCCCTCATCCCGACTCTCTGTCGGCGAGGACAGTTCCACTCCTTGGTCCTCACTTGGAGCGGTGACCAATTTCGTCCTCTCGTGCTCCTCTTCGTCCTGATGATACTCCTCGCTCTCCCTGTGCACTAACACTTGCACTACCGTAGATTCACTGTTTTGCCTATGCACAGTGGGTCTGGTGTTCGCTCCTTCTGGGGAGGCTTCAGTCACTAGAATAGCCACGTCCGAGCTGTAGGTGCACTTTTCGGATTGCGTCCTGTGACAGCCGCTGCTCGACGTCACCGAGCTGGGACGTACCTTGACCGAACCCGCCCTCTTGCGTCGGACGATGCTACCTCTCTTCACTGGGAGTTCCTCGGCCGTCGAAGGGTGAAGGGTAACTGGACCTAAAAATGTAGTTTTACCTTAAGCTTATTATTGGGGAGCTTTGGTGGAGTGGGCTGGCCGTGAAATTTGGTATTTCGTTCACGACTGCAAAGAATTTCGATGGAAGAGCACCCAATGAAACTTCCTTCACAGCCCCGAATGAAAATGATTTCAAAATGGTTTAAGTGATTGCCTTGTTGAGTCAAAGTCTCATTAGTTATTGAGGTAGTACTCCTAACCAAGCTGTTCCTAGGCCAGGAGAAGCATAAGGACGTCCAGGTAACAACGTGCGTCATATTAACGTTCCAAAAGTCACGTGCCTTTAATGACGATTGACTTTGATGACGAAAGCAAACGTTGGAATCTCAATCTTTTAGAATTAAGACGCAATGACTTAGACAATTTGGTATTTCCAGATTGTTAGAACAAGTAAATTAAAAAAAAACTCATAATGGCTAAATAACCACGTAAAAATGACGTCACTTTGTTACCTGGGCAATTTCAAGTGCGAGCTTTACTTGTTATAGCCTATAAAGCATTGCCAAGTAACCATACACGTTGCTTGAGAAGCGTTTTGTTTGCGTTAAATATTTTGCTGTTACCTAACAGGATCACATCCCAAGGAGCCTGCACTATATATAGGGAATTTGATGAATATCTAGCTATAGTAAGGCCAAGCAGAGAATGTTTCAAGTGTCATTAGAGCCCTTTTGTCTTACAGATAGATAAGAGAGGTACCTACGATAACTTACCCAGCATTCAAAAACGGAATGCTCGTGTCCGAGGCTTTAAAAAATGTGTTATATCTGTTACGCAACCAGTACATCAAAATTTTCCCAGGTGATATTAAGGTTTTAGTAAAAAAATGTTTTTATAATTTGAAGTGATGATTGCTGTGTTTTGAATGAAAATTTAATATACATATACACAAAGCAAAGGGTAACAACAAATGTACAACATTAACATTTTTATTAATGGAATGAATGTTCAAGTAGCTGCCCCTACCTTGAATTTTAAACTCCTTCTTGGGAGTCAGCGGGGAAGTTGCCGTGCTGGATGGGTCTGGTTTTTCTACGGCATCCTGATGCTTGAGGAAGAAATTGTAGAGGCTTCTTCGTCGCGGACCTCCTTAAAAAGATTGCGGGTGTCTTATAGACTTCAAGTATGCTATACTAATACTTTAGGGAAGGTGAAGGAGTTGCTTAGAAACATTTACAATTTGTGTTGGAATAGTCTTGAAAAAGACGTAAAATAAAGGTCGAGACGTCAGCAGTTTCTGCGCGATGGTTAATGTTGCGTTTTTCTCCCGATATGTTATTTTCTTCTGGAAATTAACATCTTGAGGACGCTCTACCTATACACTAAACCTTTTTATGACTAATCACCTCTTTCTACATAAGGGTATAATGTTAAGTAACTTGATTTTCAGAATAAACTTTCTGACGAAAAAATCCTGACGTCTTCGTTACGTAATTACGTTTCTCTAACACGTCACAAAGTGGATGTTAGTTTTACATCACTAAGCTAAATATTCGGTGATTTTAACGTTAGTTCTGCTGTAAACTGCCGTCATTTTCTCTGAACTCGGAAGTAAAGTAATGTTCTCTTAAGATACAGGGTAATAATTTAGTGATATTCTAAGACCATGCATCACCCGCGAAGTGGTCCGGTATGGTGGCGAAAGCACTTAGTATCGACTTTTATGTTAATATGCCTCCGACGTGACGTTCATTAGATACTACAACGTTGCATTCACTTTTTGATCCACTTTGATTTTTGCGTAGGCGTTAAGATGAGAAAAACACGTGACAACCACCATGGAAATATAATGCAAACTGTGTGAAGTATGGTGGTAAATACCTAAAAATTCCCCGAGTTGATGTTGATAAGTTGTTGTAACTACTATAGACTGATATTAAGGAGTTACCTGACGGTGTGGTGGTCTTCGGCGGAGACCCCGCCTCCGGGGTGGCCTGGCTCACTTTGATACTGACCACATCGGTGGACTCGCGCCTCAAGTCCAAGTCCTCCGGGGGCACGTTGGCTGCACTGGAAAGCAAGAGCAAGGGCAAGTTCAGCCACGGCCCGCCGAGCTCGCTGAGGTCGCTAGCGTCGGAGGCCCGGGAGGACTTGCGAGAAGAGGCGCGCGACCCTCGATGCACGTGTAAGAAAGTTGACAGGCGGCTGCGCCAGTCACCAGGTGATGACGTTTGCGTGGTCTCGTCCACCTCCTCTGCCTCCCTTTCTTTCTCCTTTTTACGTCTAAAAGTTTCGCACTCAAATACATACTCAGAACTCTGACCAAAACCATTAGGTACCTCAAATAATCCTTCCAAGTCTTCTGGATCAGCCTGGCGGCCTTGTCTTGTCGCTTCCATATCCGGGTGGAAGAAACGATCTCCAACTCTTTCCTCGTGGGGAATTGCTTTTTGAACTTAACATCCATTTGCTCTTGCAGCTAAACAAATTATTCGTAATTCAATTTACTACAATTTTCTATCTAAAATACCTGTCTAAAATTGTCAGTCTCCTCAACGTGTCCCAACACGTGTTTAACTAACGCATGAAGGATATCGAGGCAGTGGATTTTATTTCCCCTGGCTATGGGCAAGTTAAAACTAACCAAAGCTACAGTGTTGGGTTTTGGAATGCCAAGTGGAGGGTCTAAGGAAGCTATGAAGTCCGAAAGCTGCCAAAACCTTATGAACTGCGTAGCATGTGGATCATACCTAAATCAAGGTATATTCAAACATCTTTTGTAAAAAAAACACAAACAATAAACGTACTTGCTCCATCGAATATAGAACATCTCCAGATCGTCTTCGACGATCCCAATCTCCTCTTCTTGGTGGGCCTGATTAAAGTTCTCCAGTATAATGGCGATGTACATGTTTATAACAATCATGTAATTGATTATTATGAAACTAGTGAAGTAAATAATCGCGAGCAGCGGGTACCCGCAGTTTCCATTCGTTTGATTGCGGTAGTGTGGATCGCAATCCGGATATTCGATCATCAGGGCTTCTAGGACATCATTCCAACCAGCGGAGGTTGTTAAACGAAAAAGAAGATGCATTGAGCGACCGAAGGTTTCGAAGTTTACCATGTCGTCCAAAGCCCCTGCATTGCTTCAGGGGTCATAATAAATAATAACATAAAACAAAAACATACCTGTTTGCTTGACGTGGCCGAACAAAAACATTCCTATGATGGCATAGATGAAAGTTATGAGCGCTAGCAGGGCTCCTATGTTGAATAAAGCTGGCAGGGATACTACCAGCGCGAAGAGCAGTTTCCTGATGCCTTTCGCTGCCTGGTGGAATAGGTTTCAGTTACATTCTGTCACACAAGTGTTTGAGTTGTGAAGTTGTTGAAATTCTTTATCTGATTTGTGACATCCAAAACCAAATTTAACTTTCGCCTGGGTTAAATAATGGAAGTGCAAATGAGTAAACATTTGCGCCTTGTATGGTAAAATATTTTTTTTGCAGTAGATATGACAACACAGCGTAACTTTTTTTTTAATTTTTATGACATGTGAAGGGCAAAATCAAAACTGTAGCGTTGGGCAGCGCGGAAAGTTTCCGCTTTGGAACCTTTCCAACACCGAAACGTTCCGGGAAGGTAAGTGCCGACTCGAGGAATGCTTCCGAAAAAAATCGGATCGGAGCATTCTACACAATTAAAATAAAAAAAATGTATCTTCCGGATACGCGCAAAAGTTACATGATACTGGTGCAAAATTATAAAATATTTTTTTGCAGTAGATATGGCAACACAGCTCTTTTTTATAACATGAGAGTCGTGGTCCAATCGAATTTCTTCTAGACGTTTCGTAAACAACTGCATCGGACATTATCAAAAGCGATGAGGCAGTGGGCGAAGTAATCTGTTTTACGTCTCGACGATGGCTGATTCATCATCCGGAGTATACAGTGTTCTAAGCAGCTGAGGTTCGGTATACATTAGTACCACAAAACAAGAAGAGGATTTGAAGGTGGAAGAAACACAAAAGTCAGCAGTAGCAGAGCATGCTCCCTCTGAAGGTCAGATATCCTTTTTAAGTAGGTACGTATCTTACATCAGTCGTAACGTTACTATCCGAGACTAATCACGGAAAACCATTGAGATCTTCAAGCACAAGAATAACTTCTCAGGCAGAAATTTTGGTCCTAGATTCAGAGTGGAACCGAGTTCAGACTCTGAGCGTTCAATGGTAAACGCAAGGGAGATCACTTTATTGCCAAATGGGAAACAAATATGTAGTGGTATAATCGGTTTCGCCACATTTCTATCATTTATAGAATCACAATGCTGCCACGATATAATCACGTCGCGATATCATAAAATTGTGGTGGTTTCCACTTAATCAACACTTCGTTTTCCTGAGCAGTATTTTTTATATATATTGTTTTTTCTTTCGTGCAACTTAACAAATAAGAAATACGTTTCAAATTATCTCCCTTTCACAAATCCTAAATAGCCAAAGCTTGCTTTGTGTCCAGGGAATGGTAATCCGCAAAATACGTTCTGTCAATTGTAGACTCACGGTGTTAACACGATTTAATCACGTGGCATGTGTGTGACATCGTGAAATTGTGATGGTTTCCGCTTAATCAACACTTAAGTGTCCTGCACTTGGAACAATAATTTAATTTATAAGAAAACCACGTGGTTACCACTACGAAAATATAATACAAAGTGTTTTCCTACTTCATAGTGTGCGAGCTTCATCTACCGAGTCACAGGTGGCAGTATTAGCCGAAATCCTTCATAACAACACCCCGCCTTTCCTTTGCCGAATTTGTCTTCAAATACAAGTTCCAACTATGACCACGGCGTGCAAGGCAGAGGTCTACCACGCACAGTGGGAAATACGAGGAAAAAATTAAATTTTTAATGTAGTGTTTTTTTGAAACTAAATTTTTATGTGTCAGTACTTTAAAATAGTCGAAATTAAATATTTTTATAGTTGCAGTCAAATTCGCTCATCTAGAGATTTTGTCTTCAAAAGAGAGTGAAGTATGGTATGTTAAAAGTTGTTAAAAATATCGCAAATTTTAGATATAATTGTTTTGAAAAACGTAATAGCTTTTTGAATCAAGGTACTTTTGCGTGAAAGCGGAGTTGTTGGCATATGTAAAATGTAATTTATTTCAGTTCATATAACATCCTTGTTTTTTTCGGGCAACCATTTTTACATTAACCAAATTTGGAACTGAATTTAACAACTTTTAGATATTTAGCTACTAGCTACGTGCACCTACAGTTTCTAATTAGTCTCATCATTTGCCTTGATCCTCTACCAAAGTGACAGGACAAAATTAAACTGCAGATTCCTGCGGAAAATTATATATCAAATAACATAATAACAATTTGTGATGATTATTAAAATGGCTTAATTTTAATAAAATAAATAGCACCCTATAAGTATAATTATTGAAAATCGCGCGTGCTTTCCTCGGCAGAATGATGTCTATAAATTTAATTTATCTCTACAGTAACATCTTAACCACCAAAGAGAAAACATTTTTTAATAAAAAAGAAACCATCCTAAAGTAACTTACAAATCAAAATTTCTTTATCAACCCACAAGTTAAATTTAAAGAAGCATCTTAATCTGGAAGTAAACTTTTAGCATCTTCTGAGAGAGCTATATGATTTTTAACGTTTGTGACCCTCAAATTAGATAAGAATGGGTCAGAAGTAATTAAAAGTCTCTTTAAAATGTCTTCGTTAATCTTACAGTTCGACTACATTTTCGAGCATACCGAAATCGATAACTTCGGTAGTCCTTATTCCTGGCTTCCTGAGCCTCTCCCGACAAGTGGCCAACAGAAAGCATTGAAAATTTGTTCTCCATGGATTAAAATTTTGTGAATTGTTATTGACATGTAATAACAGTTGTAACCGCACGTGATTACTTCTAGTATTGTAGTATCTCAAAATTAATTGTAAGTCTACTCCGGTTATTTCTGACTCTGCTTCAGGATTCTGGAAAAAACTCTCTAGATGTATTTCCTGTATTTGTGGTTCCAAACCCTTGTTGGACATAATCAACTCTAATGCATAACCTGTCATGTAGTTCTCTTTGAATTCTTTTCTTATTTGCTTCCTTTTGGGGCTTGGATTCTGCATTAGTAGACCATCTCTGAAATGTCAGACTATTGTATCCAATATGAAAAAACAAATTCCATGACATTAATCATAGCATGTAAAGGAGAAATGCCCGTTTTAATAGCTTCTGGGTTGCATGGCTTTTTTACAATGACTTCCAATTTATTCATCTCTTTAGGCTTTGCGTTAAAAATATAGCAAACTGAGGAATTCTTGCATCCTGTAACTGCTTGAGCTACCTTCATATCTATCATTGTAAATAAAAGATTGTGACGAATTTGGATAACTTTGTTCCTCACTATTGCAGAAGTTAAAGTGAGTACTTCAGGAACGTCTTCATTTAATAAACAGTTCGTATGACTTCGTATTGATGCTTTGATAACTGAGCATCCATTAGCATAGCCAGAGCAACTTTTTTTATTGAGTTTTTTCTGCTGCAGCATTATACTGTTCTAAGCAATAATTTTCACGAAGTTGTTGTACCTTGTAACGTTTAGCGCGTTGACTGCATTCACTACATTCCTTCACCGGTCTTCCAGAAAGCTTGTTCGAAACATCGTACGCTAAATTCTCTTGCATTGCACAGAAAATACTTTTTCTAAAATGCCTCTTTTTTCCTATTACACTGATTCCATTTTGTATTGAACACCCCTAAGTACCTTTTCTTGATTTGCGATAAAATATATAAAAGTTTATCTTCTTCATAGAGCGGAAATTGTTGTTGTAAGGATTAAACTAGCTTATCACTTTGACGATTTTGTTGTAGGTACTCATCGGTAAGCTGTCGAATATTTATCGTAATTGAACTCATCTTAATTAACAGCTAACAGATTAGTTTTACATCAAAAATCACTACTTATCAGTAATAATAACCGAACTTTATTATTTACTGCTTTAATTTACCATGGCAACTGTCAGCGCTTCTCCTGTTTTATCATGACATGGCCTACTAGATTCTGTATTAATGCTCAATTGTTTACAGATCCTATATTGACTTTTTTATACTTATTATTTGTAAATTTTACATTTTCAAAGTAAACATAAATAGAATACACCTGCGGGCGCTCTGCTGCTTGGCGTTTGTGGTCACTGCTGGAATATGATCACTTCCAAAATCCGTTTTTTTATAACTGTATTTATTTATTTTTTTAAGATAGTTTTCTTAAGTTAGTTGTGCCAACTGAATTGTTAATCTTTATTGTTTATAAATTTTATTTTTTATTTTTTCATTTATTTGTTAGTATAATTGCATACGTACACTTGCGTAAGTTAAGTCGAGGGTTAAGTGGAAGAGCGCACCTACCACTTATGTGGGTAAGAGTGAACTTTGCCCTTTGTCAACAATTGTTTTTGACAATAAAAGCATTTATTATTATTATTCTATTATTAATAATCAAATATACAGGGCGTTAGGATACTATGGTGACAAAATAAAATTGATGATAGATCATCGAAAATAGGTAGAGACTGTTAAATAAATGTGCATCCTAAAACCAAAGGTTATAAAGATACAGTGTGATTTATCTAATTCTTAGCACCTTTAATTTTGTTGGTTGTCAGTTTAAAGAAAAATATTAATTCCAGAAGTTGTAGGGCTTTATGCATTTATTTGAAGAGATATATTTTGGTTGGTACAAGGTGTTGCATAAGTCCGTGGCAAATTCCCCTTAGGGTTTTTATAATAGAAAACCCTGTATGTTATTTGACTGCTAAATAGAGTTTATTTTCCTGGTTTCAGTCGCATGTCACAAGTTACATTTTGGTCCATAAGTTCGTAAAAAACTGCAATAAATCACATGAAAAGTAATTTTTTGAAGGAGGCAAATATAATACATCTTAAAAACCATAAAGATTATTTTTATTTAAATGCAACAGTTTACTCCAATAACAATCACCTGCTATAATAAGAACGAGTTTAAAAGCATTTAACAAATAATATATGATTTTATTTGTTCTATGGAGATAACGCCATAACAAATTGCTTTATAGCCAACTTTCGAAAATAATATTTTAACCTGACTAACTGATGAACAAATGACATGTTATATATTGTTGAAATCTGCAAAATGAGTTCTATTTAATAAATAAATAATATACAGGGTGTTCCATTACAAAAAAAAACAAGTTTGGGTCTGCCACGTATTTATGCAACAGCCTGTATAAACAAGAATGTTCTTTGCGAAATATTTATATGAAATCCTAAACTTTCATATATTACATTTTTCTTAAAAATGTTAAAAAAATTAAGGAGGATTACCAATTTAATGAATCATGCTGTACCTGTTTTATTGCTCTATTTGAGAAAAAAAATAAAAACTCATATATGAAACAAAGCCACTAACGTTACAATTTACATATAACAAAATTATAACATAAGATTTGCAAGAATCTTAAAGACAAACAGTTTTTTCAGAAAAACATCGATTTTTATCCACTGTGCCACGACTTACTAACGAGTCAAAGGTAGACCCCGGGACGAAACGCCAACACGACATAGGCTATAAATAACGACCTCAGGTCGTTCCAGTATTGTTTCCCTAAACAACAAAAACCTTTCCTGGGAATACATTTCCTATCTATGGCACCTCATTTTCGACGCCATAATAGTGACAGGTACGGTGGTAAATACGTGAAAGACCCTGAGTCAACGTGACCATATAAGTTGCCATAACTTGATAGCCATTGATCCATTGAGAAAACTCAATTTTTTGAAAAACTGTTTTGCGCCTTAGGCGATATCTCGCAATCGTAAAGCGCTATTAGGAAGCGATTTCTATCGTACGTTAGAGAAGAATCGGAGGTAAATTGTCACCTGTGGGGTGGCTCGAAATCTATTAATGATAAGACATATATTATGTATTTGATTGTCAAATTGCTGTTTTGCGTCTTTGGCCACATCTCAAAATCGTTAAGCTCTATTGGGAAGCGATTTCTATCGTACGATAGAGGAGAATCGGGGGTAAATTGCCACCAGTGGGGTGGCTCGAAATTTATTAATGATAAAACGTATATCTATGTATTTGATTGCCAAATTGCTGCAGAGAAAACTCGATTTTAGGAACACTGTTTTGTGTCTTTGGCGATATCAAAAGTTGGGTTTCTTGGATAGTCGGTCTGGGCGACAAGTATTAAAACTCCTAAACTGCCAAGCTTTCAACAATTTGTATTGTCTTCATCAGGACTTCATTACAGTAAGTGCAAATAAGTCACAATAAGAGGCTACAATGGTTATAGGTAGCTTACCGTCTACTGTTTTATGTCTATGTGGTCCCGCAACAGAAAAATGTTAAAAAAGGTATTAAAAAGATATTAAAAAGACGGACACACGTTTACGACAGACATTATTGAACTATGTACCGTACGATGATGGGACATTTTCATTTTCCTTACAGTTAAAAAACACATAATATAAAAATCACACGCCAAACGGCATCCATACCTCCAACAGGCTTAATGTGACTAAAATATAAAATATAAAATTGTCTATTTGCAGACAACAAGCAGCTCACCTATCAAGAATATTTGCCTTAAGGGAATTCCGATAATCTTCGGACCGCTGCCCGGAGTGGAGAAAAACACGTAAACAAGAAGCCACGCACCGAAGAACTATGAGAGGAAAGGAAACATCTATTGGAATATTGATGTGTTGTTTTGTTATGTTGCTATTGTATTGCTTATTGTTTTTGCATATTTATCATTTCCGGTTGTATTATATTTTTTTTTTATTTTTTTTTATGTGGAAGTCATTTTTAAAATTTTTAAAAAGTTAGGTAATCAAGGGAGTCCGTGGTTGTGTTTTGTGTGCTTTGTGGTTTGTTTTTCGCCTGTCATCTGTTGATCAAATTTGAGTATATGTTACTAAGGTCTTCAATGTCGGTTCTTTTGTTGATTGATTTGTCTTCCACTGCAATCTCTACCATTTCCAAGAAAACTCTTTTATGATATGACGGTTCTTTGTCTAGTATTACTACCTCGTCGAAATTGATTTTATGGCCTGTATCGATATGATGTTGAGTCAGTGCACTGGTGTTTTTTGTAAGTCGGCAGTCACTTTTATGTGACGCAATTCTATTTTGCAATAAATTCTTTGTCTGACCTATGTACACTTGATCGCAGATAGAGCAGGGAATGCGATATACCACTCCCGACTGTTTAAGAGGTTCATCCTTGCTTTTTAATTTGGTACTCAAGTCACCTACAGTTACTGGATTTTTAGGTGCTAGTTTTATGGATGGATGGTTGTGAAATAGCTTGCT
The DNA here is from genome assembly GCA_951812265.1 of Taphrorychus bicolor. Lineage (NCBI taxonomy): Eukaryota > Metazoa > Arthropoda > Insecta > Coleoptera > Curculionidae > Taphrorychus > Taphrorychus bicolor. The sequence goes on along the minus strand of OX638299.1, from coordinate 21,646,494 downwards.
CACTTTGTGGGTGAGTTCATTGATGTGTGGGAATGAAAAGTATTTGATCGGTAAATGGGAGGTAACGTCAATTGAGGCTGATGGGACACTCAGATCCATATTCGTGAATTGGAAGTTTAATTCTACCATGCCAGAGGTGCTGTCTTCCATATTAGCAAAAGAATTGTTGCTGCTGTTTTCGGTTATGTTTTGATGTGAACTGTTGAATAAGAGTTTGTTAATTAAGTTTTAAGGGTAGGAATTTTTCAAGAGTGTGTTTCTGAGGTTTCTCAAATTGATGAGTTTCAGTGACTCATGGGAGCTTAACTCTGTTCGTTTTTTTAAAGCAAGGACAAGGTTAATTTTAGTTTTCTGGCTATGAGAGGAATGAAAGTTGAGATATCTCCCTGAATTTGTAGGTTTTTGGTACCAGTCAAGAATTATTTCTTGGTTTGGTTTTTTGGTTACCAAAGTGTCAAGAAAAGGAACTGTTCTGTTTGCTGATTCTCTTTCTGCTGTAAATTGTATGTGTGGATGGTAACTATTGAGTAGAGAGAGTGTGTTGCTTAATTGGTCCTTTGGAACTGCAGTGATAATATCATCTACATATTTTTTTAAAAAAGGTGGTTTAAAACTTAATTTGCCTAGACAGTGGTCCAGCAAGTCATCCATCACATACTGAGAGACGATAGGAGATAAGGTCGCTCCCATGGGAGTGGTTAGAATCTGTTTGTAGAATTGATTGTTATATGTGCAGTAAGTGGTGTCCCATATAGTTGTTAATATTTCATAGATGTTCTCTTGGCTGAGTGTTGTTATTTCACTAATGTCTGTCCAGTGCCTGTGAATGCTTTCTTTGATCAAGGTGAGAGGAATGTTGCTATATAGGGATATCACATCGAAGCTAACTAGTTCATGATTTGTCGGGAGTTGTAAACCTTTTGCAAATTCAGCAAATTCAAAACTATCCCTTATATAATATGGATTGTCTTTATTGTATGCTTCAGTAAGAATGTGAGTTAGGAAACTTGCTAGTTTACTATTAGGGGCGTTGATTGAAGAGACTATTGGTCTGAGGGAAATTTCTGGTTTGTGAATTTTAGGGAGTCCATAAAACTTTGGAGAACTTTGATTGTATATTCTGATATTGCTAGATTCTTCCAGCGAGATGAGACCACGTTCTTTAAAATTGGTAACAAGTTTATTACAGCGGCTTTGGTAGGCATTCGTTGGATCAGAAGGAAGCTGAATATAGTGAGCAGTGTCTGACAGGATTTGCATTGAGAGGTGTTGATAATCATTTTTGTTCATAATTACTGTGACATTCCCTTTATCAGCCTTCACCACTAAAAGCTCCTCGTGACTCTTTAGAAGGAATTTTAATACTTCCATATCCAAACCTTCCTCGGTGCGTGGCTTCTTGTTTACGTGTTTTTCTCCACTCCGGGCAGCGGTCCGAAGATTATCGGAATTCCCTTAAGGCAAATATTGTTGATAGGTGAGCTGCTTGTTGTATGCAAATAGACAATTTTATATTTTATATTTTAGTCACATTAAGCCTGTTGGAGGTATGGATGCCGTTTGGCGTGTGATTTTTATATTATTATGTGTTTTTTAACTGTAAGGGAAATAAAAATGTCCCATCATCGTACGGTACATAGTTCAATAATGTCTGTCGTAAACGTGTGTCCGTCTTTTTAATATCTTTTTAATACTTTTTTTTAACATTTTTCTGTTGCGGGACCCACATAGACATAAAACAGTAGACGGTAAGCTATCTATAACCATTGTAGCCTCTTATTGTAACTTATTTGCACTTACTGTAATATAGCCCTGATGAAGACAATAAAAATTGTCGAAAGCTTGGCAGTTTAGGAGTTTTAATACTTGTCGCCCAGACCGACTACCCAAGAAACCCAACTTTTGCTCAACTGGGCGGTCAAGAACAGTATCTCCGTTTGGCGATATCTCTAAATCATTAAGCGCTCTTGGAAAGCGATTTTTTAGCGAATTTATTAAGCAATTTAGTCCCAACCAAGTCAGCAACCAAGTTTCACCTTAGCCCTGACGGGCTAGGGAATAAAGTCCCATAGGCATGAAGCATACACTTGAGATGATGGATAGCTCTCAAAGTTAAGGCGGGCGCTCAAGATTACGCGCATCGCCGGCGTTCAAAGTCACCTCCAGCGTGGACCCGTCAAGATCGCTTGTTGCGATTCTCGAGGTCACCCCCAAGCGCTCGTCATGACCTCTCAAAGTCAAGCCGCGCGCTCAAGTTTACGCATGTCGCCGGCGTTCGTGGTCAGTGACTAGCGTAGACCCGTCGTTGCGATTTTCGAGGTCACAACCAAGCGCTTGTCACGGCTCAGGTAAAATAGAGTCATCGGATTGTCCTGGAATCGGCTTTGTTTAACTACTGTCATTCACAAAGATTGACAGTGCCCGTGGATACCTTGCGCCCCCCACAACCGCTTTTTTGGGAGTTAAATGTTTACGACTATGACGAGAGTCACTTGGGACTTAAAGCTAAATATATAATTAAAAAAAAACCGAAGGAAAAGGAGAAAGTTGAACTTACTTTAATCAGACGCAGTATCCTCCCAATCCTGAACACCCGCACCACTCGGAGCAGCGTGGGAGACACTGGAAAGTCGATCATAATATCCTCCATGAGAATACCCAAGATCGAGGCTAATACTAGAAGGAAGTCGAACACATTCCATGGCACCGTAAAATAATGGTATCTTAAACCTATCATCTTAACAATGGCCTCTGAAACAACTTTGAAATAAATCTAAAAACACAAAGCAGTAACTAACGCCTTACCTAAGCCAAATACTGTAGTAAAAAATGCGTTGCTAACTTCCAAAATGAAAAAAATTGCATGAGGCTGACCGTAATGCTCGATGCCCATGGTGAGCATGTTAAGGAATATCAAGACGAAGATGGCGATTTCGAATCGCCGCGAATTGGAGAGATCGTAGAACATGGCTAAAAAAGCGTTCATGGGCCTTTTGATGACTTTCTGCGGTTTTTTCCTGCCCAGCTTCTTCATAGCTGTGTAGTAGTGCTTCTGGCTCTCTGTGAGGAACATTTCTAGTACACCGCCCTCGTACTAAAAAAAGTGCATTTTATAATGATTTTTCAATAACAAAGTACTCTTTTTGTACCTTCTTTTTAAGCATATTAAAGTTATCGATAATGACTCCTATGAACAAATTAAGAGTGAAAAACGACCCGCATACTATAAAAATAACAAAATAAATGTAGGCGTATAGATTGGCTTCTCTTTTAGGTTGAAGATTGACGCCTCTAGCATCTACGGCGTCAGCCATAACCTCCATCCAACCTTCGAAGGTGGCCTAAAATCATGTATGTTTTCGAGTACTGAAGATAATTCAGTTGCAGGAAATAAGTACTCACAACTTGGAATAAAGCCAGGTAGGCAACTCCCACGTGATCGAACGATATTTTGGAATTCTCCCAAGTATAGTTTAATCTATCACAGTCCCACTTTGTATCGACAATCTAGATTCAAATCACTTACTAAAGAACCAGACTAAAGTTAGGGACATAACACTTACTTCCACCTCCAGTCGCTCTCCATATTCATCGACGCACTTGTAAAATTTCCCACTGAAAAACTGCACACCCATAATGGAAAATATCAGCCAGAACACCAAGCACACCAGCAAGACGTTAAATATGCTCGGGATAGCGTACATGAGGGCGTTCACCACTATCCTCATTCCCTGCCACCGGCTTATTGCTCTGAGCGGGCGGAGCGCTCTTAGGGTCCTCAGGGATCGCAGCACCTTTAGGTTTTCGTTTTCTTCGATTAGAAGACTAAATAGTGAAACCTGGAAGCGATTGTGCGCATTAGACTAAAAGGGAATTCGAATTTGGTACGTTTAGCTAAACGAATCTGACTACCTTTAGCTAAACGAACTCTGAAGAGCTATTTCAACACATTGTTCATCTTTTAATGTATTAGGAAGCTTTGATAATGAGAACGGAAGAAATTGACAAGAAACAATGAATCTCAATGTAAAATTTTTCTCCTTTGTATTCTGAGTTTTTTTATCAAAATAATTATCAACATGAATGTGTCTTTCAAATGAAATATATCTCTCTTTAATTTGAGCAATAACTGATAATTGTTCTTTATATTGACATAACTTTTTTATAAGTAAATAGGTGGAATTTTTAAATTCAAGTTACAAACTGAATGGGCGGGGCCCCTTCTGTCCGCTAACGTGACAGTGATCAAAAACTTTGTCATTATCAACAGATATGACAATATGTGGCACAATGGTGATAAACATTTTCTAACTCAGTCAAAAGTTTCATCTTTTTATGTTTTTGAAGAAAATTGTGGTAAAGCCCTATAATCTCTTTTTCTAAATTTCGATACTGTTAAAACATATCCTTTAGCTAAACGATCTGAAACGTTAGGAATTTCAGAAACGATACAATTTAAATAATATTCCTACGATACGATGTATGTAGCACTCACTCCAGTCTATCAGTGTGCTGTATAATAATCTTAGTAACGTGTAGTCAATAATTTTTCAAGTTAAGATTTATTACTCTAAATTGTACGTTTTAGTTGGCTCTACGTCGACAAACTGAATGTTAACTAAATGTCGAGTAAGCAATACAGCAAACACTTAAATAAGATCACACACACAATGATAGGATTGTGGGTTATTGGGTTCTTTTGTTTACGGTTCCGGCCATTTTGTCAATCAACATTTACGTCTGGCAAATAATTTACAGTAATTTTGAATTTCAGCAAAGTTGGTGTAATAGAATTGGTGTTTTCAATTAGTAAAAGGAATCTTTGTTTAGCAAGAATTGCGCGAGATTCGCTAACGCAACCTGTCAAGTGACGGATTTATTGGCTTCTCGTATTTCGAGAAAGTGTCATGCAGGCACACCAGCCGGCACCCAATTTTTCTGTTTCTGCTCCACTCATTTCTCAATAATCTTAATTCTTATTATCAAATGATCTACACAAACTTTTCAATGCAGTCTTGTGCTTATAGTACCTAAAGATGTAAGTATCCAGTATCTAGGTATGTGCAATACTTTGGTATGGTGTTGGTATGAAAGAATGAAAGGTAGGGGCAGCATGTGTTTGAGGTAGTTTTTGAAATAGCCCCTACAAAGACTGTAAAGCATATATGAGTCCACAGTAAAGTAAGGGCTCATGTATGCTTTACAACTTTTCTTTTATTCAACAGCTCATAAGTATGGCACTCTCCTTTCATTTTGCTCATCACTTATGCGATTTGCATTTGCTAATTATGATTAGATAGGGCTATCGGCTATCCTTACCCCTAATTTGAAATGATAAACACTGGTTGTGGTAGGCTGAAGTTAAAAATTCTCTTTTTTTAGGAAGGGTTTAGTAAATCCTCCACACTGGAGAGTATATAGAAACTTTGTTTAAAAGAGAAAAAGGATATATTTAAATCAAATTCCAGCAGATGCTCTATTAGGCTAGTGATCCAGTATTCCAGTTAATAATCTATTTATATCCTATTAATACAGTGACTCTCGTCTTGCTAGATAATTATGCTATGGGTACATCCACAGTGCAGCTAAGGTTTGTATAAAGATTTTGATACTTACATTAAAACTACTAGGACCAGAAATAGGTTACGCCTATGCCATTTCAATGTGTGCTCAATAAGCTCTCCTCTCATTTTTTACTCAAAAGATTATTCAAAAGTAAGTAGCTGGTTTGGCAATTTATGCTGCATTAGAATAAAAGAAAATTCGAATGTAGTGCCTTTAGCTAAACGAATCTGACTACCTTCAGCTAAACGAACTCTGAAAAGCTATTTCAACACATTGTTCATCTTTTAATGTATTAGAAAGCTTTGATAATGAGAATGGAAGAAATTGACAAGAAACAATGAATCTCAATGTAAAATTTTTCTTCTTTGTATTCTGAGTTTTTTGATCACAATAATTATCAACATGAATGTGTTTTTCAAATGAAATATATCTCTCTTTAGTTTGAGCAATAACTGATAATTGTTCTTTATATTGACATAACTTTTTTATAAGTAAATGAGTGGAATTTTTAAATTCAAATTACAAACTGAATGGGCAGGGTCTCTTCTGTCCGCTAACGTGACAGTGATCAAAAACTTTGTCATTATCAACAAATATGACAAGATGTGGCACAATGGTGATAAACATTTTCTAACTCAGTCAAAAGTTTCATCTTTTTATGTTTTCGAAGAAAATTGTGGTAAAGCCCTATAACATCTTTTTCTAAATATCGATACTGTTAAAGCATATCCTTTAGCTAAACGATCTGAAACGTTAGGAATTTCAGAAACGATTGAATTTTAATAATATTCCTACAATACGATGTATGTGGCACTCACCCCAGTCTATCAGTGTGCTGTATAATAATCTTAGTAACGTGTAGTCAATAATTTTTCAAGTTAAGATTTATTACTCTAAATTGTACGTTTTAGTTGGCTCTACGTCGACAAACTGAATGTTAACTAAATGTCGAGTAAACAATACAGCAAACATTTAAACAAGATCACACACACAAAGATGGGTATCCACAAAATAATAAAGTGGAAAATCCTTTGTTTTTACAGATTTCGCATTGATTTAAGGTAGAGGATTTAAGTGCAACATAGTCTGTTGCTCTGAACAGTTATGTAATAATTATAACATATTTTTTTAATATTAAAGGATGTCATTTAAAACTGGACTTTATTTCCTTTACCATAAATTATAGTAAAACAATATTAAAATTTCGGGGTAATAAAATAATAAATATGTTATTAAATGATATAACATTGCTTAATCCTGGATCGTGTAAAACGACATGTTAAATTTGCCTTTTGAATTTCAACCTGTAGGGTTGTATTTGGTAATTCCAGACACAACTGATAATTAAATTATAAATTAAAACAATTATTAGCATTACTTACAAAAACAATTAAAAAATCCAACAGCGTCCAAAAACTGCTGAAATACTTGTTAAACCCCAAGGCGATCCATTTAAAGAACATTTCGATAATGAATATTATGGAGAAGGCCAGGTTGGTCCAGTAAAGCAGTTTCTTTAGTCTCGGGTTCTCGTCCAGGTGGATATCCTCAAAACATAACGTGACACTTGAGGCAAAAATCAATACCAAAATGAACCATTCGAAAGCCGCAGTGTCCACCACAGCTAACACGGTTGTCCGGAACTGTGTCCACTTCAAACCGACTTCGGATTGGCTGCATCGTTCTAGGCATAAACACCTGAAAGTTTCGTAGACAAAATCAATTTTTCTGTCTCGAAGAGATGAAAGAAATCCATAGAAAGAACAATTGAACTCTAAGTCAGCAGTTTCATATAATGTATATTTTGCTGTTCAGGGCTACATATTTCGCCTAAAAAGGAATGATCAATGATGCGCGCTACACAAATACTTGAATATAACATGGTGGAACTAATCATTAAAAATTCTGCGTCGGTGTGACGTCAGCTCGGCCTAGCTCGCGCCGATTAGCATTCAGATGAGGTCAGTGTATGCACGCAAGTGACAGACCTTACAAGTGACCGATACTGTTGAGATTGTGATACTGTTGAGATTTATACGAAGAGTCTCCGTTGGTGCCAATGTTTGAAAAGTGAACGTTCGAGTAGGCGTTGGAATCCCGACATCAGGACGGTTGGTCTTAAATGCGCATGCGCAATATCTATTAAAAGGATTGTGGGTTATTGGGTTCTTCTGTTTACGGTTCCGGCCATTTTGTCAATCAAAATTTACGTCTGGCAAATAATTTACAGTAATTTTGAATTTCAGCAAAGTTGGTGTAATAGAATTGGTGTTTTCAATTAGTATAAGGAATCTTTGTTTAGCAAGAATTGCGCGAGATTCGCTAACGCAACCTCTCAAGTGACGGATTTATTGGCTTCTCGTATTTCGAGAAAGTGTCATGCAGGCACACCAGCCGGCACCCAGTTTTTCTGTTTCTGCTCCACTCATTTCTCAATAATCTCAATTCTTATTATCAAATGATCTACACAAAATTTTCAATGCAGTCTTGTGCTCATAGTGCCTAAAGATGTAAGTATCCAGTATCTAGGTACGTGCAATAATTTGGTATGGTGTTGGTGTGAAAGAATGAAAGGTAGGGCAACATGTGTTTGAGGTAGTTTTTGAAATAGCCCCTACAAAGACTGTAAAGCATATATGAGTCCACAGTAAGGTTAGGGCTCATGTATGCTTTACAACTTTTCTTTTATTCAACAGCTCATAAGTATGGCACTCTCCTTTCATTTTGTTCATCACTTATGCTATCGGCTATCGGCTATCCTTACCCCTAATGTGAAATGATAAACACTGGTTGTGGTAGGCTGAAGTTAAAAATTCTCTTTTTTTTAGGTTTTAGGGTTTAGTAAATTCTACACACTGGAGAGTATATAGAAACTTTGTTTAAAAGAGAAAAAGGATATATTTAAATCAAATTCCAGCAGATGCTCTATTAGGCTAGTGATCCAGTATCCCAGTTAATAATCTATTTATATCCTATTCATACAGAAGCAAAGTGACTCTCGTCTTGCTAGATAATTATGCTATGGGTACATCCACAGTGCAGTTAAGGTTTGTATAAAGATTTTGATACTTACATTAAAACTACTAGGACCAGAAATAGGTTACGCCTATGCCATTTTCAATGTGTGCTCAATAAGCTCTCCTCTCACTTTTTACTCAAAAGATTATTCAAAAGTAAGTAGCTGGTTTGGCAATTTATGCTGCATTAGCTTTTCTGCATACTTACGCCTATGTCAGCTAGCTTACTAGAAATGTATTTATGAAGGTTTATGGGTGCACTATTTACTAAGAGGCATATTAGAAGGCATACTTTTGTAGGTATTGTTGTGGGTTTTGTACCAAAAAACTAACAATATAAGGATGCACTTTCGCACTTAAGTTAAATTATTACTTTTCTTTTGCAATGACTAAAGTCCAGAAGCATGTTACTGTTAAGGTACCAAATTAATTTATTTTTTTAGTGAAATATGAGGGTAAATAATTATATATTGTGTAAACCCTGTTTTTGTCTCTTTTTTTACTTACCTCTTATCTCGTTTTAGGGTTTCAGAACAGTCTTGAGAAGAGGTTTTTTTGTGGAAATGAGATGCTGCAGAGTTTTTTCCTTATGTAGTACCAACCTAGGGTTCAACCATAGAAAGGCAACTCATAAATAGATAATAAAGGAAAAGATTTGTATGTTTCAAAGAAATTCCATCTGAGGGTGCCACTCAGATATCAAGCATGTAAGTTAGCATCAAATTTCATATTTGATTAAATCCTCCTTTTAATCTAGTTTATAGATTTCTCACATTGTTAACACTTAACACACTCAATAATTTTTGCTGAGTTGATTCCTGAATGTACTTCCTAATTTTTGTCTCTTCGTCAAGTCTAGCCAACAAGCTATGAAATGTGTTGCCAGTTTACCAAAAGTCCCTTTTCCACTTGAATGATCCCTTTTTTTGCGATTGTCCTACTATTTACACATATCCTGCTCACAAACTCATTTTTTTCTGTGTAATAATTATTCTGAAAATTGTGATCAAATACTTATTCGTAAATTATGGATTTGCAATATGCTTTATTAATAAAAAATGACGGTTTTGTATTTCACATATTTTATACTTTATTATCAGTATGATGAAAAATCGTGAAAAAAAATAAAATGTTTAAATACAAAGATAACGTTCGTTCATTAAAAAAAAAACCAAGCAGGCCATGGCATTAGATCAGCAAGTCTGAGATGATTTCATAAAAACAATTGAAAATCGGAAAAGTCATAAAATGTTCAGATTTTAATTTGTTTTATAAACTTATCTTAGACAAGAGTTTTAATTCCAATGCTTGCTACGAGGTTTTTTATATACACCCTATACCTATAGAAACACTGTATTAAACTTTATATACAGAGTGTAAATTTAAGGCCACAATCATGTTGCAGTTGAAGAACCAAATAAGTTAAATATTTACTTCATTGGCATAGATGAAGTTAGTATTTTCGTGTGATTATACACATTATTATATTAATTATGATTAAGCAGTCTTGAGGAAATGTGCTCAAAACAATTAATTTTTATATTAAATTGAGAATTTTATTCGCCAATTCAATTGTTACATATTCAACATTAGAAATATGTGTCGATGTTTTTAATTTCTTACAGGATTGATAAACCTTGGTCTAAGTGAAGGAGACCGAAAGTCTGTTTGGCTTCCAATTTCCTGGGAAGGGACTTGGAAGTAGTTCGGAAATTCCATCGGAAGTGGTGTAGTTTTCATACTACATTGAAACCCACAGTTTAGATTTGAAGATGAATGAAGACAAGCGTGTAAAAAAGGTCGCGCCACTTCTGCATGATGAAGAGTTGTACTGCTATGACGTCTATAAAACTCTTGGGTACCACTAGCCTATAATAAGATATCTTCAATTGAGTAATGGTCAATGAAACAGTACAACTATTTTACGGTAATCTGAAAAACAAAAAATGTGGAATTTTTCATACAGAGGTTTAGTTCAGGTTAGTTATATTAATATATATAATAATTAGCTTAATATATATTAAGGTTTCAAATGTTAGGTAAATTAAAAACACATAATTTATATATGCCATGTTTATTTGTGCACCAAAATCAAAATAAAACACATTGATTTTTTATTTATTTTACTTTAAAAAATGTATAAGTTATGTATTCAACTATTCTAGTGTTATTTACAATGTATTTGAGAAAGCAATTTTCAATAATTCAAAAGGATCCTTCGATTAAGTTTTATTTCTTTGTAAAGCCATTAAAGTAAAATAAGGCAATTACATTTATTATTAGTTGAAACTCTTTCAAAACATACAAGGCTCAAAAAATGTGTAAGGTTAATTTGTTATTATTTAGTTTTTTGTGTCAGTTATTAAAGATAAGTATATAATAATTATAAAAACCATACTTAAATAAAAATAAATTAAAAACTAAAGAGCAAAATTATTTTTTAACATCCTGTATTCAATAACTGATTTTGAGATTTTTTTTTAGTTATCTATGTTTTAACAATCTGTGCTTTGAAGTAGAGCTAACATGATAATTATTATAAATTATCATTGTCATATTATATAATAAAAAAAATCTTTCAAGTAGATGATCTAAGGATTCATTAGATAGAAGGTCCTTTTTCCTGAGAAGTACCAGAAGAGATCTCAAAGATTTTATTCGGGGCTTGGACCTTCTTAACTGTTTTGCTTTTGAAAATAATGTGACGCTCTTGCGACGAACATATTTTGCCTTCTGCGGTTCCTCCATGTCAATGATTGTATCCTCACCAAATTTGAATTTTGGACCTAGAAATTCATAGGTAATATATATATTAACGGTTATACATTCCATCAAAGCGATAAGGGCGGTTCGGTTAATGAAAATAACTATTAAGACTTATCCGTGCTGGAGCAAAAAACTGACAGATATATTTTATGTAATTTTAAATAGAACATAAATAACTTTACATATCCAAATCATCTGACTGTATTGTCTGTATAAGTACCATATTTTAATTAGAAAGAGCAATTACCTTATTAAGGCACTTTCTAATTAAATTTAAGAATCAATTATTAATTATTGCATATTAATGAATGTAGAATTACAGGGAGATTCAAAATCTGATATAAAAAAAAATTGAATGAATGTCGGTTGCATGAAAATGAAACGTCGGATTTTAAATTTGAAAATACCGCGTTGAAAAGAGCAAAAAGTGACTATGAAGAAGTGTTAAGTTGTTTTTAATTATTTCATTAAATTAAGGCTAGAAAGAATAAAAACTTTGTTTCAAAATGTCAATTTTTTTTGTGAATATTTCCAAAACCATTCGAAGTTTTCAAAATTTGAAAACATAATTTTTATACACTTCTAATTTGCGCAACTTTGCCCTAATTTAACCTTTGTTGTATCTTTTCAAATGACCAAGATCCCCATCGTTAAACTCCAAACGGTCACCATTTCTTACTTTACTGTTAGAAAAGTTCATACCAGGTAGTAAATTATATACAGGGTCGGAGTCTGGCAATAAGGACTGGTAGTTTCCAAAGTATTGTGATAAGAATACCACTCAGGATGTCATTAAAATTTGTGGAAAAAAGTTTAACAGTTTGGACAAGAAAGTCCATGCTGCAATGTATCTTTTGCTTCACATTGTTTTTTCAAAATTTGTCGACAATCTAACATTTTATAAAATCTAACATTTATAAAATCATTTGAATTTTATAGAGATAAAATTCAAAGTTGAAGTGCTACATTGCATGGATGCTCTGAAGGACACTTCTGTCTGGCATCATAATGCTGTACATTTCAATTTACTCCATGGTGTTGTTTTTCAATATTTTCTAGTTTCCTATCATCCTGTGGGTTGTGGATGTACCTAAATGTTCTACATACAGTCAGTGTTATTGAACCTTCAATTGATGCATAGAAGAAAAATATTGTAAATCTGACATGCTCTACGGGTTCTACGGAACAAATTACTTTGTGTTGTTTATACATCAGAATAACAATAAGGCCTTAAGCATAAGAATATGGTTTTACTTAGGGACGAGCTTAGAAATAACCTACATTATTATTTAAACATGCAAACATTTAAATTGAAAGATAGCTTAATCCTTAAGTAAGCATTAAGCACTATAAATGGTGGGTTCATTCTTATGAATAAACCCACCATTTATAGCTAAAAAAAAGTAAATCGATGTTTTTTTTTTCTCTACATATTGTGACACTATTTTTGATTTCTATCTAAATCTCTCATCATGTAAGATTCGGAAAACCATCAATACCCAACAGTTAAATTTAACAGGTACTTTTAAATTTAGAAGAAAAATTAAAATTAGTCTTGCATAAAGAATAATTTCTAATTACCTGGACTTAACATAGTGGGTGCAGGATATTTCCTCAACTTTTTCTTTCCCAGGGCTTCTGCCATAAACTGGCATTGGCGTATGAACTGGCTCCACATGATGAAGTCAATTTCTCCTGGATGCCTAACGCCACAACCAAGACAAAAAACTATGCAAGATTTCTTAACCACTGGATCCAAGAGAAATCGGAAAAGATTTAAAAAAAAATAATTAGCTACCTCCTATTCTATTAAATAACTCTTATGACAAGCTTCAACCCCTCTCAAATTATAACCCTCCTCATCATTTCCTGTGTTGGAATCCATTATTGGCCTTATCATGTTCAAAATATGAGTTCAAAGTTTATAGTAGTTGGTAGTATATTAACTACACCAACAAAATTTTGGTGTAGGTATTATATCTACAGCATTAATAAAAAGAAATTATTACAAGCAAAGAATATTTGGCTATCTAGCCAATGATTCAATAGGTAGTACATAAAACTTTCTGTTTGAAAAAGCAAGTTGATTATCTTTAAGTAAAAATAAAAATAGGTAGTACCTCATATCACATAAGTAGCTACTTAAATACCTAACTAACTACTTTTCGATACTCAATCAACTAAATACATATGAGAGAAAATTCCTTTTTTTCTCATATTTATTTTAGAAAATAGGACTTTTTAGTAAAATGTAAAAATGGTACTGATATTGCTATAGGAAGGAATCTATTGAATTGTAAAGATTTTTACCAAGCCTTTAGTTAGACAATATACATACAAATCTAAGTATAAAAAAAAAAGTAAATACATACTACATCTACTCACCCGAAGAAAGCTCCATCCACTGGAGGTTTTTCAGCATCTCATACTACACATTACACATTTATAATTTTGTTCTTCTTGGCATCCACGTTCTTTTTTTATGGATATTTGGGCTTGTTAATAATTGCAAATAGAATAATGTTAAAAAGTTCCGGAATCTTCAAGTTTCAAGTTTAAAATAACCATTTAATAGCACATAACTTAACAGAACAGCAGAAAAAAAGCAAAATAGTACAACAATAAACTGAAAGGTTATTGAAATAATTTAAATTTGAAATTAAAACAACACCAACACAAACTAAAATTGCTAAAAAGCCAAAATTTAGAAGCAAAATTCTAGTTTTTAGTGATTTTTTTGGACGCTTACGATTTACAATTTTATAAATTGTACGATGATCAGGAAAAAGATTCTATACCAACACCAAAGCGCTTTTACATTTTTATGTCACGAAAATTATGACGACGTTGATTGACCGAGAATTCCTCTAGCCAACGTTGATTGGCTCGACGTCGGCAAAAATGCAGCATAACAGCTTAGAGGTCGCATGCGCATTAGTTAGCAATGTAGCTGATCTTCGGATTCCAACGTTCATTTTTGAGGCCTTAACTACTTCTACATTCAATTGTTTTCTATTTGGACATACCTAACCTCAATGTGTCCCAGAACCCCGTGTTGTCATGCTACTGGCAGTAACCAACGCATGCTAATTTTTTCTTAAAACAAGTTAAAATACGCGCGCAAAATATTAAACACCTGTGTGTTGTTTGTCGGTCTGATGATGCCTTTTTTAGGCAAAACATGTAGCCTTAAACAACAGAGTAACAAAATTTACATTATTTGAAACTGCTGCCTTCGAGTTCAATTGTTTTTTCGACCTGGCACTTGAAAATTTCCTTTAGAATTTAAAGTTGCTTCGGGAGAAATATACCTTTGATAGAATGTCCTTGGAAAACAACTCGATGGGACTTTTGGAGTTTTTTGCTTGCCAAAGCCCGGAAAACTAGTGACGCCATCCAGAAATACACCTTTGGAATTGCGCCTGCCCCCTACTGTTATATCGTCCACATAAGAAACCAAAGTCTGCCAAGGTTGCAAATTATTGTCATCCAAACTGTCCTTGTTTTTATTGGTTGCTTTATTCCCCTTTACTTCTTCCTTGTCGCCTTCTTTCGACTCAGATTTAGTCGACATCAGCTCTACTTTCTCAGGCTTTTCGTCCAGAAGGGTGTTTTCAGTGTCTAGAAATTTGGTTTTTAGGGAGTCAGAATTGGAATAAGAGCGACATACCTCTGCTGCTGTTTGTCGTCTCCACGCCTGAGGACATTGTCCTCAACTTTCGGCTTTCGCTGATGCTGTATTTCGGAGGGGTGTCGCTGTCTTTTGAGGTGAGGAAAATGGCGTAGTGTTGTTGGGTGTCCTTGTCAAGAAGGGGGTCCTATAACATGGAGAAAAGTATGACAAAGTGGAAAGAAAAGATGTTTAATGCCTTGCAAGATGACTGGTATATAAAGAATTAGGACTAAAATTAGAACTGACCCACCTCATGGAGAAACTCAAATTAAGATTATGGTTAAAATCGGTTAACATTTACTCAAAGCATTAAATGCATTAATTAACATTGGGAATTAACAAAGCATTAATTAACTTATGGGAATATTCAGTTTAGAATTAGAGTCAAAATTGTCACAAAGCGTCAAGAATCTACATTTTTTTTTTTTTTTTTTTTAGAGAAATTCATGTTAGGATTAGGACTAAAATCGATTAAAAATGACTCATTACCCTTTGTAAAAATGCAAATTATTATGTTCTTTGAGAAAATCAGGATAAGATCAAAGCCAAAATCGGTGAAAAATTACTCGCAGTGTGTAAAAATACAAATATGTAGGGTTCGGAGAAACTTTAAGACAATGGATTAAGTTCAATATTCAATCGAAATTTGAATAGCAGTTAATTAAACACTTGTTAATTAAACACATGGCCAAGTTTGCTACATTGGGAGTATACAGGTAGTCTGGATAAATACCTGGTATTCTGGAATGTCGTAGCTGATGATTGAAATCGGTCTGTTCATCGCCTCCTGGTAACTCCTTTTATCCCTGGGAAATTGTTGGGATTTTTTCAGTTCAACGGCTGAAATAACGTTCAGCGTTAAAACTGCCCGAATGAGGATTAAAGACTAGCGCACCAGCTTTTAAGGCTTCTTCTTCTGCGTGCCTCTGCATAACCTCTCTGACAATCTGCTCCAGCCTAGAGTTGTTCTCGTTTTGTTGCTGTTCCTGTCGATGTTTGCGCACCAAGTCTCTGATCCTCTGGAAACTCTGAGCCAGTTTCGACACATCTCCAACTTCCTAAGTAAAAGAAAAATAATGTCTCTTATGACCTATCGATTTTGCAAGGAGTAAAGCTAAAGATGTTGGTAGTACTATTATTGTAGTTAATTAACTAGGTAGGAAGAAATAATCAAAAATTAAAGCTACTTGATTAAGTAATTTATTGCAACCTCTAAATATGTTTTTGGTGCTATGAACATGTTTTGTTTGTTGAACATGTCTTAAATGTATTTACAAATTTCCATCCTGTTGGAGAGAAAGATGAGCTTGAGTTTAGTACTATTTATGTGAATTTGCGAATTAAGAATTAGCTTGGATATGCGACTGACAAATTTTTCTTTATTGAGGTTATAAATCGTGGTTTTGGGGACTAGAAAGTGCAGTAAACGAATATGTTCTCTATTCTACATAACTACATGTAGTAATTAAACTATCGATCGACCGGTTTAGAAACTTGTATCTGTCAAATACTTTTTGGGAGAATTAATCACTGAATGATTAATTATTGTTTCTACGTTTTTTAAGTCCATAATTACTATACTATCAGAATGGCAAGTGGCTATATTAGACGCTGGTAACACACATAAGGTTGAATTATGTTTCAAGCTGATAAGGTATCCTCCAACAAATCAGAGAATAACGGAACTTTAACATTAAGGAATTATACATGTAAATTTTACAGATTTACGACAAATAAAACTCCCTTGTCGTTTGAACAACGGCCAACGTTTCGACGTTTAATTTACGTCTTCTTCGGGCCTATATTTCTCATCATATATTCAACGTCGAAACGTTGGCCGTTATTCAAACGACAAGAGAGTTTTATTTGTGCTAAAAACTTTATACCTGTAGGTACATTGAGAGGACGCAACATATTATCATTAAGGAATTATGAAGAAATTGCATTAATAGAGTCTTTTGAATGAGGAACTCTCAGTTGCATTTCTAGACACTATAATATTTTTAATAAAAGTAACAACCATAAGAGGAAATAGAATGTTATTTATTGGTGCTTGCTATGGCTAGAACTAATTATATGTATTTTTAAATATTAGTAAAATAATCTAAAACTACCGTTAAAGCAATGCAATGTAATGAACCTAAAGGCGATATAAAAGTATGTAGTCACCAGCATGATGTCGAAGCTGGATTTGAGCTCCTGAGAATGTTGAAATTTGAAATGCGGTTTATGAGAACTTACCATCGTATTATTGTAAAGCTGTAAATGTTGACATTTTAATACGTATTTCAAGCTACGAAGCTATCATTGGCAATAAACGAAAATGTTATTGATTTTTGATTCAATTTGTTCAGATGTGGTTTTGATTTTTGGGTTGTGGTCCCAGTTGGACCCGTGACTCCGACCACATACGCTGAATTGCTCGTGCGACTGTTACTGTCGTTGCCAATGGTCATTCATCTCTTGTCGACCTTTGTACTTAATGTTTAGAAAGCCGATGACTCTAAACATCTATCTGAATTTGTCCTGAGGATGCTGTAATATATGGCGAAACGTCGGCAAGTTCATAACTGATTTTGAATAACACCCCTGATCCCACAACCCAAAAATCAAAATTACATATCAATAAACGAAAATTAGCTAAAAGACGACCAGCTTATTTTTATAAAAATTCCAGTTCTTCAAAAAATCCTCCTTTTCAATTATAATAGTTATATACTACATTTAGGAAATACCCAAACACAGTAGGTTAAAGTTCTGAGAAAGCAAAAATTTAACTTCAAACTGTAAACTTGCTAAAAAAAAGACCATTATGACTTACCTCCTTTCGATGTTTCAGTTCCTCCGAATTGAAACTGTTGAGCAACAGAGCCAAGAACAAGTTAAGCACCATAAAGTTGCCCATAACCAAAGTGGGAAGAAACACTGCCAAGCAAATCCCCGGTCCCTAAAACAACAATGACGTCGCGTATAAGTGGCTTAGAGTGGTTTCATTTTGATCGTTAATAAATCTGAAGAGATCGTAAAATTATGGATAACAATAAAATCTGTAGGGGCGACGCTAATTTTACAGTTACGGCTTTTAGCCGTCGAATGGAGTGTAATTGATTGTGTTACAATGTAGAAATAAATCTTTTACAAGTGGTTATGAATGTTGTGTTATTTGTGATAAGCATTAAAAGGTATTTATCCACGACCTTACTACAATAATCACATTATTCTTGTACCTTCTCAAGATTAATGCTAATATTTATTGTGTGGAATAATGAACATTATTCACAAGTGATTAATGAGTTGTCATAGAAACGAAATATGTCGCAGGCAACTGGCAACTCAAAAGTAAACTGCTCTAAACATGAAATCTATAGTTACCACCCACATAGCAAATTGATATCCACTAGACATTCGATGGACATACAGTTGTGGACATGGATATCCTTAATGAGATCCAGTGAATATCCATTGGACAATCACCCGGCATCCATTGTACATCCAATGGATGTACATTTGTAGCCCGATCCAACATCCAAAGGAGTTCCATTATTTACATCCATTGGATATTAAAAAAATACGACTGATATCCATTGTACATCCAAGGGCACCACTGAACATCCAGTGGAAAATATGAAACTGGTCAGTCGCTTATTTTTAGTTCTGCTATATAAATGGTTAAAATAAATTATACACTTTGATTGGGGTACGCTATCTTTAAATTATAATAGGTTACATAAAAAAAATCTGTGTCTCCTAGTCTTGTGCTAGCCAAATTAGGAATTTTTTCAATCAATGATTTTAGTTTCTTCTGATGGTGTTCAGGTTGGGTTCTTGCTCTAAAAGAGTAATCAGTACGCTTTGCTACACTATTGCAATCCGAAAAGACATATTTCGTTTACAGTTGCCTTCTATTGAATATTTAGGGCATGAATAGTAAGTAACACGTTGGATATTTAATTTCCAAATTAAGTACTTTGCTGGAAAATCAGATATCAACATTTAAACATTAAGTCTCAATCACTCAACACAATCTACAGAAATTTTATTAAAGGAAATTCGGTTATTTAACAGCTGACACGCAGTTACAAAATTGGTTTTTGAAATCCGTTGTAGATTCCTATCAAAAAAACTTAATTTTCTACTTTTTTATTGACTTTATACAACCTAAAAGTGGCCAAAACTGACTACCAGAGCTTTTGCTTAGAGGCAAAACATCAATATTGATTGCCAGATTGATTGAATCAGAATCTATAATTAATATTTTATGTTGTTTGAACATATTAAAAAATGGTTGATTTGACACCAAGGTATACAAAATTATGTGATGTTTTGTAGAGTAAAAAAATGCGAATTTGAAGTTTTTGAAAAAAAAAATAGTTTTTGTTTTCAAAACAAAAATAGATTAGTGCGTAAATAGGTTAAAAATGACTCAAAGCGTCCAAAAACGCAAGTTTTCATTTTTCTAAAGAACTTAAATTTTATGACAAAATCAGGCAAAACTGATAAGTAACAAAATAACAAAATAAGTAAAATTTGATTGAAAACTTTCCATAACGCAACTTTGATGTTTTTCGAAAAGCTCAGGTAAGAATTAGGGTCAAAAATCAGTTCAAAACGAATTAAAACTACAAAAAAAATGCAAATTTGGAGTTTATGAAAAAAAAATAGATTAAGATTAGGGCGAAAATTGGTTAAAAACGACTCAAGGAGTCTAAAACTACATGTTTTCGTGTTTTTGAGCGAATTCAATTTTAATGACAAAATCAGGAAAATTTAATTAAGTCTTCTAGTTTGTTGTTTTTGGTAAAGTTACATTTTTGGTACAAAATAAGTGAAATTTGACTGAAAACGTGTCAAAATGCAAGTTTGGGGTTTGCAATGCAATGCAAGGCAGGTGAGAATTAGGGCCAAAAATTAGTTAGAAACGACTTAAAACTGCAAAAAATTCAAATTTGGACTTCTTGAAAAAAATAGATTAAGATCAGGGCAAAAACTAGTAAAAAATGACTAAAAGTGTTCAAACAAATTTTCATGATTTTGAAGAAATTCAATTTCATGACAAAATGAGTAAAAACCGATGACATCCTCTAATTTATTATTTTTGGTAGTTACATTTTTGGTCCAAAATAAGTAAAATGTCACTGAAAATGCCTCAAAATGCAAGTTTGATGTTTTTCGAAAAAGTCAGGTAAGAATTAGGGCCAAAAATCGGTTAAAAATGACTTAAAACTACAAAAAATGCAAATTTGGAGTTTTTGAAAAAAATAGGTTAAAATCAGCAAGGCAAGGCAGGTGAGAATTGGGGCCAAAAATTAGTTAGAAACGACTTAAAACTGCAAAAAATTCAAATTTGGACTTCTTGAAAAAAATAGATTAAGATCAGGGCAAAAACTAGTAAAAAATGACTAAAAGTGTTCAAACAAATTTTCATGATTTTGAAGAAATTCAATTTCATGACAAAATGAGTAAAAACCGATGAAATCCTCTAATTTATTATTTTTGGTAGTTACATTTTTGGTCCAAAATAAGTGAAATGTGACTGAAAATGCCTCAAAATGCAAGTTTGATGTTTTTCGAAAAAGTCAGGTAAGAATTAGGGCCAAAAATCGGTTAAAAATGACTTAAAACTACAAAAAAATGCAAATTTGGAGTTTTTGAAAAAAATAGGTTAAAATCAGCAAGGCAAGGCAGGTGAGAATTGGGGCCAAAAATTAGTTAGAAACGACTTAAAACTGCAAAAAATTCAAATTTGGACTTCTTGAAAAAAATAGATTAAGATCAGGGCAAAAACTAGTAAAAAATGACTAAAAGTGTTCAAACAAATTTTCATGATTTTGAAGAAATTCAATTTCATGACAAAATGAGTAAAAACCGATGAAATCCTCTAATTTATTATTTTTGGTAGTTACATTTTTGGTCCAAAATAAGTGAAATGTGACTGAAAACGGCTCAAAATGCAAGTTTGGTGTTTTTCGAAAAAGTCAGGTAAGAATTAGGGCCAAAAATCAGTTAAAAATGACTTAAAACTACAAAAAATGCAAATTTGGAGTTTTCGAAAGAAATAGATTAAGAACAGGGCGGAAATTGGTAAAAAATGACTAAAAGCGTCCAAAAATGCAAATTTTTATGTTTTTGAAGAAAATCAATTTTATGACAAAATGAGCAAACACTGATTAAATCCGCTAATTTGCTGTTTTTGGTGAAGTTACATTTTTGGTCTAAAAATAAGTGAAATGTGACTGAAAACGGCTCAAAATGCAAGTTTGGTGTTTTTCGAAAAAGTCAGGTAAGAATTAGGGCCAAAAATCAGTTAAAAATGACTTAAAACTACAAACAATGCAAATTTGGAGTTTTCGAAAGAAATAGATTAAGAACAGGGCGGAAATTGGTAAAAAATGACTAAAAGCGTCCAAAAATGCAAATTTTTATGTTTTTGAAGAAAATCAATTTTATGACAAAATGAGCAAAAACTGATTAAATCCGCTAATTTGCTGTTTTTGGTGAAGTTACATTTTTGGTACAAAATAAGTGAAATTTGACTGAAAACGTGTCAAAATGCAAGTTTGGGGTTTGCAATGCAATGCAATGCAAGGCAGGTAAGAATTAGGGCCAAAAATTAGTTAGAAACGACTTAAAACTGCAAGAAATTCAAATTTGGACTTCTTGAAAAAAATAGATTAAGATCAGGGCAAAAATTAGTAAAAAATGACTAAAAGCGTTCAAACGAATTTTCATGATTTTGAAGAAATTCAATTTCATGACAAAATGAGTAAAAACCGATGAAATCCTCTAATTTATTATTTTTGAGTAGTTACATTTTTGGTCCAAAATAAGTGAAATGTGACTGAAAATGCCTCAAAATGCAAGTTTGATGTTTTTCGAAAAAGTCAGGTAAGAATTAGGGCCAAAAATCAGTTAAAAATGACTTAAAACTACAAAAAATGCAAATTTGGAGTTTCCGAAAGAAATAGATTAAGAACAGGGCGGAAATTGGTAAAAAATGACTAAAAGCGTCCAAAAATGCAAATTTTTATGTTTTTGAAGAAAATCAATTGTATGACAAAATGAGCAAAAACTGAGTAAATCCGCTAATTTGCTGTTTTTGGTGAAGTTACATTTTTGGTACAAAATAAGTGAAATTTGACTGAAAACGTGTCAAAATGCAAGTTTGGGGTTTGCAATGCAATGCAATGCAAGGCAGGTAAGAATTAGGGCCAAAAATTAGTTAGAAACGACTTAAAACTACAAAAAATGCAAATTTGGAGTTTCCGAAAGAAATAGATTAAGAACAGGGCGGAAATTGGTAAAAAATGACTAAAAGCGTCCAAAAATGCAAATTTTTATGTTTTTGAAGAAAATCAATTTTATGACAAAATGAGCAAAAACTGATTAAATCCGCTAATTTGCTGTTTTTGGTGACGTTACATTTTTGGTCTAAAAATAAGTGAAATGTGACTGAAAACGGCTCAAAATGCAAGTTTGGTGTTTTTCGAAAAAGTCAGGTAAGAATTAGGGCCAAAAATCAGTTAAAAATGACTTAAAACTACAAAAAATGCAAATTTGGAGTTTTCGAAAGAAATAGATTAAGAACAGGGCGGAAATTGGTAAAAAATGACTAAAAGCGTCCAAAAATGCAAATTTTTATGTTTTTGAAGAAAATCAATTGTATGACAAAATGAGCAAAAACTGAGTAAATCCGCTAATTTGCTGTTTTTGGTGAAGTTACATTTTTGGTACAAAATAAGTGAAATTTGACTGAAAACGTGTCAAAATGCAAGTTTGGGGTTTGCAATGCAATGCAATGCAAGGCAGGTAAGAATTAGGGCCAAAAATTAGTTAGAAACGACTTAAAACTGCAAGAAATTCAAATTTGGACTTCTTGAAAAAAATAGATTAAGATCAGGGCAAAAATTAGTAAAAAATGGCTAAAAGCGTTCAAACAAATTTTCATGATTTTGAAGAAATTCAATTTCATGACAAAATGAGTAAAAACCGATGAAATCCTCTAATTTATTATTTTTGAGTAGTTACATTTTTGGTCCAAAATAAGTGAAATGTGACTGAAAATGCCTCAAAATGCAAGTTTAATGTTTTTCGAAAAAGTCAGGTAAGAATTAGGGCCAAAAATCAGTTAAAAATGACTTAAAACTACAAAAAATGCAAATTTGGAGTTTTCGAAAGAAATAGATTAAGAACAGGGCGGAAATTGGTAAAAAATGACTAAAAGCGTCCAAAAATGCAAATTTTTATGTTTTTGAAGAAAATCAATTTTATGACAAAATGAGCAAAAACTGATTAAATCCGCTAATTTGCTGTTTTTGGTGAAGTTACATTTTTGGTACAAAATAAGTGAAATTTGACTGAAAACGTGTCAAAATGCAAGTTTGGGGTTTGCAATGCAATGCAATGCAAGGCAGGTAAGAATTAGGGCCAAAAATTAGTTAGAAACGACTTAAAACTGCAAGAAATTCAAATTTGGACTTCTTGAAAAAAATAGATTAAGATCAGGGCAAAAATTAGTAAAAAATGACTAAAAGCGTTCAAACGAATTTTCATGATTTTGAAGAAATTCAATTTCATGACAAAATGAGTAAAAACCGATGAAATCCTCTAATTTATTATTTTTGAGTAGTTACATTTTTGGTCCAAAATAAGTGAAATGTGACTGAAAATGCCTCAAAATGCAAGTTTGATGTTTTTCGAAAAAGTCAGGTAAGAATTAGGGCCAAAAATCAGTTAAAAATGACTTAAAACTACAAAAAATGCAAATTTGGAGTTTCCGAAAGAAATAGATTAAGAACAGGGCGGAAATTGGTAAAAAATGACTAAAAGCGTCCAAAAATGCAAATTTTTATGTTTTTGAAGAAAATCAATTGTATGACAAAATGAGCAAAAACTGAGTAAATCCGCTAATTTGCTGTTTTTGGTGAAGTTACATTTTTGGTACAAAATAAGTGAAATTTGACTGAAAACGTGTCAAAATGCAAGTTTGGGGTTTGCAATGCAATGCAATGCAAGGCAGGTAAGAATTAGGGCCAAAAATTAGTTAGAAACGACTTAAAACTACAAAAAATGCAAATTTGGAGTTTCCGAAAGAAATAGATTAAGAACAGGGCGGAAATTGGTAAAAAATGACTAAAAGCGTCCAAAAATGCAAATTTTTATGTTTTTGAAGAAAATCAATTTTATGACAAAATGAGCAAAAACTGATTAAATCCGCTAATTTGCTGTTTTTGGTGACGTTACATTTTTGGTCTAAAAATAAGTGAAATGTGACTGAAAACGGCTCAAAATGCAAGTTTGGTGTTTTTCGAAAAAGTCAGGTAAGAATTAGGGCCAAAAATCAGTTAAAAATGACTTAAAACTACAAAAAATGCAAATTTGGAGTTTTCGAAAGAAATAGATTAAGAACAGGGCGGAAATTGGTAAAAAATGACTAAAAGCGTCCAAAAATGCAAATTTTTATGTTTTTGAAGAAAATCAATTGTATGACAAAATGAGCAAAAACTGAGTAAATCCGCTAATTTGCTGTTTTTGGTGAAGTTACATTTTTGGTACAAAATAAGTGAAATTTGACTGAAAACGTGTCAAAATGCAAGTTTGGGGTTTGCAATGCAATGCAATGCAAGGCAGGTAAGAATTAGGGCCAAAAATTAGTTAGAAACGACTTAAAACTGCAAGAAATTCAAATTTGGACTTCTTGAAAAAAATAGATTAAGATCAGGGCAAAAATTAGTAAAAAATGGCTAAAAGCGTTCAAACAAATTTTCATGATTTTGAAGAAATTCAATTTCATGACAAAATGAGTAAAAACCGATGAAATCCTCTAATTTATTATTTTTGAGTAGTTACATTTTTGGTCCAAAATAAGTGAAATGTGACTGAAAATGCCTCAAAATGCAAGTTTAATGTTTTTCGAAAAAGTCAGGTAAGAATTAGGGCCAAAAATCAGTTAAAAATGACTTAAAACTACAAAAAATGCAAATTTGGAGTTTTCGAAAGAAATAGATTAAGAACAGGGCGGAAATTGGTAAAAAATGACTAAAAGCGTCCAAAAATGCAAATTTTTATGTTTTTGAAGAAAATCAATTTTATGACAAAATGAGCAAAAACTGATTAAATCCGCTAATTTGCTGTTTTTGGTGAAGTTACATTTTTGGTACAAAATAAGTGAAATTTGACTGAAAACGTGTCAAAATGCAAGTTTGGGGTTTGCAATGCAATGCAATGCAAGGCAGGTAAGAATTAGGGCCAAAAATTAGTTAGAAACGACTTAAAACTGCAAGAAATTCAAATTTGGACTTCTTGAAAAAAATAGATTAAGATCAGGGCAAAAATTAGTAAAAAATGACTAAAAGCGTTCAAACGAATTTTCATGATTTTGAAGAAATTCAATTTCATGACAAAATGAGTAAAAACCGATGAAATCCTCTAATTTATTATTTTTGAGTAGTTACATTTTTGGTCCAAAATAAGTGAAATGTGACTGAAAATGCCTCAAAATGCAAGTTTGATGTTTTTCGAAAAAGTCAGGTAAGAATTAGGGCCAAAAATCAGTTAAAAATGACTTAAAACTACAAAAAATGCAAATTTGGAGTTTCCGAAAGAAATAGATTAAGAACAGGGCGGAAATTGGTAAAAAATGACTAAAAGCGTCCAAAAATGCAAATTTTTATGTTTTTGAAGAAAATCAATTGTATGACAAAATGAGCAAAAACTGAGTAAATCCGCTAATTTGCTGTTTTTGGTGAAGTTACATTTTTGGTACAAAATAAGTGAAATTTGACTGAAAACGTGTCAAAATGCAAGTTTGGGGTTTGCAATGCAATGCAATGCAAGGCAGGTAAGAATTAGGGCCAAAAATTAGTTAGAAACGACTTAAAACTACAAAAAATGCAAATTTGGAGTTTCCGAAAGAAATAGATTAAGAACAGGGCGGAAATTGGTAAAAAATGACTAAAAGCGTCCAAAAATGCAAATTTTTATGTTTTTGAAGAAAATCAATTTTATGACAAAATGAGCAAAAACTGATTAAATCCGCTAATTTGCTGTTTTTGGTGAAGTTACATTTTTGGTCTAAAAATAAGTGAAATGTGACGGAAAACGGCTCAAAATGCAAGTTTGGTGTTTTTCGAAAAAGTCAGGTAAGAATTAGGGCCAAAAATCAGTTAAAAATGACTTAAAACTACAAAAAATGCAAATTTGGAGTTTTCGAAAGAAATAGATTAAGAACAGGGCGGAAATTGGTAAAAAATGACTAAAAGCGTCCAAAAATGAAATTCAATTTTATGACAAAATGAGCAAAAACTGATTAAATCCTCTAATTTGATGTTTTTGGTAAAGTTACATTTTTGGTCCAAAATAAGTGAAATTTGACTGAAAGGGTTTAAAAATCTAAATTTGGTGTTTTTCAAAAAAGTCGGGTACTAAGAATTAGGGCAAAAAAATCAGAAGCCACTTAAAACTAAAAAAAAATGCAAATTTGAAGTTTTTGAAAAAAAAAACGTTTAAAAATGCAATTTTGAAGTCTTTAGAAAAATTCGGGTTAGAATTAGTGCCAAAATTAGTTAAAAATTATGTATGTGATTTGTAACTCTTCTCTCTTTATTCAGTCGTCACATGTCAGAGGAAAGTCAACGCGTTATTTGCACGAAATCTAATAGATGTCGCTAACAAAATGAGCAAAAACTGATTAAATCCGCTAATTTGTCTGTTTGTCTAAAATGCTGTTTTTGGTGAAGTTACATTTTTGGTCTAAAAATAAGTGAAATGTGACTGAAAACGGCTCAAAATGCAAGTTTGGTGTTTTTCGAAAAAGTCAGGTAAGAATTAGGGCCAAAAATCAGTTAGAAACGACTTAAAACTAAAAAAAAATGCAAATTTGGAGTTTTCGAAAGAAATAGATTAAGAACAGGGAGGAAATTGGTAAGAAATGACTAAAAGCGTCCAAAAATGCAAATTTTTATGTGTTTGAAGAATATCAATTTTATGACAAAATGAGCAAAAACTGATTCAAAATAAGTGAAATTTGACTGAAAGGGTTTCAAAATCTAAATTTGGTGTTTTTCGAAAAAGTCGGGTACTAAGAATTAAGGCAAAAAAATCAGAAGCCACTTAAAACTACAAAAAAATGCAAATTTGAAGTTTAAAAAAAAAATCGTTTAAAAATGCAATTTTGAAGTCTTTAGACAAATTCGGGTTATAATTAGTGCCAAAATTAGTTAAAAATTATCCATATGATTTGTAACTCTTCTCTCTTTATTCAGTCGTCACATGTCAATGAAGATGTCATTGAACATCCACCAGCGAGGCAATTCCGCTCACGTAATTTTATATTCGCTTTTGGATGCTGCATGGATATCTAAAGGACCTCCTAAAACAATATCTTATATGGGATATACATTGGATATACAACGAATATCGAATATCCATTGAATGTTATGTGGGCATTGGTTCATTCAAATCATTATTCTTCTATTTGGAAGTATTGAGACAAATGTAGGTTACAATGTCTCTTTTTCATCAAAAATTATACTTTTCACTGATATTATAAATACTTAAAATAGACCATAAATCGAAGTAATTTACTATCCACCCTCGTAGCATTGATATGAAGATGCACGCGCGACTAGAACGTCATCAATCTGACGCATCATACGTCGCGCCGTCACCATCGATTAGCGAAACCAGTCGTGGCTTTAAAATTGTAATAATATAACCTATTATATTTGAGAAAACCCGGAATCTTGGTCGTGGATAAAGTATAGTATTTAACGCGCATTTAATGAGCGTTATTCTCTTATTAAATGTTTGTTATATAATATACAATTAGTCACTTACCTCTTTATTTTCTGCTCGCATACAATCCCATAGAGGCTCGATCCATTCCCCACACAATATGCGAAAAATCATCATGAACGAGTGGAAAAAATCAGTGAAATTCCACCTAAAAACACAAAATTACTGCAACATTCTGTATCCCTGATTTCCTTGATCAATGTTTTTTCAATATAGACTATAGAAGAGAAAATAGCGGGTGTAGGACAGAAATAACTATTTCACATTTGTGAAAGACCCAACGTGTCGACCTTTATTGAGGCCATCCTCAGGGCTAAAATATAAATAGTACTTACGTATAGTAAATATAGAGTTACGAGTACCTAGGGGGATTGGGATGTTTTAATTTCAGTGGCATGTTGTTCTTAGTTGACAAACTTCGCTTATTGAAAAAAGTAAGCCGGGTACCGCAGCTAACTGATATGCACGATTTATAATTGTGATTATGTAGTGTAAATTTTAATCATGTTCTTTTGTCTAATTATTAAAACTAAATTTATCTGATATATAGGTACTCTATGTAATGATATATGTAACTGTATATTTACTATATGTCATATGTATATATTATTTATATTATAGCCTTGAGGAAGACCATTGGCACTTTGACGACAACCAAAGGTCGAAACATTGGCACTTTCACAAATGTGAAGTAGTTATTTCTGTCCTACACCCGCTATTTTCACTTCTATCGACCTGATATAAAAGACGCAAGACATAATCATAATACCTATATGAAAATAGACTATGTTCAAGATTTATTTGGCCAGGACGAAACTTGAAACTTATTATTTATTTATTATATATTACTTAAATAACTTATTATTATAAAGTCAATCTCTAAAACTAAAATCATATGTGGTATTAAATACGGGATATTAAAAATAGTTATATGGAAGTGTATGTATTTTTGACAGAAAAATGAAAGTTATGGACTTTTGTTCCTTTATCGTTTTCCTTCGAACTTCCACAGCCTACTAGGCTGACGTTTTCAAATGAACACTTCTCAATTTTTTGTATAAGTCATTATATGACTATCTTTAACTGTTTTTCACATATTAGCTTTATAATTTTGTAAAGACGGTGAACAACTAGTGCGCGACTTTGTTATGTTCCTTATGAAAACAAAAGAAAAGCACTAACAATATTTTTTTTGATAAATTGTCAAATTGACAACCTTCTTGAATACGTAATTACCTACTAATTATTAATTAATTACCACGTAAATTTGCACAGTAATACTTATCATATACTTTTACTTCATATTGTCACATAGGAGCATAAAGACATAAAAATTGCTGCATCCTTAGAAATAGTCGGCTGGTGATCAGTTTAGTAACCAAGCACTAATTGACCCAAATTTTAAAAAAACATACTTTGCAAATTTGTAAAACATGTGGGTACTTTGAACCGCTCATTGGCGTCATGAAGAAGGTTGCAATCGATGGGAACAAAAAAAAAACATCGCGGACGGTTTTGAAAGAAAAATTAGGGTAGGGGAGGGTCACGTCCAAGCTGGTCGGGAAGTGTTGCGTCGGAAGGACGAACGACCACAATCAGGTACCAGCCCACTGAAAGTTGAAGAGAAAGTCGTTTTGGGGTCGCCAAAAAGGCGCTAATAAGTCGGTTTTTGAGGGGTCGCTTGGGGAATATCGTTACGCCGGAAGGACGCACGATCACTACCGAAAGTCAGCAGTATCAAATTTGTTTCAAAGTAAAAATTAGGGCAAAAGCACCCTTTTTGTTTGTCCAGCTCTTTCAGAAAAATTGATTTTTTAGGAGGACCTATTTCAGGTTCTTTATAATTGCGTGTATTTTTCTTATGTCCCAACATGTTACTTATCAATTATTTTATTTATCAATTTGATAATTTATAAATAGTGCTTGTTGTTACCTTTATTTATTTATTTACATCCTTAAGGCGGAACACGCCGAAGTTTTGTATTTTTTTTAATGTACACCCTGTTATGTAGCTTTTATTTGACGCACCTTATATACAAAATTTTACTATATTTTTTCACTTTTTTGATACCTAAAAACTTTCCTGAGAATAATATTTTTGTACTTAATCACCGATCGTTCCCAAACGACCCTTGGACCTGTCGATTCGATGTTGACGAGCATGAATTACTACCTTGTTTACGCGACTTTTAGTGTTATTCAAACGTTTAGTCTTAATCTTTGATTGTTCGATGGGTGTTAGGAAAGTTTCTAGTTTATTAGTTGTAGGTATAAAAGGCAGGGACCGCTGCAGGCCAAATAACTTTAATTCTTAATCAAATGGTTTTCAGTTACTGTGCGAAATAAGTATTGGATTTTATCTTAACAGATTAATGTAGATTTGCTCACCTCGGAACAGGATCTGGATAAAACTTCTCCACGGAATAATCTTTGGCAAACAACTGCATGCCTATTACGGCAAAAATGTAGATCACTATCACTAGGACAAAAGTCAGGTTACCCAACGCTCCGATGGTGCTAATGATGATACTGAGCAGCACCTTCATGGTTATCCACGACTGAGCTAGTTTTAGTACTCGAAGCTGGAAGAGATATCAATAAAACACACGTTTTTGGTTATCAGGTCAACGAACTTACTAGTCGAAGGCCTCTTAAAACCGAAAGCCCGTCAACGAGCTCGAAGATCAAGTCCAAAAGACTTGCAGAGACTATAATTAGGTCGAATATGTTCCAACCGCAATGGAAGAAGTCTTTGCTTAACGCCATTATTTTCATGCAACATTCGAAGGTGAATATCGAGGTGAATACCTTTTTGAAACATCAATCAACTATTTCAAGAAACACCCACCATGGACCAGTTATGGTTACCTTGTTGCCAATATCTAAGGCCCTCAATATCGATTCGCTCATGCCGTGGTGTTCCATGGCCAAGAACATCGTATTGAGCACGATGCATACTGTGATTGCCAATTCAAAAAGCGGGTCTTTGACGATTTGGTAGAGGCCCTGCTGGAACTGCAGCCACCCGTCGTAGTCCATGCAGCAGCTTTCGCAACAGGAACAATTTCGATCGGGTATATCACTGTCTGAAATAGAGACTGTTAAAGCAGGCCATAGACTTCTCTTCCCCATTAAACCGATGAAAAACAGCGTAGTCTATGTAGAGCTTAAAGCAATTAAACCTATAAAAATTGCTCAATTAGTGATACTCGCCTATGACGACGATATGGGACAGATAATCGGGCTGCAGGGAATACATTTCGGTTTTCTTCTTGTTGGCGCCCACGCCGTTGCACTTAATCACCTTAATTTCTTTCGGGCTGACGGCCACAGTAACAGGTGTTACTTCCAACCGCTGTCGGAAGGGAAAAGTCGTTATAGAAGTTTAAAAATAATGCGACGCTGTTATGAAAATGCTGATTTATAGGTTTTTGAAAACGTAATCTAAGTTTCTCTTGCGACGTTGATAAATTAAATTTTGGCCGCATAAAATGAGACGCCAGACTTACTCTTAACGAGGAGTGTACGTGGGCCACATCCTCGGAAGTGGCGTCGCCTTCCTCGTGGTCGTCGACGACCCCGGAATCATCCAAAGATGACTGTTTTCCTTCGCCGCTGTTGCTGCTGGCCTGTCGGCTTTGCAGGCCGCTTCGTGTGGGACCTACAAACGAAAAATAGTTTTTTTTTCATCTGCAATGAGCTGTAAAGGCCAATTAGAGCTTTATTAAGTTTCTTTTACAGTTGCTAGTGACCTCTTTTTTATCAATTGCCTCAATGGTTTTTTTCCGAGTGAAAGAGAGGTCATCATTTATATCTACCACCTGCACAGCCCTACTACTTACGTTTGATTACGTTATTAATGATGACGTCAAAAGCCCAAAGCCTATCGATCTATTTTGATACAGAGTGCGGGGTTTGTTTGTATGGTAAGAAAATATCAGGATTTTTTAAATTATATTTTCTTTCGGGTCAATATATTCATTAAATTCATATCATTCTAAACGAAATTTAATAGTCAAATGGATTTATTGATGTTTAGCTGAATGGAACATGACATCATTTTGCTAGTTCTACGTAACTCGTTTGCCACGTGAAATCATATTAATCAGATGGAGTTTGATGAATTTTGTTCAAACATCTTTCTAAATTCTACGAAAAGAGAGATTCTAGACCCATCCTCCACCCAGTCACTGAGATAGAGGTTAAGGAGGAGAGAAAGAGAGAACAGTAGGTGTCAGGCTCAGAATACTAGAGCAAAGTTGAGGAAACAAATGAAGGAATTATTGAGGAAAGTGAACGAGTTGGACCTAAGTCAACTGAAGCTGTTGAGGATAAGGATGGTTATTTAAGTATGGACCATAATGGTAAGGCAAAAATCGCCGGTGGTGTGAAAATTTTGGAAAATAAGGGCGGTCGTCTAAGGAAATAGTTGGAAACTCGGAGAGCTAGAGGAAAATTGCTAATACACAAGAAACATATGAGGGTTAGCTACCCAGTCAGTGAGATAAAGGCTAAGGAGAAGAGAAGAGAATCTGAGAGGCTAATGATACTAGAGCAGAATTAATGAAAAAAATAAAGAAAAGAATCATTTAGGAAAGTGGACGAGTTGGACTTAAGTTAATTGAAGCTGTTGGGGG
This sequence comes from Taphrorychus bicolor, assembly GCA_951812265.1. Taxonomy (NCBI): domain Eukaryota; kingdom Metazoa; phylum Arthropoda; class Insecta; order Coleoptera; family Curculionidae; genus Taphrorychus; species Taphrorychus bicolor. The sequence goes on along the minus strand of OX638299.1, from coordinate 21,614,044 downwards.
TGAAAATAGTGAACTTGGTATTGACAACAGAGATGAAGACAAAATAGCAAATGGTGTGAAAACTTTGGAAAATAAGGGCGGTTGTCTGAGGAAACCGCTGGAAAGTCTGTGGGCTAGAGGAAAATTGCTATGGCAAAAATGAAAATATAAGGATGTGGAATAAATAAGATCTTGAATTGACAAAGCACCCTACACGGGGGTAGTGAAGGGCAAGTAGATGAACGTATGGAAGAGATGGAAATGAGAATGAGGTGGCGAAAATTGGAGGAAACGGGGAGCTTACAGAGGGTGAGTGGCGTGACTTGGAGGTAGATTTAATGTATCTAAAAGATCAGAGAGAAAGATAGTTTTGAATAGGAATACAAAGGGAAGGGGAGGTAGAAGATATATTTATTGGGAATGATAAGAAGGTACTAAATGTTAGGGACCGCATTGCCAATATTAATGACAATATAGAAATAGCTAGCGGATAAGGGTAATTGAATTCCAACCTTGCGGACTTTGCCGACAGAGAATGTGATCGTCGAGATCAGAAGTGGCTACTCGTAAGTTCGTTGTTGAAAAGAGAAAGCGAGACTAATGGATTATAGAGAATATTGCAAAAGAAAAAGATAGAGTGCATTACAGTTCTCTATCTTTTCCTAAAATCAAGAATATGACGAAGGGGGATGAGGAAATACAAAAGAAGGTGGATCAAGTTAGAAGGCTTTAAAAGAAGACCATATGGAGAGAAACAAGAACAAAATTAAATTACAATTGTGGCCACTTTTTTTATCAATTGCCTCAATCGTTTTCCTGTTTGCCTACCTTTCCAAATTCTAGGAAAATTTATTCACTGGATCGCTTCACGCTGCTCGATTAACGCGAAGCACTTAGAAATTGTCAATGCGATTATCTCTGCCATGTGATAGAAATTGCTTGAAGTTAGCCAGTAACAGAACCTGGAAGACTGACTTGTATTCAGACTCTTATGTGGACGCATTAGGTTTCCTCAGAATGGTCAAGATGTCTGTAGAGACGTTAAAAGGTAAGCCCAAGAAGCGACCCATCCTCCACCAGTCACTGAGATAGAGGTTAAGGAAGAAAGAAAGAGAGAATAGTAGGTGTCATGCTCATGATGCTAGAGCAAAGTTGAGAAAAAAATAAGGGCGGTCGTCTAAGGAAACAGTTGGAAACTGGGGGAGCTAGAGGAAAATTGCTCACACACAAAAACAAATATGAGGGTTAGCTATCCAGTCAGTGAGATAAAGGTTAAGGAGGAGAGTGGAGTAGCTGAGAGGCTAATGACACTAGAGCAGAATTAAGGAAAAACATAAAGAAAAAATCATTTAGGAAAGTTGGACTTAAGGCCATTGAAGCTGTTGGGGGTGAAAATAGTGAATTTAGTATTGACCATAGAGATGAGGACAAAATCGCCAACGGCGTAATAACTTTGCAATATATGGGCGGACGTTTGAGGAAACCGCTGGAAAGTCTGCGCAGAATATGAGGGTGTGGAATAAATAAATTCCTGAATTGACAAAGCGCCCTACACGGGGGTAGCGGAGAGCAAGTTAGATGAACGTCTGGAATAGATGGAAATGAGAATGAAGTTGCGAAAATTGAAGGAAACGAAGAGTTTACAGAGGGTGAGTGGCGTGACTTGGAGGTAGATTTAATGTATCTAAAAGATCAGAGAGAAAGATAGTGTTGAATCGGAATATGAAGGAGAAGGGGAGGTTGAAGACGTATTTATTAGGAAAGATAAAAAGGTTTTAAATGTTAGGGACTGCATTGCCAATATTAATGACAATATACATATAGCTAGCAAATAAGGGTAGCTGAATACTTGTGGACTTGGCAGACAGAGAATGTGATCGTCAAAGTCAGAAGTGGCTACTCTAAGCTCGTTGTTCAGTTTTCTATCTTTTTCTAAAATAAAGAATATGACGAAGGGGCATGAGGGAATATAAAAGAAGGTAGATCAAGTTAGAAAGCTTTAAAAGAAGACCATATAGAGAGAAACAAAAAGGCAATATGATATGATTGAGGAAGAGAGTAATAACAGCTGGGCTAGAGAAGTATAAAAGGAGAAATTAAAGAAGGACCCCATCAGAGGGGAAGAGGGTGTGCGTACTTATGGCGAAAGGAGAAGCTATTGAAGGAGAGTGTGCAGATGAAAAGTGGAAAAAGGGTGTTGGAGAGGAATGAGCAGGATATCTTCCTTCTTGAAAAGTTCTGTTTACGCAATAAGAGAACGGGTTGATAATGGAGGCATATGAAAAGAGAAGAATGTAGGGAACAGTAGTCGATGAACTGGTGAAAGATGAAGTTAGAGATACAATAAAGGTTATATTGCCAAGAACCTGGTTATATTGCCAAGCTCTATGAGGAAAATTTGCTAAGTTGGGTGGGAATAAATTTGTGAATTCTCTCAGAGAGAAAGAGAGAAGTAGGACAATTTAGAACTGCCAAGGTAGAAGTAAGGAGAGTGCAGAAAATATGGCTAGATTTTCGCAGGAAAACGTTGAAACGTAGATGGACAGATGAAAATTGGAGGAAATGGAGAGTTTACAGAGCGTGAGTGGCGTGACTTGGACGTAGATTTAATGTATCTATAAGAACAGAAAGAAAGATAGTTTGTAAAAGGAATATGAAAGGGAAGGGAAGGTAGAAGATGTATTTATTAGGGAAGATAAAAGGTTACTAAATGTTAGGGACTGCATTCCCGATACTAATGACAATATACAAATAGCTAGCAGATAAAGGTAGTTGAATTCCAACCTTGAGGACTTGCTTGACAGAGAACGTGATCGTCAACATCAGTGGCTACTCTTAAGTTCGTTGTTGAAAAGAGAAAGGGAGGCTAACGGATTATAGAGAACATTACAAAAGAAAAAGATAGATAATATTACAGTTCTCTCTTTTTCTAAAATAAGGTGGATCAAGTTAGAAAACTTTAAAAGAAGACCATACGGAAAGAAACAAGAGGGGAATATATGGAAATGATTGAGGAAGAGAGTAGTAACAGCTGGGCTAGAGAAGTATAAAAGGGGAAATCAAAGAAAGACCCCCATCATCAGAAGGGAAAAAGGGGTGTGGGTAATTATGGGGAAAGGAGGAGCTATTGAAGGAGAGTGTGCGGCTGGCAAGTGGAAATAGGGTGTTGGAGAGGAGTGAGCAGGATATCTTCGTTCGTGAAAAGTTCTGTTGGCGCAAGAGAATAGGATGATAATGGAGGCATATGAAAAGAGAAGAATATATGGGAACGGTTATCGATAAAAGAAGGTAAGCGGTGAAAGGTGAAGTTAGAGATACCATAAAGGAGAACCTGGTTATATTGCCAGCTCTGTGAGGCCAATTTGCTAGGTTGGGTGGGATTAAATTTGTGAATTCTTTCAGAGAAAAGAGTGAATTAGGACAATTTAGAACTGGAAAGGCGGAAAGTAAGGAGGGTGCAGAAAATGTGGCTAGATTGTCGCAGGAACACGTGAGAAGAAAAAGAGATGATCTAGTTAGAAACAGTGATGGAATATAAGGAAATGGTTGAGGTAGAGAAAAAGAACAATTGAGCTACAGAAGAGCAGGTCAGGAATTTATGTAAGAAAGTGTGGGATAGTATGGATGGGAAAAGAAAGAGTCATTTAGCGAGAATGTGCAGGTACGAAGTGGGAAAATACTATTGAAAAGGAATGAGCAGGATTGTAAAGTACCGCCCGGGGTTGACGCAAGAGGACAGGTTGATGATGGAGGTATATGGGACATTTGGAGAGGAGGGTTATAGGGAAGGGTAGAAGTTGAGCTGGTGAAAGAAGGAGTTACAGATGCCATAAAGAAAAGCCTGGTAATGCTACTGAGACTGGTTATCTCTATGAGGTGTCCATTTGCTGAGTCAGGGTTTGATTTAGCTTTTGATTTTTCTTTCTTTTTTTTTGGAAAGGACGTTTTGGTGGATGGTAGATGGTCTGTCCATGCTTAATAAGAAGTAAGGACAGTGAGATTAGGGACTAATTTAGTTAACCCTAGAGGAAATCCTTTGAGTTGAAGTTTGTTGTATCTCTCGCACATAATATTATTTATAATAGAATCTGATTAATTTGCGTCATGCTGAAAAATTAGAATATTGCAGCGAATACGCAAGAGAACAGGTTGATGATGGAGGTATAAGGGACATATGGAGAGGAGAGTTATAGGAAAGGGTAGAAGAAGAGCTGGTGAAATAAACAGTCAGAGATGCCATAAAGAAGAGCCTGGTAATGCTGCTGAGACTGGCGATCTATATGAGATGTCCATTTGCTGAGTCAGGGTACGATTGAGCTTCTGATTTTTACTTTCTTCTTGGGAAGGACGGGTTTTGGTGGATGATGACCTGTAGAAGGGCTGAAGTCTTAAATGTGAGCTGATCCTCTAGTGTCTCTTCGGGCTTAATAAGAAGTAAGGATAGTGAGATTAGGGACTAATTTAGTTAACCCTACAGGAAATCCTTTGAGTGGAAGTTGGTTGTATCTCCCGCACACAACATTATAATGGAATCTAATCAATTTCCGTCATGCTACAATATTAAAATATTTTAGCAAATACGCAAAAGGACAGTTTGATGATGGAGGTATAAGGTGCATATGGAGAGAAGGGTTGTAGGAAAGGGTAGAAAATGAGCTGTTGAAAGAAAGTCAGAGATGCCATAAAGAAGAGCCTGCTGATGCTACTGAGACTGGTGATCTCCTTGAGCTGTGCATTTGCTGAGTCAGGGTACGATTGAGCTTTTTTTTTTTTTGGAAAGGACATTTTGGTGGATGGTGACCTGTAGAACAGCTGAAGTCTTAAGTGTGAGCTGATCCTCTAGTGTCTGTCCGTGCAATAAGAAGTAAGGACAGCGAGATTAGAGACTAATTTAGTTAACCCTATAGGAAATCCTTTGAAAGTTTGTTGTATCTCTCGCACACTGCATTATTTATAACAGTATCTGATTAATTTGCATCATGTTGAAACAGTAGAATACCTCTCAAATTTGCGACACTCGGCTATTGTAAGCCAATTTTTTTCACATAACTGCAAACAATAATGAAAACAGAGGTTCGCTGCAATTTCCGGTCGCTCTAACAATAACGTTGCATTCAAAATGCATCATTAACAACAGCTAATAAATATCAATCCCCTGTCAGGTTACTGACTCAGTTGGCAGCTGACTAATTGCAGCGGCTGCAGGAGATTGATAGTAACATTAGGTTGGGCAATTTGACATCCTTAATAAAACACGCGGCAACAATCAAACGTTAATAACTGCGATTTTAACAAATTTGAACTATTTGGGAACTACCTACTTACCCAAAGTTTTGTTGGGGTGCAGCGTGTCCGGATACTTGGGATCCGTCAGTTGAACGTGCTTTTGAGCCGGATAGGGTATGGGAATCTGCTGTGGTCGTGGAGATCCGCTGTGCTGGCTATGCCTAGGGCTTGGACTACGACTAGGCGTTACCGACCTAATATGCAACCCAAAATGTAATATTCAATCTTGGCTTGATGTAAATCCGGCCTTACCTAGTATTTTTCTTAGGAGAAGGCTTATTCGAAGCCGAGTCTTTGCTCTCTATTTTATTGCCGCTATTCTCCGAGACGTTTCCGGTCTCGGATTTCTGATTTGACGAGTTTCGATTGCGTTTCCGCCGCCTAGTTTTCTTCCTGCTGTAAGACGATAGCAGTACGCCTTTCCTGGCGTCGATTTTTTTTAGTTTATGTTTAGACAGTCGTTTCACGTTCAAAGCTGTCGGATCGAAGCTAAAGGTGGAATCCTCCCGATGGTCCACCAACTCCTTTTTCCGCTCCTGCAATTTGCACTTGATTATGAAATTAGATTTTGTACACCATCAGGTAGGTTTTAAAAATTTGACGACTGAACGAAATAATTATAAGGCCTCTGCGGCGCGAATTCAGATTTATGCCCGGCAATGGAGAATAGAGTGGCGCAATAAAATTTTGATATTAATGAGCCAGAATGGAACAGTATGCGCTAATTGCCGTAGGGTCGAGTTCAACTGCAAAATGTCGTGGGCAGTATAATCAATTTTTGTGTGCATTGTTATGCCGGGATAATTCTGTTTTACTTTTACATTAGCGGTTTGACCTAATTACAAACTAAACACGCCTGTTTTGGTTCGGTGCAATTTGCAGAGAACAAATATAAATATTATATGTATGAGCTCTTCTATAACTTCCCCACGAGGCTGCTTCTATTTCTATCTAATGCTACTTGGGCTAAGTGCATCTTAATTTTAAACGGTGATAGAAATATTAGTTAACTAAAGTTTCTTACCTCTTGTGTGATTTCCGCTTCCTCTTCGTAACTAAGAGCTACCACAGCCAGCATTAGGTTGATAAGATAAAAGGAACCAAAAAATACGACTACAGTAAAAAATGATACGCTTATTGGCCCACACGCTGCCAACACCTGAAAACAAAAGCAACAAGTTTAAAATAGATTGCGATTTAACAAAAGATACGTACTGCTAAAAAGAATATTGGGAAATTGCAATATATCAGAGAAATATCTATATCTTTGACTTCTCATGACGAAATAAAAATAGAAAACGATAACCGAGTCAAATTATTAGAAGCGAAGCTGAGAGGAGCGCGGCTTGAATTCCTTTGAAGCCGTGTTTAATAGGCTCTAGTTTGATATTGACTATGTTAGAAACAGCTTATTACTCTGTAACCATTAATATTGGAACGAAAGTTAGTAACTGTAAGGCTGTTTAATAAACAACTTTTTCTAATTTTGACATATAAAGTGGCACTTTTCAATACTGATGACAGTGACGTAACGTCCTACTTTTCGTAATTAGTTACGAAAATTAAAATCTTTCGTAACTGGTGATGAAAAGTTCGTTTCACCACTAGTTGCAGGTTTCGGTTGTGGCACACCGTTGCTACAATTTTACGGTATTAAGTAGATACAAAGTGGTTTAAAAGTAAATATTGAAGATAATAATAATAACTCTCTCTAAGTAGGTATTTGTAGCCAAAATTAGAAAACATCTTGTATGAAACACGTGACGAAAAGCCTTTTTTGTGTATTTCATTTAAATTGCGGGAACTCGCTGCGATCGTCCCGCAATCATTGATTCGTTACACAAAATCGGACTTTTCGTAACTGGTTACATAAATAGCTATTAAACCACTTTATATGTACTTAATACCGTAAAACTGTAGCAACGGTGTGCCACAACCGAAACCTGCAACTGGTGGTGAAACGAACTTTTCATCACCAGTTACGACAGTATTTACTTTTCGTAACTAGTTACGAAAAGTAGGACGTTACGTCACTGTCATCAGTATTAAAAACTGCCACTTTATATGTAAAAATTAGAAAAAAAATAAATATTGAAATTAAATAATAATAACTCTCTGTCTAAGTAGGTATTTGTAGGCAAAATTAAAAAAAAATCTTATATGAAACACGTGACGAAAAGCCTTTTTAGTGTATCTCATTCAAATTGCACTAAACATTCATTCGTTACACAAAATCGAACTTTTCGTAATTGGTTGCATAAATAGCTATTACTGTACCCAGTTGTCTAGAGGTAAGAAACCCATGCAGTGTTAAATACGTACATGGTGTCCCGTGATAATCAAACGGGTGGGACGTGCAATTGGTTCGTGTTTTCCTGCTACGAAGGACCACACTGAATTTGTGGCTTCAGGGAAACCGCTACCACAATCAAAACACTGGTTTCTCGCGATTGAAGTTAACAACGAATATATTTTAGTATTTATTGCATTAATATTACTACGATCAAAAGTATTTTAGCTCCAAAAGCTCGTTTGATATTATATTGTTACGCCCGACCGTCGGTCCACAAAGATCCACAGAGGAGAACCAGGATTGACATGAACCAGGATTGACGTCGACGAACATTGGACCAGTGAACAAATGAAGGTCGACCAAACAACCGATAATGCCGTGGGTTTAATACTTCAAGTTGGAAAATCAAAGACCTGATTGGAAGCGCGTAGCAGATAAGAGCCCGGAAGTAAAAGCTATATGGGCTCAATGGGATTCCTTGCGATTGGCGATTCAGAATGGTTTACTGAAGAGGACTTCGGAAAGCCCCGACGGGAATAGTGCCACACTCCAGCTTGTCGTACCAGAAAGTAGACGGACAGATGTCTTGCGAGAAATGCCCAATCGAGTGTCACGAGGCGATTTTGGAGTGAATAAGACACTGGATAAAATTCGGTAAAGGTACTACTGGGGAATTTAAAGGAATTGCGATCGACGTGGCCAAAAACGGACGATGGCAACAAATACGTCTTAGTTTTGTTGCCATGGAATATTTCAGGAAATGGCCTGAAGCTTATGCACTACCAAATCAGGACACTAACACCGTGGCACCGTGACGAATTCTTCAGTACATTCGGCGTATCGATAGAGCTTCACTCAGACCAGGGACGGAATTTGGAATCGCAACTTTTCAAGAAGATCATGGAACTTCTGGGAATCCGCAAAACAAAGACAACTCCGCTCCATCCACAATACGGATGATGGCTTACAGAGGTGCAGTGCATAACACGATGGTACATACACCTGCCAAGGTTATATTTGGTAAAGAACTTCGTCTTCCGGTAGATTTGGTGTACGGATCACCAGAAGAACCGGTGCAAGATGTCCAGAACTATGCTTCAGAAGAACTTGACCTAAGGGCGAATTCTGCAGGATTTAAGGCAGGTGACTTAATTTGGCTGTATAATCCACAGAGGACGAAAGGAAAATCTCCCAAGTTCTCTCCAAGTTGGGAGGGTCTATATATACGGACACCAAACGGATCAGCGACGTGGTATACAGGATCCAAGCGTGGAGATTTCTCTGATCGCGACGATGGGAGCTAAGAGGGGGGCAATGTTAAGGTGCATTTCTAATCAATTTGCACTCAAAGTGCAACTTCGGCACGCGGGCTGGATATGAATTTATGCATTTTCAGTGCCATGTCAAACTCAAATTGTCACACACATTTCGAGGTTCTTCTATGCTAGCTTCTTTCAACAGATTATCACAATATCCTTTTTCTTTTCGTAGTAATAATATAGGTCCATATTTTTTGGGTTTGCGCTGTTTTTTTTTTTGTTACGTGCTATCACACATTTCTCTTTCTGCAGCAAATGACTTTGCGGAAGCATTAACTGCACTAAGTGCACAAACTTTTTTTGATTCATAGCTGGTTTGTATGGTACACTTTCTACTAATAGTTTTAATAACTACTAAGAACTCGTGCTGGCAGACATCTCAAAAGCTTGCAAACAATTACGACAGCTTCGGCACGCGTGTGTGTCCGTGCTGAGCATGAATTGAATTGAAAATGGAAACATTTGACAATTAATGAGCGAGCAAGCAGTTCGAAGTTTCACTTCAATTGAAAATTGATTAGAAATCGACCATTACGCTCGACCGTCGGTCCACAGAGATTCGGGCCGAAGCGGCAACACCGAGCGCCGACCGCGACCCCGGAAACCCATCTAGAATAAACGAGAACCATGAACAGTCGCCTCCGTTCTCGAAAGTACGAGAGTATATTCAAGTCGAGTATATAAACCAGCGAGCCGCGCGAGATGGGATCGAATAGATAGTGCAGTGTAGTAATTAAGCGAAATAAGCGGACAAGCGTACAGTGCGAATTGTTAGTAGAGAGTAATTGTGTTATAATCGTATTCTAAAGTATCCCGTAACATTACACATATTTTAAGCTCAAACAGGTAACAATCTTTAGACTGAAAGATGACGATTTGACATAATTATTGTTACGAGAAAGTATCTGATTGATGGCCAACGTGTCGATGTATTTTAATGAAACTTGCTATGGATCACTATGGAAGGCGCATGTAATTCAAGTCTTCAGTGTCTTGGTTCAAATATTAACAGAACTTTTTCTTTCTAAATTTGAACAATTTTGAAGCAGCAGCACGAGAAGCTTAGTTACTTCAATGGTTGGATATTTATAAGCTTTATTCTTGCGGACACGGTCAGCAAAAACTGGCAAAAAGTACAAAAAAGTAATGAAAAAGAGCAGCGGACAGCTTCGACAAAAAGTAGTAAAAGTACGTATACAGTGTGTCCCAAATTCGAGGCTCTACATTGAGATCTCGGAAACTATAATGGCTACAACAAAGGTTAAATGGGGAATACTTTAGGGAATTTAGTGCTGATTTCAGATCTCGTTTCAAATTAGACACCGGACTCTTGGTTTCTGAGATATTGTAAAAAATAAAAAAATTGTAAAAAAAAATAAAAATTCGAAGTAGTTTATTTGACAACTGTCAAAGTGCGACATTATTAGAACAGTTTTTTGAGGCAAACAATAAGGCGTATGTCAAAACTCGCTATCGTCTTTTGTTTTTTCGACACGACGCACTACAACTTTGGTTTTTCTTATGACGGCCTTATTGGATTTTTCTATTTTCAGATCCAACGAAAAATTTCCATTTCATTGATATCCCGCAAGTACATAGAACTCGGAAGTTTTATGTACTGTATAAAAAAACAACTTTTTTTAAATTTGAAAAGTTGGCCATGACTTTGACGTAAAGTGACATCGCGCCATTTGCATTTTTGTTTAAACAATTAAAGCTACTGTGTACTGTTATTTAGCAAAATCGTGTAAAATTCTATTCCTCTTAGATTGTCAGTTAGATTTCTTGTGAGAACTTCCTTTAAGACTTCAAAATACATAATGGCTTATTCCAATGAAGAAAAGTTTGACATGTTAACGCTGCATTTGCAGTTACACAGAAATGCCGAGGCTGCAGCAGCTAGATATTTGGAGATACACCCAGAACGACGACAGCCCCATAAAGCATATTTTCGAAGAATTGTTATGAATCTTATTACTTGTGGGGCATTTGACCAACCTAGAGGACAATATATATACAAGTACAATATTGAAAACCACATTCGCGACCGAAATATTTTACAAGCTGTCAACAGAAATCTCAGAACATCTGTCAGAACCATAGAGCATAACATAAGCATACCAAAATCCACTGTACAACGTGTACTAAAGAAAAACAGATTACATCCTTATAAACCTACGATTGTTCAGGGGCTCATATAAACTGATTTTCCAAGAAGAATGCGTTTTTCAGAATGGTATACAAATAAATGTATTGAAGATCCAGAATATTCGAACAACATGTTGTGGTCTGACGAAAGTAGGTTTACTAACTGTGGGATGTTTGATAAACATAACAGGCACCATTGGGCCATAGAAAATCCCTTTGAAGTCGAGGAAAGGCGATTTCAAACCCGATTTGGATTTAATGTATGGTGTGGAATCATTGGTAATTTTTCCTTTTAGACCTTATACACTCACAGACAAAAATACTGCATATTTTATTTTAAGCCCCTATTTTTATTTTATTTTCTTCTTTTAACACTAGTATCATAATGTATGATGCCTTTGCCCTAGGTGTCTTATACGAAAATTACTATAGTTCACGTGATTTAGCAATAAAAAATGTAAAAAAAAATTAAATAAAAATTGCGACTTAAAATAAAATATGCAATATGTGGGTGTATTTAACAAGTTATTTTTTATCTCAGGGAATCAGCTCATAGAACCGTTTCTATACGACCACAATTTAAAAGGAGATAGATATTTAAATCTATTGAGAAATCAAATTTTGCCTTCACTTCGAGAAGTTTTAAACCAAGATGAATTTATTAGAACTTGGTTTCAACAAGATGGCTGCCTGGCACACAATACGATTGCAGTTAGACATTTTTTCTGAGAAAACTTTGGAAAAAGAGTTATTTCGAGTCACGGTCCCATTCTATGGCCCGCTAGGTCTCCTGATCTAACGCTCTTAGATTTCGACCTACGAGGCCACCTAAAAATGAGATTTACGAATTCAATCCTCCCCAAAACGTAAATATTCTGAGAGAAAGAGTTTTGGACACTTTTGCCTCTGTGAACAGAAATACCCTAGAGTCATTCGAAAAGTATTTTCACATTATCAGAAATGTCAAGAGGTAGACGGTAGGCATTTTGCAAATCTACCTGATAATAATTAATATGAGAGAGAGTTGCTAAAAATTAAGTCATTAAAAATTATATTAGTACCTAGTTTATTAGATGCCACCATTTTGTTCTTCTTTTGTTGGTATACTTAATTGTTAATAGATATGTTATTTCACAGAAATAAAGCAAAATAAAATTAACATTTGTGAAACATTTCAGAGGAAACTGAGTTTTGCTTTTAACGGAATAACACTGATTATTAATAAAAAATGCAAATGGTGCAATGCCATTTTACGTCAAAGTGTTGGCCAACTGTCGGACTTTTAAAAAAAAATGTTTTTTTATCGTAACTTTCGAGTTCTATGTACTTGCGGGATATCAATGTAATCAAAAATTTTCGCTGGATCTGAAAATCGAAAAATCCAATATGGCCACCATAAAAAAAACAAAGTTGTAGGGCGTTCTGAAAAAACAAAAGACCATAACGAGTTTTGATATACGCCATATTGATTGTTCCAAAAAAGGGTCCTAATAAAGTCATACTTCGACCTATATTCATCGTCAAATAAACCACTTACCAACTACCAAGTGTCCGGTATCTAATTTGAAGCCGGATCTGAAATCAGCACTAGATTCCCCAAAACATTCCCCATTTAACCTTTGCTGTAGCCATTACAGTTTCCGAGATCCCACCGTACAGCCACGAATTTGGGACACAACACTATGTGCCTCGAACCTCGAATACTCAAAATACCATATTTGTACAAAGTTTCTTTTGTAGATGATATCTGATAAATAACCTAAATTTTTCCAAAAAATTTGGTCCCCATTATTTTTCTAGGGTTCCTAGGAGTTGCCGCAAATGGGCAAACGTGCCATTTCGATAAAAAAGAGCAAAAACAATTTCCCTTATTTTTTAAAAATTGACTAAAGGGGGAGGGGGTGGATCCAACTGTTTTTTGGAGTGAATCCAACTGTTTTTTGCTCTTTTCGATGTCCTCTTTCACCTCCTACAAACGGGGTGCAATTCCGTTTTTGGGAGGTGAAGTGTGACTGGGAACCCCGTGTGAGATCACCAATCACGTAAGTGCACTCGTCGTTCGGGGATCGATTTTTAGGCATTTTTAGAATCCATATTTTCCCATTTAAAACACACTTTTGGGGCTCATTTGGTTCGAATTACGTGTGTTACGTTTTTAGAGGATTGTCATTATCCCATTCGTATCAAAAAAAAGGAAAACCAAATCTAAAGTTTTTTCTCAAATTGACCAAACTATCGAAGTATAAAGCGAACGAGAATAGAAGCATAAAAGAGTGCATACGTAAAAAAAGTGAAAATAAAAATTTGTGTTTTGATTAGTGAGTTTTATCGAACTCATAGAAAAATCTCACTTCAATTGTAAGAGAAGTAGGATCTTAATTTTCAAGAAAAGTCTATCTTATGGCATCAATTTTGATTTATTTATTTTTAGAAACAAAAATGCGTGCATTTAAATTCGTAACTATCTGAGAAACTGAAACTTTAACAAAATTGGAATTCCGTTTATTGGTTTCGCACATCCATTATGCATGTCACTACTAAAGTCACAGAAAGTAGATACATACTTATAAGATCAAATCACTTTTTTATGTTGGACCAAAAATTTGAAGAGTGTCCTAATAATGTCATACTTCGACATTGGTCAAATAAACCACTTCGTATTTATAAGAAAGAATCGAAATTCGCCATTTTTATATTTTTTGCAATATCTCAGAAACTAAGTGTCCGGTGTCTAATTTGAATCCGGGTCTGAAATCAGCACTAGATTCCCCAAAACATTCCCCATTTAACCTGTGGTGTAGCAATTACAGTTTCCGAGATCCCACCGTACAGCCTCGAATTTGGGACACAACACTATGTGCCTCGAACCTCGCATACTCAAAATACCATATTTGTACAATTGGTCTTTTGTGGATGGTATCTGATGAATAACCTAAATTTTTCCAAAAAATTTGGTCTCCATTATTTTTTTAGGGTTCCTAGCGGTTGCCCCAAATGGGCAAACGTGCCATTTCGATCGAAAAGAGCAAAAACAGTTTCCCTTAGTTTTTTGAAATTGACTAAAGGGGGTGGGGCTGGCTCGGAGGCGGGGGGGTTACATTTTTCTCAATTCTCAATTTTGACCGCCTGTAATTCCAGGAACGAGTGAACCGATTGGAGTGAATCCAACTGTTTTTTGCTCTTTTTGATGTCCTCTTTCACCTCCTACAAACGGGGTGCAATCCCGTTTTTGGGAGGTGAAGTGTGACTGGGAACCCCGTGTGAGATCACCAATCACGTAAGTGCACTCGTCGTTCGGGGACCGATTTTAGGCATTTTTAGAATCCATATTTTCCCATTTAAAACACACTTTTGGGGTTCATTTGGTTCGAATTACATGTGTTACGTTTTTAGAGGATTGTTATTATCCCATTCGTATAAAAAAAAAAAGGAAAACCAAATCTAAAGTTTTTTCTCAAATTGACCAAACTATCGAAGTATAAAGCGAACGAGAATAGAAGCATAAAAGAGTGCATACGTAAAAAAAGTGAAAATAAAAATTTGTGTTTTGATTAGTGAGTTTTATCGAACTCATAGAAAAATCTCACTTCAATTGTAAGAGAAGTAGGATCTTAATTTTCAAGAAAAGTCTATCTTATGGCATCAATTTTGATTTATTTATTTTTAGAAACAAAAATGCACACACCTTCCACTTGCCTAGATAAACTCGTGAGGTACTTAACTGTTCAATAAGCATCTCTAAACGTCATTTAAATTCGTAACTATATGAGAAATTGAAACTTTAACAAAATTGGAATTCCGTTTATTGGTTTCGCACATCCATTATGCATGTCACTACTAAAGTCACAGAAAGTAGATACATACTTATAAGATCAAATCACTTTTTTATGTTGGACCAAAAATTTGAATAAAGTGTCCTAATAATGTCATACTTCGACATTGGTCAAATAAACCACTTCGTATTTATAAGAAAGAATCGAAATCCGCCATTTTTATATTTTTTGCAATACCTCAGAAACTAAGTGTCCGGTGTCTAATTTGAAGCCTGATCTGAAATCAGCACTAGATTCCCCAGAACATTCCCCATTTAACCTTTGCTGTAGCCATTACAGTTTCCGAGATCCCACCGTACAGCCTCGAATTTGGGACACAACACTATGTGCTTCGAACCTCGCATACTCAAAATACCTTATTTGTACAAATGTTCTTTTGTGGATGATATCTGATGAATATCCTAAATTTTTCCAAAAAATTTGGTCTCCTTTATTATTTTAGGGTTCCTAGGGGTTGAAGCAGATGGGCAAACGTGCCATTTCGATCAAAAAGAGCAAAAACAATTTCCCTTATTTTTTTGAAATTGACTAAAGGGGGTGGGGGTGGCTCGGGGGCGGAGGGGTTACATTTTTCTCAATTCTCAATTTTGATCGCCTGTACGAGTGAACCGATTGGAGTGAATCCAACTGTTTTTTGCTCTTTTCGATGTCCTCTTTCACCTCCTACAAATGGGGTGCAATCCCGTTTTTGGGAGGTGAACTGTGACTGGGAACCCCGTGTGAGATCACCAATCACATAAGTGCACTCGTTGTTCGGGGGTCGATTTTTAGGCATTTTTAGAATCCATATTTTCCCATTTAAAACACTCTTTTGGGGTTCATTTGGTTCGAATTACGTGTGGTTACGTTTTTAGAGGAGTGTCATTATCCCATTTGTATCAAAAAAAGGAAAACAAAATCTAAAGTTTTTTTCAAATTGACCAAACTATCGTAGTATAAAGCGAACGATAATAGAAGTATAAAAGAGTGCATACGTAAAAAAAAGTGAAAATAAATGTTTGTGTTTTGATTAGTGAGTTTTATAAAATTCATAGAAAAACATCACTTCATTCTTCGTACGAGAAGTAGGATCCTAATTTTCAAGCAAAGTCTATCTTAGTTATTGCATCAATTTTGATTTATTTATTTTCAGAAACAAAAATGCACACACCTTCCACTTGCCTAGATAAAGTCGTGAGGTACTTAACTGTTCAATAAGCATCTCTAAACGTCATTTAAATTCGTAACTATCTGAGAAATTGAAACTTTTACAAAATTGGAATTTCGTTTATTGGTTTCGCACATCCATTATGCATGTCACTACTAAAGTCACAGAAAGTAGATACATACTTATAAGATCAAATCACTTTTTTATGTTGGACCAAAAATTTGAATAAAGTGTCCTAATAATGTCATACTTCGACATTGGTCAACTAAACCACTTCGTATTTATAAGAAAGAATCGAAATCCGCCATTTTTATATTTTTTGCAATATCTCAGAAACTAAGTGTCCGGTGTCTAATTTGAAACCGGATCTGAAATCAGCACTAGATTCCCCAAAACATTCCCCATTTAACCTTTGCTGTAGCCATTACAGTTTCCGAGATCCCACCGTACAGCCTCGAATTTGGGACACAACACTATGTGCCTCGAACCTCGCATACTCAAAATACCATATTTGTACAAATGTTCTTTTGTAGAGGATATCTGATGAATAACCTAAAGTTTTCCAAAAAATTTGGTCCCCATTATTTTTCTAGGGTTCCTAGGGGTTGCAGCAAATGGGCAAACGTGCCATTTCGATCAAAAACAGCAAAAACAATTTCCCTTATTTTTTTAAAATTGAATAAAGGGGGAGGGGGTGGCTCGGGGGCGGGGGGGTTACAATTTTCTCAATTCTCAATTTTGACCGCCTGTAATTTTGGAACGAGTGAACCGATTGGAGTGAGTCCAACTGTTTTTTGCTCTTTTCGATGTCCTCTTTCACCTCCTACAAACGGGGTGCAATCCCGTTTTTGGGAGGTGAAGTGTGACTGGGAACCCCGTGTGAGATCACCAATCACATAAGTGCACTCGTTGTTCGGGGGTCGATTTTTAGGCATTTTTAGAATCCATATTTTCCATTTATAACACACTTTTGGGGCTCATTTGTTTCGAATTACGTGTGTTACGTTTTTAGAGGATTGTCATTATCCCATTCGTATCAAAAAAAAGGAAAACCAAATCTAAAGTTTTTTCTCAAATTGATCAAACTATCGAAGTATAAAGCGAACGAGAATAGAAGCATAAAAGAGTGCATACGTAAAAAAAGTGAAAATAAATGTTTGTGTTTTGATTAGTGAGTTTTATCGAATTCATAGAAAAATCTCACTTCAATTGTAAGAGAAGTAGGATCTTAATTTTCAAGAAAAGTCTATCTTATTTATGGCCTTATCTTATTATTTATTTTAATTTTGATTTATTTATTTTCAGAAACAAAAATGCACACACCTTTGAATTGCTTAGATAAAGACGTGAGGTATCTAACTGCCCGTTAAGCATCTCTAAACGTCATTGAAATTCGTAACTATCTGAGAAATTGAAACTTTAACAAAATTGGAATTCCGTTTACTGGTTTCGCACATCCATTATGTACCGCATCGAACTCTCCTAAAGGATGCACTCCAATTGTTCAAAGTTACTTCACTCTGCGAGATGGGTTTCGAAGGCAAATTTGAAGAGCATTTGAAAAGCACTTTGAAGATATTCCAAAATCAGTTCGATTCGACAATTTGATGCCCAATCGACAGGTATAATAACAGTTATTTTAGTCGGATTTGCTGACTTCATCAAAAACAGATTTAACCGATAAACTAGGAGATATGGACAGAGCAAACGAATGCCTATATATCCGTAAAAATGGTCCCTTTTTTTTTTTTGGCTAGAAGTTCGCCATTTTTAAGGTACCCATAATCTCACCCTCACAACACAATCAATTGACGAATCGCAATTTCGAATTCTCTGACGTAAGATGTCAGGTGACGTCACTTCCGGCGGATACACAATTTTAAGGCACGCACTACTAAAATGGAGTTGGATTTCACAGTCATTTTAGAGCAAATTTAAAAAGTATTACAAAGCGTAATTTACTGTACACGTTTTATCGCATAGGGCCATTAGGGCTGAGAGCGTCGCGATACGACATGATTAATGGGCGTCATAAACAACTTACCATGTTATAGACGTTCTCCCAATAGTCGAGGGTGATCAGCTGGAACGTTGTCAGCATTGACCAGAGGAAGTTATCGAAACTGGTGTAACCGAAATTCGGGTTCTCTCCAGTACAGAGGCACGTGTGAGTGGGGGGACAGTGGCGCGACCCCGTGACGTTCCCGCATAAAACTGGTTTCCCCGTCGTGTTGTGTATGATCCAGTTTTCTGGATCGCGAGTCCAGCTGAAAGATAATATCAGTTAGTTAAAAAAAAGCGTTTTGTATAGTTTATTTCAGGAAGACCAACATCTAGCCCCTGGGCGACCCATTTTCCTTTGGTTTTAGTATTGTCTGCAAGTGGTATATTCCATTTCTTCACCTTAAGCGTCAAGCACTCTGTTTACAGTCTTCATACAAACTCAAAAAAAGCCGATGGAAGCTGCTTTGTTACTGGAATGTGTTAAAAATGGGATTTTGGAAAATAACTTTCTTTTCGCGCAAATTCGTCGTAGGTTTATTTCACTTGCTGCTTTCACTATAGGAGTTGTCAAGTATAAAAGTAGTCCCATAAAGAACTGTTTGATGATAATAGACAATCTAGTTCTTTGAAAATTTCTCAAAAAATTGGCTTAAGAAAAAGAAACAGAATTACATCCACAAAAATGTTTCCAACGATTCGATCAACGTAATAGTATGTTCTCTTTCTCAAAATACGTACAGAAAACAAGTATAGAACATAAGCGTCATGTCATTTCCTAAATTTTGAGGCCGATATCGTTGATAGCAATTAGGAGGTGAGCTTTTTCCTGATTTAAGTTGAAAAACGTTCGAAAGAAGGCCGGCCACTAGAAATCTGATATTCCTAGATGAACATCTTCCTGAAATAGAGAATTTACATATGGAGATTAAATAAATAGCCTAACAGATCGCCTATTTTGTCTACTTTGTTGACTCCTGACTCAGAGCGACAGGAAGTAGATCGACTACTAAACACAGACATGTAACAGGTTTAAACCAATAGCGTATAATACATCAATCGTGCTTGAATTAACGATGACGTTACATCCTCTAATTCTTAATAATAATAAATTTATTAGGGAGATGTCCGCCAGCGACTCTATCCCTAATTGTCATGTTAACTTCCTACTCAATTTCTCAATTTGTACCTGCGTGACTAACAAGTTAAAAAAAAACACTAAAACCGCTATTTTAGTAGATAGTAAATCGCTAAAGTTTAGGAAAGTTAAATTCGGTTTCTGCGTTAAGGTCATTGGCTATGGAACTTCCGCATTGAGGTAAATATATGGGGACTAGGAGTGTCTAAATTTAAACTTCGTTATGTGGTATAGTGGATTAAAGAGATTTCAGAAAAGCACGAAAGTTTCAAATGTGTTGCAGTGTGTCATGGCCGTTACCCGAGGCTTGTTCGACTACCAATGTAAGTAGAGATAATAGGGAGGACCCTCCTCCAAGTTCATTTGATATAATTAGTTTTACCCGCAGACATCTACATGAATGATTTAATGGAGAGGACACCACTAGCTGAAGAAAATGTACCTATAGATCTGTCTATGAGTCAATTAACGGAGATTACAGCACTAGCTGAAGAAAATGTACTTGTAGATCTGTCTATAAGTCAAATAAAAGAAATGACACCATTTTTTTTTGTGGGAAAGAAAAACACACTACCGGACACCAGTGCGGAGCTGCCCGGCGTGTTGACGAAAAAATTTCTCACCCCTCAAAAATAAAACGTACAGGAACTTGAAATCGATGGTTTCCAACTAAACTGAACTAACCTGCCTTTTAATATATTTCTATGTAATCAAAAATGTTGCACTTTTCAATAATTTGAGCTCACTACTAAAGTCACAGAAAGTAGATACATACTTATAAGATCAAATCACTTTTTTATGTTGGACCAAAAATTTGAGTAAACTCCAATTAAGACCCAGTGCTTCTGTACCCTTTTACATTGTAAAATAGGCGACTACATGAGAACCAAGAAAAGTATGGTTTGTTATGTTATATATTCCATAGAGCTTATACAATTACTAATTATTATGTTGTTTTTGATGAAATTTCTTGACCAAAATAAGTGGCATTTGACTCAATATGCAATGTTTAAGTTTTTCGAGAAAATCAGGTGAGCATCAAAGCCAAAATCGGTAAGAAATTTCTCAAAGAGTGTAATCATCCTAATTTGAAGGAATGTAAGTGAGGATTACGGCCAAAATTGGAACTAAAGGTTTTTGGAAAAATTCTGGTAAGGATTAGAGGCAAAATTCGTTAAACATTCTTAAGGCTTCTAAAAACACAAATTAAACATTTTTGAAGAAATGCCAAACCACTTAAAATATCTCAAAGGGTCTAATGTGCAAATATGGAGTTTTTCGAGATATTCAGGTAAGAATTAAGGCCCGTATGGATCAAAAATGATCTAAAGCGTTTGGGATTGCAAACTTAGAGCTTGTGGTAAAAGTTTGCTGAGGACTAGGGCCAAAATCGGTTAAAACTTATTCAAAGGGGGTTAGTGTGCCCATTAAGAGTTAAGCATCTCTAAACGTCATTTAAATTCGTAACTATCTGAGAAATTGAAACTTTAACAAAATTTGGAATTCCGTTTACTGGTTTCGCACATCCATTATGTACCGCATCGAACTCTCCTAAAGGATGCACTCTAATATTTCAAAGTAACTTCACACTGGAGATGGGTTTAGAAGGCAAAATTGCTTACAAAGGACTGAAAGCATTTAAAAGGGCGAACTAAAGATTTTTGAAAAAATTCCTGCAAAGATTAGGGCCAAAATTGGTTACATATTCTTAAGGTTTAAATCTTAAGCACTCTTAAGGTTTAAATCTTAATCTAAAAGCATAAATTAAAAATTTTTGAAGAAATTCCAAACCACTTAAAATATCTCAAAGGGTCTAATGTGCAAATATTGAGTTTTTCGAGATATTCAGGTAAGAAGAGTTAAGCATCTCTAAACATCCTTTAAATTTGTAACTATCTGAGAAATTGAAAATTTAACAAAATTGGAATTTCTTTTACTGGTTTTGCACATCCATTATGTACCGCATCGAACTCTCCTAAAGGATGCACTCCAATAGTTCAAAGTAACTTCACACTGAGAGATGGGTTTAGAAGGCAAAATTGCTTACAAAAGATTGAAAGCATTTAAAAGTGCGAACTAAATATTTTTGAAAGAATTCATGCAAAGATTAGTGCCAAAATTGGTTACAAATTCTTAAGGTTTAAATCTTAAGCACTCTTAAGGTTTAAATCTTAATCTAAAAGCACAAATTAAAAATTTTTTAAGAAATTTTAAACCACTTAAAATATCTCAAAGGGTCTAATGTGCAAATATGGAGTTTTTCGAGATATTCAGGTAAAAATTAAGGCCAGTATCGATCAAAAAATGATCTAAAGCGTTTGGGATTGCAAGCTTAGAGCTTGTGGTAAAAGTTCGCTGAGGATTAGGGCCAAAAGCGCTTAAAACTTATTCAAAGCGGGTTAGTGCGCCCATTAAGGGTTAAGCATCTCTAAACGTCATTTAAATTCGTAACTATCTGAGAAATTGAAACTTTAACAAAATTGGAATTCCTTTTACTGGTTTTGCACATCCATTATGTACCGCATCGAACTCTCCTAAAGGATGCACTCCAATAGTTCAAAGCAACTTCACACTGAGAGATGGATTTAGAAGGCAAAATTGCTTACAAAGGACTGAAAGCATTTAAAAAAGTGAACTAAAGATTTTTGAAAAAATTCATGCAAAGATTGGGGCCAAAATTGGTTACAAATTCTTAAGTTTAAATCTTAAGCACTCTTAAGGTTTAAATCTTAATCTAAAAGCACAAATTAAAAAATTTTGAAGAAATTCCAAACCACTTAAAATATCTCAAAGGGTCTAATGTGCAAATATTGAGTTTTTCGAGATATTCAGGTAAGAATTAAGGCCAGTATCGATCAAAAATGACCCAAAGCGTTTGGGGATGCAAACTTAGAGCTTGTGGTAAAAGTTAGCTGAGGATTAGGACCAAAATCGGTTAAAACTTATTCAAAGGGCCTTAGTGTGGAGTTTTTCGAGAAATTCAGATATGATGAAATTCAGAGATTGATTAAGTAACCAAAGCTTTAAAAAATGCAAATTTGGAGGTTTTTAAAATAGTCAGGTTACGATTAGGTCCAAAGTTAAAAATTACTCAAAGCGTTTATTGTGCAAATGTAGAGTTTGTAGTGATTTAAATTCAACTAACTAAGTTAAAAATTAACCATATTGTGTCTAAAAATGCATTTTTTTAAAGTTGTTAGATAAATTTAATTTTAGGATAAAATTAGGCAACTGTTATAATTTGTTGCACGTAGAAAAATTACATATTTTGACTAAAATAAATTAAATTTGACATAAAATGCAAATTTGAAGTTTTCCGAGAAAGTCCAGTTGGTATTAAGACCAGAATTGATGAGAAACGACTTGAAAGCATGTAACAGTCCAAACTTGGAGTGTTTGGAGAAATTTAAATTAGCACCGTGGATAAAAATGTCTCAAAGCGTCTAAAAACTACAAACTAGGATTTTCTGTTCCACTGTCGGTTAAAAATAACTCAAAACATTTAAAAGTATACGTTTCAAGCTTGTAGAAAAATTCAATGTAAAATTAAGACCAAAAATCAAAAATTACACAAAATGTCTACAAATGCAACAATGGGGTCTTTGAAGAAATTTTGGTTACAATTAGGGCTAAAATAATTTAAAAAATACCCACGTTGTCTATACCCAAAACTTTTGACGTTCTTGAAAAAATCTAATATTAAGACAAAATTACGCAAAACTGATACTAATTTTGTAATTTGCTGTTTTTGGTAAAATTACTTGTTTTTTTTTTACCAAAACAACTGAAGTGTTAAAACGCGAATTTAGAGTTTTGTTTCTACAAAATTAAGTGAAGTTTCGAAATGCAAATTTGGAGTTTTCGAGAAAGTCATGTTCTCTAGGCCAAAATCGATGAAAAATGACTCAAAACTTCTAAAATATTCAGATTTAGAACTTCCAGAAAAATTCAGATTAGAGCCAAAATTGTTTAAAAAATATCCAAGACATCAAAAATGCAAAATTGAAGCTCTTCTGAAAAATTTAGGTCATAAATGTTGCTAAAATTGGTAAAAATGTATCCACATTTGCTAAACAGTCAAATTTTGATTTTTTTTTTTGAACAAATTCAATTTTAGGACACAATCACTCGAAACTGACTTAAATCTTGTAATTTGTTGATTTGATAAAATTGTATTGTTGACAAATTAAGAGAAGTTTATTTGAAAACGCTTCAAAATGCAAATTTGGAGTTTTCGAAAAAGTCAAATTAGCGTGTGGACCAAAATCGATAACAGTGAAAAATTATGCAAAGGGTCTAAAAATGCATATTTAGCGGAGCATAGGGCCAAAATCGTTTAAAACTTGCACAAAGTATCTAAAAATGAAAAATTGAAGGTTTTGGAAAAATCTTAGATAGAACTGGAGCTAAGATCGGTTAAAAAACACCCACATTGTCTAAAAAGTCAAGTTTTGACTTTTTTGCCGCAAGATGGGTTAAAAAGTACTTCTTAACCCATTTTGCAGTACAGCATTTTTAGCGTCAGGAAATGCAAATTTGAGATTTGTGAAAAAATACAAGTTAAGATTAGGGTTAAAATCCTTTAAAAGTGTGATATTGTGTAAAACTGCAATTTTTGATGTTTTTGGAGAAACTCAATTTTAGATAAATAGTCAAGTTAAGATTAGGCACAAAATCGGTTAAAAATGACTCAAAAGGTTTATTGTGCAAATGTAGAGGTTTCTAGTACCTCATTTTAGATAGAATTAAATCTACTACTCTAATCTAAAACTTAAACTAGCTAATTTAAAATTACACATATTGTCTAAAAATGCATTTTTAGATAAATTTAATTTTAGGATAAAATTAGGCAACTGTTATAATTTGTTGCGTTTAGAAAAATTACATATTTCGACTAAAATAAATTAAATTTGACATAAAGTGCAAATTTGAAGTTTTTCGAGAAAGTCAAGTTGGTATTAAGACCAGAATCGATGAGAAACGACTTGAAAGCATGTAACAGTCCAAACTTGGAGTGTTTGGAGGAATTTAAATTTGCACCGTGGATAAAAATGTCGCAAAGCGTCTAAAAACTACAAACTAGGATTTTCTGCTCCAATATCGGTCAAAAATAACTCAAAACATTTAAAAGTACACGTTTCAAGCTTGTAGAAAAATTCAAATTAAAATTAAGACCAAAATTTAAAAATTACACAAAATGTCTACAATGCAACAATGGGGTCTTTGAAGAAATTTTGTTTACAATTAGGGCTAAAATAATTTCAAAAATACCCATGTTGTATATACCCAAAAATTCAACTTTTTATGTTCTTAATAAAATTCAATTTTAAGACATAATATAGCAAAATTGATACCAATCTTGTAATTTGTTGTTTTTGGTAAACTAACTTTTTTTACCAAAACAACTGAAGTGTTAAAATGCCAATTTAGAGTTTGTTTTTACAAAATTAAGTGAAGTTTCGAAATGCAAATTTGGAGTTTTTGAGAAAGACAAGTTAGAATCTATGCCAAAACCGGCGAAAAATGACTCAGAATGTCTAAAAAATGTAAATTTAGGTTTTGTGATTTTTGGAAAAATTGTTTAAAAATTATACAAGACAAAAATATGCAAAATTAAGGCATTCTGAAAAATTTAGGTCATAAATGTTGGTAAAATTGGTAAAAAATTATCCAAATTTGCTAAAATGTCAAATTTAGATTTTTTTTTTTTTGAAAAAATCAATTTTAGTCACTCGCCAATCACTCGAAACTCGAAACACTCGAACTCACTCGAAACTGATTCAAATTTGGAGTTTTCGAAAAAAACAAATTAGCATCTAGACCAAAATCGGTGAAAAACGATGCAAAGCGTCTAAAAAATGCATATTTAGAGGAGCATTAGGGGCAAAATCGTTTAAAAATTGCATAAAACATTTCAAAAGTAAAAATTGGAGCTTTTGGAAAAATCTTGGTTAAAACTGGGGCTAGAATCGGTTAAAGATGAGCCACAAAGGGGTTGCAAAATGTACTTTTTAACCCATTTTAGCCCATTTTGCAGTACAGCATTTTTAGCGTCAAGAAATTCAAATTTGATATTTTTTAAAAAATGGAAGTTAGGAATATGGTTAAAATCCATTAAAAATGTGATATAGTGTAAAACTGCAAATTTTGATGTTTTTGGAGAAACTCAATTATAGCACAACGCCAGGTAAAACTGACTCAACTCTTCTAATTTGATGTTTTTCATAAAATTGCACCATTAGACCAAAATGAATAAAATTTGATGTTTTTCCAGAGTCACGTTGGAATTGGGGCCAAAATCGGTCAAAAATTACACTTTCCATAAAAAAGCTTTGACGGCAGCAAGTTGTCGTCGGAATCTGAAGTATTTTTTTTTTGACAATTTTGCAAACCTGTTCTATTAATGAATGAATATTAAAACTGGAGTGACTAGAAATTGAGCCTAGATGCAATATAATAGAAATTCCTCCTGACGTTTCGTCCACAACTGCGGCGGACTTTATCAAAGGTGACGAGTTGGAGATCGAAGATAATAAAAATAAGCGAAACTTAATTTTATAGCACCCAGATTGCGCTAAACCCTTCGACTATGTAGTGTCGAATCTTTCAATCATTTGAGCACGTCACTGCTAAAGTCACAGAAAGTAGATATATACTTATAAGATCAAATCTCTTTTTTTATGTTGGACCATTAATTTGAGAAAACTCCAATTAAGACCCAGTGCTTCTGTACCCTTTTACATTGTACAGTAGGTGATTACAAGAGACTAGGAAAAGTATGGTATGTTATGTTATACATTCTATAGACCTTATACAATTACTGATTATTTTGTTATTTTTAGTGAAATTTCTTGACCAAAATAAGAGTTTTTAAGTTTTTCGAGAAAATCAGGTGAGCATCAAAGCCAAAATCGGTAAAAATATTTTCAAAGCCTGTAATCATCCTAATTTGAATTATTTGAAGGAATGTATGTTATGATTACGGACAAAGAACTGAAAGCATTTAGAGTTTCAAACTAAAGGTTTTTGGAAAAATTCAGGTAAGGATTAGGGAAAAAATTGATTACAAATTTTAGAGAAGTACAGATTTAGAATTTTTACAGAAATGCAAAACCAACTAAAATCTCTCAAAATGTCTAATATGCAAATATGGATGGAAATTCAGGTAAGAATTAAGGCCAACATCGATTAAGTGACCAAAGCGTTGAAGGTTTTTAAAATAGGTTACGATTAGGCCCAAAATCGGTTAAAAATTCCTTAAAGCGTTCATTGTGCAAATGTAGAGTTTCTAGTGATTTAAATTAGAATTAACCTGAACTAACTATTTTAAAAATTGCCCATTTTGTCTAAAAATGCATTTCTTTATGTTTTTCGATAAATTAAATTTTAGGATAAAGTTAGGCAACTCTTATAATTTGTGTTTTTAGCAAAATTACTATTTTGACTAAAATAAATTAAATTTGACATAAAATGCAAATTTGAAGTTTTTCGAGAAAGACTAGTTGATTTTAAGACCAGAATCGATGAGAAACCACTTGAAAGCGTGTAAAAGTCCAAACTTGGAGTGTTTGGAGAAATTTACATTAGGACGGTGAATAAAAATATCTCAAAGCGTCTAAAAACTGCAAACTAGGATTTTCTGCTGCAATATCGGTTAAAAATAACTCAAAGCATTTAAAAGTAGAAGTTTCAAGCTGGTAGAAAATTTGAAATTAAAATTAAGGCCAAAATTTAAAAATTACCCAAAATGTCTACAAATGCGACAATGGGGTTTTTGAAGAAATTTTGCTTACAACTGGGGCTAAAAAAATACCCATGTTGTCTATACCCAAAAAGTGAATGTGTGATGTTTTTAATCAAATCCAATTTTAAGACAATATCACGCAAAATTGATACCAATCTTGTAATTTGTTGTTTTTGTTAAAATTACTTGTCTTTTTTTTTCAAGACAACTGAATAAAATGTAAATTTAAAGTTTGTTATTGCAAAATTAAGTGAGGTTTCAAAATGCTAATTTGCAGTTTTCGAGAAAGTTAAGTTAGAATCTAGGCCAAAATCGGTGAAAAATTACTGAAAACGTCTAAAAAATTCATATTTAGAGCTTGCAGAAAATTTAAGATGAGCATTAGAGCCAAAATTGTTTAAAAATTATGCAACACATAAAATATGCAAAATTAAGGCAAACTGAAAAATTTAGGTCATAAATGTTGCTAAAATTGGTAAAAAAATTATTAACATTTGCTAAAAAGCCAAATTTTAATTTTTTTTAATTCAATTTTAGGACAAAATCACTCGAAACTGATTTAAATCTTATAATTTATTGCTTTGATAAAATTGTATGGTTGACAAAATAAGAGAAATTTATTTGAAAACGCCTCAAAATCCAAATTTTGAGTTTTCGAAAAAGTCAAATTAGCGTCTGGACCAAAATCGGTGAAAGTGAAAAATGATGCAAAGCGTCTAAAAGAGGAGCACCAAAATCGTTTAAAAGTTGCACAAAACTAAAATTAAAAATTGGAAGTTTTGGAAAAATCTTGGATAAAACTGTGGCTAAGATCGGTTAAAAATCACCCATATTATTTAAAAAGTGAAACTTTGACTTTTTTTGCGGCTAAATGGGTTGAAAACCACCTTTTAACCCATTTTGCAGTATAACATTTTTAGCGTCATGCAAATTTGAGATTTTTGAAAAATTACAAGTTAGGTTTAGGGTTAAAATCCATTAAAAGTGTGATATTGTCTAAAACTGCAAATTTTGATGTTTTTGGTGAAGTATTTTTTTGACAATTTTTCAAGACCTGTCCTATTGATGAATGAGTATTAGAAGTGGGGTAACTAGAAGCTGAACATAGGCTAGCTAGAACATAATAGCAATTCTAACGTTTCTTCCACAACTGCGGCGGACTTTATCAAAGGTGACGAGTTTGGCGGTTTTCGAGATCAAAGGCTATATAAATAAGCGAAACCTAATTTTATATGCACCCAGATTGCGCTAAGCCCTTCGACCATGCCCAGCAAGCGTTAATGCAGTTAAACGTTAATACAAGTTGTCCCAAGTCATAATTGAAGTTCCTAAACATAAAACGTCGTTGCCAATTGGTCGGCCATTTGCTGCAGTGACACCGTAATTTTCGCTTTGCACGTTACCGACGAAATTTCCGGCTAGGTTTAATTGCGTTCGATTAAAGTTTTCATTAAAAATCCCTTTAGGGCTGTCGCTTTTCTTCAGTTGGACGCCGTAATGAAATTTTTATGTCTCGATGCAAGAAGTTTGATTTCTGCAACTTTAGGAAACTGCATTTAAACTTAAAAAATGTACTACTCTGGCTCCAATATGTGAAAGGGTGCGATGCTATAAAGGGCCATTCGTTAAAGCGAAAGATGTCTGAATGCTAAGGGAATCGTCCAGAGTTGTGCGAATAAGATTTGTTCACACTTGCAAGTTTTGCTGGCTTAGTCCATCCTTTCTTATTGCAAACTTGATTGCTTTTATTATTGGGTACTCCTAAAACTAAAAATTGTTGGCATATTTTGCTTTGAAAACAACCCGTCACAAAACCAGATTTGTATGTGCAAGCAGAAATCAGCTCTTCGAGGTTTTGGCGTTTGAATGATGGGGATTTTCGATTGCTCTATTTGCGACGGAAGTCATAATCCCAATCCAAATTCCTAAGCTAATTAACCACTAAATGAGACTAGTTTACTTACTTGTACCACACTTCGTAGGAAGCGTTGGTGTCCTCCATTTTCAATACGCATTTATTCCGCAACTCCCCCTTGTAAACTTGCAGAGCGAATAGGGCGAAGACCATCAAGCAGAAGATGGTCAGCGTCATGACCTCGGCCAGTTGCTTGAACGAATGCAAGAGGGCGTTGATGATGGTCTTGAGCCCTTAAAAGAAATCAAGTCGTTAATTCAACAGGTATCAGTTTTTTTGGGTTAGTTCAGTAGAGGTATTCTGGTAGTGGGTATTATCGATCAGTATTATGGATAGGATGTGAATTCATGAGTCAAAAGACGTAACGAAAATATCATCCATTCATATTATGTCATCAACTACTCTAGAAAAACTAGTACTGAACTTGATGAATTTTATTAAGGAACACTTCTTAGTCAAGAAATGAGAATTTGGTTCAATATTTATCAAAAGGTCGCATACATTCTTAGTTGTACAAAACTTACTACACTCATTTACATCTACATTATTTAAGCCACGCTTAAGTTAATTTTATTATTGTATTTTTTATATTGTATTGAGTGTGACAAGTGAGAAAAGTTACTTCCAAATCAAAACTTAATCAATGACAGATATGAAATATCCAGAAATTTGAGGAATCTGGAACATCTAGAACATATTAGAATATACATATAAGAAATTTAATACTAATGAACTAAACATTGCCAACAAGGCTTAGGTACCTAAATAATCTCAAGGGTTACAAAATTTTATTTTCTTTGACTCTTTTCAGAAACAATTTTTTATAGTATTTACCTTGTGATACGTAATACGTAATATTAGTAATAATTCAGAAAAAAAAGCCACATTTCCTCTTTTTGTAGTAAATAGTAGAATATTTTATATTTTCTCTGTCCCATGTTAAATTCCTGGGTTGACTGTAATGAATAAAGGATCATATTGAAGAATACTTGTTTCTGGAATTTCTGCAGTCAAATTCGATTTTGTTTGAGGTTCATCAAATCAATATTCTGTGGGTAAATAAAATAGCTCCTATTTAGGGCGACTTTTACCAGTTCGAATAAAACTTCAGATTGAAGATAAAACACCTTGATGGACGTTGCATTGTTTACCTGGCAGATAAACAATGTAATGTAGGTTATATCTGAAGTTTTACTTGAACTTGTAAAAGTCACCCTTAGTAATTTTGAAGTAATCTTGGTTAATGCAAATTTTACCGATATATTTAGTCACGAAAACTACAAACTGACATCAGTAAGGTAGACGTAAGGTCCCTGCAAATGACAGCTTATGATCACTTTTAGTAGGTGTTTGTGCTTTACCTGGCAAAATTGATATAGTTTTCAAGGCACGTAGAACCCGAAAGGTCCTGAGTCCAGCCAAGTTGGCACCCTCCACCCCGATGGTGGCGTAGCCGCTGGTGATCACCACGAAGTCCAGCCAGTTCCAGGGGTTCCGCAGATATGTGTACTTATTTAAGATAAACCCTTTCGCTATGGTTTTTATTATCATTTCAAGGGTGTAGATTGCTAAAAAAATATACCTGAAACAAAAGAAAAGGTATTTTAGTAAGGTAGCTTGTTTGTAATTTTTAGGTCACCTTGTACACAAGCTTTAGCTCTTGTACAAGCGGACACATGAATTAAGGCGTTTACCTCCCGGTACTCCAAATGGTACAATTTCTCCCGATTGTCAATATCACATAATGCACGGAAACAATATGCAATTGCACACTTTAGTATAGGTTAGTTCAGGTAAGAATCAGGTTAGCTTTGGTTGATTTAGGTTAGTGCAAATTAATTTAAATTAGTTCAGGTTAGCCCAGGTTAGTGCAGATTAGATTAGGTTGGTTCAGATTAGTTTAACTCAGTTCAATATAGTTTAAGTCAGGTTAATTTAGGTTGGTTCATGATAATTTAAATCCGCTCAGTTCCCAAGTAGCATTGCAAACCATAATTTGGCGATTGTAATAGATTGGCAAAAAAGCCAATCTATTACGAAATTATTACGGCACTTTGGCGAAAATCAGGAACTTTTATTTCGTCATTACTCTGGTTTTCTGAGCAATATCTAGGCCAGTATTTTGGCCATATTTCAGCAAGAAATGCTAGATTTTATAGAGTTAATAGCTAAAATTTGAGTGATAAAAAATAGCATTTACAACTAAAAATGTTCCTACATTTTGATATCTAGCAAACGAACTGTGCATGGAGATTCAAAATGCCCACATGACATTACTGATTGTTTTGTGTGGATACATTCTCAATTGTTTGATTGCAGATTTTACAGCAAATTGTTGCAAAATAATGCACTAAAATCTTCGTGCCAAGGCAAATTTACTGTAAATGTAGAGGAGATAGTTGATAAAAATCAATGCGCCAAGGTATTTTTAATTATTTTGCCACTTATCATTTACACTAATAATAAAAAAATTGATCTTAAATTAAATTTTCTGAATTTTTACTTTCTCTACTACCCGAGTTTTGACGACTCAATGTATTAAAATGCTTTTATGTTAACGCTAAAAATATGATATAATTCAATAGTTGCATGGATATAATTTATTATTTTACAAATGGCTGCTAAATTAGAAAATTTAACTGTCTATAAGTAATAGCCGCCCTGTTATTGTAGATATTTATCGAGGCTACAACGATCATCAAGAGGCTAGGAGCGATCGTTCCGTCATAAAAACCAATCAGTGGCCAAAAAAATAGCTATGTCGGCCATGTCGTTTATTTTAGGCCTTCTGGCGGCTCTCAACGAACTAAAATATAAAGTCACATGCTGCCACGTCTTTGAATGTTTTTGTTGTTACAACAACTTTGCATAATAAAGTAAATAATAAAGACAAAGGTAAAATAATTATTTTAATTTCTGCTTTTTGAGTTTTAAATTTCCAGTTTATGCTGCAGTAGATTCCGCAGCATAATAATGATACAAAATAAATCTCTCACTAATAAACAGACATGACAACATTGTTCAAAAAAACAGTTGAGTCAATCGATTTGTGAAATTCTAGTGGAATAGGTATTTATAAGTATTTCCTCTTACCCACGTTGATGGAAGTTACCTACAGAAGTTACGGAAGAATGATGAAGGTTTCTGGGGTTGCTGGAGTGGAATTTTTAAATAAGCTTTGGCATTTAGGTAAAGTTAAAGTTGCTACTTTATGGCTATCTTACTTATATCAATATTCCGTTGCTACATAAATTAGTTATTATTTCCAAATTTTGCAGTCATTTTGGCTAACACAAGTTTTCGCTATATTTCTAGTTAAACAAGCCCCAAATTTACTGCTGAGCATTTTACCCAGTAAGTATTC
Source organism: Taphrorychus bicolor (assembly GCA_951812265.1). Lineage (NCBI taxonomy): Eukaryota > Metazoa > Arthropoda > Insecta > Coleoptera > Curculionidae > Taphrorychus > Taphrorychus bicolor. The sequence goes on along the minus strand of OX638299.1, from coordinate 21,581,877 downwards.
GGCAATTTTAAACAGGCAAAAAAATGTAATGTTTACCAAAATTGTTACCAAATTATTGCCATCAAGAAAAATGCTACTCTATGACCAAATCTTGGCAATAGATGAGATGTTATGGCTAATTTTTTTGACCAAAATTTATCTTACATAAGGACCAAATTCTTGCTTTTCTTAATACCTTATGACTAACTTTTGGCCATTAATGCTATTTGGTTATACAATGCTACTTAGGTAGAGGTCAGTAATAAATTGATTTAAATCACGATTTTCATCTCGTAACTTATTTAATTTATAAATATTTGGCGTTTTTTATTATGTGGAAAAATAGATTAAATCAAAAACCAAAACTTTTGATTTCTTTTTAAATATTTTTTTTTTGAAAAATGTATATTATTTAAATCAAAAATAATAACAAAAGTTGCATATAAAAGTTGTAGCGTTTTTTGCGAAATAATTGAATGCTGCCTCTTACGAGTACACCAGGTATCCCAGGAAATTGTGACAGACCAAACCCTCCACGATTTGATAAAGCAGATTGAAGCGATTTAAAAAATATATGGTTTGATAGTTTTATCTTAAATAAGTCACAAAGAAAATCAAAAAATATATTTTTCTACAGCTGACTTGAAAATGAAAAATACGCACTTCTAACTAACGTTGAAAATCGCATCACGCTCACGTACGGAAGATCTGATTACTTTGCACATACCTTGCGCATATTTTATAACTCTTGTAAAGTTGTATCACCCCGATGCCCAATCCGTCACACTCGTGTGAAAAGTGTAATTTTTGACACTACTTGCACTTTTTTTTTCTTTTTCTCTTTACTTGTGCGAAAACACTTCGTTTCCGTTACTGTTGCGCAAGATTGTTTTCGGAATTTCGAAGGTATAGCAGCAATATCAATTATTGATCTGAAGCCGAAGGTGTAAATTGAACTACTATAGTAATAGTTATTTATGTAACAAGTACTTAATGTAAGGCTTTATGGGACGAGTCAGCTTATATCTCAGAGTCAAGTAATAGTATCTTACACAATGAGCATGTAATAATAGCTTTAACCCACGAAGATGAAGTTTGTAACATAAGCCGAAAATGAATGTCGCAAATCATCAAAGTGAGTATTAGCTATGACAAGAGTGTAGAATACTATACCTTTTTCTACGATCTACGACATTCCTTTTTTAGAGGTAGTGCACAGTGTTGCCAATTCGAACGAAAACGCTCCATTTCGGAGCATTTTATCGTTGATGTAAGCGAAGCGGGAGCTTTGAATCGGTTCGAGAATTTTTCGAGGGTGATCTGTACTTAGAGTCAACAATGTCAAATGACAACATTGACGTTTGACCTTGTTTAGTGCTAGGTAATGTAAAGTGTCGACCAATGGCCTAGAAGATACGGACAGAGCAAACCTGATCAAATTAATATTCCCCTAAAAATTCCGCAATTTTTAAAATACTCACGACGTAATTTTATCATCACAGTACATCAAGTGATGAATCACGATTTCTAATTAGTTGACGTAAGGTGTCAGGTGACGTCACTTCTGGAAGATATCGCCGCCATTTTTTAGGTGCCCAGTTGGAACTCAGGTTGATAGAGTTACTACCTGACAGGGGAGGAAAAGAAAAGTTCGGAATTTGTCGCGAGACCAAACCAGATTTTCGCTACGCCGGCGCCGTTCTGATTGGCGGAAATTCGTAGTTGACACTTTTAAATTTAAATAACACTCCGTTTGAGTCATGAGAAATTGCGTTTTGAACTCAATAGAGTTACTTAATACAGTGTTTATATTTAATAATTTAATTTATACTTAATATATAATGTTTTTTACTTATAATTTTTGTTCGTTTATTTCTTTTTTTTACATATTTTTCAGACTTAAGTATTGGGCACATTAATTATATTTTCTTTCTTTTTTAATGACCCTAAATTTTTGTTTCTCAAATTGTCTTATCTCCTGTTTTATTTTTAACTCTCGACTCAAAACTTTTTAAAACTCTCACTTGTTTTGGTGATTTTTCACAAATTTAATGCTGCTTTTCCACTTTTTTAATTAATATAATTTTTAATAATTTAATTATAATTTTTTTCTTCGATCTCTTTGTGTTCCGCTCATTTAATTTGGTTACATTTTGGAACTTTTTATGTTTGTTGCTTTAATTTATTTTCCCGCATATTTTGTAGCATCAGAGTTATTTTTCCTTCGTCTTTCTCACGGTTTGGCGGAACTAAAAGTCCATAAAAATGGCGTTTACAAATTTCGAAAATTCCAACTACATCCGGAAAAATTCGTAAAAAATTTTGAAAAAAAGTTTTTTTCCAGTTTTAATTTAAAGAAATAATTTTTAATAAATAATTCTGATTCGAAATGCATGCTGAATTGAAATGCAGAACTGCAAGGAAATTCAGAATGCAATATAAAAAATCCTAGACTGACAAACGTCTGATTTTAAATATAAAAATTCCACATTGAAGAGAACAAAAGGGGTGATTTATTTTTAATTATCTCTTTAACGTCTTAAAATCTCTTTATAAACTTAAGTGAGAGGATGATGGAACATTTACAAAGGCGGCAAAAATCAGAAAAAAAAATGTTGACTAATTTTAAGATTATAGTTCCGGCGGATATCTCCGCCATTTTTTAGGTGCCCACTGCTAAAAAAGTGGGGCCAAAACTGAACTGACAGATTCTTTTCAGATGTAAAATACTAACACGTTGGTGTAGGCAAAAAATTTTGAATAAAAAGATTCAAAGTAAATTATAGTAATTACGTTATGCTACGCATACAAATTTCGCGAGGATTACAGCAAGGATTTTCAATGGTAGGAGCTCTCCCTAGGAGCGTTTTTTTGGTGACCTAAATGAGCTAATTTAAATTTTCGAGTTGGCAACACTGGTAGTGCAAAAGTTCTTTGTTGCAATGAAGGCAATCAATCGCCTCTATTTTAGGGTCTATATCGATATACGACCCACAGATTTTCGCACTATTTTAGAGTAGCAGGGTGTCTACTGAGTAGATTAAAAAAAAATATGGATTGTCTATATTCAACATAAAAAAATGAATCACAAAAGAGCCAATTTATCATACTTTACTATGCTAAAACTCTTTCCGCCATCATTCGCCCTGCCATATACAGCGTTGCCGATCATTGCGCAAAATTAAATGTTCAATATAATAAATGCCATTATGGGCCAAATGTAACGTGAAATAAGCAAATAAGGAAATAACAGAACTGAATTGACTGAACTAGTCTAAACTGACCTGAATTAAACTAAACGGATCTAAAGTAACCTGAACTAACCTAAACTGACGTGCATGGAAATAAAAAAATTTATATTAATTATTTTAAAATTTCCCATCTGGCAACATTGCTTTCATCGCGACCACCGAGCGTGACTAACTACGGGGTAACTGCGGGGTGTTCATTATAAAACTTCATCTAGTTGGCTGTGAAATGTCAAAAGAAAAGGATGGAGAAACAAAAGTCCATTTATTTTGATTATGTCATCCTTTTCTGTCAAAATTTCATAGCCTGCTAGATAAAGTTTTATAATGAACACCCCGTATATAAAAGTATTGAAAGTTGCCTAGTCCAAGAGGATGCAAACAGAAGCAAGAGTATGGAAATAATACGCTTATATAAGTCATTCACTTATTATTGTCGTCAAGTAGGCGTTGGAAATTTGACTTTGACATTTTTATCGTATTTTCTCAACATGTGCTAAAAGGAAATGGGTATAAAAAAAAATAAGGTTTTAAATTTAACCAGATATATAAACCATTCACGTATTATTGCCGTCAAGTAGGCGTTGGAAATTTGACTTTGACATTTTTTTTGTATCTTCTCAACATGCACCGAAAAGAGATAGGTATAAAAAAATGAAGGTTTCAAAGGTAACGAGATGCCAAAAATAAGTGAATGGGGTATAGAACCATTTACCAATAATATAATTTAATTACTACAGAAATAATGGTTTTCAATGATGATTAACATTGTTGCCAATATTTGGGTAGAGGTACGTATCTGTTACCTGGGACGTGCAATTGTTTCATGTTCTCGTGCTACGAAGGACCACTCTGTTTTCGTTGGTTCAGGGAAACCGCTACCAAAATGAAAACACTGGTTTCTCGCGATTAAAGTTAATAACGAATAGGTTTATTTAAGTAATTGCAAGCAAAGTTGTATTAATATTACTATGATCAAAAGTATTTTGGCTTTAAAAGCTAGTTCGATTATTTATAAAACGAAGGAAAAACAAAAACGAATTTTACGTGACGACTGTTGAATATTGCCAATCGAATGACTGAACCTGAACGTCCATTCCCGCCTTCCTCGGAATTTTCTAGTTTTCGCAGCGCCCTCGCTTGGCTCAGTCTGCAAGTACCGACAGGGAGTATTGCTGGTTGCCGGCTGTTCGGCGCAGCGTAACAAAGTTGAATTAATTACATCCCGAGCGCTCGGATATCAGTCTATCTCACTCTAGCTTGTTAAGATTTTGAGAGATGGTCCGTGTCGGGAGCGCTCGGACGGAATTACCGAACTCGGCTCAAATTTACCATTCTAGAATTACGTCATTTGAGTTTTGACGTCTGTTCCTGAAGGAAATTAAAATGTCAGAGATAACTTAAAACTTGATGTTGTTTATCATGTTTCATATTTAAGCATTTTGCGATATATTCTAGTACAAGTCTTGTTGCTAAAGGGTTGCTTATTACCCTTGCTGTATACGTCCCATTCTTGTAATGTTAATGTTCAACTGCCGCTACTTGGTCCTCGGTTTGGAGACGTGGAAATGGAAATGCTTCGGTTTGCATTTGATGCTTTTAATGGAAGCGTAATCCGCCTAATACATGGACGTGTTGTGTGACATACCATAACTGGTGAGTACAATTAAATAAACAAATTCCTAAAACATCCAAACAAATATGGCTCCTCATAATTAATAAACGGTGTTGCCGTTCTTACCATTCCTATACTTTAACTTATTTATGAGTAACTATAAATTGTATAGGTAATGGTAAAGAGAATGTTGATAAAATGGGAATACCCACAGAAAAATATTTTTTTAATGAAGATCTATCATCCTAAAAGAACCAACAACGATGAATTCTTATTCTCCGTTTCCGTATAACTACGGAAAACTTCGTAAATTTCGCTACATGGTTTGGTTGCCCCATGACTCTACCAAAATCAGGTGTTCTGGAATGGTCAATTTGTCTTTTCTTAAGCCCAGTGCAGACGATGCAACTTATCGCGGGGGCAAAGTTGCAGCAATTTTAATCCCCGTGTTTTCTTGCATTTGCGTTCAGACAGCAGCTTTTTTTATGCAATTTTTTAGAAACTTTACTAGACTGTTACCAACTTATCAAAACAAAATCCATTCTGTCTTATTATTTTTGTAAACTATCTCTATGCCTAAAAGTTGATGGGTGAGGCCCTGGGTGTCAAAAAGATATTTTGGGGGGGCCTTTCGATTAATTAATGAGGAGTTTGAAAAAGCTGATGATTCAGATTGTTCACCTAACCACACTTTTTTGTTCAACCTAAAATTTTAAGTTTTCGCTGGAAAGGCACTAGAAACGTAACCAAATCCCCGCGACAAATCGCATGGAAAATAGAACAATTTCTATTGCTATGCAATTAATTGCAGCAACTAAAATGCACCGTCTGAACGAAAAAATCCCTGCAACTTTTGTCGCAGGGATGAAATCCCCGCGATAAATTGCATCGTCTGCACTGGGCTTTACACATATTTTAAGTTCAAACAGTACTAACAGTTAGATTTACAATATAAAAATTCAACAATTTTTTTTCTATTTTTATTTATTCGCCAAAATTGCATATCTAATATAAATTTTAGTAAACTAATATAAATTTTACTGGTTATAATAATTTTGATTAGTTGAACTCGTAAAGTAATGACCAGTGAGTAATGAATTATTAATCGCGGCTAGTTAATAGATGTTATTATCTATTAAAAACTAGTGAGTAATACTCATATTATTAGAGAGTGGTAGTGGTGACACTGTTTAATCAATAACATCGTTTTTACTTCTGCTTACATTTTTAGAAGCTTGAGTGATAATAACCTGATCTGCTAGTCTATTAATATTTTAAATACGTACTATTAAAATAGGAATAATCAATATCAATAATTAATCTTAAATTGTTTAGCTTTGTTACAAAACAGAAGCGATTGATTGTTTTTATTGCAACAAAGAACTTTTGCACTCGCCGTACACAAAAGCATGTCGAGTAGGTACTGCATGCTCCACGCATGTAATAATATTATTCATTTTGATCAATAATACGCCACTCGACTCTTGCTCGAGTCGCAAACTTCATCCTCGTGAGTAATAGCTATCAGTACATGTTCGTTGAATAATATAGTACCTAGGTGTTGCTTAACAATTTACCAGTCAGTGTCAAAGTTCAAAAATGTCCATTTTACCTGGTTTATTGCACCCTGTACCTACTTTATTTTACTAGTATAATAAAGTGCTACTTTATAACCACACCACTGTTTCACGAGCGGTGTGACACAAGCAAGGCAACAGGGACACCTCTTAACATTACCAAAATTATTCAAAACAATTTTCAGTAGGTAATTACAATAATTTTTGGGTAAAAATTGTAATTTCTAAATAATTATAATAATTTTTCGATTCACGTTTAAATTTTATTGTATTTTGGAAGTAGTATTGGCAATTTATTGTGATTCGGAGTGGATAATTTTTAAATAATTTTAGACGTAATTACCCTGCATTTTTCAAACATTTTTAGTTTGCATTTTTGGACGCTTTAACTAACTGTTTGGCTATTTGACTCTATTTGCACGTAACTTTTCAAATAACTGAAAAATTTGATTTTTACACACTTCAAGTCAACTTTAACGATTTTTTGGACTGACTTTTTCAAATAAATTTTAATTTTCGAACGTCTTTAATAATAAGTTTTCTTTAATAATAAAATAAATTTTCATTATTTTGGTCAAAAAATTAATTTTACCAAAAACAACAAATTTGAAGATTTAATTTTTTTACTGATTTTAGTTAATATTAAATCTAATTATATACTGCGTATTTCAAAAAATTTATTTTTAATTTAATAAATTAATAAAATATTAACATATTTATTTTAGACGCTTCAACTAATTTTTTAGCAATTTGATTCTATTAGTACGTATCCTGAGTTTTTCAAAAAACTTAAAATTTTATTTTTACACCACTTGACTCAATTTTAACGATTTTTTGGGCTGACTTCCTCGAGAAACATTAAATTTTCAGTTTGGGACGTGTTTAGTAAAAATTCACTTATTTTCGTTCAAAAATTAATTTTACCACCAACAACAAATTTGAAGGTTTAAACTAATTTTACCTGATTGCGTTCTAAAATAGAATTTCTCTAAAAACAACAAAAATTGCATTTTTACACGATGTAGATAATTTTTAAATAATTTTATACCTAATTCTACTCTGGATTTTTTCCAAAATTTTTAGTTTTAGCGTTTTTAGACGCTTTAATTCACTGTTTGCCTAATGGACTCTGTTAGCACGTAACTCGGGCTTTTCAAATAACTTAAAATTTTTATGTTTACACACTTCGAGTCAATTTTAACGATTTTTTTTTGAGCTGACTTCCTCGAAAAACATAAAATTGTTTATATTTGGACGTCGCTAGAAAAATTTTATTTCTTTTGGTCCAAAAATTAATTACAAAACCAACAACAAATTTGAATATTTAAAGTAATTTTGTCTAATTTTATCCTAAAATAGAATTTTTCCAAAAACATTCTTAGACGATGTTGGAAATTTTCATTAATTTTGGATCTAATTCTATTTTTCAAAAAATTTCAATATTTAATTTTTAGATGATTTAAGTCATTCTTTAGCGACTTGGCTCTACTAGTACTCATTCTGAGTTTTTAAAATAACTTAAAATTTTATTTTTACACAATTTGACTCAATTTTAACGACAAACGGGGTTGTAAATTTAAAAAAACCAATTTTTTACGTGCTCTGAAGACAGTTTCTTAATATTTAACAGAATGTTATCTTTTTGGATCAAATATCAGATCAAAATAGTTCAATCAAATTAAAAATGGGTTTTCGGAACAAAATCGCACTAAATTTAAGTGAATCTGAGTTCGACAAAAAACTGAATTTTTAGAACAAAATCGCAGTTTCAAGGACAGAATTGTTATAAAAAAAGCTAAAGCATTGTTTCAGCAACGATCAAAATGGATTAGGTCCATAAAACTAAAAAGATAAAAAAAAATAACATGTCGTTTCAAAACTGTGAAAAAGGCTTATTATGTTGGTTTTTTAAATCTCAACTTTCGGACCAAAATCGATAAAAAAAACTTAATACTCGAGGCAGCACCGATAAAAATCGATTAAATTGTTCGGGTTAATAAAATCGATTTCTCTTTAGATAAAATATATCCACAAACAAAGAACTAAAAATGATAGAAAGGAAACTGTGTTTAATGAATGTGACGAAAAGCTACAGGGATTAAAATAAAGAAAATGTTTTTTTTTGAACAGTAAAATAAACCCCTTCGGAAGTCGACTTTTAGGCACCTTTGGCGTTTTTGCGTTTTTGGACCATTTTTAAAAATACGTGTTTAGCGGTTAATCTCATTCGAATTGAGTTTGTTACCAAAGTGGGGGGGGGGGGGGTATTGCGACATTTTTCTCAATTCTCAACTTTGATGGAATGTAACTTGAGAACGCTTCGACCGATTGGAGTGAATCCAACTGTTTTTTCCTCTTCTTGATGTCCTCTTTCACCTCCCATCATCGACCGCAGGTGCAATATTTTCGGAGATCGACCCCTTCAAAGATCGATTTTTAGGCGCTTTTAGAATCGCGTTTTTGGACCATTTAATTGGACCAATTAACCTCTTTAGAGGTTAATTTCATTCGAATTGAGTTTGTTACGTTCTTAAGGGGGTATTATGACTTTTTTCTCAATTCTCAACTTTGACCGGCAGTAATTTGAGAACGCCTGGACCGATTGGAGTGAATCAAACTGTTTTGTCCTCTCCTTGATGTCCTCTTTCACTTCCCGTCATCGGAGGTCCCGTAGGTGCAAACTTTTCGGTGATCGACCCCTTTGGAAGTCGATTTTCAGGCACTTTTAGAATGGCGTTTTTGGAACAAAGAAAAAAACTCTTTAGAGGTTAATTTAATTCGAATTGGATCTGTTACGTTCTTAGGGTATTGCAAGCGAGCCATTCCGATCGAAAACAGCCAAAAAAAAATAGGACATTTTTTTGAAAATGTTCAAAGTGGGGATAATTACGACTTTTTTCTCAATTCTCAACTTTGACCGGCAGTAATTTGAGAACGCCTGGACCGATTGGAGTGAATCCAACTGTTTTGTCCTCTTCTTGATGTCCTCTTCCACCTCTTATCATCGGAGATCCCGTAGGTGCAATATGTTCGGAGATCGACCCCTTTGGAGCTCGATTTTTAGGCACTTTTAGAATGGCGTTTTTGGACTATTAAAAAAAACTTCTTTAGAGGTTAATTTCACTCGAATTGAGTTTGTTACGTTTTTAGAAGATTGCAAACGTGCCATTCCAATCAAAAACAGCAAAAAAAAAGTTCCGAAATTTTTTTTTTTGCAAATGTCCAAAGGGGAGACTTTTTATTATGACTTTTTTCTCAACTCTCAACTTTGAACCGGCAGTAATTTGAGGACGCCTGGACCGATTGGAGTGAATTTAACTGTTTTGTCCTCTTCTTGATGTCCTCTTCCACCTAGCGTCATCGGATGTCCCGTTGATGCAATATTTTCGGCGATCGACCCCTTTGGAGGTCGATTAGGATTTTAGGCACTTTTAGAACGGCGTTTTTGGACCATTTAAAAAAAAAACTCTTTAGAGGTTAATTTAATTCGAATTGAGTTTGTTACGTTCTTAGGTGATTGCAAGCGAGCCATTCCGATCGAAAACAGCCAATAAAAAAAAAATCGGAAATTTTTTTGAAAATGTTCAAAGTGGGTGGTATTACGACTTTTTCTCAATTCTCAACTTTGACCGGCAGTAATTTCAGAACGCCTGGACCGATTGGAGTGAATCAAATTGTTTTGTCCTCTCCTTGATGTCCTCTTCCACCTCCCGTCATCGGAGGTCCCGTAGGTGCAAACTTTTCGGTGATCGACCCCTTTGGAAGTCGATTTTTAGGCACTTTTAGAATGGCGTTTTTGGAACAAAGAAAAAAACTCTTTAGAGGTTAATTTAATTCGAATTGAATCTGTTACGTTCTTAGGGTATTGCAAGCGAGCCATTCCGATCGAAAACAGCCAAAAAAAAATCGGACATTTTTTTGAAAATGTTCAAAGTGGGGATAATTACGACTTTTTTCTCAATTCTCAACTTTGACCGGCAGTAATTTGAGAACGCCTGGACCGATTGGAGTGAATCCAACTGTTTTGTCCTCTTCTTGATGTCCTCTTCCACCTCTTATCATCGGAGATCCCGTAGGTGCAATATGTTCGGAGATCGACCCCTTTGGAGCTCGATTTTTAGGCACTTTTAGAATGGCGTTTTTGGACCAATAAAAAAAACTTCTTTAGAGGTTAATTTCACTCGAATTGAGTTTGTTACGTTCTTAGAAGATTGCAAACGTGCCATTCCAATCAAAAACAGCAAAAAAAAAGTTCCGAAATTTTTTTTTTTTTTGCAAATGTCCAAAGGGGAGACTTTTAATTATGACTTTTTTCTCAATTCTCAACTTTGAACCGGCAGTAATTTGAGGACGCCTGGAGCGATTCGAGTGAATTTAACTGTTTTGTCCTCTTCTTGATGTCCTCTTCCACCTAGCGTCATCGGATGTCCCGTTGATGCAATATTTTCGGCGATCGACCCCTTTGGAGGTCGATTTTTAGGCACTTTTCGAACGGCGTTTTTGGACCATTTAAAAAAAAACTCTTTAGATGTTAATTTAATTCGAATTGAGTTTGTTACGTTCTTAGGTGATTGCAAGCGAGCCATTCCGATCGAAAACAGCCAATAAAAAAAAATCGGAATTTTTTTTAAAAATGTTCAAAGCGGGGAATATTACGACTTTTTTCTCAATTCTCAACTTTGACCGGCAGTAATTTGAGAACGCCTGGACCGATTGGAGTGAATCCAACTGTTTTGCCCTCTTCTTGATGTCCTCTTCGACCTCTTATCATCGGAGATCCCGTAGGTGCAATATTTTCGGAGATCGCCCCCTTTGGAGGTCGATTTTTAGGCACTTTTAGAATCGCCTTTTTTTTGGGACCATTTAAAAAAAACTCTTTATACGTTAATTTCATTCGAATTGAGTTTGTTACATTCTCAATGGATTCCAAGCGTGCTATTCCGATCAAAAGCAATAAACAAAATTTTCCGACCTTTTTTTGAAAATGTCCAAGGGGGGGGGGGATATTATAACTTTTTACTCAATTCTCAAATTTGACCGGCAGTAATTTGAGAACGCCTGGACCGATTGGAGTGAATCCAACTGTTTTGTCCTCTTCTTGATGTCCTCTTCCACGTCCCGTCATCGGAGGTCCCGTAGGTGCAACACTTTCGGCGATCGACCCCTTTGGAGGTCGATTTTTTAGGCACTTTTAGAATGGCGTTTTTGGACCATTTAAAAAAACTTCTTTAGAGGTTAATTTCATTCGAATTGAGTTTGTTACGTTCTTAAGGGGGGGGGGGGGGTTATATGACTGTTTTCTCAATTCTCAACTTTGAACCGGCAGTAATTTGAGGACGCCTGGACCGATTGGAGTGAATTTAACTGTTTTGTCCTCTTCTTGATGTCCTCTTCCACCTAGCGTCATCGGATGTCCCGTTGATGCAATATTTTCGGCGATCGACCTCTTTGGAGGTCGATTAGGATTTTAGGCACTTTTAGAACGGCGTTTTTGGACCATTTAAAAAAAAACTCTTTAGAGGTTAATTTAATTCGAATTGAGTTTGTTACGTTCTTAGGTGATTGCAAGCGAGCCATTCCGACCGAAAACAGCCAATAAAAAAAAATCGGAAATATTTTTGAAAATGTTCAAAGTGGGTGGTATTACGACTTTTTCTCAATTCTCAACTTTGACCGGCAGTAATTTGAGAACGCCTGGACCGATTGGAGTGAATCCAACTGTTTTGTCCTCTTCTTGATGTCCTCTTCCACCTCTGATCATCGGAGATCCCGTAGGTGCAATATGTTCGGAGATCGACCCCTTTGGAGGTCAATTTTTAGGCACTTTTAGAATCGCGTTTTTGGACCATTAAAAAAAAACTCTTTATACGTTAATTTCATTCGAATTGAGTTTGTTACATTCTCAATGGATTCCAAGCGTGCTATTCCGATCAAAAGCAATAAACAAAATTTTCCGACCTTTTTTTGAAAATGTCCAAGGGGGGGGGTATTATAACTTTTTTCTCAATTCTCAAATTTGATCGGCAGTAATTTGAGAACGCCTGGACCGATTGGAGTGAATCCAACTGCTTTGCCCTCTTCTTGATGTCCTCTTCCACCTCCCGTCATCGGAGGTCCCATAGGTGCAACATTTTCGGCGATCGACCTCTTTGGAGGTCGATTTTTTAGGCACTTTTAGAATGGCGTTTTTGGACCATTTAAAAAAACTTCTTTAGAGGTTAATTTCACTGGAATTGAGTTTGTTACGTTCTTAGAAGATTGCAAACGTGCCATTCCGATCAAAAACAGCAAAAAAAAAGTTCCGAAATTTTTTTGAAAATGTCCAAATGGGAGACTTTTTATTATAACTTTTTTCTCAATTCTCAACTTTGAACCGGCAGTAATTTGAAGACGCCTGGACCGATTGGAGTGAATTTAACTGTTTTGTCCTCTTCTTGATGTCCTCTTCCACCTAGCGTCATCGGATGTCCCGTTGATGCAATATTTTCGGCGATCGACCCCTTTGGAGGTCGATTAGGATTTTAGGCACTTTTAGAACGGCGTTTTTGGACCATTTAAAAAAAAACTCTTTAGAGGTTAATTTCATTCGAATTGAGTTTGTTACGTTCTCAGGGGATTCCAAGCGTGCTAGTCCGATCAAAAGCAACAAAAAAAAAATTTCCGACATTTTTTTGAAAATGTCCAAAGTGTCCAAAGTAAAATTACCGAAACTTTTTTTAGTAATATTACCACTTGCCATCACTAGTATGCCTGTCTGCATATGTTAATCACAGAATTGCGAGGTTGCCTAAGCATGTTGTCAAATATTATTTATTCAGTAATTTCAAGTGTTCTTTGATGTGATAATAGATAATTTTTCGAACTTTAAAAGTAATTTTTGAAATATTAGTGGTAATTTTTGTAATTTTATTAGAAGAAATAAGCATGGAAAATGAGGGTTAAAAGAGAGGTAGGTAATGGGCCATTACCGCCCTTGGGTGGTAATAAATACCCATTACCTACGTCTAATTTAGAGATAGGTAATAGGTAATTTCCCACCCTCCTATGACGTTTGTAATGAAAGCATTACATATATGGTTGTAAATAAACACATTATTATTTTTGCGAACTCGGGGTTCAATAATTCCAGTGTAACGATTTAACACGAAAACAATATTTATTTTCTCCACAAATACAGACAGGTACAATTCGACTACTAAATGTATACTTGTAATTTTGGTAATTTCTGGACTGCTTAGATAATTTTAGAAAATAACGGTAATTGGAGCAGTAATTATATAATTTTAATGACACTTTTTGTAATTGTGAATTACTTTTTCATCAAAGGTATACCGAAAATTACCCGTGTCGCACCCCTCGCTGTTCCATAAATAGCCTCTTTATTGGTGATCCTACACAAAAAAAATATATTTAAATTAGATACTGTACTTACTCAGCTTCTTCAATGGTTTCTGCCATAGCGAGGAAGACACAGTTGAGCAAAATGGTGGCCATGACCAGATAGTCGAAGTACTGATTCGTGCTGAGGTATATACAGATTTTCCGGATCGAGTTGAACGGGCTAAATATAAAAAACGAACTGGTGGCCGTGAATCGATGAATGTAGTTCTTGCGGAACCTCTTCGACACCACGCAGAATGTCTGAAACAAAAAGAAGGTCGTAATGGTTTTCATCCTTCTCCCACCCCTTCTGTGCGTTCTTTTTCTTTGAATAATTTTTTTAACTGATTTTCTTGGCATTCCAAATCTGTGGCAGTTTTATTCACCACCCCTCCTGCGAAAAGGTGCTTAAAATCCAATTTAAACCTTATTTGGAAAAGCTTTTACTAAATCCGTGAGCCGGCATGTTAAATACGCCCCGCCCGCGGAAAACTGGTTTATCTGCTAAGACAGTTCTATCTACAGTAAAAAGGGGAAATAAAATATTTTATTACCGCACAAGAGCTTTTTTGTTGTATTCAATTACTGGGCCATTACGATGTGCGCACAAGTCATTCCTCATAAACGCCGACATAAACAGGTCGCCCTTAAGCGGGCACGTGCCCTATAGCTTTATACCTTTCTTGCACGACTGAATCCTTGTGAAAAATGTATCAAATTTTTTATCGCGGAGGCGAAATAACGTTTTGTCCTAATAGTCTGATGTATTTCCGCAATAAGGTGGGAACAGGAAAGAAGAGAACAGGAAAATTGCCACTAAAGAGATGAGGGGAATGCAGTCAACAGAAAATTTTTTTTTTAATTGGTCACTAAGTACTACACGAAGATTTTGGCACCAAATATCAAAAACAAGGGAACTGTAGATAGCGGGTGTAGGACAAATAAGAAGATGCTTCACAGTTGCGAATACACCAACGTTTCGATGTTTATTTAGATCTTCTTCAGTGCTTAATTCAGTTTGAGAAGTATGTCACCTAAGCTATATGTGTGTCTTCTACTGGATATAACGCAAAAACGAAACAATCAATCCACAGACAACGACCACATGAATTAAGGACAAACGAAATACGACAATTAAACAAAATAATCGATGGAATCTATCGTTATTTTGTTCCTGGCGGCTGGTGTTTCGTTTGTCCTTAACTCATGTGGTTGTTGTCTGTTTATGGATTGATTGTTTTGTTTTTGCGTTATGTCCAGTAGAAGACATACGTATAGCTTAGGTGACATACTTCTCAAACTGAATTAAGCCCTGGAAGAAGATCTAAATAAAGATCGAAACGTTGGCGTATTCGCAACCGTGAAGTAGCTTCTTATTTCTCCTACACCCGCTATCTATCTACAGTTCCATTGTATTAGGAAGGGCGCAAAGCATACATATAATATCAGAAACAAGATTATAATTATATATTATCATAAGTTGTATTTTGTTATTCTATTTTACATATATACAGGGTGTCTTTTTTAATTGCGTGCACTATTGCTATCTCCGAAACGGCTGTAGTTACAAAGTCGGTTAAATTAGCAAAAAGTTGACTTTTGTAGAGCCTGTTTAGAAAACGGTCAAAGGGTTGCCACATTTCGTGTGGCTTCTGAAATATTTAGAAAAATCTAAAAAATGCCAAGAATTAAAATTTCTTCTATTTCAAAAACTATTGGTGACACAAAAAAAGTTTAAATTACGAAGTTTTCCTACACGCTAGACTCTCTCATATGACATCTCGATTAGCTTCGTGTAACGCTTACCAACCTGGTCACCGGTATAAAGTAAATTTTTTTAAATACGGACCTGGATGTTTTTTTCATAATTTGAAATTTCTTTTTATTCTTAATATAACGGCGTATTAGACGATTAGGGTTTTAAACGTTTCGACCAGTTAAATCCATTATCAAGATATTCTGTCTAAATCCGATCCTGTTTATGGAGTAATGAAAGTTAATACTGTGTTTTTCTTCAGTAAATGCGTCAGGATAATTACCATCAATACTTGCAATGTATTTAGTGCCTTAAAGAAAATTATTACAAAAATTAAAAGAAAGGAATCTTATTATTGTGCTAATATGAACAAGATACTTATTTTAGAAATGAAGCGACGACTTAATGCTATTTATTTTGTAAACCACTATTGCCTTAAGAAATTAAATTTTCAAATTGTCATCTTTGGTTTCTAAGGCACACCCTTGTAGGTATAGTTGTTACTCCCTGTATTCCAAAAACAATTATTTCAATCTAAAACTAAGAAGGCATTAACTTTCTAAATAAAGCGACTTTTCAGCCAAAAAAGGAATTAAGCAAATCCGTTCAGTAGGTTTGCCAAGAATAATAATTAAACATTTGGTAATTTTTATGTGATGCGTTAATTTAGTTGACGAGTTTATTAAATTTCGAGTTTATTAAATAGGTCTCCTGATATAACTCCTATGGATTTTTCTATTTGGGGTTTTATAAAGAATGTGTGTACAAAAGTGCGCTACAAGATGTGGAGGATTTGAAAAGCAAAATTCAAATGGCTTGTAATAAAATTACGCCACAAATGTTAGAAAACGTCCAGGCCAATATTAAGAAGAGGGCAAGGTTATGCCTAAGAAACAAAGGAAGACAATTTGAGCATTTACTTTCTTAAAAAACAATAGTTGTTTACAAAATGGGTCAAAATATTAAGTCATCGCTTCATTTCTAACATAAGTATCTTGTTTATATTAGCACAATAATAAGATTTCTTTCTTTTAATTTTTGTAATAATTTTCTTTAAGGTACAAAAAACATTGCAAGTATTGATGGTAATTATTCTGACGCATTTACTGAAGAAAAAAACAGTATTAACTTTCATTACTCCATAAATCGGATCGGATTTAGATAGAATACTTTGATGATGGATTTAATTGGTCGAAACGTTTAAAACCCTAAGTGTGTAATACGCCCTTATATTAAGAATAAAAAAAACTTTTGAAATTATGAAAAAAAAATCCAGGTCCGTATTTAAAAAAAATAACTTATACTGGCAACTAGGTTGGTAAGCGTTACACGAAGCTGATCGAGATGTCATATGAGAGAGATTAGAGTGTAGTGAAGCTTCGTAATTTAAACTTTTTTTGTGTCATCA
This sequence comes from Taphrorychus bicolor, assembly GCA_951812265.1. Classification (NCBI taxonomy): domain Eukaryota; kingdom Metazoa; phylum Arthropoda; class Insecta; order Coleoptera; family Curculionidae; genus Taphrorychus; species Taphrorychus bicolor. The sequence continues at coordinate 21,564,914 of OX638299.1, read as the reverse complement.
ATAGTTTTGGAAATGGATGAGATTTAAATTTTTGGCATTTTTTAAATTTTTCTAAATATTTCAGAGACCACTCGAAATAGGGCAACCCTGTGAACGTTTTCTAAACAGACTCTACAAAACTCAACTTTTTGCGAATTTAACCGACTTTGTAACTACAGCCGTTTCGTAGATAGCAATACTGCACGCACTTAAAAAAGATACCCTGTATATACAGGGTCGTTTTTTAACTTGAGAGAAAACTTTTTTTAACTTTTTTTAACTATCGATAACTAGTAGGTTAAAAGGGTCTATTTTAAGAAACTTTTTTTATATACAGAGGGGGCCCAGAAACGTGTGACGTCATATAATGTATTATTTTTAAATAGGACGCCCTCTATATTGTAAGATTTTGATAGCTCGTACTGAACCCCGAAAATTTGACGTCGTTGTCCGCAGTGGTTTAAGAGAAATTCATTAATAAACTGAAATTATCTTGTATGGGGTACCATGTATTATCTATTCACGTTTCACAAGTCTGACATCTCGTTAGTCTTGAAAATTCGACTTTGACCTTGTTTGCCAAACTTCTTGATATGAGCAAAAGGGATATGGTTAGAAAAAAAATGAACATTATATGGCTAATAAGTAAGCTTCGGAAAATATGCACTGAAAAAATTGAAAAATATACGCATATTTATGCTAACTATTTAAAGAAATATGCAGTTTTTTGGTCGAAATATTCCATAGATATGAATATATGCATATAATATGATAATATATAGTATATATTATATTAATATAAACTTCATATTTCCAAGTTTTTTATTCTCATAATAAAATTTCGTTTGTTAACAGATATTAATTGCTTAAGTGCTAAACGTTGTCGAAGTCAAAAGTAAACAATATTAGTTACTGGTAAATTATATTATTTAGTATTTTTAGTGTTATTTTATTATTTAGAAAATACAAAATTGTTTACAAAAGAAAATTACCGGTTAAAACTGGATTATAATAATATGTTTTTTAAAATTTTCCACTAAGAATTTTCTTACTGTGTCTCTACAAGTGGAAATTGTTCTTTAATTTCATGGGTTACCAAATTTAATCTATGGGCCACACATGTCAAGTGTGTCATGTCATTAAATTTGGGTAAAAACATTTATATGTTTATAGCTTTAGAGCAGATTTTATCATATAAGAAGCCCCACCTGACAAAAATTTTTCAAACAGTAAAAAACAGTAAATTTTTTGTCGGCAAATTTTGTTTTATAGCCGGTTAGCCAATCAGAGCAGCTTGTCTGGGCGAGGGTTGTTAAGACAATAAAGATATTTTTGCCGCACCTAAATCATCTGTAATATTTTATTTCGAAATTTTATTTACCGGAGACCCGAAAAGTTCTCAACAGATGTGGGCGAAAATAAAAGTATTTTTGGGAAATGGTAAAAAAATGCAAAAATATGCAATTATTTCACACATATGCAGAGTCAGGTAACTAACTTTAAAATATGCAAAATATGCACAAAAATGCATTTTGCATATTCCCCGAAGTTTACTAATAAAATGCCAAAATAATGGGAAATACAGGGTATCCCAATAACTGCCAGCAGTGATGCCAAACTTTCCATGCTAAGTAAGAGCTCGTAGATCTGTCAAAATTCCAAAATGCCAAAATAATGGGAAATACAGGGTATCCCAATAACTGCCAGCAGTGATGCCAAATTTTCCATGCTAAGTAAGAGCTCTAAGATCTGTCAAAATGTAGTGAGTCGTATATTACATTATACAACGTCACACTTTTGTGGTTAACCCTGTATTGGTAAAAAATATGTGTCCAAGATAGGCTCTTCGACACAATATAGGCAACCATTGAAACGAAGTTTTTTACCCCACTAGTGTTCCGGCTGCCTCAAGTTAAAACGACCACCCTGTGTAGCATCTTTTTGCCAAACGGCTAAGAAAAACGCCCTCTTCTCTCTAGGAGACTCAACGCTTCGACTATATTTATTTAATCTTCATCAAGGCTAATTTCTATTAAGACAAGTAAAAACAATTCACTTATTACTGATATTAAATAGGCGTTAGAAATCTGACTTTTACAATTTCATCTTCTCTACATATACTGAATGGAGATAGGTATACAAAAATTAAAATTTCATAAGTAACGAGATATCAAAAATAAGTGAATGCGTTGTAGTCAATCATATACAGGGTAATTTAAATTCGACCCTCACCATTGGATTCTCGAAAACTATAAGAGATCGTTTAATTTGGGGCAAAGTTGCGCATTTTTAAGCTTTATCAACTGACGTTTTAAAACTTCAAATATTCCGACTACGTCCGAAGATTTAAAGAAAAAACATTTTCGGCAGCCATCTTCAACTTTTCTTTTTCTTTCGAGGGGTATTGTTGGAATATGGAAAATCCCAAATAAAAATGCAGCGTGTTGTTTATATTGAACGCTCGATTGTATATTACTCAAGCTAGCTAGATTCTTAAAAAGGAATCCTAACGCTTCGCCTTGGAAACACAAAAAAAAGGGTTTGCATTTGTATACAAACTATCTACGTGTGTTTACACATTTTACTGAATAAGCAAAAAATATAAGAGGATGTTTCTGTCGTTTGATTTTTGTTCATTAAATAAATATAAGGAAAATTCAATAGGTATATTCTTAAAAACGTTTCTCTAAATGTATTACAGACCCATATTCGCTCTTTTTTTAATAACGTTTCTTTATATTTCTTTAAAAAGAAGAAACATATCTTTCTGGGTTTATTTTTTTTTAATTCCTTAATGACAATATAATTTTTTTCTTTAAAATGTTTGTGTAAATTTTTTAATAATAAGCCTTTGCTAGAATACAATTCCTTCCTTCGCAAAAATGTTTCCTACATTTCCTTTTAGAAAATTTCAATTTCTTTTCTTACAAACGCTTCTTTGTAACACTTTAAAAACACTGAATATCTCGTTGGATTCTAAAAATAGGTTTTTTTCAAATTCTTAATATTGTAAATTCTTATCTGCTAAAAATGATTCGAAGGGTCTAACGTTTTGCAATTTTATCGAGATTTTCCAGACTTAAAATTCATGTAAGAATAAGGGTAAAATTGGTTGAAAATGACATAAAGCGTCAGTAAATGTAAGTTTAGAGTCTTTGAAGAAATTTCGTTCTTGGACAGACTCATATAAAACTGAATCAAATATTCTAATTTGTTTTATTTAGTGAAATATCATTATTGAGCCAAAATAAGTAAAATTTAACTCAAAATGCAAATCTGGAATGTTTTGGGACAGTCAGGTTAGATGAGGTAGAATTAAGGACAAAATTGATTAAAATTATCCTAAGCTTATAGAATTACGAATATGGAGTAACTGAGAGTATGGCCAAAATCGGTTAAAAGTTACTTATAAAAATAAAATGCTGAAATAACTTAAAAATACCTACAAAAAAATACCATCGGTTGGTAAAACCTACCAAAGGATGATAGTACGGGGTGTTCATTATAAAACTTCATCAGTTGGCTGTGAAATGTCAAAAGAACAGGATGGAGAAACAAAAGTCCATTTATTTTGATTATGTCATCCAGGTTTAGGTGTAGCGTTCTCAAGATTTTAATGTTCCAACGCATATTAATGCGTTGAGTACCTGCTACACATTGCTAAGCACGGTGCCCTTTTGTTTGTCCACGCTTTGTCCGTTTTTGTTTCAATGTACGTCACTTCCCGAGGTTGTTCTGATGGACAATAAACATCTTTACTATCTGACGAAAAACTTCTGCAATTTGAGTGAAATAGCCTTGAAAAAGACGTAAAATAAACGTCGAAACGTCGGCAATTTCTGCCGAAGCGTAGAAGTTTTATTTTGGGTCATTTTCCCTCTACCTTTCTCCTTGAAATTATGTTATCCTTTTCATAGCCTGCTAGATGAAGTTTTATAATGAACACCCCGTATATCAACTTCGCACTCAGTTACCATCATCTACTTAACCGTGGAGTTGCAAAGATCAATGCTGAAACTCAAACTCGGAAATCAGCGCCGTTGTCCATGGAATTCACTTAGGAAAACCAGACGGCTTCCAATTTCCCTAAGCAAGCGCTTGTTCCAGGATCAGCTGTTTTCCAGAGTAATTATCGCGACTGCTACTGTGTCCTTTGCTGGAATTGTTTGTCTGGATTTAGTAAGATTAATTTTTGGTGTTGCCTTTTAAATGGGAAATATGTGAGGCGCCCCATTTTCGCTAATGTGTTAAAATGTACTGATCTCAGGGTATTTGCCTCGTCAGTCTTTGTTTTAGGCAGGGTTTATCCAACTTCTTTATTCTAAATTGCTAATTCTTTATGCTTAATTGTTAATTTCTAATACGTATTTTTAATTCTTATTTCATAATGTGGTATTCATAATTTTTTTAAAATTAAGGATTTGCAATAGACACTATTGACAGTTAACATTCCTCTGGTTATTGTATATTCATGATTTTCTTTTGTAAAAATATATTTTATGATACTAACACAATCAATTATTAATTGGGATTTAAAATAATTAAACAAAAACACAAATTTGAGGTTATGTTATACTCTAGGCCATCTATTGGGCATGCGCAACGAAACATTTTTCTTAATTCTTAATGCTTAATTGCTAAAAGTTAAAATATCTCAACTTTTAAGGTTAAGCATTAAGAACTAAAATTAAGAATTAAGAATTAGGAACTGGTATATACAGTGCCATTAAATAACATGGTTTTAACTCCTTAAGAATTAGCAAATAGAAATAAGGAATTAAGAATAAAGAGGTTGGGTAAACCCTGCCTTAGTAGTAGTTACAGAGAAATAGAAGACGTGGGATTGAACGAAATATTTTGACAGGTAAACTTGAGTTTCAGACCTTCTGGATTTTTTTGCCCGAAGGTTTACACTCGAGCATTTTGCGACTACAACAAAATTGCAAAAAGTTGTTTATTATGAGGTCCCAGGACAAAACTGATGGATTTTTTTTTCAACTACCCCGAATTAGTGTACAGCTATATTTTGAGGAGAATTTAAGACCCAACATGTTTTGATGAGATTTCTATACATTTGTATGGAAAAATATGAGATTTTATTCGCTTTCAAAATAAATTTGCCTGTATTTGGCACACGGACGAAAATTATCTGGATGACCCTGGGATTTGAAATTAATAGACTATGTTGATAGAGACTGTGAAGGCTTTTTTTGTGAAAAAAAAACTCACACACACAATAGCTTAATTTAAATTGATCTTACTTTACTTAAAATTACATAAGAATCCTTGGTGACTTGTTTTGCATGGATCGAACGAACTGCACCAGATTCATACAGTTTAAAAGCTTGTAGACTTTTATACGCTTTCAACTGCCGCTTAGTACCTACGTATAATAACTGTGCTTTAAAATAAAATAGTCTGCAAGGTCCAGTAAAGTCACATTTGGCAAATCACAAATTGGCAATCTTAAATCTTGTGGCAAAAGGGAGTAAGGATCAATATTGTTTATAATTTCCACTTTCTGGTGGAAGTGTCTAATTTATTGATCAGAAAAAAATCGTTTGACTGGATATTTATTCTAATTAGATTCACACCAAACTTGGTACAAATAATGCTCCTGACCTGGAGCATACACTGTTAAATTCGCATTCGGATGTCCAGTCTAAAGGACACCACCCTCTAAAAAAATTTGATAAAAACCGATTGACTGGGCATTTATTATAATCAGATTTACACCAAACTTGGTACAAATGATGCTTCTGACCGGGGGCATATACTGTTAAAAGTATATGCCCCCCACTACTCACTAGAAAAATTTGATAAAAACCGATTGGCTGGGTATTTATTCTGATCGGATTTACACGAAACTTGCCACAAATAATTCTCCTAAACCGGCGCATACACTGATGTTAAAATTTCAGATTCAGATGTCCATTCGAAAGGACACTACCCTCTAAAAAAATTTGATAAATTATATAATAAAAAATTACTTTACCTAATTCATAATTTAGAGATTTAGAGGTATAAACTAGGCATAAGATTTTCTAAAATTCGTTGATAACTAATGTCAATTGAAAGGCACTACTTGTCCACCCATTCCAAATAATTGTTCAACAAGTGCAACAATAGTCACTATGATTCACTAAACAAAACATCTAATCTCATTGTATATAAAATCCTACATCACATCTTCAAAAAAAAAAACACCGTAAGGGCCAAATTTTTTTTTTTTTTTTTTTTTTTTTTTTTTTTTTTTTTTTTTTTTTTTTTTTTTTTTTTTTTTTTTTTTTTTTTTTGAAATAATTATTGAAAGAGCCGAAAAAAAGAATAGCTTCTTTTTTCTCAGTTTAAAAATCTTAGGAGCTATAATTTTAGAACAAGTGGACCGATCGGAGTGGATCCGACTGCCTTCTACTTTTCTTGAGGCCCCTTTTCACCTCTCATGAACGAAATTCCCATCCCATTAGTCAATTTTTCGGCACTTTTAGAATTGACTTGTTTACTGTTAAAAAATTCACTTACAGGGCTACTCTGACCAGTATTAAGTTTGTCACGTCATTGAAGATTTAAATAGTCTTATTTCGATCAAAAACAGTATAAAAAAATCATCATTTTATTCACAATATCTAAAGGAAGGTATATGCCTCCTTTTTTTTCTCAAAATCCAACTTTGGCGGAATATATAGAATAATAGAACGAGTGGCCCGATTGGAAAGAATCCAACTGTTTTTGTGCTGTTCTTGATGTCCTTTTTTCACCTCCCGGAAACGGAAGTGCCATCCATAAGTGCCTATCATGGGCGTAGCCACGGTGGGGCAGAGTGGGGCATTTGCCCCTCCCCCCCCCCTGGCTCAAAGGAAAAATAAAAAATTTTAATTGAAAAAGAAAAATCAAAAATTGAAATACTTGAAATCTAAAAAAGTACATTTCAAGTTTTGTGCAAATCGGTACATATCAAGAATGCTATGTGCGTAGAACAATTTAGCAACTAATTATTGCTACTTCACACAAGGTTATAATGGCCACTTTTCGCAAGCTTTGCAAGTAATTTTTGAGTGTCCAAATAAAGCCAATTATTTTTTTGCGTTTTCTTGGTTTTGTCCTCCCCTGGAGAAAGTTCTGGCTACGCCCATGGTGCCTATAATTTTGGCGACACACCTCTTTTATATTCGTTCGCCAGTTACTAATTTTTGTCGCTTCTTGCCCCTTTTATGATTAATGTTTTTAACTTATGTGACTAATGTGACTTGTATTAAGGTGTTATGTTCATAGGGAATTGAAATCCTCTCATTTCGATCAATAATTCAATCAGCATAAAAAAATTCAAACCGCTTCAATAAATGTCCAACATTTTTCTGAAATTGACCAAAGGGGGGGAAGTATTCAGTCCTTTTTCTCAATCTCCAAATTGATGGTTTTGTTAAATCAAATAAAATAACGTTTACTACAACTTCCTTAAAACACTGTAATGACTTTCAAAACATAAGTCAAGCGACTGAAAACGTACTTTTTTATAGATTATTTTTTTAAATTTCTTTTAGTTACTTTGATTTATTTAATTTAACCAAATCTTTATTTTTCTTACGGAGTTCCCTAATTCTCGTATACTGGAGGTTCTGAACCCCCCCCCCCCCTTCTCTTAAAACCCCCCTCTTTTCGAAGACTCTACCTCGGTATTAGATAATTCAAAGTTCTATGATAGATACAAAGTATGTTAAACAAACAAAACTTTCCAGTTTCTATACTTTTTTTTTAATATGTAATATCCAAGTTCATTTATCAAATGCAAAGATTTATAATTTTCCCTCCAAAATATTACATATCAGATTTTGCATAAATGTGTTTTGTTGTACGAGAGTTGAGTAAAAAACTGTAAAAATAAAATCCCTAATGCTGGACAACAAAAAAGAACAAAACAAACATTCTCACATTCCTGTGCTTGTTGCTCATCAGGTGCAATGCAATGTAGACAACTCTCTCAGAAAATATTTCTATATATAATTTTGGTATTAGATTGTTTTATAATATGATTGCTTACAATAAATAGTGTTTACCAAGTAAATATCTATTGAAATCGTCTACAGATAGGGGTAAGTGGCCACAATTTAGATATACTTTTAGTCTTAGTTTGCAAAATGATCTCCATGATTTACACATTTTTGGCGTAAATTTACTAAAATCGGCAACGCCGCGTCGCAAACACGTGGGACAGATCGATAATCAAGAATCATACCTTCCAAGGTACAGGTACATGCTACGATTTTACGTACCTGCTAGCCAGTGTTAGTCAGCCATCGCTCGGGCGCGGGAGTGATTGGTGGTACGGGTGAAGGTGGTTTCGTTTCATTGGTTGCTGTACAATTCTGACTTGTTTTTAAGTAAATAAGGCCTTCCGCACCAATCCAGATTTTGTTGCAGCGTTGTCATTCTTACTATTTTTTTTTATACTTAAGTGCAGGTAAGACTGAAAATTTTATACGTGTTGTATAGGGTCTCTTTTTGGCAGATATGTCAAATAGCCATCTAATTGAATAAGTACTTCTTATTGTTATCAAACAATGGCGTAAATTTAATGGAATCTTTACATAATTTTTATTAAGACGTTTGTATCGGTGAGGTGTCAGTATTTATTCGGTAATGAGAACCCTACTTCCCCTTGACTGGTTATTGACTATTTTCTAAAATTGATTTCGCCTTTGATTGGAAGTTATTTATTTTTTTTTTGATATACAGATTGGAGGGATATACAAAAATATAAGATTTTATTCCTTTGGCGCTTTTTCGAAATATTAACGTCAACGGGCATACAGGGTGTCAAAATTTTATTTAAAAAGTTAAAAATTTTACTAACTGCCAAACCACGTAAGATAATTAAAGCTAAATTTTCTAATTGTTATTAGCTCAGCGAGAGGGGATTTTTCTTAATAAATAATTTTTTATTTTATATTTTTTGAAAAAAAAATAGGGTATATTGTAGATTTTTTACAAAATAAATAATTATTGCTGAATTCTTGGTTCGATTCTAAGACGAAAAGCTTTTTTATTATTTTATGGTACGACGCACTGATTTCTTTAAAGTCTCACATCAGCAAAAAATCAGGGTTAGAAGCATCATTTGTACCAAGTTTGGTGTAAATCTGATTGGAATATATACTCAGTTAATCATATTTTTTCTGGTCAATAAATTAGACATTTCCGGTCTTATTCGAAAGCTGGACGTTTCGGAGAGGACAGGTGTTTCCATGCAATAAAGTTCTATGATTTTCCTCTAATGAGACATAGCTAATTTTACAGGAAAATGTTCTCAGTTACATTACAAATTTGCCTGACATTCAACCCAGAGGATAGTAATGTAAATTTTCATTTACACTAAATTAACAATTATCAAAGTTAAATGTCAATTCTTAGTTCGACCTGTTTATACTTCCATTTAATAATTAATAATGAAAGTGTAAACAGGTCTACCTAAAGGTAGACATTTTACTTTGACAAGTGTTAATTTAGTTTAAATAAAAATTAGTTTAATTCGTAATTTAGAGGTATAAACTAGGCAAAAGCTTCTCTAAAATTTGCTGACAACTAATGTCAATTGGAAGGCACTACTTGTCCACCCATTCCAAATTATTGTTAACCAACTGCAACAATAGTCAGTCTGATTCACTAAACAAAAATCTAATCTCATTGCAGAGAAATCCTATGGCACATATTAAAAAAAAAAACTGTAAGGGCTATAACTACTTATTTTTTTTTAAATTGACTATTCAAAAAGCAGCAAAATAGCTTCTTTTTTCTCCGTTTAAAAATCTTACGAGCTATAATTTTAAGCACGAGTGGACCGATCGAAGTGTATCCAACTGCCTTCTACTTTTCTTGAGGCCCATTTTCATCTCTCATAAAAGAAATTCCCATTAGTCAATTTTTGGGCACTTTTAGAATTGACTTTTTTACTGTTAAAAAATTCACTTACAGGGCTACTCTGACCAGTATTAAGTTTGTCACGTCATAGGAGATGTAAATAGTCTTGTTTCGATCAAAAACAGTATAAAAAAATCTCAAAATATCTAAAGGAAGATATATGCCTCCTTCTTTTCTCAAATTCCAAATTTGACGGCCTATATTAACTTTAGAACGAGTCGCCCGATTGGAGAGAATCCAACTGTTTTTGTGCTGTTCTTGATGTCCTTTTTTCACCTCCCGGAAACGGAAGTGCCATCCATAAGTGCCAATAGTTTTGACGACACACCTCTTTTATATTCGTTCGCCAGGTACAGTTTTTGCATTATCAGATTTTGCATGAATGTGTTTTGTTGTACGAGAGTTGAATAAAAAACTGTAAAAATAAAATCCTTAATGATCGACAACAAAAAAAACAAAACATTTTCACATTCCTGTGCTTGTTGCTCATCAGGTGCGATGCAATGTAGAGAACTCTCTCAGAAAATGTTTCTATATATAATTTTGGTATTAGATTGTTTTATAATATGATTGCTTACAATAAATAGTATTCACCAAATAAATATCTATTTGAAATTGTCTACAGATTAGTAGTAGAGATAAGTGGCCACAATTTAGATATACTCTTAGTCTTAGTTTGCAAAATGATCTCCATGATTTAGACATTCTTGGCGTAAATTTACTAAAATCGGCAACGCCGCGTCGCAAACACGTGGGACAGATCGATAATCATGAATCATACCTTCCAAGGTACAGGTACATGCTACGATTTTACGTACCTGCTAGCCAGTGTTAGTGAGCCATCGCTTGGGCGCGGGAGTGATTGGTGGTACGGGTGAAGGTGGTTTCGTTTCATTGGTTGCTGTACAATTCTGACTTGTCCTTAAGTAAATAAGGCCTTCCGCACCAATCCAGATTTTGTTGCAGCGTTGTCATTCTTACTATTTTTTTTTATACTTAAGTGCAGGTAAGACTGAAAATTTTATACGTGTTGTATTGGGTCTCTTTTTGGCAGATGTATCAAATAGCCATCTAATTGAATAAGTACTTCTCTTCTTATTGTTATCAAACAATGGCGTAAATTTAATGGAATCTTTACATAATTTTTATTAAGACGTTTGTATCGGTGAGGTGTCAGTATTTATTCGGTAATGAGAACCCTACTTCCTCTTGACTGGTTATTGACTATTTTCTAAAATTGATTTCGCCTTTGATTGGAAGTTAATTTTTTTTTATATACAGAGTGGAGGGATATACAAAAATATAAGATTTTATTCCTTTGGCGCTTTTTCGAAATATTAACGTCAACGGGCATACAGGGTGTCAAAATTTTATTTAAAAAGTTAAAAATTTTACTAACTGCCAAACCACGTAAGATAATTAAAGCTAAATTTTCTAATTGTTATTAGCTAAGCGGGAGGTGATTTTTCTTAATAAATAATTTTTTATTTTATATTTTTTGAAAAAAAATGGGGTATATTGTAGATTTTTTACAAAATAAATAATTATTGCTGAATTCTTGGTTCGATTCTAAGACGAAAAGCTTTTTTATTATTTTATGGTACGACGCACTGATTCCCTTAAAGTCTCACCTCAGTAAAAAATCAGGGTTAGAAGCATCATTTGTACCAAGTTTGGTGTAAATCTGATTGGAATATATACTCAGTCAATCGTTTTTTTTCTGGTCAATAAATTAGACATTTCCGGTCTTATTCGAAAGCTGGACGTTTCGGAGAGGACAGGTGTTTCCATGCAATAAAGTTCTATGATTTTCCTCTAATGAGACATAGCTAATTTTACAGGAAAATGTTCTGAGTTACATTACAAATTTGCCTGACATTCAACCTAGAGGATGGTAATGGCGGATTTATACCTCTAAATTGAGAACTAAACTAATTTTCATTTACACTAAATTAACAATTATCAAAGTTAAATGTCAATTTTTAGTTCGACCTGTTTATACTTCCATTTAATAATTAATAATGAAAGTCTAAACAGGTCTACCTAAAGGTAGACATTTTACTTTGACAAGTGTTAATTTAGTTTAAATAAAAATTAGTTTAATTCATAATTTAGAGGTATAAACTAGGCAAAAGATCTTCTAAAATTTGCTGACAACTAATGTCAAGTGAAAGGCACTGCTTGTCCAACCATTCCAAATTATTGTTAACCAACTGCAACTAGTCAGTATGATTCACTAAAAAAAAAACATCTAATCTCATTGCATAGAAATCCTATAGCACATAAAAAAAAAACTTTAAGGGATAACTACTTATTTTTTTTTTAAATTGACTATTCAAAGAGCAGCAAAATAGCTTCTTTTTTCTCAGTTTAAATATCTTACGAGCTATAATTTTAGAACGAGTGGACTGATCGAAGTGGATCCAACTGCCTTCTACTTTTCTTGAGGCCCATTTTCATCTCTCATAAAAGAAATTCCCATTAGTCAATTTTTGGGCACTTTTAAAGTTGACTTTTTTACTGTTAAAAAATTCACTTACAGGGCTATTCTGACCAGTATTAAGTTTGTCACGTCATAGGAGATGTAAATAGTTTTGTTTCGATCAAAAACAGTATAAAAAAAAATCTCAAAATATCTAAAGGAAGATATATGCCTCCTTCTTTTCTCAAATTCCAAATTTGACGGCCTATATTAACTTTAGAACGAGTGGCCCGATTGGAGAGAATCCAACTGTTTTTGTGCTGTTCTTGATGTCCTTTTTTCACCTCCCGGAAACGGAAGTGTCATCCATAAGTGCCAATAGTTTTGACGACACACCTCTTTTATATTTTTTCACCTCCCGAAAACGGAAGTGCCATCCATAAGTGCTAATAATTTTGACGACACACCTCTTTTATATTCGTTCGCCAGGGACAGTTTTTGTATTATCAGATTTTGCATGAATGTGTTTTGTAAGTACGAGAGTTGAATAAAAAACTGCAAAAATAAAATCCCTAATGATCGACAACAAAAAAAACAACATTCGATGAACAAAACAAACATTCTCACATTCCTGTGCTTGTTGCTCATCAGGTGCGATGCAATGTAGACAACTCTCTCAGAAAATGTTTCTATATATAATTTTGGTATTAGATTGTTTTATAATATGATTGCTTACAATAAATAGTATTCACCACATAAATATCTATTTGAAATTGTCTACAGATTAGTAGTAGAGATAAGTGGCCACAATTTAGATATACTCTTAGTCTTAGTTTGCAAAATGATCTCCATGATTTAGACATTCTTGGCGTAAATTTACTAAAATCGGCAACGCCGCGTCGCAAACACGTGGGACAGATCGATAATCATGAATCATACCTTCCAAGGTACAGGTACATGCTACGATTTTACGTACCTGCTAGCCAGTGTTAGTCAGCCATCGCTCGGGCGCGGGAGTGATTGGTGGTACGGGTGAAGGTGGTTTCGTTTCATTGGTTGCTGTACAATTCTGACTTGTCCTTAAGTAAATAAGGCCTTCCGCACCAATACAGATTTTGTTGTAGCGTTGTCATTCTTACTATTTTTTTTATACTTAAGTGCAGGTAAAACTGAAAAATTTATACGTGTTGTATTGGGTCTCTTTTTGGCAGATATGTCAAACAGCCATCTAATTGAATAAGTACTTCTTATTGTTATCAAGCAATGGCGTAAATTTAATGGAATCTTTATATAATTTTTATTAAGACGTTTGTATCGGTGAGGTGTCAGTATTTATTCGGTAATGAGAACCCTACTTCCTCTTGACTGGTTATTGACTATTTTCTAAAATTGATTTCGCCTTTGATTGGAAGTAATTTTTTTTTTTTTTGAGACAGAGAGGAGGGATATACAAAAATATAAGATTTTATTCTTTTGGCGCTTTTTCGAAATATTAACGTCAACGGGCATACAGGGTGTCAAAATTTTATTTAAAAAGTTAAAAATTTTACTAACTGCCAAACCACGTAAGATAATTAAAGCAAATTTTTCTAATTGTTATTAGCTAAGCGGGAGGGGATTTTTCTTAATAAATAATTTTTTATTTTATATTTTTTGAAAAAAAAGGGTATATTGTAGATTTTTTAAAAAATAAATAATTATTACTGAATTTTTGGTTCGATTCTAAGAAGAAAAACTTTTTTATTATTTTTATTATTTTATGGTACGACGCACACATTTCCTTAAAGTCTCAACTCAGTAAAAAAGTTACGCCCAGTAAAAAAATAAAAACATTTTAATGTAATTTAACTTAAATGATTTTTTTTTAATTCAAAATTTTAAGCCACTTTTGAGGAAGTGATAGTCAAATTGCATTATTGAAACCTAAATAATTTTGTATAATTATCTCAAGTAGTTTGGCAGTTAATGACTTTTAATTTTTGTATCCGCCTTGATGTTGATATATCAAAAAAGCGCCAAGAAAATCTTTTAAAAATTTTTGATTTTTTGACGTCCTATATATAGAAAAAAATGCACTTAGAAAGTTTTGATATCTCTCGGTAATGATATTTGTTTTGTAATAAATAAAATGTTGTTTTCTGTTTTGGATTGCATAGGGTGTAAAAAAGTGCTGTAACGTGCCGTTTTAGACTTTTGATATACCGGGTGTCCAGCAGAACCCTGGACATAGGAGATTAACATGGGAAATCGGTTTTTATTTTTTTTGCGCCTGTACGGTTGATTTGATTAAAAAACTTTTAAGAGTAAAGTTGTAGAGCTTATGGTCAGCTATCATCCTGTAATTTTTTCAATACCTCAGTTTTGGCTGTTTTTTGGAAAAAACGCCTCGAAAATTACAAGAATTTGAATTTGGCGCGTCACCCATACATGTGCAGTGTCGCCAACATAATAATTTCTTATGTCAGAGTTAGAGCCGATTTTCTTTTCTTATTTATTTTGACGGACTATCGTGTAGTAATTAACGTGATTATGCAATAAAAATATGTTGGCGACATTGCACATGCATGGCGGGGGTAACGCGCCAAATTCAAATTTTTGCACTTTTCGAAACATTTTTCCAAAAAACCTAACTGGGGTATTGAAAAAATTACAGGATGATAGGTGACCATACGCTCTACAACTTTACTCTTAAAAGTTTTTCAATCAATTCAACCGTACAGGCGCAAAAAAATAAAAACCGATTTCCCATGTTAATGTCCTATGTCCAGGGTTGTGCTGGACACCCGGTATACCAAATTGATGTCCTTCATTAATTCAAAATGTACTGTATGTCCCAAAGCTATGCTGTAACATGAAATTGTACAGGCTGGGCACATCAATTGATCGATCTCTTTCTTTAATGCTAATAGTTTTAGATTAAAAAAGTTGCAAATAGAAATTTTGTCCTAAAATGGATACTTTCGAGAATGTACTTGTTTTTATTTTCTGAGGTTTTAATGGAAAATTCTTGAAAATTATCAATAAAGTTCACTTCAGTTCTCATTTTTTGAAACTTTGAAAATTTCAACATTGCAATTGTTAGAATTAGTTTTAGAAACACTGTATATCGCATAACTGAGTTTATTGCACATTTATTTCAATAGAGAACTGTAAGGATAATAAAAAAAAAAATTCTTCTGATCAATTTAAAATACTTGGAAAAATAATTAAGGTTTTTCGAAAAGGGGGAAAAACTGGACAAGTTTTTTTAGTTTTTTTTCTAAGGCTCTACGCAAATTCCTAGAAAGTGCATGTGAGATAATAAGTGCAATCAACAAATTGCAGATATAATAAGATATCTAAATAGTAAGTTTTTTAATAATCCTTTGTAAAATAAAAATGGGCATAATTTTGGAAAACCAAATTTCGCACAGAAGTATAGAAGAAATCAGATTTCAGCTTTTTAACAGACCTAATTCGGAGAAATTGAATCATGAAAATGACGAAAAAAAAGTTATGCCTTTCTTAACTTCGAGATACTCTTCAACAAGGAGGTACTTTAGACACATGCAAGAAAAGAGATCGACTTTGAGATGGAACCTGCCTGAGCTACAGAATAAGTCATGGTCATAGAGACCATACTAGAAGTCATAGGTAAGCTGTCGTAATTTTTTTTCTAAGACTTCAATGCGAATTTCGAGAAATCACTTCATTTCTCTCTTTTCAGTAGCACTTTTAATTTGTCTGTAAAGTCGCATAACTGATTCTTTTTATATTCTTTCTTGAGAACTGAAAAGATAATACAGAACTATTATAGATTGTTTAACTTAAGAGGCTCGAAAATATTACGAAAATATTTTTAGACGTGGTAGCTTTGAAAAAGCACCTGAAAAATACCTTGAAATTTGCTTGCCTAGGGCATAAATGCAAATTCTCAGAAACCACTTTAAGGTTATCGCCGCCCCACGTAAAATTTTGTTTTTGAGGAGACTTAATCCATTTTGGATATGTTGAAACATGACAATGACCAAAAAAAGTCATATAATTTTTTCTAACTTGGCATAGAGACCATAGTAAAAATAATAGATCGTTCTTAAGGCGCAATGGAACTTCAAGAGTATGGTGATTCTGAGGTAACGTGACAGAGCTTCATGCTTCAAGAACTAAAGAAAGAAGAAAATAATAATTAAAAGTACCTATCTGTTGTGTAAGTGAGAGTATAATAATGATTCATAATTGCCTTCTAGTTGGTAACTAAGGAGGCTATACGCAATGTGTATGTTTTTTTTTATTATTATTTATTTTTTCATTATTCATTCTTTATGCTAGACAAAAACAAATCTATTAGGTATTGTTATGTGTAATCTGCACTTCTCGATCGTTCTGCTCTTCTCGGCAAATTTGCCAGCATAATCTTGGTGATGGTCTTGGAATATCTTTAGGGATTTACTAGATTTTTGTTCAGACGATATGAAATAATTAACAAAATACACAAATTTTAGTTTTTACTTAAAGCAATTCATACAGCTTTTAAGCAGAAGTGCTAGCGATTGAAGGGCATTTAAGGTACAAATTTTTGGAGATATAGTAGATTTTCAGATTGAAGGGCTTTTAAGTCATAAATCCTTAGGGAATTTCGTTCAGGCTACATGAAAGAATTAGAAAATAGACTAGTAATTTCCCTTACTAGAAACTCTTCATACAGCTTTTAAGCAGAAGTACTGGCGATTAAAGGGCTTTGAAGGTACAAATGTAAGGCATAAATCCTTAGGGATTTACTAAATTTTCGTTCTGGCGATATGAAATACTACTAAGATGAATGGGTAATACCAAGGTCGTTGAAAATATAGTTGAAAACAAGATTTCGTGCTTTTGCGCATTTCTTCTTCAGTTAAGAAGTTAAATACTACACCTTACGTTACTAGTTCATACGGAAAATGCTGCTTCAATTGTTTATCTGAGTGTTTTGTGACGCAAATCCTCTGGAAAATGGTAAGGGGTTAACACCATGTCATTTCTTCAATACTTTCACAGAGATGGTGATGATGCTAAGATGCTAAAGTCTTATTTCGTTCGAAAATCCCGTAGACCTGAATCCTGAATCCCGAAATGAAATCAACAGGTTGTAGAAGTTTTGTGGGTTAAGACCAGGCGCGCGGAGCGCTGATAGTTTAGGAAATATCCGAACGTTCCTCTATTGTAGCGTAAACTACCGTAAAATTACGAACAAAGAACCTGGTGATACCTAAAAGAAACTGAAATGTCGAAACGTCTAAAATACTGACTTAACAGCTTTTGATGAATGGTAAAAAACATGCTAAAATTCATAAAAAGATTTAAAATGGTACCACGAGTACCCATATTAAGGTTCCCATTTATACCATATAGTTTGTGATTATAAAAAGAATCTACAATTGAAATTTCAGTTTTCCAGCTTTAATTATTCTAAAAATGTAATATTTGCAATTTTTTGGGACAATCTATAGTATCTAAATCAGTAATCAAGGCACTGTTTATAATAAGCGAATAAAACTTTAAAAAAAAATTATTGGTAAACAAAAAAAATTAAAGTTAAATGTTGCAGCATTATTTGGGACGCCCTATACTATCTACAACAGAAATCAACGCTCTATTTATCATAAGTCGCAAAGAGTTCTAAAATCCTAAAATTTCATGTTACAACATTTTTTTTGGGACACTCTATACTATCTATAACGTAAACTTTGCCTATTTATCATAATACTACGAATAAAATCGACTATTGATTTATATGGAAAAAGTCGATATTTTTATGTTAAGCATATGGAGCTCTCAAACCGCCCCAAAAACCTAAATTTTGAGATCAAAATCGTGCATTGCGGCCTATAACAGCTCATATCTCGTTTTGATGAAGATTTAGCTGAAAATCTATAAGAAGAGCTAAGAAATTAAAAGAATAGAGCTAAACGTAGAGCCCATTTCGAAGGTCTGCCTCAAACAGTAACTGAGCACCGGTGGCCCAAATGTAAGGTACAAATTTTGCACTTTTTTTTTAATTTTCTCGAAAACCGTGAAAGGCAGCTTCTTTCTGACGCATGCATCTGATAGTCCTCAATGACCTCTTCATACATCACATTAACCTGAATGTCGAAAAACCTTGCCGGTTCCAAGATAAAGAGAAAAATATAAAAATTTCAAAAATTTCAAAGGAGGTAAGGGGGTAGGTCGTCAAAATTTTCGACCGAAATTCATTGTCATAGATTTTATCAAAAATAGTCGCATATGAAAAAGGGGACAAAAATATATAATAAATATGCAAGATTGAAATTTTTAGTAACTCCTTTCCCCTTCAACATGGAGCCTAAAACGTAGTTTTTCCACTTTTTATCGACATTTTAATACTTCTATCTATATAATTCAAAAACTAAACATGGTATACCAGTGCTATTGACACCAATGAATAAAGCATTCACGACCACAAAATACCTGCTTATTTTGTCGTTCCAAGTTTTTAATTTAGTTGGCATACTGTTCGATCAATTTAAAACATAGATTTTCAAAAATTTCACACAAATGTCACAAAATTTCAAAAATCTTCATCTTTTGTTTCGAAATTCAATTAAGACCATTTCGCGACGTCCCAGCCAAAAAGTGATTCCTAGGTGCCCGAAAAGAAAACATTCCAATGTATTCCCTGGAATAGAAAGCCATCCGACTGGATGCACGGTACAAATAGACCTCAAAGTGGTAGTTTGAAATTTAAAAATTTAAAAAAGTTTAAAAATTTGTCAAAATTTCAAATTCAAAGCTGGGACCTTGATTTTTGGCCAGATCGAGGGCCCATGTGTGCGGTACTTCTCTAAATTATTTCAGATTTTTTGCTACATAATTGTGGAATCTACAGGGTGAAATGTGAAAAAAGTACACCCAAATTAGTAAAAAATGTGGCACAGAAAACCTTTTGTGGCTCGCCCGGTATAAGAGTCAGACTAAAACTAATAACTGATTTTTTTTTCTCTCCTCGTCTTCTAGTCGCCCATATACAAGCGGAGCTAGATCGGTCCATAGTTTTAGTAAAAATCGCAAAAAACTACCTTACTAGACTGTGAAGGCTTTCACGGCCGGTCATAATGCTATGGGCCAATTCCAAAGCTCACCGGTGGATCCACCGGTTAAACCGGTCAGCTACCATTTCGTTTCAATTTTCACCATATACCAGAAAGTGACCGTTTCTAAATTAACCGGTGGAAGTGTCGGTTCGCTCCCGGTAGCTCACCGAATTCTGGCCAAAATGTTCCTTTATACACATAGTTCTGTAGAGGCTTTATGTAGAATATACTCTAAATATATACCAAGTTTATAAGAACATTTTTGCTTAAAAAAGATGTAGAATAAGATATTGAAGCATATCTCTTCTCCTCAAACAACCTGCTGGTCTATCAAATAGATTATGGTATCGTTTGAACCTGAGAACTACTTTAAAAAGGCTTTTGAACTGAACAATTTTAAACAATTTATATTTACTATCCCTCGGGGGAGCTTGAAACCCCTAGAGGGCGCGTCCCCAGGTGGCGGATAGGGGAACGCCCTAACCGATCTGTTGAGCAGATCGGCGGGTAGGTGGGAAATAAAATACCACCCGCGGACCAACAAGCAGGGTGGGCAGAACTCTCCAGCTATAGTGACAGCAATCTGCCTAAGAGAAGGATACTCTGAAATCAAACCCTGACCCTCCAGGTTGGAGGTTGAGGCATTGGGCCAACCACTCAGTACTCGGAAAAAGGCATAAAGGTTAAAAATTCCAGCAACAAGCCTCGGACAGGACGGATGATGCGAAGACGACTCAAGCTACGAAAAAGGATAATGAATATCGGAACATGGAATGTTCAAGGTCTTTCCCACAAACTGAATGATGTTGTTCAAGAATTGAAAAACTCTAGCATGGATATAGTGGTGCTCACGGAAACTAAGAAGAAGGGCCAAGGATCGGATAATCTGGGATTTTATGATCATTTCTACTCTGGAGTGGGTACGGATAAGAGGGCTCAGCAAGGAGTGTCCATACTTGTACGAAAAGATCTGAGGAGATACGTTAATTCCTGGGAAGCAATAAGCCAACGCATAATCAAACTAAACCTAACTCTGTTGGGGAATAAGGTCACAATTGTTGGAATATATGCCGTTAACGACGATTCCAGTGTAAGAGAGAAGGATGAATTCTACGAACAGCTCTCGTATGAAATATCAAAAATAGGAACCTCCAGAGAAGTTATTCTGTTGGGTGATTTCAATGCCAGAACGGGTTCAAAACAGCAGGATAAAATAATAGGTCGATTCGGAAAGGACACAGTAAATGACAACGGAAGCAGACTTATAGATATTTGTGAACATAACAGCCTCAAAATACTGAATGGATTCTTTCAACACCGCTCAATTCACAAGTACACCTGGGTCCAACATACAAGAAATTTGAAATCAATCATAGATTATGTGATCATACGACAGCAAACACGGATGGTCATCCAAGACGTACGAGCCTACAGAGGGGTAACATGTCGAAGCGACCATTACCTCGTCAAAGCCAAAATTATCCCCTTTGGAATTCTAAGCAGCCAAAAAACTTATACCGAAGACAACGAACAGGAAATCACGGAGAACAAAAAATATAACCTCGAGAGCTCTGACCAAGAGAGTGTTAGAAAACTATACCAGTCCAGATTAAGCGCCAAACTCACCCAAGAATATTTTGAGACCACGGAACAACAATATGATTACATAAAAGAATGCTTAACAGGTGCAGCGTTAGAGGCTTTGGGAGAACAAGAGAGGAGGACCAGAAGGAAACCGTATTGGTGGGACGAAGAGATCGAGGAGATAATCAGAGCTAAAAAGGAAAAATATAACATATACCTCAGTACGAAAACAGAACACTGCAGAAAGGAATACAGATCAGCACAGAAACAAGTGCATAGAGCAATAGCAGCGAAGAAAAACAAAAGCTGGGAAAGAACCTGTGAAAAAATCAATTCATATATAGGAGGTACAAAGAGCACAGAGAGCTGGAGAACATTGAGAGCTCTTCGGCAGAACAAAAAGAGAGACATTGTCTCACCAATTTCTTTACAGAAGTGGGACGAACATTTCAGAGAACTCTTGGCGGAAGACAGGGCAGAGTACAACCAACCGGATGAGAATGATCACCTTACAACTACTGGATCCCCCATAAGAGTCATTAAAGAGCAAGTCGAAAGGATATGCCGCGGACTGAAAAATAGAAAGTCCCCGGGCCCAGGTAATATACCCCCAGAACTACTCAAATATGGTACAGACAAATTGTTCGAATGTCTTGCTGACCTGTTTGAAAAATGTCTCAATGGAGAAAGCGTCCCTGAGGAATGGAGATCCTCCTACATAACAACAATCCATAAAAAGGGTAATAAGGAAATCTGTGATAACTTTCGAGGTATCGCTGTGCTGAGTAGTATTTCCAGAGTATAGGGAAAACTTTTGTTGGAAAAGATCGAAGGGGAGTTCTCTGACATGGAAGCTGAAGAACAGGCCGGTTTTAGGGCCGGTAGATCGACAATCGACCATCTGTTCACTCTTACGCAAGTAATAGAGAAAAAAAGAGCGCTAAACCAGGAAATTCATCTACTCTACGTAGACCTCAAAAAAGCGTATGACAGCGTACCCCAACAAAAACTGTGGGAAGCCCTGAAAAGAACTAACATAAGTTTAACCCTCATCAAGGCGGTCAAGGATTTATACAAAGAAAATAAAAGTCAAGTAAAAAGAGGAAAAATGGTTTCAACTGGATTCTGCGTGAGCAAGGGGCTGAAGCAGGGCTGCTGCCTTTCACCTTCTCTGTTCAAGATCTATCTAGAACAGGTTTTCAGGATATGGAAGAGAAAGTGTCGGGGCATTGGTATACCATTAAGTGAGACAATTCTCTACACTCTGTGTTTTGCCGACGATCAGGTGGTCTTGGCCCAAGAATACGAAGATCTAGAGTACATGACACGGAAACTTATAGAGGAGTACGACAAATGGGGGCTAGAAGTAAACATCAGTAAGACAGAGTATATGTGTATTGGCGGAGAACAACAGGATTTGGTACTGGAACAGCAAGTTATAAAGAAATGCAGCAAATACAAATATCTTGGAGTACAGATCAGAAACGACGGAAGTATGGACGAGGAAATAAAACACCGAAACAACCTAGGAAGAACAGCAATCAGGCAACTAAATGGAATACTATGGGATAAATCAATTTCAAAAAACAACAAGCACAGAGTATACGATTCCATAGTCAAAACTATAGCATCCTACGGTAGTGAAATATGGCCATTAAAACAGAAGGCTCTCCGCTCACTCGAGGCTATGGAAATGGATTATTGGAGAAGAGCGGCCGGTAAGAGTAGATTAGACAGAGTGAGGAATGAAAGAATTCTTGAGATAATGAAGGTTGAACATCGAATTACTGACGACATCAGAGAAAAACAACTGAGGTGGTACGGGCACGTCCAGAGAATGGGAAACGATAGACTGCCGAAGCAGGCCCTGGAGTGGATGCCAGATGGAAGAAGAAAAAGGGGAAGACCTAGATTGAGTTGGAGAGAGGGAATAACTAAGGACATGAGATCTAGTGGCATAGAAGATAACCTATGGGAGGACCGAGACAAATGGAGGCTGGAAATCAGAGGACTTCGAAGAACGTTGTGAACTGATCAATATATATATATATTTACTATTAATAGTCTTAATAGTTTACGGACTATTTAGTACTTATATATTGCGATTGAAGTTAGCAGTATTAAGATAAGTGACACAGATATTCTTTTATCTGATATGAGTTCGAGTCTCTACTAGATTAAGCAACTAAATACTATAACCTGAATCCAGTTAGCTTAAATTGCGATACAAATAAGTAGTATTTTAAATAAAGTCGCTATTAGTATTTTAGTATGTGGAAATTAAATTTTATTTTCTAAAACAAACTTGAAAATAACAAAATTGTGTGGTATTCTACTTTTTACAAAAACGACAAAGTGTCTAACACACTCTAAAGTTATGTGGCACAAACTTAAGGGTAGTAAATGAATTTTCCTCGTAGATTAAAAAAAACCATTGGAATTTAAAGCCTACAACTGCAAAATAAATAATGAAAAAGTTCTCCTGCTTAAATTTTAAAAATCAAAAATATTTCCAAATATTTATAAATTTTGTTGTTAAGTACAAAGCAAAAATAAGAAAGTTTTTTTACTGGTTTCAGCTGGTAGAACTCATGTACCAGTTTCCATTTTCAGTTATAAGCTTATTTCAAGTTATACTTTTTGAACGAAAAGCATAAAATTAAAAACATAGAAAAGTACTATTAGTAAAACCTCCAAAAATCACTCAGAAACAAGCGAAAATATACTTAATTTTTGTTAATCTATCATTCATGTCATAATGGCACCAAAGTTTCCTGACACCTAAAATATTTTTTTTTAATATTTAATTTTTAATTTTTAATCAATAGTTTATAAGAAAATAATTGTGTGTTGTTAGAAACCTTCTTTCGAAGAGTGTTTGATTTTGAACTCAATAATCCTGCACAATTTAAATTCTATGAAATAAAAAAAAACTTAAAAGTGCGGTGGCATTAACTAAAATTACTTAAAATATAGATAATTCCTACAATTAAATATTTACTTACATCCTAGAGAACGATTAAAAATATTTTTAATTAACAAATATAAACAAAAACTGCAAAATTTAATTTTCTAAATACTAAATAAAAATTCGCCTACCGATTTTTCTGTGCTGAAATTCCAAATATATTATATACCCCGTGTTGATTGGGAATCGTCATTTAGAAGATGATTTTTTGACAGAAAAGGATGGCATAATCGATGTAGATGGACTTTTGTTCTTTCATCGTTTTTTTTTCACATTTCACAGCCAATTAAATGTCGTTTTCAAATGAAAACCCCTTATTATGGACGTGCTTAATACTACTATTTTACAAGTGATGTTTGTGGCTTCAGCGGACAGAAGCCACTGAAGTCTGCTGCAGTCACAAACATCGCTTTTAAATTCCTACGGACGCAATTATACTATCTATGTCTTGCAAGTTGTCATTTTATCATAATTTGAGAAAGACATAATTTAAGAATACGTGGTTTTGAGTCAATTTAATTAAACATATACGTAGGAATTTACCAACAGTTACAATATATGTGTTAATTAAATTTTAATGATTTTTAAAAATATTTGCGCTTTTTTTTAAAAAAAAAAAAACTTTTATTATTGAACTAAAATTATTGAAGTATAGAAGGCGAATACCCTTTTTTTTACAAACATCTATTATACTTTTCTATTAAGAGTGAATGGAATATTTAAATTATTAAAGCAATAAAATCTAAAATGATTTTGTTACCTATAATTCCATAAATATGATATTTGTACTAACAAAGAAAAGAGATAAATTCAAATGTGGATTTTTTTACAAATTTAGTAACACTTAGTATTTAGTATTTGATTAAATAGACAGAAAATCATCTAGTGTCACCTCCTAAAATTATTG
Organism: Taphrorychus bicolor; assembly: GCA_951812265.1. NCBI lineage: Eukaryota > Metazoa > Arthropoda > Insecta > Coleoptera > Curculionidae > Taphrorychus > Taphrorychus bicolor. Next base: position 21,540,072 of record OX638299.1, on the reverse strand, counting down.
TAACAACTTACAAGACTTACTACGCAATATGTTACTAAAATTAGTTCACTAGTAAATTATAATCATTACACTTCTCATGTTAGAATATTGTGTTATAATACATAATCACTCATTTATGGAGTACCTATTATACCTGTTAATGTTTGAGTATCTGGAATAAATCTTTTTTGATGGATTGCATAGCCAGAGAAAGAAGGCGAGTTAAGTTAACTGTGTGCTTTTGGTTCATCAGATGCATTTTCATGGTTTCCTAGAATCACTTTGTTTGTTGATGCATATATCCATATTTTTCTAATTTACCATCAATGTCCCTCAGAGTTTTATTTTCTTTGATATTTTTTTGCTGATGTGCTTCTATAATAGATAGTATAGAATACCAATTTCTAATACTAGAAAATCTCATAAAGTATATTTTGCATAGGTATTCCTTATAAATTTGATAAATCTTACCTTTGGGCATACATAAAACAGGAAAAGCACCTGGAGTAAGATTTCTATTATCCTCGAGTAATCACATCTTTGCAATAATTAACTCTTTTGAACTAAATGATGCACTTAATAAGTAACAAGTCGAAATCATTGAAATTAAATGAAATTTGTTCCAAAATTTGAGTACTGCCAAGTTGAACAAGACAGGAATTTTCAGTGTCTCGTCATTGTCACCTTCAACTTAACCCAGTTTTACGGTATTTTTTGAAGAAAACTGTAACCTTTGAAAATTGAGCATTAGTGGCGCTCTCGCACAATAGGAAGGCAAACTTAAAACAGTTAACCGAGCCTCCCATTTGAGCTTTTCTTTCAATACGGGGATGTTTTGTGGTACCGGTCCAGAGAAATGGAATTTCGGTAGATTAAAGGATAAAATGTCAGTATTGACAGTTTGTGCCCGTGGCCTTTCTATAAACAACCATAAGGCTAAAATGTTTTTACAGTTTACAGACTGATATTTCATAAAAATTTCTAAATTTAAATTTTATAACTACCTAGTCGTGTTGTTTATTTTTGAAGTTGGTGATAAATGAATAATTGTAAATTGTAATGGACGACTCGACACTAAAATCGTGGAAGCCCCTTTTTGGAGAGGATGGGTCCATTTTAAGAACTGGTTCTAGCCTAGTTCTTCAAAACATTCATAGTAGGTATCTAGAAGGGATAAGCAAGTTTGTTTAACACTGGTTTATACAATGCATACAGTCTTATGCGTATGTTATGTGTCCCACGTTTAAATGTCCCTAATTTCAACAAGAAATCATAATTTTTATATGAACTGGGGTAGGTACCTAAGGACCTGGGACTAGGACAACTAACAAAACAACTTCTTATAAATAAAAATTATCTTAATAATGTCGATTTCGCTATGAGATGAACATTAATAATAGCTATTTATGTAACCAGTTACGAAAAGTCCGATTTTGTGTAACGAATGAATGTTTGCGGGACGAGCGCAGCGAGTTCCCGCAATTTGAATGAGATACACAAAAAAGGTTTTTCGTCACGTGTTTCATACAAGATTTTTTCTAATTTTGACTACAAATACCTACTTAGAGAGAGAATTATTATTATTAAACTTCAATATTTAGTTTTAAACCACTTTGTATCTACTTAATACCGTAAAACTATAGCAACGGTGTGCCACAGCCGAAACCTGCAACTGGTGGTGACACCAACTTTTCATCACTAGTTACGAAAGATTTTACTTTTCGTAACTAGTTACAAAGATAATTTACAATTTTAAAACCACGACCACGACTGGTTTCGCTATTCAATGGCGCGACGTTTGATGCGTCTTGTCGATAGATGACGGTCTAGTCACCCGCGCATGTCACCGCATGTTCATTTCAATGCTACGAGGGTGGACGGTAAATTACTTCATTTTATGGCCTATTTTAAGTATTTTTCAGTGAAAAGTACATATTTTAGTGAAAAAGAGACACTGTAACCTACATTTGCCTCAATACATCCTAATAAAAGGATAATTATTTGAATGAACCAGTGGTAACTACCGATTTCATGTTTAGGGCAGTTTACTTTTTGAGTTGTCAGTTGCCTACGACATGTTTAGTTTCCATGACAACTCATTATTCACTTGTGAATAATGTTCATTATTCACAAGTGAATAATGATTATCGTTAGTCTTGAGAATGTACAAGAATAATGTGATTATTATAGTATGGTCGTGGATAAAATAATAACAAACAAAACTAGATTACCGTTGAGATTGACAGCTAGTAAAAAAAAATGTCATTGGTGAATCAAACCGTTTCTAAATTCACCGTAAAACGGCTTAAATTCCGCTTTAACCGGAATTACCAACGATCTACCGGTAGAGGTAACCGGTAAATTTATTGATCACTTTTGAAATTCGCCCTTTCTGAAGTGTTTTCCGGGCTATGAAGCCGTCAAGGAAGCAATTCCATTGGACCACGGCTTCATAGCCCGGAAAACACTTTAGATAAAATAAAACCTTACTATTTTGAACACTTTTTCTTAACTCTCTTTGGACATTTTTTTAACTACTCTGTAAAATCGCTCCAGACACTAGGCTTTATAGCAATATACCTTTGGTCAATTTCGAAAAAGTTCTGGTAATTTTTTTTGCGGTTTTTGATCGAAATCAGGCGATTTCAATCCACGTAAAAACGAAACACACATAATAAGAGTCCCCTAAGTAGACTTTTTTCTAAACTCTTCCAAAGCACATTCTAGACAAAGTCCCTATACTTCTATTTACATTGTAACTTTTTTTACCTGACCTAAACACCCTGCATCACTCTTTGTCATCTTGACTGACAGAAGAGCGAGGAATTACTAGAAAATATTCCTAATAGATATGTTTAATTCTTTAAACCGAGGAATTCTTCCTAGTTCTAGCTTAAATGTATTTCAATTTCCCCGAAGCAATATTACTTCTCCCGTCGCTTCACATAACAATAATATTTAACCTCGTTCCTCCGGGATAATATTCCAAACGGTTGAGGAGGAATTTTTTTCAATAGAATCAACAAAGACAAATATTTGGCTTTAAGAACGAGTCGGTAAGTAGATAAAGAATTCAACGATTACGGGGCTCCCAACAAATAATGATGTATTTCAGATGGAGGAAAAACCCAGGAATTTGAACTGAAAGCTTTGCCTAAACTCAAATTTTCAGGGTCTCTTATTTTGTTACGACCTCGGCTTCTTTTTCTGGTTCCCTGGAAACAATTCGAATTATAAAAGCCCTTTTTTTGGCCTGGGGCAAAGTTCAATTTGCTGCAACGGAGCAGCAAACTTTTTGACAAGATACCACCTTAACATGAGCCTCAGCAGCATCGATTTTAATAGAATCCCCTCGAGTGGAAAATATGTGAAAAACTTTCCAGTCCGCTTGTTGTTCGTTCAGCTTTACGCTCTTACAGCAAGAAGTTCTCCAAGAATTCTTCAAAAATGTCTGGAAAACTATTCGGCACATTCTTTCTCGAGTTTTCAAGGGAAACTTCGAAAGTCTTTTGTGGGATTAAAGGATTATTTTATAGTGACGTGTCGCGGAGCTGAAAAGCGCTATTTGTGCCTCTTCTCAATGCTTAAAGTTCCAGTTTAAAGATTACGTCAATGTGGGTACCTATTGGGAGTTTTATGTAAATAATGATCTGTCTGAGTTCAGCTTTGGGGTCTCCATAAAGTGCTCTTTGTAATAATCTAATTTATTATTCGCTTTCAAATATACAACTTTACTGGGCCACTTGCATGCTGCACATATGAAATATAAATTAGAGGCGGTCTTGATAGGTAATATAAGTCTCTTGAGAAGATGCAACGTTGTATAAGCCAAAGTGGAGGAAAGTAATCCTCTTTATAAAGTTACGGGGCTGCTATATAGTTACTCCTTTGCAGCCATATTAAATTGGAATATCGAGGGGACAATTTGAAGCAACAAGTTTATCTAGTATAAAGGCAACAGGCTTGCTTTGAACTACTACACCATTTTCACATGTAGTTTAGATAGTATCATTTGTATTTTAGAACAATCACGTGGATTTCAGAATATATCACTTGTATTTCAGAATAGTGATTTTGATTTTAGAAATTGTCACTTGTATTTCAGAAAACTACACTTGAATTTCAGAACAATCATTTAGATTTTAGAATATATCACTTGTATTTCAGAAGGGGTCACATGTAGTTTAAAAGATATCACTTGAATTTCAGAAAATTGTTTTGGAAACAAAGTTTGTTGTTTGCGTTTGTGTGGAGTTCTTCAAAAAGGTAAGGACATGCATAAGTGAACGACTCAAAAACCACTTCAACACAATATATTTTCTAAAAAATTGGACTTTATTCGCACAGTTTAGCTCTTAACGCTGCCTTCTTAGTAATGGAAGATGTACCAGTTGAACTACATAAAGTTTATATTTGCCAAGAATAAATTGTTGTCATTGTTAACATTTATGTGTATACCAAGTATAATTTATACAATATAAAAAAAGTAAACTCTGTTGTAGCTGCATCGCATGCTTTTTCAATCCGATTCTAAAGATGGTATTTAATTCATTCATTTTCTGAAATTTAAATGACGAATTCTGAAATACATCTGAACTTTTCTGAAATACAAATGACTAATCTAAATTCCAACTGATGGTTTCTAAAACACATGTGACGCTTCTAAATTTCAAATGAGAGTTTCTAAAATTCAACTGACTATTCTGAAATACAAGTGATGATTTCTGAAATACAAGTGATATATCTGAAATCCAAGTGACGTTTTCTAAAATACAAATTAATGATACTTTCTAAACTACATGTGAAAATGGTGTAGAGATAAAATAATTTTGGAATCTAAGTAAGAAGCTAGATAATTTGCTAGAAATTATGTAATGGGGTTTAATACGTAAAGTTTTTCACTCCTGACCATCTCACTACACCATTTTCCAATGTAGTTTAGAAAGTATCATTTGTATTTTAGAAAACCTCACTTGGATTTCAGATATATCATTTGTATTTCAGAAATCATCACTTGTATTTCAAAATAGTCAGTTGAATTTTATAGTATAAGTATCACTTGAAATTTAGAAGCATCACATGTATTTCAGAAACTATTAGTTGGAATTTACATTAGTCATTTGTATTTCAGAAAAGAGGCTTGATTAAGTTCGTGATCGGGATTCAAATATAGAATTTCGAGAGTTTAAGAAAACGCAAAAAAATACAGGGTGTTCTATGTAAACCGCGCAAGGTTAACATCTACTTTCAGTATAACTGGAAGTGTAAATCTTGTAAATATTTTAGGTCGATAGAGCAAGATCTATATTATGTACAACTTTTCAGAAAGATACTGTGTTTGTTTGTTTTCCGTAAAAGTGTAACGTACTATGAACCGTCGGACATTCTGTATGTCGTTCCTTGTTTTGTTTTTTTGAGTAGTTTCAATTTTCTGAAAAAAATTTACATTTTGAAAATGGCCAAGGGCTTGGAATGGCTCGGTACTACAAAACACCGAGTGAACAAAAATTAAAATCAGAAAAACTGTAAAAAAAATGTCAAAATAAATAAGAAAAAAGTAAAAACTACAAAATTAAGAAAAGTGAAGAAATAATAAAATAAAATTAAATTATTTGAATTTTTTGCCAAAAAAAGTTCAGATGTTTTTCAGAATAAGTCATTTAAATTTCAGAAAGTGAATGAATTACATACTATCTCCAGAATCAGATTGGAAAAGCATACGCTGCAGCTATAACAGAGTTTCCTTTTTTATATTGTATATTGTATAAATACACATAAAATTTAACATCAATTTACCCTTGGCAAATATAAAATTTACTCCAACTTTTGGTATATTTTCCATTAGTAAGAAGGCAGCATTAAGAGAAATGCTATGTTGTGCACTGTACATACCTTTTTGAAGAACTCCATACAAATGCAAATATCAAACTTTGTTTCAATAACAATTTTCTGAAATTTAAGTGATATCTTCTAAAATACAAGTGATGCCTTCTGAAATACAAGGGATATATTCTAAAGTCTAAATGATTGTTCTGAAATTCAAATGTAGCTTTCTGAAATACAAGTGACCATTCTGAAATACAACTGACAATTTTTAAAATCAAAATCACTATTCTGAAATACAAGTGATATATTCTGAAATCCAAGTGACTATCTTAAATAAAAATGATACTTTCTAAACTACATGTAAAAATGTTGTAGTTCTACATATAAAGTTTTCCATTAAATTTTTCCAAACAGTTAGCCAAGGAAATCTGACAGTTTACCCTTTGAACAGTGTCAGTGTTTTTGGTTATATTTCCAAAATTTAGAATTTAGGAAATACTGTCAAATCTAAAATTTTTAAGTTGAAAGAGGGCGCCAGATAACTTTTTCATAGTATGATCCACTTTTTCATAATGTGATTGTTTGATACCTCCTCTACTTTTAGCAATGGCTGAAACTACACTTTTTATTGACGGATCTTTATGGAACTTTTACCATTAATTCTAAATGTTTTGGTGTTTTTGGAAATAGATGGTAACACATGGTATTCCAGTCGGATATGTTAACTAAGAGCCTCAAATGACATGACTTAATTTTCATGTCATTTATTAAGACAGAAGAAAAGTATGTTAAAACGAATCTTAAATCAGTTTTCGTTTAGTTCATTTGTTTCTTTTGCTTCTTTCTTTTCTGGAGATATCTTCAAACCGTGTTTACCTCTTCTTCTTCCTTTGGGTTTTCCTTCTTCCTGATAATGTTGATTATAGCAGGTTCAGCAGCTTCTTCCTGGAGCTCTTCCGTTACGCTGATACCTGAATGGGCTTCTTGAGTTTCTTTGCCTTGTTCTCCTTGAAGTCTTCGTTTTTAAGATCTCTTAAATCTTCCTCGGTTCACTCGAAGTTTGTTGGTCTCTTTGGTGGGAAATCCACCCAGTTAATCCCACTTTTTAAGTTAAATTTAGGATCTCTCTTTTCAATTTGATGTCGAGCAACAGTTTGACTACCTCTGTAATAAGATCTATCATCTATGCTTTTTGAGGCTCAATATTTTGGACCACTCTCTAAACTCATGGTCTAGAGGTTCTTCTGAACTTTATCGACCTCTTCATCCCACTTTTTCGGGTCCTCAATCTTAGGCGCTTTCTTCTTGGGCTTCAGGGTTGCAGCCTTTTCAATGTTCCTGAATAATATACCATTGACTTTAGAAACCGCTTTTAAGATACTCATAAAGTACTTGACAACCCTCAACATGGACAATTCTGCTCTCACACCTCAAACATAAAGCCTTAGGTTTCTTGTCTTCAAGTTTATTCGGCAGTTTTTTTTCTTTGTATCCTCTACTGTCACTGGTGCCTCTGTGGGTTCACCTGTGGGTCTGCCGGGCTCTGTGGGTTTAATAAGTTCAAATATGCAGCCTTCGTCTTCTTCTTCAGGTTTTTCTAACAGTTTTAGGTGCAACTTTTCCTGCGCCTTTTCGTGTTTGAGAACATGTTTGCAAGTAACATCTCGTTGCTCTCCATTTTCAGTTCTTCTACTTTCTTTAATCACTTCTCCTCAGGCTATTCAGGTTTTATAAATTCAGGTTTTTCAGTTTCTGCGTCTTTGATGTCGATTGACTTTGCATCAAGCGGTGGGATCGTCTTGGTCTACTTTATTGTTCAAACTAGAGTATTTTTATGATCATATATTCTCATATACAGGATGTCTAGAAATTAAATCAGTTAGTTTTTTGGAGAATATCCTTTCTTGGGGGGGGGGTCGGAGGGGGGGGGCAGTTTATGAATTAAATCAGTTAGTTATTTGGAGAGGATTGTTTCTTGGGGTGGGGGGTCAGTTTATGCAAAAGAACAGTCTCAAGATGGAAATTCTTTGGTTGAAACCTTTACAGATCTGAAAGGGTGTCTACTTTTTATTTGACATCCACTTCCCCCTTTTCCAAGTGGCAGATTATCCCGTTAAAGAGGAGCTGCTAAAAACCCTTTTTGAAACAACAGAGCAGAAATACTACCAGCTTTAAGTTCATTAATCCTTTTAGTGCCGTTATTTGAAGTTACTACTGTTACTAAGAGGAGACCAAAAGCCAAACAAAAGATCTGACTTATAAGTGGTGAAGGATTTGTTGGGGTAGGCCAAAAAAACACTTAGAGGTATCTTTTGTGTATATTGTCGACGTTTTGACCTCTATGAGGTCATCCTCAGGACACTAAAATTAGTAGTATAAGTTACACGTGACTAAAATGAGGATGTCTAAAAAAAATTACAACAGATAAAACAATAAATCTATTGTAATTATTTTTATTATTGTATTATTGTATTATGGTATTATTGCTTGTCAGACATCATCATTTTAGTCACGGGTAACTTGTACCACCAATTTTAGTGTCCTGAGGATGACTTCATAGAGGTCGAAATGTCGACAATATACACAGAAGATAAGTGTATTTTTGGCCTACCCCAACAAATCGTTCACCAATTTTATAAGTCAGTGAGGCCACTATACTCCCTTAAAAGATCTGACCTCTTTATTTAAGGGTTATGAACAGGGAAAGTTTCTTTGAGGAGGCAGTTTGTTGGAGAAGATTTTGAACGTGTGAAGGGCTTCTTGGAAATAGCTTCCTCCTTTCAAATTTCTTTCAAGTGATAGTTTATCGTTTTAGAAGTTGTTGCTAAAGGAAACATTTTTAAAACAGCAGGACAGCAAACGTACCTAACCTACGCTCTAAGGCCATTCTTTCTTGTAGTGCCTTTATTTGACATGACCAAAAGCAAACATACTTCGTTTAAGGGCTTTGAACATAGAAATTTTCTTGAAAAAGGAGAGAAAGTTTTATCGAGAGGAAATTTTTTGAAGGGGAACATAATTTTCAAGATTGTAGAGCTGGAAGAGTGCCGGTTGCTTTTTTTTGAAGATTAGCTGCCACCAACTTTATGGCCTATAATACGGCGAATGCTTTCAAGGCCGGTTAAATACAATCTAAAGTGTTTTCCTGACTTTGAAGCCGTGATCCAACGGAATTCAGCTGCGGCAGACATTATCAAAGGCGATACGGCAATGGGCGAAGTGATCTCCCGTACTGCCCGACGTTGACTGATTCGACTATGGTGAGTTCCGTGGTATTTATTCCCCCGCCGTCGCGCTGCAGTCGAGACTCTGGGGTGGGGATAGTGGTGGCGCGGGATTTCGGCGCACTTGAAGTATGTCGTAGAACTCGCTTCCAGTCTGCATTTAGAAACGTAATTTCCTCTTTCCTGTTCAAATTGTTGTCGTGTTTAAAGATATCAATGGCCTCTCTCGTTAGTATGAGATAGAAACGCTGCGATTGATATAAGATATCTATATCATTGAAAAAGATGTCATGACCTTTGGAGAGAGCGTGCTCTGCTACTGCTGACTTTTGTGTTTGTCCCTGCCTGCAACTCATCTTGTGTTCCGTAATCCACGTGTTGACACTTCGTTTTGTGGTGCCATTGTATACCGAACCTATAGGTGGGTAAAGGTGGGTGCACGCTGCGGATGCCGATAGGATATTTTTGCGGTCTTTGTCCGATCTCAAGCTCTTTTGTATCGTACGAGTGGATTTCAAGACAGTTTTAACATTCTTTTCCAGTAGCCCGCCGATCTTGTCCGTTACTTTGTGGATGTATGGTAGACTAGACCATCCGCGCTTTTCTTCATCCTCTCCCGTTGTTCTTTCCTGGCGCTCGTGCTTGCCGTATTCATTCCAACCAAAGGCTCTTTTCAGATGCTTCATTTGCCGTTCCAATTCAGCCGGCTCAAAAATTCTCTTGGCTCTCACAAACATAGCCTTTATGACTTACCTTTTTTGTCTGAGATGATGATTTGATCCGTTATTGAGGTTTCCATGCGACTTCCTTGATACCAAAACTGCCAAAAACGATAAACATCTTTCCTTTTCTATCTCCATAGTGAATTGAATATTTGAGTTGATAGAGTTGAGGTCTAAGAGGAAGTTTTAAAGTTCGCCCTCGTCATGGCTCCAAATAATAAAGGTATCGTCCACATACTAGAACCAGGTGGCTGGTTCCGATACCTGGGCTGCTACTCGAAAAGCACAATGTTAAAACTGTCTTTAAACCCACTCGTACAAGACAGCAGAGCCTGAAATCGGCCAAAGACCGCAGAGATCCCCTATCGGCACTCGGAATTTACCGAGTTCCATGCAGCTGTGGCTCTGTATAAATTGACACCACAAAACGCAGTGTCAACACGAGGATTACGGAACACAAGAGGAGTTGCAGGCTGGGATAAACGCAAAAGTCAACAGTAGTAGAGTCACTGGCCAAAACTTCTCCCAAGTCGTTCTGAGATAACGTCTCAGTCATCTCGATTTCATCGTCATTCTGAGGCACCGCGGAACTCAAGGAAACTTCCGAGGATAATAACGCACTGTTGTCATCCTCAAAGTCTACCATTTCTTGTACATTTCTTGACAAATCTTCTTTCGAATACATCCTTTGGCCGATAGTCCTGACAATCGAACTCCCAGCTGGCGGTGTTACTGGAGAGTTCGATGACCATTCATCGCCCATTTCGTGGCTGCCCGAAGCTATCAACCTTGGACTACTCTTAGGAACTAACGTTTTCTTCTGAGTCACGCTCTCTCCGAAAGTCACGATATCCGAGAGTCACGAGAGGGGCCTTCGAGATCTTCAAACAGGACAACAATTTCAACAGGAAGGAGGAAATTACGTTTCTAAATGCAGACTGGAAGCGAGTTCTACCGGCAAATTACCCCCCCCCCCCGTCCCTCCACTGCAGCGCGACGGCGGGGGAATAAATACCACCGAGCTCACCACAATCGAATCAGTCAACGGCGGGAAGCACGGGAAATTACTTCGCGCATTGCCTCATTCCCTTTGATGAATGTCTGCCGCAGCTGTAGACGAAACCTCAGGAAGAAATTCCGTTGGACCATAGCTTCAAACCCCGGAAAACAACTCAGATTCAATTCTGTAGAAGTTGTGTCTTCTTCTGATTATTGATTGGTTTGTTGAAAAAGTAGAATCTTCTTAATTTGTTTGTTCCTAGAGGGAAGTTGACGATCCAGAAATAGAAATTTGATGAAATGTGCCTTTTACCTTAAGAAAAGAAAATTTGTCTAAAAGGAACGCGGGAAACATTTTTAAGAAGATATTATATGTGGAAATGCTAGACTTCTTTGGAATTATTTTCAGACCAGTTTAGGTTATTTCTTATATTTCTTCCTATGTTTATGAATATCTTTCTCTTATTTATTCAATAATTTCTGAGCATGACTGATCACGCTCTCTCCGAAAGTCACGACATCCGAGAGTCACGAGAGAGGCCTTCGAGATCTTTAAACAGGACAACAATTTCAACAGGAAGGAGGAAATTACATTTCTAAATGCAGACTGGAAGCGAGTTCTACCGGCAAATTACCCCCCCCCCCCCCCAGTCCCTCCACTGCAGCGCGACGGCAGGAGAATAAATACCACCGAGCTCACCACAATCGAATCAGTCAACGGCGGGAAGCACGGGAAATTACTTCGCGCATTGCCTCATTCCCTTTGATAATGTCTGCCGCAGCTGTAGACGAAACCTCAGGAAGAAATTCCATTGGACCACAGCTTCAAAGCCCGGAAAACACCTCAGATTCAATTCTGTAGAAGTTGTGTCTTCTTCTGATTATTGATTGGTTTTTTGAAAAAGTAGAATCTTCTTAATTTGTTTGTTCCTAGAGGGAAGTTGACGATCCAGAAATAGAAATTTGATAAAATGTGCCTTTTATCTTAAGAAAAGAAAATTTGTCTAAAAGGAACGCGGGAAACATTTTTAAGAAGATATTAAATGCGGAAATGCTAGACTTCTTTGGAATTATTTTCAGACCAGTTGAGGTTATTTCTTATATTTCTTCCTACGTTTATGAATATCTTTCTCTTATTTATTCAATAATTTCTGAGCATGACTGACAACTGTCTTTTTCTTGACAGTTTTTAATCCTTTAATAATATGCAGATTTTTATTTGTACTCTAACAATATGGTTGCTGCTAAACTTGCTTCTTTTTTTGTTATCAAGTTGAATTCTAATAGTTTTTTTTCCCATTTTTCATATGAATTATTCATTCTTGTATCGCCTTTATTTCAGTGTTTCTCTCAGCTGTCTTCTATCTTAAGATTTTTTTTCTGCTTCTCTCCAGTTTTCCGCTGAAGTCTTTTTGGGTTTTATAAATTTTCTCTTTTGTATGCAATCTGAATTTTTGATTGCTTCTGCTATTTGGTTGAGTTGGGTTGAATGGTTTCATTATAATTTCTCTTATTTTATGTGTAAAAACCCTTCTTTTGGTTGAACGGTTTTAAAATAGCTAAAAAAAAAACGTAAAATTTGAACTTACTCATATTCGTTACAGATTTTCCATATTTAATAAATAATTGAAAATTTTACCGAAAAACGATGTAATTCAGTGTCTTGATATTTACAATTTTACAGTAACGCGTACGTGACTTCAGTCAGCACGATACGATAATAATAGTGACAAAGAACTTAACAATTAAAATTGCGTCACTAAAAATCTTTCGAATTTTTTTCAAAGAGTCAAACTAGACTAGAAAAATTCTTCTAAAAATATTTGAAACCACAGATTCTCTATATTTAATTGTTTCTTGTATAATTGAAAATTATCCAAAAAACGATGCAATTCCGTAGGTACTCTGTTGCTGCTCTACTCTACAGCCCATTTTACAGTACCGCGTACGTGACTTCAGTCAGCACGACACGAAAATATTAATAATGAACAACTTAAAAAAGTTATAATTGCGCCACTACTTAACTTTTGGCCTTATTTACTTTCGATAACAGCACTAGCTGACGTCAGCATTCAGTCTCCGAAGCGCTGTCAATTGAGGAGCAACTTATCAAAACGCATTCGAGAACGAAATTCAGTTTGTGGCGGTTTTGAACTTATTTAAATATCCTCCATATTTCTTATCATTCGACGTAGAAGAGTTTTTTAGGTTTAAAAAGAACGGGTAACTCAAATATTCGTTTTTTGTTCCTTACGAAAAAAAAACCTTTTGGTGGACATAATGCCTTTTGAAAAGTTACTCCTCAATTGTACTTTTACCATAAACATCAACACCAATAAGTAATTTTTAGTTAGAGTTTTGCAGTGTCGATTTGAGTTAAATAAAAAAAAGTTGTTTAAATAACAAAGTAAAAATGTTTATATTTATTCTCGGTACTAGAAATAGTTTTGTTCCTAAGACGAATGCGGAAAAGGAAGTATCTTTGCTCGACTGCTTGTCCCAACTTGCGTCTTTCAAGTCAAGGGAAAGTATCACTTTCCGCACTTGTTAACAAAGTAACTATAGATGGCTCCAATGAAATATTGCCACTTGAGTGAAATCTCTATTACATCAAAATATTTTAGTCAACAGAAAAAGACTGCATCTTAAGGTAGAAGACAAATATATTGTTTCTTCTCCCTGCTTGCAGATATATCATATTCCAAAAATTCCACAATTATTGACTCCAGAGATAACATGTCGACATCTGTATTCCAATATCTCCTATGTTATGAGAGAAAAAAATATTTTTATTTCGCATGTTATTTCTCACAATTTTTCAAAAGTAACATTAAGAAATTGAAGTTACCTAGCTGAATTTTTTTTCCTACCATTCCATAGTACAAGTTTAATGAGTTCATGCACTGAATTACTTCAACCTTATGTATAAAAACATGCTTTACCTTAACATAGAAATCCATGCATTTATTTATATATCAAGGTAAGAAACGATATAAGTAGACAGGCAGTTAACAGAGTTAGTAAATAACTGCTATATTTTGGTTTGGATATCTATTATGCAATTCGAAAGCAACTCAATTAAGGAACGAGCATATTCTGAGCAGACACAGATTTTCATATGACTCAGTGTGTGAGTGCATCCATGTCTGCCCAATGGTGTTTATAGAGAGTAAGAGAGAGGGAATCAGAGACCATTTTTAAATATAGCCTGCTTTCCTTGTTTAATGTTATTTTCAGTCAACTCATATATTGTTATGAAAGGAAAGCAGATTATAATAATCTACACTAAAGAGAAGAAGAGTCAGAAGGATAACTATAAAACAGCAGAACAAGAAAACCAGGGCTCTAACTCTTAGGGACTTTAAATGTTGTTGACTCACCACAAGTTGTTAGGATACTTACTGGCACCTAGTAAATAGAAAACCAGAGTTAAATTATGTTATAAAAGTATAAATAATTAATTGTGTCAGTGGAAGTAAATTCTCTACAAATTCCCAGATTTACATATTTCACTCAAAGCCTCAAGCTTGAATGAGCCCTAATCGCTCCTGAAACATTACGCAATAAATCAAAACCGAGAATCTGGAGCAATTCGCATCTCCATAGGCTATATGAATAAAGCGTAGTTCTGAATAATATGTAGAGCGTCCATATATCAAAACTCTACGCTTTCGTATAACATTCTTCACGTGGTTTATGGGAATTATTATCATCACGGTTCGCATTTTGCTTTAAACCCCCTAGACATTGCTTGAATAATAAAAATGGATCCAGAACAGAAACTTTTCATTCGAACAAATTACCCGCAGGGCTCAAAAACTACCTTTTCAGAAAGTTTTTGAGTGATGTTTATAGCTCTTTTGAGCTTTTCTCCTAAAGTAATAAAAACTATGGTTATTTTTTATTAACAAGTAGACATCAACTCAATCATATTTCTACCCATATCTCGAGTTTCAATTTCTGGGTCCTAATGCCCGCCTGTCAATCACACAAGAGGCCGGCCAATTTTCCCAATCCAGACTTTGCCCGGTTTTATTAAAATTGATTTCTCTGAATCTCCACATCTTGACGTATTTCCTATAGTAAACGTTGAGTTTATGTTTCGATTTATCTGAAACTGGCTGCAGGCAGGAGTTCTGTTCGCCTGTTACACACAGATAGTCCAACGGATTTCAGGTACGTAAGTTGCCTCATGTTTAGGTTTGAGTCGAAATTGAATTAAGTAAAAAACCTTAGAACTGAAATATTTGATTTATTTACAATCGACTTACAATATATTAATCTTTCTACAAGAACAAGTTATTATTAGACTTCCAAAATAACTCCCGAGTGTATACTCCCGACTATGCGTGTTCTTAATGTCGATGTCGCCTTTGTACACGCAAAGGTGTAACCAGTGGTGGCAATCTTACGGAATTCCGGTCACAACAGAAAGAATTGTTATTGCCCTAGTTAGCTCTGGCAAAGTGGCAAGGCGAGAGTAAACAGGTTAAGTGAGAATATGTCTCGTTATTTATTTGAGTTCAACTTGGAGCGAAACAATCGAACATATTGTACTCTAACTTTAGTTCAGTTAAGTCGACTTAAACTTTTAAGCTTTAAGCTAATACAGAGAAGTAAAGTTATTACTTTCAAGTAACAGGTTTTTGAATTAAAAATAGTAAACAAAGTTACTTCCAAGCTAAAAAAGGGCACTAGTTACTTCGTGGTTATCGACATATCTGAAGCATGTAAAATTTTAAATTCCAAGATCGAGTAGCAGAAAAGCTACTGAAGTAAAAATAACAGATTACTTCTAAGCATTAAAAATTACTTTAAAACTACAAAAATAAGTTACTTTCAAAGTTTAATTATTACTTTCAAGTAATAGATTTCTGGATGAAAAATAACGAACGAAGTTACTTCCAAGCTAAAAAGGTAATTTAAATAACAGGAATTGTTATTTGCAAAAAAAAGGGCATGGCTGAATAGTGTATGCGTATATGTTTCTAGGTATTATATCTAGAGAAAAGTAGATATTGTAGGTATTCAAAAAAAAATAGATAAAGTTCTGTTGGTTTTAGATTTTTTAGAATTAGAATCTAGGCATTATACCTGTGGATCAATTAGGTATTGAAAGAAAGGCGATAAAATTCTGTTTATTTGTTTACAAATAGTCATCTCAACCAACCAACGAAATAAGTTACTTTAGGCTACGACAACGCGTGACTCAAGTAAAATTTTAACTTTCAAAAGCAAGTAACAGAGAAGTGACCGAAGTATATAATCGATGAGAATTACTTTAAAACCACAAAGACAAATTACTTTCACGCTTTAAAAAAGTAGTAAAAATAAGTACAGCTTACAGATACTGTAATTACTACAGTAATTACTTACTAAGTAACTACAGTAACTTATAGTTACTGTAGTTACTAACCTGATACTTGAAGATACTTTCAAGTATCAGGTTCTTGAGTAGAAAATTTCAAAATAAGTTACTTCCAAACTAAAAAGTAATTAATTTTTGTGAAAGGGTTATTTGAAATAAAGGGAGATAACTGTAGCAATGTATTTAGAATGTAGGTATTATAGCTAGAGATCAGTTGAATGTTCAAAAATAGAGGATAAAATTCTGTTTATTTGTTTACAGATAGTCGTTTGTAAACAAATAAACTGAGCCAAGTAAAATTTTTACTTTAAAAACCAAGTAACAAAAAAGTTACTGAAGTAAAACTAACAGGTTACTTCCAAACGATGAACACCACAAAACAAATTACTTTCAAGCTTTAAAACAGTAACAAAAGTAAGTAGAGTTATTATTTTTAAGTAACAATTGCTTTCAAGTAAGAGATCCCTGAGTAAAAAATAGCAAAATATCTTTCTACCAACCTGAAAAAATAATTCAAATAAGTGAAAATAAGATGTGTGCATCAACGTAATTAGAATTTTGTTATAACAGCAAGAGATCTGTTAGATATTGAAAGAAAGGGAATACAATCCTATTTATTTGTTAGTCATATCAATCAAAAAACATAACAAGTTACTTCAGGCTACAACTAAACCACAGTTAAATAAAACTTTATATTTCAAGATAAAGTAAAAGAAAAGTTTCTGAAGTAAAAATAACGAATTACTTCAAAATAATTAAATTTTTTTAACTCTAAAAACAACTTACTTTCTAGCTTTTAATAATTAATACAAGTAGCGAGAGTTATTGCTTTTAAGTAACAGATTTCTGAGATAAAAATAGCAAAATAAGTTACTTTCAAGCTAAAGAAGTAATTCAGTTAAATGAATTAAGTTAAATTGTTATTTGCAATAAAGGGATATGGCTGCAACAATGTATTCAGAATGAAGGTATTATATGTAGGTATCAGTTAAGAATTAAAGGAATCAAATCCTATTTATTTGTTTACAAATAGTGGCTCAATCAAACAATGGAATAATTTATTTCAAGCATACAGCAACACCCGCGGCAAGTAAAATTTTAACTTGCAAGACCAGGAAAGGGCGGCTTTTACAACTATCAGTAAAACTTCAGTTTAAAGTTAAAGCACCAGATATGACGTAGATTGCATTGCTTATCTGTCAGGTAACAATACAATCTACGTCATTACTGATGTTTTAACTTCAAACTGAAGTTTTACTGATAGTTGTACAAGTCACCCTTAAAGAAAGTTTACTGAAATTAAAATAACGGATTAATTTTAAACATTTATTAAAGTAAAAGTAACGGATTACTTCGAGACGATGAAAACTACAAAATCAACTTACTTTCAGCTTTAAAATAGTAATACGATTAAGTAGATTTTTTATTTTCAAGTAACAGGCTCCTGATTTAGAAATTACATAATAAGTTACTTTCAAGCTACAGCAACACCTCGCTTAAGTAAAATTTTAACTTTCAAAACCAAATAACAGAAAGTGACTGAAGCAGAAAGAGAGAATATTTACACCAATCAATGAGAATTACTTTAAAAACACAAAACAAATTACTTTCAAGCGTTAAAAAAGTAATACAAATATGTAGAGTTATTACATTCGAGTATCTGGTTTTTGAGTAAAAAATAGCAAAATAAGTTACTTCCAAGCTAAAAAAGTAATTCAAGTTTGTGAAAGTGTTATTTGAGATAAAGGGAGATAATTATAGCAATGTATTTACACTGCAGGCATTATAGCTAGAGATAGGTAAAATATTGAAAAATAAGGGATGAAATTCTGTTTATTGGTTTACGAATAGGTGTCTCAACCCAGCAACAAAACAGGTTACTTCAAGGTTAACGAAATACTTGAGGCAAACAAAATGTTTACTTTAAAAACCAAGTAACACAAAAGTTACTGAAGTAAAACTAACGGATTACTTTGAAACAATGAAAATTATAAAAACAAATTACTTTAAGGCTTTAAAACCAATAAGTAGAGTAATTACTTTTAAATAACTATTGCTTTCAAGTAACAGGTTCCTAAGTAAAAAATAGCAAAATAAGTTACTACCAAAGTGAAAAAGTATTCAAATAAGTGAAATATAATTCGCAATATGTAGAATTTAGGTATTTCAGCCAGAGGTATGTTAGGTATTGAAAGAAAGGGGATAAAATTCTGTTTATTTTTTAGTCTTTTCGACCAAACAACGAAACAAGTTACTTCAGGCTACAACTACAACAAAGTCAAGCAAAATTATAACTTTCAAGACGAAGTAAAAGATAAATTACTGAAGTAAAAATAACGAATTACTTCGAAATAATGATTTTTTTTAACTCTAAAAACAAGTTACTTTCCAGCCTGTAAGAAGTAATACAAAGAAGTAAAGTTATTACTTTGAAGTAACAGGTTTCTGAATTTAAAACAGCAAACAAAGTTACTTCCAAGTTAAACGCGGTAATTCAAATAAGAGAAATTGTTATTCCCAATAGGAAAATGGCGGCAACAAGGTATTTAGAATTTAGGTATTATAGTTAAGAGATCAGTTAGGTATTAAAAAAACGGGATCAAATCCTGTTTATCTGATTGCAGATAGTCGTTTCAAACACAGAATGGTGCAAGTTAGTCCATGGTTATCGACTTACCTGAAGTAAAATTTTAAATTTCAAGTTCGAGCAGCAGAAAAGTTGTGAAAGTAAAAATAACGGATTACAAACAATAAAAATTACTTTAATACTGCCAAAATAAGTTACTTTCAAGATTGTTAAAAAAATTATAAGAAAAAGGATAGTTATTACTTTTAAGCAATAGGTTTCTGAATTAAAAATATTAATAAAGTTACTTCCAAGCTAAAAAAGTAATTTAAGTAAGTGAAAAAAAGCAGATGGCTGACTAACGTATGCAGAATTAAGGTATTGTATCCAGAGATTAGTTAGTTATTGAAAAAATGAGATAAAATTCTGTTCTGTTTAAAACTAGGCGCCTCAACCAAACGGAACAATTTACTTCAAGGTTACCCAAATATCTGAGGCAAGTAAAATGTAAAACTTCTTTAAAAACTAAGTAACAGAAAATTTAATAAAGTAAAAATAACGGATTACTTCGAAGCAATGAAAACTACAAGAGCAACTACAAATAAATAGAGTTATTACTTTCAAGTATTAGGTTTTTGAGTAATAAGTAGCACAATAAGTTACTTCCAAGCTAAAAAGGTAATTCAAGTTTGTGAAAGTGTTATTTAAAATAAAAGGAGGTAACTGTAGCAATGTATTTAGAATGTAACTTTCAAAACCAAGTAACACAAAATTTACTGAAGTAAAACTAACGGATTACTTCCAAACGATGAGAACTACAAAAACAAATTACTTCGAAGCTTTAAAGCAGTAACACAAATAAGTAGAGTTTTTACTTTTAAATAAATATTATTTTAGTAACAGTAACACATTATACAAGTAACAGGTTCCTGAGTAAAAAATAAGTTTCTACCAAATTGAAAAAGTAATTCAAATAAGTAAAATATAATTTGCAATATTTAGAACTTAGGTATTACAGCCAGAGATCTATTAGGTATTGAAAGAAAGTGGATGAAATTCTGTATATTGGTTAGTCGTCTCAACCAAAGAACGAAAAAAGTTACTTCAGGCTACAACAACACCAAGAGTCCAGTAAAATTTTAACTTTTAAGACGAAGTAACAGAAAAGTTACTGAAGTAAAAATAACGAGTGACTTCGAAGTGATGATAATTTTTTTGAAACAAGTTACTTCCTAGCTTTTAAAAAGTAAAGTTATTACTTTCAAGTAACAGGTTTCTAAATTAAAAACGGCGAACCCGGTCACTTCCAAGCTAAAAGAAGTACTTCAAATAAGTGAAATTGTTATTCCCAATAAAGAAAGATAATGGCAACAATATATTTAGAATTTAGGTATTGTAGTTAGACATCAGTTAGGCATTGAAAGAAAGGGGATAAAATCCGGTTTATCTGTTTGCAGATAGCCGTGTCAAACAAAGAATGGCATAAGTTCATGGTTATTGACATACCTAAAGTAAAATTTTAAATTCCAAGATCAAGTTGCAGAAAGTTATGGAAGTAAAAATAACGGATTACTTGCAAACAATAAAAATTACTTTAAAACTACAAGAATAAATTACTTTCAAGCTTGTTAAAACAAAAATAATATGAAGGATAGTTATTACTTTGAAGTAATAAGTTTCTGGGTTAAAAATAACGAACAAATTTACTTCTAAGCTAAAAAGGTACCTTAAATAAGTGAAATTGTCATTTGCAAAAAAGAAATGATGTGACACTTAGAATGACGTTTCTTTATTTTTTTTCCATGCGTTGTATATTGTATTGAATAAGTGTTAACTTGTTGAATCAGTCCATCACCTCAAACCCGGACATAGAGAAGAAGGATCTATATCTAAATTTCAAATTTCCTCCACGGTGTAACTGACCCTTAAGCAGTCTGTTCGGTTATGCCGGGAGAGAAAAATCCCAGGAAAACTGGAATTCCGCACACCTTTGATAGGATTTACTGTCTGCTGGTCCCAATGTGCGACGAGGGGGATCGGAAACAAAAATGGTAGAATTCCTTTTGAGGAAAATCTTTATATCCCAAAGCCCAGCAGGTAATATATTGCCCTTTCTCGCTGTAATTCGTATTGATTCAATACCCACGTGATTGGTGCTATAAGATTACGGTTTTTAGCTCTCACGCTATATGGTTGTTAAAGTTGATTCAGAACTATTATTTGTATTTTACGCAAGTTCGAATGGTAGTTGTTTATGTTTAAATACATCAACAAATATAACAACCCAGTGTAACTATAAAATGTGTTATGTCGTAAATGTTACAAAATATGTATTAATACACATGTATTTTATGTAACGAAAAGTTTCAAGAATCATCAGTTCTCAAACTCTCCACCAGTATAATATTTGCAAGTTGCAAGGTTTCAGGGCTAAGGACCAGTTGGCATTGTGCCCTGAATAATAGGCCAAATCCGGATAGTAAAGAGGAGGTTAAGTTTAAACTTGAGACCAATAAATGGGTTTAAGGGTAGCAAACTACAATTAGAAGTTTTGCTGGTATTGGAAAACAATATATGTGTTTCAAAAAAGTATTAAAGTACAAAAAAGTGCAGAATGGACCTTAGATTTCCTTATGAGAGTTTACAATACATGTAACAACAAGCCAATTGTGCAAGAACTGTTGCTGCATATCTACTATCACCTACTTGGCCACCCACTCTACAGTGTCACTTTTATCTAAAAACATCTTTGTTAACTTCTTAGTATTCTCATAGCTTCTTTGATAGAAGATATATATACAGTTGTAAGAGTGCAGTGCGGTGTTATAATGGACAATTAATACACATGCGGCATTCAGAGCAGCACCCTGGTAGTTCATTTATTACCTACCTACTATTAAAGGTCTAGAGCTTTTCTAGTGTCGTTTCCAGAGCTCTTTCTAGAGCAAAAAAGAACTTCAACTAGTGCTTATTGATTTGTATATCCTCCAACGAATAATTGACAATGTTAGCTCTTTTGGTGAACAGAATTTATATCTAACTTTGATCACAATATTTGGTCCTTCGAGTCGGATAATCTGAATTCTTGTTGCTTGTAGTTGCTTGTTAGTCTCACTGACAGTCCGGTCTCGGTACACCATTGACCTATCATTCTGCATATTCTCTACAGGTTATTAAAGCAAATTTTAATGTTGCTTGCAATATTCTTAAAGATAGGTATGACAATTTTACTTACTCTCATTTAAATGCTCTGTTTAGTATAAATCCTTTAACAAAATGTGCATTAAGGAATCTTAGAAAATTTGTTTCTCCCTGCAAGGAAAATGTAGTGTCTAAAAAATTTAAATATTATTCCTGAATAACGCTCACACTTATTTGTTTTCTATTCTTTACAACAAATATTAGATTTTTGAACTCGAAGCTCACTTGAACAAGAGGAAGATGCCACTTATTGATGAATTTTTCAAAATTTCAGAAAAACGATGTACCATTTTGGAAAATCTCTCTAGTACAGACTCACTTTAGTTCAAAAAGAAGTTCAAGAGTAACTCTCTTTTCCCATAATCGACAACATTCCAGAAGATTTGCAAAGCAACAAGAGTCACAACGAAGACAAGAGTGTTCTCTTGTCTTCGTTGTGATGTTCAGGAGCACAGAATTTATTCGTGTCAAAAATGTATATCATTTCCTTAGTCTGAAATTATGTACTTTATAAATTCTACAAAACTTTGTCAAAACTGTTTTGGTACTACCCATTCTGTAAGTGACTGTGATTCTAAATTACGATGCTTTATTTGTGGGGATAAGCATCGCACTCTTCCCCATCATCGAAATAAAACTCAGTTCCCCAACAATTAGTCTATTGTTAAAGACTTTTTCCAAAGTGTGCAGCCCCAAGATGGGAACCAACCCCAGCAGCGGAAAGTTACTTCTGGCAGGAATTATCACACACACCCAGTTGCTTGTTTCTCAGTGATTTCTCAAAATTTTGAGCCTTCACAGGTTCTACCGAGCAACTGAGCACGAAAAGCAATAAGGAAGGGCCCATATATGTTCAAGTTTTGTTGGATACTCAAACCCCTTTTGTGACTTAGAATATGATAGATATTCTAGGTTTTACCACCTATAAAAATAATTTTATTATCTCTGGAATTTTTCAAAGCTTGACTCAATCAAACAAAGCAGTTGATTTGGTTGATCATTTAAAAGTGTATCAGCGGTCTTATGTTAATGTGACTTGTATTTAATGTCGGAAAAATTTACTTCTCAACTCCCTCAATGTCAAATTAAACCTGAAAAGCTCAGCATTCCAAGTGAAGTGATTTCACATTTTGCTGGGTATTGCAGGTAAAATCGACATTCTGCTGGACGTCTATTTGTTTTACAATCTCACGTCTCAAGGCTTGGTTAAACTGGGTCCTCAAAGCTTCCTCGAAATGAACCCAGCTTAGTAAACAGTCAACTAGGTTGGGTGATAGCTGGTACAGTCCGTTAAAGTTGCGTATCACTCTTGGCCAGTTCACATGACTTTTATTCTCACTAGACTTAATCACAACATTTGAGTATGCGCTATATATATATATGAGTAAGTCTTTTTGAAATCATCTTCTAAAGCTGTTCTCGCAAGTATTATTCTATTTCAGAAAAATTAATATTACATAGCAGCAGTCACATTTGACGTATAAAAAAATCTTTGAATACAGATTTGGTCCTCTCATGAGCAGTAAAAAATGCAACTAAAGTTTTGTGGCCCTGTACAATTAAAAATATTATTATCAAGCAGCTATAAGAAACCTTTAAGTTCATTTGAGTGTAATTCGTGCTTTCACTGTCAGGTGAACTCTAAAGTGATAACATCATTGAATATTTTATTCCAAAATAATTAAATCTTTAGCGACTTTCTCTTAGAGGGTAACTTCGGTGGCAGCCCTTAAAATCCATCCCCATCGCACATTTCGGCTTGATTAATTGCGAACACCAAACATATTTTAGGTTTCGTCCATCCCTCATAAATTAAGCGCAAAACGTGGAAATAAATTACCGCATTCAACATTTCTGGGTAAAAATGCGTTAAAGCAGACAAAACAATTATTACGCTGCCCTTGTTACACATCGGGGCTTGAAAGTAATAAAAATAACATCGTGCCCGGGTTTCATTATGTGTCCGAATTACGTGAGGCGTTCGACCAACTCTAGGTTAAGCCCCATCGTTCTATTCAAGTCCCTGTTTAATATTTGATGTCAAGGGTGAATATTTAATTCACGAAACAGCCCAACGTTGGCCATTTATTCCTATTTACTCCACTTAAGCCTAGAGCGTATACCAGAGCGATGGTGATTAGGAGTTTTACAACTTAGTTCGGTTACATAACTGGAAGTCTATATTTCCTGGATATTACCGGTCCTGGTCGAATGTTGGAGGTAATTAATTGATAATCTCCGGTAGACTGACGCCCAGTCAATTGCCAAAGTTTAATCAGGGAAAAGGCTTAAACCGCCCTTTGCATTTATCGTTCGCGTGCGGTGGGGTTTGTTTATTTGCCCATTTGGCCAGGGCACCGACAGTCGGCTTTTATTTAAAAGGTTGTAAATTGCTTTCGAAAACAAAACTGTAAAATAGTTAGCTTATCCATTTTACCATCGGCTATTTTAAGACCGCACTCGTTTTATGTTTCCAGGTAGCTTATCTCTGATCGTGGTCGGTGCCTACAATGTTACATTTTGCAGTTTTATCACAATTTACGCACGAGGTTATCTCGTTCAAGTTATTTTATTTTACATTTCTAACCACATGTGTGTATAGGGACGTCATTTTAAGCGATTCACTCAATTTGCTGTTTTCCTATTTCGGAGCAAAAAGAAAAGTTTATTTACTATGTCCTCAAGAGGACATCAAATCTGTATTTAGAATAGAGTGTTTGTAATGAGAGTGTGGCCATAAGGTGGTGTTGTCTTCTGTTGGCGCTGCCATGTTTTTCCAAATCTCATTTTCGGATTACGGATCTAAGAAGCTCTGAGAGTATTGCTACTCATCAATTCTGGTGGAGACAATAAAGGATGGAACTCTCTCAGGGTCGCCTCCCGAAAACGTTAAATTTCTTCAGCAAG
Organism: Taphrorychus bicolor; assembly: GCA_951812265.1. Classification (NCBI taxonomy): domain Eukaryota; kingdom Metazoa; phylum Arthropoda; class Insecta; order Coleoptera; family Curculionidae; genus Taphrorychus; species Taphrorychus bicolor. The sequence continues at coordinate 21,515,280 of OX638299.1, read as the reverse complement.
AGCTTTTCAAAACACGAAAAAAAAATTTTTTTTTGTTTCAAAATATGACTAAAGTAGCACACTGTTGCAATAAACTGCCTTCTTTTCTGTTTTAAAAAATGAGACCCTACTTTCGGTCTGCAAAAGTGCCAAAAATGCGATTCTCTGTACATTTCTCACAACTTATCATCTATCCCTAATTCTAGAGTTTTCTTCATTATTCCAATCCACGTCCAAATCACGATTGACTAATTGATGTACTTTAAGGATGGTATTACCTACACATAAGGGCAACAAACATTGGGGACTTCCGGCCAAAACATGGATCCAATGTGTGGGCAATTATTTTTTAATTACTACCTCCGCAATAACGAGTTAAAAAAACTTCTCGATTCAACGTAATAAATTGATTGATATAGATTTTCATGCTAAAATTATAAAATCCCATGTTACGTCATTTTTGAGACACCCTATACTATCTCGAACGTAAATATATGCCTTATTTATCATAAAACTACTAGTAGCTACTAATAATAGTATATTATACAACAAGCATTTAATGACAGGCGTTGTTCTCGAGGATGGGAAAACTATTGAAAATGTGCGAAAATACAAAGATGTAAAATTGGTGGTGACGATTTGGGGCAAATGATTACAATTCACAATCAAACTTTCACAGTTGTAATATTTTTGATAACAATATTATTCTTATTGAAATGTCCAGATTAAATATAAAATTTAACAAACCCATCTTTATCGATATGTCAATTTTAGATATTTCAAAAACTATTTTATATGTTGATTTTCATTACAACTATATTTGGTAAAATTTAAGTCTAATGCAAAATTATTATACAGGGTGTTTCTTTTTAAGTTGGACCATAGGAATTTCCATGCAATGAAGTTCGATGTTTTTTTTTAAATGAACCATAGCAAATACTACAGCAAAATAACCTGAAAGGAAGACCATTATTGAGAATGGTGGGCGGTGCTTTTAAATTGACGTTGCTGTCTGACATGAATTTTGCAGAATGAAGAGCCTTTGTATTCTTTTATTATCTCTTTTTAGGCCTGCTACTCGACCCAGAGGAGTATAGCGAAAGCACAAATGTCTTTTCTTCTAATGTGTACATTTTTGCTGACTCATCATGTCAACAACTCATCATGTCAATAGAAAACTACCAGCATACTCAACAATGGTCTACCTTTCAGGTTATTTTACTATAAAATTTGCTATGGTTCATTTAAAAAAAAAACATCGAATTTCATTGCATGGAAATTCCTATGGCTTATCTTAAAAAAAACACCCTGTATACAGATACTGATAGCTTAATTTATGAATTTACAGTTGACGATATTTATGAACATATTAAAGAAGATATACATAAGTTTGATACTTAGATTGAGATTATCCTGAACACAATATATACAGTGCGTTTTTTTTTTAACGCGCAACATAGGATTTTCCATGTTACATGTTCGGACCCATGTTGAGTAATAATCTATTAGCACCAAAGCTATGAAACTTGGCAAAATTAAAACTGAAGGTTCTAACTTTACCCGTACTGGCCAATTAGGTCTTGCAGATTTGGAATAATGCGTAAAAAGTAATTTATTTTCCAAAAAAAATTATCCTTTTACTTTCCTCGAAACTATCATGATTTGATTTTGAGCAGGTGCCTACCAAGTCATGTTACCACTACCAAAGTAACAAGACAAATTTACAAATTTTTTGAAGTTTAATGCTTAAACTATTTCCATTTTTTTTTATGTTCACCGGATCTCGGACTTTTGGAAACTCAAGTGCAAAGAGTAAAAAATTTATAATTACACGAATAGTACAAGTTGTTTTATTCCTCTTGTTATAAAAGCTTAGAAATAATAGCGACAAAACGTTCTAAATGCCAAAGGTACCTGCCATTTTACCTGCATTTGACATTTACCTGACATGCAAAGTTGAATAACAATAGCTACGAGGAGAGAAAAAAGATAAAATTTTTCAGAAAATAAATGCTGTTTTTCGCGTTTTTCCAAATCCAAAAAGTTTATGGATGGAAAAAAATATGACTGAATTTATAGGTTTATGTTCAGTAGACGAGAGTGATTAAAAAACTTGTTAAAAATGCTAAATGATAGCATTTTGGGACCCAGGGCCCCTTTTACACTAGGGCTCACGTAGACTTCAAGGTCAAAGTGACCCAGAACCCCGTCGTTATAACTACTAACGTTTGACACCTCGAACGAAGCGAGTGGTACAAGTTGCCCGAGAGACTAACGTTCATTAAATGCGTGTAGAATACCATACTTTATCCACGACCATGATTCCGGGTTTTCTCAAATATGATAGGTTATAGGTGCCACAAAGATAATTCAGAATTTTAAAACCACGAGTGGTTTTGCTAATCGACGGCGCGACGCTTGATGCGTCAGATAGATGACGGTCTAGTCGCACGTGCATGTTCATTTCAATGCTACGAGGGTGGACAGTAAGTTACTTCATTTTGTGGCCTATTTTAAGTAATTTTTAGTGAAAAGTACATATTTTAGTGAAACAGAGACACTGTAAGCTACATTTGTCTCAATATATTCTAATAGAGGGAAAATTATTTGAATTACCAGTGGCAACTACCTATTTCATGTTTAGGGTGATTTACTTTTTGAGTTGCCAGTTGCCTACTACATGTTTCGTTTCCATGACAACTCATTATGAACATGAGCAATGAACATTATTCACAAGTGAATAAAGATTAGCATTAATCTTGGAGTGTACAAATTATTATAAGGATCGTGGATAAAATCCATTACTATTGATTTATATGGAAGAAGTCGATGTTTCCATATTAATCATATGGAACTATCGAACCGACTCAAAAACTTAAATTTGAAGGTGAAAATCGTGGATTGCGGCCTTTAACAGCTTATATCTCGTTTCGATGAAGATTTTTCCAAAAATCTATAAGAAGAACTAAAAAAGTAGAAATATAGCGCTAGACGTTGAGCCCATTTTCGAATGTCTGCCTGGAACAGTTACTGAGCACGGGTGGCCCAAAAATAAGAGCAAATTTTGCACTTTTTTTTATTTGCTCGAAAATCGTGAGAGAGCATTGGTTCACATAGTGGTACGAAGATAAGACCTACAGTTTATGGTTCCTATGTAAAAAATCATTTTGATGCTTTTGTCGATAAAAGGAAAAGTTGATTTAAAAATGGCGGGAAATCCTTACTCTCTCACTACAGGCACACTATTATAGAAGATCTTTTTATACGCGACTGTCACACTCTGTACAGAAATATTTTATACAGGGTGTTACATAAATCCGTAGCAGAAACAACTTGTTTTTTTTGTAATGGCACACCCAACCCAAGCAGTGATCTACTAGGATATCTCTTTATTTACGACATTTACAAGTATACAGACATAATGTAACTGAATAGATATGTATATTTAAAATCTTTGGTGGTGAGCTAGTATCCGTCGGGATAGATCTCCCCAGGGTTATCCCCCACTAGACCTCTACTCATCCCCCTCTAGAGCTCTACAGGGCCGACCACCACCGCCAGTGGTACTCCTGGAACGATTCTCCCCAATAGAATATTAGTGGTGGACGCAGCTACGCTGTGGCTCATCCAATTTATTAATATTTGCCGTTCTCTCGATGACACTTGTGAGGCTTCGTGTGAGTACGCTTTGAAAGTGAAGGAAGTCGTGCAGAGCCAGAAGCAGGAGGCAAAAGTGACAGGACACCGATGCGTCCGCCTTAGTTCATCCACAAGGTTGGAGTCTCGCGGCTCATTTGTCTTCAGGAAGAAATTGAGAGTGTATCGCTTTTTCTTCAAATTTTCTTGGCTTCTTATGTTTTGTATATGCGTTACCGCCACAGCGACGACAAACACCTCGTCTGGGCTCGTCAAGTAAACCACCACGTTCGGTTTGCTGTCGGGAATCTCGGTCACCGGTCTTTTCCCACCTCTCATAGTCACTTTCCTTAGGCCACACTGGAATGTTGTGTACTTCTGGAGGACCCACTCCATGTCAATGAGAGGGTTTCTCCAGCCAGACTTCTAGAGGATCTTGTACCTTTGTCTGTACGTCTCTAAGCTCTCGTGTTTCAGTAGATAGATACCTTTTTTGGCGTAGCTTATTTCGGTTGTTCATTGGGGGAGGACTTGCCTTTGAGTTTGTGCTCGATCAGCTTGTTCCCGATCTTTTTTCTCCAGATCTCTGCAGCGTTTCAGTGTGGTGCTCCTTTTTTCGTTGGAGAAGATGTTTGCTGTTACATGAGTAACTACTGGGATCACCGTCAAATTTAGAAGTATAATTTTTTGAGAAGACGTGAGTTGTGATCCCAAAACCATTGTTTATCCTCCAGTTGTTCCTCCATTTTGTGATAATTTTCTGCGCTTTTTGTTTCCAACTGAATTAGGCCCAGGTATTTCCAAGAAACGGCTCCAAGTCCTCGTCCCCTTCCTCATCAGATCTTGTATACTGTTCGCATTTGGTCGTGTTTAGCGCTACGCGGCGGCGCTCGTCAGTTCTTCGGTGATGAGCTTGAGACTGCTTCTTGCGGTGGGAGCGTGACATTTAATATCGTCCATATAGGCAAGAATCCGACGTTTTCCTTGACTTGTTTCAGATTCAAGGCCAGTTTTGTGGTATTCTTGATTTCCCGGTGCAGAGGAAGTGCATCGATGAGCCTCTTGAGGCACGAATGGTGGACGGAGTCAAACGCCTTGCGAAAGTCATACCACGCAGAGAAGTTCTTTGTGTTTCGTTTCCTTGCCAGCGTCGTGATGCTTTTATCCTCCATAAGTCCGTGTGTTGTTCCCCAGATATTAGGTTGGGCGAACTGCTCCGGTGGAACTGCCCAGCTTGGAAGAGACTCCCTAAGGGTGGTTGTGACTACAGCTGTTACCATTTTGTAGTCAGGGTTTAACAGCGAAATGGGCTTATAGTTTTCATGATCACGTTCGTCGCCTTTGTTATGAATAAAGACTAGTCTGGCGCGCACATCACTCTCAATTAATTTTTGTTCTCCTGCAAGGATTTTCTGCGTTTCAGTGCTTATCAGATATATTGTGGCCGCAAAGGACTCATCGCACTTTTTTTGACGTAGTCTGTAGTTGCTTGGTGGTCGAAGTTTTGTACACTCGAATATCGCCACATTTTGCAAAGCCACTCCCGAAACGATGGTGTTTGATTGTTGTTTGCACTCTTGGAGTAAAGCTCACTGTTCAAAGTCGCAAAGTTCATTCTCTCACAAAGTCTGCATCCTCGACATTGAGCTTTCCTTCGACATTTTGGCGCTCCTGCAGCAGCTCTCTAGATGGGGAGTAGAAAGGTCTAGTAATTTCTTTATTTACAATATTTACAAGTATACAAATAAGTTATGTAACTGAATAAACATGCATATTTAAAGTATTTGGTGGTGAGCTAGCGCCTGTCGGGATAGATCTCCCCCGGATTGCCGTCCCCACTACGTCTCCACATCAGGCGGTCGTGGTGGTCGCCCCTCGCCTCTTCTGCGGCCCCTCTCAATTCTCCCTAACAGAATATTGGTGGTAGATACCGCTACGCTGTGACTCATCCTATTGGTCAGAATTTGCCACTCTCGCAGCGACACTCTGAGGCTTCGCCTGAGGACGCCCCGGAAGTGGAGGAAGTCGTCCGTAGCCAGAATCTCGCCATAGCAGCCCACAACGCAGGTGGCAAAAGTAACCGGACATCGATGCATCAGCTTTAGTTCGTCTACTAGATTAAAGTCGCGCGGCACATTTTGCGTTTCAAAGCTGTCAGTCTTCAGGATGGAGTTTACAGTGTACCGTGTTTTCTTCAACTTTTCTTGACTTCTTATATTTTGCAGGTGCGATACCGCCACCTCTATGACGAACACCTCGTCTGGGTTTGTCAGGTACACTACGACATCCGGCTTACTATGGTAGAGTGGAGTTTCGGTCACCAGTTTTTTCCCACCTTTGATGGTCACTTTTCTCAGGCCACACCGGAACGTCTCCTGGCAATGCGCCCTGCCAAACTGAAGGCGCCTGAAGCATCCACGGGGGGCCCGGAGGCATTTGTATAGTGTTTTCAGCAGCCAGTGGACCACGCAGTCGTGCCTGGTAGTGTAGGCGCTCTCAACGCAGGCCGCAGCAACATGGTAGGAAGTCTCCTCCGCTCCGCATCCTCTTCTACATTTCCACCTCTCAAGTCCAACGCACAGCCCGTGTAGTTGTTCCTCCGCAGCATTCAGGAGCATTGTTCTTCGCCAAGAATCTAGGGTTGGGGACGTGTGAGCCGGGACTGTCAACTTTTCATTTTCGTGCATAACTAGTCTGCCATAGTGCATGTTTTGCGACCACTTTTCCAGGAGTTCTTGATTTATTTTCTTTTTTATGGCGTCTGAAACCTTGTGGCAGCATTTTTTAATGTCATTCTCCTCCTCCGGGACGGTGACGTCGTACTTCTGGAGCACCCACTCCATGTCAGTGAGAGGGTTTCTGCAGCCAGACCTCTGGAGGATTCTGTACCTATGTCTGCACTTCTCTAGGCTTTCGTGTTTCAGTAGATAGATACCTTTTTTGGCGTAGTTTATTTCGGTTGTTCGTTCGATTGAAGCGAGTCCCAGGCCCCCTGTCCGAATTGGGAGGTAAACCGAGGCATTGGAGGAGGATTTGCCCTTGAGTTTGTGCTCGATCAGCTTGTTCCTGATCTTTTTGTCCAGATCTCTGCAGCGTTGCAGTGTGGTGCTCCTTTTTTCGTTGGAGAAGATGTTTGCTGTTACATAAGTAACCGCTGGAATCACCGTCGAGTTTAGAAGTACAACTTTTCGAGAAGACGTAAGTTGTGATCCCAAGACCAGGTTCAGTCTGTCCTCCAGTTGTTCCTCCATTTTCTGATAGTTTTCTTCGGTGTCTTTTTCCAACTGGATTAGGCCCAGGTATTTATAGCCCTGTCGTACCTGGGGGAGAAACGGTTCCAAATCTTCGTCCCCCTCCTCATCGGATCTTGAGTAGTGTCCGCATTTGGCAGTGTTAAGCGCCAATCCAAGTTCTGCGGCGGCACTCGTCAGTTCTTCTGTGATGTACTTGAGACTGCTTCCGGTGGGAGCGTGACATTTAATATCGTCCATGTAGGCAAGGATTCGATGCTTTCCTTGGCTTTTTTTAACGATTTTGGGACTTGTGTTTATGTGGTCGATTAGCCCCGCAGTCACTAGCGTGAAGAGAAGTGGGCTCATAGAGTCTCCCTGCAGCACCCCCCTCCGCACCGGTATTGGCGCTGTCTGTTTCTTCTGCAGTTGAATTCTGAGTGACCAGAGCTTCAAAGCCAGTTTTGTTGTTTTCTTGATCTCCCGGTGCAGAGGAAGTGCATCGATAAGCCTCTTCAGACACGAGTGGTGGACGGAGTCAAACGCCTTGCGAAAGTCATACCACGCAGAGAGGTTCCTGGTGTTTCGCCTTCTTGCCAACGCCGTGATGCTTTTGTCCTCCAGAAGTCCGTGTGTTGTTCCCCAGATATTTGGTTGGGCGAACTGCTCCGGTGGAATTGCCCAGCTCGGAAGAGACTCCCTAAGGGTGGCCGTAATTACGGCTGTGACCATCTTGTAGTCGGTATTTAACAGCGAAATGGGCCTATAGTTTTCAGGATCACATTCGTCGCCCTTTTTATGGATAAGCACGAGTCTGGCGCGCACATCAGTTTCAGTCAACTTCTGTTCTCCCGCAAGGATTTTCTGCGTAGTGTTTATCAGATATGTTCTGGCCGCAGGCAGCACTTTGTAGCTGTAGTTAGGGATTCCGTCCTCCCCGGCCGCCTTCCAGGGAGCCGCCCGCGCCAACGCCTCGTCGCACTTTTTTCTGACGTAGTCTGGAGTTGTTTGTTGGTCAAAGTTTTGTGCACTCGAATATCGCCTTATTTTGCAAAGCCACTCGCGAAATACTGGTGTTTGGTTGTTGTTTGCACTCTTGGAGTAGAGTCCACGATAAAAAGTCTCCGCGTCCTCGACATTCAGCTTCCCATCGACATTTTGGCGCTCCTGCAGCAGGTCTATAGATGGTCTTTCGTGAAACCTCCTTCTGAGTAGATTTGCTTCATCACGGATTTTTTGTTTTCCCAGTTTTTCCTTCAGCATTGCCAACCTTTCTTCAGTGGAAGCGATGTAGTCTCTGATGGACATTCTCAGCTTTTTTATGATTTTGGCTTGCGTGAACAGTCGTTTTGGGAGACCTTTTCCGTGCAAGTCACGGATTTCCTTAGCACTGTTGATGCGTTTCTGCAGTCTAGTTATCTGGTCCTCAGTTCTTTTATGTGCTGGTTTGATTGGTTTCTTGCTTACTAGTGAGTCTCTGAGAACTTTTGTTGCGACGTAGATAGCATTCTTTATAGCTTTTCGCTTTTCTACTTCTGTAAGTGTAGTTTGCTGTTGGATTTCGGCAATCTTGTCTTGCAGAATTCCGTCAACCAGTGCAACAGTCCTCTTGTTTTGAGGTCTTATTAGGAATTTTTTGATTTTATGCTTTCTGCAACTCACGCATCCAAACAACTTGTCAAAGTAGGCCTTTATTTTTTGATATATTGGCTCTTGCCTGGCAGGGTGTGGCGTTTCGGGTGTTGGAGGTTGTAGGTGACCCTCCTCACCGTCGGCCTCTATTCCTGCAAGGCTCCTGTTGGGTGCGCTGCTGCAATTGGTTTCCTGCCTCGGTTCCTGAACGACATGTAGGTGCTGTTCCGGGTCGGCCAAGTCCTGCTGGTTGTCAAAGTCTTCATTTTCGGTCGCTTCTTCTTCCGGTGCTTCGTCCACCGGTCCGTGCTCTGCCACGGCGGCCTCGGGGGCCGCCCCATCGTTTGCGCCGGGTAGTGGATCGTTATTGCGCATATAATAAATATCTGGGTGGCTTTCTCGGAGTTTCGCCGCAATTGCTTTCTCTGATCGACCAGGAAAATTGTCGCAAATAGCCCTAATACGGGCCGTTGGGAGAGTCTCCGGTCTGTTCAAGTACGCCCTTATTAGTTCCCCCAGTTCGGCCTCCGTCCACTTGCTGCTGCCCTGCCTGGCTGCTTGGTTGGGATTTTTTAGTTCAAGGTATTTCTTCTTGATTGCGGCCAGAGATCGTCCCGGTAATTGGTTTTGTGCCTCCTCCAAATCCCTTTTTGTGAGCACAGTCCGGTCCTGTGCAAAATCTCGAAGAGTGTTTATTTCGTCCGGTTTCCATGTAGACATATTTGTTGTTGTTATCGCGTACCTCTACCCTTTTTTTGCGTTGGACGGTTTGGTACGAAATGTGAATACACTCGTTTGCAAACAAGGTCAAATGAGTCTCTTGAAGAATTAAGAACTTTACGTACTTAAGTTTTGGGGAAAACACGAATTATGGGGGACACCAGACGGGGGAAATATACACCCGCACTCGATGAAAGACGGCACTCGACACTTAAGCAGTTCTGAGGTGCAGAGGCAGTTTGCACGCTCAATTTCTCACCACCCTGGATAGCCTGTATTTTTGCCTTCTGGCAATCACACGCGGCTGGACAGTCCGATTTGCTTGTTTTCCTAATTATGAGTTCTCCGGACTGACTTAAGTGACTATCGTCGCGTTTTCGCGCTAAAGACACCGATTTTACCGCACACGTTGGCGTTTTATCGGAACTTCTCGCTATACGTCCGCACTCAACGATAGTCCGGCAAGGTCTAGTGGCTAGCACTGCTGACTGTTGTCTGAAGAGCCGAGTTCGAACGCAGAGCTTTTGTGACATTGTGTCATCCTCACGTGTGAAAAGTGCACTTTTTCTCACTACTTTAACATCATCTTTTTTTTTTTCGAAATAGGAATAGAGTAAATTGGGCGAAACTCTTTAAATCACGTCCTTGTACAATGGGTCGAAAAGCAATACGTATTATTCATATATTACAACTGGTGTTCAACAGAAAAAGTCATCTAGAAAGTTTTTGAATTTTTGCCAAAAACGACGACATAATCAAAGTAAATGAATTTTTGCTCTTTTCTTTTGACATTTTCCACCCAACTAGATTCAACGTTTACAAATGAACACCTATTTTCCCATAATAAGGTAAGTAGAGTACGAAATTCTTTAGGGGTCCAATCGATCGGCATCGAGGTGACTGACAAAAATTTATGACCTGTCGGGTTTTCAAAAATAGATGTAGCTCTAAGTGAACCCTCATATTTTTGTTTGCGCTTTCGCTCTTTGCCTGTCAGAGGCAGCAGACTATAAATTTCGTCAAAGATGTGCGAATGCCGCGTTTTTTTGGCCGCTCCCTCTGAACGAACACGTCCTGTAAACATTGTCGTAATAGAGTGTCATTTTAGGGGACGAATTATTTATACGTGTTTAGTGAAAAACGCGGACGAGACACGAAATGGTATGCGACGGTCTCATGAAAAAGGGATATTTTTTTAATAAGGTAATTACGGTTGTTATTATTTGACCTTAAGACTTATTCTTTCCACACACAGTTTTCACATCGCTAGAACGAACCTGACTTAAGTTTTCTTCAGTGGGTCAGATGTAGGACTTCATGTCAGCCAAGAGTGAAATATAAAATTCGAACCCAGAAAATAGTTCTAGTAGGGTTCAGTGATTCAGGCTACTGAATCTCTAATCCAATTAACAATGATGTTATCTTTAATAGACTGTAGCTGCGACAGACACTATTGTCATCTTGGACATGTCAAATGAGAAGGACCAGTGGAATGTTATATCTGATGGTGGACAACCTGAGAAATAGACTTTCATAATGCCAGTGGAGGGGTCTATGACTATATGCCAGATGAAGCAATAGATTAGACAAAGTAAGATGAAAAAAGTACATAAAAAAGAAGTATAAAATCTTCAAGAACTATTCCTGAAGAACAATTTTAATCCAAAGAGGGGGCTGGTACAGTTGAGGGAAGTCGTTATTACTCATTTTTTTCGAAAATTTCCTTTAGGCATTAAGATACATAGAATGAACAAAATAGAAAATTGTAGGTGGTGGTAGAACTTAAAAACATTTATAATAATATCAATTTTTAGAATAAATATAATAATAAGCTTCGCTTACCTGAAACAAACTATACAATGGAAGTTGACTTGAAAGTTATATTAAAACACTGTCATGGGAATATAAATTGAAACGACATTTGTCACAAATGTCAACAAGTGACATTTTTGAGAAACTCGGGGTAACCTTGGAAATGTAGATCATCTTGAAAAATATGGTAAAATATACTTTAGAGTTTAGTCGTTTTTAATCCGAACTAACCTAACCAATCCCTCGTGAAAAATCAAAGCAGCCCGTCAGGGTCCTATAATGTGGTCCCTAAATGGCCGCTTGGTCCCTTATAGCAACGTAGGCCTGCATGGCCAAAGCGGCCCGTCAGGCCACTTTGTCTTTAACTATCCTGATCAAACAAAAAATATAACTTTTACCATATTTTTCAAAATAATCTACATAATTTACTCCGAGTTTTTCACTAATGTCACTTGGTGACATTTGTGACATATGTCGTTTCAATTTATATCTCCTTGGCAGTGTTTAGTTTGTGTCAGGTAAGCGAACTTATTATATTTATTCTAAAAAATGATATTATTATAAATGTTTTTAAGTTCTACCACCACCTATAATTTTCTATTTTGTCAATTTTATTAATTCATAAAGAAAATGTTCGACAAAAATGAGTAATAACGATTTCCCTCAAGTATACCAGAACCCCAAAGAGTATCTAGTAAATGCCAAGATACTTCTTGCAGGAGTCGACTTAAATAACACTGCAAAAGGGGTCCTGGGGTAAAAGCTGCATGCCTTACGAAGTGATTGGTGCTTGAGAATTGGTTGTTTCTCCAAGCCCACAAAATAAATGGCTCTACAAAGAGAAGTGGGGGAAACATTTGCTAAAGGACAAGATGTTTCACATAAAGGTTGGGAAATACTGGTTAATGGAAATTAAAAAGCAATAGTCATTTGTTCTGCTGATAAACTCTACTCAAAAAAAAATTAAAGCTTTAAAAGGAGCTTTCTAACAACAAATAAAAATATAAAAAATGAGACCCGAATAAATGAGCAATATTTTAAATGCTCTCTGGCAGATCTCCCCGAAAAACTATCTTAATTATACGAAAGATTACATCCAGGTGCTTCGCAAAGAAACTTTTCCACTCCTTCCCCTAATCGCATTAAAGCGAATAAAAACTTCGACCACCGAGAAATTCTGCGTTAGGCAAAATGTACAAACTTTGCTTTCAACCCCAGTTACTGCGAAATAAATTAAGTTAAAAGTGATAAATGTCTCTTTAAGCCTATGGCTAGTCGAGAGGATCAGGTTTCGGGTTTAACGAGCAAATCAGAAAAAGCGATTTTTCGTGTGTCTTTCCACATTTTAACACTCGAGGAAAAAGTCTTTGCAAAAGATTATTTGTCGAACACAATGGCCTTTCTGCTCGGCCATAAATCAAAATTCCCATATTTCTGGGTTATCATTATTTCGGCACTGAAGTCTCCAAAGTCTGGATAAAGAATGCGGAAACATGTCATTTTTGCCAGACGGTTGTCGCAGTGCTTCATTTCGGTTGGCCCATTGAATTACGGCTTTTCTGGGAACTTTGTGGATTATGAAATTGGAGTTTTTGTTGTAATTATTAATATGTCATTTTATAGATATTAATCATGCTGCCAGTCATCGGAGACGGGGCAATGCTTCAATGGCTTTTGATTCCTTGAAACTTGATTTATAGGAATTAGCCTAACGGTGGCGATATCGACTGGAAATTCAAATGCAGCGGGAATAATTGATTGGAGTTGGAATTGGTTACTAAGCTAATCTAAGTTTAATAGGTGATCAGGAATAAATTTAACACCTTTTACTTAATTGATTTCCCAACTAACAATTTACGTTAAAATCACCACATTTTGACTTGTATTGAAGCTGAAAATTTTGGATGCACTGACTTCAACAGGAAAAAATTACTTATGTTTGATTGCCTTTTTCCCAACTTGGGGAAAGAAAACAAGATAAACTTTAAGTAAAAAACAGGGCAGTAGGGATTTTGTTTCCACCGAGTTGAATAAACCGAGAAGTTACGTTTTCCTCTTTCAGGTTAGAAAGTGGGCAAATTGAAGTAAAATCTGCCTTGTTTTTATCCCAATCTTAACCTATAAATTCCGTTGAAGATTGACAGGCAAAGAGAAAACGTTTGTTTGTATTTCCGAAGAAAAATATGAAAGCAAAACGCGGCACTACTGTTTACAAAATGGCGCCTTAACTCTGTCTCGATGTAAATGTATTTTTATATGATTTTATTGTGGACATTGCAGAATCGGTATGCGACTATACATGTGACCCGATAAGCAAATTCGTATGGGAATGAAATTTTATTGACAAATAAATATGTAATGCGTCCCTAAAACTTAAGCGCCTTTAAAATATTAACTTTTCGGATTTTTATTTAAGGTAATTTAATAAATGCCATTATAACCTCAAAATATAATTTCCATATTTAAACCTAAAAATATTTGAAATGTTATTTTTATTGTACGAAGACCTGGAATTAATAAAACATCAAAATACGATTTTTAAATATGATGAAGGAAAATTTGTCGCTAAAAAATATGGCTGCCAAATGGAAGTCTGACCTTATGGTTATATTTTCCAATTTTATTAACCCCAAAGTTAAAATGGACAAATTGTCTTCAGCAAAACACAAAAACCCTGCAAGCCAAGGTTAAAATATGGGCAAATTGTGGGCAAAAATAACAAAAGACCTTTCATTCCCGATTCGTGCTCCGATTCGGTAGGGTCTGTAAGAAAATCGTAGTTTTTCATTTGGTTGTTACTTATTAAATTTTCTTCTTTATCTGATGAAGTTTGACAGTTTTCGTCAACTTCACATTCTGTACCATACACATTCTGTACAAACATACTGTTGAATATATTAATGGTACTTTACTGGACTTATCTGTGTCATCTACCTTCGATTGATCTGCCAAAACATCTCTGTGTTGTGGAAATGCAGAGCTCGTTATTTTTGCTTGATTGTAATTATTTATTTTCCTGTAATATTGTGTAGTATACCTATAAGGTTTTATTTTATTTAAATTTGTTTTAGACATTTTTAACGATGAATTTAGTTAAAAGAGAGTATTATGAATGTGGAGAACACTAACGCATCACAGAGCTTATTTTTGCTTGGACATACTTTATGCTTCACTGATGGACTAAACCATTTTTACAAAAAAAAACTCAAATTTCAATTAAGGGCGTTTTTTTTTATGTAACATTTTGAAGTAGATTTTAACCAATGGTATGTTATATTTTCCTTGAGGTTAATTAAAGGGGTAAATCTATACCACAAAGTTAATAAAAAATTGTTGGTGGAATATCATTGACCATGAGGGATTAGCAACTTGTTAATTTCACTAGAATTTGACATAAATATTATCCTGCAGATTTTAAAAATGGATGGCAATTTTTATGTCTAAATTAAGTAACTTTTAACCTACTGAATGAAGATTAAAATAACCTTAACCCGCAAGCTGAATTTCTGGTAATTTTGAAGTTAAGTATTTCTACAAATTATCCCACTTGGTAATGGTTTACTTTGAGGTCGCATAACGTGGTTATTATCTACTAAATACTAACCAAATGAACGTACCTTATAGTTCTACGACCAGGAAGAAGTTATTTATGTTTTTATCATGTAAAATATAACCACTTTAACGGGCTTGATAGGGTTTCTTAACAATAAAGGAATATTTTAAGTTATAAGTTAGTAAAATTTTACCAATTTTGGTTTTTATTTTCTTTCCACGGGTTAACAATTTCTCAATTTGCTATTTGGGATTGTCTTTAACTAATGAGCTACTCTTAAACTTAATCAAAACGTGTTGTTAACATCCTTCTTCTTGTTTTCAATAAATAGTGGTAAGTTGACGGGTATAGGACGGAGCTCTCATTTAAAAATTTACCGACGTTTCAATTGTATATCGCATTCTTCCTCAGGGCTATAAATATAAAGTCGAAATTGTATAATGGGCAGTAGACACGCAATCCAAAAGAGGAAAACATTGTATCTTGTAAGAAGCCACTTATGTGAGAGCATTCTACATACTACTCTCCACATCTTTAATTTAAAATAAACTGCTCGTCAAAATAGTCGGAACGGCCAATTTTTTGCTCATTTTTGAAAGGTTGTATCTCAGAGACGCTTTCACCGATCTCAATGAAGTGACATGATTCTAAAAGCCCATTTCTTCTAGAATCACAAAAGGTTTGCGATAAACATTTTTGGTGAGAACTATACAGGGTGGATTAAAATGTCGTGAAAAAAGTACTAAACTTTAACCCACTGCATTTGGTTGCTAGAGTTATTTCAAAACTTTCCCTACAATGGCATTTAAAGATCCTGATGAATATCTCGGGACATGTTTGGCCGATTTTTGAGTTTTGATGTGTGAAAGAAGTTACAGGGGTTTGTTAAAAAGTCCGTATTTTGTCCAAAAATCTGCCGAAATCACTAACTTTTATGTCTATAGAACGAATTTTTTATTAACACTCAGGGGAATCTAGCCTAAACTGATATAAAGTTAACCTACTTTTCAAGAAAAAATATTAATTTACAATCATGCAGGGTGAAACAAAGGTCAATGCAAAATTCTTAAACTTAGCGGCTTTCTTACTTGCCCCCTGATGTTAAGAGTTACATTAGAACTTGCATTTTTATAACATTGAGAGGTCCTAGTTCATATCTCGGGACCTGTTAAGAGTTACCTTAGAACTTGCATTTTTATAACATTGAGAGTTCCTAGTTCATATCTCGGGACGTGTTTGGCGGATTTTTCATTTCTGTTCTACGAAAAAACTTACCGGGGTTTGTTATAAAGTTCGTATTTTATCCAACAAACTGCCAAAATCACAAATTTTATGTCTACAGAACTGAATTTTATTAAGACTTGGAAAAACATAGCCTAAACTAACATAAAGTTAACCTGTTTTTCAACAAAAAATATGAATTTACAATCATACAGGGTGAAACAAAGAGCAATGCAAAATTCTTAAACCTTAGGGACATTCTTACTCACCCCCTAATGTTAAGAGTCACATTAGAACTTGAATTATGATAACATTGGGAGGCACTGATTTATATTTCGGGACATGTTTGGCGAGTTTTTAATTTTTGTTCTACGAAAAAAGTTACACGGGATTGTTAATAAGTTCGTATCTTATCCAAAAAACTGCCAAAATCACTAACTTTTACGACTATTGAACTGTCTTTTTTATTAACATTTAGGGGAAAATCTAGCCTAAACTAACAGAAAGTTGATCTGTCTTTTAAGAAAAAATATGAATCTACAATCATACAGGGTGAAACAAAGAACAATGCAAAACTCGTAAACTTTAGCGACATTTTTACTCGCCCCCTGATATTAAGAGTCACTTTAGAACTTGCATTATGATAACGTCGAGAGATCCTGACACCTGTCATATCTTGGGACATGTTTGGCGGGTTTTTCATTTTTGTTTTACGAACAATTTTACAGGGGTTTGTTAAAAAGGTCGAATTTTATCCAACAAACTGCCAAAATCACTAACTTTTACGTCTAGATAACTGATTTTTTATTAAGACGTAGGAAAATCTAGTCTATGGAAACATAAACTTAATCTGTTTTTTCAAGAAAAAATTTAAATCTACAATCATCCAGGGTGAAACAAAGGAAAATGCTAAATTATTAAACTTGAACGGCTTTCTTACTGGCCCCTTGATGTTAAGCGTCACTTTAGAACTTGCATTATGATAACGTCGAGAAATTCTCAGTCATATCTCGGGACATGTTTGGCAGGTTTTTGATTTTTGTTTTACGAAAAAATTTACAGGAGTTTGTTAAAAAGTTCGAATTTTATCCAAGAAACTGCCAAAATCACTTTTACGTCTAGATAACTGATTTTTTATTAACACGTAGGAAAATCTATCAGTCCAATCATACAGGGTGAGACAAAGGGCAATGCAAAATTCTTACAACTTTAGCGATATTCTTACTCGCCCCCTGACGTTGAGAGTCATTTTAGAACTTGCATTATGATTACATTTAGAGGACCTGATTTATATCTCGGGACATGTTTGGTGGGTTTTTTAATTGTTGATATACGAAAAAGACTACAGGGGTTTGTTAAAAGTTCGTATTTTATCCAAATAACTGCCAAAATCACTAACTTTTACGTTTATAAAACTGACTTTTTATTAATACATGAAACACATAACACATGAAAATGTAGCCTAAACTAACATAAAGTTAATGTTTTTCAAGAAAAAATATGAATCTACAATCAAACAGGGTTCATAACTTTATCCGCCCCCTGATATTAAGAGTCACTTTAGAACTTGCATTATGATAACATTTATAGGCCCTGATTTATAGCTTAGGACGTATTTGCCGGTTTTTTCGTTTTTTACGAAAAAAATACAGGTTGTTTCAAAAAATTACTTATGTTATTACAAATGTCCCGAGATATAAATCAGGTCCTCTTAATGTAATCATAATGCAAGTTCTAAAATGACTCTTAACGTCAGGGGGCGAGTAAGAATATCGCTAAAGTTGTAAGAATTTTGCATTGTCCTTTGTTTCACCCTGTATGATTGTAGATTCATATTTTTTCTTGAAAAAGAGATTAAGTTTATGTTTGCGTAAACTAGATTTTCCTACGTGTTAATAAAAAATCAGTTATCTAGACGTAAAAGTTAGTGATTTTGGCAGTTGGATAAAATTCGAACTTTTTAACAAACCCCTGTAAAATTGTTCGTAAAACAAAAATGAAAAACCCGCCAAACATGTCCCAAGATATGACTCAGGACCTCTCGACGTTATCATAATGCAAGTTCTAAAGTGACTCTTAACATCATGGGGCGAGTAAAAATGTCGCTAAAGTTTACGAGTTTTGTATTGCTCTTTGTTTCACCCTGTGTGATTGTAGATTCATATTTTTTCTTAAAAGACAGATCAACTTTCAGTTAGTTTAGGCTAGATTTTCCCCTAAATGTTAATAAAAAAGACAGTTCAATAGTCGTAAAAGTTAGTAATTTTGGCAGTTTTTTGGATAAGATACGACTTATTAACAATCCCGTGTAACTTTTTTCGTAGCATAAAAATTAAAAACTCGCCAAACATGTCCCGAAATATAAATCAGTGCCTCCCAATGTTATCATAATTCAAGTTCTAATGTGACTCTGAACATTAGGGGGTGAGTAGGAATGTCCCTAAGGTTTAAGAATTTTGCATTGCTCTTTGTTTCACCCTGTATGATTGAAAAATCATATTTTTTGTTGAAAAACAGGTTAACTTTATGTTAGTTTAGGCTCTGTTTTTCTAAGTCTTAATAAAATTCAGTTCTGTAGACATAAAATTTGTGATTTTGGCAGTTTGTTGGATAAAATACGAACTTTATAACAAACCCCGGTAAGTTTTTTCGTAGAACAAAACTGAAAAATCCGCCAAACACGTCCCGAGATATGAACTAGGACCTCTCAATGTTGTAAAAATGCAAGTTCTAAGGTAACTCTTAACATCAGGGGGCAAGTAAGAAAGCCGCTAAGTTTAAGAATTTTGCATTGACCTTTGTTTCACCCTGTATGATTGTAAATTCATATTTTTTCTGGAAAAGCAGGTTAACTTTATAACAGTTTAGGCTAGATTTTCCTGAATGTTAATAAAAAATCCGTTCTATAGACATAAAAGTTAGTGATTTCGGCAGATTTTTGGACAAAATACGGACTTTTTAACAAACCCCTGTAACTTCTTTCATAGATCAAAAATCAAAAATCGGCCAAACATGTCCCGAGATATTCATCAGGATCTCTAAATGCCATTGTAGGGAAAGTTTTGTAATAACTCTAGCAACTAAATGCAGTGGGTTAAAGTTTAGTACTTTTTACATGACATTTTAATCCACCCTGTATAGTTCTCACCAAAAATGTTTATCACAAATCTTTTGTGATTCTACAAGAAATGGGCTTTTAGAATCATGTCACTTCATTGAGATCGGTGAAAGCGTCTCTGAGATACAACCTTTCAAAAATGAGCAAAAAATTGGCCGTTCCGACTATTTTGACAAGCAGTTTATATATCAATGTGATAAAGGACCGGAGTTTTATAATAATTTGTCTTGGCAGTTTTGCTGTATTATTTGTGCCCAATGTTACATATTATATTACTTTAAAAAAGCAAAGCAAGTGGCAATTTTTCAAAAAAAATAATGTCTCAAAGGCAATAAAAAAATAAATATCAATATATTATTTTCGCAGTCTCCTAATTTGACCATATTCTGAAATTGTCTATTGCATCAAGGTTCGTTATCGAAGGGAAAGCATTTATGGTATAATTCGTATATTTTAATGCAAGTCTGAGGGATTGGTTTCAGCACACTTTAGCTCCCAAAATTCATTAAAAATTTGATATAGTCACAGCAATTTCTGCCTGTATAAATAATATAATTTAGCCATTTAATAAACATGCCATATTTTTAAACGTTTTGATATACAGGGAGGTGAAAAAAAAATAAAACATTAATAAATCAATTAGAAAGTGTATTAATGTAAATAGAGAAAAAATAGAGAATATAAATAAATAGAGAGAGACCATTTTTCCTAGTTATTAATTATTATTTACCTAAGTTAATTTAACGTATGTATTGATTGTATTAGAATTGCAGGCTTCTTAACAATAATTGGTCTAAAAACTCTAAAACTAAACAGTGTCAAAATTGTAAATAAAACTGTATTCATAAATTTGAACTTTTAACGCCCTATATATAAAAACGGAGGAACTACTTACTAAAGCTGTTAGGCTACATCCTAGTAGTAGTGGTGGCGCGGAATTTCAGTCCACTTGGAGTACATCGGTACTTAATTCAGAACTCGCCGAGACCCCACGCCACCACTACCCCCTCCCACTCTCGACTGCAGCGCGACGACGCGCGTCGCGGCTGGGGAATAAATACCACGGAGCTCACCACAGTCGAATCAGTCAACGTCGGGAAGGACGGGATATCACTTCGCTCATTGAATCTCCGTAGTAATACAGAAAGTATATTTGCTCATTTGCAGTTGTCGACCTGACATGCCCCTGAGTTGAGATGTTACACGGCAAACAACTGCTTAATAACTTGAGAAGTCTGTAGTAATGCCACAATGAGAATTTTCGCCATGGAAAGCACATCTAAAATCCCGTTAGACTAATAACGTCCGTGCGTTTGCATTATCGCTGAATTAAATGGTTTCCGCTCGTCTTCCTATCAAACAGCCCTGCAAAGTAATAATGCTCCTTTGTGCGATAATAACCTCATTTATCAGCTTGATGCACGCGGTTAGCTTGAGCACGGCACTTGTTTTTCCCTGCGGAAAGTTTTTTTTTGCAGGAATGAGTTCATCACTGGAGTCCTGGGTGTAATCTATATGAAGATTTATGTTACATATATTAGAAGTAAAAATGTGTTGTTGCTGTTGCTGTTGCTGTTGCTGTTGAGTTATCGATTATGAAGTCATCAAATGACTGCCAAGATAAACAATACTTAATCTAATATACTTTAGCTACGAATGAAACTCTGGTAAACAAAAAATGTACTCTGATGGTCACCGATCAACCCATCTGCCCAGAATAAAAATCAATTTTATTCTGTGCCATCTGCATACTAGTTTCGGGGAATAATCTTCATCTCAGCTGCTTGCGAAATTGAAGGCCAACGTTTAGGCTAATTAAACCAAAAAAGAATTGTTGAAGCAGTGAAATATTTTACACGAATAGACGACATCAACCGGCGTTACAATCATTCACAAATTCACTCAACTAAGAGACAGAAAAATTTAGAAGTGATTAATCAAATATTGAAGTTAACGGTTAAGAGATATAATCTACAATGTCCTCTGCTCTAAAATGTCAGCGTATGTCTGCAGTCAGAGCGCTGCGACTTTTACATACGTGACTATAGTCAACACGACGTAAAAGTTGGTTATTAATCCTTTTGTCAACTCTGCGTTGCTTTTGCTGGTTGTTTCGATTTTCGATAACTATAGAATGAGTTTTTGTCGACATAAACGATGTTTTAAATAAATTTATATGCACTAGAATTATTCGAAACTTCGAAAGCCGAGCTTGCAACAGTAAACTAAAACCTGCGTTTTATTAACTATCCCTCCTAAGGGGTCAAACTCACATTTCTCATGTTCGATAATTAATTTCAACTTTCACTCTTCAACAGCTTGCAAGAACCTGTTTCTTTGGTAGTTTTCTTGTAGAAGATTTCAGTAGTATTACACCAGATCCAGGGATACATTATTGTGAAGATGATAAAGTAACCAAACAGTTTATGCATAATATAAGACTGGTACATAAAAGAAACCATTCTATCCTTAAGAATGTAGCAATAAAAAAATTCTTCAACTAAATGTGAGTCACAGCCATCCAAATTATGACAAACTGGAGCCTAATTTGGCAATTTAAGTTGAATAGATTGTGCTTAGGCTCTAAATATTTCTCAGTAAAATGTCAGTGATCTTTACTTCTTACTCCTCTTGTCTGGTAGATGGTTTTTTATTTAAATCAAAATTTAAAAATTGACAATTAGTTAAATATTTATCTCTAGAAATAATTTTAAAATTTTAGCAATTTTGTATTCTTGCGCTTTCTCACATATATCATTTTAGCAGCGCTCACCTAGCTAATAAAAAAAGACGATCAACGTCAAAGACACCACTGCCAAGATCAGATATCTCCGTCTTATCGCCGCATAAGGTGGCGACAGACTTTCCTTGTTTCCGCCAGTTATTGTTATCTACGACCGACAAACATGAAACTCTGACAAGTGGCGGATGTACGAGGAAAATTAATTAGAAGCTGGCCGGCTCTTTTGTTCCAATTTCAATTAAATAACTTAGTCGGCCCCAAGGCAGCGAGTTTTCCTGGATCGAAATTTGTATGGTTGATTACACCTTGGTCTAAGTGAAAGCATCGAAGCGAAATGTTGGTTTAGTAATGAGAATTGTTCCCCAGAAGGATCTTAAGGAGATAAGATAATATTTAGATGGGACAACATTGAATGGAAATGGAAACAACGTACTTATGACGTCATTTAACATTAACACTCAAGTGTGTGTTCTGATGTGGTCTTGTGATAGAGTGAAATGTTATTTTAGATGTATGACAAACGTACGCAAAATATAAGCGCCAGAACTAAAAAAATAACAATTATATACAACCAAAAACCTTATATATACTCTCTGCGTTCGGATGTTACAACTTTACCATTGGTTTTACCTCTGGTATAAAGAAATATTAACAAATTCATTCTTCGATATCACCAAATTTTAAAGCAATTAAACAATAATTGTAATACTATTCTGTACATCCATTAATACCTCTATTCATTTCCAGTTCCTATATTAACGTTTAATTTCTAGGGGCGATAAAGAAAGCAATCCGTTTAAAAGGCGTTACAGGAAACGACCATTTACACAAACATTTTCCATTGCAAATTCTGGTTCCACTGTTGGTAGTACGTGGCTAATGGACCGCGTTCTGTCCAAGCCATTCATCTAAAACGCTGATGTCATCGTGAGGGCTTTGTCGCTTGTAGCAGGGGCCTAAGGTCTTATGGTCAAATATACCGATCTATTATATTACGAAACATTTCATGGCGGTTTTATACCCAGTTGTTAAACGAGTAAGGCGGAAGGAGGTCGAATTTCGTGACACGATTTTACAATTTAAAAATAAAAATCGATCCATTAAATAAAAAGCAGTGGACCAAGAACCGAGCCGAGACACTCCCGATCTCATCCAAAACTCCATCCACAGTTAAGCAGACTACCTTTCTCCATCAGGATATGAGTGAAACCAGCACTGAGACGCTCCTCTGAAGTTATACACTTCAGGTTCTTGCAACAGCACTTTATGATTGACACAATCAAATGCTTTTGTGAAGTCACAGAAAACACTCAACTTAACAACGCGCAGAGCGTTGTTAAGGTGAGTTAGAGGTGGTCCAGAAATAAGAATAAGGAACTATCCCCCAAGGTTTCTCCCCCCCGCCCCCCCCCCCGCTTGGAATTTTCAGAAACGGACCCCTAAAACGAGTCCTATTTTTCATCAAATTTTTGTAAGAAATGCGATGTCACAGTCAAAATTAAAAATTCCGCATTGTCAGTTCAGCTAATTTGGACAAATCCAAATGCAAACCCAATAAGTGACTCCTCATTGTCAAGAAACGCAAAAGAAAATTAAAAAATTGAGTTTGAAATGTGCGGTACAGAATTTTCAAAAACAGGCCGCTACAGTGACTATACTAAATATTTTAGTTTTTTTTTATTTCTGCAATTAAATTTTAAATATCTACTAAATTTTGAATATTAGAATCCCTATTGTTTCTTTAAATTTTAACGTTTCATTACGTTAACTTCAAAAGCAAGCTTTCCCAATAAACGCACTACTGAAGTAAAAAAATTGAGTTTGGCATATCCAGTTAAGAATTTTCAAAAACAGGCCTCTGATGTAACTATACCTCTTAGTTTTTTTTATTCTGCATTTAACTTTGAGTTATTTACTAACTTTGGAATTTTCAGAAACGGACTCCTAAAGTCAACCTTATTTTTCATTACATTTTTGTAAGAAGTGCGCTATCAAAGTATAAATAAAAAATTCCGCACTGTCAGTTCAGCTAATTTTTAGATATAAACTGTATAAAGACAAATTCTAGTCGTCGACAAAATTGACTTGATCCTGCCTTCAGTTTTACCAAAAAAGTGTCCTAAAGCAGGCAAAACAAGCCTATGTTTTCTTTAAAAAATATTATTATTTGACGGTTACTGCATCTACTTCTACAATTCTGATATCTGAGAATGACATATTTTTGGTGCAAAAATAAAACTAAAACCTACCAGCAGTACAATAAAAAATAATTAATTATACGTATTCATATCAACGGGAACGATGCGAGAACGTATTATCCATTCGGGATTTTTTGGCATCTTAGACATGGAATGTTCATTTGTTCTCTCACATCTCCCTTTTGCTAATGTCAAGAAGATTGTCAGAAGCTCTGGAAACCTGTGTATCCACCGATAACAGTGATAGTTCCAATTTTGAGAAGCTAAGGGCTCCAGGACATCGCTAGCCAGCCAGGAACCAGTGTAGTGCATCTGTGAGGATCGACAACCAGGCCAGAGTGTGGAAAAAGTGCCAAAGAGGCTTTGTACCCGATCGACGTGCCCTCACATTTCGACATGTGATTACACCAACTTGACGTGTCCGTACATTAGAACAGTACGTACCCTCACATTCGGACGACCAAGCGACTAAGTCCACGTGTACATTTAGGAAGGAAGACAACCAGACGAAGAGTGGAAGAAATAAATGCTTGGAAAGTCGAACGTTTACGCGGAAAAGACGATTGGAGATATTTCGGGAGTATTTAGTGAATATATTCGTCGAAAAATCGGTATTCATGCTTGTGGAAAGTGGGAGCCTTCTTGATAGGAAGTTAGTGGTTCAGAAATACGCCGCTCGTCAGACCGAAAACAGCAATTTCCAGAGTCAGAAGCGCTGGAAACCTGTGTATCCGCCGATAACAGTGATAATGCCAATTTTGAGGGCTCTAGGACACCGCTAGCCAGACACGACCAGTGTAGCGCATTTGTGAGGATCGACAACCAGGCCAGTGTGTGCGAAAACTGGCAAAGAGGCTATAACAACGTGCCCCCACATTAAAACACGTGGTTTTACCAGCCGGACGTGCTCTCACATTAGAACACGTGGTTGTACCAAAGGGAAAAAGCGAGTAAGTCCACGTGCCCGTACATTAGAACAGTACGAACCCTCACTTCGCACGACCAAAGGGAACAAGCGAGTAAGTCCACGTGCCTATACATTAGAACAGTGCGGGCCCTCACATTCGGACAACCAAAGGGGAAAAAGCGACCAAGTCCACGTGCCCGTACATTAAAATAGTATTTGCCGTCACAGTCGGACGACCAAAGGGGAAAAGCGACTAAGGGAAAAGCGAGTAAGTCCACGTGCCCGTACATTAGAACAGTGCGAGCCCTCACATTCGGACAACCAAAGGGAAAAAGCGGCCAAGTCCACGTGCCGGTACATTAAAACAGTACGTGCCCTCACATTCAGACGACCAAAGGGAAAAAGCGACTAGGGCGACTAGGGGAAAAGCGAGTAAGTCCACGTGCCCGTACATTAAAACAATACTTGCCGTCACATTCGGACGACCAAAGGGGAAAAGCGACTAAGGGAAAAGCGAGTAAGCCCACGTGCCCGTACATTAGAACAATACGTGTCCCTACATTTAGGAAAGAAGACAATCAGACGAACAGTGGAAGGAATAAGTGCTTGGAAAGACGAACGTTTACGCGGAAAAGACGATTGGAGATATTTCGGGAGTATTTAGTGAATATATTCGTCGAAAAATTGGTATTCATGCTTGTAGAAAATTTGAGCTTTATGGAAAGGAAGTCAGTGGTTTAAAAAAACGCCGCTCGTCAGACCAAAAACAACAATTTCCAGAGTCAGAAGCCCTGGAAACCTGTGTATCCACCGATAACAGTGATAGTGCCAATTTTGAGGGCTCTAGGACACCGCTAGCCAGACACGACCAGTGTAGTGCATTTGCGAGGATCGACAACCAGGCCAGTATATGGCAAAGGTGGCAAAGAGGCTATCACAACGTGCCCCCACATTAAAACACGTGGTTTTACCAGCCGGACGTGCCCTCACATTAGAACACGTGGTTGTACCAAAGGGAAAAAGCGACTTGGGAAAAAGCGAGTAAGTCCGCGTGCCCGTACATTAGAATAGTACGAGCCCTCACATTCGGACGACCAAAGGGGAAAAACGAGTAAGTCAACGAACGGTACATTAAATCAGTACGTGCCCTCACATTCGGACGACCAAAGGGGAAAAGCAACTAGGGGAAAAGCGAGTAAGTCCACGTGCCCGTACATTAGAACAGTACGAACCCTCACATTCGCACGACCAAAGGGGAAAAGCGAGTAAGTCCACGTGCCTATACATTAGAACAGTGCGGGCCCTCACATTCGGATAACCAAAGGGGAAAAAGCGACCAAGTCCACGTGCCCGTACATTAAAATAGTATTTGCCGTCACATTCGGACGACCAAAGGGGAAAAGCGACTAAGGGAAAAGCGAGGAAGTCCACGTGCCCGTACATTAGAACAGTGCGAGCCCTCACATTCGAACAACCAAGGGGAAAAAGCGGCCAAGTCCACGTGCCGGTACACTAAAACAGTACGTGCCCTCACATTCAGACGACCAAAGGGAAAAAGCGACTAGGGAAAAAACTAGTAAGTCCACGAGCCCGTACATTAAAACAATACTTGCCGTCACATTCGGACGACCAAAGGGGAAAAGCGAGTAAGCCCACGTGCCCGTACATTAGAACAATACGTGTCCCTACATTTAGGAAGGAAGACACTCAGACGAACAGTGGAAGGAATAAGTGCTTGGAAAGACGAACGTTTACGCGGAAAAGACGATTGGAGATATTTCGGGAGTATTTAGTGAATATATTCGTCGAAAAATTGGTATTCATGCTTGTGGAAAATTTGAGCTTTCTGGAAAGGAAGTCAGTGGTTTAAAAAAACGCCGCTCGTCAGACCAAAAACAACAATTTCCAGAGTCAGAAGCCCTGGAAACCTGTGTATCCACCGATAACAGTGATAGTGCCAATTTTGAGGGCTCTAGGACACCGCTAGCCAGACACGACCAGTGTAGTGCATTTGCGAGGATCGACAACCAGGCCAGTATATGGGAAAACTGGCGAAGAGGCTATCACAACGTGCCCCCACATTAAAACACGTGGTTTTACCAGCCGGACGTGCCCTCACATTAGAACACGTGGTTGTACCAAAGGGAAAAATCGACTAGGGAAAAAGCGAGTAAGTCCACGTGCCCGTACATTAGAATAGTACGAGCCCTCACATTCGGACGACCAAAGGGGAAAAACGAGTAAGTCCACGTGCCGGTACATTAAATCAGTACGTGCCCTCACATTCGGACGACCAAAGGGGAAAAGCAACTAGGGGAAAAGCGAGTAAGTCCACGTGCCCGTACATTAGAACAGTACGAACCCTCACATTCGCACGACCAAAGGGGAAAAGCGAGTAAGTCCACGTGCCTATACATTAGAACAGTGCGGGCGCTCACATTCGGAAAACCAAAGGGAAAAAAGCGACCAAGTCCACGTGCCCGTACATTAAAATAGTATTTGCGGTCACATTCGGACGACCAAAGGGGAAAAGCGACTAAGGGAAAAGCGAGTAAGTCCACGTGCCCGTACATTAGAACAGTGCGAGCCCTCACATTCGGACAACCAAAGGGAAAAAGCGGCCAAGTCCACGTGCCGGTACATTAAAACAGTACGTGCCCTCACATTCAGACGACCAAAGGGAAAAAGCGACTAGGGCGACTAGGGGAAAAGCGAGTAAGTCCACGTGCCCGTACATTAAAACAATACTTGCCGTCACATTCGGACGACCAAAGGGGAAAAGCGACTAAGGGAAAAGCGAATAAGTCCACGTGATCGTACATTAGAACAATACGTGTCCCTACATTTAGGAAGGAAGACAATCAGACGAACAGTGGAAGGAATAAGTGCTTGGAAAGACGAACGTGTACGGCGAAAAGACGATTGGAGATATTTCGGGAGTATTTAGTGAATATATTCGTCGAAAAATTGGTATTCGTGCTTGTGGAAAGTTTGAGCCTTCTGGAAAGGAAGTCAGTGATTTAAAAAAACGCCGCTCGTCAGACCAAAAACAATAATTTCCAGAGTCAGAAGCCCTCGAAACCTGTGTATCCGCCGATAACAATGATAATGCCAATTTTGAGGGCTCTAGGACACCGCTAGCCAGACACGACCAGTGTAGTGCATTTGTGAGGATCGCCAATCAGGCCAGTGTGTGGGAAAACTGACAAAGAGGCTATAACAACGTGCCCCCACATTAAAACACGTGGTTTTACCAGCCGGACGTGCCCTCACATTCGGACAACCAAATGGAAAAAGGGACTCAGTCCACGTGCCCGTACATTAGAACAGTTCGTGCCCTCACACTCGGACGACCAAGGGGGAAAAGCGACTAAGTCCACGTGCCCGTACATTAAAACAGTACGTGCCCTCACATTCGGACTACCAAAGGAAAAAGTGAGTGTGAGATGACCGGTTCGGAGTGTTCAAAAACAGAAGTAACCATATTCACTTTTTAGGTTTTTGACTTCTGCAATTATGTTTGAGATATTTACTAACTTTGGACTTTGGAATTAAAACAGTACGTGCCCTCACATTCGGACGACCAAAGGGAAAAAGCGACTCAGTCCACGTGCCTGTACACTAAAACAGTACGTGCCCTCACATTCGGACGACCAAAGGGGAAAAGCGAGTATGTCCACGTGCCCGTACATTAGAACAGTGCGAACTCTCACTACCGGACAACCAAATGGAAAAAGCCACTCAGTTCACGTGCCTGCATATTAGAACAGTACGTGCCCTCACATTCAGACGACCAAAAGGAAAATGCGACTAGGGAAAAAGCGAGTATGTCCACGTGCCCGTACATTAGAACAATACCTGCTCCTACATCTTGGAAACAGGAAGACACCAGACGACCAGTGGAAGGAATAAGTGCTTAGAAAGACGAACGTTTACACGGATATTTTGGCTTTGGAAAAATTGGATCGGAATACTACACACATCAGAGATTTTTCATTTTGCACTATACCTTACCATTTTACTAAATAGTTTCTTTTTTTCACTAAAATCACAATTGAGTCATGGAAGGTGGTTTGGAAACTCGTAAATAAGACGCCTTGTCATTGACGAGTTTTGGATGATAAGACGACCTTTTCGACTGCCTATACGCCAGATTGGTTGGACCCTGATGTGCTGAAGATTTCAGTGCGAAATACTAATGGAACTAGTATGCAAGGTTAACTTTATTTTCCACTGATTTATTGGGCTTGAAGGATTTGGACGTCCGTGTTCCATCAAATACTTCCCATTACCGATAATAATTTCATTAAGCATCCTTGTTACATTAAAGGAGGTAGATAGTAGCAGGTGAAGGACAGGAAATTAAACATTTTCTTCTATGGAAGAATTGGCGACGTTTCGACTGTGTTTCCAATCTTTATCAAGGCTAGCTTCCTAATTAGAAGGGGATGCCAGATTTTTTAAGAAGGATATAAATTACAAGTTAAAACATGACGAGTGGTGGATAATTATGTACTGACTCTTTTTTAAGACAAGTTAAGACAGTTTATACTGACTCTTTTCTAATTAGAAAGCTGGTTTTAATAAAGACTGAAACACAGTCAAAATGTTGGCAGTCTTCCATAGAAGGGTTTAACTTCCCATCCTTCACCGACTACTATATATCTACTCCAATTTCATTAATTTCATTAATAATAAAAAAATATGTAACCCAAGTTGGCGCTAACATTTCAACAAAAACCAAACTTGGTTCAGAACTTTTTGAGCACTAATTAAAATAATTTTTATCTCGTTTGTTACCGGTTTCAGGCCTGAAAGTTTTTGGGACCGAGTGCGCAAACTTTTTTATTACATATCCCACGTTCGCTCCACGTCATCACGTGAAAGTTTTTTTTAATAGCTTAATAATACACGAGTAGCCTTTCGATAACAAATATTAATCATTTTGATGTATTGGTGTAGACAAGCAATATTGATGTAATTTTTGCAATTAATAACTAAAAGTTTGTAGGTAATTTATGAGCGCCCTTCAATCAGTGCTTGCGAACTTCCATCGTATGTCACTTATAAAGTTTGAAACTCCAGCTTAATGCACTTCGGAGTTTATCCAATCCGGCAAAGGGTCCAAGATTTAACAAAGTACTCCCAGTTGCATTGTTATTGATTCAGGACGTGGAACAAAAAGGGCTGGTGATCTATTGTGTTCGTGTCTGGACGCCTTGTAATTCCGCCGATTTGGGTAAAAACGATAAACATGCATGAAACAATGTTGTTTCGAACTTTGCTCACATGCATTCCCTTCAGTTTTTTGCTGCGTTGTGTTTCGAATAGTTTACCGTTCCTTTTCCAGACTTCTTACACAAAATATCCTTTTCAGGTTTAGTAACTAAAAATGTTTGCGGAGATCCTTCTTGTTTTCCTTTGAAGATGCCCGGATTAATTTCACGATCGACGAATACTTACTGGATACAAGCCGATTGTTCCAATTTGTTGACAAAAAATCACGACCTTTTCCCTTGTTCCACATGGATAAATCATTATAGGGGCACAAGAATAACGACAATATTTATGAACACGCAAACATTTTTGTTTTATACGGCCGGCTACATTTTAGAGTTTGTTTTTTATTGTTTCGATCGAGCATGGTTTTGGCTTGACAGGGGCAAACAAAGCAACATGTAATTTAAGAATAGTTTTAAAACAAATTTATTCACACCTTCTTTGGCTGAACAACAGCGACTTGCTCATTTTAATAAGAAGCTTGTTATCAAAAGGTTAGTCAACACATTTTCGTGACGGGCTTGTCTCAATCTTGCACTCATTAGTTTTAAAATTACTAACAACAATTAAATGTTGTAACCGTCTTTGCTACAAGTTATAAATTATTTTAAAGGCTCATGTACCACGGGGCGTATATTCGCGTTATTGGAATACTGACTTGGAGTTTGGCGCTGAGGTTGGTCTAAAGGCTAAAACCAATTTACCCTTAATAATATATAATCACTTCAAATGTAATTAAAAAAAAATGTGCGAACTAACTGAA
The DNA here is from genome assembly GCA_951812265.1 of Taphrorychus bicolor. NCBI lineage: Eukaryota > Metazoa > Arthropoda > Insecta > Coleoptera > Curculionidae > Taphrorychus > Taphrorychus bicolor. Next base: position 21,484,488 of record OX638299.1, on the reverse strand, counting down.
AGAAACTTGAAATATTTATATAAATAGCTTTTAAGTCACTCATACGTGAGTCCAAAATTTCAATTGTTATAGAGATTTCTTGCTTTCTATAAGAGCTCTTACAGAGGTTAAATGGGAAATGTTTCAAGGAATTTAATGCACAATCCTACACCGATTTTGTCTGGTTTTTGACTTTTATTAAAAACACCACAGACGTGTTTTTTTTAATGTTGTGCATTTTCTTAATTCGAAAAATTTAAAAATTTGGCATAAACATTTTTATCCAACTTTTCAAAGACTCTTAGAAATAATGTGAAAAATCGTAACCACGCACGGGTGAATGAGGTACCAATTTAACACTTTCTTTAACTTTTTTTGAAAGCCATCAACGATAGGTTTTTCTTAATAGCTCTTAATGACTACTCCATATAATCTAATTGCATGATTTGTTTGCAAGACAAAGCCAAAAATTAGAAAATTTAAAAAAGTTCAAATTTTTATAATAAAATTTTTCAATTAAAATTGTCATTGACCTTTTGAAATTCACGCCCAACTATCTAGAAAATTAAAAACGACCCTACTGTAGACTCATTTCACACTCAATTTGGCAATTTGACCACTGGACATTTTCCCTTTTCCTCATACCTCTCCCCCCTGCATCTCACTTTCATAACGTAAAAATTTCAATCTCTTTCACAGACTTAATTTTTTTTTCCTGAAACCCAATTTTTTCCATTTTTCTCAACTTCCCTTCCATTGCCAGTAACGACAAGGAAGGTCCCAAACTCATCCCCTTATCATTTCAATCTCTATTCTTAGAGTCTTGGGCATTATATCCCTCAGAAAACTCCAGCTTAACTCTCCCATATATCATCAGACTTGTCACTACAATAAAGTGAGTGCCAGAGTCCCTGTTAACCCTTCAGGTCTCCTACCCCTTTTCAGTTACCAAACTGACACTTTTCATGCAAACCCTTTATTTCATAAGTGTTCCTCAATCTTTCATTCACAATTTTATCCAATACCCTCCCAATCGGGGGGGGGGGGGGGGGGGGTTGTTGGATAAAATTGTGAATGAAAGATTAAGGCTTGACGCTTCTCCTGGATTAGAGATTCATCTCACCACCGTCTTCCTCTAAACATTTCTCGTGAGACATTGCAGTAGAACAAGATCTTGAAAGTCATCCGAAAAAATCTAGTCAAGAAATGTTTGGAACTGTTTGAGGAGTTGTCTGAGAATAAGGATGGTTATAAGAAATTCTATGAACAATTCTCAAAGAACTTGAAATTGGAAATTCATGAGGACTCTCAAAACAGGACCAAATTGGCTGATTTACTGCGCTCAGATCAGACTTCAGCCAGTTGTGATTGAGGCCTGCTCTCTTAAGGATTATGTGAGCAGAATCAAGGAACACCAAAAAAGTACACGTTACGGGAGAGAGCAAAGACTAAGTAGCCAACTCCGCCTTTGTTGAACGTGTCAAGAAGCGTGGTTGAAGTTGTCTACATAATTGAACCTATTGATGAATATGTAGTCCAGCAACTTAAGCTGGTCTCAGTAACAAAAGAAGGCTTCCAGAGACTGATGACGAAAAAAGAAGAAGCGTGAAGAAGACAAGGCCAAGTTTGAGGGGCTCTGCAAAGTCATGTAGAGCATCTTCATGACTTTGCTTTTTTCAGAAAAATTTAGAAAAATTTGCTCTTTCTAGAAAAAGTTGTGGTTTCAAACCGTCTTGTAGAGTCTCCATGCTGTATTGTTACATCTCAGTATGGCTGGATTGCTAATATGGAGAGAATCATGAAGGCTCAGGCTCTTCGAGACACGTCCACCATGGGCTACATCTCAGCGAAGAAACATCTTGAAATTTTGACCAGACCACCCAATTATCGAAAATCTGTTGCTTTTTGAGACTTCCCTGCTGTGCTCTGGTTTGACCCTAGAAGAGCCCCAAGTACATGCCTCTAGGATCTACAGAATGATAAAGTTAGGACTGGGTCTTGAAGAAGACGAAGTCATGGCCACAGATGATGCCCCAGCAGCTGAGGCTCCTATTGAAGATGGTGACGCAGAAGACGCCTCTCGAATGGAAGAAGTGGATTAAATCCGATATTCCCCTTGCACATGCATCCAGTAGGCTGTAGGTATAGTTTTGACAATTTTAATACCTTTTCCATAAATTCAAATAGAATTTTGTCTTGCCACAATATTTTTATGGTATTCCTAATTTCTCCTTTCACCATTCATCCTCATACCCTTTCTTGCACATTACCCTTTTCTACTTTCATATTACTCTTTTCCCAATTCTCATTCCAATCGCACACCCTGCGATATGTTCCTTGTTTTCCTTTTTCCAAAATTTCCTACATTTTCTCCCATAAATGTTCCTTTTTCAAATTACCTAAAATTATGAGAAAAAAAGGGTACAAAAAGCGTTTTGTTCTAATGTTGAAAAAGCAAAACAAAATGTTGTTCCAAAGTGTATGAAACTTTTTAAATGAAGGGAAAGAGGAAGACCTTAATAAAAGTTGAAACGTTGTTAATTTTTACGAAAGTTAAATGCTTTTTATGTCTCACACCCTCTATATATTCACCTTTTTCATCTAATTAAAAACTTTTAAAATGGTCCCTATTAATATAGAGTAGAATAAAAGCCTCTAAGACAATGATGCTAATAAGCTAATAAGACAAAGACGTAGAATAGTGCACAGACACCATAAATGTTCCTTTTTCAAATTACCTAAAATTATGAGAAAAAAAGGGTACAAAAAGCGTTTTGTTCTAATGTTGAAAAAGCAAAACAAAATGTTGTTCCAAAGTGTATGAAACTTTTTAAATGAAGGGAAAGAGGAAGACCTTAATAAAAGTTGAAACGTTGTTAATTTTTACGAAAGTTAAATGCTTTTTATGTCTCACACCCTCTATATATTCACCTTTTTCATCTAATTAAAAACTTTTAAAATGGTCCCTATTAATATAGAGTAGAATAAAAGCCTCTAAGACAATGATGCTAATAAGCTAATAAGACAAAGACGTAGAATAGTGCACAGATGCCGTATTAGTTATTTATGTATGCAGGGCATAAAGTAGATGTTTATGCCCTGAGAGCAGCGAAAAAAACAAAAATGTATTTATTTTATGCCCGCGCAAGCCAAAAAGTGCACTTTATGCCCTCGTTCTACGAGAAACTTTTTCCCAGTACGAAAAAAAAAGCGAAAACCATGAAATATTTCTTTCCAAATTCCTGCTTCCTATCCATAACTTTTTTTAGTTATTTGTATGTCAAATAGACCAAAGAGGGGTATTCCCTCTTTTTTCTCAATTTTCAATTGTGACAGCCTGTAACTTATGAACCAGTGGACCGATTGAAGTGAATCCAACGGTTTCTTGTTATTTTTGATGTTCCAAAAACTTTAAATTTTAACAATTATCAACGTGAACAGGGTAGCCATCGAGAGGTGACTCTATACCTTATCTCCATAATCCAAAGAAATTCAGCTTGAAGGACCAAAACTAGTTAGGTGGTTCAAACAGATGTTGTACACGTGAAGCTTTTCTTGTGAATTTAACTTTATATCAATAATCAACGTGTACAAGATGGCCATCGAGAGGTGACCCTGTACCTGTACTACGAGAAACTTTTTCCCATTACGAAAAACAAAGCGAAAACCATGAAATATCTTTTTCCGAGTTCCAAAAAAAAAACAAGAAAAACTCATGAATTGCATGTCAGAGAGACCAAAGAGGGGGTATTCCCTCTTTTTTCTCAATTTTCAATTGTGGCCGCCTGTAACTTAGAACGAGTGGACCGATTGAAGTGAATCCAACGGTTTCTTGTTCTTTTCGATGTTCCAAAAACTTTCAATTTCAACAATTATCAACGTAAACAGGGTAGTCATCGAGAGGTGACCCTGTACCTTATTTCCATAATCCAAACAAATTCAGCTCGAAGGACCGTAGTACGAGAGACTTTTTGCCAGTACGAAAAAAAAAGAGAAAACCATGAAATATTTCTTTCCGAATTCCAACAAAAACAAGCAAAACTCAGGAATGAGTGTTCCTGCTTCCTATCCATAACTTTTTTTAGTTCTTTGTATGTCAAATAGGCCAAAGAGGGGGTATTCCCTCTTTTTTTTTCTCAATTATCAATTTTGACCGCCTGTAACTTTAGAACGAGTGGACCGATTGAAGTGAATCCAACGGTTTCTTGTTCATTCTGATGTTCCAAAAACAGTTTTTCAACAAAAATTCAACTTTAACAATAATCAACGTGTACACGATGGCCAACGAGAAGTGACCTGTACCTTATCTTCATAATCGAAAAAAAAACTCAACTCGAAGGATCAAAAATTGGCCAGTTTATTTAAGCAAATATTATAAACGCGAAGTTTCTCTGGATAATTTACTTTTAGCAATAATTGACATGTACAGGTTGGCCATCACAAGAAAACCTTGTACTTTATCTCTGAAATCTAAGGAAACTTCTCGCTCGAAGGACCAAAAACTAGTTAGTTTCTTCAAGCAAATATTGCATACGTAAAGTTTTTCTTGCGAATTAAATTTTAACAATAATTATCGTGTACAGGGTAGTCATCATGAAGTGACCCTCATTTTCTCTTTATAATCTAAGGAAACTCAGCTCGAAGGAGCAAAAACTAATGTCAATGCCAACAGTTAATGACGTGAAGGGCATTGAGAGGTAAAGTTGCCTTTGTTGGAGGGGGCACAACTTTCTTCTTTTATTCTTCATGCTGGAGGTGGAGGTTACTCTTTAGAGTCAGGTAAGTACATTAAACCTTGATAAAGATTACTTGAACAAAACTCTTTAAAAATTCAGCTAAACTAGAACTAAACTGTAGTAATTTAGAAATAAATCGATAAAACATTTCGATTTGGCGGAGTTTTGTATGGCAATTTAACGGTAGCTAAGGACCGCATAACCGTTCAATTAAATTCCGCAATTAATATATATAATTAGCTGTTTGTAAACGTATTTATGTCGGGCTCGTTTTAATGGAATACCTGTCAACTACGAGTTTATTATTACCTACAATGAAACGAATTAATTAATTTGTTGAAAATATAATCATTTGTTGCAACAAGCTACTAACATATTTGTGGGCCTTTTACGATAAATTAAAGGCAAAAAACTATACATCGAAGTTATCGTTTTCCAATGATGGATATAATTTATGTTACACACAAGATCTTAGGTAAAAGTGCTCTGAAACAGCTCAGAATTCTGTAGTTTCAATATCTGCAACTTTAGAACATTAGCAAGATGAAAGAGCTGCATTTTAATATGTAGAATCTAGATGCGTGATTAGTGTTTTTAAAAAGAAATACTTTCTAAGTACAGGAAGATAGCGCTACGACAATACTTATGTCCAATTTTTGAATTTTTTAAAGCACTTTTTCGAAAATGTCTTTTTTTGGTTTCTCCATAGTAACACAAAAACCAAAACTTGGCAAAGAAGTGTTGGATTGCCCATAAAATTCCCTGAACCATTCCCCATTTAAACTATTCAGGAGCTCCATCAAGAAGCGAGAATGGAGTCTTGGACACACTGTATAAATAGCTCTATTACACTCCATATTCCTGCCCTGTTTGTTTCAGTGTGGGACTGCATTTAGTAGCAATGTTGATGGCTGGTACGAGAGCATAAAAGTATTCGATACTACCTTGCCCCATAAAACTCTTAGATACCCCCCAAAGGCAATATCTTTATTAAGGATCTTATTCGGCGAGGCATGTGTGGTTGGAATCGAATTTGCTCGTTTCCGCACATTTTGGTTATCTACCATCGCAACTTCAGACATTTAAGGTGAAATTGATTATCTTTTTATCGAGTATTCCCCTCGGTCGGGTGGTGCTAAATTGCCCTAAAAATGTTTGTCACCGCAACGCGCAACGAACTGCAAACCATCCGATAACACAGCCTAGAAAACGACACAAAGACACTGCTTCAAATACAGGTAGTTTGCAATCAATTTTTAAAGAGACCTACTTTCGGCCCCAGACATTTGAAATAAAAGTAATTTCCCTCGGGATCAATTTCAGTGAGCGCTTAGATTTCGGGGTTAAGGCTGCATGCACCGGCTGAACTTACATACCCTTTAATGCGGGGGTGGATTGGGCTACGAAAATGAATGAAATTTAATTTTTCATACACTTTAATCCAATTCAGTGCGCTGATTATATCAATATTTCAAGTAACAGAGTCCACCCAGGATTGTAACTAGGGGACATGCGGACGAGATCGGGTCGATTAAACGAACTGACGGAACCTTCACAGCCACTAGAAGGAAAACATTAGAGCTTCTCGCCTGGAAGCACTTGCCAGATAGTCTCTTGATGGCAACGAATGAACTCCATGTCTCCCTGGGTAAAACACCTAGTAAAAACTACTGGTGTGTCTCAAAAAAAAGTTGTTAACATACAGGCGCTTAGATGGGCAGTGGGTTCATTCCAACCATTTAAGGCGCTTTGTAAAAATGGAATGAGACCGGTCTTTCTACAGGAAAGTCTGGACTTGCTCCGACACTAACCAAGATCTTTAAAGCAAGCCTGGCTTGGGGATACATCCCAACCATGGGCCAAGGTTAAAGTGGTATATATACCAAAAAAAAGACGTAAGGAACCGCTACCTAGGGCTGTAAGACGCATAAGTCTAACATCCTTCTTGAACATAGTCTAAGACCCAGAAGTCTATCATCCTTCTTCAAAAGTCTGGAAAATATAATAGATTTATATATTAGACAAGGGGCGTTGACCTAACGTCCTCTCAACCCACATCAGTACGCATATCAGAGCAGCAAATCGACGAATCTACTCAAAACTGGACGTGCAGCATGCTCAGCAATAGGGCAATCACCACAGCCCTTCAAGACTCAACAGTTTGCTTTAGAGCCGCCAGAGGGTGTACGCAGGGAGGAGTTCTATCACCTCTTCTGTGGTCCGTACTGATGAATGACCTGCTCGCTGTGGTTGAACAGTAGGATGTGGATGTTCAGGCGTATGCAGACGACCTTGCGATCTTGATTCGAGGCTATCATGGAGGACACATAATAGAAATAGTCCAGGAGATTATCAACACCATCTACAAGTGGTGTCTTGGGGAGAAGCTGTCTATCAACCCGGACAAAATCGTGATTTACAAAGAGGAGAAAATTGTACTCTTTGAGGCCACCCTCCTTGCTGGGCGTAATACTAGATAAGACACTAAACTGGAATGCACATAATATGGAAATAATGATCAGCAGGGCTAAATTGTCCTTGCGGACATACAATAGGTACTGAAGGAAAAACTGGGGATTAAAACTCAAATTAATGCACTGGCCGTATGTGACGGTGAATAGAAGAATGATGTGACTGTATGTCGCGGTCATTAGACCAATGATCGCGTATGGAGCCTTGTCTGGTATTCCAAGGGCGGACAAAGAAGTGCGAGATACAAACTGAGTAACTTGCAGCGTCAAGCCTGCCTCACCATCAGGGGGGCATTTGTGATCAATTTCTTCTTGCTTAGCGACTGGCACTCTCCTGGAGGGTTGTCGTATTGTTTGTGCATCCTCGGTCTTGATTTTATGAACTACAAGGTCAGTCTTAGTTGAATTCTGGTTAGCATCGAAGATATCCCGTTGAGTGGTCACAAAACGTCTAGCCGATTCGAGTTGTTCCTTTCAAATGTTTCCAGTTATTTTCTAATGAATGGAGAGTTATTTTGAAATGAATGGAGAATAGTGGACAATAATTTCTCAGAACTTCCACCAGCAACACTGTTTTCTTCCTCACAACGGCATCTCCAATTGATTGGGTGATAATTTGCCAGGAACTCTCCTTTTTGTACTCTAATACTGGTCTCCCAAATGTTTGCCACTCTAATCGGATTTTTTTGTTTTGTCTCAGTCAGGGTTCTTGCAACTAATAGGTTTGAAGTAGAGAGTTTATGGGAGACCCTCCTCCTCACTTGCACTCTCTGAGAGAGCACCCTCCTCAGAAAACCTATGAGAGAACATCTTCCTCAGAAATACCCAAACGCAAACTCCACCCACCCATCGATCCCCTCCACCATCATTATTTATCTATATAAATGTTGAAATGCAAGTTGTGATACAAACTACAAGAAATATTTTAGAATTGTTGAAAAGTTTTATTTACAAAAATGTCATTCTCTAATTTTGCTCGTCAACACTCCAACATTGGTCATGGAAAGACTTCTCGGGCTAATCCCCCGCTCCACATTCTGATAGAGGGAAGCCAGGTAGCCGAGTGGAGTATATACTACAGACGCCACAACACACAAGGGGGGGAGGTTACATTGGAACCAAACCCGCTGCAGTCTGAATTAATAGGCCATGCTTTGCAGAGTATGCCTTCAGACATGATGCACCCTGTCACCTACACTATTAGGGGGTGAGACCCATATGTCTCACACCGACATTGGGGAAAATCCTGAATAAATTGGTAAATGAGAGAGTGGGAGATTGGTGCGAAAGAGAGCGTAAATGGAGCGATAGGCAGTACGGTTTTAGAGCTGGCAGGAACACCATAGAGGCCATCAAAGATCTACTGGATGAACTGGAGGAGGCAAAGCAGAGAGGAGTGCACACTCTTCTGGTGAAACTAGATATGACAAACGCCTTTAATAAGGCCAACACAGTGGATATTGACAGGAAGATGAGTGAATGGAGGATGCCTGGGAAAATGAGGGACATATGTTGGAACTTTATGTGCGGGAGAAAGGTGATGAGTGGAAATGCGGAAAAGCTGGTTGAGAGAGGATGCCCACAGGGTTCCAGTCTGGGGCCCACACTGTGGCTGGTGTGTATGGAGGGATGGTTTGAACGTATGAGAAGACTGGAAGAGGAGGAAGGTATGATTGCGCAGGCGTTTGCAGATGACCAAGTAATACTGGTGGTTGGCAAATCGAGAGAGATAGAGAGAAAATGGAAGAGAGCGTGGAATGAATGCGTCAGATGAGAGAAAGGAGCGGGCATGGTTTACAATCTGAATAAAACTGAGTGCATGTTTGTGGAACGAGGGGTAAGATTAGGCCACCAGTAGTGAAGATAGGGGGCGACAGAGTCACGGTGGCCTACAGTATGAGGATTCTGGGAGTGATTGTGGATGCAAAATTAAACTACATAGAGCATGCAAAATATTTTAGGGGCAAGGCAAACAAACTGATCGGCTAGGTAATTGGGTTCTGCGCCAAAAGATGATACATCGATAAAAATCTATAGAATTCGGTGGTGCAACCGGCACTGCTCTACGCGGGAGAGATCTGGGGATGCAGGGCGCGAGACAGCAGGGTGCAGAGACAATTGAATGCAGCGCAAAGGCCCTTTTTACTGATCATTAGTAGGGCATATAGGACGGTGGCGACGGAGAGTCTGGGAGTGATGTGCGGTGTTTTCTAGAATGGTTGAGGCGGAAGAATGATCGAGAATGAAAGAGAGCGAGAGAGTGTATCCAGCGTGGCTGCATGAGCGTTTCTGTACGAATGATAGCGAATGTGACGATACAATATGGGTCGACGCGGGGAGTATAGTAGGGGGAGGGGCAACTTACGGGTGGGTTAGTAGGGTGCCTACAAGGGGACGGGCAACTGAAGGGGGCAGAAACATAAATGATGACACGGACACAACAGAATACAGGGTAGGTACAGATTAGTCAATGACAACGCTGCCAGTGTCAGTTTTTTCTCTTGAAATCAGGGAATCCACAGAGCTATATGTGAGCTAAGATCGAAAATATCAGCGGCGTGCAGAACAAAAGGCATCTGTATATAAATCCGGTGGGAAAACAGGGACATGTAAGGAATGAGGGTGGCACACGAGAGAGCGAAGCTAGTGGAACCCGGTGAGAACGGAACGGAGGGAGCGAAATTATGGAACAAGAAATGAATTAGACAGCTTGGAATACAAAGGATAAGGATAAAATGGCAGGAAATATGGGATATGGGAACGAAAGGGAGGGAACTAACGCGGTATGTCGGGAGGTAGGGTTCGACAGGATCGACCTAGGTTTCAAGGCCACACAGCTGGTGACTGGTCACGGGAACCTGGGGGCGTACCTGGTAAGGTTCAGAAAGGGAAACTGGGAAGGGGAGGATTTGTGGGTGCGGAGACGAGATCGAAACAGTTGATCATATAACGGAGCGATGCACAATGCCAAACAGGTAAAGGACAAAGGAACGGTGTGGGGTAAGTGTGGGGAACTGGGAACGGGTACAGCTCAGAAGCGAAGTTAAGGTGGATGAGCACATGTTGTGAATGATCGACCTCTACGCGGAGATCGTAATTGACGACGTGGCCGCCGAGTGGGCACACCGTTGAGTCCAGGACAATCATAGATTGCATGTACATATAATGTTAGGCATTGGCTGTTTTATATATACAGATGATGGTCCAGGGAATGATATATATAAGATATGATAATTTTAGGAATAGGTAATTGTGGACTTTTTACCTCTGTTTTAATAACGTGCATGTCTTCTATCCCTCTATCCCCGCTGTTTACTTGCCCTGGTGACTAGGGGAGAAACCGCCGGGGGCAAGCAGGACAGGGGGTGAAGCACGGAGGCGTTGGGGTTCCTTTGGTGGTGGGGGCGTTAATGGTGGGTAACGGGAAGCGTTGAAGTCTACGGACGGGTAACGCGGACAATCGTCTTTGTCTGTCACCGACACTTATTCTATTTGGAAAGAGGCAAATGTATGGGAAAAACTAGTAAATAGTGTAGGAAAGTGTAGTAAAGGAAAAAGGAAAGTCAGAGAAGAAGGGAGTGCAATCCAGATGAGAAGTGGGAAAAAAGTAACATGAAAAAGACATTTTTCTTCATGAAACGTACCATACGCCGCTGACTCACAAAGAGAAGTTAGTAATATAAAAGTGCGAGGAAAGCAGGAAAAGGTAAAGTTTAAGGTAGTGTATGAGGATGAATGCTGAAAGAAGAAATTAAGGATACCATAAAATGATGGTGTGTGGCAAGACAAAATTCTATTTGAATATATGGAAAAGCACTAAGAAGGGTCAAAACTATACAGCCTACTGGAGGCTGGAAATATTCCCGAAGGTGTGAGGAAAATCGGTGGTGAGACGTATCCCTAATCCAGGGGTAGGGCAAACCAGTTAGTCTTATCTTTAGCTTTGGGAGGATATCAGGTAAAATTGTGAATAAAAGATTGCGCAGTAGTGACGAAATAGGGAGTTTAATTTGACACCTTTCTTACACGAAAGTCCTTTTTTGCACGAAAACATGCATGCATTTTTTAATGTCAGATTCGTTTTTGTGAAAGAAAGGACGTGGTGATAATTCGAAAACGAATTGTAATGGTGTGGACTGTTCTAACGCGAGAGATGGAAAATATTTTATCTCTATTATGGACTATTATGGGCAAGTACGTTGAAGGGACCAGTAAAGTGACGCTGTAGGTACTTCTGTAAGGCTGTAACTAAAGATATAGAAGAAACTGAAATGTGCCGAGCAAACATTTTGAATTTGGTTTATAACCATTATGAGCAGCTACCTTAAAGTATCTAGTAAAGTGACAGTGGTCATTTTCTTACTACTAGTAGATTATTTACCACTAGCAATCAATTGAAACGGTAAAAAGGTAAAGTTTAAGGTAATGTATGAGGATGAATGGTGAAAGAAGAAATGACGGATACCATAAAAGGATGTTGTGTGGCAAGACAAAATTCTACTTGAATCTATGGAAAAGGACTAAGAAGGGTCAAAACTATACAGCCTACTGGAGGCTGGAAACATTCTGGGAGTGATTGTGGATGCAAAATTAAACTACATAGAGCATGCAAAATATTTTAGGGGCAAGGCAAACAAACTGATCGGCAAGGTAATTGGGTTCTGCGCCAAAAGACGATACATCGATAAAAATCTATACAATTCGGTGGTGCAACCGGCACTGCTCTACGCGGGAGAGATCTGGGGATGCAGGGCGCGAGACAGCAGGGTGCAGAGACAATTGAATGCAGCGCAAAGGCCCTTTTTACTGATCATTAGTAGGGCATATAGGACGGTGGCGACGGAGAGTCTGGGAGTGATGTGCGGTGTTTTCTAGAATGGTTGAGGCGGAAGAATGATCGAGAATGAAAGAGACCGAGAGAGTGTATCCAGCGTGGCTGCATGAGCGTTTCTGTACGAATGATAGCGAATGTGACGATACAATATGGGTCGACGCGGGGAGTATAGTAGGGGGAGGGGCAACTTACGGGTGGGTTAGTAGGGTGCCTACAAGGGGACGGGCAACTGAAGAGGGCAGAAATATAAATGATGACACGGACACAACAGAATACAGGGTAGGTACAGAGTAGTCAATGACAACGCTGCCAGTGTCAGTTTTTTCTCTGGAAATCAGGGAATCCACAGAGCTATATGTGAGCTAAGATCGAAAATATCAGCGGCGTGTAGAACAAAGGGCATCTGTATATAAATCCTGTGGGAAAACAGGGACATGGAAGGAATGAGGGTGGCACACGAGAGAGCGAAGCTAGTGGAACCCGGTGAGAACGGAACGGAGGGAGCGAAATTATGGAACCAAAAATGTATTAGACAGCTTGGAATACAAAGGATAAGGATAAAATGGCAGGAAATATGGGATATGGGAACGAAAGGGAGGGAACTAACGCGGTATGTAGGGAGGTAGGGTTCGACAGGATCGACCTAGGTTTCAAGGCCACACAGCTGGTGACTGGTCACGGGAACCTGGGGGCGTACCTGGTAAGGTTCAGAAAGGGAAACTGGGAAGGGGAGGATTTGTGGGTGCGGAGACGAGATCGAAACAGTTGATCATATAACGGAGCGATGCACAATGCCAAACAGGTAAAGGACAAAGGAACGGTTTGGGGTAAGTGTGGGGAACTGGGAACGGGTACAGCTCAGAAGCGAAGTTAAGGTGGATGAGCACATGTTGTGAATGATCGACCTCTACGCGGAGATCGTAATTGACGACGTGGCCGCCGAGTGGGCACACCGTTGAGTCCAGGACAATCATAGATTGCATGTATATATGTACATATAATGTTAGGCATTGGCTGTTTTATATATACAGATGATGGTACAGGCAATGATATATATAAGATATGATAATTTTAGGAATAGGTAATTGTGAACTTTTTACCTCTGTTTTAATAACGTTCATGTCTTCTATCCCTCTATCCCCGCTGTTTACTTGCCCTGGTGACTAGGGGGAGAAACCGCCGGAGGCAAGCAGGGCAGAGGGTGAAGCACGGAGGCGTTGGAGCTCCTTTGGTGATGGGGGCGTTAATGGTGGGTAACGGGAAGCGTTGAAGTCTACGGACGGGTAACGCGGACAATCGTCTTTGTCTGCCACCGACACTTATTCTATTTAGAAAGAGGCAAATGTATGGGAAAAACTAGTAAATAGTGTAGGAAAGTGTAGTAAAGGAAAAAGGAATGTCAGAGAAGAAGGGAGTGCAATGCAGATGAGAAGTGGGAAAAAAGTAACATGAAAAAGACATTTTTCTTCATGAAACGTACCATACGCCGCTGACTCACAAAGAGAAGTTAGTAATATAAAAATGCGAGGAAAGCAGGAAAAAGGGAAGTTTAAGGTAGTGTATGAGGATGAATGCTGAAAGAAAAAATTAAGGATACCATAAAATGATGGTGTGTGGCAAGACAAAATTCTATTTGAATATATGGAAAAGGACTAAGAAGGGTCAAAACTATACAGCCTACTGGAGGCTGGAAATATTCCCGAAGGTGTGAGGAAAATCGGTGGTGAGACGTATTCCTAATCCAGGGGTAGGGCAAACCAGTTAGTCTTATCTTTAGCTTTGGGAGGATATTAGGTAAAATTGTGAATGAAAGATTGCGCAGTAGTGACGAAATAGGGAGTTTAATTTGACACCTTTCTTACACGAAAGTCCTTTTTTGCACGAAAACATGCATGCATTTTTTAATGTCAGATTCGTTTTTGTGAAAGAAAGGACGTGGTGATAATTCGAAAACGAATTGTAATGGTGTGGACTGTTCTAACGCGAGAGGTGGAAAATATTTTATCTCTATTATGGACTATTATGGGCAAGTACGTTGAAGGGACCAGTAAAGTGACGCTGTAGGTACTTCTGTAAGGCTGTAACTAAAGATATAGAAGAAACTGAAATGTGCCGAGCAAACATTTTGAATTTGGTTTATAACCATTATGAGCAGCTACCTTAAAGTATCTAGTAAAGTGACAGTGGTCATTTCCTTACTACTAGTAGATTATTTACTACTAGCAATCAATTGAAACGGTAAAAAGGTAAAGTTTAAGGTAATGTATGAGGATGAATGGTGAAAGAAGAAATGACGGATACCATAAAAGGATGTTGTGTGGCAAGACAAAATTCTACATGAATCTATGGAAAAGGACTAAGAAGGGTCAAAACTATACAGCCTACTGGAGGCTGGAAATATTCCCGAAGGTGTGAGGAAAATCGGTGGTGAGATATATCCCTAATCCAGGGGTAGGGCAAACCAGTTAGTCTTATCTTTAGCTTTGGGAGGATATTAGATAAAATTTCGAATGAAAGATTGAGAAGTAGTTACGAAATAGAGGGTTTAATTTGACACCTTTCAGGCACGAAAACGTGAATGCATTTTTAATGTCAGTTTTGTTTTTGTGCAAGAAAGGACGTGGTGGTAACTTCAAAACGAATTGTAATCGTGTGGACTGTTCTAACGCGAGAGATGAAAAATATTTTATCTCTGTTATGGACTATTATGGGCAAGTACTTTGAAGGGGCCAGTAAAGTCTGTACCACTTCATTATAAAAAGTCATCTAGTTGGCTATGATTTTTTGATAGAAAGAAGAGAGTTATAAAGGCGCGTCGTAACTTAACTCGCCATCTATTATTTGTCACTGGCACTTGTTGACATTTGTGACTTACTTATTAGCTGTTATTTCGGGTGGCAGCACTAGACAGGTCTGAGCGTATTCCCATCCTTACATTCTTGTCAAGAAAACAAAGGATGGGGATACTTTCAAAGCGCTCTGGAGCCGTCAGTGTCATCCCCGGACAGTTGACTTTATAAAAGTGACCACTTAAGAAAAATAGTAGAAGGAAATGACTCACGACATGCTTCAAAATCACAAATGAGTTTCATAGGCGGCTGGATGACGGATTCTAATGAGCACATGGTACTTCTGTAAGGCTGTAACTAAAGATATAGAAGTTTATACTGAAATGTGCCGAGCAAACTTTTTGAATTTGCTTTAGAACCATTATGAGCAGCTACGTTAAAGTATCTAGTAAAGTGACAGTGGTCATTTCGTTCCTTACTACTAGTGAATTATTTACCAGTAGCAATCAATTGAAACGTTGTTGGGGACTGTTAAAGGAAGTTCAACAAAATTATAGTTTAATATTTTATAAGAGTGGCAACACTTGCAACAGTGGCAACCCTGTTTTTAATGTTTAGAGGTTGGCTACCATTGTTTTTTTTTTCGTTCTGTAAGGTTCAGTCGAGGTAACCGAAGTTTGTGAGTTGGATGGTTATAGAGTGATCTTTTGTGAAACATGCTCGTTGTAAAGTTTCAAATAAATACAGTCAAGTCACTAAAGTGGTTCTCTATTATTTTTTCGCCATATCCACGGGATTAATTCTACAGGGACCCAAAACAATTGCAAGATTAATACTTTTCCATTAAATACTAATAACTCTGTAGGGTTATTATAGGTTATATATAGGTTATAATAGGTAGGGTATTTAAAATTAACCATTTCTATTGACTTATTGGTAAATATAGTCTAATTCTTCCAATAGTCTACTTCTTTCCTAATGCTTTATATCCTCATGGTAACGAAACTGTTTTCCACACACATCTAGACAGTTAGCTCCACTCATTATTTCTTACACTTTGTGCCGATTTTCCAGGAAGTCCTTCACATTTTCCTGACCTAAAAACAAACAAGAAAGCTCGAAACCAATTATTCTCACGCCTTCGCTGTCGCTAATGAACGTAGTTAGGTTTTTCGC
Organism: Taphrorychus bicolor; assembly: GCA_951812265.1. Classification (NCBI taxonomy): domain Eukaryota; kingdom Metazoa; phylum Arthropoda; class Insecta; order Coleoptera; family Curculionidae; genus Taphrorychus; species Taphrorychus bicolor. The sequence goes on along the minus strand of OX638299.1, from coordinate 21,468,503 downwards.
AGCCCTTAGACTCAAAACAGGCCCATTCAACTGGTGAGACAATGGAATCTTCGACAAGAGAGCCGTTCAAACGGATTGTTCTATTCAGTTTCATGAAAGTCTTACCCAACAATAATCACCATTCACCGGGAATAAGTAATGAAGATTTCGGCGGCTATATAACAGCCATTTGGACATAAACATTATGTTTTATGCATGCGAAGCAACATGGGCGGAACCTGTTAGTAATTTGGTTTACAAATTTTCCTCATATTTTCTTGTAACGGTCTTAAAGAGGTGTGTCAGAGGCATAACGGCGGAAAAATTAGACACTTCTACTAATGTGTATTGGCGGAGGTTAGATAGTAAACTAGTAGTGTTGGTGACTGAAGAAAGGTGATTTAACCACCGCAAATATTGAAAAGCTTCAGCTCCTTCGGGACAAGAAATTTCATTTCATGGGGGAATACTACAAATCCCTACATAAACTAGATTTCACGTTGAAATACACTCCGCCGGCAACAAATATCGATCCATTCGGCACATGCATTTATTATAAATAACTTCAATTTGGTATTCAATACTTTATTACCGACAGAATTTTCGCCTTCTATACACTAACGCAAGAGGACTTTCAAGCGAAATTTTATTTAGGTTTCGGCATAAACGATGCATCGCGAATTTCAATAGGTATTAAATAGATTGCTTTAGCTTTTTTTTTCTAAGAAATCCGAACTGCAGTGACCTGACGTTTGGAATATTTACCCCAGTGTAGACTTTCATGAAGTGCAGCTACTAATGTTGGGTTGTTAGAACGAAGCAAAGGGGCTTAAACTTTTGTTACTGGAGCGCAATAACCGTAATTCTGCTAAGTATTATTTAAAAACATAATGCTGTTAAGACTATAGATTTTTTTAAATTAATACGTTCAATTAAACCGCTAAAATAATCTTAAAAGTTAAAAAAACATAAATTTGACGAAACTGGATGATTCAGTGTAGAAGGTAGACATTTTCATTAAAGACAGGAATAGTTAAGAAGTATTGTGCTTTTGTGGACGAAAATTTAATAAAAGAAGTCATACAGTAATAAAGAAATAAAAGTATTCAAATTATTCGAAACAAAAATGTGTAGTAATCTAAGAAAACTCGGCTCGAAGGACCAAAAACTAGTCAGTTAATTCAAACAAATGTTGTATACGTGAAGTTTTTCTGGAAATTCAATTTTACCAATAATCAACGTGTATGGAAAAAAGGATAACATTTATATATTATCAAGTTGACAGTATATTGATACTATTGAACGACAGGGCCCGAATCTACATTAATAGATAGAGTAACTAGAAATAGAAAAATAAAATAACCATTTTAGGATATTTTTTGTTATTTTTTACTAAAAAAACTAAAACATTTTTAAAACCTTTGAGCCGAACTTGTCTCATTACAAATCATTTTAGTTCACCCTCGAGCTGTCGCTGTAGCTGCCATTAGCTATATAAAGAGTTAGTTATTTGTTGATTAAACTTGCCAATAAAGAAATCACCAACATTTTTTGTGATATTAATGTGTCCAACACGAACCTAGAAACTATGAAATATATAGCCAAAATGATATCCACGTGAAAAAAAAAAGTGGATACCAGGTGAAAATCACCACAATGGAGGAAAATGTGTGGTGGTGGAACCGGTTTTGCCACGTTTCTAGAAATTAGATAATTACGGTACTTCCACGATTTATCACATGGTGATATCGTGGTAATAGAACCACTTTCGACCTGTTTCTGTAAATTATATAATTACGGTACTTCCACGATTTAATTACATGTCGTGGAATTGTGGTGGTAGAAGCGATTGCGCGAAGCGAAGGTTTCCGTAAGTCGTATAATCACAGTACTTCCACGATTTAATCACATGGTGATATCGTGGTGATAGAACCGGTTTCGCCCCGTTTCTGTAAATTATATAATCACGGTACTTCCACGATTTAATGAAATGGTGATATCGTGGAATTGTGGTGGTAGAACCAGTTTCGCCCCGTTTCCGTAAACCATATAATCACAGTTCTTCCACGATTTAATCACATGGTGACATCGTGGTGATAGAACCGGTTTCGTCCCGTTTATGTAAATTATATATTCACATTACTTCCACGAATTGATCACATAGTGATATCATGGTGATAGAACCAGTTTTGCCCCGTTTCCGTAAATCATATAATCAAAGTTCTTCCACGATTTAATCACCTAGTGATATCGTGGAATTGTGGTGGTAGAACCGATTTCGCCACGTTTCCGTAAATCATATAATCACAGTACTTCCACGAATTGATCACATAGTGATATCGTGGTGATAGAACCAGTTTCGCCCCGTTTCCGTAAATCATATAATCACAGTTCTTGCACGATTTAATCACATAGTGATATCGTGGAATTGTGGTGGTAGAACCGATTTCGCCACGTTTCCTTAAATCATATAATCACAGTTCTTCCACGATTTAATCACATAATGATATCGTGGAATTGTGGTGGTAGAACCGATTTTGCCACGTTTCCGTAAATCATATAATCACAGTACATCCACGAATTGATCACATAGTGATATCGTGGTGATAGAACCAGTTTCGCCCCGTTTCCGTAAATCATATAATCACAGGTCTTCCACGATTTAATCACATGGTGATATCGTGGAATTGTGGTGGCAGAACCGATTTCGCCACGTTTCCGTAATTCAAATAATCACAGTACTTCCACGAATTGATCACATAGTGATATCGTGGTGATAGAACCAGTTTCGCCCCGTTTCCGTAAATCATATAATTACAGTTCTTCCACGATTTAATCACATAGTGATATCGTGGAGTTGTGGTGGTAGAACCGGTTTCGCCACGTTTCCGTAAATCATACGTATAATCACAGTATTTCCACGATTTAATCACATAGTGATATCGTGGTGATAGAACCAGTTTCGCCCCGTTTCCGTAAATCATATAATCACAGTTCTTCCACGATTTAATCACATAGTGATATCGTGGAATTGTGGTGGTATAACCGATTTCGCCACGTTTCCGTAAATTATATAATCACATTACTTCCACGAATTGATCACATAGTGATATCGTGGTGATAGAACCAGTTTCGCCCCGTTTCCGTAAATCATATAATCACAGTTCTTCCACGATTTAATCACATAGTGATATCGTGGAATTGTGGTGGTAGAACCGATTTCGCCACGTTTCCGTAAATCATATAATCACAATACTTCCACGATTTAATCACATGGTGATATCGTGGTGATAGAACCGGTTTCGCCCCGTTTCAGTAAATTATATAATCACGGTACTTTCACGATTTAATCAAATGGTGATTTTAAAGTGGAACTGTGGTGGTAGTACCGATTTCGCCACATTTCCGTAAATCATACGTATAATCACAGTACTTCCACGATTTAATCACATAGGGATATCGTGGTGATAGAACCAGTTTCGCCCCGTTTCCGTAAATCATATAATCACAGTACTTCCACGATTTAATCACATGGTGACATCGTGGTGATAGAACCGGTTTCGCCCCGTTTCTGTAAATTATATAATTACGGTACTTCCACGATTTAATGAGATGGTGATACCGTGGATTTGTGGTGGTAGAAGCGATTGCGCCACGTTTCCGTAAGTCATATAATCACAATACTTCCACGATTTAATCACATGGTGATATCGTGGTGATAGAACCGGTTTCGCCCCGTTTCTGTAAATTATATAATCACGGTACTTTCACGATTTAATCAAATGGTGATTTTAAAGTGGAACTGTGGTGGTAGTACCGATTTCGCCACATTTCCGTAAATCATACGTATAATCACAGTACTTCCACGATTTAATCACATAGGGATATCGTGGTGATAGAACCAGTTTCGCCCCGTTTCCGTAAATCATATAATCACAGTTCTTCCACGATTTAATCACATGGTGACATCGTGGTGATAGAACCGGTTTCGCCCCGTTTCTGTAAATTATATAATTACGGTACTTCCACGATTAAATGAGATGGTGATATGGTGGAATTGTGGTGGTAGAACCGATTTTGCCACGTTTCCGTAAATCATATAATCACAGTAGTTCCACGAATTGATCACATATTGATATCGTGGTGATAGAACCAGTTTCGCCCCGTTTCCGTAAATCATATAATCACAGTTCTTCCACGATTTAATCACATGGTGACATCGTGGTGATTGAACCGGTTTCGCCCCGTTTCTGTAAATTATATAATTACGGTACTTCCACGATTTAATGAGATGGTGATATCGTGGAATTGTGGTGTTAGAACCGATTTCGCCACGTTTCCGTAAATTGTAGAATCAATTGTTTTTTTGTACTCTTTATATGTTGGTTTCATTCATGGGGAGCTTGAAATCCACAAACCAAAATTATTTAAAAATAGACCAAAGAGGTGGTATTTCCTATTTTTTCTCAATTTCCAATTTTGACCGCGTCTAACTTTAGAACGAGTGGACCGACTGAAGTAACCCCAACGGCTTTTTGTTCTTTTTAATACCCTTTTTCACCTCCCCCTAAAGAAGATCCTGTAGGTTTAATAATTTGGGAGATAGACCCCTTAGGTGTTCGATTTTGAGACACTTTTAGAATTTGCTTGGAAGCACTTAAGGAAAATGGCACTCTTAATATGTTTCTTTCGTTCATTCGGAATTGAAATCGCCTCATATCGATCAAACACAGCAAAAAAAAAATTTTTAATTTTTTCGAAATTGACCAAAGAGAGAGGAGGGGTATTTTCTTTTTTTTCTCAACTTTGACCGTCTGTAACTCTAGAACGAGTGGTACAGATTTGAGTAATTTCAACAGTTTCTTGTTCGTTTTGTTGTCCTCTTTTACCTCCCTCCAAAGAAAGTCCCCTAGGTTCAACACTTCAGGAGATAGGCCCCTTCAGATGTCGATTTTTAGACACTTTTAGAACGTGGTTTGGAGGCATTTAGAAAAAAGTCCACTTAAGGGACTAATTTCACTTTTAATATGTTTGTTTCATATATTTTTAATAGATTAGAATTATAGCTCTCTCTCTCTCTCTGTTAAAAAAAACAGTTTGCAAACTACAATTGAAAATTTAAAGTTTTTGGAAAAATTCCGGTTAGGATTGGAATCAAAGTCGGTGAAAAATTAAATAAATCGTCTAAAAATGAAAATGTTTGAATTTTTGGCAAAAGTGCGATTAGGATTGGGGCCAAAATCGTTTAGAAATAGCACAGAGTATAAAAATGTAAATTTGGTGCTTTTGGAAAATTTCAACTCGGTTAAAAATGAGCCATATTGACTGAAAATGCAAATTTTGATAATTTTGAAAAAAAAATCAAAACTAAGACAAATTGAGACCAGATTGTTTCTAATTTTATAGTTTTTTTTTATGGTAAAATTAATTTTTGAACCAAAATGAATTAAATTTTACTAAAAACGCCATACAAAACAATTTTGTTTTTTTTTGTGAAATTTAGGTTAGGATTAGGGCCAAAATGAGTTAAAATATACTCAACGCGTCTAAACTAAAAATGCAAATTAAATCTATTGTAAAAATATCAGGTTAGGATTGGAACGAAAATAGGTAAAAACTACAAAAAGCGTCGAGAAATTTATTATTTTTAGCACAAGTTAGTTCACCAAAGATCAGGTTAAAAATATCTCAAAGAATTTAAATATTCAAATTTGGAATTATTTGAAGAAATTTAAGTAAGAATTATAGTCAAAATCGGTAAAAAAAGACTCAAAGCGTCTAAACAAAAATAACAAATTAAGAGTTTTTGCAAAAGTTCAGCTTAGAATTGGGACAAAAATCATTAAAAAGTTACGTAAAGCGTCAATAAATATGTAAATTTGTAATTTTTTTGGCAAAAGTGCGCTTGGGGCCAAAATCGATTAAAAACGACTCGAAATATTCAGGTTACAATTAGGTATAAGAATCATTTAAAAATGATTTTACAAAAGCAAGTTTTGACCTTATCGAAGGCACTCAATTTTAGAGCAAAACCAGGCAAAACTGATAGAAATTTGTTGTTTTTGGTAAAATTTACTTTTGAATCAAAATAAGTGAACTTTGATTAAGTACCCCGAAAAAAGATAACTTTTTTTCTTTAAAATGTAAATTTTGGGTTCTTAGGGGAATTCAGGTAAAAACTGGTGTCAAAATTGGTTAAAAATGACTCGAATAAAAAAAAATAACAAAACTTTGATGTATTTAGACTGGTTCAATTTTAAACCAAAAAAATGTAAAAAAAAAACAACTAAAAAAAATGTATTTTTGGAAAAGTTTAGGTTAGGATTTGAATCAAAATCGGTAAAAAATTACGTAAAGCGTTTATAAATATGTAGTTTTGTCATTTTTGGCAAAAGGGCGCTTGGGACCAGAATCGGTTAAAAAAAACTCAAAATATTCAGATTATAATTAGGTCTAGAATCGTTTAAAAATTACTAATATTGTCTTCAAAAGCAAGTTCTGACGTTATCGAAGAAGGTCAATTTTAGGCAAAATCAGGCAAAACTGATTGAAATTTCCAAAATTCTTGTTTTTGGTAAAATTTATTTTTGAATCAAAATAAGTGAAATGTGACTAAGAACCACGAAAAAGAACCACTTTTAAAATCTAAATTGTGTGTTATTAGAGAAATTCAGATAAGAACCGGTGTCAAAATCGGTTAAAAATGACTCGCATTAAAAAAAAATTAAATATTGTTTTATTTGGACATGTTCAGTTTGAAACCAAAAAAATAAAAAAACGCCTAAAAAAAGTTTTTGGAAAAGTTCAGGTTGGGATTCGGACCAAAATCGGTAAAAAATTAGGTAAAGCGTCTAAATATGCAAATTAAGTCATTTTTAGCAAAAACGCGCTTGGGGGCAAGATCGGTTAAAAAAGACTCAAAATATTCAGGTTACAGTTAGGTCTAGAATCGTTTAAAAATGACTAATATTGTCTACAAAAGCAAGTTTTGACGTTATCGCAGAAAGTCAATTTTAGGGCAAAATCAGGCAAAGCTGATTGAAATTTTAAAATTTGTTCTTATTGGTAAAATTTATCTTTGAATCAAAATAAGTGAAACTTGACGAAGATTTTCAAATTTTCAACTTTATTGTATTTGGTAAATTATTTTTGAGTCAAAATAAGTGAAATTTGACTAAGAACCCGGAAAAAGACGACTTCTTTCCTTTAAAATGTAAATTTTGTGTTATTAGAGAAATACAGGTAAGAACCGGTGTCAAAATTGATTAAAAATGACTCCCATTTAAAAAAAAAATAAGTTTTGATATATTTGTGCATGTTCAATTTTAAACCAAAAAAATTAAAAAACGCCTAAAAAATTGTTTTTTGACAAAATTTTTGGAAAAGTTCACGTTAGGATTGGGACCAAAATTAGTAAAAAATGACGTAAAGCCTCTATAAATATGTAAATTTGTCATTTTTGGCAAAAGTGGGCTTGGGGCCAAAATGGGTTAAAAAAGACTCAAAATATTCAGGTTACAGTTAGGTGCAGAATCGTTGTAACATTGTGAAATTTATGCACTTACCTTATTTGGGGTAATTATGGTTTTCGCCCATTAGGTCAGAGTTTTATTGTGTACCTAGTTCAGTAATTTCCAATATCATCTTGGTTATCTGCCCTTTTTGACTGAGAATGTATTGCCTTCTATTACGTTCTGTTTCATGATGCCTGAGTTTACCTTTCTGGGTTGAGAAGAGTGTGGACAGCCCGGCATTAGCTCCCATTGTTTTATAAGTGGAAGGTGTCGCCTGTTAGCTGGAATTTCAAGCTGAGTTTTCCCGTTTGGGGACCCTTTCATGATGGTACCTACCTCTATTTTTTATTGTTTTCCTGGGCTTGGAGGATCTGAGGATTGTGGTGAAATTGCCATTGCCAATCGGCCAGGAGTGTGTGTTTCTATCGTTATTGTCGGTTTTCTGTAAATTTTGATTGGGGGTTCGTTTGCTTATGTTTATGTTACGATGTTTGGAAGTGGGGTTAAGTAATAAAATCGTGCAAAATTGCCAAATAGTGTCACTGCCACTTAGCCATCACCGAATACTGTTGAGATTTATACGAAGAGTCGCCTTTGGTTCCAATGTTCGAAATGTGAACGTTCGAGTAGGCGTTGGAATCCCGACATCAGCCCGGTTGGTCTTGCGCATGCGCATGCGCAAAATTTATTAAAAGGATTATGGGTTACTGGGTTCTTTTGTTTACGGTTCCGGCCATTTTGACAATCAAAAATTACGTTTTGCAAATAATTTACAGTAATTTTTAATTTCAGCAAAGTTGGTGTAATAGAATTGCTGTTTTCAATTAGTAAAAGGAATCTTTGTTTAGCAAGAATTGCGCGAGATTCGCTAACGCAACGTGTCAAGTGACGGATTTATTGGATTCTCGTATTTCGAGAAAGCGTCATGCGGGTACACCAGCCGGCACCCAGTTTGCCTGTTTCTGCTCCACTCATTTCTCAATAATATCAATTTTTCTTATTATAAAATGATCTACACACACTTTTCAGTGCAGTCTTGTGCTTGTGTAGTACCTAAAGATGTAAGTACCCAGTATCTAGGTATGTGTAATAATTTGGTATGGTGTTGGTGTGAAAGAATGAAAGGTAGGGGCAGCATGAGTTTGAGGTAGTTTTTGAAATAGCCCCTACAAAGGAACATTGTGTTCACAGCTGTTGACAACCCTGGCCTTGTTGTAAAGACTGTAAAGCATACATGAGTCCACAGTAAGGTTAGGGCTCATGTATGCTTGACAACTTTTCTTTTATTCAACAGCTCATAAGTATGGCACTTTCCTTTCATTTTGTTCATCACTTATGCCATTTGCATTTGCTACTATGATTAAGTAGGGCTATCGGCTATCCTTACCCCCAATTTGAAATGATAAACACTGGTTGTGGTAGGCTGAAGTTAAAAATTCTCGTTTTTTAGGAAGGGTTTAGTAAGTCCTACACACTGGAGAGTATATAGAAACTTTGTTTAAAAGAGAAAAATGACATATTTTAATCAAGTTCCAGCAGATGCTCTATTAGGCCAGTGATCCACTATCCCAGTTAATAATCTATTTATATCCTATATTCATATAGAAGCAAAGTGACTCTCGTCTTGCTAGACAATTATGCTATGGGTACATCCACAGTGCAGTTAAGGTTTGTATAAAGATTTTGATACTTACATTAAAACTACTAGAAATACCAGAAATAGATTATGCCTATGCCATTTTCATTGTGTGCACAATAAGCTCTCCTCTCATTTTTGACTCAAAAGCAAGTAGCTGGTTTGACAATTTATGCTGCATTAGCTTTTCTGCATACTTATGTCTATGTCAGCTACCTTACTAGAAATGTATTTATGAAGGTTTATGGGTGCACTATTTACTAAGAAGCATATTAGAAGGCATACTTTTGTACCAAAAAACTAACAATATAAGGATGCATCTTAGCACTAGAAAATTATTACTTTTCTTTTGCAATGACTAAAGTTCAGAAGCCTGTTACTGTTAAGGTACCAAATTAATTTTTTTTAGTGAGATATGAGGGTAAATAATTACATATTGTGTAAACCCTATTTTTTATCTCTTTTTTTACTTACCTTTTATCTTGTTTTAGGGTTTCAGAATAGTCTTGAGAAGAGGTTTTTTTTGTGGAAATGAGATGTGGCAGAGTTTTTTTCCTTATGTAGTACCAACCTAGGATTCAACCATGGAAAGGCGAATTATAAATAGATAATAAAGGAAAAGATTTGTGTGTTTCAAAGAAATTCCAGGGTGCCACTAAGGTTTCAAGCATGTAAGTTAGCATCAAATTTCATACTTGATTAAACCCTCCTTTTGATCTAAACTAAGAATCAATTGAAATGATACACCTCAAATTTTGAATGAACTTTAAAACTGTCTACCTCTAAAACCACTCAACCGATTTTCATTGGAGATGCCATTTTGGTAAGATCCGTGTATAAACTGCTTTAAGTGGTTATGTACTCGCTTATATGTTTTGCAGGTTACATAATACAGGGTTTAACAAAACTTGATGCAGTTTTGTAAAACCTTTTTGTGCAGATAATTTTGCGGAAAAAAAATTCAGAACATGTTTTGCTACGGGAGTATGTGGAGACGCGTCATACCTTGGGACATATTTGGTGTTTTTTGGATATTTTGCCTGGTTCCATAGATATTTAGTTTTTTCTATAAACGAGGTATCATTTAACACTGGAGCTCCAATTTGCCCCATAATACAAATGTTGATAAAAATTTTATATGGAATATAAAGACTATGCACAGGGCAAGCTGGATCTTACCAAAATGGCATTTACAACGAAAATCGGTTGAGTGGCTTTAGAGAGAGACAGTTTTAAATTTCATTCAAAATTTGGGGTGTATCGTTTCAATTGATTCTTAGTTTAGTTTATAGATTGCTCACATTGTTAACACTTAACACACTCAATAATTTTCGCTCAGTTGATTCCTGAATGTAGTTCCAATTTTTTTGTCTCTTCGTCAAGTCTAGCCAACAAGCTATGAAATGTGTTGCCAGTTTACCAAAAGTCCTTTTTCCACTTGAATGATCCTTTTTTTGCGATTGTCTTACTATATGCACATATTCTGCTCACAAACTCATTTTTTTTTCTGTGTAATAATAATCCTGAAAATTGTGATCAAATACTTATTGGTCAATTATGGATTTGCAAAACGCTTCATTAATAAAAAATGACGGTTTTGTATTTCACATATTTTATACGTTATTTTCAGTATGATGAAAAATCATGAAAAAAAGTAAAATGTTTAAGTACAAAGATAACGTGCGTTCATTAAAAAAAACCTCAAGCAGGCCATGGCATTAGATCAGTAAGTCTGAGATGACTTCATAAAAACAATTGAAAATTGGAAATGGCATAAAATGTTCACATTTTAATATGTTTTGTAAACTTATCTTAGACAAGAATTTTAATTTCATGGCTTGCTTCGAGGTTTTTTTTAGATACCCTATCCCTATAGAAATACTGTATTAAACTTTATATACATTTATATTCAGTGTAAATTAATGTGTTAAGGCCACAACCATGTTGCAGTTGAAGAACCAAATAAGTTAAACATTTACTTCATTGGCATAGATGAAGTTAGTAATTCCTCTCTATTATATATGCCTTTGAAAATAAATCTGAAAAAATATTAGGGAGCATATGACTTAATCAATTAATAGGCATTCAGTGATCACATTATTACATTAATTATGATTAAGCAGTCTTTTGATCAAATGTGCTCAAAACAATTAATTTTTATATTAAATTGAGAATTTTATTCGCCAATTCAATTCTTACATATTCAACATTAGAAAAATGTATCGGTGTTTTTATTTGTTACAGGGTTGATAAACATTGGTCTAAGTGAAGGACAAAGAAAGTCTGTCATACTGGCTTCCAATTTCCTGGGAAGGAAAACGGAAGTAGTTCGGATATGGAGTTTCCATCCTGCATTGAAACCCACAGTTTAAATTTGAAGATGAATGAAGACAAGCGCGTAAAAAAGGTAGCGCCACTTCTGCATGCTGAAGAACTGTACTGCTATGACGTCTATAAAACTCTTGGGTACCACTAGCCTATAAAAAGATATCTTCAATTGAGTAATGGTCAATGAAACAATACAACTATTTTACGGTAATCTGAAAAACAAAAAATGTGGATTTCTTCATTCAGAGGTTTAGGAAACATATGTTGATGATATGTGATATTAAGGTTTGAAATGTTAGGTAAATTAAAAACACATATTTTATATATGCCATGTTTATTTGTGCACCAAAATCAAAATAAACGACATTGATTTTTTACTTATTTTACTTAAAAAAACGTATAGGGTATTGTAGTGTTATTTACAGTGTATTTCAGAAAGCAATTTTCAATAATTCCAAAGGATCCTTCGATTAAGTTTTATTTCTTTGTAAAGCTATTAAAGTCAAATAAGGCGATTACATTTATTATTAGTTGGAACTGTTTCAAAACATACAAGGCTCAAAAAATATGTAAGGTTAATTTATTATTATTTATTTTTTTTGCGTCAGTTATTACAAGTCTTGATAAGTATATAAGAATTATAAAAACCATACCTAAATAAAAATAAATTAAAAAGTAAAGAGCAAAATAATTTTTTAACATCCTGTATTCAATAACTGATTTTGATATATTTTTTTTTAATTTTTTTTGTTTTAACAATCTGTGCTTTGAAGTAGAGCTAACATGATAATTACTATAAATTATTATTGTCATATTATATAATAAAACAATCTTTCCAGTAGATGATCTATGGATTCATTAGATAGAAATTCCTTTTTCCTGAGAACTATTGGAAGAGATCTCAAAGATTTTATTCGGGTCTTAGACCCTCTTAATTGTTTTGCCTTTGAAAATAATGTGACGCTCTTGCGACGAACATATTTTGCCTTCTGCGGTTCCTCCATGTCAATGGTTGTACACTCATCAAACTTGAATTTTGGACCTAGAGATTGACAGGAAATAAATATATTAACGGTCATACATTCCGCCAAAGCGATAAGGGCGGTCGGTTAATGAAAACAACTATTAAGACTTAGTGACTATTAACTGTGAAAATGAAACTTAACTATGAAAATAACTATTAAGACTTATCCATGCTGGAGCAAAAAACTGACAGATATATATTATATAATTTTAAATAGAACATAAATAACTTTACTCCCTCGTCTGACTGTATTGTCTGTATAAGTACCATATTTTAATTAGGAAGAGCAATGCCTTATTAAGGCACTTGCTCTTTCTAATTAAATTTAAAAATAAATTATTAATTGTTGCATATTAATTATTGCAGAGTTACAGGGAGATTCAGAATCTGATATAAAAAATACAGGACTGTATCTAAAAAAAATTGAAGCAATGTTGTTTGCATGAAAATGAAACGTCGGATTTTAAATTTGAAAATACCGCGTTGAAGAAAGCAAAAAGTGGCTATGAAGAAGTGTTAAATTGTTTTTAATTAACTCATTAAATTAAGGCTAGAAAAAATAAAAACGTTTTGTGAATATTTCCAAAACCAGCCGAAGTTTTCAAAATTTGAAAACAACTTTTATAGACTTCTAATTGCGCAACTTTGCCCTAATTTAACCTTCGTTGTATCTCTTCAAATAACCAAGATCCCCATGGTTAAACTCCAAACGATCACCCTGTATTTCTTCCTTTAATGTTACAAAAGTTCAGACCAGGTTATAGGAAATTATATACAGAGTCAGAGTCTGGCAATAGGGACTGATAGTTTCCAAAGTCTTATGATAAGGATACCACTCAGAATGTCATCAAAACTTGTGGAAAAAAGTTACACAGTTTGGACAAGAAAGACCATGCTGCAATGTATCTTTTGCTTCACATTGTTTTTCCAAAGTTGGTCGAAAATCTAACATTTATAAAATCCTTTGAGTTTTGAAAAGATAAAATTCAAAGTTGAAGTGCCAAATTGCATAAATCCTCTGAAGGACACTTGATGTTGCCCAAACTCCATGGTGTTGTTTGTCAATATTTTCTAGTATCCTATCATCCTGTAGGTTGTGGATGTACCTAAATGTTCTAGGTATATAATATCAGTGTTATTGAACCTTTAATTGATACATAGAAGAAAAATATTGTAAGCATGACATGCTCTATAGGGTCTACAGAACAAATTACTTTGTGCTGTTTATACATCAGAATATCAATATGGCCTTAAGCATAAGAATATGGTTTTACTTAGGAATGAGCTTAGGAATAACCTACCTACATTATTATTTAAACATAAAACCATTTAAATTGAAAGATAGCTTAATCCTTAGGTAAGCATTAAGCAATATTTGTTTAATAATCACATGTTTTGGTTAATGCGTAACCAACCATTATCTTATTCTTTCCGAGATTCTTTCATTCTTAAATGTTATTCTTTATTCTCATGAATAAACCCACCATTTATAGCTAAAAAAAATAAATCAATGTTTTTTTTTCTCTACATATTGTGTCACTATTTCTGATCTCTATCTAAATCTCTCATCATGTAAGGCTCGGAAAACCATCAGTACCCAACAGTTAAATTTAACAGGTAGTTCTAAATTTAGAAGAAAAACAAAAATTAGTTTTGCATAAAGAATAATTTCTAATTACCTGGACTGTGGGAGCAGCATATTTTCTCAACTTTTTCTTTCCCAGGTCTTCTGCCATAAAGTGCCATTCGCCTATAAAGTGGCTCCGGATGATGAAGTCAATTTCTCCTAGATGCATAACCGCACAACCAACACTAAAATCTATGCCAGAAATTTTAACCACTGGATCCCATAGAAATCTGAAAAGATTAAAAAAAAAATTATTAGCTACCTCCAATTCTATTAAATAACTCTTATGACAAGCTTCAACACTTCTTAAATTATAATCCTCCTCATCATTTCCTGGGTTGGAATCCATTATTGGTCTTATCATGTTCAAAATATGAGTTCAAAGTTTATGGTAGTTGGTAGTATATTACCTACACCAACAACATTTAAGTAAAAATAAAAATAGGTAGTACTTCATATCATATAAGTAGCTACCTAAATACCTAACTAACTACTTTTCCGATACTCATTCAACTAGATACATATGAGAGAAAATTCCTTTTTCTCTCATATTTATTTTAGAAAAATAGACTTTTTAATAAAGTGCAAAAATGCTAGGTACTGATGTTGCTATAGTACGGCATCTATTTAATTGTGAAGATTTCTTCCAAAGCCTTTAGTTACGCAATATTGCCAATAAAAATGTTGTCCCTTAGTTATCTACTACATACAAATCTAGAAGTATAAAAAAAAAGTAAATACATACTACATCTACTCACCCCAAGAAAACTCCATCCACTGGAGGTTTTTCAGCATCTCACACTTTTCACACTATGCATTGCACGTTTATAATTTTATTCTTCTTGGCATCCACGTTTTTTTTATGGATATTTGGGCTTGTTAATAATTGCAAATAGAATAATGTTGAAAGGTTCCGGAATCTTCAGTTTCAAGTTTAAAGTAATCATTTAATAGCACAGAACTTAACAGAACAGCAGAAAAAAGCAAAATAGTACAGCAATAAACTGAAAGGCTATTGAAATAATTTAAAATTGAAATTAAAACAACACCAACACAAACTAAAGCTGCTAAAAAGCCAAAATTTACAACTAAAATTGTATTTTTTGGATGCTTACGATTTACAATTTTATAAATTGTACGATGATCAGGAAAAAGGTTCTATACTAACACCAAGCGCTTTTGCATTTTACGTCACGAAAATTATGACGATGTTGATTGGCTGAGAAATTCCTTTAGCCAACGTTGATTGGCTCGACGTCGGCAAAAATGAAGCTTAACAGTTTAGAGGACGCATGCGGATTAGTTAGCAACCGGGCTGATCTTCGGGTTCCAAGCTACATTTTTGAGGCCTTGACTACTTCTATATTCAATTGTTTTCTATTTGGCCATCACTCATTAGTGACAATTGCGAAGTTCGGTAATTACATCCGAGCGCCCCGGACATAGACCATCTTCCCACATCTTAGCGAGCTAGAGCGAGAGAGACTCATATTCCGAGCGATATCGGCGAAGCTCCCGACAGCGTTCCCTTCGATGGATGGCGCCGTCTGTCATCGTCCAATTCTCCCATACCGTATTCTGACGTCACCAGAGTACTAAAAGGTACTTATTGTCAGTTTTGATTTCGTGGAGATTGATGTTACTTTCCTTGAGGTTGGACTAATCGGCCATTACTAATGGGATACTTCTTCCTGTTTTGCTGTTCCGCATTTCTTCTGTCCCTTTTTTTTTACTATTTTCAGCTGTTTGTTTTCCGCTACTCTTCGTGACGTCATCGTGGGTCGAGCATGTGCATATTTGTTTGTGGCATTTTGGGCATCATTGCGGAAGGGTTATGAAGGTCACTCGTGGGTATAAAAGGGCAGGACATTGACTTTTGAGTTTTTTTTGATTCTGACTTCTGGTGCGTGAGCCAGAATCCCGTCGTGCTGGCCGTGATTTGCAAATGTCCTCGTGGTCTACTTTGAGTGATTTTCATCTCAATACTCTTTGGAGGATCAAGACCAGGGCATATTCCAAATGGTAGTTGCTTTTTGAAGTTTTTCCGGATCCTCGTGGAGAGGATTATTGTCGATTTACGCCGCTCTACCTTTACCTCTTGGAGGGATAAAAAGCAAGCCACGCCGCCAACGTCATCACCTTGCCCCGTTTGTCAACCTTGCAGGTATGTGTAGCTCCATTTAATGGAATATTCTGTAGTTTTCCGTGCTAATTCACGTGTTTCTATAGGGGTTTTTTTGTGACGGGCTTCCGCTACGTCCACGTTTTTTTTTTGACGGGCTTCTGCTACGTCCACGTTTTTTTATTAACGGGCTTCTACGTTTGACGTTCTTCCGCCGTCCACGTGCCTTGTTGGCGCATTTTTGAAACATCCACGCCGTTCTTGGAGGCCTGCTCCTCATCAGAGACCTTCGGATAGCTGCTCTTCAGGACCACCCTGATCCGCGATAAGGGGATAGTTTAGAGTGAGAGCTTTCCAATTTGTTATGTTGTAAATGGGCGACGATAGTGGCTGAGCGTTGAACCGACTAACGTAAATTTTTCTATCTTATGAATTTTAATTATTAACTTTACTTCTTGCCGTCACCATAACAATTTAAAGTAGTATTTTTTTTTGATAGTATTGAGGCCCCAAGTAAGCGATTCTTGTTATTTTTTTGATCAATTTTTATGACAATTTACTGAGTAGTAAGTTCTCTCAGATCTTCAATTTGTTTGTGCTTCACACACTTTAATTTATTTATAAAGAATTAACTTTTGCTAGGTATTGGACAGCACTACGTCTGTACAGTTACGAATCTTTTATGTACCGCACCCTTTATGTCTTGTACCGTATTGTGTTGTGTAATTTTGAGGACAGATATTGAGGGCTCGTGATTCCTCACTTTAGTATTTATCGTTATTAAGTAAATTTCAATTTTCAGGTATTTAAAGTTAGATTTGATCAGGTATTCAATAATCACTCTAACATTACAGCGTTAGTCATTAGTTGGTAAGCTACGGAAGCTACCCTGTGTAAGTTTATGGCCATAAACCCTGAGCTCCGTCCCTAATTAGTTGATTATTGAGAGCCGTATTGATTTGTAATAATTCATATTCATTAATACATAAAGTTCCTTCACCATATATTCGAGAATATTGCAATTACCTTAAATTTTGTGTTTAATTGCTTTATGGCATTTAAAATTTTATTTGAATTGCTTTCCTCAATTTGTTAACCAATCTATCAATAGAAACAGTGTTATTTGTCCTCAAACAATTTTGCTTTAATTTCATGCGGATTTTGACTGGTGCAGATAATTGAGATTTATAATTTCTTATTTTCACTTTTTTTATTAAAAGTAAATTTAAATCAGAGTAGTTAGGAAAGTGGTAGTGAAAGAGGGATATATTTCGTGATTGGTATATTCCTGTACGGCATAACATCCTTCTCAGGACCTGGCGTCTTCCGGAAATCACGTGGCGCCTATCGGGATATAAAATAATACAACTAATATCGTATTGAACCTACCCCATCTTCACTGTTGCTGGCGGCCCGCTAGTGCTCCTGCTCGATTACTTACTATTCACCTCCTTTCGCTCTTTCTGAAGTAAGGTAATAAGTAACGATTTTCTTTTAGTAAGTTCCAGAGATTCCAATTAACAAACAAGAACTAATCAGTGCTTAACATTCCCAATAACCCTTGATAGTAAATTAATATTATAAAATAAAAGCGTCACATCGTTTAAAAATGACTAATATTGGCTACAAAGCAAGTTTTGACGCCGAAGAAAGTCAATTTTAGGGCAAAATCAGGCAAAACTGATTAAAATTTTCAAATTTGTTGCTTTTGGTAAAATTTATTTTTGAATCAAAATAAGTGAAATTTGGACTAAAAACCCCGAAAAAGATGACTTTTGATGTATGTGGACATGTTCAATATTAAACTAAAAAAATAAAAAAACGCCTAAAAATATTGTGTTTTTTGACAAAGTCTTTGCAAAAGTTCAGGTTAGGATTGGGACCAAAATTGGTTAAAAAAGACTCAAAGTATTCAGGTTACAATTAGGTCTAGAATTGTTTAAAAATGACTGACTAATATTGTCTACAAAAGCAAGTTTTGACGTTATGGAAGAAAGTCGATTTTAGGGCAAAAATCAGGCAAAACTGATTGAAATTTTTAAATTTGTTGTTTTTGGTAAAATTTATTTTTGAATTAAGATAAGTGAAATTTGACAAAGAGTGCCAAGAAAAAAAAAAATTTTTTTTAGAATTTCAGAAGAACCGGTATCAAAGTCGGTTAAAAATGACTCATATTAAAAACAATCAAGTTTTAAAAATAAACAAAAATTGTTTTAGGAGAAAGTTTTCGGAAAAGTTTAGGTTAGGAGTGGGACAAAAATCGGTAAAACATGACGTAAAGAGTCTAAATATGTAAATTAGTAATTTTTGGCAAAAGTAGGCTTGGGGTCAAGATCGGTTAAAAATGACTCAAAATATTCATATTACAATTAGGTCTAGGATCGTTTAAAAATGGCAATTAGAGTCTACAAAAGCAAGTTTAGACGTTATCGAAGAAAATCAAATTTAGGACAAAATCAGCCAAAACTGTTTGAAATGTTCAAATTTGTTTGTTTTTGGTAAAATGTATTTTTGAATCAAAATGATTGAAATTTGACTAAGAATGCCGAATTGTTTTTTTTTAGAATTTTAGAAGATCCGGTGTCAAAAAAAAATAAAAAAAAAACTAAAAAAATGGTGTTTTTTGACAAAGTTTGGTTAGAATTATGCCCATCATTGTTGAAAAATTACTTAATGCGAGTAAAAATACAAATTTGGAGGTCTTGGAAAAAACAGATTGTGACTAAAGTTTAGAGATAGAACCCTTCGGATTTTTAGACACTTTTATAACGTGCTTTAAAAAAGTCCACTTAAAGGACTAATTTCACTTTTAATATGTTTATTTCATTTATAGGGAATTAAAATCGCCACAAAATTCCACATTTTAATTCCAGACTTTGAAATCGATAGTTTGCAAGAATTAAAGAATAAACTGAACATACATTTCAATTCGACCGTAAGCAAGCATATTTTTACCTGAAAGTACATGCATAAGGTGGCATTTCTGTATTTTTCAAGTGGGCGAAATAGATAAAAAACTTTTATGTTAAACACTATAAAGTGATGTCGTGTACATGCTTTATGGTGAAAATCGCCCCAAACTTGATAATTCACGTTTTTTTTTTACTTTAAAGTGGCATTTTATCTTCAATCTATAAAAAAATTGTATGGTTCGATATATGCCATTTTCCCAGAGAATAAAATGAATGCAGTTATAAGAGTAATTTTATCTTAAACGATGCCAAAATACAATAGTACTAAGCTTTGGGTTGTGGGGAGTATTAATCAGGTACGGGGTGTTCATTATAAAACTTCATCTAGTTGGATGTGAAATGTCAAAAGAAAAGGATAGAGAAACAAAAATCCATTTATTCTTATTATACTGGGATATTTTGATGTACTGGGACTAATATTTGAGAGTTTAATTAATATATAAGAGAGAGAAAATAATTTGACACACAATTTGACAGTGAGATTACCGTGATTCTATAATAAGCAAAAACGTAACGAAACCGGTTATGCCACCATGTTTCTTTATTCCCCATTCTTCTTTATTCCCCATTTTAGTGACTATCATCTGGTATCCACGGAAATTTCACGTCGTTGCCATTTTGGCAACATACTTTATAGTTTTAGGGTCGTGGTGGGCAAGTTAATTTCACTAAAAATGTTACTTGGCAGGGGCGTAAACAAAACGTAACTTCGTGCTAGAGGTACGAAATGAAACCTACATTTGTGAGGAAACTAGTGTCACAAAGGAGCAAGAAGCCATAACAATGTAACGATCTTAGAAATGGTCGGCCGACGATTGGTTTGGTAACCATGCACTAATTGACACAAACTTAAAAATCATCGCAAATTTGTTCAACATGTCGGTATTTTAAACCTCTCATTGATATCATGGGAAAGAAGGTTGCATTCGATTGAAAGGCATTTGGTGACGATTGAGAAAGTTAGCACGGGCGTTTTTGAGAGAAACGGGGAGTCGCGGAAGAGTCGCTTTGAGGGTATCGTTACGCCGGAAGGACGAATGATCACCTTCGAAAAGTCACCAATAAAATATTCAAATTTCTTTTCTTTGTTCTCTACAAAGATAACTGTATTTTCTTGTGTCTCAATGTCCCAATTTGCTAGATTAGGTTAATTTTAAGATCATAGAAAATTGAACTTTACAGACCCTCATATTGTTATTTCTACCGCTAGGCCCCCAGCTTTAACTACCCCTCTTTTCTTTAAAAATTAGCATAGGTCTTATGATCGTCCTATCAGCATACCTCCCACGATGGGACCTTTCAAAGCGCGGGTACCCAAACCGGATAAGCTCAGTTGTAGTTACTGCAGCACAATTTTTTTCATTCAAGTTTCCGTATTTAAAAAACCAAACGATTTTCTGACGATTATGCCTGACTAGGAAAAAAAAACTCAACAAAACGATTGCACTGTTTCAATGGCAAAGGGGCTTCGGGTCCCACTTAATAATTTTCCTTTCGACAGTTGATGGACTAACCGCTCGATGAGGGTTTCGAGTTTTGAAACAATGGTTTAAACCGCGCTAAACCGCACAACTTTCGCCGGAGCAGATGCTATCAAAGTAGTGGCATGTGCCTGTTAATCGTTGGCAAGCCTCTTTGTCGCCCTACTTGCCCATTATGTAACGACATAAAAGAAACAAACACTTTTAGCGTCATGCCCCAGTTTATGCCCCCGCTTTCTCCCTTTAGCCCATTTCCAGGCGGTTTTCTATGCAGCAGCATTTAAAGCCGGGCCACACTTGGCTGTCTTTGAACTGTTCGTTGGAAATATACCCATATTGTGTGACGCAGGCCATAATCTTTGTTAACATCGGACACGCAACGCAGTTCCCCCCTCTAAGCCGCATTGCAGCGCCCGACTCGAAAGGTGGATTTTTATAGAAAATAACCTTTCGGTTTCTTTTCCATTAAACACACGGTAATCATAATCGTTTTGGTCACCTTTAGCCGGTCGCAAGAGAACGGAATCGATAGCAAAGCGGAGATTAGGGCTTCCAACACTTGTGTCGAAAAGCTTAATGGAAGGAAAAGTTGTACATCGGTTTAAAGAACCAGCAACACCAGCAAACACCAATAAAAGGAGACATTTTTGGTGTGGTGCCAGTTCTACTTTAGCGGAGCTACTTCCCACCGTAAGGTCAGATTAAAAAAGTAGCTATGTACCTATTAATTATTAGTATATACACTAAGCTGCAGATGAAGCGGGACAACTAAAAATTAATCTCTAGCGAGAGAGGCTCTTTAAACACGACAACAATTTCAACAGGAAGGAGGAAATTACGTTTCTAAATGTACACTGACATACTTCAAGTGCGCAGAAACCCGCACCACCACTACCCCCACCCCAGTCCCTCAACACGGGATATCACTTCGACCATTGCCTAATCGCCTTTGATAACGTCTGCCGCAGCTGTAGACGAAACGTCAGGAAGAAATTCCATTATTTTTGCCTTTTTCAGTTTCACTTTCAGAGCAAATTCACAAAATACTCGTAATATTTGCTTTGTTTAATTTCGCTTTCTTGGCTTGTTACATTAACCTCACCCTGTAAAGTTTAAACCTGATAGTTGAACTCATTTGCATCGTAATGTCTTTATGCATGGTTCTGGAAAAAAAAACACCAAATAGTAAATTTATATACCTATACTTTTTGAAATACAAGAACCACCCACCCTGCCTCGTTAGCGTTTTGTTTTCGAAGGGTCCTTAAGGACATTTGTGGTCTAAATTACTCTTTAACGATAGGGCGCAAGATCACGAACAACCTGATTGTCCAGTAAAATGTAGAACAGGCTTAAAAACAATTACGAAATCCCCTTTCATTGTGCCGGCTAAATTCGATTAGGGCCGAGCTTGCGGCTTTCAACGTGAAACCATCAGTGGGTTTTGATCTGCTAAATAATTTACTTTCATTTGCCCGCTTTCATGCACGCGGCCTCTTCCCTTTAGGTGAATAAAAATGGGCTTTACGACCCTGCAGGCCCAGGTAAAAGAATCTTTTCTGTAATAAAACCGCCCCCTTCTCAAAGAAATAAATTTCCCGAGCTGTGCAGAGGCCTCGCCAACAAACCCAAGTTTTAATTTACATACACATTATGTTTCTGAATAATTTGTTTTACTTTTTGCTTTAGAATCTATCCGCTCACCGAAGAGCAGCGGCAGGGAGCAGCAATCAACTCAAACCGGGGGCAAAATTCTAAATTTCCAATTTGCACGCTGGCGCAGTCGTGACAGGATTCCGTCAGGCATTTCGTCTCAACAAGTTTGCTTTTATTAAAACGGGATTAGATTTTGATTACGAAATTTCATCGATTACAGGTGGATGAAAATAGTGGCAAACGAGAAAGTAAACATTAGCTCGAGTTTGGAGTTTTGAATTTGTTTTAGTCTGGGAAATCGCAGAAGCTTTTTAGCTCTACTACTAATTATAGAATCAAAATACAATCTAAGGTGTTTTCCGGGCTTTGAAGCCGTGGTCCATTGGACTTCGTTCCTGGCGTTTCGTCTATAGCTACGGTAGACATTATCAAAGACGATGAGGCAATGGGCAAAGTGATCTCCCGCGCTTTCCGACTTTAACTGATTCGACTGTGGTTAGCTCCGTAATATTTATTCGCCCGCCGTGGCGCTGCAGTTGAGGGACTGGGGTGGGGGTAGTGGTGGCGCAGAGTTTCGGCGCACTTGAAGTATATCGTAGAACTCGCTTCCAGTCTGCATTTAGAAACGTAATTTCTTCTTTTCCGTTGAAATTGTTGTCATTCTTACCAAAGGCGAAAAAGCAATGAACGAAATGATCTTCCATGATTCCCGACGTTGACTGATTCGACTGTGGTAAGCTCCGCGGTATTTACTACCCGCCGTAGGGTGCAGTGGAGAGACTGGGGTGGGGGTAGTGATGGCGCGGCGTTTCGGCGCACTTGAAGTATGTTGTAGAACTCGCTTCCAGTCTGCATTTAGAAACGTAATTTCCTCCGTCCTGTTGTAATTTTTGTTGTGTTTAAATATCTCAATGGCCTCTTTCGTTAGTCTCAGATAGAAGCGCTACGATTGATAAAAGATGTCTACACACAATATCAATCGCAGCGTTTCTATCCGAGACTAAAGGGAAAAGCCATTGAGATCTGTAAACACGACCACAATTTCAACAGGAAAGAGGAAATTACGTTTCCAAATGCAGACTGGAAGCGAGTTCTAAGACATACATCAAGTGCGCCGAAACCCCGCGCCACCACTTCCCCCACCCCAGTCCCTCCACTGCAGCGCGATCGCGAGAGAATAAAAACCACGGAGCTCACTACAGTCGAATCAGTCAACGTAGGGAAGCACGGGAGATCACTTCGTCCATTGCCTTTCTAGCGATCCCAAGCGATTTCTAAAATAAATTACACTTTCTCGTGGACCCTTGTTTTGATCTACATTACAGTGTTGTTTAAATTGTAGTCCGAAGTTTTGACTTTTCTGGGACTTCAACAGAAAGGAGGAAATTACGTTTCTAAATGCAGACTGGAAGCGAGTTCTACGATATACGTCAAGTGCGCCGACCCCCCGCGCCACCACTTCTCCCACTCCAGTCCCTCCACTGCAGCGCGACGCCGGCGCCGGGGGAATGAATACCACGGAGCTCACCACAGTCGAATCAGTGTTGCCAAGTCAAGAATTTTATCCTTAGATCTAAGGATTTTTAGGAATTTAGGAGGATTTCGTAAAATCTGTTAGAATCTGAGGATTTTCTCTTGCATACAGATCTCGACTAATTGAAGCGACAAATACGAACCAAAATTATAATTGCAAAAAAAATACAACGCATTATGTTATTCACCAAACTACACTTCTACTACTAGTGGAGCTGAATGCTAACCATGTAGCCAAATTTACGAAATATTCCGTGAAAACCTGCTAAAAAGGGAGCCAAAACTCTGGGGCAGAAAGGTTTCTCCTTATGTAATGTACGGGGTGTTTATTAGAAAATCTCATCTAGCAAGCTATGAAATTTTGACAGAAAAGGATAGCATAATCAAAGTAAATGGACTCTTGTTTCTCAATCCTTTTTGTTGACATTTCACAGCCAACTAGATGAAATTTTCTAATGAACACATGCTACTACCGTGTTGGTTTCACTTGTCTGAGGGAGAGAATGGAGAAACCATCGTTTTGCACTGTTTTCTTGGCCAATGTGCGATCATTCTGAGACGACAACACCGTTAAGGGGGCACACAACTCCGGCCAAAAACGGAACGGATTTTAAGAAAATATCGACAATTGCTGCTCTTTTCCAGAGAAATGGAGTATAGGAGAACGCGCGTTGACCACTGCGCATCCAAATTTAATGGGGACGGCCTGTGGGCAGCCATTTTGAACAGATTTTATAAGGTTTTTCACTGGCTGCACAAGGGCGCACTAAGCGTACTTCTATCTTTATATTTTGGTTGAATTAACAAAGGATAGAAATACACTCAGCGCGCACTAGACCAGTCCAAAAAACAGTATTAAAGTGACATCTCAGAAGACACGAAGACAGCTAGTTTGTTTACAAATTTCTTGGCTGTTTTTTGTTTCGATTTTTCCATTTTTTATCGGGTTTTTCAGACTTTCTTGTGAATATAAACAGTTTTATATTGTGCGGTATTCGTCATTATTATTATAGTGCAGTTTATTTGTGAAGATTTATTAGCATAAGTCAAGCATAAGTGGACCCTGATCTGAAAATGGCTTGTGTTGTAAAGGGCTGTAGGAACATTCGAAGGTTCTCACCAGAAGGAGTTTCATGTGTAAGATTGCAATTCTTTCTTTGATAATTATTTTTGAACCATGGACGCTACATTCCTAATGTGCATTCACTGTTTTAGTTTTCCGGAGGATTCTTCTAACTTAAGGAAATGGTTGGAAGCTGTTGGTATTTTAGAAGAAACCTGGAAGTGGTCACAAAACAAATTTATCTGCTACAAGCATTTTAAACCAGAAGATTTTAATTACGGCAAAAAGATAACTCTGAAGCCTGGTTCAGTGCCAAGTCAAAATTTATTGAGTACTCAAGCTGAAACTATTCATTCAGAGAACATCAAAAATGTTCCAGATGAACTGCCAAGAAAGATCCTTGTACCTTTTGATATGTTAGAAGAGCCTAGCCTTAGTACTAGCACAGAGTTTCTCACAGAGGAAAAAGAACAAACAAGCAGCACTGTGAAACAAAAACAAAAGCAACAGGTGAAAAAACGCAAATTTCAACAATCGTAAGTGGCTTATCTAAAATTGTTTATAAAAAATATCAATACAAGATTTATGTAGGTCTCAAGGCACACCCGTTAACACCTCAAGTAGTACTACAAGTTCAGGCAAGAGTAGTGTTAAAAGGAAAAGTGTGCAATTAATTCATACAATTCATAACTACAGGTTAGTAGCAGTCAGTATTACATAATAATGAACATAGTATACAGTATACTCAACTTTTGGGTCTCATTCAGTAACAGGATATGAGTGTACTTGTGCGAGTGAGTTTGAGTTTAAGATTTTTAGAACACTGCTTTTTTTGTGGAATTGCTGTTAATTTATCTTCCTATTTAGATTTACTGTTTCCTTTTGATTTAAAATACATGGGGCAACTAAAGAAAAACTGATTAATGGCTTAATAAGTGTGTGATCACTGCTCAGAGAAGTCATTTCTGATTTGGGCTTAAGAATGAAAATTTTTATAAATTATGGCAAACCTTAATTTATTTTTAGCATCTCTCCAAGAGCTATAAAAAAGAGAAAACTGCAATTGGAAAAGAGTAATTTATAATAGAGGAAAAAAATGTATCGTGCAAAAAAAACGTATAAAGGGGCTGCAAAAAAAAGTCTTTCATTTAAAAAATGTGGTACACTTTTTGAAGGAAAATCACATGCAAAATTATAACAAACACTTAAAAATTATTTGGTACAGTTATGCATCTGAGAAAAACACCCAAGGTAAAAATATTTTTCACATGGCGTGCACTTTAGTCTTCTTCGAGCATCTTTTCTTTGGGCTTGAGCGCGTCCAGATTCTCTTTGAAGCTTTTCATAACAGGGAACGCATCGACGTCTATTGTTGTTACCCATGTCTTCCAAAGAATGTTGATGTTCTTCCAAAGCAATATTCTGCCTAAGTTGCCCAATCTGAAAACCTAAGAGACTGGTTACGATTTCCTGCTTGAACTGTATGATGGAGAGTTTTTCATTTGTCACTTCTTGATGCAATATATGTGCATTTACTAATGCACTTCCAATAAGAAGGTCGATGGCCAGCTTGCGGTACCACTTTACCCCTCTGCGTAAAGACGTGGTGTAAGACTTCATTTGATCCGAAAGGTCAATGTAGGCTTTATGTTTGTTTCTAGCAATGCTATTGAACACTTAGAACAGAGCTATGAAAATGTGCCAAAACTACTACTGTCACGATACTGTAAAAATGTTCAAAATAAAACTATTTCCCACAAGGCATATCCTGCTCCACTACGACAATTTGCAGCAACTCTGTAATTTTATTCCAATGATGCATATGAACAGGTTCGCAAAGAATTTGCTATGGCTTTGCCTCATCCATCAACCATAAGAAAGTGGTATAGCCATATTGACTGTCGTCCAGGATATATGACAATTGCTTTTGATGCCCTGAAATTAAAAGTGGAGGAGGCTGCCAAGGTGAATAAATATGTCATTTGTTCATTAATGTTAGATGAAATTTCAATAAAAAAGCAGTTGGATTTTGATGGAAAAGAAATGTGGGTATATGTAAATATAGGTAGGTACATATTATGCTTTTTTTATTTTAGATGGGTATGTACTTTTCCTTATTGTTTTAGGTGTATCATCTGATAATGATGATTTGAGACCTGCTTCTGAAGCATTAGTTTTGATGATGGTATCCCACCAAAGTCATTGGAAGCTTATTTTTTAATCAGTTCATTAAGTGGACCAGAAAAGGATAACATCGTAAATGAGTGCTTAATTCGTCTTCATGAAGTTGGTATTTTGGTGACATCAGTGACCTGTGATGGACCAAATGCCCATTTTACCATGCTAAAACAACTTGGGTGTGACTTGATAATGTGTTTGACATGAAGACATTTTTTTTTCATCCTGAAAATCCTGATCAAAAAGTATTTTGCATACTTGATGCATGTCATTTAATAAAACTAATGAGGAATAACTTAGCCCAATTATCAGATATAAAGGATCCAGATGGAAATATTATAAAGTGGAAATATGTTTTAAGTCTCCATGAACTGCAGGAAAGAGAACGTTTAAAGATTGCCAATAAAATTAAAAAAGCTCATGTGAATTGGTTCCCACAAAAAATGAAGGTGGGTGGTACTAATAGGTATTGTATTATTTACATACAGATTATATAATAATAACGGTAGAGTTAAAAATTACTTCAATTGAAACCACATTGTTTCCAGGTCTAGCAAAAGTGTAGCAGATGCTATTGAATTTCTTGACAAAGAAATTCACCATCTTGATTTTGTTGGGAGTGGACCAACGGTAACTTTTATCAGGAAAATTGATTGCATCTTTGACATCTTAAACTCTAGAAGTCCTAAGGCAAAGGGTTTTAAGGCTCCCTTCTGGCCCTCAAATGAAGAGTATTGGCGACTTTTCATTTTAGAGATGATTGATTTTCTTTTGCGATATACAGATGTCTCTGGCAGACCATTGTATATGACTCCCAAAAAGACCCCTTTTCTTGGATTTGCCATTACTTCTATGTCAATTATGGGCATATTTGATGATTATGTTAAAAATGGCGAACTCAGTTATTTGTTAACATATAAGGTGTCCCAAGATCATCTGGAAACTTTTTTGTGTTCAGTCAGGTAGGATATGCCCTTGAATCTCTAATACGCCATGCAATAGAATATTATACTAAAGAAATTATTAAACATTTTTAATTTATAGAAGTCGCAATGGTTGGAGTAATAACCCCTCATCTCTTCAGTTTATGAGGACAATGAGACGCCTTTTGCTTCATACTAAAGTTGCTCAGAAGACTGGAAACTGCAAAGTACTTGATACAACAGTACTGAGTATTCTGAGTACTGAGTATTCCTAGTACAACTTGTCAGCAACAGCCCGAAGTCGTTGATATGTCTATGTATAGAAAATATAGCCTGGAACCTTCAGAACAATGGCAAGATCATAACTATGATGTCCTGCCCCATTTCATAGATTGAATGTTGTGACATACATTGCTGGGTTTGTGCTGAAAATGTTAGCAAGGTCATTAAAATGCCCAGAATGATTTATGGCGTGTGAAAAGCTTGAGGGAGGTAATAATGAAATGTTATATAAATTAATAACACTCAAGAATAAAGGTGTGTAATTATTGATCCTTATATCCTTATACTTCCTCCAATAAAATAACACTGTCTGAATATGTTCTCAACAGTGCCTAATGTTTTTTTAGGTGGTTTGCAAATGCCTTCGTTGGGAGTGGTAAAAATTTGTGAGGAAACCGAAAAAATGATTCGACTGCTATTGCTGGGCACTAACAGTAGGATTCCAAAGGAGAATAACTTTTATATGGTTTTTGTTACTGCTACTGCTTATGGAGCTATGTACAACTTATTCCCAACACTAGAAGAGCATTTTTATGAAAGTACAGCAGTGGACAAAAATCATGGGCACATTTTATTTAAAAATATTTGGAATGCGTATTCAAAAATAAGATTTTTTAATTTAGGGAAAAAATATACAGAAACAATACAACGACCTGCTGTGAGAACTCAGCTACATAAGCTCATTTTATTTAATCACCAATAAAGTGCATAATTACATAGTGAACAATATGCGTTTTTATTTATATTTACGTTAGATACCAAGTATTTTGTTTTTTATTGATTGGCTATGTATATTAGCATAAATTAATACAAAAATAAAAATTTTATAATGGGGTGTAAATAAGTGCTAATCTATGTTCTTTTGTTTAAACCCGGTATATCTCTAAATATTGATCAAACCTCGTATGAAATCTGTTCAAAATGGCCGACCAACTTTTTAGCCGTTTTGCGCACGCTGACGCGTATTCCAACCTCTATATCTCTGCTCTCTTCATACTATCCCTTAGCTCATTAGATTGAGTATGATAATGACAATAACAGGTGACTGAACTTATTGACAACTCTAGAACAGCTGATTTTGATAAAAGTCCGCCATACTGATTCGTGGGGCAACCAAACCATGTAGCCAAATTTACGAAATTTTCCGTGGTTGTAAGGAGATGGTGAATAACAATTAAAAATCAATGAAAATTAAAAGCAGAAAGTTGAACTGAATATCTTTTGTGACCAAGATACAGGGTGATAAAGTTTCAGATTTTTTACAGGTTTTGTTTCATAGCTGCTTGACAGTTCTTGACATAGTAGGATTAAAATTTGTACATACGGGACTATTTAGAATCTCCACAAGAACAATTCATAAATTGTGGTGAAAATATCGACACAGGATGATACTTTGTCTAAGGTCAGGCCTCTTTTTACCTTTCCAAATTGTTTTGTGGTGCGCCACTGATAATTTATTTCGAGAAATCTCTTTCTTCAACTTAGAAACTTTTTGTCTGTCGATATTTTTCGTATCTCTCACCTTTTTGTATAAAACGATGACAACAAAGTGTGTGAAAAAATTACAAATACAAATAATTCGCATTTACAAATATTTTTTTTTAATAATTCAAAACCAATGATAGGCATGATAAAATACAAGCAACAAAAAACCTGTAAAAAAATTTAAATTTTATCAATCCAATTTAAGATTTCATCAATCCTGTATCTTGGTTGCAAAGCATTTTCCGATACAACCTTACTAAAACTTTATGTTTTAAATCCATTTTCCTATCGTGGTTTACGTATTAACAGTTCAATCCTGACTCACCCCGCATAACTTGTAATCAGACATAAATAACCTAAAGTATGAAAAAATAGTAAAAACGGCAACACCGCAGTAAGTTATTTTTAATTATGAAAAGCAAATTTGTTTTGACGTTTTAGGATTATCTTTCGTACTTCGTACAGCTACAAAACTATAAATCCTCGCTTGGAGCTTTTGCCTAAAAGCGACAATTTTTTGGAATATACTATAAATAAATCTCAAATCAAACATGACACATGATGATCAAGATCAACTTTTAAGTTCGCTCTCATATCTAAATAAGTTGAACCGCCATATTGCCTTGGGGGACAAACATGTCAAATGACGAAATCTCGAATACGTTGCAAGCGTCAGCCATCAATTGTCAAATGGTAAATGTCATTGATTGGATGTCGTGTCGACTGTCGTTACTCGTTACTGTCGTTCGTATTTCAAGAATTGAAAAATATTTGTAAACATTTTGAAAGGAATTTTCGACTATGGCCCAATTTTTTTGCTCGCTTTCTTTTATTTTACAGAACATATTTCAATCATTCAATTTAAGGAATTCTAAGCATAAATCGTGCTTCCACTTATTCTGATCTACAATACACTACAGTGTTGTGTAATTTCTAGTGCGAGGTTTTGACTTTTGTAGGGCACCATCAAGATCACTTTTTTTAAATTTGGCTCTTACGTTTGAATTTCAATATTAAAAGCCCCGTTTATTACAAATTTAATGAAGTGTAACATTTCATGTTTTCATTAAAGTTTATGGCGTTTTTAACGATTTACTTACTTTTACATAGAGTACGAGGGTTACTGAAATTCGTAGTTCATAACTGAAATCCTGGAATCACATCATCCCAGAAGATTTGTAATAGAAAGCCCGACTTCTGCGGAAAATAATCGAATAAAGTCGAAATTTATTACACTTTGTTTTATCTTTATTTGAACTTATTGCAAAAAGTTTTCAAAAATAAATTTTGTGTTTTATTACCACTTTTTTTCTACAAGGTAACAACTTTTCAACTTTAGTAACCATCATCAACTGTTTTTTAATAGTGTCATATATCATATTTTTTTTTATTGGGTCACATCATCTTGTAGAAAATAAAATGTGTGAACAAAAAAGTAAAATTTACTTTTCAAACCTCCAACTAAGTTCACAAAAAAAGCAAATATAGCAAATGTCTATACTTTTTTTATAAGATTTCCGGAAGTAGTTAAATTTTTGTAAAATATAAATCGTTAAAAATGTCAACTCTAACGAGAATACAAAATTTACGACATTTACAATTCATTGAATTTGTAACAAAGAATCCTTCCAATAAGACTGTGAAAGCGACTTGACGTTTCGTCTACAGCTTCGGCAGACATTATCAAAGGCGACGAGTCAGTGGGCGAAGTGATTTCCCGTGCTTCCTGGCGTTAACTGATTCGACTGTGGTGAGCTCCGTGGTATTTATCCAACCGGCGTCGCGCTGCGGTGGAGGGACTGGGGTGGGGATAGTGGTGGCGCAGAGTTTCGGCGCACTTGAAGTATGTCGTAGAACTAGCTTCCAGTCTGAATTTAGAAATTCCCTTGGACCACGGCTTCAAAGAACGAAAAACATTTTATATGGTATTTTGACCGGCCGTGAAAGCCTTCACACTCTTATACTTTGTTACGCGTTGATTCTTGGGATGTGATCCTTGATAGAAAGATGTACGATACAAAGATCTCTTTGGTGATTAACGTTTCGGCATCGATGTGCGCCTTCATCAGAACTACAGATACAGAAAACAGGAGAAACTACAAAAATATTACTAGGCATAGATAACAAGAAAAAAAACAGATTTATGGTTTTTGTAAATTGAAAATAATGGAAGGTCAGTAACTCCAATCACAAAAGCATTAACTCTACAACTTACCACAAAACACTGTCATGGCCCTTTACTGTTAAAGCGACTGTGAGTGAGTTGAAACTACGTAGAGCTTCACAAGACCGAGACCAAGACTTACATAATCTTGGTCTCGGTCTCGGTCTTACGCATCGAGGCCGAGACCGAGACTCGCGTAATCTCGGTCTTGGTCTCTTAGTAGCAACTCGAATCTCGGTCTCGGTCTCGGTCTCGGTCTCGGTCTCGGCCTCGGTCTCGGTCTCGGTCTCGAAAAAAAGGTAGTATCTCAAAAAATCTTATTATGTTTGAATTTCATATTTAATTTTATTCTGAATTATTGAGTTATAACGCACAGTTGACTTCTGTTGGTGGGAGGTAAAAGAGGACATCAAGAAGAGCAAAAAACAGATGGATTAACTCCCATCGGTGCACTTGTTCTAAAGTTACAAGCGGTCAAACTTGAAAATTGAGAAAAAAGTCGTTATACGCCCCCCCCCCCCTATGGTCAAGTTTTAAAAAATTTGATACATTTTTTTGCCGTATTTAATGGGAATGGCACCTCTGCAATTTGCTAGAAAGGTAACAAACTCAATTCTAATGTAATTAACAATTAAAGTATTTTTTTCAAAAATTGGCCAAAAACTCGATTTTAAAAGTGCCGAAAAATCGACCACCGAAAGGGTCTAACTCCGAAAATGTTGCACCTATGGGACCTTGGCGGGAGATGAAAGGGGACATCAAGAAGAGCAAAACACAGTTGGATTCACTCCAATCGGTGCCCTCGTTCTAAAGCTACAGTTGAAAATTGAGAAAAAAGACATAACAGCACCCCACTCGTGTCAAAAAAAAATACGGTTTTTTTGCTATTTTTGATCGGAATGATATGTCTGTAATTCCCCAAGAAAGTAACAAACTCCATTCGAATTAAGTTAACTCTTAAAGTAGTTTTTTCTAATTGGCTAAAAATTAAAAGTGTCTAAAAATCGGCCACCGAAGGGGCCTAACTCCCAAAATGTTGCATTTACGGGCCTTCTGTTGACGGTAGGTGAAAGGGGACATCGAGAAGAGCAAAAAAACAATTGGACTCACTCCAAACGATCCACACGTTTTAAAGTTACAAAGAGTCAAAGTTGAAAATTGAGAAAAAGTCGTAAGGTCAAGTTCAAGACAAAATCGGAAATTTTTCATTACTGTTGTTGATCAGAATGGAACGTCTCCAATTCCCTAAGAGTGTAACAAACTCAATTCGAATGAAATTAAACTTTGAAGTATTTTTTTAAATTGGCCAAAAACTCGATTTAAAAGTGCCTAAAAATCGGCCACCGAAGGGGCCTAACTCCGAAAATATTGCACTTACGGGACTTCTGTTGGCGACAGGTAAAAGGAGACATCAAGAAGAGCGAAAAACGGGTGGATTCACTACAAACGGTCCAGTCGTTCTAAAGTTACAGGGAGTCAAGTTTTAAAATTAAAAAAAAGACGAAAAATCTCTTCGGCAAATTTAAAACAAAAAATTGTTTTTTTTTTTGCTGTTTTTGATCGGAATGGCACGTCTGCAATTCCCAAAGAATGTAAAAAACTCAATTCGAATGAACTTTACCCTTAAAATAGTTTTTTTTTAAATTAACCAAAAGCTCGATTTTAAAAGTGCCTAAAAATCGCCCACCGAAGGGTCGTCTTTCCGCAAATGTTGCATCTACGGGACTTGTATCGGCGGGAGGTAAAAGAGGACATCAAGAAGAGCAAAAAACAGGTGGATTCACTCCCATCGGTGCGCTTGTTCTAAAGTTACAGGCGGTCAAACTTGAAAATTGAGAAAAAAGTCGTTATAGCCCCTCCCCTTTGGTCAAGTTCAAAAGAAGCTCAGAAATTTTTTGTTGTTGCTTTTGATGGGAATGGCACGTCTGCAATTTACTTAGAACCTAACAAACTCAATTTTAATTAAATATAATATATATAATAAATAAAAATAATATAATATAATAATCAAATCGGACCATCTATTAAGAACCTTTTGACGAATTGCAACTTTTTTAATTTCGCCTCATTTTTCGTTTTTATTTAGTTTTAAATCCTTTTTTGTCTCACAGTCCTTTTTAGCCTTCTTCTGCATTTTTTACTTATTTATCTTTTCTCTATATTGTTCTTTTCCAAGTCATTATTTTTCCTTTTTTGGTTTTTCATACATCTTTTCACCGTTTACATATCAGTTGTTTTATATTTATTCATCAAGCTCCACTTATTTTAATTCTCGCAACTGCTTTTGACCTGCTTTTTTCTTTATACGATTAATTTGTATTGTTTCTAATCTATGATATTTTCCATATTTATAAGACATTTGCTTCACTTACTTTTTTTTAATAGTCATTTTACGTTTTCTATAATTTGAAGAAATTTGTTGAATCATTTTTCAGCCAATTCCTTTTGATATTTTTTTATTATTTCAATTTATTTTCTTTTCCCAATTACATTCTGTAATATTTTCTGCTTCTTTTATAATTGTGGCTCAATTGCTCCCCTGTTTAATTCCTGTATCTTTGGTCATTTTGCCTCATTATAATTTTCAGCCAATAAAGTTCCCTTCTTCGTTTTTGTTTTTTTTTTTATTAAATTTCTTCTCTCTAGTTAGTTTACGTCTATTCTTCCATTCGCAAAATTTTTACTCCTTTCTATTTTAGATCATTTACTATTTTTTTCTATTACTTCTTACTTTGATTTTGAGCGTACTATACTGGTTTTTGTTTGAATAAATTTATGCTATTCTTTAAATTTTTAAATTTTCGCTCATTTGCTTTTTCTCTCGATTGTCGTTTTTTTTATGTTCTTAAATTTAATTGGCTCTCTTTCGGTTCTTCAAGCACCTATTCAGCATTTGTAATATCCATAATTTTTTCTTTACTTTTATATTCTCTACTTCCTACCATCCTCCCTTTTACCTACTTTTTCTCCTTTTCCTAAATTTAATAATTGTTCTTAATTTCCCTTTCTCTATTCTCTTCAGTGTGAATCGGTTTCCTACCTGTCTTAGTTGACAATATTAACCTGATATTCTTCTAATTTATTTCTTACTAATTGTGAAATTTCTACACTGCTTTATTTAACAGTTTTTCCATATATACCAGTTTATGTTCTGTTTTTTTTTTGTAAAGTTTTATTCTCTTCTTTGCTTGTTACTGCTTTTAAATGTTCTGGTTAGTATTCTTTGTATATTATTTTATATTTTTATTTTTCTATTTTGTTATTTTACAAGTGTTTATATTATTTCCTGATTTTTACTATCGGACTATTTCTTATAGAGCTTCACGAGACCGAGACTTACATACTCTCTGTGTCGGTCTCAAATTAATAATTGAGTCTCGGTCTCGGTCTTGGTCTGGTAGTAGCAACTCGGTCGTCGAGTCTCGGTCTAAAAAAAAGGTATTATCTCCAAAAATTTGATTATGTTTGAATTGCATATTCAATTTTCTTCTGGATTATTGAGTTATAACGCACAGTTTTCAGAGAAATGTCCTTTTTTTGTATAAATGTTTACTTAAAATCAAAATTTGAAAGTATTGAGGTTCCAATCTCCAATGTAGAATCAGGTTAGTTTACCTGCCCGTAGGTTGCCACTGATGCTACTAAACATATTTTTTATAAAAATAATGCGTCCTGTCTTAGCTATCGACACGTCTACAAAATTTCATTGAAAATATGGAAATATTTCAAATCGGGTTTTATATTATGAATTCGAATATGCATATCGAAAAAGGGGACATACTGCCAATGGAAAAATTCCTATTTTTTTAGCTTTACTTTGTGGTAGAATGAAGTAATTTAAACCAACTTAAAAATGACCCTCGTACGAGACTAAGACCGACACTTATTTCGTGGTCTCGTGAACCTCTAAAATTACGTGTGAGTTGAAACCGTTCTTCCTGATTATTAAACTGCTTTAACATTATTGTTCAGAATTAGTCCCAGTGCAATGCTCTGGATTTTTCCTTCCTTACTGGCAATTCAGTTATCGTCTATTGGTTCCTTCACAATTTCCTACTTCCTATTTGCTTCAATTCCCTTCTACTCAAACCACCAAACATTTCATCAAAAGTTCAAGACCCATCCAAAAATCGGCTATTTTTGTCCTGTCAAACGTATCAAAAAACGTCTCATATAAAGTGGGTCACTTTATTGGGATAAAATGAGCCACGCGTTGACCACATCAAAAAGGTCCGTTGCCGAGGGAGTTCGAGACCGAACACTTTGATATTTTATGGGGTTCATTACCGGATAGGTAGTTTTCTATCGGGCCACAGTAGGATGGGGCTTCCAGGGACTAATTCGCGTTTCTTGTCGGAATTTATTACAAAAGCAGAGCAAAGTGTAGGTAAAAATGAATACCTTGCCCCTATGTATATGTATAAGATTAATAAATCTTGCCACTTTCTAAAGCTCTGGTTATATATATTTTTAATTTAAAAATAGGTTAGGTCCGGATACGAAACCATTTTCCAGGCTTTCTTTTAATTTTTTACAATGCCCAAACCTAAACAAAGGCGCTATATTAAAAATACAGCCCTTTCATAAAGCTTTACTTCCTTCTCGAAGCTAATCCTCCGTCTTACAATAAGCCTAAATCCAGACTTTTAATTAGCAGAATGCTTCATTAGGAAATGCGCCTAGAGCGTAAACCTGATTACATATACAATATTTACTTAATTAGGGCGGCTAAACTCCCGTTTTGTTGTTCACATAACAATGAATCACGCCATTTATTTATCTTTTGCATTCCAAAGGCATTGTTCGCTATACTACTTAATTAGACTGAATATTAATTAGAGCAAACATATTGGTTTAGATATTGTACTGTACAATATCTAGAAAAGGCGTACAATGTACAATTTGTACATTGCACTGTACAATGTACAATTTGTACATTGCACTGTACAATGTACAATTTGTACATTGTATATTTTACTGATTTACAATTTGTACATTGTACTGATTTTGAATTTTGAAACCGTTTTTCCAATTTAAATATCAGTTTTGTGGTGGTATGTTGCGCCACCTATGAGCGCAATTAATACTTATCTGGTTTCGCGCATACATCTACCCCGATAGGCGAGCCAATGGGAGGTGAGCAGGAGAGAGAACAGACGAGACGAGAGTCGTAAGGACAACATCTTTGAATAGGTAGACAGAGGAAGTAAGATACGACGCCGGCGTCTGTTATTAGTTTACTCCAATCTGTCAAGTGTGAAAATGCCAGTGACTTAGCATTGGTATTGTATGTAGCACGTAAGAATATATTTTATTAAAAATAATAATGGAACTAAATTATTATTTGTAACATTAGTAATATTATACGTAATATCATTAGCAAACATCGACTTTCTATTAAATAAATAAAAATAATTGTGAATTAATAGTCGTTGATAACCCTGGGATTACATCTCCTACGCCACTGGAAAAACTGCTCAAAAATTTAAATAAAAAAACTGTCTACAAGTTACAGGATTAGAAAAATATTTTCCAAAATAGCATTATTGACTTCACTGCGGTATATACTAAATCATGTTTTGAAGTCTTGGATATGAAATAACTGGTTTTAGAGTTATTTGAGATAATTTAATTGTGGCTGAAAAACGCCATTATTTGTTTACCTGTGAAACGTAACTCCAGGCTCCTTTCTATAGCCACTGCTTTTACAACCGTAAACTGCACATCCCACCATTGTAAACAACACAATCATTTATAATAATAAAGTCTTGCAAAATGCAATTAATTGCAGAAAAACACATAGCCAACGAAAGGTTTGGTTTTCCTCTTAAACATGGCGTCTCATCATTTTTGGTAAGAGCTGTCAATGCAGCGGAGAATTGCGCGCGCGGATTCCATTGTCTACCTATTCAAAGGACAACACGGTACACGGTTCGCAGTCAGTGTTGCCAATACCTGGGAAATTTCCCAAATTCTGGGAGCCTCTTTCGAAATAAAACGTGAATGCGAAGTTTGGGGAGAAAATTACTTTTTTTAAGCAAAACTGGGAATTTCTGCCCGCGGAGTAGTGTCGGGCTCGAACGACGAACCGGAATCATCGTAATTTTTGTGTATTGTTCGGAGTGCTCGGATTGATCTTCGTATGGAACAGGCGTTAAGCTCGCTAGTCTTGTGCTTCTATCACTTTGAATGCTATCTTTCTATAATGACGCTTTGTAAAGCGAGATAGCATTTATTATTGGTGTTAGGTGCTTGACACGTTTAAATATGATGTAGATTTGACATGACAAATGAAATATGTCAGTGCTCAGTCAGAAATACTTCAGTACTGTCGCTGTTAGTGTCAGTTTTGCGCACGTGCAAAAGGAACCAGCGAAGTCAAATTCCAATTTTGAATTTGGATATCAGTAGTTTTTTATATTTTACCTGTTTTTTATTTTGACAATAGAAAGTTACACTTAGCACGCTTAGCCGCAAGCTACTAAGTAGTTAATCATGGATGAACCAACTTCCAGTAGTTCCCAGTTCCGCTTCAAGATCAAATGAATTCTGCGCCGTATGGCCTTGTTGGTATCTAGTAATGTAAGGTCTTGGGATGTGGGAAATTTTGAACTTCCTGGTTTTGGTGCTAGGAATTTATTTTCTTAAGTGTTGGCAACACTGTTCATAGTCACAGTCGTCAATTAATAAATATGAATTTTAATAGTTTTAGTATTTTTATTATTTCCAAGTAGGTATAAATGCGAGAAATAGTGCAATTTCAGCAGTTGATTCTGCACATGTTGGTCCTTTGGCTTTATAATCTGCAACTGAAAGTGGTGAAGTAGGAAATAGAATTAATTGATTTGCAAGTTGCAATCCAGAAGCAAATATGGCGTGTTGGGGATCCGATCAATAGAAAGGATCTATTGCTAAACAATAGGAATTTGATAAAGAAACTTGTTACACATTAATACAAAAATTACAAAACAACCACCCACCACAAAATAATAGAAATATAAAAATAGCAATAAATAAAGGACAACGGGAGGGTAAGTTCGCATTTTATTAATAAATTATAAAGACCCCGTTGACAAATAAATAGTAGATGATATTTGGCCCAAGGTAGGTAAAGTAGAGTCAATTTTCCAGCGCCTACTTGACGACAATAATAAGTGAATGGCTTATTTTATCGTATAATTTGAATATTTCCATACTCTTGATTCTGTTTGGCGTCCTGCTGAACTAGGCAACTTTCAGTACTCTCATACTATTCGTCACGCTCGGTCGTCGCCAAGGACGGTAAACAGAACAGAACGGTCCACTGCCACTTAAACAACATGGGCCCAAAATCGTGACGTCAGCGTAGTGCGGACTTGGGAGCGATAATGGCGTCATTATTTCCCGAGCCCCGTGGCCATCATCGGCGCTGCAATTACGTCTGTCAATTTCTGTCAAATTTTAATAGCGTTTTCGGGTGGCCGCTCTAAAGCGCTCTGAGACAATTCCCGTCACTTGTTTTCTTAATAAGAATGTAAGGACGGAAATAGTCTCAGGGCGCTCTAGAGCGGTCACCCGAAAACGCTGTGAATATTTGAGTTGACATCTCGTTGATTATTCGCGGGCGCGGGTTATTCGGTTTTTTTTTATGATCGTATTCTAATTTTTGAAGCTTTTTCTTGGTGCTTACTATTTTATAAACCCTTTCATACTTATCAACACTTCTAACATATTATTTGAACCAATACAGGATAAACAGAAGCACAGCATATGACAAAAAACTATGCAGAAGTAGAGGGAACTGGGCCGTCCTGTCGGTCTAGCGTCCGTGAGGTATGTGACGTCGCCCTCACATACAGCGGAATTTGGTTAAAAGCGGAACGGAGCGTAATTTGACAGTTTAATTTAAACCAATCAGATAAAAGCTAAAATAGGAATTGACATGTGTATTGACGTTATTGACATGTGTAATGACGTTATTGACATTTCTGCTCCGTTCCGCTCCGCTTCGTTCCGCTGTATGTGACGGCGGCCTCAGTCATCGCGATGAAAGCAATGTTGCCAGTTGGGAAATTTTAAAATAATGAATATTAATATTTTTAATTTTAATGCAGGTCAGTTTAGGTTAGTTCAGATCAGTCTAGGGTAGTTTAGGTTAATTCAGGTCAGCTTAGGTTAGTTTAGGTTATTTTAATTCAATTTAGGCTAGTTCGGTTAATTTATTACTTTTATTTTCTTAGTTCACGTTACATTTGGCCCATAATGGCATCCAATCTTTGAACATTTAATTTTGCGTAACGATCGCCGACGCTGTACCTATATAGCGAGTGATGGGGAAAGTAGACGAAAAAATATATTTTTCGAATAACCTTTATTATTATTTTTTTCAAATAATATATGTCGACGTGCTGGAACGCGCGCCACTGGGAGAAATAATTTTTTTATTGTTCCTTGAGGTACTCTTTTTCAATGGACCACACTGTATAGTTAGGTGTACGCAATCTTGAAAACCCCCATAAAGAAATAACATTTGACTAGAAATCCCTTCAGCCAGGCATCAATCATGATAAGGATTTGGCACTTACGGGTCGGTTTGACATTCCCATTTCCTAACATTTTCCCTTTGGGCTCCTTTATTTATTTGCGTCAGAGGAGCGTCTTGGTACTGATTGATATTTGAGATTGAAGCAGCGGAATTTCTGGAATGCGGGATAAAATTGAGAGCTTTAAGGTGAAGCCCATCGTTTTTAGTGTCTATTTTAGTAGATTTAAGAGGATACGGTCTCCATTTAAAAATCAAATCAGATTCCTGTTGAAAAATTATTAAGGCGCTTCGTTCAAGTAAAAAACGGGTAGATGAAAGTGTATTTTACATAAGAACTATAGACCAAAATGGTCTCGTTTTTTGGCCGGAAGTCTGGCACTCTTAAGGTTTCCATGACGTAATGTTGTCGTCAGCGCACGTCATATAAGCGTCAGAGCAACTTAAAGCCGGATCGAATATTGATTGTGTCGATTGTTTTTGGTTTTTGTTAAGATGGAAGTTAAGTCTTAGAAACTTTGCAGCTAAGTCAGATGTGGACTAGGAGCCCTAGTGCTCTAGCTAGAAGATGGATGATATGAGTTCGATATTCGATTGAATTGGAAATAAGAAAGAACTAAATGAATCACAGTGACAACTGTTTTGCAATAATTTGACGTAATACGTCATTACGTCACCAATACGTCACTTCCGGCGGATGTCGTCTCCAGTTTAAAGGTTTCCATTGCTAAAAAGAGGGGCCAAAACTATAACATAGGAGGGGGTCTCCAGCCAGATTAGCTCCAGGGAAAAGGCGACAAGTGTCAATTTGACGTGTGACAATTCGCAACAATGGATTGATTACTCGAAACCTAATTGCTAGGAACAACAAAATTACCTAAATGGAAAAGAATATGCCATCAGGTAAGTAAAGAATAAGGATGGAGATAAAATCCAACTTGCAAAATGATATTTCAAATATTAAACGAAGAAACATTGAGGAGCGACTAATCGTAGCTTTATTCCAACGTTGCCATTTTCAGATCTTACGCCAGATGTCGTCGATGGGGGCGCTGTTCGCTGTACTATGTAAACAAACAAGCCCCAAACACTAAACAGTGAATTTTACATGTTTGGAAGTATTTCTTCAACATTTTCTTTAATGTTTTGTAATAGTTACCTAAACTTGCTAAGAAAAGCTTAAATTCAAAAATTAAATTGTCAAATTCAAAACATTTACTTTTATGTGGTCATTAAAAAGGTTTACCAAACCAACATTTGTAGGCGAAATAAAGATTTTAGCATGCTGCTTTCAAAGAAGTGCTCTGCTAATCTCCGTTTGTTAAACGACAAACCACATAAGATGTTTTGAACAGTGATGTGATAACCCTTGTCTTAGACAATTTCAAAATTATGGACATTAAGTGCAGCTGTAAAGCTTCAAAATGAGGCATAAGGAAAGTTAAATTTTCTTCAGTGATAACATTGTTGTAGAGAACATGACTAAGGGCAGTATTACCTAGCTTCGTATTCATAGTCATATTTTTAATTTTGAGTTGTTGATGGATAAAGGATAACGATGTTGGATAAACTCAGCTTAAGAAAAGGAAGATACTCAAAAATATTAAGATATGCTCAGGTCATGCAAGCTTTTTTTTTGTTACTGATGTAAGTTCGGCCAAGGTTATTGTAACAGTAGTGCTGGAACTGGCAGGGCATTAGCTACATGCTTGAACAGTCTTGTTTCACTGAGGATTGTGTGTATTGGGATAGTGCAAGTGTGTTCCACTCTGGCTTCCAAGGGTCTACATACAGTACTGGGCATTGGTGTACAATGTTAAATAGTAGGAAGTTACCAATTTAAGTACCTAATCGGTTTTATGCAGCATGTGACCTGTCATCCAACTTGGTGGTAAAACAACCTCAAAAAATTATGTTGATGTAAATAGAAAAAAAATCTGCTTTCATGCATATAAATCTGTTTTTCTATAATATTTATTCTGTAATAAGATATTTAGCTGGGAATAAAAGTGGGTTGTTCTAAGCAGTACATTTCCCATATCCAGGTCAGAGCTATTGGATAACATTGCCACTTAACTATACAGGAATTAAATAAAATTGGAACTTTGCAGATTCTGCCTACACAGACCCTAATTCTGCTTCACATACAGTTTCAAAAAATGTACTTTCAATTCACACTATTGATATCTGAGCATTGCGTGATTGGAACAACTGTTAAGTAGCCCATATTTCAACTCCATCTTTCACTCTTTGCCATGTTCGCCTTCATAGTCCTTAACTTAATCAAGGAGGATACGATAATACTAAGTAGATGCTTAAGTAAGAATTATACCGTCATTCATGCTTAACTTAGTTCCAATCATATTTTTGCCCTTTTTTGTAATTGTTTCACTGGAGCTATGTTTTTAATACCTTAATAGCTTTATTGTAGTAGAGTATAGAACAGACAAATAAGTAGCCAAGTAAGAAAATAGAAGCCATTCCTTATAAGTAGTATGTAACTCAATGAAAGGGCAAAGATATAAAAAAAGAAGATAGCAAAAGGGCTTCATGGCATATATTTTTAAGCATGTTTACTTAAGTACCTAATTTATTTATATCATTTAAAAATATGTTGTTATATTCTAGCAGTATCAGTGAGATTGTATTGAAGAAAATCTATGAATAAGTGTTTGTTATAATAAAATCTGTGGTCCATTAAGAGACAGGTTTTGTTTTGAATTCTTCGAGAAATAATTATAACCTCAAAAGTAAAAATATATTTATATTAAATTGAGAAGAAACATTTATACTTTATTTTAAATACCACATTCTTCACCAACCACCAAGGTTGTGGTCTAGTAGCCTATGAAAATTATTTTGCCTTAATTTATCTCTGAACATTTCAAGTGTTATCTAGGTATTTCTCACCACAGTAACCATCAATTTTTTTTACAATTTACAATTATTTCCTTGTAGGCACAAAAGTGCTCGACTTATATGGATTTAGTGCAAGATTTCCAAGTCTAGGCGTATATGACTCAGATTTCATGCCATAAATATTTAAATATCTTATTCAAGCTTTTAGCCCTATCTACTGGAAACACCAAACTTCTATTTCCATGCTCATTTGTCTGAATTTGAACATTTGAAGTAATCTCCTTACCACTTATTTCGGCATAAAGGTATTTTTTTTTGCTTTACTATCAAGAATGATGATCCTCCAGCAAAATTTAAGTTTCATTCGATTTAAGATAATTGAAAAAAAAAATAATTAAATGCAAAGATGTCATAACTTTAAAAGTATCTTCTCAAATCGCGACGTCACGTTTCCAAGTTAAAGTTGACAATTGACTTGAGTCGTATCAATGACATCGACGTATGACAGATATCTGAAAATGGCAACGTTGGAATAAAGCTACAAATAGTCGCTCCTGAAACATTGTAGCCTGCCCTAACCTCACAATCTGAAACGATGTAAACACAACAAACAGGAAACAGGTGCAAAACGGGAATCTGGGGTAAACTGGAAAGCCTGGAAGCATCATCTGCTCAAAGAAAATGTGAATATAGCCAGAAAATACAGAATGAAAGTTACAAAACTAGTCCTGGAGAAGCAGTGAAGGTTGCTCCACCTGAAAACTGACAAAAGTGGATTCAATACAAGGCAAAAGAAGTAAATTCCAGTTACAAAATCTACTAGTAAATCCAGCCCAAAATTAACTCAAGGTACATTTTAGTGGGTACCAACAGGCAACCAACAATAAGTGCTCTCGACAACCAGTGAATGAAACTGAAGGAGCAAGTGAAGTCTTGACAAGCCATATAATCGAAACGTAACAATGAGCAAGGTACTATAAGACTCCAATAAAGAACTAATAGCAAAATGTAATTCATAACAAATATAAGGAAATGCATAGTGAGAAAAAATGTCCATGACAGCATAATCTTAATTTTTGAAGAAATCATCAAAAAATAATATTCAGTTACTTCCCTTTTCGATCAAATTAAACAGAAATTGTAGAAAAATACACAAACACAACACATATCTCATCAGGTGGCAAGAAACAACGTGCTATGGGCTATTAGTCAAACAAAGCATATAAACAATCATAACTGATGTATAAATTTACTCACGCCAGCTTTGTTTACAAATTCGACATTCTTGATTTAGAAATAACAATTCATAGTTAAATAGCAGCTAAATATTTATTACCCACTGATTACAATTTTCCGTATAGTTTAGGCAAGTCAGGTGTGGCCTGGTGTAAATGTG
This sequence comes from Taphrorychus bicolor, assembly GCA_951812265.1. Taxonomy (NCBI): domain Eukaryota; kingdom Metazoa; phylum Arthropoda; class Insecta; order Coleoptera; family Curculionidae; genus Taphrorychus; species Taphrorychus bicolor. Next base: position 21,423,760 of record OX638299.1, on the reverse strand, counting down.
TTGCGAAGGTCGAATATATCCGGAAAATGGAGAATTCAATAGAGCAATAAAGTTTTTTTGGGTGTGAACTAATCAAATGTAGAATTTTGAAAGAAAAATGTTCTTGAACCAAACGCCAAATCGCGACATAGAACTATCAAAGCCAAACGCTTTGATAGTTCTATGTCGAAGTGGTAGGTGATATGTAACGCTGCTTTCCACTAGACAAACAGCAAACTCAAAAACTAGGAAGTACGGGGTGTTCATTATAAAATTTCATCTAGTTGGCTGTAAAATGTCAAAAGAAAAGGATGGAGAATCAAAAGTCCAATTATTTTGATTATGCCATCCTTTTCTTTCAAAATTTCATAGCCTGCTAGAAGAAGTTTTATAATGAACACCCTCTATGTTGCCAAAGTGGAAACTGGGAATGATATGTGATTCACACATTCTCTAAAAGTGCAAAATTTGTTGTTTTTGGATAAACTCAATATTGGGACAAAATATTGCAAAGAATTCAAATCTTCTGAAACATTGTTTTTGGTAAAATTCTTTTTTGGACTAAAATATATAAAATTTGGCTCAAAATGCAAAGTTGGACTTCTTCGAGAAAGTCAAGTTAGAATTGATGCCAAAACTGGTTAAAAATTACTCCAAACGTACAAAAATATAAATATGGAATATTTATTTTATCAATATTTCCAAAATTAGTTTAAAATCATTTAAAGCGTTTAAGAATGCAAAGTAAAACATAAAGTGTTTAAAAATAGATATTTAAAAAATTTGGGATATTGCAGGTTAAGATTAGAATCAAAACCAAAACCAAATTCTAATTCGAAGCAATCTAAATATGCAAATTAAGAGATTTTAGAAAAAATTGAGGTTCTTTAAGGTTTAAATTTATTAAAAATGACCTAGAGCATCTAAAATTGTATATGCTATTTTCGAAGATAAACCCATTGGGTTTGTATTTGTTTTCAGCTAACTTTCCTCAACCAAGAAGAGGGTTCAGTCCAATTTTTGAAACCGCTAGTCCATAGAGCTAGTACACATTTTTAGCCAAGTTTTTCCAAATACAACGAAGATCAAATTCTATTTTTTAATCCTCCAACTGTTCGCAAATTCATTGATTTTTTTATATTCAGAGATAAACCCATGAAGTTTGTATTCGTTTTCAGCTAACTTTTTCTAAGACGAGAGCCTAGTCCAATTTTTGAAACCTCCAACCGTTCTGGAGATATTTCTAATTTTATTATTTTTAAAGATAACCCATGGAGTTCGTGCTCGTTTTCAGCTAACTTTTCCGAGGAAAAAAGATGATCCAGTCCAATTTTTAAAACCTTCAACTGTTCTCGAGATATCTAATAACTCTTTTATTTACAAAGATAAACCTATGAAGTTTGAACTCGTTTTCAGCTAACTTTTTCCACGAAAAACGATGGTGCAGTCCGATTTTTTAAACTTTCAACCGTTCTCGAGATATCTACTAACATTGTTATTTTCAATGACAAAGCCATGAAGTTTGTATTTGTGTTCAGCTAACTTTTTCTAATTAAAACAATGGTCCATTCCAATTCTTGAAACTTCCGACTGTTCTCGAGATATCTACTAACTTTCGTATTTTCAAATATAAACTCCTGAAGTTTGTACTCGTTTTCAGCTAACTTTTTTCAGCAAGAACGATGGTTTAGTCCAATTTTTAAAACCTAATTCGTTGAAAAACATCTGAGGTATGAAGCATGTAAAACGGTTCAGAAAGCTTTCTGAGCCTAAAACAGATTTTTTTTGTCATCACAATCACAATTTTGTACTAAAAGACTAATGCAATTTAAAGCACACGGCGCCTAATAGGTTGAGGGCCGCAGCCATTTCAGCCTAAACTCAAACACCAGGAAAAACGCCCGTAATCCCGGTTTGTGAGGCCTGGATCTCCTAAATATTCCAGCAACTCGTCCGTGAATAATCGCGCTCTTTCGGCTCAATTTAATTGAAACGGACCTTTTTTTTATCTTTGTGTTTGGGTTGTTTATTCTCTTCTTGGAGTAGCTGGTAAAGTTAAAAAATTGCTGAAATTTATCACACTTGATATTTTATTTAAAATTTATCTTATTTCTATTATTTTTACGAGATTTAAAAGAAAAATTCTTTCGGATCAGAAATTGCACAGAACCAATCCTAATATAACAATATGTTTGATTTAGTCTTAGAACAGGTTTAGAATGCTTTTTCTAGTTTTTTTTTTTAATTCGTTTGGATTCGATGTAATAAATCTGCTTCACAGTTTTCTGAAAAATTCCTTCTGCTTAAAAATTTAACACAGCTAATCCTAAGATAAGAAGTGTTTGATTTAGGATTAGAACTCCTTAGTATGCTTATTGTAGCTTTTTAAGTTCCTAACACTATATGATTAAATAATTATACCCAGTGCTTATCAAAAAAATACCTTGAACTACAGCCAAATTCGAATCGATGTAATGATTCTGATTTACAGTTTTCTGAAAAAGCTTTTCGGATCAGAAATTGGACAGGACCAATCCAACAATAAGAAGGGTTAATTTAGGCTTAGAACAGGACTAGATTGCTTTTTGAACTTTCTTTTAAATTAGCTAGTTCGGATCAGAAATTGGACAGAACTAATCCTAAGATGAGCAGTGTTCGATTTAGACAGAACAGGCTTAGAATGCTTTTTCTAATCTTTTAAATTTGTTTAATTATTTGAATTACTATATCTAATGCTTTTCTAAAAATGCTCAGGCTAAATTCGATTCGATGTAATTAATTTGCTTCAAAGTTTTCTGAAAAATTTCTTCATATGAGAAATTGGGAAGGTAAAAAGGAGAAAGGCAAAGAGCTTTGAATTTGGACAGTGCTAATCATAAGATAAGAGGTTCAGAATCATATCTAAACTCAATTCGATGTAATGAACTTGCTTTACAGTTTTCTGAAAAATTCTTTCAAAACAGAAATTGGACAGAACTAGTCCTAAGATAGGAAGTATTCGACATAGAGTCAGAACACGCTTTTCCTAAAGCAGATGCATATCTCGGGGGTTTTCTAAAAATGCTCAAAATTATAGCAAAATTTGAATCACTGTAATCAATTTGCTTTACAGTTTTCTGACAAAATGCCGTTCGGCATAGAAGTTGGATAGAACTAATCCTAAGATAAGAAGGGTTTTATTTGGGATTATAAATGGCTTTGAACGGTTATTCTAGTTTTTTAAATGCATTTTATCAATTGAGTTACTGCATCTAGTACTTCTCTACAAAGATACCTTTATAATAGCAGATAAATGCACTCAGCATTGAGTCACGTAGGCCTGAAGTTTGTTTTCAGAAGGCATTTTTAACTTTTAGAGAGAAAAAGAAATATTGTTGTACAACTATAATAACTGATCCATTAACTGACTCCCGTTGGTTCAGGTTAGTTCAGGTTAGTAGTGAAGCTGACCAATTAACTTTTTTCGGTGCAATGGCATTTCAAAAATTGTTATTTTGAGTTCTGGGACTGTTTCAGACTTAAAGCAATACATTGGCTCGGTTTTATAGTATTTCTGCTAAAAAATCAAAATAATAAAATCGCAATTAACAAGCACCAAAAAACTTAGGAATCCACAGGCAGGAAACATTCTTCAATGCTATTCTTACTATATTATTAATGTCTGTGTACCAATGGTTGTTAATTAAAGAAACTTGTATATTAAGATTAAGGCGTTTTCCAAATTGTCTAGAAATTTTTACAAATCTACGTCAGAGACTAATGGATCGAGACTAAGTGCAATTAGTTTTTTTTTCATTACATTTGTGAAATTTGGATTTATAACTATTTGCGTGACCGTAGTACTGTGGTATGTTTCTCTAACTGGCAAAGACTCGAAGAAGACGATCTGAATAAAGTCGAAACGTCTGCAGTTTCTAAAAAGTGAAATGGCCATCTCTATACTATAAATTTGGATTGGAGTAATTCTTCCCTGTTCAGAAATAACTCCACAGTTTTGCCAATTTTAATAAATAAAAATTATTATTTTATGGTTGTCCTTTAGCGTCTCAGATTTACTCTATAGGGTTTGGGACAGCAAGGTTAAAAGTGATACGCCACTGATTTTCGAAAAATAAAATTTTATTTTTTATTCTCCATTCATCTCTGAATAAAAAGCCTACTTTTAGCAGGTTTTTTAACAAGGTTTTTGACTAAATAAATAAAAACCATTGTAATGTAGCCATCTTAGTATACAATCGCGTGGAAATTGTTTGTTGAAAAATAAAAAATATCAAAATTTCATTTCTTCTAATTTCAATACCAAAAACTATTGATATGCAACAAAATTTAAGCCATAATTAATGGATTATTAACGTTTTTGCTTTTTTATCAACGGTATTGCCTCGCGACTCTGTACTTAAAATGGCTGCATTACGATGGTTTTTATTTATTTACTCGAAAACAGTGAGTCTTGAACTGAAGGGGGCTTTTTTCTTAAGAGATAAACGAAGAATTTAAATATTTAATTTTATTTTTGGAAAAACCAGTAGCGCACCACTTTTTCTTCAAATAATTAGCCTTAACTTTCTGGTACGCGAGCTACTGTCAGGAATAAAAAGAATTTTTTTATTGCAAATGTACGCCTTTCATAGCAGTTAACGCATTCCAAATTTCATTAAAATATATCTTACGCTTTCAGGTTAATCAAGGTATATGTATTTTGATTAACTCTAACTTCAACATCCTGTAACTTTTTAACGAAGCTCGAAGTAATACATCTGTATGACACAGACGTCCCTTAAAATTGACCAAAAGATATGAGATTGTATTTTCGACCACCTATTATGACTCACCCTGTATATCTGATACGTTTTCAAGGCTGCAAAAGCGTTTGTCCTTCGATGCTAATTACTCTAAAACACAGAAATCAATTTCTATCCCTCGATACTATGAAAACGCTGTTTCGACTGATGAACTATCATTTCGCAAGCTCTAATCGTGCCCATTCCCAGATTAGTTTTGCCGTATACGGCTCGTCAGTGAGGCTTTGACACAATCAGAACTTTTCGGTACTTAAGAAACGTTTCATAGCAGCACTGAGAAAAGTTTCCCGGTGTCGCCATCTGTGTATTTTACAGATTACTGTAAAATACAGAAATCTATTTTTAGCCGTTGGTATATAGTATACGTTGGTATTTAAATCTAATAGTAGGTCAATGGCACTTATGATGGTGTTCACTAGATGTCACTGGAGCCTAGTGACATCATCATTTTAGACAAATATTTAAGGCCGTTTAATTTCCGGCGTTGTTGCAATTGTAATTTACGTAATACTGACTTCACGTCATCTAGATAAAGATCTCCGAAATGCTCCTTGCTCTCTTGCCTGCAATCATATTTGTCATGGTATGTCACATTTTATTTTTTTATTTACAACTCATAATTTCTACATTTTTATGGATATTGGAGCAAAAAAAGCTCGATATTTGGGCTAATTAATGAAGCCGCCGATAAATAACTCAATAAGTACCAAAATGCCTTCGCCTGCTGTCGTTACTTAAAACAGTGTGAACAGAGAAGTGAGTGAATCTAATGGCGCGAAAACCCAGGGAATCTTATGGATATTGGAGCAAAAAAACTGGATATTTCGGCTAGTTAATGAGGCAGCCGATAAATAACTAAAAAAAGCTGCTGCCGTTACTTAGAACAATGGTGAACAGTGAACTGAGTTAACTTAATGGCGCGGAAACCAAATTAATCATATGTGACAAGTTTCAGGATGTCCCTTAATTCTTACAAAGCAGGGAGTTTATTACAAGCAAATCAACACAAAATTAAGATATTATAATGTTTAAGACTAGTAAGACAAATCCTTGTAATTCCAGTTATTATAGGCTAAATTCATGATAGTATGAAACAAAAGCAATCACTGGTTTTCCAGATGGTTTCACCTGTACCTATATGATACTAGGGAACTAGACCTGGAGGTTTGGAGGATCAGTGGACAACCATTGTTTATATTAGCGTTAGGGTGGTAGGTACTCTTAAGATTGACCTTATAACTAGAGTGTCACACATACTTTCAAGCTAAACACCAATATCTTTCTGTTATTTATTAAAACCCATAATTCAAGATGTAACACTGCAGCAAAGTCTTTCATACAGGAATTTCCATGATTGAAACAAAAAGAGAGACTTTAGAGAGGAATAAAATTGGGCAAGCTATATATCTATTATGTGTATTATTAATAATTTATACTGTATTATGGATATTATTAGGATTAGATATTATTTACTAACATGATATTATTAACAAGAGTATTAAAGAATTCTAGCAATATTGTAACTTTTTTTAATGTTCTTTTTAGAAAATCAACACTTTTTCTTTTTTTAAAACTTAACTTATTATAAAACTAATGCATTTTAACCATAAGTAACCTACCTAATATTATAATTTTACCTATAAAAAAAAATTGAATATAAAATGGAGATATTGAGTTCAAAGAGTTCATAAATTTGAAAAGAGTTTGTTTTTGTACAGGTTGTAACAAACTCAGGGGTGACCTGGAGGGTGAACGTTGTACTTTAGGAAGCTCTAAGAGATACAGGGTCCTCTTTATTACATGATACATATGCAAGGTGTACCCAGGTGACAATCTTTCGGGAGCCTACAGGGCTATCCAGCATCCCATATGACACACACTTCGTACTACTATAGTTATTAGACAAAGGTAGTACCTTCCTTCAGGTGGTTCGTACTTGGACTTGCATGCCCTGTGAGCTGAGCAATGACGGGGTGCATATCCAGAATCCATATTATACACACGTTGTTGTGAGACATATACTGATATAGCTCCGGTACCAAGGAGTGTATCACATTCATACTATCAAAGATTTTAGGCAAGGGTAGTACCTTCCTCCAGTTGGTTCGCACTTGGACTTGCATGCCCTCTGAGCTGAGCAATGATGGTGCATATCCAGCATCCCATATTGCACACGTAGTGCTAAGATTACTTACTGACACTGATAGCTCCGGTACCAAGGAGTGCATCGCATTCGTACTACTATACAATCACAATATTCACAATCCATTGAGGTCCTTCATGCTGGGCTCTGAAGCATGGGTTCCCTGGCTGCCCCATTGTAACTACGCCTCTGGGTATAGGATAACTTAAATGGATGCGGCGACAGTACGTAATAAAGCTCATCCTTTCTCATTTTTCTTTGTGGCCGGCATTTGCCAAAAAAAGGAAAGTAAAATAACATAATATCACAAATACTTATACCTACACTACATAACCAAACTTTAATAAATAATAATGACAGACGAATTATGGAATATCTTTTTCTCTACGTCTGCAAAATTACTAGTTTTTATAATGACTTTATATTTATAGAATATATCCATCCTTGTTCACCCAATGCAGTAGAGAAGTAGAAATTTTGTTTTTAATTGTATAGAGTATACAACTGTGGTTATTTTTATTTTTGCCGTGACAGTTCCACCGTTGCCAAGTTTATGGTCCCCCATGAAGTTGACAAGATTGACAGCGTTCCCCATGGCCCTCTGGCAGAGAGGGACCGAACTATCCATTCATTGATTTACTTGTGATTCATATACAATGGTACTATGAAAACGCTGTTTTGGACCTTCAACAAAACCGACACAGATGGCGACCCCGGAAACTTATCTCGGTGCTGCAATGAAACGTGTCTTGAGTACCGAAAATTTCTGATTGTATTAAAGTGACTCAATGACGAGCCGTTTACGGCGAAACTAGTCTGATGGGGATGGGCACAATTAGAGCTTGCGAAATGATGATTCATTATCAAACAGCGATTTTATTGTACCCATATCTAAAGCCAGATTTCTCTATTTTACAGTAATCTGCATCATTTTTCCTTAAACCGGCAATGACGTTGATATTGGACCAGTGCAATCTCGTTAGTTCAGCCAACGGACACAGATGGCGGCACGGGGAGACTTTTTTTGGTGCTGTTATGAAACGTGTCTTGAGTAACGAAAATTTCGCAAGTTCTGATTGTGTCAAAGCTTCACTGACGAGCCGTATACGGCGAAACTACTATGGGGATGGGCACAATTAGAGTTTGGGAAATGATGATTTATCAATCGTTTAAAAGGTGGAAAACAGCGTTTTTATGTTTGTCCTTCGTTTAACCTACAATGATGTATTTTTACGTTGTATTAGTAATAAGTATCAAAAATGTTTCTTTTTTTTTCTTTTTATGGATTAGAGTTTTTTAGAAAACACGACAAGAAAAATGATAACTTACAAAAAAATTATTTAAATTAACTCCCACAATTAAAACGTAAAAAAGACAACCAGGCAACCAGAACGCAATTAAATGACGGTAGAAGACGTGGTTATAAAAATCAAAAACGAAATTAAAAAAAATAAATTCATCCTTGCAGCGTTGCACTATTGTATGTTTAATGATTTGTTTTGGCCTCGAATAGGACCAAATATATGGTCAAAACGTCGGCAAATTTGTTGTCCCAAACACGCTATTCCATTTATCCGATGATTGTTTTATTTATAAATAAATATAGCCAATATAACGTCCCATTTCAATATAAAATTGTTGTAATTTTTACATAAAAACCACAAGCTTTTAAAACAAAATTGTTTTCCAATAGCGCTTTTACGGTGGTTAACAGATTATATTTCTTTTGTCAACGGTCGCTCATAAATGGAAGGTTTTGCATATTAAAAAGTAATTTTTTTATGAAATTAAAAATTTGAAATCTGACGATCTCTACAGAAATCGCCACAAAGAGCAATATAATTTTTTTTATCAATGCTTTTGGAGATTAGTTTTTTTGGCTATAAAAGTCACTGACTAGTAATTATCCATCAATAATTCCCCAAACAAAAAACTTTTCAGGCCAATTCAGTAAATTATGGATCACGTCCAGCGTCCCACGCTAATGGTTTGTATGTATGCCCCAACTTCGTGTTAATATATTTCCATTATTGATCGAGAGGCGACGTAGTATAACAAATTATAATATTTATTTTACGGTCACACTTTAACGAAGGACTTTGCGTTTTGTCTTTCTAAACCTACAGTTTCCATCTATAATTAGATATTTCCTAAAATATTCAACACCAAATTCGGGTGTAGGTATATACAGTGGAATGTCAAAGGTCGTCAACACTCACCTCATCGTAAATAAAATTGTCAATTTCCTCCAACGGTCTTCCGTACAATTTTTTTGGAAACGGTTCGAACTTTGACGGCAACCTGGACCCATCCTCAACACTCAACTTTCTCTTGGGCTGAAACCCATACTCCCTCACCAATTGAATCGTCTTCCGCTGAAGTCTCTCCAACGATTCTTTGGTGAACGGTTTCACTTGAGTTTTGCTCTTGGTGGGCAACGTAAGCGGGTCACTGGAGTACCTCTTGGTGAGCGCGACATGTTCACCAGGTACTTCTGGCACCACTTCACTGTCAGGTCCACAAGGGTACGAGACCGGCCTCTGAGCCTTCGGTTTGGCGGTTTCTGAGGCCACCGCACTGGCGCTCATGGTCCCGGGACTCGACGACATGGAGCGGTTTTCAGAGTCTATCAACCGCCAAGAAAACGTAGGGTGGCGTCATCGAGCGTCGACATTGCCGGGGACTCGCGGCGGACTGAGCGTCGCGACGTTGGAAACGACTCCGGGGGGCGGCGCGCCGCAGACCTGCTGAAGCGCCTTCGACGTCGCGGGTTTTGCGCTACCGGAGTTCGAGTTAAATAAATAATTGGGTGGTTATTATATGATACTGCTGTTTCGCTAGAATGCAGCAAATCGGGGATAAATAAAGAAGGATTGCGGCAAATACTCGTCAAGGATTCTCGGAAATTATGGCCCTGCTGTATACGGGGTTCGTCAGGCGATCGGCCGTGTCTTCAACTTTTACAAGTGGGTATTAGTTGGCATCGATTCTTAACATTAACAAAAGTAACAATTAACTCTATTAAAATTTCAGTAGATACTTTATCAACTAGAATAAAAATAAATTGATCGTAATAATGCAAACACTAGAAAAATACGCGGATGTCTTCCATATACATCCACAAGCTTGCTCACAGGGGATGTTAATTGAGAAAATAATAAACAGTTGGCTAATAAACTACTTGATATCTGAACTGAAAACATAGTTTTTCCACGACTCCTTACGAAAGCATAACAATCGGAGATATTAGTCCCGAAAACTTGTGCTAACGCGCGTTAAGAATTGCCAACACAATATGGTGCGTTAGCAAGAAATTTGGACTGTCTTGGCGAAGCTAAAATATGCATAAAAATGTCTTGTCTGTATTAGTCAGAAGGCAAAAAGTTGAACTGCAGACAGTAACTTTGCATATCAGCACAATAAGAGCAGCACATCATAGTTAATATATTCAAATTATCACATTTAATGAACTGTCTAAACACCCAATTAAACATTATAGTCGAGTTTAAACGAAGAACCGATTGTTACCAATAATTACCAAATGTATTTAAACGAATTGATTATAACCGGTTACACAAAACATGACGTCATGACTTAGCCCTTAGTCACGTGATATTTACGTCATCGTTTGACGGTTACAACCGCAAATTTAACCAATGACCAACAACCATGGTCATTACCTATGTATCAGATAACAAAAAGCAAAAATTACCCTTAAAACTTTACTATTTCATGTAGCTGACTATGTGAGTATATTCATTCTTCATTCTATAATATACTATTTTGCAGGTCATATACGAAAAAAGTGTATACACATATATGACAATACAGAAGAATACTCTGATGATGGCGTATAGAAAACAAAAAATCGAAACGTCGGATATATTATGTTTTGACATCCTTTTACAACAGTCTTTGAGATGTGTTAATAATAGGTCAAAGGCCGTGAGCGCCTGATAATATGAACCTTTCTTAAAAAAGTAGAGTTGTGCAGTGGCACTCTGAGAGTGTCTACGCCCCTGGTTTTTATGGTCATACCTTGAGCGTATAAACCCGCGTTTCGTGTAAATAAATTAGAGTGTCCTCTTACAAACATTACTAGCGATAGGAAATATAACGATGGGACAGTGAGTAATTTCATTTCCTTAAAGTGGGGTTTTCCAATCCCCTACATGACACTCTAGAGTGTAGCTTTTGGATACAACTCAGAATCTGCTTCTGGGCCACAAATATCTTGTGAGCATTTCTGCATGAACCCCAGAATAGAATACCATAAGTTATTATCGATTGTGCTCCGGCATAATATGTTTGCAATAGTGTGGTGAGCGATAGACAATTCCTGAGTCTTTTTAGTCTGTTTTGATTATTTTCCAAAATTTGTATTTGCTTATCATATGCTAAAGTTTGAGCAACCGTCACCCCCAAAAATTTTACTGTGTCTGATACAGGAAGTGAACCGCCACCAATACTGACATACAAGGACTCAAGAGAGTTACCCAATTTGCTAAACTTCAACAGACCTGTCTTCTCGCAGTTGACCATCAGGCCACTAATCGAACACCAATCCCGCATCCCCCCCCCCCCCCGCACCCAAACAAGCCCCCGATAGGCCAGCAAAGCCATCATCCACCAGCACAATAGACGTATCGTCCGCATACTGGCAGACGCGACCACCAGCAATGCTGCTCCCAGCCCATTCACATACACAAAGAACAACACGGGACCCAGAATGGAGCCCTGCGGTATGCCCTGTCGGATCACTACCCACCGGGAAAAAACTTGAATTCCCTGTGAGTGTACCCCAGATACTACCTGTTGTCTGTTTGTTAGATAAGACTTTATGATTGCGGCGAATTTTCCCCTAGCTTGCTATCTTGTTCATGAGTCATTCTTGATCTAATGTGTCGAAGCCTTTGAGAGATCAAAAAACAATCCAGCAACTTTTTTCTCTCTGTCCACATTTTCAATTATACATGTAATAAACTCAAATATTGCCAATTGTGTAGACTTTTTGGGCATAAACCTATATTGGTGGCTGATTATTACTTCGTGGTGTTGTAGGAAGTCCATAAGCCTATTGTACATAGCCCTTTCAAAGATCTTCGACACAGAAGAGAGAAGGGAGATGGGTATATAATTATTGATGTCCGTTCCCCTTTTATGTACGGAATTAACCATAGCTCTCTTCAAGATGTCTGAAAATATCCCAGCACTAAAACAGTCATTTATAATATAGGCCAGTGGCGTTGAAATGCACTTAGCAACCCGTTTGATTATTACTGTTGGGTACTCATCTAAGCCCGATAAATACTTCTAGATCATCTATTGGCCTCAAGAAGACTGCGTGGGGGTTGCCACACATTTTCCACAAAACCATCTTGCAGGCGAGCTACAGATGGTGTGTCGAACTTTCTCAGAAACAAGACTGCCACAATGGAGGGATCCCCCACTGTCGCTTCATCAAGCTCAAGTAATATACTATTTTGACCACCGTTTGAAGTCAGATTCCTATAGATGCTCCAAGTCGTTTTTGTTTTGTTATTTGAATTATTAATGCGATTTTCATTAAGCGCTGTTTGATAATGTGAAATAAACTTTCTATAATTTTTTCTCTCGTTCTTGTAGATATCCAAGTTAATCTGGCTTCCAGTAATCTTATACCACACATATAAGTTCTTTTCATATTGCCCATATTCTTTAATCTCCTTGTTAATCTAAGAAGGTCTTTCGGCATTTAACCTACCCCAACTAAGAGGAAATGCCAAGTTGAAATAATAGCAGTACAGAATGTTATGAAATACATATAGCTTTCATTGGGATCTTGCGCAGCATCGATATCTTCCCAATTTTCATTTTCAAGGCAATCGATGTTGGTGTCAATAAAACAACATTTTTTAATGCGTTTGGCCCTGGTCGAAAATCGAAAAATGTTTTGAAATCGCTTGAGTTCCGATATATCGAGACTCGTAAACCATCCCGTACTCAAGCCACATACCAAATCTCAGCCTCCTGGCCCCAATCGTTTCCGAGATATCGCCATCTAACCACCTTTTTCCAGGCGGCCATCTTGGATTTTCAAAATTGTCATTTTTACCATTAGAATTTCAACTCGATACGACCATCGATTCATAAAACAGCTATAACCTAAATGCATAACTATGTCAGTTATTTTATTATTCATGGTACACCTATGGGCACCAAGCAATAATTGTAATATAGAAGAATGATGATGGCGTATAGTATACAGAAAGTCGAAACGTCGGATATATTTAGTTTTGACATTCTTTTACACAAGTTTTTGAATTGGGGCAAAAAAGTTAAGAAAATTGAAACAAGTTTTGAAAATAGTACCATCGGTACCATGGCATGGGTTCCAGTATATCAAAACTCGTAACCCATTCCGTATGCAAGTCACATACCAAATCTCAGCCTCCTAGCCCTAACCGTTTCCGAGATATCGCCATCTAACCACTTTTTTCCAGGCGGCCATCTTGGATTTTCAAAAATGTCATTTTTAGCAAAATTTGTATAATTTATTATTATTAGATTTTCAACTCGATACGATCATCGATTTATAAAATAGCTATTACCGAATTACATAACTACGTCAGATATTTTACCATTCATAGTAGGTACACCTATGGGAACCAAGCAATAATTGCAATAATATAGAACAATACCCTAATGTTGGCGTATAGTAAACAAAAAGTCGAAACGTCGGATATATTTAGGTGTGATATTCTTTTACACAAGTTTTTTAATTGTGGCAAGAAAGTAAAAAAAAATGAAACAAGTTTTGAAAATAGTACCATCGGTATCATGGCATGGGCTCCAGTATATTGAGACTCGTAGGCCATTGCGTACATAAGCCATATAGCAAATCTCAGCCTCCTAGCCCTAACCGTTTCCGAAATATCGCCATATAACCACTTTTTTCCAGGCGGCCATCTTGTATTTTCAAAAATGTAATTTTTAGCGAAGAGAAGCCTACCATTAGATTTTCAACTCGATACGACTACCATTTCATAAAACAACTAAAACCTAACTACAGAACCATGTCAGTTATTTTACCATTTATGGTACACCTATGGGCACCCAGCATCCAAATTTGAATCATGTAGCATAAGCAGTTTTCAAAATATTAACGCAACTCAGCTAGCTGTGATAGCTACGGCAACTATATCACAATTTTTGATACACTCGTAGGTACCAACCATCCAAATTTGAACCATGTACCATCAACGGTACCCTAAATATGACGTAATCTAGATTACTGCCAAATAATATGCATTGACCAACGTTTTTCTTATGAGAAACACACGTAAAATTCTGAAAACTTATTTGCAAAATTTCGTTAATGGTACCCATGGCTTTGGTACCTAGAGGAAGGTTTCGACCCATCACAACTCGGAGTCCATTCCGTAGGGAACCATCGTACCAAATTTCAGCTCTCGACCTTTATTCGTTTCAGAGATATCACATTTCTTTAATCACCCTGTCTATGGCGGCCATTTTTTTTTCGCCTCCATCTTTTATGTATGACGAAATCAATATTGTACCATTTAAAAAAAACATTGCGCAATGTACTTCTTATGGGAAAGCCGAAAAAATGCTAAAATAAAATATTAACTACGCCCATGTCTGCCGAAAAATCGAAATAATGCATTTTTGCCCGAATTTGTAACCGCCACTGTCTTGACACATTCCCATGCTCAGCTAAGCCCTTTGAATAGGTAGACTAATGGAATCCGCGTGCGCAATTCTCCGCTACATTGACAGCTTTTACCAAAAATGATGAGACGCCATGTTTTTTTTGCAATAAATTGCATTTTGCAAGACTTTAGTATTTTAAATAACTGTGTTGTTTACAATGGTGGTATGTGCAGATTACGGTTGTCAAAGCAGCGGCTATAGAAAGGAGTCTGGAGTTACGTTTCACAGGTAAACAGATAATGGCGTTTTCCAGCAACAATTAAATTATTTCAAATAGCTCTAAAACCAGTTATTTTACATCCAAATCTTCGAAATATAATTTAGTTTATACATTCATTTATTTTTGGCATCTCGTTATCTTTGAAATCTTCATTTATCAAAGTCAGATTTCCTACGCCTACATAATGACAATAATAAGTGAATGGTTTATATGTGCCTCTTTCGGACATATTTTTATATACTTTCATACTATATCAAATTTGTTCACTTTCAATGTTTTGCGTAATTTTTATTACATTTTTTTATTTTCTAGTGATATCTTATTGTTTCCTTCAAATTATCGTTCTTTTTTTAGATAATTTTTTAATCGAAGAAAATCAGTTTTTCTTTTTTATTTTTATACTTCAAGGTAATTTCCTCGATCTTTCTAAGGAAGGACAAATTGTAATGTAAAATGATTTGCATTGAGAAAGTTTTGACCGAAAACTCTGTTTTTTAGATTACTGATATGTAATTTATCATCTTTTCTTTCAGTTTTGACTAGAAACAGAACTTCTTCGAGAAGCTAAACAATGACTTTTATTGAGACAATTTTGTTAAGAAAATGAATGAATTTAAGACGAATTTAGCTCAAAATGGATATATTTTAAATTGTGTTAAATACCTCCGTGGTACTTTTTTTTTGTATATACTTTCCTGATTTTTCTAGGTTTCTAAATTCGATGCTTTTGTAGTTTCTTATTAAATTTTCTCTTTCATATTGTTATTTAATATCTTCTTACCAAAAACAGCTTCAAAAATTTTGCAAAATTTTTTCCGTATTGACTAAAGAGGAAATAACCCTCTTTTTTCTTAAATTCCAAATTTGACATCCCGTAACTTTAGAGCGAATTGTTATATTGTTGTGAATTTATCTATTTTTTGCAGCTCTTGAGGGGAGCTCGTGACATCGCATCACTCGTGTCCGAACCGTCACACTCGTGTGCAAGTGTGCAAGTTTCGATACTAGTTGCACAATATACTATTTTCTACGACTGTCTCGAAAATGAACAAATGCGCACTACTGGACTACCGTTGAAAATCGCATATTGCAAGCGGCGTGCACAAAGTGCACATTGCGCATACACGTTTTCATACAGAAGCCTGTGCACAATCCACTTTGCACACGCTTCTGATTGCTTTGCACACGCCATGCATAGGTACCTATATTTTATAATACGAATGATCATTTATGAAGCAAAATTCGCAGTCGTATAAAAAGTATAGTCGTAGAAAAAGTATTGTGACGTTGTATCACTCGCTTATGGCTCGTGTCCAAACCGTCACACTCGTGTGAAAAGTGCAATTTTCGACACCAGTTGCACTATATACTATTTAACACTCTTGTAACGTTGTAAGGTAGCAGACCTTTTTAACCGTCACACTCCTCAATCAGAAGCGTGTGCAAGTCCACTTTGCACACGCTTCTGATTGCTTTGCACACGCCTCGCATATATGTTATAATACGAATGATCATTTATGAAGCAAAATCGCAGTCGTAGAAAAAGTAGGTATGGTGTACCTACAACAGGTACGAAAATCACTCTTCACACTCTTCTGACGTCGTATCACTCGCCTACGGCTCGTGTCCAAACCGTCACACTCGTGTGATAAGTGCAATTTTCAACACTAGTTGCGCAATATAATATTTCACGCTCTTGTAACTTTGTATCGTTCGCCTACGGCTCGTATTCAAACTGTCATACACTTGTAAAAAGTGCAACTTTCGACACTAGTTGCACAATATCCTACATTATTATCCCTTTTTTATTTAATGACAATGAAGTACTATAGCAATACGTAAGCACACTATAGCTTTGCACTAAAGTTGCCAATCAAAAAACTATACCTATAATTACTTAAGCGTTCTGCAAAACATTAAGGGAGCGCAGACCTTTTAACCGTCACACTCGTCAATCAGAAGCGTGTGCAAGTCCACTGCTTTGCACACGCTTCTGATTTCTTTGCACACGCCTCGCATATATTTTATAATACGAATGATCATTTATGAAGCAAAATCGCAGTCGTAGAAAAAGTAGGTATAGTGTACAAATGTACGAAAATCACTCTTCACATTCTTGTGACGTTGTATCACTCGCCTACGGCTCGTGTCCAAACACTCGTGTGAAAAGTGCAATTTGCGACACTAGTTGCACAATTTATTATTTCACACTCTTGTAATGTTGTATTATTCGCCTACGGCTCGTATCCAAACTGTCATACTCGTGTGAAAAGTGCAACTTTCGACACTAGTTGCCAATCGAAAACATTATATAAGTACCTAAGTTCCTGCAAATAATTATTTATTAAGGGAACACACCTTCTAACTGGAAGCGCAATTAAATAAAAATTTCGTCATGCTATTGGAGCAGGTATCAATTTTTTTCATTTTCTTGCATAGGTATCCAAATACAATGATTTGTTAGTATGCGCACCACACAGGCACGTCAAACTTTCAGTTTTGTAGTAGTTAATTTTGCAACTAATGTCGAAAATTCCACTTTTCACACGAGTGTGACGGTCTGGACACGAGCCGTAGGCGAGTGATTCAACCTCAAAAGAGAGTGAAGAGTGATTTTCGTAATTGTTGCACACTACCTATATCTACTTTTTCTAGGACTTCGATTTTGCTTCATAAATGATCATTGGTATTATAATAAAATAGATGCACAATGTGCACTTTGCGCACGACGTTTGCAACGGTAGTTAGTAGTGAGCATTTGTTCATTTTCGAAGCAGTCGTAGAAAAATTAATTTTACGTCTTGCAGCCTTTAAATCAAATTATTCAGAGAACAAGTACAAGGAATTTAGTTTTGAGTGTTATTGTTAATTTAAACTGAGCTGTAAGTACATAAATTAAATATAGGCACTTTACCCTAACTTCCTACCCCTTATCGCACTATTCTCTACTGTATGCTATAGATTAAATGATATTATACCCCCAAAGACAATACAGAACGCAAACGGTTTCTTCTATAATCAAAACATCTTTTGATTACAGATGAAATCATCTAGGTATCTACTCTATAATTGCATTTTAAATCACTCATTCATTGTTTATTTTCATTAGCTGTTTCTACCGGAGAACTATGAGTCATAACTACAGAAAAACCATATACATAGTAGGTACATAGGAATTCCAATATTTATCATGCTATTTAAGGAGATGAAAATTATCAGTTAAGGCACGATACAATTAATGTACGTATAACGTGTGTGTAATTAAACAGCTACCTGCCAGAAACCATTTTATTTTAATTTTTTTTTGAGACAAATAGAAAAATCTAGGCACCTTTCAGTATATATCCATAGACTGATATTTAAACATTTTTATTATAATTGGGTATCAAGGCACTTTTTGCCAAAAAGAACATTTTCTTAATAAATTTATCAACTTCAAAACCTAATAAAAATAAATAGGAAGCTTTTATAGGAAAAACAGTTTTATTTGTTTTAGAATACATAGTATGGAAAAGTTAAAGCTATTACATCGATACGCAAATTCATAGCATATGACTCTATTTTCACTTTGTCCCTATAAAAAAATCTGTAAACAAAACTTAGAATTTTAGTATCGCCAGCCTTTTCCCAAAAATTCAAAAATATAATATGTGTATATTATCATTCCACTTAAAATATGCACCGTTTTAATAATAGTAATTATTATATTTTGAATACAACATTATACAACCTAAAAGAAAATACTAAACGCGCTTAGATAGAACAAGAGCGATTGGGATTAATAATATGTGGACATTATGTTACGACATTGTGCACTCGACACTTGTTAATAAACCTCAAAATCTAGTATTTTTCAGTATGTAAATACCTAAACAAATTGGGAACCTAAAAGTAATTATTATTGACCATTTCAAACTGAAATTATGACATTACATAGGGCAATTAATTGGGGAAGATTTGTGTTAGTATCAATAACATATACATATAATATATCAACATATATCATGCAAACATCCCCGCTCTTAAATTAAATATACTGAAACAATCATGAAGCAGTATTCAAAACAGAATGCAACGATGCTTCTTCTTCTTTTTAACTTGCAGAGCAGCCCGTGTAGCATTTTCAAACACCTCTCGAACACCCTCCTTACTTTTAGCAGAACACTCGAGATAAGCAAAGGCATTAATTTTCTCAGCCATTGAACGGCCGTCCTGCGGCTTCACTGGCTCTTGTTTCATCTTTTTCAATTCGTTAATAGTGGTAGGATCGTTACGTAGGTCTTTCTTGTTACCAACCAGGATGATTGGTACGTTGGGGCAAAAGTGTTTTACCTCGGGGGTCCACTTCTCAGGGATGTTTTCCAGCGAGTCTGGCGAGTCCACCGAGAAGCACATGAGAATCACATCGGTGTCTGGGTAGGACAGAGGACGCAGCCGGTCGTAGTCTTCCTGTCCGGCGGTATCCCACAGGGCAAGTTCCACTTGTTTTCCATCTACTTCTATGTCGGCTACATAATTTTCGAAAACGGTAGGCACGTAAACTTCGGGGAATTGATCCTTGCTAAACACGATCAGCAGGCAGGTTTTTCCACAGGCACCATCACCCACGATTACGAGCTTTTTCCTTATAGCGGCCATCGGACCTGGAAAATGGAAACAATTCCAGTTAACGCCTATATATGGGTGACTAACTAAAGATGGCGGATATTTAAACAAGAACGATGAGGCCCGAATGGCAACGTATTTTGGCTCACCTTTTCCGAAGTCCTCTTGTTGGGATAAACAAGAAAACATCCAGTTGGGGTCACAGGAAAGGGAAGTGTGTGCGGCCCCGTTGATTCAATACTATTTTGGCCGAGTTGAACGCAAATAATGCTTAAATTTAAAATAAACAAAAATCAAGACAATAGATTGAAATCCGGAATTTCCATTTCCTTTCGGGCGATGATGTCATTGACGAATGACGTTGTTGACGTTTGACTTTGGCAAATAGACAGGATTGACAGTTGAGGCTGACGCAAAAGTAATAGGCGCTTTCGAGACAGTCTCGGTTCCATTGTCAATCGAGTAACCTGAGTAATCCTAATCGGGGTAGAAATTATAATATGAGTTCGTTTAAAAAAATGAAATTAGAACAGTAGGTCTGAGATGATATGATAAAAAAAATTAAGAGTCGAAGATGTTTCGATTTTCATTTTCTTATGAACGTATCGCAGAGAAGACTTTTAATTCCATGGCTTGCTACGAGTTTTTTTATGAACACCTTTTATTTAGGTCCTTCATTCTTTATAGAATATTATTTTGCTTTTGGCCCATAATGGAAGGATGTTCTTCTTAGTTTTGGTTGTGCAAATTGAATTTTCGATTTACGTACGACGTTCATGCCTCAACTCTATAATCGAGTTTTTAAGCTTTTTAGTACATTTTATGAATCCATAATGCTCATCTGGGGCATTATTCTATAGGAAAGAGTGAAAGTGAAAGTGAGAATTTTGACAATCTTGATTGGTCAAAAAATTCTGTTGACGAATTCCATTGGCCAGCAATTCTCACTTTCACTTTCACTCTTTCCTATAGAATAAGCGTCCTAGTTGCAAAATTTTTATTTTCATCAAAGGGACCTAGTATTTCTTTTGTTAGTTTTGGAAATGCACTTTCATTTATGGAGATTTTGTCCGTAAAAGACGAAATTTACAATTTTAGCAATTGACGACGCTTTACAGGCCCTTCTTCTTTAAATTATAGAGGCGCCCATTAAAGTGCAAAACTATTTCAGGCCTGTACGTGAACCAAACTATACAATAGCAATTAAAGCGGATTTCGCAAATATTGTTAATTGAAATTAAACATTTATTCTCTCATCAGATAGAGACGTTTATTTCGCATCTTATCAATGTAAATTCGGCCGGTATATGTTTTAAATGACTCAGTCAGGAAATTAACGGCCAATTTAAATAAAAAGCCTTAATTGTTAATTTAGCTATGCCATGTGAGATATTGTTTTAACGAGCATTATTTGCACTGTGAAATTATCAATTTTTTAATTTCTTTTTCCAACGTATTTTCCGAAAAAAGTTAAATTTCTAAATTTAAGTCCCACACCTCGTCACATCTCGTCACACCTCACACATCTCGTCACCTTTGAAATCTTATTTTTTTTTATACCTATCTCTTTTCGGCACATGTGTTGAAGATACGATAAAAATGTCACAGTCAGATTTCCATCGCCTGCTTGACGGCAATAATAAGTTAATAGTGTTAACCACTGAACCACCTTCGCCTCGGAGAGTTCAGTTTAAAATCTGATCGGAGCATTTTTGATTTAGGACGCGCGAAAAAATAGATCTTGGCTACGCCGGCGCCGGCGTCAATTGTCAATTGTTTTATTGTCTACAGGTTTAATCTCCTTTTTTCTAGTGGATCGCTTTGCTTATTTTAGTAATTGAAAATTGTACGTGACCCGAACAATAGTTTAGTAATTAAAGCATTTTTGCGAATATCGTTAAAATCTTATTCTCCCATCACATAGAGCTTTTAATTTCTCATCCTTTGAATGTAAATTCGAGCAATTTATGTCTTAATTGACTGGGCCAGGAAATTAACGGTTAATTTTAATAAGAAGCTTTAATTGGAAGGTAAACTATGTCATGTGAAATGTCATTTTAAAGAGCATTATTTACTCTGTCCAACGATCACATTTTCAATTTCCCTTTTCCAGCAGATTTTCCAGAAAAGTTCATTTCTTAAATTTATGCACGCACCGTACGAAGCGCCATACAGTGGCCTCTGGCCAGGGTGTTCGACTCAGGAAAAGGTCCTGGGCACCGCCGTTCTAATTTCTGCAAAGTCGCATTTTTGTTCCTTTTTTTTTCGTTTTAAGACCGCACGCGCTCATTATCTGTATTTAATTAGTGCCAAAACAATTAAACCGCTTATTCCCGCCGACGAAAAGTTTTGTGAAGTGTTCTTTAGACTGTGCCATATAGTGTCAACCCACCTCTGCCCTTTTCCTGAATAGACCATTTTCTTGCAGATAGCGGATAGTTTGCAGACACAGGAGACTATCGGCAATTAAGTATTTGTAGAGTAGTTGTAGAAGTTCAAACATTTATGTATTCTAAGTAAGGTTTTGCTCACCATAATATAGAGAATCCCAGCGACCTGACAGAATTCTCTCTTCTACACTGCGTCGTTAGTTGTTTCCTTTGTTTTTTTTTAGCAATTTTAGTAAGAAATCGTTTACCCGTCAAACACGTTTCTGGGATCCACTGAACTTATCGTGAAGAGTTCACGTCCGCCGCTAGTTTATTTCAGATTCCTGGGAAGACTGAAAATGTTTTTTTTTATTTTAATCATAATTAATTACTATTCAATTAGTTTTTTTGGCGTTTTGCAGGTTTTGTCTTAAACAATAAAACCTTGCTGGTATCCCCAAAATATTACATTTTATCTAAATTAAATTAGCATTTATTAATTATATCGGATTAATTATCGTCCTTTTGCCCCCATAATTAGCAACCTAAGTTACAACGAAATAGATAGATCTTGATGTGATCTAGTTGGGTCCCCTTGCAGCGTGGTAAAAGAAATTTGCACACGAAGATTCGTTGGACTTAAAACATCCACGTAGTCGAATCTCCCCAGACACGGCGGCGACGGCAGCATAGCAGACTCCAACACTGCCTCCCCCACGCAATGACCGATTAGCGGGAGGGGGAAAGGCGTGACAGTTTAAACAATAAAAACTTTGCTGGCAACCGAAAACTTTCTCCTCTCGTCTTGTCCTACTCACCTTCGCGGAGACGTAGAAATAACGTACGTGACAGAACTGATAGACAATACAAATTGTGTTACAGATGACAAGATAGAATCGCGCGAATTTGTGGACTATTGGCGTTTTTCACAAAGTCCTGAATGATTTTGGTCATTTTAATGCCGATAAAGGTATATACTTAAAACAGACATTTTATTGGCGTAAAAAAACCGTGAATTTCACATGTTGGCCAGTCATTCAATGACGTTTTTTATTCGTCATGCGCCTGACCTCATTATGATGGGACTTATTCACGTGATTTGGTGCGTTATTTATACATCATTGAATGACGTCCTATAGCAAGTCAATGACTTTTTCATAAGTATGAAATGCGTTATTTGGTTACTTGAGAGACACATTCATTATTCAGATCGAATACGATAATTTTGAACAAATCCAGTGTCTTGAAAAAAAAACCACAAAACCGCCAAAGAGTATAGAACTGGATGTAGCCTTAATACCTAGGTGGACAGCCATTCTAAGGTCTGGTTTGGAAAAGCCACTTCAGAACGAGCTTTTAAAAAAGTATCCAGTTCCCGTTAATATGGAGATCTTGGTAGAATCTGGCAAACTTGTAATAAGGCGATAATTTTCATAGCAAAGAATTTACCTTCACCATAATATCGAGAATCTAGGAAGAGTCTACTAGGAAAAGTCTACTTGCAGCCTTTTTTCTTTTGTGATTCTGCCTTACTTAGTCTAGTTTTCTTTATAATAGTAAGATATCGTGCAGCCGGAAAACAAGTTTCTGGAGTTGGAGTTTCTGGAGTTTTTGGCTTATATCGAGGAAGAAAAACTTGAATGGAGTAATAAAAAATGCCTTTAACTCATACACCTTTAGATGTAAAATTAATGAAACAAAATTATGTAGTTTAATACATAATTTTAATTAAAACAAAGATTATTACAAAAAATTACTGTGATGTTTACGAGATTCGCCAGAATCCTTCTCATTAATAATTAAATAATATCACTTAATTAGCTGATGCTCATGTTGTTAGCTACTACTTGAAGGTAAGTATATAGGGAACAGATACGTTTATAGTCATGTCGTACAGAACAATTCCTTTACAGAAAACCCTTAATATTAAGCTACTCTAAAATTATATTATTTGTTCAATTATAATATTTGTATAGATATATGTACTATCTAAACCTTAGTACATAGATGCACAATAATTAGTACTTTTAATGTTTTTTATACAGCCCTTATAGGGTGTTTTCAATGACATGAAAACTTTCAGTAGTACGTAGGTGTATAAATGAAACCGAATATGTAAAAGGTGTATAGGTATACAGCCATATAGGTTATGGCTTTTGCTATGTAGTATAGAGAAACAAACTCACAATTTTTGTATAAAAATTATTTACAAATAAACACTCGACAAGCCTAAAAAATCGCTTAAAACCCTGGATAAAGCTCATGCTTTGAACTAAAATAATTACTTGATTATTAAGTCATGATTTACTTACTTTTAGAAACTTTGATATGATTTATATTCGATATGAATAGTTTTATGATGATCCAAAGAATGGTAAGTACGTTTTGAACGGATATATCTAATATTATTAAGTTTACTTGTCATATTTTAAACCCATATATGCAAGTATGATCTGTTCAATAAAGATTCCTCACGCAAGACATACTCAGATCGATGTGGCAGAAAGACAATTTCTGCCAAAATGGATTATATCAGTTTCATCAATAGTTTCTATGGAAATTATCTTCTTGGAAAAGCAAAGCAATAATTATACTTAAAAAAATTGCTCGCCACTGTGCTGAAATGTATAAAAACTATGGCTGTTAATCAAGCATACTAAATCCTTTGGTATACGCATTAATATAGTATATAGGTATTATGTATAATAATTACAGTAGGCTTCGTTTCAATCTATAGCCGCACAGGGTGCTTGACATAATTGACACACCCTATACTACAGATAATCTAATAAGAAGCAATCACATTATTCGAAGCTACAAAGGAACAGAACTCTTCCTAGCTGGTCGCCTAATTCGGTTGATTTTAAACAAGAACGATTTTGGTCATGCGGGAACTTCCAAAACTCCACTTAAGGAAAATGAAACTTTCAATTCCACACTTACATCTTATTTAGTTTAAGTATGCTCATTGGCAGTCGGAAGTTTTATTGCTGAAAAACGTGAACTGTAATTGTTAAGGGGGCACATACGGTGGCGGCTTTCTGTAGGTAGGGGTGGGTTTAGGTCTCGGCTGTCGGCCGTTGTCTTGGGTACGCGTGAAGGGCGGCGGGGGCTGATAGGGTTCCGAGTCTTCGAGCTTCAACGAGCCGCTTTTGCTGTATTCGGGCGGGGCAAGAGGAGGTTTTTCGTCTTTGAGGATGACCGGGGCCTTGGTACCGGATTCCGGTTTTTCTTCCAGTTCTTCTTGGAATATTACAGGTATTCCTAAACGAAAACACAGGTCAATAAATCGCTTATTGTTAACGTAAGAAAAAGCTTCGCCGAGTCTTTTCTCGGCGAGGGTGTGTCTTAAGTGCCGTACCACTCCTAGCCTTAGTCTAAATAAATGTTTTGCATATCGCGGAATATACATAGCCGTTGAAGAAGACTCACGGTAATCTCTGGTATTACTAGAGTAGTTGTAAACTTGTAATGATGCATTTCCTTCACCATAATATACAGAATCGATAAGTAAAGGCAATTGGAGCTAGATGAACTTCCAGCTATTCGGTACGAAGCAGGCCAATCAAAGCTAATCTCTATGAGATATGGAGAAGACCAATTATGGGCAATTCTATCTGTGCTAACGGCTGGCTGAAGAGAAAAATCATCCAGTTTCGCAAGGTTCTATAATCAATAAATGACCAACGGTTTAGCTTTTTTAGGGTGATTGAAGTTCCAGCTGAGGCGAATTCATATATTTTATTTGCATTCTAAATATTCTCTCTAACGAAATAATATGTTCTGTTTGTAACGGTTAAAAAATAGTTATCTTATAAGTAGGTAAATCAGGTTTACAGAAAAATATCAACAACTGGTAAAACCCTGGTCAGAGTGAAGTATTCGTAAACTAGATGATCTCGAGAACGAAGCCCTGAATACGATATGAGGCGCTTCGCCCGGAGAGATCACTCCCTCCCATCGTCAGAATGTAAGATTTATTTAATTACTTACTTGCGATATTTATCTCTATGAATATGATTTACCGATTAAACGAACTGACCTGTGAAGTTCAAGCGTAGTTATATAAAGCTCTTCGTCCGGAAAGATCACTTCTTCACGTCCCCAGAGAGTAGGAACTATGGACTTGCGATATTTTCTCTGAACGACTATACATTCTAATTCACTAAGGACGAAGGACGAAACGCTTAATACGATCTACCGATTAAACAAATTGAACTGAGAAGTTTAATAGGAATTATATGAGGCGCTTCGTCCGGAGAGATCACTTCGTTCTGTCGCCAGAGTGTAGCTTTTATTTAACTATGCACTTGTGATATTTGTCTCTAACAACTATATCATAAACTAATAGCGTTTACTTTTGGTAAATATTGTTTCACTTGAGGATTGCACTAGTTATCCACCAGTTCTACCATCATGGAAAACTGGTATAGTCTCAAGAGAACACGAATTAGGTGTCAAAGTAACGGATGCGGCACAAGCTCGAAGAGGTCGTGCCAAAAAGTTCAGAACTGGCTCAACCAGTTAACCTATAGAACCCACGAATATGCACTCGTTCTACCAAAAGAACCTACAGTTCGCAATAGTGCAACACTAGTGCTGCCCGTTTTTACCAAAAGAAAACGCTGTAAGTGATCTCGAGGACGAAGCGCTAAATACTATTTACCGATTAAACTAATTGACCTGAAGTTCAATAGGAATTATATGAGGCTCTTCGTCCAGAGAGATCACTCCCTCCTGTCGTCAGAGTGTAGCTTACATTTAACCATGGCTTTGCGATATTTGTCTCTGAACAACTACATTAGTAAACTAACTGATCTCAAGGACGAAGCGCTGAATATGATTTACCGATTAACCGAACTGTCCTGTGAAGTTTAATCGGAATTATATGAGGCGCTTCGTCCGGAGAGATCATTGCCGCTTATTGCCATTGTATAGGTTGGCGTCTCTAGTGGGGAATAAACCAGGAATTTTTCGATAAAAATGTTGTTTCGCTGCACTTCAAAAACCAGACAAGAAAGAGACTTAATGAAAAAATTGTACCAACTAGAAATTTGGAAAACTGACTTGCTTCCAGTTGAAATAAAGTAAGGTTTATAACAAAAAAATACACACAAGTAGTGAATTCCTTTCATGTCATGCGTTAGACCTAGTCATAACTAATGCCTGGAGTTTTGGTGCCTTTTACTCACCATACATAACATGGTATGGCGCGAGATGGTGGGGAGCGAACCCACGACCTTTGAATTGTATTAGACTCTAAAATATTGATCTGCGATATATATATCTGAGAACAACTACATTCGTAAACTAAGAGATCTCGAGGACAAACCCTTAATACAATTTACCGATTAAATGAACTTACCCGTGAAGTTCAATCGAAATTATATGAAGCGCTTCGTCCGGAGAGATCCCTCTTTCGCGTCCCCAGGGTGTAGGTTTTTATTTAACTATAGACTTGCGATATTTACCTCTGAATAACTACTTTCTTAAACTAAGTGATCTCGAGGACGAAGCGCTTAATATGATCTACCGATTGAACAAACTCATCTGTGAAATTCAATACGAACTCTGTGAAGCACTTCGTCCGGAGAGATCACTCCCTTTAGTCGCCAGAGTGTAGCTTTAATTTAACTATGGACTTGCGATATTTCTAGGGTTGGGCAAAATCGGTAATTTTCATTTTCGGGAAACTTTTCGGTATATTTCCGGAAAGTTTCGGAAACTTTCCGTTTTGAGGCGGAGCTTACCGTTTCAGGAGCTGGTGGAGAGACATGTCAGAATTGTCGGTTGACATTTCGCAGTGTCAATGTGTTCAATGTCATTGCTGGAGAAGAGAGTACAAGAAGTTGACGTATGTCATTTTATTTCAGAATTTATGATATTTTAGCTTGGGCATTAAATTTTTGTAAGTTTTTTAATTAAAAATAGAGTAGCAATAGACTAAACTAATCTAATTCTAATTCTAATAGTAATAATAAGAATTACTAGATGTAATTATCAAATAAATATTTGATTAATTAATTAATGTAGTAAAGTAGTAAATAAATACCTTCCCTTGTACTCTCATCATGATTTTTTTCAAATGTTTTTGTTTGTATCAGCAGTGTAAAAAGATAAAAAATCAAAAATGCAGTTCCAGTACCTTACTATATTAAGTAACAGAGGGCTGGGTTAAGAGGTACCTAAACTTACTCCCAAAACTCCATATTTTGTATAGGCTCATTAACTTGTGTTATATAGTAATTATAGTATTTAAATTCACACCAATTGTTTTGTATTTTAAATAAAATAAGAGAAAGAAACTATGGCCCAGCTGTAAAATCGTGGCTTAAGCTCAAGTTAACCACGGCTGGTACTTCTACCCATCACGACATTGTTCTCAAATTTAATCAACATCTAGGCCTAAGTGTAAATCTTGATACACTGGCCTCCTCCATTAAATTAATTACAAAAACCGGTAATAAATTAAGTACAGCACAAAGCAACATAATATTCATAAGGTAAAAGACTAGAACTAAGGAAAACTGTTTCTTTGTAGTGACATACCTACTCAATTTTCGGTTTGTAACTTGTAAAACATGGAACATATCAGACAAGAAATAAACACTAAAACAACGAAACAACATTCTTTTCTTCAGTCCTACTGGTTCACTCACAACTTATAAACCCAGTCCTTTCAATTTTGTTGCGTTTGGCACATATTTTGCTCCACAATACTTGCAAATTGCAAATGCAAATGTTTTGTTGTGATTTCTTTTTGAGCCATAATGCTCCCATACGTTTGATTTTATGCGCGGCATTATTATAATGATAAAATAATATTTTAATATTTACAATTTGTAAAATGTGCACTTAATCTCCCTTTCTGAAAAAAACCTTGTATTGAAATGAAAGTTGCCGGTAAAATTCCGAAACTTTCGGAATCTTTCGCGAAAAGAAAGTTTCCTCGAGGCGTTTCTTACCTTACCGGAAAGTTTCCAATTTGAAAAGTTTCCCGTGTGGAAAGATTCCGCCGTGCCCGACTTTAGATATTTGTCTCTGCTCAACCAGTGCGTAGGTTCCGCCGACGGCAGCAGCTGAGAAGTTTAGTCAGCGAACGCTGAAAATTCGGCACCTGATTGGCCAATTTCAGGGTTCGCTGACTAAACTTCTCAGCTGCTGCCGTCGGCGGAACTTACGCATTGTCTCTCTCTCAACTACATCCTAAACTAAGTGATCTCAAGGATGAAGCGCTTAATACGTTCTACCGATTAAACGAACTGACCTGAGAAGTTCAATAGGAATTATATAAGGCGCCTCGTCTGGAGACATCACTCTATCCTGTCGCGAGAGTGTATCGAAATCGTATCTAACTCGTAATCGTATTTAACTGGGGACTTGCAGTATACATTCGTAAACTAAGTGATTTCAAGGACAAAGCGCTGAATACGGATTCCCCATTAAACGAATTGATCTGTGAAGTTTAATCGAAATTGTACAAGGCGCTTTGTCCGGAGAGATCACTTTTTTCCGTCGCTAGAGTGTAGGTTTCATTTAACTATGAACTTGCAATATTTGTCTCTAAACAACTACATCGTACACTACATGATCTCAAGGATGAAGCGTTTAATACGATTTACCAATTAAATGAACTGACCTGAGAAGTTCAATAGGAATTATATGAGGCGCTTCGTACGGAGAGATCACTCCCTCCTGTCGCCAGAGGGTAGGTTTTAATTAACCATGGACTTGCGATATACATTCGTAAACTACGTGACCTCAAGGACAAAGCGCAGAATACGAATTACCGATTAAACGAACTGACCTGTGAAGTTTAATCAGAATTATATAAGGCGCTTTGTCCGGAGAGATCACTCTCTCCCATCGCTAGAGTGTAGGTTTTAATTAACTCTATGGAGTTGCCATATTTGTCTCTGAACAACTACTTTCGCAAACTAAGTAATCTCAAAGATAAAGCGTTGATTACAATTTACCGATTAAACAAACTTCGTAAGTAAATCGGAATTGTATGAGACGCTTCATCCGGAGAGATCCCTCACCCCCTCGAAAGAGGATAACCAAGAGAATCTGTTTATCTCTGTTCTGTAAGAGTGAAACCAACACCAAAATTCAAAATTTCCGCGCTCATTAAATATCGTCTCATCATATTTAGAACGTCTAATGAAAGCGGGATTCTCGGCAATTGGCAGTAAGACCGGTAACAAAGGTTTGCCACACTGCTGGCCTTGGACTGCAAAAAGAGGCGATGGAAATACAATATCTCGTATATTGCAATTTCTGCACATTCCGAAGAATGAGCGCCCTTTTGAAAGTGGCACAGTTAGACCCACGTGCAGTTAGATTCACGTACTACGAACTAGGCCGAAAGCACTTGGTTCGTGATCCGTGACATCCAATGTTGCCGATACTTTCAAGAGTTACTCCGGTTACTCGACGTAAATGCGTGTGATGGAATACGGTGATATGTGATTCTAACCAAATACGTTTCGAAATTTGGCAACAACCTACGAGTGGTGTGAAGTTAGTAAATGACAGACGTTTCAAGAGTTAACGTGGTTTTCCTAGTTTGTATGACAAACTTTTAACTATAAAGTTTAGTATGAAAATTCTGGTAAAATAAACAAACCTTGGTTTTCGTTATTTTCTGGTTAAATCATGAAATGACGTTGATTCTATTTGATGCTGGTATTCTCCCACAACTGCGGTGGACATTATCAAATACGATGCGCGAAATGATCTACATTGCGTCACTACGATGACTGTTCGCTCTGTCGTCTTTATACTCTGAATGCCATGCTGGAGTTAGGGAAATGGGGTAGAAGTGGTGCGGAGCTTTCGTGCACAAGGCGTCAGACCTGAGTGAAATCGTTGCGCCCATTGCCCCATCGCCTTTGATAATATCCGAAGCATTTGTGGACAAAACCTTAGGAAATTATTACATTGGACCACAGCTTTAAGGCCCGGAATTCTAATAAGGATATTAACTATCGAGTGTTAGTGAACGCAACACGTGTAGATATATCAATCAGATTTCACACATTTGAATAAAGAGCGACTATTATTGGAGAAGTTAAATATAGAGGCCACAGCTTATTCTTGAATTGAAGGTGCGTCAGCTAAAGATATCAGAAAGCACATTGAAGATTACCTCTCTCCATACCACTACCACATGCGCCTCAGCAACTAAACACACTTATCTGTAATTCCTACTTCATCTTCTAGGGGAGTAATAAAAAAAGCTTAGTACGTACAACAGATCTGGGTTATAAAGTACAACAGTTACCTTTATTGCCATAGGACTGCCTTCCATCCTCTTCCATGTTCATTTTTCCCATTTTTCTTTTCCTATATAGGATGCAGGCTGCAACGAACGCCACAAACAACATGATGGCGATTATAATAATTGGCAAGATAAGCGTAATCATAATATCGTTTTCGGCCTTCGACCTGGGAGACTCCTCAGAAGGCACCGCAGTCTCGTGCGTTGGAATTGGAACATGCTGCGGCTTCGCTTTGCAATTTCCTAATTGAGTAAGAATGAAAGAAAAGTAATGTTTGTATTGTTCCACAACACATGATATTGAGCACTGCTGAAGGCGATAGTGTCGAAACCGGTTCGCGAAAAGCATTGTCAAATTAAAGAGTAGCACGAAGTAGATTTAAAACTGGACATTGGTGGATAAAAAAAGTCCACATACCAATATGGTGTACTTTAATGGTAGATACTGGGAAGTCGGAATCCATAATCCTGTGCACCCTGCTCGATATGCTCCTGGAGTCACTGTGAAGCATGCTCTCAAGCCGTTTGATTTCTTCAGTAGGACAAGTTTCCACTGGCAACGACTTATTGAACCAATACACTATTGTCGACTCATCATTCCTATCATTCTTCCTTTTGAAGGGTAAAAAGTGGAGGTTACTGGGGGTGGACTCTTCAAAAATTTCCTAAATGCAATGCCAATAGTAGTACGTACAGCCTACACCTACTTAGCTCGTCTTACCATCAGGCGTTCCACGAATTTACGTTGCATGGCAGCAGTTTGAGAGAAAGTCTCGAAAGGAACTCCGATGGTCATGCTGAATTCCACGTTGTAGTGCCTTTTGGTAGTCGGATGAACTACCACCTCCAAGCTGTCATGGACGCGGAGACTCCCGGAATCGACGCAAACGAGAATGTAGCCCTCTCTCCCGGTTTTACGAGGAATACCGTAAATCTCACGGTTCTTCCAGTCGAACTGCAGCCAGTTGTCCGGCGGTATCTCCTCGTGGTCGGCGGTGTAGAGGTTCAAAGAAAGAAGGTCTTGGTCTTCTGGGTCGTAGAATGTGTCCTGTTTGATAATACATAAGTTTAAGTACATCTGGTTTACCATTTTCGGTCAAGTATCAAGTAGTTTGAAAATACTTGACATCAAGTCAAGCTCAACTGTAGAAAAACCAAGTCATGTCAAGTACCGAGTTGCCAAGTATTTCATTTTTCAGGGCAAGTCAAGTATTCCTAAAATTGCCAAGCTACTTGACTTGAATTTGAGCATGTAAAAATAGCAGAACGCGTAATTGTAACTATTAGCAAACCTACAATTGAAATATTGTCTATAAAGAACTGAACACACCTCTTTCACTTTGAATATCAGTAGTTCTCCCAGAGTCGCGTTGATCTGATCCACAGGATTCCTGAGAATGGGCGAGAAATTGGTTGCCGGCGTGATTGGAGCCATTGGCTGTTGTTCGCACGTGGTCAGGTCTTTGCTTAAAACCTTCTTGACTCTCAAGTCTGGAGCCAACAACACGCTGAGCTCCCTGGATGGATCTCCTCGGTCGTTTGCAGTCAATATCTAAATAGGTACCAGTTTCTTTTGTATTCTTTAGACGGTGAATCGTTAAATACCTTAAAAAGTTCTTCGATTTGGCTCCTAGGACAGTAACTGGTGGGCAGGGAGTCATTGGACCAGACGAACACCACGGGCTCAGTGGTGCGATTAATATATCGTACGGTAATTTCCGACATATTGGTGCCGTAAATTCGACCCAGTGCTCTTAAAACTTTCAACGACCAGTCTACGTAGTGAGGGTACTCTTGGGGCTTCTCGATTCGAAGGTTCAATGTAAACTCCTGGTTGAGTACGCGCTCTAGACGGTGCTGTTGCACCTGTACGGTTAGCTCGTCCTGTTCGTAAGCTCCTTCCTTGTCTGAAGCTCTGATGATGTAGACCCAATTCGAAACGTCATCTGCTAGAGGTCTGAAACAAAACTTAAATATCCAGAACAATCCAAATTACTTTCCGCACGTCACTTACAATCCATACAACTCCCTCCTTGTAGGATTAAACTGCAGCCACGACTCCCTAGAAAGGGGCTGTTCGTTTTTGTCCAACACTTTTATAGTCAAATTGTAACCATCTTCAGCGTCCTTGAAAGTGTTCTTGGGAATTTCGTATCTAAACACCTTTCCAGCAGTTACGGTCTTGTATTGTAGCCTTCTCTCAATGTATGGCTTGGTATTTTGCGGCTCTGGAGGAATGTACCTGTCCACAGGCTCCAAAGTGTCTGGTTTTAATATCTCCTCAATCACTGTTGTGGATATATGCCTAGGAGTGGTCACTCTTGGTGTCTGCTCTTCCTCGATTGTGTTGGATCCGGCGGGCAGAACAGAAGTGGGAGGTTGTGTGGTGGGTAGCATCTCATCAGGTAACTGCTCTTCTTCGGTAGTAACAGGAAGTGTTGATGTTGAAGTTGACGTGATGGAAGTAGTACTCTGTTGAGTTACAGTACTGCTTGAGACCACGGTTGCAGTTCTCTCCGACGTAGCGGTGGTTTCATCCATAGTAGTAACAGGAGCAGCTACAGTGAATATAGGAGACTCAGTATCTTCAACAATAGCAAACGTGGTTGGAGCTTCGGTGGTGGAAGTTGTCGTACTGCTTGATGCGGTCGTTGGAGCTGTTGTAGTTGTAGTCGAACTGCTTCTAACGGTAGTCTCAACTTCCGTGACTACATCTTCAATAACCACATCACTCTCCGTTATGACGGTGCTTCTCTGAGTTGTAATAAAATGAACTATCTTTGGTGCTTCAGGAACTATAGTTTCGCTTTCAACGGGATCATCGTCAGTATCATCTTCATCCTCGTAGGTGTCGTAGTCGTAATTGTCTCCATCAGCAAAGTCTGGAGGTTTGGGGATATCAAACTTGGTTGGTCCAGTATCTAGTGGAAGCTGAGGTTTTTTGCTTGTGGTTATAGGCGTTTGAGTCACGGCTTTAGGAAGAAGCGGTTCTTCCTCGTTTTCTTCATCTTCATCACCTTCGACGAAATCCTAAAGAAGTAGAACTAGTAGGTAGATTAATGGTCTTTAAATATTAAACTTACAGTGAAATCGGGGCTATACTCCTCACTTAGCTTGGCCTCGCCATGATGATGTCTGTGAGGATGGGTTGAAGAAGGTTGTGTTGTGGTACTGGTAGGAGAAGTATTAACGGTTTTCGTAGTAGTGCTTTTCAGTGTTGAACCGGTGCTCGCCGGCAAAGTGGTCGTCTTTTTGGAGACGGGAGGGTCGCCCTCGACATCTCCAAGATCGTCGCCTTCGTTGTAGTCATCGTCGCCATACTCGCCGTAGTACTCTTCATCGTAATCCCCACTTCCTGATTAATATAAAAACAGTTACAAAATGGGAGTGCGTCAAAAATATAGAACTTTGTTAAGGAATCTCAAAAATTTATAAATATGATTTGTAGAACAGCCATGTAAAACCGAGAGGGCGCGGCGCGGCATGGCATCTTCTTTTGGGCTTAGTTTTTTATAATTTTCAGTTTTTTCAGTTTTATTATTATTTTTTAGTTTTTAACTTACGTATGTAGTTTTCGATAATTTTCAAAGCAGTCTTGACCAAGTTTGGAATTTTTCAAGGAATGAGAACATCTGATGTAATTTGATTTTCGTTGAGGTAATTACGACCCAAAATTGTGTTTTTGTACGATTTTGTTATACGGTTTTAGACCAAAATAAAACTTCTCAACGAGGCAAAAATCAATTTCTAGTTTTTTAACTTGTGCTATTGTAGATTTATTTTTTGGTTTTTGTTGGTTCTTTATCCTATTTCTATATATTTTTTTATCGGTGAAAATTGCTCTTTGCAATGTTTTCGTTCTTCCGACGTAGTTTTGACCCAAGTTTGGAATTCTCCAACGAGTGAACATTTGTGATGAAAATTGATTTCTGTTGAGACAATTTTGGCCCAAAAATTGTATTTTTTTACGAATTATGATTTCTGATTTTTTAATTTTATATACGGTTTTAGTCCAAAATCGAAGATATATAGAATTTCTCCAACGAGATAAAAATAAATTTCTTCTCACTCTCTCTCACCCTCTCCTGTCAGTTTTTAACTTGTGTTATTGTAGTTTTGTTTTATTTTGATTTTTTATTGGTGCTTTATATGAAATTATTCTCTATTCTTATCATTTGTTTAATGTTTCATTAAATATTTTGCTTTTTCATATATTTTTTTTATCGATATAAATTGCTCTTTTCATTGTTTTCATTCTTCAAGGTCGTTTTGACTCACGTTTGGAATTGTGTTTGAAAGAGTAAAAAACGCCTCTATGCAAGTTATTTGGGCAATATAATGTCTCTGTAGGTTCTCCAAATCCATTGCTAAGCCTACAGAAAAGTGCAATCCCATTGAAACACACAAACTTAATCATAATCTTAATTAATTTTCCGAAAAAACTGCATTGAAGTTTATAAAACTACAAAGACATGGAGGAGGTTTTAATTGCTTCTTGACAGGAATTTTGAAAGTTACAAAGACACCCAGAGTTCTCAAAAAAAATTAAAACTTGTTTAAAGTAGTGTAATAGACTGAATTTCCAAAACCTCTCTAGGCAAGTTATTTGAATAATATAATATTTCTGTAGTCTTTATAAATACATGCTCAGCTTACATAACAGTGAAATCCCGTTGAAACTAATACAAACTTTATGAAAATCTTAAATAATTGTCCGAAAAAACAGCATTGAAATTTTAAAGACTACAAAGACATTGAGGTTCAAACTGTTTCATGACAGGAATTTTGAAGGCTACAGAGGTACTGAGTAAGTTGTCAAAAAAAATTAAAACATTTTCAAAGTAGTGTAATCGCCTGAATTTCCAATAAGTGTAAAAAAGGTTTCTAGGCAAGTTATTTGGGCAATATAATGTCTCTGTAGTTTTTCTAAATCCATTGCTAATCATACAGAATGGTGAAGTCTCATTGAAACTAACACAAACTTAATCACAACAAACTACATTGAAGTTTAAAAGACTGCAGAGACATCGAGGTTTGAATTGTTACTTGACAGAAATTTTGAATGATAAAGAGACACTGACTTTTCAAAAAAATTAAAACTTGTTGAAAGTAGTATAATAGACTAAATTTCCAGCAAAAGTAAAAAACCGTCTCTAGCATGTTATTCAGACAATATATGTCTCTGTAGTCTTTCTGAATCCATTGCTAAGCCTACAGAATAGTGAAATCCCATCGAAACTACACAAAATTAATCACAATCTTAAATAATTGTCTGAAAAAACAGCATTGAAATTTTAGAGACTACAGAGACATCGATGTTCAAACTGTTTCTTCGCAGGAATTTTGAAGACTACAGAGGCACCGAGTTTTGATTAAAACTTGTTCAAAGTAGTATAATAGGCTGCGTTTCCAAAAAAAGTAAAAAAAAAACGTCTCTATAGGCAAGTTATTCGGGCAATATAATGTCTCTGTAGTCTTTCTAAATCCATTGCTAACCCTACAGAACAGTCTGAAATCCCATTTAAACTGGGATTCACAATATTAATTAATTATCCGAAAAAACTGCATCGACTACAGGGATATCGAGATTCGAACCGTTTCTCATCAGGAATTTTGCAGGCTACCGAGGCACCGAATTTGCAAAAAAAATAAAAATTGTTCAATGTAGTGTAATCAATTAAGTTTTCAATAGCAAGAGCAAAAAATGTTCCTAGGCACGTTATTCGGGAAACATAATGTCCTTGTAGTCTTCCTGCATCCATTCCTAAGCCTACAGAGCAGTGAAATCCCATTGAAAGTAACACAAAATTAATCACAATCTTAATTAATTTTACGAATAAACTGCATTGAAGTCTTAAAGACTAGAGAAACATTGAGGTTCGAACTGTTTCTTGACAGGAATTTTGAAAGCTACAAGGACGCCAAGTTTTCAAAAAATTTAAAACTTGTTCAAATAGTGTAATCGACTGAATTTCCAACAACAATTGTAAAAAATCGTCTCCAGGCATGTTATTCAGGCAATATGATGTCTCTGTAGTCTTTCTGAAGCCAGTGCTAAGCCTAGAGAACAGTGAAATCCCGTAGAGACTACACAAACGTAATAACAATCTTAATTAACTATCCGAAAAATCTGCATTGATGTCTTAAAGACTACAGAGACATCGAGGTTCGAACTGCTTCTTGACAGGAATTGTGAAAGGTACAAGGACACCGAGTTTTTAAAAAAATTAAAACTTGTTCAAGTAGTGTAATCGGCTGAATTTCCAACAACAATTGTAAAAAATCGTCTCTAGGCATGTTATTTAGGCAGAATGATGTCTCTGTAGTCTTTCCGAATCCAGTGCTAAGCCTAGAGAACAGTGAAATCCCGTAGAGACTACACAAACGTAATAACAATCTTAATTAACTATCCGAAAAATCTGCATTGATGTCTTAAAGACTACAGAGACATCGAGGTTCGAACTGCTTCTTGACAGGAATTGTAAAAGCTACAAGGACACCGAGTTTTCAAAAAAAAATAAAACTTGTTCAAGTAGTGTAATCGACTGAATTTCCAACTACAATTGTAAAAAATCGTCTCTAGGCATGTTATTCAGGCAATATGATGTCTCTGTAGTCTTTCTGAATCCAGTGCTAAGCCTAGAGAACAGTGAAATCCCGTAGAGACTACACAAACGTAATAACAATCTTAATTAATTATCTGAAAATCTGCATTAATGTCTTAAAGACTACAGAGACTTCGAGGTTCGAACTGCTTCTTGATAGGAATTGTGAAGGCTACAAGGACACCGAGTTTTCAAAAAAAAATTAAAGTTGTTTAAGTAGTGTAATCGACTGAATTTCCAACAACAATTGTAAAAAACCGTCTCTAGGCATGTTATTCAGGCAGAATGATGTCTCTGTAGTATTTCTGAATCCAGTGCTAAGCCTAGTGGACAATAAAATCCCGTAGAGACTACACAAACGTAATAACAATCTTAATTAATCATCTGAAAAATCTGCATTAATGTCTTAAAGACTACAGAGACTTCGAGGTTCGAACTGCTTCTTGATAGGAATTGTGAAGGCTACAAGGACACCGAGTTTTCAAAAAAAATTTAAAGTTGTTTAAGTAGTGTAATCGACTGAATTTCCAACAACAATTGTAAAAGTCTCTAGGCATGTTATTCAGGCAATATGATGTCTCTGTAGTCTTTCTGAATTCATTGCTAAGCCTACAGAAGAGTGAACTCCCGTAGAGACTACACAAACGTAATGACAATCTAAATTAATTATCCGAAAAAACTGCCTTGATGTCTTAAAAGCTACAGAGACATCGAGGTTTGAAATGTTTCTTGACGGGCATTTTGAAAGCACAAGGACGCCAAGTTCTCAAAAAAAATTTAAACTTTTCAAGTGGTGTAAACGACTGAATTTCCAACAACAAGTGTAAAAAACCTCGGTAGGCAGATTGTTATTTGGGCAATATAATGTCTGTGTAGACTTCCTAAATCCATTGCTAAGCCTACAGAACACTGAAATTCTATTGAAACAATTTAACACAAATTTACTCACAATCTTAAAGAATTGTCCGAAAAAACCGCACTGAAGTTTGAAAGACTACAAAGACATCGAGATTCGAATTATTTTTTGACATGAATTTTGAAAGCTACAAAGACGCAGAGTTTTCCAAAAATTTAAAACTTTTCAAAAAGGAAAAACTGAACTAAACCAACCAAAGCAAAAATATAACCGAACTGACCTAGACTAACCTAACCAAAGAGCCCTTCATAGAGAATCAGAGCGGCCCTTACGGGCACCCACAGAAAAACAACGCCGCCCTAACGGGCGATTCGCCATACAAATCGGAGTGAACCTAAACTAACCTAAGGGGAAAATATAACTGAACTAGTCAGGACTAATCTAAAGAAAAGAAAAACGTAACAGGGAGCCACCTGAACTAACCATAGCCGTAACAGAAAACAAACCATGAAGAACCCAAGAGAATATACGTCAGGGATGGTACGCCTATGTATAAACCATTCACTTATTATTGACATCAAGTAGGCATCAAGATAGCGAATCTGATTGGAAAAAATAAAGATGAAGGTGACGAGATGTAAAAAATAAGTCAGCGAGCTATACTTTGTACTCAAAAATGCACATTTGGATATATGAGACTACAGAAGTAAAATTGACTAAAAAATAGTACGATCAACAAACTTGATTTAAACCAGAATTCAGTGCCATAAGTCACTGTTACAGATCGAGGAAATAATGATTATATAGTAGTGGATATAAGATAACAAGGGAAAAATGAAAATTGCAAAAATGCCAAAATTCACATATATTTACAATATGGCGAATGCGCCAGGCTAAAGTACATTTTAAGGATAAAAAGTACAATTTAGTCGCCGATATGGGTACCCTTTCTTGCCTTTTCTGTAACAACCCTGTTGCGAATAAAAACTATGAGACGTTTTGATAATTTTAATTATTAAACTATGGGATGGGCATACGGGTTCTACCAGAGTCTGGATGAAACGCCACGGATTAGCAATCGGCGTTAAGCCCCCAAGTAGAAATTCTTTTTGGCGATTTCTGGGACAAAGAAGAACTTTTTTTTTCTCTCCTTTTGAGGCGTGAAATTGAAGATTTATTACCCGCTACCTGGGATATAGAAAATCCCCGTAGCCACACAGCGACACCACAGCTACCTGAGGCCAGGGGAGCACGGCGCGTCATGGCATCCCTGGTGGGGAACTCTAGTTACCCTCGAATTGATGCGAGTGTAGAATATGAGATTTATTGATTAAATTATTGGATGGTTGTTTCTTTCCAGTAATTCACTCAAATGGGAAAATGACAAATGAATTGGAAAAAACCCACATTTCGATTGGAAGATTTCAGCGTGACGTTATACCGCCCGCTCACCATTCCCAATCACGACACCCCTGACGTTTCACGGATTTGTTGTAATATTATCTGTAATAATTGATATTTTCTGGCATCTTCAGATGGTGTCGGGCCGAAATTAACAAAGAACAAGAAAAAATCGTAACAATTCTTACCATAGTCGTCGACGGCTTGCCTCTTTTTCCTCAACGCTGGTCTCGTGTCAGTCTTAACTCTCCAGCCAATCAAGGGCAGTCTTAGTACTTCAGCAATGGTGCCGTCCTTGGCTTGCTGTTTTAAGTTGCGAATAAGCGGAATTGCGGCCTCCCACAGCCGACCATCGCACCCAACCAACACCTCCATATACGAGGTGGATTTAGAAGATTTGGATTGAATGTTTCCCGGTCCTGCCAACACCACTGAACTGTCGGTTATGTCGTCTTTACCGTATTGGGGTTTCATCGTAAAGGCACTCTGAAAAGTTTTATTTTTTTTTAGGATAGACTGTTGAACATGATTTTTTTATAAACCTACATAAGGCAGTCTAAAAAACTTGGCAACGTTATTCACAGCGACGACTCTTTGCTTTGGTTTAATGGCTCGTAGACTTTTATCTAAAAGTAGGGTCAGTACAGTTTTGTCTTCGTTCGGCTTACACTGTTGGGTCGTTGTGGCTTTGTCGTTGGTCTCACCGACCACCTGGATGACGATATTTTGGGCAGCATCTCCAGGGGATGATGATACGCTGATATGTACAGTTTCTTCGTCGCCAGGCAGCGGTATGCCCCAGAAGGCGCCAGTCTGTTTGTTGAATATCAGCCAGTGAGGAAGACTTTTGGCCTGAAGATAACCCCAGATTAGCATAGTTGAAACTAAGATAACCGTTTAACTTACAATAAAACCACTCTTTTTATGATGATGTGGTTTGGGCAAGGCTAAATGGAACAACTTTCCTACGGCAGCTTCATGATGGCTTCCATTTGATTCTATTCTAGGAGGTGGAATTGGCTGCACAAACTCCAGGTCGTCAGTTAAGTCGAATGTGAAGCCATCTTCACGGATACTGCCTTGCACCGTGGCGAAGGCCAATGATGCAACAAGCAGCAGCTGCACCCATTTTAGTTTCAGGAAGGCGGAGAACATTTCAGTCAAGTTTGATGATTTCAGTCTTTTACCACATTTTCTGGAAAGGAAATAAAAATACTGTTTAGTAGATGGATTTTTTTGGTCCTAGAATCAACTCTTCTCTAATTTAGCATTATTAAACCGATCCAGATTCGCTGGGAGGCCTCAAATATCTATTAAAAAAAAAGTGGATATTCTGAAATATTTATTCCAGAGCTCCATCCTCGGGCGAACGGTAGAATAAATTAATTTGGGCGCGGCATGGCATCCCGCTTTGTGCGCCGCATGTCCTGACTTTGATATTTCGCGGCTATTGGGGAATTTAATTTAAAAGGGCAATATATCTGAAAGGTTGCCAGATAACCACAGGATGGAAATATCATAAGGTATGTGAAAACTTTAATTACTAGTACAGTTGGTGACCTTTTTTGCTGAGAATATGAGAAAAAGATTGGATTTTGTGTGCAAGATTAAAACTAAAAAAAAATTAGGTGTGATCCAAACAGCTGCCAGTCACTTCAAGTTTGTGTTAACTAAAGGCAATAAAGTAAATGAACTTTTTAAATTTGTAAGTCTGTGAAGGCTTTCACGGCCGATCAAAATACAATCTAAAGTATTTTCTGGGCTTTGAAGCCGTGGTCCAATGGAATTTCTTCCTGACAGTTTCGTCTACAGCTGCGGCAGACATTATCAAAGGCGATAAGACAATGGGCGAAGTGATCTCCCGAGCTTCCCGACGTTGACTGATTCAACTGGACGAGCTCCGCAGTATTTATTTCCCCGCCGTCGCGCTGCAGTTTACGTTTCTAAATGCAGACGGGAGGCGAGTTCTACGACATACTTCAAGTGCGCCGATACCCCGCGCCACCACTACCCCCACCACTGTCCCTCCACTGCAGCGCGACGGCGGGGGAATAAATACCACGGAGCTCCACAGTCGAATCAGTCAACATCCGGAAGCACGGGAGATCACTTCGCCTATTGCCTAATCACCTTTGATAATGTCTGCCGCAGCTGTAGACGAAACGTCTGGAAGAAATTCTTTTGGTGCACGGCTTCAAAACCCGGAAAACACTTTAAATTTTATTTTTTAAATTGGGTTGTTTGCCATTAAGGCATTGATAAAATACAGGGTCTTTTCGGTTTCTTTAAGACATTTTCTGAAGCCAATATCTGAGCAACCGCAGGTTTGAGAACAAAAGTTGTAGAAAATTCCACTTGTTTTGATTCTACACGTATCTATTCTATGTCCATTGAGTTGAGAATTACCCTATTTAATATACTGGTGAAAGTAGCAGGATTAGGACAAATAATACACCTCTTCTTTATCGGAAAATGGCCAACGTTTCGACTATTTATTAAGTCTTCCTCAGGGATATCTTCCACTAGAGAGAGGATAGTCAGTTTGAAGTGTTTTCAACATTTTCAAAAATGTAAACTTCACTCGATTATTGGGTGACCCTGGTATCTTCGGCTAGACAAACCACACGTCTGCTGCATATGGTACGAAAATGCGAATCATCTTTAGTTACAGGTTAGTCCAGACCTGTTTTTTCCTTTAGTTAGATTAGCTCAGTTATTTTTTTTTCTTTGATCAGGTTAGTTCAGGTTACTACGTGGTCTGTTAACTGTGAAACTAATGAACCCTGGTTGGTACTGTGAATTACCCTGTATAATAATCGGAAGGCAAATTGAAAACGTGTGGGCCCCATTGGTTAGGTTAGTTCAGGTTAGTCCAGACCTGATTTTCCTTTAGTTAGATTAGTTCAGTTATTTTTTTTTGGTGAGGTTAGTTCAGGTTGCTACGTGGTCTGTTGAGTGTGAAACTAATGAACCCTGGTCTGGTACTGTAAATTATCCTGTATAAAGGCAAATTTAAAACGCGTGGGGTTAAAACAGTTGGTTAGGTTAGTTCAGTGTTATTTTCCTTTTGATGATGTTAGTTCAGTTCTGTTTTTCCTTTCGTTAAAATAATTCAGTTTTTTTCTTTGGTTAGATTCAATCAGGTTGCTACGGAGTTTGTTGAGACTGAAAGATACTTTTTTTTAACAAAAAAAAACTTTAACTAAAAAAACAGTGTCAAAAACAAATAAAAGGTAATTTATTAAAAACCTTTTAAGTTCTACTTTTTTGTTGAAAAAATATATAGAAAAAAAAACTTGTATTGCAAGATTTTACGATTCAAGTTCCATTATATATCTAAAATAATATTTTTTTGGTGTATTTTATTTCATAAATTAACTTCTTTCGTACGCTTCATTGTTTACCAAATAATTAATAGCTTAAAAACTTTTTCATAAGAAAAAGAAGTTTCCACTTCCCCTGAAACTTAAAAGTTCCAGTTTTTTGTTGAAAATTAGACAGTAACCAGTCGGTGTACGCGCACTATTGAAAATAGTAAAAAAAAAGATTTTTGCATTGCAAAATTTTAGTTTTCCAGTGCCTTTGACGACTGAAAAATGCTACTAAAATACCTCTTATTCAGAAAAATAAATTTTTTGTTTTTTTTTTAATAAATTGACTTTTTTCGTCCGGTTTCTTGTTCAACATATAATTTATAAATTAAAAACTTTTTCAAGTTCCACTTTTTTGTTGAAAAATAGCCAGTAATCAGTCACAAAAAAAAAAGATTTTTGCAATGCAAAATTTTAGTTT
Source organism: Taphrorychus bicolor (assembly GCA_951812265.1). NCBI lineage: Eukaryota > Metazoa > Arthropoda > Insecta > Coleoptera > Curculionidae > Taphrorychus > Taphrorychus bicolor. The sequence continues at coordinate 21,379,992 of OX638299.1, read as the reverse complement.
TCCAGTGCCTTTGACGACTGAAAAATGTTATTAAAATACCTCAGTTTCAGCAAAATTAAATGTTTTTTTTTTAAATCAATTGACTTTTTTCGTACGGTTTTTTTTCAATATAAAATTTATGACTTAAAAACCTTTTTCAAGTTCTTCTTTTTTTTTTTTTGTTGAAAAATAGCCAGAGACGAGTCGGTTCGCGCGCCGTTGGCGACAGTGAAAAAGGCTTTTTGCATTGCAAAATTATAGTTTTCCAGTAATATTAACAACCGAAAAATGTTATTAAAATACCTCAGTTTAAGAAAATTTTTTTTTTTTAATTTTTTTTTTAATAAATTACTTTTTTCGTACGGTTTCTTGTTCAATATATAATTTATGACTTAAAAACTTTTTCAAGTTCCACTTTTTTGTTGAAAACTAGTCAGTAACCAGTCGGAACGCGCGCCATCGGAAACAGTAAAAAAAGATTTTTGCATTGCAAAATTTTAGTTTTCCAGTGCCTTTGACGACTGAAAAATGTTATTAAAATACCTCAGTTTCAGAAAAATATTTTTTTTTTATTTTTTTTTTAATAAATTGACTTTTTTCGTACGCCTTCTTGTTCAATATATAATATATGACTTAAAAACTTTTTCAAGTTCCACTTTTTGGTTGAAAAATAGCCAGTAACCAGTCGGACCGCGCGCCATCGGAAACATTAAAAAAAGATTTTTGCATTGCAAAATTTTAGTTTTCCAGTCCCATTGACGACTGAAAAATGCTACTAAAATAACTCAGTTCTAAAAAAAATTTTTTTTTTGTTTTTTTTTTATAAATTGACTTTCTTCGTACGGTTTCTTGTTCAACATATAATTTATGGCTTAAAAACTTTTTCAAGATCCACTTTTTTTGTTGAACAACAACCAGTGACGAGTCGGTACGCGCGCCATTGGCAACAGTAAAAAAGCTTTTTGCATTGCAAAATTTGAGTGTTTCGGTGCTATTGAAAACTGAAGAATGTTATTAAAATATTTCAAACATCAGTTTTGCAAAAAAATATTTTTGGTATTTTTTTTTAATAAATTAATTTTTTTCGTATACTTTACTGTTTACCAAATAATTAATGGCTTAAAAACTTTTTAAAGTTTCAGTTTTTTGTTTAAACATAACCAGTGACCAGTCGGTACGCACGCCACTGGAAACAGCAAAAAATAAATTTTTGCATTGCAAAATTTTACTTTTCTAGTGCCATTGACGACTGAAAAGTTTTAATAAAATACCTCAGTTTCAGAAAAATAAAATTTTTGTTTTTTGTTAATAAATTGACTTTTTTGCATGGTTTATTGTTTAACAATAAATTAATGACTTAAAAACAATTTAAGTTTAAATTTTTTGTTAAAAAATATCTAGTGACGAGTCGGTACGCGCGCCATTTTTCGGCAGTAAAAAACTCTTTTACATTGCAAAATTTGAGTCTTTTAGTTCTACAGACGACTGAAAAACATTTATTAAAATATCTTTTCTTCCGTACGGTTCACTGTTTACCAAATAGTTCACGACTTAAATTTTGAATTTCCATTTTTTTGTTGAAAAATAGCCAGTGACAAGTACGGTAAGTTCGATATTCTATTGAAGAAAGTTAAAAGATCTCTTCGCATTGCAAAATTTTAGTTTTCCAGAGCTCTTCTCTGAAACTGAAAAATATTATTAAAATGATCAGTGTAATAGCGTCCTTACCTAAATTAACTGGATGGTGTAGCAGGTAGTGGACAAAAAAAAAACTCTCGTATCTTCTATTGAAGAATGCCGACGTTTCGACCAAAATTTAGTGTTCTTTAAGGCTAAAAACACATGGGAAGATGCTTCAACTTAAATAATTACATTAACATGTGTATAAATAAAAAGGTATATATAGTTTCTAATATGACACATAAACTATTTAGCATTAAATTCCCTACAATAAACACAAAAAAGAGGAAACGGCACGCAAACAATAAGAAAACCCATTGGAAAAGGATGATGAGACTCACCTATCTTCTATGAAGCGTCGACATTCTTCAATAGAAGATAGAGAGTTTTTTTGTCCTCTACCTGCTATACCATCCAGTTATTATTAAAATATCTCAAAAAGTTTAGTAAAAACTAATATTCATCGGTGTTTTTTTTTTAATAAATTGACTTTTTTCGTGCGCTTTTTTGTTTACCAATAACTAATGATATAAAAACTCCTTTCACTTCCACTTTTTTGTTGAAAACTAGCTAGTGACGTACCGATTCGTGTACGTGTACCATTGCAGACAGTAAAACAAAGGTTTTCTAGTGACATTGACCACTGAAAATGGTATTAAAATATTTCAAACAATTTTGCAAAAAAAAACAATTTTTTTGTGTTCTTTTTTAATAAGTTGACTTATTTCGTAGGGTTTATTGTTTAGCAAATAATTAATGACTTAAAAACTTATGAAATTCCACTTTTGTGTTGAAAAATAGCTAGTGAAAATTTTCAGAGCTAAAGTGCGAAGAGTTTTCAGTGCTATTTACGACTGGAGAATGTTACTAAAATATTTCAAACAGTTTTGAAAAAAAAAAAATTTTTTGTGTTTTTTTTTTAATAAATTCACTTATTTCGTAGTGTTTCTTCTTTAGCAAATAATTAATGACTTAAAAACTTTTGAAACTTCATTGTTTTGCTGAAAAGTAGCCAGTGACAAGTATGGTAAGCGCGATATTTTATTGTACAAAATTAAAAGATCTTTTTGCATTGCAAAATTTTATTTTTCCAGAGCCCTTCGGTGAAACTGAAAAATATTATTAAAATATCTCAAAAAGTTTCGCAAAAAATAATATTTTTTGGTATTTTTTTTAACAAATTGACTTTTTTCCTGCTCTTCATTGTTTACCAATAATCAAATGACATAAAAACTTCTTAAACTTCCACTTTTTTGTTGAAAACTAGCTAGTGACGAATCGGTACGTGCACCATTGCAGACAAAAAAAAGATTTTTTGCATTGCAAAATTTTTGTTTTCCAGTGACAATGACCACTGAAAATGGTATTAAAATATTTCAAAGAATTTTGGAAAAAAAAACAATTTTTTTTTGTTTTTTTTTTAATAAATTGACTTATTTCGTAGGGTTTATTGTTTAGCAAATAATTAGACTTAAAAACTTTTGAATTTCCACTTTTTTGTTGAAAAATAGCCATTGACAAGTATGGTGCGCGCGCTATTGGAGACAGTTAAATGAGCTTTTTGCATTGAAAAATTTGAGTTTTCTGGTGACATTGACGACTGCAAATGGTATTAAAATATCTCAAAATATTTTGTGCTTTACCACATATAGTAAAAGAACTGTGCGCACCAAAAGGTATAAAATACAACAGTACTATTAAGAAAATTGTTTTCTTTATTTTTATCCCTAACCAACCCTCCATAGCATAAATTTAACGCAAATGTCCCAATCACCTACTTATTGCAATTGGGTTATTCCCAAAAATAGATAAATATTAGTGAAGCCATAATAATATTAATTAAAAAAAAAAATTTAAATTAGTTGAACAAAATTAGTTCTATGAAGAGCTTTAATACCGATTTCAAAGAATCCTAACATTCCCAAATATTTCTGTTTATGAAAGCTTTTCTCTGTTACTCTTTATTGAGATCATCGCCTACTCATTAACGATCTTCCAAGAATATGGCTTATATATAAACTGGATGATTATGTCTGATAAAAGTTTCTCATGTTTACTCACTGTTGAAACATTTAACTATAACAATTCTATGGAAAAACCACAGTGATTCGTTTTAATATATTCATAATTATTATGAGCGAAACGTTCCATTGGTGGGCACAGTGGCGTATTAAGTCAAAAAATGCCGGCCGGGGCTATTTCTCCAACGACCGCCCCCCCCCCCCCCCCCCCTCGGCCTAACTTCGTCTAAAATGCCTAAGAAAAAGTAAAATATCTGAGAACTGACCGAAACTTCTAACAAAATGATATTTTATTAAAAAAGATAAAAAATTTATATAGAAATGTGTTTGGAAATGTCCCTATAGTGCGCTAAAACTCTTCAAAGTACAGTCTGCTTCCAAAAAGTAGTTTTTATTTTTTATCTGAAAAAATGGGTCTCTTAATTATTTTTAAATTTTGATAACATCAGCTACTAAAGTTCAGGAAAGTTTTATATGTCAGAGGCATAAACAAAGTCAAGACAGGGGCGGAGCTTTGGGAACGCTCATCAACTGATTTTAAAAATCTTTTAGTGTTCGCCCATGTTTGAAATCTTGGCCGTTAATGCTACGTAAAAAAGGTATTTTTAAAAAAACGTTATCGTCAACAGTTGTTGAGAAAAAAGCGAAAAAGGTAGTCACATCATGAAACAATTGGTGTACCGCCCCTGGTTTGGGTGGTTTGAGCGGCAAAAATTATTGAATTGAAACTGGTTGATGTATCAAATTTAAAAAAAAGTTCGAAATACTATAATATAAAAAATAAAAGCTACTTTTTGCGCTTTATAGAGGTATTTTCGGGCACATTATGTATCACTATTTTAGGAAGTTTTTATCTTATTTTTTAATGAGGAATCACACCCTGAAATTTGGCATAGAAAATTCCGGACATGTTTTATTTGGCACAAAGTACCCATTTGGGTTCTATTATTGATTGCCAATCATCGTTGCAATTGCGACAATCGATTGTATTACATATCAGACAATAGTCTAGGGGAGGGAACATCGAGCTATCTAGTGACCCCCTCCTGTTTTACAGTTCTGACCTCCTCATTTAGCAGTGACACCTTTGAATTGACGACGACTTCCGGCGAAAGTGACGTCTGGGTGACGTCGTGGCGTCTTACGTCAAATTATTGCAAAACAGTTGTCACTGTCATGCGTCACTATCGTGAGCACTCGGGTTCCTAGCCTTTAGCTGAACTAGCTCCAAGGTTTTCTAAACCTTAACTTTTAACCTAAAAAAAACCAAAAACAATCGACAATCAATTTCCGGTTCGGCTTTTTTAAGCTTCTGACGTTTGTATGACGTATGCTGACGTATGCTGACATAAAAAATTACGTCAGGGGACCATTGAAGCGACAGACTTCCGGCCAAAAAAGGGGGGGCTTGTGACCACTCATTTTTAGGAAAATCTGCTAGGTCATTGGTCAGAAGTGACGTCACCTGACAACTCACTATCAAATAATTCGAAATCACGATTCGCCGATTCATGTGCTGTGACCAATGACCTAGGAGATATGGACCGAACCAACAAATGCCGATATTTCTCTAAAAATGGTCCCGTTTTTGGACCGGAAGTCCGCCATTCTTAAGGCTGCCATATCGTAACGTCATGGTCAGCGCACGTCATAGAAGAGTCATAGCAGCTTAAAGCCGGACCGAATATTAATTGTTGATTGTTTTTGGCTTTTAATATATTAAAAATTAAGTTTTAGCGTTGGAATGCCTTGGACCCTGGAGCTTTGAACCTTAGAGCTAAGTCAGCTGAATGCTAGAAGATGGATACAAGCTCCGTAATCGATTGGACTGGACATAAGAAGAACAATAATTTAACGTAAGACGTCATGACGTCACCGAGACGTAACTTCAGGCGGATATCGCCGCCATTTTTAAGACTCCGATCGCTAAAAAGGGGTGCCAAAACCGTAAAACATGAGAGGGTCTCCAGATGTAATACACTACCTCGTTGGTTGTGGATATACCCTCGTTGGCTGTGACGAATAAATACAGGACAATTTTTAAGAAAACATCTGCATACGTTGGCTCTGTCCATATCTCTTAGGTCATTGATGGAGTACGATTTCGTTCATCGAGCTAATCTGGAGACCTCCTCCTGTTTTACAGTTTTCATCCACTTTTCAGCAGTGGGAACCTTTGAACTGATGACGACTTTCGACGGAAGTGACGCCTTGGTGACGTAATGACATCTTACGTCAAATTATTGCAAAACAGTTGTCACTGTCATTGTTTTTAATATTTCTTATTTTCGATCCAATCGAATATCGAATTTATATCCATGCCCTGGTTAGAGCTCTAGGGCTCCTGGCCTTTTAACCTAACCAAAAACAATCGACAATCAATTTCCGGTCCAGCTTTAAGCTTCTGATGCTTGTATGACGTCTGCTGACGACAAAATTACGTCAGGGGAACCATTGAATGCGACAGACTTCCGGCCAAAAAAGAGGGGGCTTGAGACCACTCATTTTTATGGGAATATCGGCATTTGCTGACCTCACTTGACATCATACTATCAAATTATTCGAAATCACGATTCGCCAATTCATGTGTTGTGACCAATGACCTAGGAGATACGAACAGAACCAACAAATGTATCTAAAAATGGTCCCGTTTTTGCGCGGAAAGTCCGCCATTTTTCTGGTTGCCATAACGTAATGTTGTTGTCAGCGCACGTCACACAAGCGTCACTGCAGCTTAAAGCAAGACTATATATTAATTGTTGTTTGTTTTTGGCTATTGTTATATTAGAAATTATGTTTTAGCTTTGGAAAGCCTTGGACCATGGAGCCTTGAACCTTAGAGCTAGGTCAGCTGAACGCTAGGAGATGGATACAAGCTCGGTAATCGATTGGATTGGAAATAAGAAGTAATACAAATAATGACAGTAAAAATTATTGCAATAATTTAACGTAAGACGTCATGGCGTCACCGAGACGTAACTTCAGGCGGATATCGCCGCCATTTTTAAGATTCCGACCACTAAAAAAGGGGCGAAAACTGTAAAACATGAGAGGGTCTGCAGATGTTATATACTAGCTCGTTGGCTGTGACGAATAAAAACAGGACAATTTTTAAGGAAATATCTGCATACGTTGGCTCTGTCCATACCCCTTAGGTCATTGATAGAGTACGATTTCGTTCATCAAGCTATGGAGACCCCCTTATTTTACAGTTTTCACCCCCTTTTCAGCACTGGGAACCTTTGAACTGATGACAGCGGAACCTCTCGGCGGAAGTGACGTCTCGGTGATGTAATGACGTCTAACGTCAAATTATTGCAAAACAGTTGTCACTGTCATTATTTTTATTATTTCTTATTTTCAATCCAATCGAAAATCGAACTTATCTTGTAGCTATCTCGTAGCTAGAGTCTATCTCGTAGCGAGAGCGGCTTCTGGTCTTTAGCTGTTCTAAAAAAAGTAATTTAAATTCATGATTCGTAAGCGATCGTGTGACGTCACTTTGTTCAATACCACGCAATGCCATAAGGTGGCGCCAGCTGACATTTGCTTTCCTGTTTGTTTTCGAAGTAATATAATAATAATAACCATTTCGTCTAAAATCTTACAGTATCGGTTTTGACAAATTTTCTGTAATAATTTTTTTTTATTTGCTTATTGAACGAAAGCATGAGACTACGGCATGATTTCCTGATTATACGTTCAATCAAAATATGGGATCGCATGTTAAAATGAGACCTGGTTGTTTCCGCGCAAAATATTTATGTATTAGCTATTCACGAGTTTGGCGTCTCGTTAGCCTCCAATACGTCAAAACGTACAGGACATTCCTTAGTGACCTTGAGGATAAAATATGGGGACCCGGATCCGATTTACTATGCGCGTGTGCGTCAAAGACAGTAAACAGAACAGGACGGTCCACTGCCATTTAAACAACATGGGCCCAAAATCGTGACGTCAGCATAGTGCGGACTTGGGAGCGATAATGATGTCATTATTTCCCGAGCCCTGTGGCCATCATCGGCGCTGCAACTATGGCTCTCAATAATGTCATTGCTGACGCTGCGACTCCAAACTTGCATTTTTAAACGCTTTGAGTCATTTTTAATCGACTTTGGCCTTAATTTTTATATGAATTTCTCTAAAAAATCCACGTCTACATTTTTTGACGGTTTGAGTTAATTTTAACCGATTTATAACAATCTGAATTTCTCTTCCAAATTTAAATCTTAAGTTTCGCTAAATTTGCATTTTTAGAAGCTTCAAGTTATTTTTAAATGGTATTGACTCTAATCCTAATCTGAGTTATTTCTAAAAACTCAAATTTGTATATTTACACGCTTAGAGTTGTTTTTCAAGATTTTTTGTCCTCATTCTAACCTGAATTTCTCAAGAAACAACACACTATTATTTATAATTTTTATTTGTTTTTGATCAAATTTCACTGTTCTTGGTAAAAGATAAATTTTACCAAAAATAACAAATTATAATGTCAGTTATGCCGGATTTTGTCCTAAATTTGAATTTTCACAAAAACATCAAGATTTTGATTTTTAGAAAATGTAAGTAATTTCTAACGAATTTTAGTCTTGATTCATTCACAAACTCCAAATTTGCATATTTAAATGCTTGGAGTCATTTTCTGTTGATTTTTTCCAGAAAATCAAAGTTTACATTTTTCGAAGGTTTGAGTCAATTTTAGCCGATTTTAGCTTTTATCCTAATCTGAATTTTTTCAAATTTGTATTTCTAGAAGCTTTAAGTTATGTTTAATCGGTATTGGCCCTAATTCTAAGTTTATCCAAACATATCAAATTTGTATTTTTACACTTTTTGAATCGGTTTTCAAGAGATTTTGGTCCTGACCTGAATTTCTCAAAAAATGGAACACTTTAGTCGTTTTTAGACAAATTTTACTTATTTTGTAAATCATAACATTTGAATTGGTTTTGCCTGTTTTTGTCTTTTTTTCCAAAAATATCAAAGTTTGAGTTTTTAGCGATTGTAAATATTTTTTTACCGATTTTAGCCTTAATTGTAACCCGATTTTTTTCACAAACTCCAAATTTTTATTTTTAAACGCTTTTAGCTTTTATCGTAATCTAAATTTTCACAAATATCCATTTTTAAAAGTTTTAAGCTATTTTTAACTGATTTTTGACTCTAATTCGAAGTGTTTCCAAAAAAATCGAAATTTGTATTTTTTCGAGTTTGAGTAATTTTTCAAGATTTTTAGTCCTAATCTTAACTTTATTTTCTAGAGAAATACTATATTTTCATTTTGAAAATTTTAAGTCACACTTTACTTATTTTAGCCTTAAAATTGTATTTTTCAAAAACAATGAGAAATTGCATTTTTAAACCGTATGAAAGTCATTTTTAACCGATTTTAGTCCCAATTCCTGAACTTTTGCACGGTTTTTTCGACCCAAGTTTTGAGTCATTTTTTACCGATTTTAGCTCTTGTCTTAATCTTAATTCTGAAAATCTTAGCTTGAGATTTCCCAAAAACTCTAAATTTGTGTTTTTACGCTCTTTGAGTAACTTTTCAAGATTTTTGATCCTAATCGTAACCTGATTTTCTAGGAAACACTATATTTTTATTTTGAAAGGTGTCAGTCAGACTACTTATTTTGGTTCTAAAATTGATTTTCTCTAAAACCATCAAAAATTGCATTTTTAGACAATATGTAAATAATTTTTAGCCGATTTTAGCCCATATTCCTGAATTTTTGCAAGGTTATTTCGGCCCTAATTTTTACATTATATTTTCCAAAAACTCCGTTTTTGACCGTCAGACACCGTTTTAATAATTTTTTACCGATTTTAACTCTTTTCTTAATCTGAATTTTTCAAAAGTTTTATTTTCAGAAGGCTTATATTTAACCAATTTTGGTCCTAATTCTAACCTGAGTTTTTCCAGTAATTCCAAATTTGTATTTTTGCACGCTTTAAGTAATTTTAGGTCCTAATCCTAACTTGATTTTTTTCAAAAAACCCTGAATTATTATTTTTAGAGGTTTTAAGTAGCAGTTCACTTATTTTAGCCCTAAAATTGAATTTTTACAAAAATTATTAAAAATTGCATTTTTGGACAATATGTAAGTAATTTTTAACCGATTTTAGCCTTAATTCCTGATTTTTTCAAAGGCGTTTTTTTAAAGTATTTTCGACCCCAATTTTTGTATGAATTTCTCCGTTGAATTTCTCCAAACCTCCAAATTTACATTTTTGAATGGTTTGAATTGTCTAAATTTCTCCAAATTTGTCTTTTAGAAGGTTTAGTTAATTTTAACCCGTTTGGCCCTAATCCTAACCGAAGTTTTTCCGAAAACTCCAATTTGTATTTTTAGAATCTTTGATTCGTATTTTCACACAAACTGAAATTTTTTTACACACTGAATTTTGAGAGGTTTTTAAGTCAAACTAGAATTCTTTTAGTTCTAAAATTGAATTTCCACAAGACCATCAAATAATGCATTTTTAGACAATACTTATGTAAGTCATTTTTAATCGATTTTAGCCTTGATTTCTAAATTTTTGCAAACGCGTTTTAGGCCCTAATTATTACATGAATTTCTCCAAAACCAAATTTACATTTTTGAACGGTTGGAGTAATATTTTACCAATTTTAGCTTCTATCTTAATCTGAATTTCTCCAAATTTCCCATTTGAGTAATATTTTGAGAGGTTTGGTCTTAATTCTCATCCAATTTTGTCGAAAAAACACTAAGTTTACATAAAATTGAATTCCTCCAAAACCAAAAAAAAAAAAAAAAAATGCATTTTTAAACAATATGTAAGTCATTTTTAAAAGATTTTAGTCTTAACCGCTAAATTTTTAAAACGGATTTCCGCAATAATACATAAATTTCTCAAAAACTTCCAATTGCCATTATTTGACAGTTTGAGACAGTTTCTACCGATTTTAACGTTTATCTTAATCGGAATTTCGCCAAACTTGTATTTTTAGAAGCTTTAAGTTACTTTTGACCGGTTTTTGGCCCTAATTCTAACTTGAATTTTACCAAAAACTTCAAATTTGTATTTTAACACGCTTATTCGAATAATTTTTCAGGGTTGTTAGTCCTAAGCCTAACATAATTTGCTCAAAAAAACATACAAAATTTTTATTTTAAGAAATTTTATGTAAAAATTCACTTATTCTATCATAAAATTGAATTTCTCCAAAACGACCATAAAAAAATGCATTGTCAGACAATACGTTCTTCTAACATTTTTAACCGATTTTAGCCCTACCTCGTAAATTTTTGCACGGCCATCTTTGCAAGTCATTTTGGCCCTAATTTTTAGATACATTTTTCAAAAACCTAAATATACATTTTTTTCATGGCTTTTAAATTTTGGCACTTATCTTAATCTGAATTTCTCCAAATTTTCTTTTTAGATTTATTGTTAGCCGGTTATGGCCCTAGTCCTAACCTGAATTCCCAAAACTCCAAATATGTATTTTTACACGCTTTGAGTAATTTTCAAGCTTTTTGGTCCTAATCTTAACTTTTAACTTAAAACGTATCAAAATGAGACGTTTTAAGTTACATTTTACCTATTTAGCCCTAAAATTGAACTCCAAAACCATTAAAAATTATATTTTTTGACAAGACGTAAAAGTCATTTTAGTCCTAATTCCTGAGTTTTTGCAAAGGCTCCAAATTTGCAGTTTTGGATAATTGGTTTTATTTTTACCATTTTGGCTCCATTTTCAAGACGTCTTGACGTCCGCGGAAAACGCTTAATGATATTTCTCACCAGAGCACTAGTGTGACGTCACGCCGCGGGTACAGAAAAAGAGGGAACTGGGCCGTCCTCTCAGTCTAGCGTCCTTGCGTGTGCGTGCGTTGTTGCCAAATCTCGAAACGTACTTGGTTAGAATCACGTACCTCCGAACGAATCTCAAATATTTTTCCGTCACACGCATTTACGTTGAGTAACCGGAGTAACTCGTGAAAGTATCGGCAACATTGGATGTCACGAATCACGAATCAAGTGCTTTTAGCATAGCTCGTGATTCGTGGAGAGTACACGAATCTAACTGCACGTGAGTTTAACCTTTCAAAAGAGCCCTCCTTTTTCGGAATGTGCAGAAACTGCAATATACGAGGTATTGTGTTTCCATCCCCTCCTTTTGCAGTCCAACGCCAGCGATGTAAAAGATAGGCACTGTCCTGTATGTTATGGAAGTATGTGGTTAGCATTGGAAATTTGACTTTGACGTTGTTTGCCAATCTTCTTGACATGGTCAAAAGAGAGATGGGTAGAGAACACAGAGGAAGAATTAACTAGAGTCCTTTATTTACAAAATTTTGTCTGGCATCATTTCTAAAGGTTCGGTGCGATGTTGCCCGCTCTCAGGGCCAGCTCTCAGGGTCGTATATAAACGATACTACGTTTATATGTTGTGTAGCCAAATGTAGCCGTACAGCACGATTGACAGCAAAACATAGGTAGAAAATCTTCTTAATTGACGAATTGGCAACAGTGCTGTCAATTCAATGTGTGTGTCAACCTCATTAAACTGATGTCAACCACAAAACGTCAAAACGTGTTTCCTATATGTTTGAAGTTGAGACAGTGCTGGAGAACGTCTTTTTTTGGTGTTATATTAAAGATTTTATCATTATGGTGAGATATTGTGGGATATGTAAGACTTCTAGTTATAAAAGTAGGCTAGAAATCTTTCTTGTCATAGGTAAGTGCATGTATCATGTTTTCACCGATTACCCGACTCGGCGGCCATTTTTTCATTCCCCACGCGACGCGCGCCCTCTGTTGTCTGAACAACTCTGTTGTCTGTGATGGTGAACTGAATGGGTAATACATGAAATTTTTGTCTTATTTTTTAATGTAGACTCATACACAGAAATTTGGCATTCACCCGGTATAGCTTCTGCATTGGATGTCAATTGCAATGGCGTGTTAGTAATGTTTGTTGGACTTCATTCTTAAACGAGGGTGTTTAACGTTTCCTCCATTACCGTCGTTGCCAGATTGCCCCCAAAGAACCGAGTCTACATCTTGTAGCCTATAAATTCCATTTTAAGATCCAGGCAAATTCCTCGACAATTACGTCATTAATTTCCCTAACGAGCTATTTTAGTCCCGCCATAAACCAAACGTAATGTACTGAATATCCTTTATCGCCTGGATTTTTCGGACTGGAAATAAATAGCTCGCGATTTTTCTGGATATGTTTGTTTACTTACAGGAAGTTTATTATATCTCAGGGAATTTATTAGCAGGTGAGTTTTTTTTTAGGTTTTGGGTGAAGATGAAAAACGTTCTGCGAGGTGAGAAATTTAAAAAAAAAGTGGCTGGAAACGTAATGGCAAAACTTCGCGGGAATGGTAATTTGACCGGCGCCTTACTGCAGCAATAAAGAACTGCAATTAGGAAGAAAAGTTCGGTGGGAAACTTTTAGGAAAGCCAGACAATGATTTATAAAGTAAACGTTTTCAAACTGTTGTGCCTTGTTTTTGTGATTGCGAACTTTGCGAAAGATTTAAAGGCGGTAAACTGCAGGAAGAGCTTTTACTCTACTGGAAAGTCCTAAACTCGCTTAAGTTTTGTGACAAATTCATGAAAGGAAATTAGAAACATACCATGCACTAGATCAGACATGGTCGTTGACACAAAGTCGGAAATTGTTGACACGTCACGTGTCAAAAATTGTAAACAATGTCAACAATTGTCAACCGTGTCACACTCCTGGAGATTATCAACACCACCTACGAGTGATATCTTGGGGAGAAGATGTCTATCAACCCGAACAAATCCGTGGTGGTCCATTCACAAGGAGGAGTAAATTGGACTCTTTGAGGCCACCTTCCTTGCTGGATAAAATCATTTCATTTGCAGATGAGGTGAAATGTCTGGGTCTGATACTAGATAAGACACTAAACTGGAATGCAGATATGGAAAGAATGATCAGCAAGATTTAATTTTCCTTGTGGACATGCTATAGGTACTGCGGAAAAAATTGGTAATTAAAACCCAAATTAATCCACTGGCTGTACGTGACAGTTAATAATCACGTATCGAGCCATTGTCTGGCATTCCAAGGGTGGACAAAAAAGTGCGAGGTGCAAACTGAGTAACTTGCAGCGTCAAGCCTGCCTGGCCATCAGTGGGGCATTTGGCACCATTCCAACATTGGCCATGGAAATACTTCTCTGCTCCACATTCCGGTGGAGAGGGAAGTCAAGTGGTGTATATACAGACTCCAAAACACACACGGGGGAGGGGGGGAGGAGTTGACATTGGAACCAAACTTTCTGCAGGCTGAATTAGCCGGCCATGCTTTGCTGGGTATGCCTTCGGACATGATGCTCCCTGTCACCTACACTTATTCAGCCTACAAGGTAAACCTCCAAATAAAGGAGGAGTGGGCCTAGAATAAATTAAGGCTAGTAAGTGGGCACCACTGTTGGTAGGCGGATGGCTCGAAAACTCCCGAGGAAGTGGGAGCTGGGGCGTACGGCGGTGACCAGAGATGCAGACTCCAGAAGGGTCTCGGAAAGCCTGCTGGGGAATCTGCCAGGTCGATAAGAAGTCAAAACTCGATAAACAAAAGTATAAAAATATATTCGGATAGTCAAACAGCACTCAAAGCACTTGACTCCAGCAGGATCTCGTCGAGAACCGTCTGGGGAGTTTGAAATATACTGAACCACATTGGGGAGCATAATATGCTAACCTTAGTCTGGATTCTAGGTCACAAGGACCTCAAGTGCAATGAAATTCTCTTGCAAGGGAAGCAGCGAGTGCTATCTTCATACGGTCTGAACCGGTCTTGGGTAACGCAAGAGAGGTGTCGAGGAGGGCAATAATCCAGATGGCGGAAGAACAGACCGAACAGAGTAGATGGTCACCAATTTGTCGATCAACCCATCTGCATACTAGTTTCGGGGTCTACCCCTCATCAGTACAGCTCTGCCTGGTCGACAAATTGACTGAGACCGTGAGTTCGCGGCTTAAAGCCAAAATACTACTGAAGAACGGTGAGATGTTATACAGAGCAGGAGCAAGTGACATCCACCAGAGTATTAGGTCTAATATTGTATGACATATGGCTCTCAGTTCGAGAAGCGGCCCATATTGCTCTGTACCTCGCAGGTTATCGGACCCTGAACGAAGTGTAAAGAGTAGGTGGTCACCAATTTGTCGATCAACTCTTCTGCATACTAGTTTCGGGGTTTACCCCTCATCAGTACAGCTTTGTTGGTGACCATTTACTCTTTACACTTCGTTCTGGTTCCGATAAAAAGCGAGGTACAGAGCAATGTGGGCTGCTTCTCGAACGGAGTGCCATCTGCCATGCAATATTAGATCTAATATGTTGGTGGATGTCGCCTGCTCCTGCTCTGTACAACATCCCTTAACAAACCGAATGTTACTGCCTGAGCCTTGTCCAGTCAAAGACAAGGACCCTGTGAGAAAAAAACAAAAGACTTATACACTGGGCACTGTCGACTAAAGCACTACATGCATAGGATAGACCTGGCAGACCGTGCCGAATGCATAATGTGCATGCATGATGATGAGACTGTAAAACACATCCTGAATGAAAGTCCTGCAGCTGAAAGACTTAGATTTCAAAACTTAGGAAGAATACACATCCGACCACCAGACTTCCACAAAATCTCACTCAAGAAGATAGTGGACGTTCTAAAAGGACTGCGTCTTCCGAGTGAATTTTAATTGATATTGAGGCACCACAGATCTAGTAGGTCGTAGTGGACGGGCCCCCTTCTTGAGACCACTCATTTGGAATCAATCAATTAATCAACAATTAAAATCCTTTGAAGTTTCCTATAAAACACACATTTTGAAATAAAAAAAAGAAAAAACAATTTTTTTAACACCCTGTAGATCAAGTTAAGCATTCTGGGACATGTCTGTTTTGGTCTTGAGTTTGGCTCAGGATTTAACTATTTCATGTTTTACCAAATATTCATTACACCCTGTAGAATGTCGCACATTGTTTCCTGTATTTTTAGCGTATTTAATGCTCCTGCTATGTTTTATTAACGTGACTTGTCAAAGATTCTGGATCTGGAGCATTCAACAAGATGGCTCAAATATCTGGATCGTTCAACAAAATGACTCAAATCAGCCGATCACAATTTCATCCAGATTCAATTGCATGTGACGTCAGCCAGTCAATGTTGACAATGTTGACATAGCTATTTCTGATAACACAGCCCCATTTGTTTACGTGTCAACAATTTTGTTGCTGACATCAATTGTTAACACCGCCCATTCCTGCACTAGACCTCCAATCTCCCAAGTATTGACTACAACCAATCGTTTAGGCAATAAAGCAAATTTCTTTAATCTAACCAGAAAATTTTATTAACAAATCAAGGCTTCGGGATGTTTTTCTCCGAACCCACTTTAGAACCCAAGGTGGAGTTACCCTCCGAGTCTCCCGCGTACCGCAAATACGAGATAAAATTGTTCCAGCTCTCGTCCATCTTCTCCCCCATGCAGATGAACTGCTTGCTGGTGTTGATCCTCATCCCAAAGAACGACTGACCCATTTTCTGGGCAAACTGCAAAGAGCTGTGCTTCAGATAGTCGTTGACAAATTTCTCCAGTTCTTTGACTTCGGACCGTTTAAAGGTCCGAGTTTTGCCTGAGCCACTAGCACTCTTATCGTTGCTCGCGAGGTCCTTAAACCTATACTCTGAAGTGGCACCTGAGCTGGTTGAAAAGTCTCCCGAAGCGGAGAGGCGAGGGTCGAAAGGGGTCCTCACGGCTTCCTTATCACTAGATTGGGGACTACACGGAAAGGCAACCGGAGCAGCGGCAATTTTCTTAATGTGGCCTCCATTGTTAATAAGGAGGGTCCGTATGGGAGTGTTCAAGTTCCTCAAATCATAGCTCCTTAACTGGTTATATGTACCAACGGCTAAGTCATAGGTGCCTGGAAAGTAGGCCAAACTAGACAAAGCGCCATCTAGGTTGTTCTTAGAGATTAACTCGTGATTTCGTAAGTCGAACAAGCATAGAAAACCGTCAGTTCCTACAGAGGTAACGGTATGTTCGAGGAAAGCTACATCAGTTATTCTTGCAGTGTGTTTTTTGCAAAACAACTTCAGGTCTGTAGACTCAGCATCCCAAACTGCAAGCGATCCATCCTTACTTGCGCCTGCCAGAAGATTGGAATAATTGCTAAACAACGTGGTAGACAGAGAGAAGCTGTTCGGAATCATGAAGCTTGCCGCAGGCCTTCCTTTGGTGTCGTAAAGGAAAATTTGACCATCAAAGCAGCCAGCTAGAAGGATCTTGTCGTCCATTGAAAAGTCCAAATTTTGAATACCAGTTGGTAATTTCTTGTATCTACATAGCATTTATATGAATATTTTAGTTAATTCTCACCTGCTTATTCTCACCTAATCAAATCTTTACTTTCCATATTAAACAGGTTAACTTCTCCATTTTCCATACCAAATGCCAAAAGGCTGGGATTGATTTTTGAGTAAACTCCCGCATAAATGTTGTGCAGAGGGAGGCATTTGCTGGTGGACACCCGAGTTATGGCGCTCTTTGCGGGTATTACAAGAAGGGGCTCTCCTTTGCTTTTGACCACCAAAAGGTTACTCCCGTCGTTGCACCAGCAGATAGATTTGACTGACATGCATTCTGCGGTAACTTCGTAGGCTCCCATGAAGTTGATGTTGGGCCATTCGTAGAACTTTACGTCACGGGCGCACACCGCCAAAGCCATGGCTTTGAGAGTAGACTTTTGAGATCCTTTAGGATCCTACTTACATGACAGAGACATTTGAATGTTACGTGAAACGTTTGAGGTTGCGTCTTCTCACCCAGCTGGTGGGTGAAACATACAAGGTCAGCAATTGCAATGGTGAACAATGGCCTCCATTCATTGAGAAGAAATAATTTTATTGTGTTCCTAGAATCTTATCGCAACTTGGTGCTCGTTTTATTGACATTAACTTATTGACCTCTTTTCGATACCGTGTTATTTTCTTACGTATGAGTGTTAATATATATTTATAGAAGATTGTATATTAAGAGCCATCGGCTGCAATAAGAAAAGTTATTAGAATGTTTTTGTCATCGCAGGTTAAGGTTTATCGAACTGTGATTTATAAACGGAATGCCTATCAGTTTCTTAGTTTAGCTGAGATGTAAGTTCAGAACATCTTCTATAAGTTATTCACTTATTATTGTCGTCAACTAGGCGTTGGAAATTTGATTGGAAGTTAATATAAAATAAATTAAGGCTTGGCTGAGGTAACTAGGGATGACAAAAATAAGTGAATGTGTAATCTAACGCATAAGTCTCAGACAGTCGACCTATTTTCAAAGCCTGCGATGCCAATAACCGACAGCAGGAATTGATTGATGATTCTTGAATGAGAGCGACTGTTAAATCTGCAAATAAAAATATTATCATATGAACAAATAAATTTCGGTCCCGTTTGTTCAACATCAATCCTCGGGTGGTCCTACAGACGAATCCTAATTAATCGACCATGCGATTCAATTTGCTTGTGTCAACGTATCCACGAATCGCCTGTCTGGCTTGTTAATTGACTGACACTGGAAGATCGTTTTAAAATATGCAACCAGAAGGAAATTGGCCGGAGATAACGGATTTGTATGTCTGAGTGAATAGGTTCAATTCAGGGTTTAAACACTCTGATTAGCTCGTCAGGAATTAAAATTAAATTTTGATACGTAGTTTAGGCTTAAATGCGTCATATTTGAACTTGCGGAACTGTTCAACAGTCCAGCGATGACCCTCTAGACAAATAGGTTATTACTTTTGCATACTAGTACAAAGCGTAGTAAAAATTTCTGGAAAAAATCAAGTTAGAAATAGTACTAAAATCGACTTAAGGCATCCAAAAATGCAGGTTTGGAGTTTTACAGAAACGTAAGTTAGGATCAGGGCCAAAAACTTGTTGGTACAGATTGGTTCAGGTTAGAGCTAAAATCGATTAAAATTAACTGAAGGCATCTAAAAATGCAGGTTTGGAATCCGAAAGAAAAAACGTAGGTTTAGGATTAGGGCCGAAAATTGGTTAGTTCAGGTCGGTTCAGGTTAATTCAGGTTTAAAATAGTTTAAAATTAATCTAGAGCGTCTAAAAATGCAGGTTTGGATGGAAATCGATTAAAATTAACTGAAAGCGCCTAAAAATGCAGGTTGGAATCTTTAAAAAAAACGTAGGTTTAGGATTAGGACAAAAAATTGGTTAGTTTAGGTCGGTTCAGGTTAGTTCAGGTTTAAAATAGTTTAAAATTGATCTAGAGCGTCTAAAAATGCAGGTTTGGATGAAAATCGATAAAAACTAACTGAAAGCGCTTAAAAATGCAGGTTGGAATCTTAAAAAAAACGTAGGTTTATATTAGGGCCAAAAATTGGTCAGTTCAGGTTAGTTCAGGTTTAAAATAGTTTAGGTTAGTTCAGGTTAGTATTGATCTAATGCGTCTAAAAAAGAAGGTTTGGATGGAAATTGATTAAAATTAACTGAGAGCGTCTAAAATCGCAGGTTGGAATCTTAAAGAAAAAACGTAGGTTTAGGATTAGGGCCAAAAATTGGTTAGTTCAGGTCGGTTCAGGTTTAAGTAATTTAAAATTGATCTCGAGCGTCTAAAATGCAGGTTTGGATGGAAATTGATTAAAATTAACTGAAAGCGTGTAAAATTGCAAATTGGAATCTTAAAAAAAAAACGTAGGTTTAGAATTAGGGCCAAAAATTGGTTAGTTCAGTTCGGTTGAGGTTAGTTCAGGTCTAGAATAGGTTAAAATTGATCTAGAGGGTCTAAAATTGCAGGTTTGGATTGAAATCGATTAAAATTAACTGAAAGCGTTTAAAAATGCAGGTTGGAATCGTAGGTTTAGGATTAGGACCAAAAATTGGTTAATTCAGGTCAGTTCAGGTTAGTTCAAGTTTAAAATAGTTTAAAATTGATCTAGAGCGTCTAAAAATGCAGGTTTGGATTGAAATGGATAAAAATTAACTGAAAGCGTCTAAAAATGCAGGTTGGAATCGTAGGTTTAGGATTAGGGCCAAAAATTGGTTAGTTCAGGTTAGTTCAGGTTTAAAATAGTTTAAAATTGATCTAGAGCGTCTAAAAATGCAGGCTTGTATGGAAATCGAAAAAAATTAACTGAAAGCGTCTGAAAATGCAGGTTGCAATCTTTAAAAAAAAAACGTAGGTATAGGATTAGGGCAAAAAATTGGTTAGTTCAGTTCGGGTCAGGTTAGGTCAGGTTTAAAATAGTTTAAGATTGATCTAGAGCGTCTAAAAATGCAGGTTTTTATGGAAATCGATAAAAATTATCTGAAAGCGTCTGAAAATGCAGGTTGCAATCTTTAAAAAAAAACGTAGGTATCGGATTAGGGCAAAAAATTGGTTAGTTCAGGTTGGGTCAGGTTAGGTCAGGTTTAAAATAGTTTAAAATTGATCTAGAGCGTCTAAAAATGCAGGTTTGTATGGAAATCGATAAAAATTAACTGAAAGCGTCTAAAAATGCAGGTTGAAATCGTAGGTTTAGGATTAGGGCCAAAAATTGGTTAGTTCAGGTTAGTTCAGGTTTAAAATAGTTTTAAATTGATCTAGAGCGTCTAAAAATGCAGGCTTGTATGGAAATCGAAAAAAATTAACTGAAAGCGTCTGAAAATGCAGGTTGCAATCTTTAAAAAAAACGTAGGTATAGGATTAGGGCAAAAAATTGATTGGTTCAGGTCGGGTCAGGTTAGGTCAGGTTTAAAATAGTTTAAGATTGATCTAGAGCGTCTAAAAATGCAGGTTTTTATGGAAATCGATAAAAATTAACTGAAAGCGTCTGAAAATGCAGGTTGCAATGTTTAAAAAAAAACGTAGGTATAGGATTAGGGCAAAAAATTGGTTAGTTCAGGTCGAGTCAGGTTAGGTTAGGTTTAAAATAGTTTAAGATTGATCTAGAGCGTCTAAAAATGCAGGTTTGTATGGAAATCGATAAAAATTAACTGAAAGCGTCTAAAAATGCAGGTTGCAACCTTTAAAAAAAAACGTAGGTATAGGATTAGGGCAAAAAATTGGTTAGTTCAGGTCGGGTCAGGTCAGGTCAGGTTTAAAATAGTTTAAGATTGATCTAGAGCGTCTAAAAATGCAGGCTTGTATAGAAATCGAAAAAAATTAACTGAAAGCGTCTGAAAATGCAGGTTGCAACCTTTAAAAAAAAACGTAGGTATAGGATTAGGGCAAAAAATTGGTTAGTTCAGGTCGGGTCAGGTCAGGTCAGGTTTAAAATAGTTTAAGATTGATCTAGAGCGTCTAAAAATGCAGGTTTGTATGGAAATCGATAAAAATTAACTGAAAGCGTCTAAAAATGCAGGTTGGAATCGTAGGTTTAGGATTAGGGCCAAAAATTGGTTAGTTCAGGTTAGTTCAGGTTTAAAATAGTTTAAAATTGATCTAGAGCGTCTAAAAAGGCAGGCTTGTATGGAAATCGAAAAAAATTAACTGAAAGCGTCTGAAAATGCAGGTTGCAATCTTTAAAAAAAAAACGTAGGTATAGGATTAGGGCAAAAAATTGGTTAGTTCAGGTTGGGTCAGGTTAGGTCAGGTTTAAAATAGTTTAAGATTGATCTAGAGCGTCTAAAAATGCAGGTTTTTATGGCAATCGATAAAAATTATCTGAAAGCGTCTGAAAATGCAGGTTGCAATCTTTAAAAAAAAACGTAGGTATAGGATTAGGGCAAAAAATTGGTTAGTTCAGGTTGGGTCAGGTTAGGTCAGGTTTAAAATAGTTTAAGATTGATCTAGAGCGTCTAAAAATGCAGGTTTGTATGGAAATCGATAAAAATTAACTGAAAGCGTCTAAAAATGCAGGTTGAAATCATAGGTTTAGGATTAGGGCCAAAAATTGGTTAGTTCAGGTTAGGTCAGGTTTAAAATAGTTTAAGATTGATCTAGAGCGTCTAAAAATGCAGGTTTGTATGGAAATCGATAAAAATTAACTGAAAGCGTCTAAAAATGCAGGTTGAAATCATAGGTTTAGGATTAGGGCCAAAAATTGGTTAGTTCAGGTTAGTTCAGGTTTAAAATAGTTTAAAATTGATCTAGAGCGTCTAAAAATGCAGGCTTGTATGAAATCGAAAAAAATTAACTGAAAGCGTCTGAAAATGCAGGTTGCAATCTTTAAAAAAAAACGTAGGTATAGGATTAGGACAAAAAATTGATTGGTTCAGGTCGGGTCAGGTTAGGTCAGGTTTAAAATAGTTTAAGATTGATCTAGAGCGTCTAAAAATGCAGGTTTTTATGGAAATCGATAAAAATTAACTGAAAGCGTCTGAAAATGCAGGTTGCGATCTTTAAAAAAAAACGTAGGTATAGGATTAGGGCAAAAAATTGGTTAGTTCAGGTTGGGTCAGGTTAGGTCAGGTTTAAAATAGTTTAAAATTGATCTAGAGCGTCTAAAAATGCAGGTTTGTATGGAAATCGAAAAAAATTAACTGAAAGCGTCTGAAAATGCAGGTTGCAATCTTTAAAAAAAAACGTAGGTATAGGATTAGGGCAAAAAATTGGTTAGTTCAGGTTGGGTCAGGTTAGGTCAGGTTTAAAATAGTTTAAGATTGATCTAGAGCGTCTAAAAATGCAGGTTTGTATGGAAATCGATAAAAATTAACTGAAAGCGTCTAAAAATGCAGGTTGAAATCATAGGTTTAGGATTAGGGCCAAAAATTGGTTAGTTCAGGTTAGGTCAGGTTTAAAATAGTTTAAGATTGATCTAGAGCGTCTAAAAATGCAGGTTTGTATGGAAATCGATAAAAATTAACTGAAAGCGTCTAAAAATGCAGGTTGAAATCATAGGTTTAGGATTAGGGCCAAAAATTGGTTAGTTCAGGTTAGTTCAGGTTTAAAATAGTTTAAAATTGATCTAGAGCGTCTAAAAATGCAGGCTTGTATGAAATCGAAAAAAATTAACTGAAAGCGTCTGAAAATGCAGGTTGCAATCTTTAAAAAAAAACGTAGGTATAGGATTAGGACAAAAAATTGATTGGTTCAGGTCGGGTCAGGTTAGGTCAGGTTTAAAATAGTTTAAGATTGATCTAGAGCGTCTAAAAATGCAGGTTTTTATGGAAATCGATAAAAATTAACTGAAAGCGTCTGAAAATGCAGGTTGCGATCTTTAAAAAAAAACGTAGGTATAGGATTAGGGCAAAAAATTGGTTAGTTCAGGTCGGGTCAGGTCAGGTCAGGTTTAAAATAGTTTAAGATTGATCTAGAGCGTCTAAAAATGCAGGTTTTTATGGAAATCGATAAAAATTAACTGAAAGCGTCTGAAAATGCAGGTTGCAATCTTAAAAAAAAAAACGTAGGTTTAGAATTAGGGCCAAAAATTGGTTAGTTCAGGTCGGTTCAGGTTAGTTCAAGTTTAAAATAGTTTAAAATTGATCTAGAGCGTGTAAAAATGCAGGTTTGTATGGAAATCGATAAAAATTAACTGAAAGCGTCTAAAAATGCAGGTTGGAATCTTTAAAAAAAACGTAGGTTTAGGGTTAGGTCAGGTTTAAAATAGTTTAAGATTGATCTAGAGCGTCTAAAAATGCAGGTTTGTATGGAAATCGATAAAAATTAACTGAAAGCGTCTAAAAATGCAGGTTGAAATCATAGGTTTAGGATTAGGGCCAAAAATTGGTTAGTTCAGGTTAGGTCAGGTTTAAAATAGTTTAAGATTGATCTAGAGCGTCTAAAAATGCAGGTTTGTATGGAAATCGATAAAAATTAACTGAAAGCGTCTAAAAATGCAGGTTGAAATCATAGGTTTAGGATTAGGGCCAAAAATTGGTTAGTTCAGGTTAGTTCAGGTTTAAAATAGTTTAAGATTGATCTAGAGCGTCTAAAAATGCAGGTTTTTATGGAAATCGATAAAAATTAACTGAAAGCGTCTGAAAATGCAGGTTGCGATCTTTAAAAAAAACGTAGGTATAGGATTAGGGCAAAAAATTGGTTAGTTCAGGTCGGGTCAGGTCAGGTCAGGTTTAAAATAGTTTAAGATTGATCTAGAGCGTCTAAAAATGCAGGTTTGTATGGAAATCGATAAAAATTAACTGAAAGCGTCTAAAAATGCAGGTTGGAATCGTAGGTTTAGGATTAGGGCCAAAAATTGGTTAGTTCAGGTTAGTTCAGGTTTAAAATAGTTTAAAATTGATCTAGAGCGTCTAAAAAGGCAGGCTTGTATGGAAATCGAAAAAAATTAACTGAAAGCGTCTGAAAATGCAGGTTGCAATCTTTAAAAAAAAAACGTAGGTATAGGATTAGGGCAAAAAATTGGTTAGTTCAGGTTGGGTCAGGTTAGGTCAGGTTTAAAATAGTTTAAGATTGATCTAGAGCGTCTAAAAATGCAGGTTTTTATGGCAATCGATAAAAATTATCTGAAAGCGTCTGAAAATGCAGGTTGCAATCTTTAAAAAAAAACGTAGGTATAGGATTAGGGCAAAAAATTGGTTAGTTCAGGTTGGGTCAGGTTAGGTCAGGTTTAAAATAGTTTAAGATTGATCTAGAGCGTCTAAAAATGCAGGTTTGTATGGAAATCGATAAAAATTAACTGAAAGCGTCTAAAAATGCAGGTTGAAATCATAGGTTTAGGATTAGGGCCAAAAATTGGTTAGTTCAGGTTAGGTCAGGTTTAAAATAGTTTAAGATTGATCTAGAGCGTCTAAAAATGCAGGTTTGTATGGAAATCGATAAAAATTAACTGAAAGCGTCTAAAAATGCAGGTTGAAATCATAGGTTTAGGATTAGGGCCAAAAATTGGTTAGTTCAGGTTAGTTCAGGTTTAAATAGTTTAAAATTGATCTAGAGCGTCTAAAAATGCAGGCTTGTATGAAATCGAAAAAAATTAACTGAAAGCGTCTGAAAATGCAGGTTGCAATCTTTAAAAAAAAACGTAGGTATAGGATTAGGACAAAAAATTGATTGGTTCAGGTCGGGTCAGGTTAGGTCAGGTTTAAAATAGTTTAAGATTGATCTAGAGCGTCTAAAAATGCAGGTTTTTATGGAAATCGATAAAAATTAACTGAAAGCGTCTGAAAATGCAGGTTGCGATCTTTAAAAAAAAACGTAGGTATAGGATTAGGGCAAAAAATTGGTTAGTTCAGGTTGGGTCAGGTTAGGTCAGGTTTAAAATAGTTTAAAATTGATCTAGAGCGTCTAAAAATGCAGGTTTGTATGGAAATCGAAAAAAATTAACTGAAAGCGTCTGAAAATGCAGGTTGCAATCTTTAAAAAAAAACGTAGGTATAGGATTAGGGCAAAAAATTGGTTAGTTCAGGTTGGGTCAGGTTAGGTCAGGTTTAAAATAGTTTAAGATTGATCTAGAGCGTCTAAAAATGCAGGTTTGTATGGAAATCGATAAAAATTAACTGAAAGCGTCTAAAAATGCAGGTTGAAATCATAGGTTTAGGATTAGGGCCAAAAATTGGTTAGTTCAGGTTAGGTCAGGTTTAAAATAGTTT
This sequence comes from Taphrorychus bicolor, assembly GCA_951812265.1. NCBI lineage: Eukaryota > Metazoa > Arthropoda > Insecta > Coleoptera > Curculionidae > Taphrorychus > Taphrorychus bicolor. The sequence goes on along the minus strand of OX638299.1, from coordinate 21,354,811 downwards.
AAGATTGATCTAGAGCGTCTAAAAATGCAGGTTTGTATGGAAATCGATAAAAATTAACTGAAAGCGTCTAAAAATGCAGGTTGAAATCATAGGTTTAGGATTAGGGCCAAAAATTGGTTAGTTCAGGTTAGTTCAGGTTTAAAATAGTTTAAAATTGATCTAGAGCGTCTAAAAATGCAGGCTTGTATGAAATCGAAAAAAATTAACTGAAAGCGTCTGAAAATGCAGGTTGCAATCTTTAAAAAAAAACGTAGGTATAGGATTAGGACAAAAAATTGATTGGTTCAGGTCGGGTCAGGTTAGGTCAGGTTTAAAATAGTTTAAGATTGATCTAGAGCGTCTAAAAATGCAGGTTTTTATGGAAATCGATAAAAATTAACTGAAAGCGTCTGAAAATGCAGGTTGCGATCTTTAAAAAAAAACGTAGGTATAGGATTAGGGCAAAAAATTGGTTAGTTCAGGTCGGGTCAGGTCAGGTCAGGTTTAAAATAGTTTAAGATTGATCTAGAGCGTCTAAAAATGCAGGTTTTTATGGAAATCGATAAAAATTAACTGAAAGCGTCTGAAAATGCAGGTTGCAATCTTAAAAAAAAAACGTAGGTTTAGAATTAGGGCCAAAAATTGGTTAGTTCAGGTCGGTTCAGGTTAGTTCAAGTTTAAAATAGTTTAAAATTGATCTAGAGCGTGTAAAAATGCAGGTTTGTATGGAAATCGATAAAAATTAACTGAAAGCGTCTAAAAATGCAGGTTGGAATCTTTAAAAAAAACGTAGGTTTAGGGTTAGGTCAGGTTTAAAATAGTTTAAGATTGATCTAGAGCGTCTAAAAATGCAGGTTTGTATGGAAATCGATAAAAATTAACTGAAAGCGTCTAAAAATGCAGGTTGAAATCATAGGTTTAGGATTAGGGCCAAAAATTGGTTAGTTCAGGTTAGGTCAGGTTTAAAATAGTTTAAGATTGATCTAGAGCGTCTAAAATGCAGGTTTGTATGGAAATCGATAAAAATTAACTGAAAGCGTCTAAAAATGCAGGTTGAAATCATAGGTTTAGGATTAGGGCCAAAAATTGGTTAGTTCAGGTTAGTTCAGGTTTAAAATAGTTTAAAATTGATCTAGAGCGTCTAAAAATGCAGGCTTGTATGAAATCGAAAAAAATTAACTGAAAGCGTCTGAAAATGCAGGTTGCAATCTTTAAAAAAAAACGTAGGTATAGGATTAGGACAAAAAATTGATTGGTTCAGGTCGGGTCAGGTTAGGTCAGGTTTAAAATAGTTTAAGATTGATCTAGAGCGTCTAAAAATGCAGGTTTTTATGGAAATCGATAAAAATTAACTGAAAGCGTCTGAAAATGCAGGTTGCGATCTTTAAAAAAAAACGTAGGTATAGGATTAGGGCAAAAAATTGGTTAGTTCAGGTCGGGTCAGGTCAGGTCAGGTTTAAAATAGTTTAAGATTGATCTAGAGCGTCTAAAAATGCAGGTTTTTATGGAAATCGATAAAAATTAACTGAAAGCGTCTGAAAATGCAGGTTGCAATCTTAAAAAAAAAAACGTAGGTTTAGAATTAGGGCCAAAAATTGGTTAGTTCAGGTCGGTTCAGGTTAGTTCAAGTTTTAAAATAGTTTAAAATTGATCTAGAGCGTGTAAAAATGCAGGTTTGTATGGAAATCGATAAAAATTAACTGAAAGCGTCTAAAAATGCAGGTTGGAATCTTTAAAAAAAACGTAGGTTTAGGGTTATGGCCAAAAATTGGTTAGTTCAGTTCGGTTGAGGTTAGTTCAGGTTTAGAATAGGTTAAAATTGATCTAGAGCGTCTAAAAATGCAGGTTTGGATTGAAATCGATTAAAATTAACTGAAAGCGTTTAAAAATGCAGGTTGGAATCGTAGGTTTAGGATTAGGACCAAAAATTGGTTAATTCAGGTCGGTTCAGGTTAGGTCAGGTTTAAAATAGTTTAAAATTGATCTAGAGCGTCTAAAAATGCAGGTTTGTATGGAAATCGATAAAAATTAACTGAAAGCGTCTAAAAATGCAGGTTGGAATCTTTAAAAAAAACGTAGGTTTAGGGTTATGGCCTAAAATTGGTTAGTTCAGTTCGGTGAGGTTAGTTCAGGTTTAGAATAGGTTAAAATTGATCTAGAGCGTCTAAAAATGCAGGTTTGGATTGAAATCGATTAAAATTAACTGAAAGCGTTTAAAAATGCAGGTTGGAATCGTAGGTTTAGGATTAGGACCAAAAATTGGTTAATTCAGGTCGGTTCAGGTTAGTTCAGGTGTAAAATAGTTTAAAATTGATCTAGAGCGTCTAAAATGCAGGCTTGTATGGAAATCGAAAAAAAAATAACTGAAAGCGTCTGAAAATGCAGGTTGCAATCTTTAAAAAAAAAAAACGTAGGTATAGGATTAGGGCAAAAAATTGGTTAATTCAGGTCGGTTCAGGTTAGGTCAGGTTTAAAATAGTTTAAGATTGATCTAGAGCGTCTAAAAATGCAGGTTTTTATGGAAATCGATAAAAATTAACTGAAAGCGTCTAAAAATGCAGGTTGGAATCGTAGGTTTAGGATTAGGACCAAAAATTGGTTAATTCAGGTCGGTTCAGGTTAGTTCAGGTGTAAAATAGTTTAAAATTGATCTAGAGCGTCTAAAAATGCAGGCTTGTATGGAAATCGAAAAAAAAAATAACTGAAAGCGTCTGAAAATGCAGGTTGCAATCTTTAAAAAAAAAACGTAGGTATAGGATTAGGGCAAAAAATTGGTTAATTCAGGTCGGTTCAGGTTAGGTCAGGTTTAAAATAGTTTAAGATTGATCTAGAGCGTCTAAAAATGCAGGTTTTTATGGAAATCGATAAAAATTAACTGAAAGCGTCTAAAAATGCAGGTTGGAATCGTAGGTTTAGGATTAGGGCCAAAAATTGGTTATTTCAGGTTAGTTCAGGTTTAAAATAGTTTAAGATTGATCTAGAGCGTCTAAAAATGCAGGCTTGTATGGAAATCGAAAAAAATTAACTGAAAGCGTCTGAAAATGCAGGTTGCAATCTTTAAAAAAAAAAACGTAGGTATAGGATTAGGGCAAAAAATTGGTTAGTTCAGGTCGGGTGAGGTTAGGTCAGGTTTAAAATAGTTTAAGATTGATCTAGAGCGTCTAAAAATGCAGGTTTGTATGGAAATCGATAAAACTTAACTGAAAGCGTCTAAAAATGCAGGTTGGAATCGTAGGTTTAGGATTAGGGCCAAAAAATTGGTTAGTTCAGGTTAATTCAGGTTTAAAATAGTTTAAAATTGATCTAGAGCGTCTAAAAATGCAGGCTTGTATGGAAATCGAAAAAAATTAACTGAAAGTGTCTGAAAATGCAGGTTGCAATCTTTAAAAAAAAACGTAGGTATAGGATTAGGGCCAAAAATTGGTTAGTTCAGGTCGGTTCAGGTTAGTTCAGTTTTAAAATAGTTTAAAATTGATCTAGACCGTCTAAAAATGCAGGTTTGGATTTTTTTAGAAAACGCAGGTAGGATCGGGGCTAAAAATTATTTAAAGTAAACTCCAAGCGTTGAAAAATGCAAATTTCGGGCATTTGGAGAAATTGGTGTTAGAATTAGGGCTAAAATCGTTAAAACATGGTCCACATGTTTTTGAATAAATTAATTTTGAAGACAAAATCAGGCAAAACTGATTCAAATATTTTTTGCTGCTTTTGCCAAAATTACATTTTTTGACCAAAATAACTAAAATTTTACTCGAAGACGTAAATAAAAACTGGCGTTTCGTAACTAAAGTAAGTTCGTAACTAAATAAGTAAGTAACGTAAGTAACTAAAAACTAAAAACATTCGGTGATGAATGATTTGAAGCGTCTAAAACATAAAACTTAACTCATTTTGGAGAAATTTAGATTAGTATTAGAGCAACAAAATTAGTTAAAAAGGAGCTCAAAGCACTTGTAAAAAAATGCAAATTAAAATTTTTTGAAAAATTCCGTTTAAGAATTAAAGCCCATGTGAGTTCAAAATAACCTAAAGCTTCTGAAAGTTCAAATTTTCAATTTTTGTAAAATTTTGGTTTTATTGCTTCTATCCATAAAAAAAACACAAAATCTGACAATACTTACTGTGAAGGACGTGCAATGCTCTAAAACTTTTTTCGGAAACAGTCAGGATGTAAATTCAGGTAACTAAAAACCGAGGCAAATGTAGGTGCAAAAGTGCAAAGAAGAAACACCGAAAATCGCCGATTCCCGTAATTAGAAATGGGATTTTAATATTTTCTTAATTGTTTCGAAAAAAAGATAATCTTGACAATAGGGTGAAAAGGCCTGAAAGAAACTAGAATTTTTTTCAGAAACATAGTGAGAAAGTCCGGATTCAGGAAACGCAAAATGGAAAAAATGGGAGAGAAATATCGATTTTATCATTAAAAATGTGGTTTTGGTATTTTCTTGATTATCTTTGAAAACAGCTAGAAAAAATCTGAAGTACCCTATTTTCTTTATACGGAGCAAAGAAACTTCATGTTTAGGTAACTACAAAAGGAAATAAAATGCCAGTACAAAACTGAATAAATCGATTATTGCGCTAAAAACTTGATTTTATTGTTTCTTGGTTTATCTGGGAAAAAAGCAAAACTTGACAACATAGTGCGAGAGAAATGTCTTCAAAATTTCTAAAACTGTAAGTGAAAATCCAGATTGAAATAAGTGCAAAAAAAAAGAAAAATGCAGGTACAAAAATAAACAACACAAAAAAGAAACATCGATTTTTATCGTTAAAAAAGTGATTTTGATCTTTTCCTGATAAAACAGAAAAATAAACTAAACTAGGAAATACTGCAGAAAAGCCCCAAAAGCCCCGAAACTCGCAGACTATCTAGATATAAAAAAAATTTGGCATGCAAAAAATGAAAAAGTTATTTCATTGTTTTATCATCCCGGAAAAGAAACTAAACTTGGCAACATTGTGCGAGAGTTAGGTTCTAAACTTTCGCAAACTAAGTGAGAACTTTCAGGTTTTTGATCGGTTAAAAAAATGCAGCTGTCAAAATGAAGAATCGAGACAGGGAAATCGATTTTTGTCTTTAAAAATGGTATTTTATTTATATATTTTCCCCATTATCTCGAAAAACTTAGGAAACATTGTGCGAAAGCCTTTCTGAAACTTTTCAAAACTGGGAATATTTAGTTTAAAGTTAGTTAGAAAAAAAGATGAATGATGCAGCTACAAAAATAAACAAACGAGTCATAAAACATCAATTTGTCTCATTCAAAATAGAATTTTTAGAAATTCTCTATAATGTCACAAAAAAAAGAAACTAAACTTGGCAATATTGTACGAGAGAGTAAATGTTCTGAAGCTTTCGAAAACTGAAAATATTCAGGTTGAGATCAGTTAAAAAAAAGCTGCAAAAATGAACAAACGAGACAAGGAAAAATGATTTTTCTCATTAAAACTATATTTTTTTCCATTATCTTGAAAAATAAACTAAACATGGCAACAATGTGTAATAAGTTCTGGAACTTTTGGAAACTGGAAGTATTTAGTCTGAAGTTAATTATAAAAAAAGAAAAGTGATGCAGATGCAAAAATGAAAAAAAAAATCGAGACAGGAAAAATCGATTTTTGTGATTAAAAATTACATTTTTAGATCTATTTTCGTTATCTCAAAAAACAATCTAAACTTGGCAGCATTGTGCCGGAGCCGAAAATGGTATAATCTTTAGGAAACTGAAAACTGGTCAGTTCAAAAAAATTAAAAAAGATGCAGCTGCAATAATAAAGCAGCGAAACTAAATTAGAAGAAAAATATTTTTAGATTTCTTCTCCAGTATTTCGGAAAAGCAATTAAATTTGGCATCGTTTTGCAAGAACCCAAAATATTTTGAAACTTTCGGAAACTGAGAAAGTTCAGTTTGAGTTCAGCTAAAAAAAAAGATGCAGGTACAAAATTGAACAAGCCAAAGAAGAAAAATTGATTTATGACATTAAAAACGACATTTTTAAATCCTTTTCTCATTATCTCGAAAACTTATAGACTTGACAACATTGTGCGAAAGACGAGGAAAACCAAACTGAGAACTTGCGGTCAGTTCAAAAAAAGAGAAATGTAGATGCCAAAACAATCAAACGAGACAGGACAAATTAATTCTTGTTACGATATTCTTAGGTTTTTTCCATTTGATCCAATAAGAAAGTAAACTTGGCAACATTGTACCACACCCTAAAATGTCCTAAAGCTTTCAGAAACTGAGGACTGCATGTTGAGGTCAGTTGAAATAAAGAAAAATAATGCAACTACAGAGATAGAAAAAATCGATTTTTGTCATTTAAAACCATATTTGTTTTAGAGTTTTTAGAGAGTTATAGAACTTTTTTCACTTATCTTTGAAAAGAAACTAAACTTGGCAACACTGTGCAAGAGCCTAATATATTCTGACACTTTTGGATACTGACAAGATTCAAGTTGAGGTCAGTCCAAAAAACAGAGAAATGCAGCTGCAAAAATGAACAAACGTTACACCAAAACCGATTTTGTCCTTAAAGGCGACGCATTTAAATATATTTTTTGTATTTATATTTTTGTATTTTTTATAAATGTGCAAAATGCCGTTGTAAAAAGTAAACAAATTAATGCAGACGAAAAATCATGTGAAAAATATGATTCCGTATTTTCGTTATTATTCCAGTAAAGAAACTAGTTTTGGCAAAATTGTGCAACAGCTTAAAATGTCATAAAACGTTGTGAAACTAAGTGAAAAAATTCACACAGGTTGAGGTAAAAAGAAAAAAGTGAGAAATGCAGCTGCAAACAGTCACTGAGAGACATAGAAGACATAAGTATTCAAACTTTCTAAATTTTCTTTTTCGTTCAACTTTTTAACTGTGAGTATAGAGTCATCGTTTCCATAGAGTTTACAACTTGAGTTAAATAAATAAAAACCCTACTCACTAAGAAAATAAAATGTTTAACTCAAAAATTCTATTTCAAAGAAATTTTAAATTGTCTTGTCTGGCTTGTATTGTGTTTGTCTGTTCGTGACTGTATTACGCACCTATCCCCAGTAGCACTGTATGACCAAATAGCATTAATGGCCAAAAGTTAGTCATAAAGTAGTAAAAATAGCCAGGAATTGGTTGCTCTTTGGCCATTTATGTAAGATAAATTTTGGCCAAAAACATTAGCCAAAATGCTGCACCATTAGCCTGGTTAAAACTTCCGAATATTTACTAGATAAAATATCTATTTTATTGCAGTCAATTTGTGGCTTTTCTGACCAGAAGTATAAGGAAAATTTGTGTTAGCTAACATGACTACAAAATTAGCAAATAATAGCTAATTTATAAGGACACAGAATATTGACATAAGATAGCCATAAAGTAGCCAATTTAACTTTAGTCGAAGCTATACTTATTTAAAAACCTTATGCTTGGTTTATACTATAAACTAAAAACTTATAAAATCTAGCATTCATTGCTAAAATATGGCCAAAATACTGGTCTAAATATTGGTCAAAAAAGCCGAGTAGTGTTTAATAGGTTGGCCTTTTTGGCAGCTTTTTTAACCAAATGGTCGCCAATTTTAGCAAGGATTACGAAACAATCGCCAAATTATAGCTTAGAATACTACTTGGGATATTACTGAGTGAGTCACTAATACCCAATCAAACTTTCGACAATTCATTCTTGTGTTCAACACTTTCTTTTTGTTTTCTGTAAATTTTTCAGTAACTGACTAGATATTTAGTTTTCAAAAAGTACAAAACGGTGATGATCTGACATAAGTTTTCACAGGTATTGTTCTATGCCCGGTTGGATCAAATTTCAATATCATCGTGATTCGATAGGGCAATAAGCCATTTCGTAAATCCATCATTGTTGGTCCCTCAAACGAAGTGAGTCGCACTGGACCTATAACGTCTCCAAATTCTTCTAAAAAGACTTAAATAATAACGATCTTCATCCACTTCTCCATCTCCCTAGTGTTAGAGTCTTCGCTTTGTTCTGACCCAAGTTCCTGTTTTGTCCATAATTTGATCATACAAAACTTTTTTTGTTCTTCCTTGATGCAGATAATCTGATTGACACAGTTTCTTGAATCTTATTAAATAATTCAATCAAGAAGAGTCTGGTGAGACATTAATGGACACTCCTGGAATCTCCTTGTCGACCCACAACGTCTTTAAGTTCTGATTCTTCATCAACGATCTCTCTCTGATCAGGTCTCTTATATTCTACTATCAGAATCATCGCTTTGATCTTATCAGGTTCCTGTGTTGTTCAGCTAGTTTGACTGCACAGCAGTTCTCTTGGGACACATGAACATGGAGGGTGTTGGAGTCTCTCACTTCTCAACGCCTTTAAATTAGGGCTCTTCATCAATAATCTTTCTTTATTCTGGTTCCTATCTTAACTTTTCGTCACTCTTCTCCTTTGCCTTTTCCAAGTTATCCAGCCATTATTTGATTGTACAGAAATTCTCTTAAGAGAAAAAAGTCTTTCACGTTGCTCTGTTCTTTGATGATGCAGAAAATCTCCTTTAAACGGTTTTTTGGAGTCTTATTAACTAAATCTCTGTACAGCCATTAAGGGACACTCCTGGATCTCACTCGGACCACACGTCTTTAAATTCGGACTCTTCATCACCGATCTGGTCTGGTTTGTTATTTTAACTTTTCGTCAGAAGGATGTGTTCATTATCAGAGTTTTCACTTTCATCATGTCCGAGTTCCTTGATTATCCAGCCATGGTTTGATTCCACGGAATTTCTCTTGAGAGAAAAAAAGTCTCTCTCTTCTTTGATGATGCACGTAATTTTCTTTACAAGTTGAGCGAATATTATTTTTATAAGTACAGAACTTGCACGGAACGGCGCTAAACGTGAACATATAAATACGCCAATCAACAGAATCTAAAATGAATGATGATAATATTTTAAATTGCAAAACTCGACAAGCAACGGAAAAGTCTTACCCCAGAGATAACAATCGATCACGCTATCTGAATAAATAATGCTACTTACGGTGAAATGTCAAACACATGCTTCCTTTCGTGTGGCAGGATCCCCTGGTATAGATATAAAATGTGAAAGTTTAAACAGTTCTTTTGAGGCATTTTTGATAATCTAAATAACGTTATTAGCTATGAATGTCAGCGTTTTAAGGAAATATTTCTGCAAGTAGATGTACTTTTTCGTTAAGTAGCAGAAAGCATTTGACTGGGAAAAAAGATCCACTCTTGTGTATAAATCAATAAAGGACAAAGTTAAACTCTTCTGCTTAATCCAATACCTAATTCACGTTAAGCTTAGGCAAACATTGAAATTGCAAGCTCAAACAGCACGTGTCTTCTCTAAAATCAATTAACATAAACAATGGTTCGAATGACGTTTTGGAACTATTGCCCCATCACGTGGATAATGGCCATTACATTACCATTTCCCACTTGAGTGTACGTTCCTGTTGGCAACACTAATTACGTGTTGTCAAGCGAACAAGAACGATGCATGTGGATTTCCTCATTTCTTTGGCTTGAAGATGAAAAACATGCAGATTGTTCAGTGTGCGGAAAATGCGTGACGAATGTTGTTGGGCTTAAAGGAAAACATTATAATTGGATATCATGTGTGCAGTAAATATAATTGACCCGGAATAGGACGCAAGACTAAACAAACCAGAGAAAATGTATTTCCATCTTATCTAAAATCATTTACGTACTTCATTGTTTGAAAACGACCGCCCTCCGTACCACTAAAGCTCGTCCCGTAAAAGGATCCCGTAATTACATCTAATTCTCCTTTCAGGTTATTAAAGCGAAAGCACGCTCTAAACTCGCTTAAAAACTGAGCTCTCTTCCGCTCGCCAGAGAGAAGATTTGTTTTTTAATTTTGAAATTCCCTTCAAAGTGCACTTACCATTAGCATTGCCGGTGGTTGTTTGTCCCTCCCGTCCTTTTTCTCTTCTAACAGCTGAACAACAGTTCTGAAAATGATACAAAAATTCAAGTCAACTATAAGGACGACAGAACTTAAGAAGTTAATATTTTTGTTTTAAGAATTTTCGATGTCAAAGGGCGCTTTCTTTGCGGGAATATTCCCGGAAATCAGTTTAAAACTCCCGTTTGGAGAGTTAAGTGCTTCGCCAAACACCACGTGAACAATTAACTTAAAAGGCGTTGTCGCAGGAACTGAGAGGGTTGGTAGCTGTTTTCCGTTAGATTAAGTGGGGTCGTAGTATTTGTACAGGAAAACTGAGTTTAAAAGTTTGTTTGGTGGCCACAAAAATAATGCTCAAGACCCAGGGTTCAAGCGCTAATGGATTCCTGATTAGAAATAAAAAGAGTTTGAGAAAAAAGGTAATCTAATTTATTTAAATCACTGTCATTTTACTGGGATATTCAAAGGCGTTGCCTATATTTATTTGCCTTTTACGGTTTTAAAGGTACTTATTATGGAACCAAAAAAAAGCTGTTTAAAGAGCAAGTGATCACGTCGCATTGCAGTGAGAGAGCTATCAATTTTTTAAGGGCAAAAATAAGTTATTTAGATCTTGCCTACCTAACCCAAGTTCTTTTTGCTGAATGTGGTTATTTGAATCAGAGCAGGTGTAGGAAGAAATCAATTTTTGTTCCATCTTGAAAATAGCTTTAAGAACACATTATTAAAAATTAACTTATTGTTCACTTTCAGTTCGTTTTCGGTTTGCTACGTTCAGAGAAAATTGAAATCGTCTCATTTAGATAATTTTTTTTTAACTTACTCCAAGTTGAGCAATTTATTCTTTCTAGAGATTTCCAAATTTAAGTCTCTCAAACTTAAGAAATAATAGATCGATTGGAGTGAGCCTAGCGGATTTTTCTTTTTCTAGTTATCCTCTTTCAGGTACCGCAAACGGCAGTCCCATTGGTGCAGTAGTTTCAGAGGTAGACACTTTCAATTGTCAATTTTTGAAACACATTTTTTACTTATTTGTTTAAAATGAAAGTGAGAAAAACACGATCGACTTGTCATCTGTTGACCCTCGAAAATTTGTCAGAAAAACTCGATCTACTAAACTTTGCCATCGGTCGTCTATTTAAAATTTGGAAAAAAAAGTGACAAGTCGGCTTGGTATCGGTCGACCCTCGAGAATTTGTGAAAAAAACACGATCGGCTTGTCATCGGTCGACTCTCGAAAACTTGTAAGAAAAACACGATCGACTTGTCATCGGTCGACTCTCGAAAATTTGTGACAAAAACACGATCGACTTGTCATCGGTCGACCCTCGAGAATTTGTGAAAAAAACACGATCGACTTGGCATCGGTCGGCTCTCGAAAATTTGTGAGAAAAACACGATCGACTTGTTATCGGTCGACTCTCCAAAATTTGTGAGAAAAACACGATCGACTTGTCATCCGTCGATCCTCGAAAATTTGTGAAAACAACACGATCGACTTGTAATCGGTCGACCCTGGAAAATTTGTGAAAAAAAAACGATCGACTTGTCATCGGTCGACAGTGGAAAATTTTAAATTTGACGAGTCGGCTTGTTATCTTGTTATCGGTCGACCCTCGAAAATTTGTCTCACAAACACGATCGACTTGTCATTGGTCGACTCTCGAAAATTTGTAAAAAAAAACACGATCGACTTGTCATCGGTTGACCCTCGAAAATCGACCGATGACAAGTCGATAGCGTTTTTTTCACACATTTTCGAGGGTCGACCGATGATAAGTCGAACGTGTTTATGAGACAAATTTTCGAGGGTTGACCGATAACAAGAAAACAAGTCGACTAGTCACATTTTTTTCCAAATTTTCCACTGTCGACCGATGACAAGTCGATTGTGTTTTTTTAACAAATTCTCGAGGGTCGACCGATAACATGTCGATCGTGTTTCTCTCACAAATTTGCGAGTGATGACTAATGAAAGTAGATCGTGTTTCTCTCACTTTCATTTCTCAAAAAAGGTCGCCAGAAAAACGGATTTGTGGAAGAAACACGACCGACTTGTCATCGGTCGACCTTCGAAAATGAGTGAAAAAAACACGATCGACTTGTCATCGGTCGACAGTGGAAAATTTCGAAAAAAATGTGACGAGTCGGCTTGTTTCCTTGTTATCGGTCAACCCTCGAAAATTTGCTCAGAAGCACGGTCGACTCTCGAAAATTTGTGAAAAAAACACGATCGATTTGTCATCGGTCGACCCTCGAAAATCGACAGATGACAAGTCGATAACGTTTTTTCACACATTTTCGAGGGTCGACTGATGACAAGTCGATCGTGATTCTTTCACAAATTTGCGAGTGATGACCAATGAAAGTAGATCGTGTTTCTCTCACTTTCATTTTTCAAAAAAGGTTGCCAGAAAAACGGATTTGTGAAAGAAACACGACCGACTTGTCATCGGTCGACCCTGAAAACTTTGTTAAAAAAAATCACAATCGACTAGTCATCGGTCGACAGCGGAAAATTTGGAAAGAAATGTGACGAGTCGGCTTGTTTTCTTGTTATCGGTCAACGATCGGTGAACGAAAATTTGCTCAGAAACGCGATCGACTTGTCATCGGTCGACTCTCGAAAATTTGTGAAAAAAACACGATCGATTTGTCAACGATCGACCCTCGAAAATCGACCGATGACAAGTCGATAACGTTTTTTCACACATTTTCGAGGGTCGACCGATGACAAGTCAATCGTGTTTTTGTAACACATTTTCGAGAGTCGACCGATGACAAGTCGATCGTGTTTTTTTCACACATTTTCAAAGGTTGGCCGATGACAAGTCGATTGTGTTTATGAGGCAAATTTTCGACCGATAACACGAAAACAAGTCGACTCGTCACATTTTTTCAAAATTTTCCACTATCGACCGATGACAAGTCGATTGTGTTTTTTCACAAATTTGCGAGTGATGACCATTGAAAGTAGATCGTGTTTCTCTCACTTTCATTTTTCAAAAAAGGTTGCCAGAAAAACGGATTTGTGAAAGAGACACGACCGACTTGTCATCGGTCGACCCTGAAAAACTTGCTAAAAAAAACACAATCGACTAGTCATCGGTCGACGGTGGAAAATTTGGAAAAAAATGTGACGAGTTGGCTTGTTTCCTTGTTATCGGTCAACCCTCAAAAATTTGTCCCAGAAACACGATCGACTTGTCATCGGTCGACTCTCGAAAATTTGTGAAAAAAAACACGATCGACTTGTCATCGGTCGACACTGGAAAATTTGGTAAAAAATGTGACGAGTCGGCTTGTTTTCTTATTATCGGTCAACCCTCGAAAATTTGTCGACCTTCGAAAATCGACCGATGACAAGTCGATCGTGTTTTTTTCACACATTTTCGAGAGTCGACCGATGACAAGTCGATCGTGTTTTTTACACACATTTTCGAAGGTTGACCGATGACAAGTCGATCGTTTTTATGAGACAAATTTTCGAGGGTTGACCGATAACAAGAAAACAAGTCGACTCGTCACATTTTTTCAAAATTTTTCACTGTCGACCGATGACAAGTCAATCGTGTTTTTTTCACAAATTTTCCAGGGTCGACCGATGACAAGTCGATCGTGCTTCTCTCACAAATTTTCGAGAGTCGACCTGACCGATGACAAGTCGTTTGTGTTTTTTTTACAAATTTTGGAGTGTTGACCGATGAAAGTCGATCGTGTTTTTCTCACAAATTTTCGAGGGTCGACCGATAACAAGTCTATCGTCTTTTTGTCACAATTTTTCGAATGTTGACCAATAAAAGTCGATCGTGTCTTTCTTATTTTTATTTTTCAAAAAAAAGATTGCCAGAAAAACGGTATTCTATCTGTTTTTTTTTTACAAAAATAGTTACTTGACCGACTAACTAAAAACAGTCAAGAAAGAATTTGGTTTTTACACGAAAATGACACGACGAAAGGGGAGGTCCCAACATCAGGCACCACATCTTTTATGTAACAAATAGATTATTTATTAATGGCCTGTCTTGGACGTCGATCATAGATAAATGACTGGCTAAATGAATAGAGTTGAGGTAGGTAAAGAAATCAACAAATATGAATGTTTCTCACAACTCAATAGTGAATCTCCCACAAATTTTCAAGGGTCGACCGATGACAAATTGACATTATTTTCTCACAAATTTTCGAAGGTTGACCGAGGAAAGTCGGTCGTGCTTCTCTCACAAACTCAAAAAACAGCATAAAAAAGAATCAAACTTTTCTTTCAATTGACTAAATGTGGGTATTCCTTTTTTTCTAATTCGAGAAATACTAGATCGATTTGAGTGGATGGATTTTTTTTTCGCTTCGTAATAATTGTAATGTCCTCCTTCAAATACCGCAAACGGCAATCTCATTGGTTCGGTATTTTCGAAGATTCAATGGTCGATTTTTGGATTTTTTTCAAATCAGCTTTAAACACATCTTTAATTTTTACCAAAATTCTACTGAACGGACTATCTAATGTATTAAAAAAACGTCATCTTCCAGGAATCTTTAAATAGGTACCATAAAACACGCAGCGCATCCTGGGGCACCCGCATTAGTCAAGATCAAACGGCGACAGCGGCTCTAAGTTTTATTTTCGTTCGCGTTTTAACTTGGTCGATCCTGAAATATGTACATGCACCCGCAAAAACACAACAAAACAAGCAAAACTAAATATTCTTGGTAATAAACTTAGTTCGAGGCAGCTCAAGCGAAAATAGCGATTGAAACACGAACTGCATAAGCGATTCGATATGCCATTCGATCCTGGCTACTTAAAAAGCAACGTTACATTAAGTAGGGCTTTACAAGGGTTTTGTAACGGCTTCGAACGGATTAGAGTTTGCTATAGGTTTTCGCAGTTTTTCCGGATCTAATTGCTTATTTAAGTTATCTGAATCATCTAAAATTCAAATTGAATATTGTTCTAAGTTATTGATTTCGCTGTTTCTTCTAGAAGGCATTAAAAAAAAATGTCTCATCTAATGAAACGAAAGGTCTAGCAATTACTAAACTTTCACAATTCGGCAATGTTTAAGAGAGCAATCGGTCCAAATGAATAACAAAAAATAGAAGCAAAAACTCGTAAATTTTACCGGTTATTTAGCACATTGAAAGTCATTCTTCTAGGAAATAAACGCGAATTTTTACTACGATGATATGAGTGAAGCATTAAAAATGTATTCTACCCACTTTAAGCCATTCGCTTATTATTGTCATCAAGTAATTATTGTTATCTGCGAAAAGGAGATGGGTATAAAAAAATGACGGTTTCAAAGGTAACTAGATGACAGAAATAAGTGAATGGGTAATATACCTTTTTTAACATCAAGCTCGAAGAAAAATGAGATGAGCCTGACAACACTGTGGGCACAAAGAGACATGAAAGAGATGGTGGACGTTTTAACTTTTTACAAGAATAAGATCTTCATTCTATGAGCTCCTTCTTTAATAAGAATGCACGGAATAATAAGGACAAAAATTATAAACACCAAAAGAGAGCGAACCTAAGTGATGAGGAAGACAAACAAAAAAAGATCCCGCCCAGTAACGCAAAGACTGAAGAAGAAGGATGGAACATAAGTTTCATACTAGCTCTTAACTTTTGACGACAATACCAATAGAAAGATAAAAATTTCTCAGAATGTAAATTTTTTTAAAAAAAGCTTCCATACCAATTTGGTATTTCCATGATTGACTAGATGAATGAATTTTTTCTTATTCGTTATTCCATGATTTGAGTTTTCACTCAATTAATTATTCACTCACTAATATCATTTAAATATTGGTGATTGAACATTGGTTCGGGGCTATGCATAAAAAGGATCTATCGACCTCTCTTTTTAAGGCTGTCTACTTCACAAGTCTTTCTCTGTCCCACACATATTTATTTTTATTTTTCAAAAACTTTGTTTTTTGCTCTAACATTTCTATAAAGGCGGGTCCGCCCTTTCGCATTAATGCAAGAGAAATGTCTATGCATCTCTCTTTTAAACGCTGTCTTCTCTATAAGTCTTCCTCTATCCCACTCATTATTACTTAAAAACGGTTTCAAAAAACTTTTTTTTCTTGGGAGATATTTCATTGTAATTTTTGACTTTATCAAAAGAGCTGAAAGCACTTAATCTAAATTAAGTAGAAATAACTTGTTCCTGCAATGAGAGAAATAAGGACAGATAGGGAAAAAACGATGAAAGGCAGTTAACACAAAAGAATAGAATCAAAAATTAAAAATCGAAAAAAAAGGTTATAAAAAAACAATATTACAATGCGACTTTGAGATCTAATGTAGAATGGGTTGAGGTCTATACGCTCGAGTCGACGTTTGTGCTGAAATAGCACCAAAACCATTTTCAATTTTCTAATTTAACCAAGATGGACTAGGCTATAAATTAGCAATTTTATAACAAACAATTAACAGAACACTTACGTGTATGAGACGCCAGATGAGTACCTGCACGAAACAAGTGACCACTGCAGAATGCAACCAACGCACCTTCGCATAACCGTATAAACCGGCGAAATTTTATCGATGTCCATTAAACGAAAGTAGTTTTATTGTCACGGCCAACCAACTGTTACGAGGAAAAATTATTTTTAAATCGTGTATATGAGAGCTCAATTTCACCTATTCCAGGAAACGGTCCTCGCGCTATCCAGATCCGTACCCTATTGACTTATTATTAACGCTGCGGCGCGACAAGTGAAAATACATGCATCTACACGTATTACGTCATCTAGTTAACAGCCGCACTACTAACTAAACGGTACCAGCGATACTCCCGCAAATCACCCAAAATGGGGTCAGCACTTAATTGAGCCTCTAGAGCAATTAACCGAACCGCTTTATCAGTGGCAACTGAAAGCAAGCGGGCAGCGTTCTTATTGTAATTAAATCGGACCCAACAATGCCAATAAGTACTCGAGTACCGCCTGCTGACAGTACTGGCAGCGCACGAGATCGTTCACCCTGTGTTTGCTGTTATTTGTCATCAGAGCTGAAAATAACGCGAAATGCAAACCCGGCGCGTCTCTGCGACTAGCGCTGTCATCCGCATGCATGGATGGAGATGGTCGGCTCTTCCTGGATGGTTTTTGCGAGTGATTTACTAGTGTTTTGCCTAATCGAAATAGTACTCGCACCGCTTTTTCCGAGACCGTTAATCTTTTGCTTGTACGTGTCAGCCAAGAATTTTGCGTAGACGTCGAAAATGTAGAGAACAGCTGATGATGTAGGGGAGTACGGTGTTCAGAAGGTTATCGGTGGAAGACAATCACTGAGGAGTCAAAACTAGTCTATTGATATTATTTCCTCTGTTCTGACATTCCATATTTTTTTATTTCAGTTTTTGTTTTTGTTCAGAAGGTTGGGAAAAATTAATTAAAAACAAATAGAAACTTTGTGAAAAAATATCTCGAAAACTATTTGAGGCTTCGATATTTGGACTGAACCTTTGTTTTAATTTAAAATAATTAGATGAAAATGAATATGGCTTTATTTTGGAAAATTAGAAATATATTAAATATCTTGGATACCCAAAAACAAATGTATTAGACTACTATGTTTGTTGGAAGAAAATGAGTTGGGTACGCAGAAACTTTGCGATCGATTTTGGAAAATGAAAAATAATTATAAATTGCTAACTGTAAATGACTATAAAAGCGAATAGATCAGTAATTTTCTCAAAATAATTTCTATTCGAAATTTGTTTTTATTTAAATTGTAAGCGATAATTATGTAACACAAATTTTGGAGGATCGATAACAACTACCAAAATTACTAAAAGCGTCAAAAATGCAAATTTTATGCCTTGGAGAAATTTAGATTACAATTAGAACTGATGTTTTTGAAAAAACTCATTTTACTTAAAAATAACAATTTTTATGGTTTTTTTTTGCAAAAGCCAGGCTAAGATTGATGCCAAAATATTTGAAAAATTACTTAAAGTGTGAAAGAATACAAACTTGGAGTGTTTGGCAAAGTTCAAATTATTTTAAAAATAAAGTTAAGATATTTTAACAAAATTAATATTAAGTTAGAAATAAAAATTAAGTTAAAAAAGTCGAAAAATAAAACTAAAAATATTATCCAAAATTTGCAGGGAAAGGAATAAATTTCAAATATTTCTAGTTTTGTGCCAAATTTTCCTTATTACAATATGTATGAGTATAAATTCCAATTGGACAGTCCATAAAAAAATTTTACCTAAAAATAACAATTTTTATGTTTTATTGCAAAAGTCAAGCTAAGATTAATATATTTTATTAATATTAGATACGTGAAAAATTACTTAAAGTGTGAAAGAATACAAACTTGGAGTGTTTGGCAAAGTTCAAATTATTTTAAAAATAAAGTTAAAATATTTCAACAAAATTAACATTGAGTTAGAAATAAAAATGAAGTTAAAAAAGTCGAAAACAAATACTTAAAATATTATCCAAAATTTGCAGGGAAAGGAATAAATTTCAAATATTTCTAGTTTTGTGCCAAATTTTCCTTATTACAATATGTATTATAAATTAGTATAAATTCCAATTGGACAATCTTATGTCAAACTTTTCTCAAAAGCATAAAAAGCTAATCAAAAAACTTAATTTAGATCAAAGAAAAAAAAACAAAAATTTTACTTGGAGGCGTTAAAAAAACTTGAATTAAGATTATGGTCAAAATCAATTACAAATTACTAAAAGCGTCAAAAATGCAAATTTGAGGTCTTGGGGAAATTTAGATTCATATATATTTCAAAAAACAAAAAAATTACAATTTTCAAGTTTTTTGAAAAAGTCAGACTAGGATTAAAGCCAGAATACTTGAAAAATTACTCAATGAGGGTAAATATACAAATTTAGAGGCTTTGAAAAAAAAATCAAATTAAGATTGCGGTTAAAATCAGTTAAGAATTAATCAAACTGTCTAAAAAATCAGATTAAAAGTTTCTAGCCAAATTCACGTTAGGATAGTAGGAAATTTGGTGTCTTTCAAAAAATTTGCAGTAGAATTAGGGATAAAATTGCTTAAAAGTAACTCATTTCATCAAAAAAATTATAACAGTTTTGGTATGTTTTGAAGAACATATGGCTTTATTTTGGAAAATTAGAAAATTATTAAATATCTTGGAAACGGCTTGATACCCAAAAACAAATGTATTAGACTACTATGTTTGTTGGAAGAAAATGAGTTGGGTACGCAGAAACTTTGCGATCGATTTTGGAAAATGAAAAATTGTGTAAATATCTCGAGAATAGTTCGAGGTTTCAAAACTTGGACTGAACTTTTGTATTAATTGAAAATAATTATAAATGGCTAACTGTAAATGACTATAAAAGCGAAAAGATCAGTAATTTTCTCAAAATAATTTCTATTCGAAATTTGTTTTTATTTAAATTGTAAGCGATAATTATGTAACACAAATTTTGGAGGATCGATAACAACTACCAAAATCACTAAAAGCGTCAAAGATGCAAATTTTAAGCCTTGGATACATTTAGATTAGAATTAGACTGATTTTTTTGGAAAAACTTATTTTACTTAAAAATAACAATTATTATGTTTTTTTTTGCAAAAGTCAGGCTAAGATTGTTGCCAAAATATCTGAAAAATTACTTAAAGTGTGAAAGAATACAAATTGGAGTGTTTGGCAATGTTCAAATTATTTTAAAAATAAAGTTAAAATATTTCAACAAAATTAACATTGAGATAGAAATAAAAATTAAGTTAAAAAAGTCGAAAAAAAAAACTAAAAATATTATCCAAAATTTGCAGGGAAAGAAATAAATTTCAAATATTTCTAGTTTTGTGCCAAATTTTCCTAATTACAATATGTATTATAAATGAGTATAAATTCCAATTGGACAGTCCGTAAAAAAATTTTACCTAAAAATAACAATTTTTATGTTTTATTGCAAAAGTCAGGCTAAGATTAATATATTTTATTAATATTAGATACGTGAAAAATTACTTAAAGTGTGAAAGAATACAAACTTGGAGTGTTTGGCAAAGTTCAAATTATTTTAAAAATAAAGTTAAAATATTTCAACAAAATTAACATTGAGTTAGAAATAAAAATGAAGTTAAAAAAGTCGAAAACAAATACTTAAAATATTATCCAAAATTTGCAGGGAAAGGAATAAATTTCAAATATTTCTAGTTTTGTGCCAAATTTTCCTTATTACAATATGTATTATAAATTAGTATAAATTCCAATTGGACAATCTTATGTCAAACTTTTCTTAAAAGCATAAAAAGCTAATCAAAAAACTTAATTTAGATCAAAGAAAAAAAACAAAAATTTTGCTTGGAGGCGTTAAAAAAACTTGAATTAAGATTATGGTCAAAATCAATTACAAATTACTAAAAGCGTCAAAAATGCAAATTTGAGGTCTTGGGGAAATTTAGAATCATATATATTTCAAAAAACAAAAAAATTACAATTTTCAAGTTTTTTGAAAAAGTCAGACTAGGATTAAAGCCAGAATACTTGAAAAATTACTCAATGAGAGTAAATATACAAATTTAGAGGCTTTGAAAAAAAATCAAATTAAGATTGCGGTTAAAATCAGTTAAGAATTAATCAAACTGTATAAAAAATCAGTTTAAAAGTTTCTAGCCAAATTCACGTTAGGATAGTAGGAAATTTGGTGTCTTTCAAAAAATTTGCAGTAGAATTAGGGATAAAATTGCTTAAAAGTAACTCATTTCATCAAAAAAATTATAACAGTTTTGGTATGTTTTGAAGAACTCAGGCTAGGATTAAAGTCAAAGAACGTAAATAATGATTCAAGGAGGGTAAATATACAAACTTGGAGGCTTCGAAAAAATTCAAATTAAGATTATGATTAAAATCAGTTAAAAATTTATCAAGCTGTCAAAAAATTCCGATTAAAAGTTTTTAGACAAATTCACGTTAGGATTAATATCAAAATTGGCTAGCAAATTACACGGATTATCTAAAAATGCAAACTTCGTGTCTTTCAAGAAATTTGCAATAGAATTAGGGATAAAATTGTTAAAAGTAACTCATTTCATAAAAAATATGACAACTTTGACATTTTTTGAAAAAGCTATTTAGGCTTAAGGTCAAATTACATAGAGAATGACTCAAAAGGTCTAAAAATACAAATTTGGAAATTTCGAAAAAATTCAAATAAAGGTTATGGCAAAAATTAATTAAAAATGACTAAAAGCGTCAAAAATGCAGAATAAAAGTTTCTAAGCAAATTCAGGTTAGCAATAGAATATAAAAATTGCACAGAGCATCTAAAAATGCAATTTTGAAGTCCTTGGAGAAATTTCGATTAGAATTAGAACTCAAATTTTTCGAAAAAGCCGATTTTACATAAAAATAAAAAAATTTATATTTTTTTGAAAAGGTCAGGCTAGAATAAAAGAAAAATACGTGAAAAATGATTCAAGGAGGGTAAATATACAAATTTGGACGTTCTGAAAAAATTCAAATTAAAATTATGATTAAAATCAGTTAAAAATTAATCAAACTGTAAAAAAATTGCGATTAAAAGTTCCTAGCTAAATTTACGTTAAGATTAATATCAAAACTGGTTAGCAAATTACACGGAGCATCTATAAATGCAAATTTGGTGTCTTTCAAGAAATTTGCAATAGAATTAAAGATAAAATTGTTTAAAACTAACTCATTTCATAAAAAAAATTACAACTTTGACATTTTTTGATAAAGTCAATTTAGGATCAAGGTCAAAATGCATAAAGAATGACTCAAAATGTGTAAAAATACAAATTTGGAAATTTCAAAAAAATTCAAATAAAGGTTATGGCAAAAATCAATTAAAAATATCTAAAAGCGTCAAAAATGCAAAATAAAAGTTTCTAAGCAAATTCAGGTTAGCATTAGGATTGAAAAAATAAACAGAGCGTCGGAAAATGCAATTTTGAAGTCTTTGGAGAAATTTAGAATAGAACTAGAACTGAAATTTTTCGAAAAAAAAAACTCATTTTACATGAAAATAACAATTTTTATATTTTTTTAAAAAGTCAGGCTATGGCTAAAGCCGAAATACGTCAAAATTGATTCAAGGAGGGTAAATATAAAAATTAAGAGGCTTTGAAAAAATTCAAATTATGGTTATGATTATAATCAGTTAAAAATTAAACAAACTGTCAAAAAATTCCGATTGAAAGTTTCCAGCGAAATTCACGTTAAGATTAATATCTAAACGGGTTAGCAAATTACACGGAGCATCTAAAAATGCAAGTTTGGTGTCTTTCAAGAAATTCGCAATAGAATTAGGGATAAAATTGTTTAAACGTAACTCTATTCATCAAAAAAATGTAAACTTTACATTTTTTGAAAAAGTCAGCTTAGGATTAAGGTCAAAATATACAGAGAATGCACTCAAAGTGTGCAAAAATAAAAATTTGGATATTTCGAAAAAATTCAAATAAAGATTATGACAAAAATCAATTAAAAATTACTAAAAGCGTCAAAAATGCAAAATAACACAAAAGCGTCAAAAATGCAGAATAACACAAAAGTCAGCTTAGGATTAAGGTCAAAATATATAGAGATTGCACTCAAACTGTGTAAAAAAAAATTTGGATATTTAAAAAAATTCAAATAAAGTTTTTAGCAAAAATTAATTAAGAATTACTAAAAGCGACAAAAATGCAGAATAAAAGTTTCTAAGCAAATTCAAGTTGGCATTAGGATTTAATAACTTTACAGAGCGTCTGAAAATGCAAATTTTGAAGTCTGTTTAGAAATTTAGAATAGAATTAAAAATAAAATTTTTCGAAAAAAAACTCATTTGGCATAACAATAACAGTTTTTATATTTGTTGAAAACTCAGGCTAGGATAAAAGCCAAAATACGTGAAAAATGATTCAAAGAAGATAAATATACAAATTTAGAGGCTTTGAAACAATTCAAATTAAAATTATGATTAAAATCAGTTAAAAATTAATCAAACTGTCAAAAAATTCCGATTAAAAGTTCTTAGCCAAATTCACGTTAAAATTAATATCTAAATTGGTTAGCAAATTACACGGAGCATCTAAAAATGCGAATTTGGTGTCTTTCAAGAAATTCGCAATAGAATTAGGGATAAAATTGTTTAAACGTAACTCTATTCATCAAAAAAATGTAAACTTTACATTTTTTGAAAAAGTCAGCTTAGGATTAAGGTCAAAATATACAGAGAATGCAGTCAAAGTGTGTAAAAATACAAATTTGGAAATTTCGAAAAAATTCAAATAAAGGTTATGGCAAAAATAAATTTAAAATTACTAAAAGCGTCAGAAATGCAGAATAAAAGTTTCTAAGCAAATTCAGGTTAGCAATAGAATTTTAGCAATAGAACAGAGCATCTAAAAATGCATCTTTAAAGTCCTTGGAGAAATTTAGATTAGAATTAGAACTCAAATTTTTCGAAAAAACTAATTTTACATAAAAATAAAAAAAATTATATTTTTTTGAAAAGGTCAGGCTAGAATAAAAGAAAAATACGTGAAAAATGATTCAAGGAGGGTAAATATACAAATTTGGACGTTCTGAAAAAATTCAAATTAAAATTATAATTAAAATCAGTTAAAAATTAATCAAACTGTAAAAAAATTGCGATTAAAAGTTCCTAGCTAAATTTACGTTAAGATTAATATCAAAACTGGTTAGCAAATTACACGGAGCATCTAAAAATGCAAATTTGGTGTCTTTCAAGAAATTTGCAATAGAATTAGAGATAAAATTGTTTAAAAGTAATTCATTTCATAAAAAAATTACAACTTTGACATTTTTTGAAAAAGTCAATTTAGGATTAAGGTCAAAATTCATAAAGAATGACTCAAAATGTGTAAAAATACAATACAAATTTGGAAATTTCAAAAAAATTCAAATAAAGGTTATGGCAAAAATCAATTAAAAATAACTAAAAGCGTCAAAAATGCAAAATGAAAGTTTGTAAGCAAATTCAGGTTAGCATTAGGATTGAAAAAATACACAAAACGTCGGAAAATGCAATTTTGAAGTCTTTGGAGAAATTTAGAATAGAACTAGAACTGAAATTTTTCGAAAACAAAAACTCATTTTACATAAAATAACAACTTTTATATTTTTTGAAAAAGTCAGGCTATGGTTAAAGTCGAAATACGTCAAACTTGATTCAAGGAGGGTAAATATACAAATTTAGAGGCTTTGAAAAAATTCAAATTAAGGTTATGATTAAAATCAGTTAAAAATGAAACAAACTGTCAAAAAATTCCGATTAAAAGTTTCTAGCCAAATTCACGTTAAAATTAATATCTAAACTGGTTAGCAAATTACACGGAGCATCTAAAAATGCAAATTTGGTGTCTTTCAAGAAATTCGCAATAGAATTACGGATAAAATTGTTTAAACGTAACTCATTTCATCAACAAAATGACAACTATACATTTTTTGACAAAGTCAGGTAGGTCAGTAGATTAAGGTCAAAATATACAGAGAATGCACTCAAAGTGTGTAAAAATAAAAATTTTGATATTGAGAAAAAATTCAAATAAAGATTATGGCAAAAATCAATTAAAAATTACTAAAAGCGTCAAAAATGCAGAATAAAAGTTTCTAAGCAAATTCAGGTTAGCATTAGGATTTAATAAGTACAGAGCGTCTGAAAATGCAAATTTTAAAGTCTTTTTAGAAATTTAGAATAGAATTAGAAATGAAATTTTTCGAAAAAAAAACTCATTTGACATAAAAATAACAGTTTTTATATTTTTTGAAAAACTCAGGATGAAAGCCGAAATGCGTGAAAAATGATTCAAAGAAGATAAATATACACATTTGGTGTCTTTGAAAAAATTCAAAATAAGATTAGTCTTAAAATCAGTTAAAAAGTAATCAAATTGTCAAAAAAATCCGACTAAAAGTTCCTAGCCAAACTCACGTTAAGATTAATATCAAAACTGGTTAGCAAATTACACGGAGCATCTAAAAATGCAAATTTGGTGTCTTCCAAGAAATTTGCAATAGAATTAGGGATAAAATTGTTTGAAAGTAACTCATTCCATCAAAAAAATGTACAATTTTGACATTTTTTGAAAAAGTCAATTTAGGATTAAGGTCAAAATTCATAAAGAATGACTCAAAATGTGTAAAAATACAATACAAATTTGGAAATTTCAAAAAAATTCAAATAAAGGTTATGGCAAAAATCAATTAAAAATAACTAAAAGCGTCAAAAATGCAAAATGAAAGTTTGTAAGCAAATTCAGGTTAGCATTAGGATTGAAAAAATACACAAAACGTCGGAAAATGCAATTTTGAAGTCTTTGGAGAAATTTAGAATAGAACTAGAACTGAAATTTTTCGAAAAAAAAAACTTATTTTACATAAAATAACAACTTTTATATTTTTTGAAAAAGTCAGGCTATGGTTAAAGTCGAAATACGTCAAACTTGATTCAAGGAGGGTAAATATACAAATTTAGAGGCTTTGAAAAAATTCAATTTAAGGTTATGATTAAAATCAGTTAAAAATGAAACAAACTGTCAAAAAATCCCGATTAAAAGTTTCTAGCCAAATTCACGTTAAGATTAATATCTAAACTGGTTAGCAAATTACACTGAGCATCTAAAAATGCAAATTTGGTGTCTTTCAAGAAATTCGCAATAGAATTACGGATAAAATTGTTTAAACGTAACTCATTTCATCAACAAAATGACAACTTTACATTTTTTGAAAAAGTCAGGTAGGTCAGTAGATTAAGGTCAAAATATACAGAGAATGCACTCAAAGTGTGTAAAAATAAAAATTTTGATATTTAGAAAAAATTCAAATAAAGATTATGGCAAAAATCAATTAAAAATTACTAAAAGCGTCAAAAATGCAGAATAAAAGTTTCTAAGCAAATTCAGGTTAGCATTAGGATTTAATAACTACAGAGCGTCTGAAAATGCAAATTTTAAAGTCTTTTTAGAAATTTAGAATAGAATTAGAAATGAAATTTTTCGAAAAAAAAAACTCATTTGACATAAAAATAACAGTTTTTATATTTTTTGAAAAACTCAGGATGAAAGCCGAAATACGTGAAAAATGATTCAAAGAAGATAAATATACACATTTGGTGTCTTTGAAAAAATTCAAAATAAGATTAGTCTTAAAATCAGTTAAAAAGTAATCAAATTGTCAAAAAAAATCCGACTAAAAGTTTCTAGCCAAATTCACGTTAAGATTAATATCAAAACTGGTTGGCAAATTACACGGAGCATCTAAAAATGCAAATTTGGTGTCTTCCAAGAAATTTGCAATAGAATTAGGGATAAAATTGTTTGAAAGTAACTCATTCCATCAAAAAAATTTACAATTTTGACATTTTTTAAAAAAGTCAGCTTAGGATTAAGGTCAAAATTTATAGAGAATGCACTCAAAGGGTGTAAAAATAAAAATTTGGATATTTCGAAAAAATTCAAATAAAGTTTATGGCAAAAATCAATTAAAAATTACTAAAAGCGTCAAAACGCAGAATAAAAGTTTCTAAGCAAATTCAGGTTAGCATTAGGATTTAAAAATTACACAGAGTGTCTGAAAATGCAGTTTTGAAGTCTTTGGAGAAATTTAGAATAGAATTTGAACTAAAATTTTTCAAAAAAACTAATTTTACATAAAACTAACAGTTTTTATATGTTTTGAAAAACTCAGGCTAGGATTAAAGCCAAAATGCGTGAAAAATGATTCAAATAAAGTAAATATACAAATTTGGAGGCTTAAAAAATTCAAATTAAGATTATTATTAAAATCAGTTAAAAAATAATCAAACTGTCAAAAAATTCCGATCAAAAGTGTCTAGCCAAATACACGTAACGATTAATATCAAAACTCATTAGCACATTACACAGAGCATCTAAAAATGCAATTTTGGTGTCTATCAAGAAACTTGCAATAGAATTAGGGATAAAATTGTTTAAACGTAACTCATTTCATCAAGAAAATGACAACTTTGACATTTTTTGAAAAAGTCAAGTTAGGATTAAGGTCAAAATACATACTCAAAGTCTGTAAAAATGCAAATTTAGAAATTTCGAAAAAAATTAAATAAAGGTTATGGCAAGTCAATTAAAAATTACTAAAAGCGTCAAAACGCAGAATAAAAGTTTCTAAGCAAATTCACGTTAGCATTAGGATTTAAAAATTACACAGAGCATCTGAAAATGCAAATTTGAAGTCTTTGGAGGAATTTGTATTAGAGTTAGAACAAAAATTGTTTGAAAAGAACTCATTTTACCCTAAAAATTAATATTTTAGTTTTTTTTCAAAAAGTCAGGCTAGGATAAGGCCAAATTACGTGAAAAATTACTTAAAGTGTAAGAATACAAGTGTTGAGTGTTTTATTATTAACAATATTTCAACAAAATTAATATTAAGTAAAAAAACTAGAGAAAACTAGAAGAGGAAAAGTGGAAAAAACCTGGAAAAAAATTATCGAAAATTGACAGGTATAAAAATAATTTATAATATTTCCAGTTTTGCACCAAATTTCTCTTATTACAATATGTATCACAAACTAGCATACATTGCAATTGGTCAGTCCTTATATCAATTTGGGTCAAATATCTCTCAAAAGATTGAAAACCAATATCTTCTTTTCGATCTAAAAATCCAATTTAGATCGAAGAAAAAAATAACAGAACAAAACATTTCAACTCAATAAAAAGTCGAATTTAGATCAATGACAACAAATATATGAGAAAAAAAACAAATATTCAGAAAACGTGACAGAATAATAATATAAAAAATATTATTACAAAAAGTGCATTAAAAACCTTTTTTAGAACAGAGTAAAAAATTGAGTTCTTCTATACATACCCGTTTGATCTCTGAACTGAGAGTTGTGACTCAAGAAACCTGCTAGCAGTTATCGGTTCTGGAAAGAAAAAAATCTTCAATTAGTAATTTAGTCCTGCACTACATGTATATCCACATTAAACTTTTATAAATACAATTTGTTAATAGAATAGAAAGTATGTCGTATATTTCAATTAGCCCCAATCCTAACTGACTCAAATTACTTTTCAATTAGCCCTAATTGTTGAAGTCGGGACATCTGAAGGAATAAGGAATTCCTGCCATGTGGCTTCAGTATCAGTGATCTTAAAAGAAAAAGGACTCTTCTACATTATAATTTTCTATTACTTCTTGAGTATACTAATAAAACTAACAAAGTGGGAAAATTCCACATCTGAAATGTTTTCTAAAATCGCCAGTAAACGACGATTTAGAGGCAATAAATCTGCTTTATGTTTTCAGGAAACAATTTCAGTTAAATAGACTGTACCCGGCGTTTAACAAATCGTCCAATTTCTCCCCCATTTTTGTGACACAAATTAACAAAATTGGTCATAAATTTGAAACGGGAATTAACTGACTTTGTCCATTACAGAGGAACGTGGGACGTAAATCCTTTAAGAAAGTTTTTTAATTGATATGATGTCCAGAGAATAATCTCTGAGACTCTCTCTCTAAGAAAAAAGGCGACCTTAATTAGGGCTTCCTGGGGTACCACTAGTTAATCTAAGAGATTTATAATATTCAAAGCCTTAAAATGTAAATATATATACTCCTTCGATGGTGTGTATAGCCTACGCCTTTTAGCCTACACTGGCGCCTTGTCTGATAGACCAAAGTTTATCTCGTATAAAGATAATAGTACCCAATACTACTATGAATGAATGGGTGTATAACACGAGCCTTATCTCGCCATTCATCAGCACCTATAGCTATTAGTTTCAACGGCAAAATTATACTCTCTAATAAGACGGGTTGCCTTATGCTATTATGGCTCACGTGTTTTAATGAAACCGATAAGTGCCGGTAAAAAAAGTGAAGCACGTTGTATGTTTAAGGTACTATCTAGCGCGTGCACTAAACGAGGCGACTGACATTATCGAAAAGGTAGTTCAAAAATTATATAATAATTTGCTTGATAAGAAAACTACACTATCGATTATCTGATAGATGCTTGTTATGAAATGATATGTACCTGCCCTATGATTTTCTGTTCTGATTGATAGTCAATGAAAAAGCTGGAGAGTCCTGAAGTGTCAGGTTCATTGAACTATGTACCACGTGTTTATACGCCTTCTAGGAGGCTATGAATTTTTACGAATCAAAGTAAAATGCACTTTCGTTCTTTTATACTTTTCTTTTCACATTTCACCACGAACTAGATGACATTTTAAAATGAAAATCCCAACGTCACAAAATTTTCTCGAGCGACTACCTCATTTAAATCAATTTTATTTCATGGACATAAAACTAAATCAATGGTTTATTACTGTCGTTATTGATGACCCCCCCCCAATGTTAAGCCACTTAGGATCTAAATTATTCTCTCTTAATCGTCGATACTTTGATAGCAAAATAAAAGAGCTGGAAGTGGACTATATAGTTAATTTTTATTTCACCAATGTGCCTTGTACTTAAACTACATTTCTAGTTGTATCTAAAAACAACCATAATCTCTAGAACAGTTAGGATTTTAAAATAATAGGACAAAAAATAATGAGTGAAACAGAGAAAGACTTATGGAGAAGAGAAGGTTTAAAAGAGAGATGCATATATTTTTTTTAATAATGCGAAAGGCGCTTTATACAATAATTGTTAAAACAGGTTATATCTAGCTAACTTAGGTTAGTTCAGGTTACTTGCTTTCAGCTCTTTTGAAAAAATATCTCGCAAGAAAAAAGTCTTCGAAACCGTTTTTAAGTAATAATAAGTGGGATAGGGAAAGACTCATGGAGAAAACAGCATTTAAAAGAGAGATGCATAGATTTTTTCCATTAGTGCAAAAATTGGGCCCGCAAGGGCCCACCTCTAGATAATTGTTAGAACAGGTTATACCTAATTAACTTAGGTTAGTTCAGGTTACTTGCGTTCAGCTCTTTTAAAAAAGGCAAAAATTACAAAAAATATCTCGCAAGAAAAAATAATAATGAGTGGGATTGAGAAAGATTTATGGAGAAGACAGCATTTAAAAGAGAGATGCATATTGATATAATATATGATGATTTTTGCATTGGTGCGAACCTTTATATAATTGTTAGAACAGGTTATATCTAGTTAACTTAAGTTAGTTCAGGTTACTTGCTTTCAGCTCTTTTGAAAAGCCAAAAGTTACAAAAAAATGTCTCGCAAGAAAAAACAGTTTTCGAAACCGTTTTTAAGTAATAATGAGTGGGATAGAGAAAGATTTATAGAGAAGACAGCATTTAAAAGAGAGATGTATAGATATTTTTGCCATTAGTGCGAAAAGTGGGCCCGTAAGAGCCCACCTTTATATAATTGTTAGAACCGGTTATATCGAATTTACTTAGGTTAGTTGAGGATACTTGCTTTGACCTCTTTTGGAAAAATAAAAAATTACAAATTAATATGTCGCAAGAAAAAAAAGTTTTCGAAATAGTTTTTAAGTAATAATGAGTGGGATAGAGAAAGAGTTATGGAGAAGACAGAGTTTAAAAGAGATGCATATATTATTTTAACATGAGTGCAAAAAGTGGGCCCGCAAGGGCCCACCTTTATATAATTGTTAGAACAGGTTATATCTAGTTAAATTAGGTTAGTTCAGGTTACTTGCTTTAAGCTCTTTTAGAAAAGCCAAAAATTACAAAAAAATATCTCGCAAGAAAAAAGTCTTCGAAACCGTTTTTAAGTAATAATAAGTGGGATAGGGAAAGACTTATGGAGAAAACAGCATTTAAAAGAGAGATGCATAGATTTTTTTCCATTAGTGCAAAAATTGGGCCCGCAAGGGCCCACCTCTAGATAATTGTTAGAACAGGTTATACCTAATTAACTTAGGTTAGTTCAGGTTACTTGCGTTCAGCTCTTTTAAAAAAGACAAAAATTACAAAAAATATCTCGCAAGAAAAAATAATAATGAGTGGGATTGAGAAAGATTTATGGAGAAGACAGCATTTAAAAGAGAGATGCATATTGATATAATATATGATGATTTTTTGCATTGGTGCGAACCTTTATATAATTGTCAGAACAGGTTATATCTAGTTAACTTAAGTTAGTTCAGGTTACTTGCTTTCAGCTCTTTTGAAAAGCCAAAAGTTACAAAAAAATGTCTCGCAAGAAAAAACAGTTTTCGAAACCGTTTTTAAGTAATAATGAGTGGGATAGAGAAAGATTTATAGAGAAGACAGCATTTAAAAGAGAGATGTATAGATATTTTTGCCATTAGTGCGAAAAGTGGGCCCGTAAGAGCCCACCTTTATATAATTGTTAGAACAGGTTATATCGAATTTACTTAGGTTAGTTGAGGATACTTGCTTTGACCTCTTTTGGAAAAATAAAAAATTACAAATAAATATGTCGCAAGAAAAAAAAGTTTTCGAAATAGTTTTTAAGTAATAATGAGTGGGATAGAGAAGAGTTATGGAGAAGACAGAGTTTAAAAGAGATGCATATATTATTTTAACATGAGTGCAAAAAGTGGGCCCGCAAGGGCCCACCTTTATATAATTGTTAGAACAGGTTATATCTAGTTAAATTAGGTTAGTTCAGGTTACTTGCTTTTAGCTCTTTTAGAAAAGCCGAAAATTACAAAAAAATATCTCGCAAGAAAAAAGTCTTCGAAACCGTTTTTAAGTAATAATAAGTGGGATAGGGAAAGACTTATGGAGAAAACAGCATTTAAAAGAGAGATGCATAGATTTTTTTCCATTAGTGCAAAAATTGGGCCCGCAAGGGCCCACCTCTAGATAATTGTTAGAACAGGTTATACCTAATTAACTTAGGTTAGTTCAGGTTACTTGCGTTCAGCTCTTTTAAAAAAGGCAAAAATTACAAAAAATATCTCGCAAGAAAAAATAATAATGAGTGGGATTGAGAAAGATTTATGGAGAAGACAGCATTTAAAAGAGAGATGCATATTCATATAATATATGATGATTTTTTTGCATTGGTGCGAACCTTTATATAATTGTTAGAACAGGTTATATCTAGTTAACTTAAGTTAGTTCAGGTTACTTGCTTTCAGCTCCTTTGAAAAGCCAAAAGTTACAAAAAAATGTCTCGCAAGAAAAAACAGTTTTCGAAACCGTTTTTAAGTAATAATGAGTGGGATAGAGAAAGATTTATAGAGAAGACAGCATTTAAAAGAGAGATGTATAGATATTTTTGCCATTAGTGTGAAAAGTGGGCCCGTAAGAGCCCACCTTTATATAATTATTAGAACAGGTTATATCGAATTTACTTAGGTTAGATGAGGATACTTGCTTTGACCTCTTTTGGAAAAACAAAAAATTACAAATAAATATGTCGCAAGAAAAAAAGTTTTCGAAATAGTTTTTAAGTAATAATGAGTGGGATAGAGAAAGAGTTATGGAGAAGACAGAGTTTAAAAGAGATGCATATATTATTTTAACATGAGTGCAAAAAGTGGGCCCGCAAGGGCCCACCTTTATATAATTGTTAGAAAATTTTAGGTTATATCTAGTTAAATTAGGTTAGTTCAGGTTACTTGCTTTTAGCTCTTTTAGAAAAGCCAAAAATTACAAAAAAATATCTCACAAGAAAAACAGTTTTCGAAACCGTTTTTAAGTACTAATGAGTGGGACAGAGAAAGATTTATGGAGAAGACAGCATTTAAAAGAGAGATGCATAGATTTTTTTTTCACTATTGCGAAAAGTGGTCCCGCAACGTCCTTTCTGATGGGACTGTATATAAGAAAAAGTAAAGCACAATTATGGCCTAAATGTAGACAAAAAAAATCAAAAAATTTATAAAAAGATAATCTTAGTAGTAACTAAAAGTAGGAAACAATAATGAACGACGATAACGGTGTTATCGAAAATAGAATACAGTCGAAGCGAGACAAAAAAAGCCCATAGGGTTTGGAAGTAAACAAATCATACAAAAAAAAAACACAGAACAATGAAAAAGGCCCAAGAGACCTGAAAGTCTTCAAACTGAAAACTGAAAAAAAAACAAAGCAATAATTTAATGAAATAAAGTATAAAAAAAAATTTATCATAATGTCCGAAAATGGCCTAAAAGGCGACAAAGAAAAAGTAATATACCGAATAATAAAAACGTAATTTAATAGAAAAAAAGTAGCAAGCGATTAAACAAGAAGATAAAAGTTTTATTGGAAAGCAGAATACAGTCCAAGCGAGACAAAAAAAGCTCAAAAGGTTTAAAAGTAAAAAAAAACAGAATAATGGAAAAAATAACAAAACATAAATAGACGAAGGTAATAGTTTTATTAGAAACTGCAATGCAAACGAGACAAAAAGATCTGAAAAGTTAGAAAGTACAGAAAAAAAACTGAGAATAATGTAAAAAATAATTAAATGAAAGAATATCTAGTTAACTTTATATGATTGTTAGAACAGGTTATATCTAGATAACTTAGGTTAGTTCGGGTTACTTACTTTCAAATCTTTTGGAAAAGCCAAAAATTACAAAAAATATCTCGCAAGAAAAAAACAGCTTTCGAATCAGTTTTTAAGTAATAATGAGTGGGATAGAGAAAGATTTATGAAGAAGACAGCATTTAAGAGAAAGATGCATAGATTTTTTTTCCATTAATACGAAAAGTGGGCCCATTTTTCGCAGGCCATCTTTATATAATTGTTGAAGAGATTAGTTCAGGTTGGCTCAATAATGAAAAAAGATAACAGTCCCATCAGAAAGTAGAATACAATGGGATCGAGACGCAAAAGCCCAAAAGACATAAATCTATAAGAAAAAGTAGATCACAATTATGGCCTAAATGGAGACAAAAAAAATATAAAAACATAGTTTAAGTAGTAACTAAAAGTAGCAAACAATAATGAACGACGATAACAGTTTTATCGAAAATAGAATACAGTCGAAACGAGACAAAAAAAGCCCAAAGGGTTTGAAAGTAAATAAAAATCAAACAAAAAAAATCAACACACAGAACAATGAAAAAGGGCCTAAACTGAAATAAAAGTAAAACAATAATTTAATGAAGTAAAGTATAGAAAAAAGAACAATTTTATCGTAATGTCCAAAAATGACCTGAAAATCGACCAAGAAAAAGAAATACACGCAATAATAAAAACATAATTTAATAGGAAAAAAGTAGCAAACGATTAAACAAGATACAAGTTTTATTGCAAAGTGCAATGCAAACGAGACAAAAAGACCTAAACAGCCAGAAAGTACAGAAACAAAAAAAAAACTGAGAATAATGTAAAAAATAATTAAATGAAAGAATATCTACTTAACTTGATATGATTGTTAGAACAGGTTATATCTAGTTAACTTAGGTTAGTTCAGGTTACTTGCTTTCAGCTTGTTTGGAAAAGCCAAAAATTACAAAAAAAACTATCTCGCAAGAAAAAACCGTTTTTGAAATACTTGTTAAGTAATAATGAGTGGGATAAAGAAAGACTTATGGAGAAGAGACCGTTTAAAAGAGTGATGCATAGATTTTTTTTCCACTAGTGCCAAGGGTCCACCTTTATATAATTGTTAGAATATCTTAATAGTTAACTTAGGTTAGTTCAGGTTACTTGCTTTCAGCTCCTTTGGAAAAGTAAAAAATTACAAAAAATATTTCGCAAAAAAAAAATTGTTTTTAAAACCGTTTTTAAGTAATAATGAATGAGACAGAGAAAGGCTTATAGAGAAGACAGCGTTTAAAAGAGAGATGCATACTTGCAACTGATTATAGTTTTGCTATATGTAAGTAAACTTAGGTTTTTAGTAAACCTACATCCTCTCTTCAACTCTTATATTTGTAATACTTTATTGTCACGTTTTTTCAAGTAAAATTTCTCTATTTCTCTAAATTTGACCGCCCGGGTTTTTTGATCCCCTTTGCCTATAGGTAGGATCGCCCCTGGTCAACATGTGAACAAAAATATTTATCTTTCTTTATTACTTTATCAAAAAATGACGATTGATACACTTCACTCTCACTAGGGATGAGCGACTGTCCTTTCACTAGGGCTGGGCGACTGCCCAAACACCCCATAAACAGAAACCTTTGGCTGGTATATCCAGCCTACTTTCTTGCTTTTAAATTCTGAATATTTGCTTCTTTCAGGTTTGTCGACTTCTTCAAAATGGGACTGATTTCAGGTTACAGTGTATCTTATGTAAAGTGATGAAATCTGAAACTTAAATATAATAAATATAAAAATATACGATTAAACAACAAAACAAAATTGCAAGTTCTACGAAACATTTCGTTTTGTCTGAACTCGTTGACCCAAAATTCCAATAATCACATTTATCTCGACATTTTGAGTGCAACTGCGAATATGAACTCACTTTAGTTTAAGTGTTAAATGATCGTCTTTTCGATAAGCATTTCCCCTATAAAGTGGCACACGGACGTCTTCTTGCGCTGGAAATAGATATTCGGTTCCAACAGAGCAAGAGTCCCAGACTTCAAAAATGCTTTTTATTACACTTGGCGCCTCCGATTGCATGTCTAATAGAGATGATTTTTGAACTATAATTATTTATTCAAATCGATTTAGTATCTTTCCAATATGATTTTAATTAAAGGCACTTACGTGGCGTATGGTTTAATCCAGCGGCAGACACAAGAGTTAGGAGTTAACCCAATTCTTTTTGAAACATTCTGCAATGACTTACATTGGTTTATACTGTGTAGGCAGCAAAACAAAATGATTCGAATATCCCGCCATTTAGAATAGTCATAACAGGTCATTGGTTGACAGCTGACTTGACTAATACTAATGACATTGATCAACCTTTTATGACATTTTCAACTTTAATTGTTTTTATCTCAGACCTACTGTTCTAATTCCATGGCCTACTTGAGAACTTTTTTAAATGAACGCACGTTATTATGAGACGAGACAAAAAGCCCAGTGGATACGAAACAAAGAGCAGGAAAAATAAATCAATAAGAATAATCACAATGAGAAAAAAAAGAGCCTAAAAAGCCGGAAAATCGACAAATTAAAAAAAACGATTAAGAATAATTTAATAGAAAAAGAAAAATCAGAAAAAAACATTTTTATAGGAAAGTAGAATACAATCAAACAAAGCAAAAAGCTCAGATAACCTGAATGTAGAAAAACATAGCGGACAATTATGAAAAAAGATAACAGACCTATCGGAAAGTAGAATACAATGGGAACGAGACTCAAAGGTCCAAAAATAATAAATCAATAAGAAAAAGTAGATCACAATTATGGCCTAAATGTAGACTAAAAAAAAAAACAGGAAATAATTAAAATATAATTTAAGTAGTAACTAAAAGTAGCAGACAATGATGAACGACAATAATGATTTTATCAAAGAAAAATAGAATACAGTCGAAAGGAGACAAAAAAAAAGTGTTTGAAAGTAGACAAATCAAACAGAAAAACAAAGCACAAAACAATGAAAAAGAGCCATAAGGCCTGAAAGTCTTCAAACTGAAAAACAAACAAAATAATAATTTAATGGAAAAAAAAGTATAGAAAAAATAACAATTTTACCGTAAAGTAGTAAGAGCAGAAAAAATATAAAATAGGAAAAATAGTGGACAATTATGGAAAAAGATAACAGTCTCATAAAAAAGTAGAATACAATCAGAATCAGACAAAAAAGCCCAAAATAGCCTGAAAGTCCTAAACGCTTGAAAGAAAAAAAAACAAACAAAAAATAATGGAAAAAAATAGAAAAAGATTTGGATAGAGGTAGTTATTAGTGTATCGGAAATCTCAATACAAACAAGATAAAAAGACCTAAAAAGCTAGAAAGTAGAAAAAAAAAAAAAACAGAGAATAATGTAAAAATAATTTAAGGAAAGAAAGAAGCAGCAAAAGACTACAAAAGAAATGAACAGTCTATAGGAAAGTAAAAGGCAATTATAACGAGAAAAAAAGTTTGAAATGCCTGAGAGTCGACAGGCGAACTGAAAAAAAACAAAACGTGGTACAATGGAAAAATAATTTATTGAAAAAGAGTAACGGACGAATATAAAAAAAACAGTTCTATCGGAAAGTAGGATACAGTGGAAATGAGACAAAAGGGCCCAAAAAGCCTGGGAGTAGACAAGTTAAAAGAAAAACACTCAATAATAGAATAATAAATAAATGGGAAAAAGTAGCAGACGATTTTGGAAAAAAATTACAGTTTTATCAACGAGACAAAAACCCCAAAGAATACAAAATAAACAGCAGGAAAAAACAATAGGAATAATGAAAGCGAGAAAAAAAGGCCTAAAAGAAGAATATTTTAATGAAAAAAGAAGAGAAAACAAAACACTTTGATAGGAAAGTAGAATACAATCAAACAAAGCAAAAAGCCCAGATAACCTGAGTGTAGAAAAACCAAAAAAAAAAAACAGAGCATAAAGCACAACATATAAATCAGTAAGAAAAAGTAGCGGACAATTATGAAAGAAGATAACAGTCCTATCAGAGAGTAGTCTACAATGGGAAGGAGACGCAAAGGCCCAAAAGGCATAAGTCAATAAAAAAAATAGAGCACAATTATGGCCTAGCAGACAATAAAGAACGACGACAACGGTTTTATCGAAAAGTAGAATACTTAGTCGAAACGAGACAAAAAAAAACCAAAAGTGTTTGACAATAAACAAAAGACTCAAAAGGCCTGAAAGTTTTCAAACTTGAATTTCAGATATACAATTTTCAAACGTCAAATTACAATAATGTAATTGATAAAAAGTAACAATTTATAACTAAATCGAGGCAAAAAGTCAAAAAGTCAAAGACATAGCAGAAAAAATAAACAATAAGAAAAATATCGGACAATTACGGAAAAAGATAACAGTGTTATCAAAAAGTAGAATACAATCGGAATGAGATAAAAAGGCCCAAAATAGCCTGAAAGTTGATAAACCAAAAAAAAAAGGATATAAACAATAAAAACATAGAATTATAGAAACAAGTAGCAGAAGATTATGCATGAAGATAAAAGTTATATTGGAAAATAGAATAGAGTTAAAATGAGACAAAACCCTAAATGTTTGAAAGAAAAAAAAAGCAAACAAAGAATAATGAAAAAAAAATAGCAAAAAATTTGGATAGGGGAAGTTAATAGCTTATCGGAAAGTGCAAAACAAACAAAACAAAAAGACTTAAAAAGCTAGAAAGAAGAGACACACCAAAACGACACGAAACAGAGAATAATGTAAAAATAATTTAAGGAAAGAACGAAGCAGCAGAACATTACGAAAGAAATTAACAGTCTATGGGAAAGTAAAACGCAATCATAACGAGATAAAGCAAAGTTCAAAATGCCTGAAAGCCGACAGGGAAACTGAAAAAAAAACAAAACGTTAAAAATAGAAAAATAATTTTTGAAAAAAAGTAACGGACGAATATAGAAAATATTACAGTTCTATCGGAAAGTAGGATACAGAGAAAATGAAACAAAAGCGCCCAAAAAGCATGAGAGTAGACTAATCAAAAGAAAAACACTTAATAATAGAACAATAATTTAATGGGAAAAGGCAGCAGACGATTTTGGAAGAAAATTACAGTTTTATCAGAAAGTAGAATACAATTGGAACGAGAAGCAAACGCCCAAAAGGCATAAATCAATAAGAAAAATAAGAGAACAGTTATGGCCTAAGTGCAGATAAAAAAAACACAAAATAATAAAAACATAATTTAAATAGTAACTATAACGGTTTTATCGAAAAGTAGAATACAATCGAAACGAGCCAAAAAAAATCAAAGGGTTTGAAAGTAAACACATAAAACAGAAAAAACGAAATACAGAACAATGAAAAAGACCCGAAAAGTTTGAAAGTCTTCAAACTCAAGAAAAAAAAACAATAATTTAATCGAAAAAAAAGTATAGAAAAAAATAACAATTTTACCGTAAAGTAGAATACATCCAAATCAAAACGAGCAAAAAGCCCAGTTAGCCTAAATGCAGGAAAATCCAAAGAAAACAAAACACAGAGCAGAAAAAATAAACAACACAAAAAACAACGGACAATTATGGAAAAAGATAACAGTCTTATCAAAGAGTAGAATACAATCAGAATGAGACAAAAAGCCCAAAATAGCCTGAAAATCGACAAACCAAAAAAAAAGGGCGCAAAACAATAAAAACATAAAAAAATAGAAAAAAGTAGCAAAAGATTATGCAAGAAGCTAAAAGTTATATTGAAAAGTAGAATACAGCCCAAACGAGACAGAAAAGCCCAAAAAGCGTAAAAGTAAAAAAAAATAAATAAAAGAAACCTTTGAAGTTAAAAGTTTTATCAGAAAATGCAATACAAACGAGACAAGATTATAAACCGAAAAAAAAGAACAGATAATGATGTAAAAATTATTTAAGGAAAGAAAGAAGCAGCAGAATATTACAAAAGAAATTAACAGTCTATGGGAAAGTAAAAGACAATCAAAACAATAAAAAAAGGTTGAAATCCCTAAAAGTCGACAAATGAACTAAAAGAAAAAAAAATAAAAAACGTGGAACAAAAAAAATACTTTATTAGAAAACAGTAACGGACGAATATAGAAAAAAACAGTTTTATCGGAAAGTAGGTTACAGTGGAAACGAGGCAAAAGGGCTCAAGGAGTCTGATAGTAGAAAATCAAAAGAAAACACTCAATAATAGAATAATAATTTAACAGGAAAATAGAATACAATCGAACAAACACCGACGAAGAAACAAAAACCCAAAGAATACAAAATAAATAGCAGGAAAATAAATCAATAAGAATAATCAAAATGATAAAAAAAAGGCCTAAAAGTCCGGAAAATCGACAATTAAAAAAAATCGTGGAAGAATACTTTAATATAAAAAAAATAGAAGAATGAATAGAGAAAAACACTTTTATAAGAAAGTAGATTACAATCAAACAAGGCAAAAAGCGCAGATACCCTGAATGTAGATAAACCCATAGAAAAAACAGAGCACAGAGCAGAACATATAAATCAATAAGAAAAAGTTGAGCACAATTGACAATTATGGCCTAAATGTAGACAAAAAAAAACACAACATAATAAAAACATAGTTTAATGGAATTAATAGAAGAAAAGAAGCAGACGATTATGAACGAAAATATCGGTTTTATCGAAAAGTAGAATACAGTCGAAACGAGACAAAAAAAGCCCAAAGGGTTTGAAAGTAAACAAATCAAACAAAAAAGAACAAAACACAGAAAGCAATAAAAAAGGCCCAAAAGACCTGAAAGTCGTCAAACTGAAAACTGAAAAAAGAAAGTAATTTAATGGAATAAAGTATAGAAAATAACAATTTTATCGTAAAGTCCCAAAATGGAATGAAAGTCGACAAAGCAAAATAAATATACAGAACAATAAAAACATAATTTAATATGAAAAAAGTAGCAGACGATTATACCAGCAGATAAAAGTTATATTGGAAAGTAGACTGCAATCCAAAAATGGAAAAAAATAACAAAATATGGATAGACAAAGTTAATGGTTTTATCGGAAAGTGCAATGCAAACGAGACAAAAAGACCTAAAAAGCCAGAAATTAAAAAAAAAGAGAATAATGTAAAAATAATTTAATGAAAAAATGGAGCAGCAGAAGATTATGAAAGCAATTAACAGTGTATGGGAAAGTAAAAGGCAAACAAAACAAAAAAAATAAATGCCTGAAAGACGACAAATGAACGAAAAAAAAAAACAAAACATAGAATAACGGAAAATAATTTATTGGAAAAAAGTAACGGACGTTATATCGGAAAGTAGAATACAGTCCAAGCGAGACCAAAAAAAAACTCAAAAGCTTTAAAAGGTAAAAAAAAACACAATAATTGAAAAAAAATATGGATAGACGAAGTTAATAGTTTTATTGGAAAGTGCAATACAAGCGAGAAAAAAAGACCTAAAAAGCCAGAAAGTACATCAATAAAAAAAACAGAGAATAATGTAAAAATAATTTAATGAAAGAAAAAAGCAGCAGAAGATTACGAAAGCAATTAAGAGTCTATGGAAAAGTAAAAGGCAATCAAAACAAGAAAGAAAGATTTAAATGCCTGAAAATCGACAGGCGAAAAAAACAAAAAATACAACATAGAATAATGGATAAATAATTTATTGAAAATAACTAACGAACGGCAGTAGGACAGGGAAATTACAGTAGGATGCAGTAGAAACAAAACAAAAGGGCCCAAAAAGCCTAGGAGTAGACAAAGCAAAAGAAAAACCCTCAGAATAATAATTT
The DNA here is from genome assembly GCA_951812265.1 of Taphrorychus bicolor. Classification (NCBI taxonomy): domain Eukaryota; kingdom Metazoa; phylum Arthropoda; class Insecta; order Coleoptera; family Curculionidae; genus Taphrorychus; species Taphrorychus bicolor. The sequence continues at coordinate 21,313,743 of OX638299.1, read as the reverse complement.
AATGGGAAAAACTAGCAGACAATTTTGTAGCAAGATAGAACGGGGCAAAAAGCGCAAAGAATAAAATATAAAGACCAGGAAAAATAAATCAATAGGAACGAGTAACGAACAATTATGAAAGGAGGTAACAGTCTTATCAGAAAGTGGATCAAAACGAGACAAAAAGGCCCTAAAACCTGAAAGTAGACAAACCACAAAAAATACACAAACCAATAAAAACATTAAAAACAAAATGTAATGAAAAAGTAGCAGAGGATTATGGAAGAAGAGTTTTATTGGAGAGTAAAAGGTTTGAAAATAAACAAATCTAACAAAAGAAATACACAACACAAAACACTAGAAACATTATTCATTGTAAAAAACTAACAGATGAATATGGAAGAAGATAACAGTTTTGTCAGAGAGTAGAATACAATTGAAAAGATTCAAAAAGGCCCAAAGAGTCAAAAAAGTATACAAACAAAACAGAAAAGTATTAAATTAATTTAATGGGAAAAGATCGTAACAGATTAGGGAAGAAGTTAACAGTTTTATCGAAAAGTGCAATACAATCGAAACAAAAAGGCTTAAAGGCCAGAAAATAGTCAAATGAAAAGAAAACGAAACACAGAAAAATTGAAAAATGGTTTAATGGAAAAAAGTAGTGAGGGTTTGTGAAAGATTCAACAAAAAGCGGTAAAATTTAGAAAAAAATGTGGAAGGAAATCCTCTACAATTATTTCTAATTGTAGAGGTTATTGTTAAACAAAAGCTAAATTTTAAAGCAGAAAATAGACTTAATAAAGTTCCTCAAATGGAAATTTTTTGCTAATTTAACTGATCTCGGAACTAAAACCATTTTGGAGATAGAAATCCTGCTCGCACTCAAAAAAGTCCTTGAGAATCATGAGATGTTTCGTTTAACATATATCTCATTCATTTATTATCATCATCCATAGTTGACATTTTTATCCCATCTTCTTAACATGTGCTGAAATGAGATATAAAAAAAGGTAAAAAAAGGTAATTAGATGTCAATAATAAGTGAATGAGATATAGATATATAGTAATTGATACACGCTTGAAAAAATTGAACGTTGATGGCTGCAAACAACTGACTTTAAAATTTGTGGCAGTGCAGACAAGCGAAACAATAATTAATTGTTAAGATAAAGTCACATGTGACAATGTCTATGACATAACCACAACATCTGTCATGACCACAATAACTATTAGGGCAAATGGAAAAATTCAGAAGGCTCTTGAGGGAATGGGGCCCCACAAGAGTCCAAGGTTTAAAGTTTTCCAGAACCCTCATGAACCTGTAGATCCCATGGCTCTCATACAACTTTGACCAATAGATGGCACTGTCGTTTGCCACACTGTGGTGATTATAACGGTTAACAATGATTAACTCTACTGAATGCCAAAGAAAGAAAAATCGCCCGGTGTTTGTGTTTTTATTTGAATAATGTTCTGCATGCTAATGTGTTTGACCCTAAACAACATTGAGAACATTGCCAGCAGCAAGGCACAACAATCTGGCCTGACCCCCCTCCCCCCCCCCCTCCCAGAGTACGAAAATAATTTGTCCGGGAAACATTTGCTCCTACGAGGTGCTCTATAGGTTAGGCATCCATAAAGATTACCGTTTCTGTGTCTATGCGACCTACCATGTCCCACACTTGCTCGATAGGAGATAAGTCAGGTGGCCTTGATGGTCATGGTAAAATGATAACATGGTGTTGGTTCATGAAGTCCATCGTTACACATGCCACATGTGTGGTGTGACGTTGTCTTGGTGGAAACCATTTTAAATGGTTAACACTGACTACCTTCTGAATGTATCGAAAGGTTGTCATGTTATCTCCAATGAAGATTAGAGGATGACGTGCTTCCATATGCAATGATACTCTATACCATTACCTCCATGACATGATGAAAATGCGCCCTTATGTTAAACCATTTAGATTAGGATTTTCCACAATTTCAGAAAAAAATTGCACATTTTTAAATGATGAAGTACTTAATCAGTTCAGTTCCAGCTGAAAAGAACTAAAATGGAATTTGCACATACCTATATGACAGAAACTTTCGTGATATCGTGACAACGTTTAAAATAATGAATGCGACTAAGTTCTCTCAGCTCCCCGCGCTCTATTACCTATCCGAGAATAAAAGCCATTCATACCGCCCCCATCCCATGCTTTCCGGCAATTGAAAGCGATTCCCTCAGGACAAACGCGAAGCCCTTGAAGCAATATATTTAATCAGCCCTCTGTTGGGAGCGTCGAGATGTATTATTTCTAAGCCCTTTAAAGGCCTCCAGCCTGAATGGGCACACACATGTTAGAGGCTGGGGAGCAGGATTCCAAGCAAATATTTGGCATACACTGAGTTAATATTAAAGTCTAAGCTTAGACACTAATATTACTGAAACTATGAGGAAGGCAGGTAAAGCTTGGTCAAAGCCATTTTGATAGTGACGTCAGCAACTTGCTGAGTAACTAATTATTATCCAAGTTTATGTAAAAATAGAAAAAAAAAGAAACAGATGATGCAATGCTAGTTTTCTCTCTCTCTCTGAACCAACACTACTTGGTTCGTGTTAATGATGTGCCACTCTCGTCCTTCAAGTCGAAAACAATAGGTAGATCATAAGAAATGCAATAATCTATTATTAGGTCCCGATTGGGGAACGACATCCTTCGTTTAGCGACTTATCTTGATATAAAAAGCCGGATATTCGGGAGGTGATTGATGGGACCGGGCAGGAAGTGCACAAATCACCGTCGCGACGATAGCACGTGACATTAATATGTATGGATTCGGCTTTTTAGTATATAGGTTGTCTTCTTAAAAGTAGAGAGAATACCTGTTAGGTCAAAAATCTCTAAAAGCAAGTCCTAGAGCAATAAGCAAATGCAATTTTGCCTCATGTGTGACATCAGAAATAAACACACACATGTCATCCCATCTCAAGCTTGGTCGACTGCATTAATGCATCTCCATGCTGCGCCCTAATTGCTCTTTGTTATGATCCGGATACGTTTGACAGTATATCGGCCATAAACAAATAATCGTCCGCCATTTTTGTTATTCACCATGTCCATATGGCGTGAATTGTAAAAGATTCATGCGAAACAGGTCAACAGCATTACGCAATCCTTCAGCAGTTTTAACCTAAATAATCGATAATACTCATCATGATGGCCTTTATAATCCATTGGCATGGCACGTTCGTAATATTAAGCCATGCAGGAAATGTTTAAGTTTTGCGTTTTAGCAAAGACTTGGGTCGAAGTCATATGAAGAACTCAAAAACAAAAATAATGAGAATTGAACAACCAATCTTTAAATATAACTCTTTGGAATCTGGAAATTTTGACGTGGTATTCAAAAATACACTGATACACGCAGGGGTTGTCCAAAGGGCATTAAGTTGATTAAGAGTTGTTTAAAGAGAACTATGTATGCATATTAGACCTTTTGAGACGTCTTAAACCGGTTTTCACCCTGATCCTAACCTGCGTTTTTCAAGTCCAAATGTGGATATTTGAACTGTTTAAGTAATTATTAACTCCCTTTGGCGCTGATCCTAACCTGACTTTTTCCAGAAACTTTCAATTTGCATCTTTAAGAGCTTACAGTCCTTTCCAACCCATTTGGCCGTAATCCTAAACTGACTTTCTTAAAAAACTCTAAAATTGCATACTGAGGTATTTTGAGTCAAACTGCACTTATTTTGGTCCAAAAGTGTCAACGAACATCTAACAGAATAATTATTAATTGAACAAGGTCTATTTAGGGTAGTATTTTTCACTTGAGACCACAAGATATCTCGAGAACTAGTAAGGTAAAAGATTTTGTTTCAAGATGATCTTATATTATACAGAAGGTTCTATTTTAGAAAAATATTTCACATATGCGGGGTTGCCCAGAAAAGTGTGACGTCATATAGTGTAATATGTTAAATAGGACATCCTTTATTTTTACTTATCTTGATACACTTTAGAGCTTGTACTGGGATTAATGAAGAGGATTACTTCTTCAGAAAAATAAAAGGATATTTTTTCCACATTTTCACATAAGACCTTTTCCTATATTGTGCATCGTTCTTATTCCTAGCTTGATGATATTGTCAGAACTACACCAATACATTCAATATCAACACACTTTCAAAGCATCCAACTTCGATAGTAGTTTACAACTCTACTAGAAGATAAATGTAGAAAAAAGTCGCCCCCCCCCCCTTTGGACATTTTCAAAAAATCATTTCGAATGAAATTACTCTCTAAAGGGTATTGTTAAAATAATTCGAAGCGATTTTAAAAGTGCGTAAAAATCGATCTCCGGAAATATTGCACCTACGGAACTTCCGATAGTTGGAGGTGGAAGAGGACATCAAGAAGAGGATAAAACAATTGGACTCACTCCCATCGGTCTAGGTGTTCTCAAGTTACAGGCAGTCAAAGTTGAGAATTGAGAAAAAAGTCGTAACCCCCCCCCCCCCCGCAATTGGACTTTTTCAAAAAAAAATTGGAAATTTTTTTTTTGCTGTTTTTGATCGGAATGGCTCGTTTGCAATCCCCTCAGAACGTAACAAACTCAATTCGAATGAAATTCACCTCTAAAGACGTTTTTTTAAAAATACGCGATTCTAAAAGTGCCAAAAAATCGATCTCCCAACGGGTCTATTTTTAAAAATATTGTACCTACGGAGCTTCCGATGGTGGGAGGTGAAAGAGGACATCAAGAAGAGGCCAAACGGTTGGATTCGCTCCAATCGGCCCAGGCGATCTCAAGTTACAGGCGGTCAAATTTGAGAAATGTGAAAAAAGTCGTAATAGCCCTCCATTTGGACTCAAGTCTTAGTGACATGAGACCAATTATCACTAAATTAGTGTCTTGCTGGTTACTTCAAAATTTCTTGCAGTGATAGTTAAGGCTGAACTGAGGAGAGTTTGCCAATTTATGCTTTCAGAGTGGTTGCTTGATATACCCTAATGTCTTTCGAAGGAGTGGGATATTTTAAAGACACAGTTAAGTGGTTAATACCCCCATAACTATTTGCATTACCTCAAACTCTCACTAAAAGTTGCTTCTTTTTTGTACACAGGCACATTGCTAGATTTGTTTGGAATGTTCTGAACAGATCTTAAAGAATGGTTGTAATGTGGTTTATTATCCACTCCATAAATTCTAGCAAATTGTTTAAGACCATCAATGTCATGATTATTTTCAATAATTCCAAAAATGAATATCATTTTAGACTTTTTGTGTGCATGGTTAGAGATGCTCTGATAAACTTTCAAGGGGTGGGTAAATTGCCACTTCCCAAATTAGAGACACAGCAAGCGGTTTAAAATTTATTTTTTTAGCGGATATTTTTGACACACTGACCTTGAATATGTTTCAAGATATGTTCAGCTTTGTGGAGAACAATGTGCAAGTATGGAAAGAGGAACTATTTTTTGCCAACTGCAAGAATAATCTTTTGCGCCTCTGCAATGACTTGCTTAGGCGGCTGTCTAGAACAACTGCCACGGTGTTTTGTGGCAAAACATCGTGGCAGTGTTTGTTACTTTTCTTGGCAAATTTTTTTGAGTGTTTTTTAAAACTTTTCTTTATGTTTTGCAAAATGTTGCAGCTTCGAATAGTGGGAGGTGAAAGAGGACATCAAGAAGAGGACAAAACAGTTGGATTGACTCCAATCGGTCAAGGCGTTCCCAAGTTACTGGCGGTCAAAATTGAGAAATGTGAAAAAAATCGTAATAGCACCCCCTTTAGATATTTAAAAAAAAAAATCGGAATTTTTTTTCGCTGTTTTGATCGGAATGGCTTGTTTGTAATCCCCTAAGAACGTAGCAAACTCAATTCAAATAAAATTACCCTCTAAAGGAGTTTTTTTTAAAAATCGTCCGAAAACGCGATTCTAAAAGTGTCTAAAAATCGATGTCCGAAGAGGTTTATTTCCGAAATTAATGCACCTACGGAACTTCGGATAGTGGAATGTGAAATAGGACATCAAGAAGAAGACAAAACACTTGGATTCACTCCAATCGGCCCAGGCGTTCTCAAGTTACAGGTGGTCAAAGTTGACAAATGTGAAAAAAGTCGTAATAGCCCCCCCACCCCTTTGGACATTTTTAAAAAAAAATCGAATTTTTTACACGGTTTTTGATCGGAATAGCTCGCTTGTAATTCCCTGAGAAAGTAACAAACTCAATTCGAATAAAATTACCCTACAAAGAGGTTTTTTTAAAAAATGATCCAAAAACGCGATTCTAAAAGTGCCCAAAAATCGATCTCCCAAGGGGTCTATTTCCGAAAATATTACATACGGAACCGATGGTGGGAGGTGAAAGAAGACATCGAGGAGAGGACAAAACAGTTGGATTCACTCCAATCGGTCCAGGCGTTCCCAAGTTACTGCTGGTCAAATTTGAGAAATGTGAAAAAAGTCGTAATAGCCCCCACTTTGGACATTTTCAAAAACATTTCGGAATTCTTTTTTGCTGATTTTGATCGGAATAGCTCGTTTGTGGTCCCTAAGAACGTAGCAAACTCAATTCGAATAAAAATACCCTCTAAACAGGTTTTTATAAAAATGATCCAAAAACGCGATTCTAAAAGTGCCTAAAAATCCATCTTCCAAGGGGTCTATTTTTAAAAATATTGTACCTACGGAACTTCCGATGGTGAGAGGTGATAGAGGACATCAAGCAGAGACCAAACGGTTGGATTCGCTCCAATCGGCCCAGACGTTCTCAAGTTACAGGCGGTCAAATTTGAGATCCGTCCTTCTAATAACGAGATTCTAGAAGTGTCTAAAAATCGATCTCCGAAGCCGTCTATCTCCGAAAATATTGCACTTACGGAACTTCCGATGCTGGGAGGTGAAAGAGGACATCAAGAGAAGGACAAAACAGTTCGATTTACTCCAATTGGTCTAGACCTTCCCAAGTTACTGGCGGTCAAAGTTGAGAAATGTGAAACAAGTCCTAATAGCCCTCCTTTGAAAATTAAAAAAAAAATTTTGGATTTTTTTTTTGCTGTTTTTGAACTGGAATGGCTCGTTTGCAATCCCCTAAGTAAGTAGCAAACTCAATTCGAATGAAATTACCCTCTAAAGAGGTATTTGTAAAAAGGTTCAAAAACGCAATTCTAAAAGTGCCTAAAAATCGACCTCCCAAGTCTATTTCCTATATTCTAAATATTTATTTCCGAAAATATTGCACATGCGGAACTTCCGATGGTGGAAGGTGAAAGAGGACATCAAGAGAAGGACAAAACAGTTCGATTTACTCCAATTGGTCTAGACGTTCCCAAGTTACTGGCGGTCAAAGTTGAGAAATGTGAAACAAGTCGTAATAGCCCCCCCCCCTTTAGACATTTTCGAAAAAATTCGGAAATTATTTTTGGCTGTTTTTGATCGGAATAGCTCGTTTGCAATCCTCTCAGAACGTAACAAACGTAATTTGAATAAAATTATCCTCTAAAGAAATTCTTTTTTTAAAATCGTCAAAAAAAGCTATTTTAAAAGTGCCTAAAATCGATCTCCAAAGGGGTCTATCTCCGATATTATTGCACCTATGGAACTTCCGATGGTGGAGGGTGAAAGAGAACATCAAGACGAGGACAAAACAGTTTGGATTCACTCCAATCGGTCCAGGCGTTCTCATGTTACTGGCGGTCAAATTTGATAAATGTGAAGAAAGTCCTAATAGCCCCCCTTTGGAAATTTAAAAAAAAAATTTGGATTTTTTTTTTGCTGTTTTTGAACTGGAATGGCTCGTTTGCAATCCCCTAAGTAAGTAGCAAACTCAATTCGAATGAAATTACCCTCTAAAGAGGTATTTGTAAAAAGGTTCAAAAACGCAATTCTAAAAGTGCCTAAAAATCGACCTCCCAAGTCTATTTCCTATATTCTAAATATTTATTTCCGAATATATTGCACCTGCGGAACTTCCGATAGTGGAAGGTGAAAGAGGAAATCAACAAGAGGACAAAACAGTTAGATTCGCTCCGATTGGTACAGGCGTTCCCAAGTTACTGGCGGTGAAAGTTGAGAAATGTGAAAAAAGTCGTAATACCCCTCCTTTGGACATTTTCAAAAAAATTTCCGAATTTTTTTTTGCTGTTTTTGATCGGAATGGCTCGTGTAGAATCCACTAAGAACGTAACAAACTCTCGTCGTTCATTTCGTGACAGACGAAGACTGACATTGACGATTTTGTCTTTTAAGAAACTATTTCTGTCAAATATAATTAGGAGATTATTCTAACGTCGGGCACGACGGAAAGTTTCAACTTTGAGAATTTTTCAATATCGAAACTTTCCGGCCTTTAGTTGGAATGGATTCGGTATTGTCGAATATCTTCCGAAGCACTCAAATATTTGGAAATTTTAAAATGTTACAATCTGTGACCAAATGTGCAACTTTGCATAATTTAACCGAATAGGCATCTCATACAGTTTAAGAGATCCCAATGATGAACGGCAAACTCGAACATCCTGTATACAGGGTGGTACGTAATTAATGCGTCGTAGAGTAATTGCAGATTGTGCAGGCGAAAATAATATGATTTAGCCAAATATGCCTCAGTATACGTAGTTTCATTTCCATATACAGAGCGTTAAAAATTTTGCTAGTTTATTTAATTAGTATCTACATAAGTTATTTACTTTAATAAGGGGTGTTCATTTGAAGACGCCATTTAGTTGGTTTTGAAACGTTATGTTTTTAGTTTTATAGAATTTAAAACTGAACTCCAGTACTTTTTGTAATTGGAGAATCTAGTAGCGCACGTAATTTTCATCTGCAAGTAGTAGATTAATGACAATTTAAAATAAAAAAAAAACTTTTTTTCGTTTTTTTCTTGTCGATGTGATCTTAATATCAAAAAATATAGTCGTCTCAAAGAGTCAAAAAAATTGTACAATGGTGCGAAAACCGTAATCGTCTATCTTGAAAAATAAGGGGGAGAACCAGCAAAAGTGCCGAATTGGGTTTAGTTGATGTAGAAAACCAAAAATATTTCAAAAACGGGGGGGGGGGGGGGGCGTATTAACATTAAACAAGAATATAATTTTTTTTTCTCTATGTACCTCAGTTACTTTCTTCACATTTCTTCACATTTTACGTTTCATAGCCGCATTCATAGAAATTTAAACCCTCTGGTAAGTAATAGGGTATATAGTGGTATGCAAAGGGGCCACATGTCAAGAAGCCTGGTCTCCCGCTATTCCACAAATTTGTCAACTTTTCTTCTTTATCTCTTAAGTGCCGTTCATTTTAAGATGTAAAAAATCGTATTTTTATGTTTTCATTAGGAAAAATTGTGAAAGTTTTGGAACCTAATGGTACCCGAAAATGAGGACCAATGACGAAGAAACTTTTGATGGTATACATGATAGAGAAAAATAAGTTTTTCCTTTTCTTATTGTAAAGAAAGTGAATATTATTGTTAAGGTGAATGGTTTGTTTTGAATCAACAAAACGACTACGGGATGTGAACCGTTATAATTATCGACGTTTCGGCTCTAAAACAGAGCCCTCCTCAGGACGATACAACACTTGCCACTCCCTGTGCGTCCTACTCAAAATAGCTATTGTAGGATATCTTATATATAAAGCGAATATCGATATTTCCACTATAGTTCGTTAGTGCAGTATATGGAAGACGGAGAACACGTGTAGACAGTATCGCACACAATCTTCTCCGTCTTCCAAACCACACTAACGAACTATAGTGGAAATATCAATATTACACAACATACAATTGGTATTTTGAGTCTGATGCACAGGGAGTGGCAAGTGTTGTATTGTCCTGAGGATGGCTCTGTTTTAGAGCCGATAATTATAACGGTTCACATCCCGTAGTCGTTTTATTGATTCAAACCAAACCATTATCTTCAACATCTATATCTAGTGTAAAACCTATTTTTTTTTGACTTTAAGTATTCTATATATATTTCAATATTTCGCTATTTTTATAAACTTAATTACTACTTTTATATTCCCATTAATTCGCTTATAATCAACGCATCTCAACGCAATCAATGCAACTTTTGCTTACTCTAGCTGTTTTAATAACCTAATTCAGTCAGGCCTACGTCTCAAGAAAATTAAATACTGGTAAAAGTGAAATGGTAAAACTGGAGACCAAAGTCGATAAGAGGAATAAGGGACACATGCCTAGAATACAGGGGGGCTCTAGAATGTAGGAGGGAAGAGAGGGTGAATGTTGGATGTGTGCGAGATTGAGCGAAAAAGACGAGAATGGTGCCGGCATCGAAAGGGAGTGGTTCCGTGAAAGTAGCGGTATGTGATAAGTAGTTGGGGGCCCAACCGAAGGGGGGGTGTTAAGCTGGTAAGACCTAGGCAAAGTTATTTTTGTTGTTGATAATGTATATGCATATACTGATGAGGAAAAACCCCGGCGACACCTCGAGGGGTGGGGATAGTACTATGCTTCTGGGGTTGCGGATACATAAGAGTTTTGGGGGTACCTCTTATGCTCCCCAGTCGACACTAGCGGGTATGTAGTGTCAGCCGGATGACCGTACCTGCTGGTTAGGGATACTCACTGCTTAGCGGCTTCTCTGGTGCGAGCCTCCATTCGTTTACTAATCAATTTTAGGGGGGCACTAGCTAGTTGTCGAAGACCAGAAGGTAACATCAGTAACAATCAGATGTTTTTTTTTACATTTTTCCTGGTCCATGTTACGAGGGTATATTAGTACTAGATGGTACATGGACTGATGGAGTTAGTAGGGCAAGAGAGGCCCGACGCGGGGGTGCTTCGGACCCCCTGTGAGTAGTATGATTTATTGTTATTTTGATACAGAACAGTAACTGTCTCATTTTTTTTACATGTGCATATTTCCCGAGCCTTCTGTATCGACGTCTCTATTTGAATTATAGTAAAACCACCGATTGATGGCATCGTTCTGACCCACAGAAGCATCAAAGAGTAAGTTTATCGTTTTGGTTATGATTTTTATTGAAATCACTTGCTGTTTATACTATTAATCGGTCACATGCTCCCGGGCTAAAATAGCCAGAAAAGACCGAACTTTACACTAGGATCACCAATAACAGCTGCTCAAGTGAATATTATTGTTATTGCAGTTAATGATAAACTGACTGATTCTTACAGAACGTTTGTTAAAACAAGTGTGCATGTCAGCACGATGACTTTGCATACGAACAACAGCGGTCCTATTATATTTCCCTATCGTTAAGTAAAATCTTTCTCAGAAAAAAAGCCTCATTTCGAAGTTCTTTTTTCTAATTTCCGGTGTAAGTATATTCAGACACTCGTTGTTGGAAAACTTCTCTTTCTTTCGTTTTGAGCTGAAATAAAATGAGTCATGATGTCTCGCAGACATAAATTATTGTTTATCAGTGAAAAATAAACAGGCAAGCTTTGCTTTCGAGAACAGTTATTTATATTTCGGTATCTCGTTCAAATAATATATTGCTTACTCGCAGATATGGCAGGCTTTCATACGAAGATACAGAAACAAATTTGCTTTGTTGATCCGCGTCTGCTATCAATTCCTCTATTCACGCGCATCTTTCCTAGAACCAGTTTTTCAGAGAAAGACACACAAACACAGAAATCTACAATATTTATCAACATACGATTCCATTAAAACTTCTCCACATGGAACCTAAACTGGAGACATAGTATCCCCACATGACACCTTGAATATACATTACCCACTTAAAACTCGTGAAGTTGCGGTATACAGTAATTCACCAAAATAGAAGTATTAAGTTTTATCATAATGATGTGAAGATTGCCGTTTAAACAACCCCTCCCCCTCCCTGGGGGCTGGGGGAACTGGCGTGCATGGGGTAGGTCAACGACGTTTAGACATTTCTTGCAGATAAGAGGTGGTTCACACGAATGCAGTCTGGGGCATGACAAATGACGTTGTGGTCTTGTAATATTATGCAGCCAATGGGCCAAAATGGCATGGTAGTTTTTTTGCGATTTTTACGAAAAACTATAGCGCGACCCAGTTTCGGTTATACAGAGTGGAACAGCCAAATGGAATAAATTCGATAACAAATAAATGAGGGAGTGTTAGGAAATGCGCTTGGACACGTCGATTTGTATTTTTAAATGCGCATTTTTTTTTCGAAAAAAAAATTAATAATATAGAGTGTGCCATGTGTCAGTGGCCAGTACCTTTTATTTTAAATGAACCCCCTGTATATTATTTATTTTTTGGATTCTTCAGAACATTCTAGACATAATTCATGTACAATATCCTCTACCTATCTTCAACTGTTTCGGAAATATTAAGTGTTTCCAGATTTCAATTAGAACAATTAGAAAAACAGAAATGCAGTTTCGCGAGCTTGGTTATGTAACATGGATAAATAAAGTGGCTGTCATGCAGTAAGTGATGATACGAAATTAAATATTATGCCTGAGTTTCAAGAAAACCCACATAATTCTGGTCGAAAAGCAGCCCCACTGTTTAACGTTAGCCGCATATCAATTTGTCGAATATTAAAGGAAAGTAAAATGCATCCCTATAAAATGGTGCCAACTCATGGGAAGACGGTTTCGATAGGAGAACGTATTTTTGTGAACAAATGATGGCAATGTTAGATAACAATGTGATCCAATTAGAAGATGTTTTGTTTTCTGATGAGAGCATATTTACACTTAAAGGTCTTGTTAAGCGTCAACATTGCCGCTATTACCTCACTGGGTGAGAGAAGAACATACGCAATATCCTGAAAAGTAAATGTTTGGGCAGAAATTGTTAGAAATAAATATTTAGAACTGCTCCAAAATAATGTCATGCCAACTTTGACAAACTTATGTCCTGGTCCAACAAACCCACAAGTTTCTACCTGGTTTCAGCCAGATGGAGCACCGCCCCATTACCATATCATTGTCCGGCAGTACCTGAACCAAATTTGTCGAAATTAGTGGATAGGGAGGCGCGGATCGATAGAATGGCCAGCAATCTCCTGATCTAACGCCATTGGATTTCTTTTTGTGGGGATATGTCATAATTATTGTATACAAAACTAAACCCCTCAACTTAGATGACTTAAAAAGACGAATTACGGTTGCGATTAGATAAGGTCACGCCTCAGATGTTGAGTAACGTTAGAAGACATTTCTAACTAAACTACAGAATATTCTAATTAAACTAAACAAAAATGTTCATTTAAAAATGCAAATAGACGTGTCCAAGCGTTTTTCCCAACAATTTATTCGTTAATGAATTTATTCCATTTGGCTGTTCCACACTGTATATGCGTAACTAGAAAACATGGAGAGATAAAAAAATCAGTTGCTAGTTTTGGTATAGCCCGTATACCGGGCGAGCTACAAAAGTTTTTCTGTGTCACATTTTTTGTCAATTTGGGTGTACTTCTCTCACATTACACCCTGTAAATTCCACTCAAATAATTCAGATAAGTAACGTACATATGGACCCTAGGCCTGTCCAAAAATTGAAGTGCTAGCTTTGAACTTGAAATTTTGACGAATATTTAAACTTTAAACTTGAAATTGCCAATTCGAGGTCGATTTGTTCCGAGGCAGTGCATCTCAACTCGAATGGTTTTCTATCCCAGGGGATACCTTGGAATGTTTTCTTTTCGAAATCTAGGAACCACTTTTTCGCTGGGACTTCGCAAAATGGTCTTAATTGAATTTCGAAGCAAAATCTGCAAATTTTTTAAATTTCGACAAAATAAATTGACGCAACCGTTTTCAAAAAGGTCATATTTAGGGTACCATTGATAGTACATGGTTCAAATTTAGATGGTAGATACCTTTGAGGTACATCATAAATTGTGCTATAGCTGACTCAACTATCACAGCTACAATATGCTGAATAACGTTAATAATTAGAAAACTGTTTAGGGTACATGGTCCAAATTTAGATGCTGGGTGCCCTTGAGAGTATCATGAATGGTAAAATAACTGACATAGTTATGTAGCTGACGGTAGCTATGTTATAGCTGTTTCATGAACTAATGGTGATATCGAGTTGAAATTTGAATGGTAAGTTTCTTCTTATGTAATATTAGCTCAAAATAGCATTAAAAAAAAAATACAAAATGGCTGCCTGGAAAAATTGATTTTATGCCGATATCTCTGGAACTGGTAGAGCTAGACGTTAAGGTTTATGGAAGACAATAAAACACCATTTAGCCTCAAACAGGACAGTTTTAATTCTTAAAATTTAGACTCGCTAATTACTTCTTTTAACACGTGAACTTCTTTTTCTAAATCTAAAAACTAGTTATTTATTTTTATTTATTCCGAACAGAACATTTTTTATCAACCTCAACCGTCAACTTCTGTCAACAAATTGCCTGTCCGAACTACTCGAGTTACACCAAAATAAAGATTTGTCATTGGGTATTATTTTCACTGTTAACACCAGAAACCTGAAATTTAGTATGTGGTACCAAAGATTCCATTTTAATTGTTTTTTAATTATCAACATGTCTTTTGCTATAACTTAGTGATTGTTGTAAAAGGGCCCTATAACCAAATATATCGCACGTTTCGACTTTTTGCTTACTGTACACCATTTTCAGGGTATTCTTTTTTATTACAATTATTGCTTTATAAATATCCCAAGCCCAAACAATCGGCTTTTCGTATATGACTGGCAAAACAATTTTAACGAAGACTTTTCGACAAGTGCTGATTGTTCAGTTTAACGCTTTCAGTATAGTGATATTTGCCCTTTAATAGCAAAGCCATTTATGACAATAGAAAAACAGTGTCTCATTTAAGTGTGGGCCGTCGCAAATACTGCTCAAAACGTATATTATCGCTCTGCTTTGTTTTATAGCAGTCTTATAGGAGGCAAAAAAGTGTTAAAATTGTATGAAAAGTGACTTAATATTTCATTTTGATCAAACATTATGTTTTGTGGTCGTGAATGCTCCATGGATTTCTGTCAATAGCATCGTTATACCATATTTAGTTTTCGAATTAAATCGACATTAGAATGTTAATAAAAAGAGGAAAAATTACCTTTTAGACGCCATTTTGAAGAAGAAGAAAGCTACTGAAAATTCCAGTTTTGCATTTTTTTACATATTTTTATCCCCTCTATCATATAAGACTATTTTAAACAAAATCTATAACAATAAATTTCGGTCGAAAAATTTGACGACCCTTTGAAATTTTTGAAATTTTCTTGTTTATCTTAAAGACGCTAAGGTTTTTCAATATGCAGGTTAATATGTTGTATGATGAGTTCATTGAGGACTATCAGATGCAACAATCAAAACAAAGCTGCCTTTCACCGTTTTTGAGAAAATAAAAAAAAAGAGCAAAATTTGTATTCTATTTTTGGGCCACTCGTGCTCACAAACTGTTTTAGGCAGATATTCAAAAATGAGCGCAACGTGTAGCTCTATTCTTCTACTTTCTCAACTCTTCTTAAAGATTTCCGGAAAAAATTGTATTGAAACGAGATATGAGCTGTTAAAGGTCGGAATGCACGATTTTGATCTCCAAATTTAGGTTTTTTTGGGCCGGTTCGAGATGCTTAACATGGAAATATAGACAATGGTTTTCGGGTGGACGCTCTAAAGCGCTCTGAGAGTATGCCTATCCTTTGTTTTCCCACAAGAAATTAAACGATAGGAATACTGTCTGGTAAGATACTGTCTGAAGAGAGCACTACTGTGACGTCACGACGACGGTACATAATTCGAGGAGATTAGCCCGTCTTTAGAGTCTAGTGTCCTTGATTTGTTCCTACCATCAATCTAAACTGGATACCCCCTTTTGTCTTACGGTTTTGACCCTTCTTTTTAGCAGTGGTAACCTTTAAACTGATGATGATATCTGACGGATGTCACGGTGACGTCATGACTTGTTACGTCAAATTATTACAAAACAGTTGTCACTGTAATTAATTTTATTACTTCTTATTTCCAATCCAACCCAATATCGTATTTATAATCATCTCGTAGCTAGAGCACTAGGGCTCCTAGCCCTCTGCTTAAATAGCTCCCAGGTTTTCTACTTAACTTCCAACGTAACAACACCAAAAACAAACGAAACAATCAATATCCGGTCCGGCTTTAAGCTGCTATGACGCTGATATGACGTGCGCTGACGACAACATTACGTCATGGGAACCTTAAGAGTGTCGACCTTCCAGCCAAAAGACGGGGCCATTTTTAGGGAAATATCGGCATTTGATGGCTCTGTCCAGATCTTCTAGGTCATTGGTTCCCATGATAAGCCCGCCATTTCTTTACATTTGACAGACCGATTATTTGATAGTTCATCCAAAACTGTCTTCGAGTACTTTGAACCGTACAGCTAGAACACGTTTCTTCGCATCAAACCCGGTAGTACAGAATGTTTCAAATTCGAGCCACATCATTGGGATCTCAGCAACGGTAAGAGATACAGAGTCGGTTAAATTAGAGCAAAGTTGGACAGTTTGGAGTTCAGTAATATGCCGTTTTAACATTTGAAAAATTCCGATTACTTCCGGAGATATCCGAAAAAATACGAAATTTTGAAATATTGGATTAAAAAGAGC
This sequence comes from Taphrorychus bicolor, assembly GCA_951812265.1. Classification (NCBI taxonomy): domain Eukaryota; kingdom Metazoa; phylum Arthropoda; class Insecta; order Coleoptera; family Curculionidae; genus Taphrorychus; species Taphrorychus bicolor. Next base: position 21,297,195 of record OX638299.1, on the reverse strand, counting down.
GCTCAAAATAACGAACAAAAAATCGAGGTCCGTATTTAAAGAAGGAAAGTTGATGATGGTTCCAAAAAACGAAAAGTCGCATGAAGAAACTAAATTTGCCATCTTACAGGGCAGAAAAAGTTGCAATGCAAGATCAATTATCAATCAATCATTATGAATCATTTCTTCGAATAAGCTCAAAACCAAGTAAAAACGATTTTTCAAAATTTAGTGTTTATTCGGATATCTCCGGAAGTAATAGGAAATTTTAAAATCTTAAAACGGCATATTATTGAACTCCAAATTGCGCAACTTTGCCCCAATTTAATCGACCTGTATCTCTTACCGTTGCTGAGATCCCAATGATGTGGCTCGAATTTGAAACTCCCTGTACAATTTGTTTTCAATTTTGTTTAACAATCATTGCCACAAATTACTGCACATAAAGGGGAGTTCATTAGAAAACGTCATCCAATTTGGTGTGAAATGTCAAGAGAAAAGGATGAAAGAACAAATGTATATTTACTTTGATTGTCATCTTTTTCTGTCAAAAACTCATAGCTTACTAAACGACGTTTTCTAGTGAACACGGAGTATGTTTAAAGGTAAAAATGAGAGGTAAATAAAATGTTTGTAGAAATAATAATAAAAAAACATAAAAAAACACGTATAAGGAACAACTCAACATACACAAATATAATATACAGGGTGATCCAAGTTATACAACTGTTAAATCGTAGCAAGGTTGATTAAATTAAACAAAAGCTGGTAAATTTATTGAAAAATTGAGATTATAATACAGCAGTTACCACTAAGTATAGCAACTTGCGTTTGATTTACCCCACTTTGTAACTTTTACGGCCTAAAGTAAAACTAACGTATTTTGGAAAAAAAGTAATAAAAACAAAAAAAAATATTCAATTACCATAAAGAAGGAATCAGATTGTACAAATAAAATAATTATTTAAAATACTTTTTTTTTATACGTGTATTTCTCAGTAAGTATATAATATACTTATATAATAAAAATAGGCAAAAAACGAAGCTAAAGCACTTTAAAACTGGTAACTTTAATCCGTCAGAGGCAATTAAGAGTCTATAGTTAAAATTGTAAATAAAAATGAAATCAAAATCAGTGTATTTCATCTTTTTAAAATTATTGTTTCTTTTATACCTTCTGTTTTTATTTTTTTTATTTTTAAATTTTATTTATCTTTACATAAATCTGAATCTTCTTTTGCTACCTCAAAGGTTCAATTTTCTTTTTCTTTAATATATTGAAGTGTTTTACTGCTCCTGCTGTAATAGTTCAAAACTGTCATTGACGTTCTTTCATCTTTTATATTTTCATATCATTTTTGTCATTCAATTGTTGGTCTCTAGATATAGACTCAATAGACTTCTATTTTTTTTTGTCAATTTTCAAATTTCTTTATTAGGATCATTTTCTGCAAATTAGCTATAATGATTTGACATTTCTTATCTGTTGCTTGATTTGATATCATTTTTTATCTTTTTTCTTTACTTGTTTAATACTCTTCTTGCTGTATTTAACTTCTTTCTTGGTATATTCTTCTAAAACATTGTACAGGACTTGGGCATTTTGAGAGCCTTGATAAAGACTCAAATACATGGTCGAAACGTCGGCACTTATTGAAAGCTGAATTGTCGTTATTTTATCCCCATTCCGCTAATCCACCTACTGCACTGTTTTATTGGGACGCTAAACACTCGTAGTGTTTGAAGCAAATTTTATATACCTAAAAAACCGAATTGTTATTTTTTAATAAAGACTGATTGGAGATAATAACAGCAAGTCTTTCAATAAACTGGTTTTGGAATTATTTGTGGGTTAAAAAAATAGAACCATGGACAATTGTTGGTATCAGAGACTCAGAGACAATTGTTGGTATCAGAGACTCAGAGACAATTGTTACGATTCATTTGATTAAATAATTAATTTGATCCATATTAGAAAGGTGAGTTGCTAGGCAACCAACAGAGGCCACCGACAGGTGTCACTCGTCACTTGTCAGCAGTAGCAACTTGTGTGCCCCTCAAGGCAACATGGCGGACCAACCTACAAAAATACCAGAAGAAACTTAAAATTTGATCTTATTCATCATTTACCTACAAGTTATGTTCTATAAAGCCCCTAATCGGTCTAATCTTCATCCAAAGAGTAGCTTGTTGATGTCCTCGCTGGAAATGTGAAATGTTCCATTCTTGTAATGTCGTTAAATGTTAAAATGCGAGCTGAATGAGATAATATTGTATTCTTTCGATATGCTCGGTTAGGAAACATGGAAATGGAAACGCTTGGATTTGGATTTGATAGTTTTTAAAAGAAGGGAAATCCAGTTAATATAAATTGATGTGTTGTGTGACATACTATAACTATAGTGAGTAAAACTAAGGATTTAATAAACCAGTTCTGCTTTGGAACACAAACTGAGACTGGTTGTTCAGCGAAAATTTACTTGAGGGCCAAGTCACCGTTTGCCCTATAGTCCTGGTATCTACAGATCGTAAGATTAAAAGTGAAGAGAAGAAAGAAAGAACTAATTGTGCTCCAAAGGACACCAAAATTTCCATAATTGTTCTTCTGGTCTTGTAATATTATGCAGCCAATGGGCAACGTTTTTGAGTTTGGTGGAAGAAAAAAATTTGAACTGTTTATCTTGAGATTTTAAACTTTCTATGGTTGGTAAAACAATGTTATCCGTTTGCTCTTCCACACCTTTATTTTCATCTAAATTTGTTTCATAATTTGCCTCCATATTTCTCACAAGTAATCTGTCATTCACCTGCCTGACATTTTCATTGGAACTTTCTTCACCATAGACACCATTTCCTATTCTCTTAATTTTTTAATTAATAAGAACTAAACTTTCCTTAAACGAAAATTGTTTTTATCTAATATATAGCATCTCTAGAAATTATTAGATCTTTTATCCTTTTTTTTATATCCCATAACAGACATCCTGTTAGTTCAGGTTAGAGAAGAACTTATTCAAACACTGATGGAATGGATTTATAGGATATATTCCATAAACTCCACTAATATTACCAAATCCACAGATTGCGAATTGGGTAGGGTTATGACCCAAATAAATATCAAGGTGTAAGTTTAACATGTTTATTATGTATTTGATTGAAGTAACTTGTTTTACAATTAATTTTTTATACACTTTTCGGTATTGTTGGTGAACTCCAGTTGGACCATCAAATAGGCCGTAACAAAATGTCGTGTCTAGGGGCAATAAGGAAATTGACCCAGACCTCAACGTCAAAATTACAGTCATAAACATAGATATACTGTTTATAAAAATAGTTTAAATTGCTATTACAAAACGAGGATCGAATGAGTGATTTACTTCGTTCTTAATGGATGATAAAGTAGCTATTATATGATTTAAAATAAACTTGAAAAAGTTTTTTTGATCGTTAATAATTTTAAAGTAAATGAGATTAAACTGTGAGATGTACTGGTGTATCTGGAGTCTCGATTTTTGATGAAGGTTTCGGGGAGGGACCAAATTAGAAAATTGAAATTTTTCTAAAATAAAAATTTTTCCAAGATGGAAAAAAGGCAAACAAACATGCTGCTAAAGTTTAGTCATTAAACATATTAACTTACATGTTGAACACGTGCTCATTTTAACCTAAATTGTTAGTTGGGCGGTCTCCTTTAAAATGCAAACCTTCACTTCTTGAAGCGATATTTCAATCCGTTCTACACGAACCCCCATAAGCATCGAATTATTTTCCCGATCATGCGAAAAATTGCACAGATACAATCTACCCCGACTTGAACGCGAAGCATGCAAATGCAGATAAACACCCCACAACTGTTACATAACCACAGAGCGTGCAACAATGGACGATTATTGCCCATATTCATCAGGGGAAGGTCGGCTAAAAGCGGCCCATCCGAAAATAATTTACCATCCGTCCGGCTATTTGAAATCCACTTATTTTTAAGCGAGTTTTAGTGGTAAAGTCTTGACTGGTCCCATAAAATCGGAGAAAAACTAATAAATATAAAAGTTTCTCTGTGATGATAAATTACGGCGTCTGGGCTTGGGCTCAATCACTTGACGAATTTTTGTTTATTTTCTTGAGACTTTCATGGTGCACGTGGGGCAATAAACACGAGTTATATAGAAGGTTCGTGTGATATTTTCGTTCAACTCCCCCTAAAGCTCCAAGGGATATTTGCCTCAGACAAACAGTGGGGTAGCACCAGTTTTAGATGAGAATCCCAAAGGTGCTAAATATTTCCTCAAGCTCTGTCAAGGGTGGATGTTTAGCTTACTGATTATAGCGTAGCTCAGTGCAACAGACTGTGAACGTTCATTATTGTCCTCGAGAGAGCAAGAAGCGTATTATATTCGACAGACAGTCTCCTTGGTAACCTACTGAGAGCAAATCGAGGATACACCGGTAATTACTAAAGTCTAGACATGAAGTGTGTCGTTACAAAAACGGAACACCTCCCGCCTGATTATCCACAGTGAAGATAATTTTAAAACACACAAATTTCTTGATTAAAGAAATTCTCTTCTTGATGCCCCAGTTTTTGCTTTCGCTTAAAGGTGCACTTTCGCTATTGCGGACTATAAATCTGCATAAGAAGAATGTTTAACTGGTGCATGTTCAAACACGAAGGGCCATTAATTGCAGGAAACTATTTTTTGGTCGACCAAATATCACTGCGCCGTTGCAAGTGCAGATTATGGCCTTTTGTGGCTCGGTGTTCAATAGGATATAAGATGAAGCGAATTTTCCTGAAATGAAGTTCGATCAAACTTATATGATCGTCAAAGTAAATAAAGAACATTGTAATTCACGAATTAAAGAACAGAGAAATGTTGTCACTATCATCACCATAACACCTACCAACCACCCAGAATCCACCTAACTCTCATTCTGTTCCAAGCAACCATTATTATTATATAGAGGGTAATTATGGTCCTCGCCCAGAGTGTAGGTACTCATCTTGCACTATTGACATAAGTGACCGATGTGGATCATGTTTTATTGATTTTAGAGCGAAGCAAGAGCTGAAACTCTTGGGCAATTGATCCCAAGAATTTCAGCACTTGTGTACCTTGGCGGGAAAGATTATTCTCTTCATTTAGAGCTAAGAATAAGCTCAATATCTCCAAATACTCCAAAATTGCATTTTTAGAAGCCGTGAGTCATTTCTAACCGACTTCATTCGTTCAAACATTTTAAATTTGTAATTATAGGCACCTTAAGTTATTTTTAACCGAATTTGGCTTTAATTCTAACATAATTTTTTCTAGAGGCTCTAAATTTGCATTGCTTGACGCTCTGAATCATTTTTAACCAACGTCATTCGTTCATGCATTTTAAATTTGTATTTTTAGACGCCTCAAGTTATTTTTAACCGAATTTGGCTCTAATTCTAACATAATTTTTTCTAGGGGCTCTAAATTTGTATTTCTTAACGCTTTGAATCATTTTTAACCAACTTGATTCGTTCATGCATTCTAAATTTGTATTTTTAGTCGCCTTAAGTTATTTTTAACTGAATTTGGCCCTAATTCTAATCTAAATTCTTCTAGGGGCTCTAGATTTGTATTTCTTAACGCTTTGACCAACTTCATTCGTCCATGCATTCTAAATTTGTGTTTTTAGTTGCTTTAAGTTATGTTTAAAAACATTTTGCCCTAATTCTAATGTAAATTTTTCTAGGGGCTCTAAATTTGTATTTCTTGACGCTTTGAATCATTTTTAACCAACTTGATATATTCATGAATTCTAAATTTTCATTTTTAGACGCCTTAAGTTATTTTAACCGAATTTGGCCTTAAATCTAACCTAAATTTTTCGAGAAACTCTAAACTTGCATTTCTTGACGCTTTGAATCATTTCTAATCAACTTCATCCGTTCATGCATCCTAAATTTGTATATTTAGTCGCCTTAAGTTATTTTTAACCGAATTTGGCCCTAATTCTAATCTAAATTCTTCTAGGGGCTCTAGAGTTGTATTTCTTGACGCTTTAAATCATTTTTAACCAACTTGATATATTCATGAATTCTAAATTTGCATTTTTAGGCGCCTTAAGTTATTTTAACCGAATTTGGCCTTAAATCTAACCTAAATTTTTCGAGAAACTCTAAACTTGCATTTCTTGGCGCTTTGAATCATTTCTAATCAACTTCATCCGTTCATGCATCCTAAATTTGTATATTTAGTCGCCTTAAGTTATTTTTAACCGAATTTGGCCCTAATTCTAATCTAAATTCTTCTAGGGGCTCTAGATTTGTATTTCTGGACGCTTCAAATCATTTTTAACCATCTTCATTCGTCCATGCATTCTAAATTTGTGTTTTTAGTTGCTTTAAGTTATGTTTAACAACATTTGGCCCTAATTCTAATGTAAATTTTTCTAGGGGCTCTAAATTTGTATTTCTTGACGCTTTGAATCATTTTTAACCAACTTGATACATTCATGAATTCTAAATTTGCATTTTTAGACGCCTTAAGTTCTTTTAACCGAATTTGGCCTTAAATCTAACCTAAATTTTTCGAGAAACTCTAAACTTGCATTTCTTGACGCTTTGAATCATTTCTAATCAACTTCATCCGTTCATGCATCCTAAATTTGTATATTTAGTCGCCTTAAGTTATTTTTAACCGAATTTGGCCCTAATCCTAATCTAAATTCTTGTAGGGGCTCTAGAGTTGTATTTCTTGACGCTTTAAATCATTTTTAACCAACTTGATTCTTTCATGCATTCTAAATTTGTATTTTTAGACGCCTTAAGTTATGTTTAACCAAATTTGGCCCTAATTCTAATGTAAATTTTTCTAGGGGCTGTAAATTTGTATTTCTTGACGCATTGAGTCATTTTTAACCAACTTGATACATTCGTGTATTCTAAATTTGCATTTTTAGACGCCTTAAGTTATTTTTAACTGAATTTGGCCTTAAATCTAACCTAAACTTTTCGAAAAACTCTAAATTTGCATTTCCTGACGCTTTGAATCATTTTTAATCAACTTCATCCGTTCATGCATCCTAAATTTGTATTTTTAGTCGCCTTAAGTTATTTTTAACCGAATTTGGCCCTAATTCTAATCTAAATTCTTCTAGGGGCTCTAGATTCGTATTTCTTCACGCTTTGAATCATTTTTAACCAACTTCATTCGTCCATGCATTCTAAATTTGTGTTTTTAGTTGCTTTAAGTTATGTTTAACAACATTTGGCCCTAATTCTAATGTAAATTTTTCTAGGGGCTGTAAATTTGTATTTCTTGACGCTTTGAATCATTTCTAATCAACTTCGTCCGTTCATGCATCCTAAATTTGTATATTTAGTCGCCTTAAGTTATTTTTAACCGAATTTGGCCCTAATTCTAATCTAAATTCTTCTAGGGGCTCTAGAGTTGTATTTCTTGACGCTTTAAATCATTTTTAACCAACTTGATTCGTTCATGCATTCTAAATTTCTATTTTTAGACGCCTTAAGTTATGTTTAACCAAATTTGGCCCTAATTCTAATGTAAATTTTTCTTGGGGCTGTAAATTTGTATTTCTTGACGCATTGAGTCATTTTTAACCAACTTGATACATTCGTGTATTCTAAATTTGCATTTTTAGACGCCTTAAGTTATTTTTAACTGAATTTGGCCTTAAATCTAACCTAAACTTTTCGAAAAACTCTAAATTTGCATTTCCTGACGCTTTGAATCATTTTTAATCAACTTCATCCGTTCATGCATCCTAAATTTGTATTTTTAGTCGCCTTAAGTTATTTTTAACCGAATTTGGCCCTAATTCTAATCTAAATTCTTCTAGGGGCTCTAGATTCGTATTTCTTCACGCTTTGAATCATTTTTAACCAACTTCATTCGTCCATGCATTCTAAATTTGTGTTTTTAGTTGCTTTAAGTTATGTTTAACAACATTTGGCCCTAATTCTAATGTAAATTTTTCTAGGGGCTGTAAATTTGTATTTCTTGACGCTTTGAATCATTTCTAATCAACTTCGTCCGTTCATGCATCCTAAATTTGTATATTTAGTCGCCTTAAGTTATTTTTAACCGAATTTGGCCCTAATTCTAATCTAAATTCTTCTAGGGGCTCTAGAGTTGTATTTCTTGACGCTTTAAATCATTTTTAACCAACTTGATTCGTTCATGCATTCTAAATTTCTATTTTTAGACGCCTTAAGTTATGTTTAACCAAATTTGGCCCTAATTCTAATGTAAATTTTTCTTGGGGCTGTAAATTTGTATTTCTTGACGCATTGAATCATTTTTAACCAACTTGATACATTCGTGAATTCTAAATTTGCATTTTTAGACGCCTTAAGTTATTTTTAACTGAATTTGGCCTTAAATCTAACCTAAACTTTTCGAAAAAATCTAAATTTGTATTTCCTGACGCTTTGAATCATTTTTAATCAACTTCATCCGTTCATGCATCCTAAATTTGTATTTTTAGTCGCCTTAAGTTATTTTTAACCGAATTTGGCCCTAATTCTAATCTAAATTCTTCTAGGGGCTCTAGATTTGTATTTCTTAACGCTTTGAATCATTTTTAACCAACTTTATTCGTCCATGCATTCTAAATTTGTGTTTTTAGTTGCTTTAAGTTATGTTTAACAACATTTGGCCCTAATTCTAATGTAAATTTTTCTAGGGGCTCTAAATATGTATTTCTTGACGCTTTGAATCATTTTTAACCAACTTGATATATTCATGAATTCTAAATTTGCATTTTTAGACGCCTTAAGTTATTTTTAACTGAATTTGGCCTTAAATCTAACCTAAACTTTTCGAAAAAATCTAAATTTGTATTTCCTGACGCTTTGAATCATTTTTAATCAACTTCATCCGTTCATGCATTCTAAATTTGTATTTTTAGTCGCCTTAAGTTATTTTTAACTGAATTTGGCCCTAATTCTAATCTAAATTCTTCTAGGGGCTCTAGATTTGTATTTCTTAACGCTTTGAATCATTTTTAACCAACTTCATTCGTCCATGCATTCTAAATTTGTGTTTTTAGTTGCTTTAAGTTATGTTTAACAACATTTGGCCCTAATTCTAATGTAAATTTTTCTAGGGGCTCTAAATTTGTATTTCTTGACGCTTTGAATCATTTTTAACCAACTTGATATATTCATGAATTCTAAATTGGCATTTTTTAGACGCCTTATGTTATTTTTAACCAAATTTGGCCTTAAATCTAACCTAAATTTTTCGAGAAACTCTAAACTTGCTTTTCTTGACGCTTTGAATCATTTCTAATCAACTTCATCCGTTCATGCATCCTAAATTTTTATATTTAGTCGTCTTAAGTTATTTTTAACGGAATTTGGCCCTAATTCTAATCTATATTCTTATAGGGGCTCTAGATTTGTATTTCTTGACGCTTTAAATCATTTTTAACCAACTTCATTCGTTCATGCATTCTAAATTTGTATTTTTAGACGCCTTAAGTTATTTTTAACCGAATGTAGCCCTAATTCTAAGCTAAATTTTTCTAGGGGCTCTAAATTTGTATTTCTTGACGCGTTGAATCATTTTTAACCAACTTCATTCGTCCATGCATTCTAAATTTGTGTTTTTTGTTGCTTTAAGTTAGTTTTAACTGAATTTGGTACTAATTCTAACACAAATTTTTCTAGGGGCTCTAAATTTGTATCTTTTGACGCTTTGAATCATTTTTAAACAACTTCATTCATTCATGCATTCTAAATTTGTATTTTTAGTCGCCCTAAGTTATTTTTAACCGAATTTGGCCCTAATTCTAATCTAAATTCTTCTAGGAGATCTAGATTTGTATTTCTTGACGCTTTGAATCATTTTTAACCAACTTCATTCGTCCATGCATTCTAAATTTGTATATTTAGTCGCCTTAAATTATTTTTAACCGAATTTGGCCCTAATTCTAATCTAAATTCTTCTAGGGGCTCTAGATTTGTATTTCTTGACGCTTTAAATCATTTTTAACCAACTTCATTCGTTGTTAACCGATTTTGGCCCTAATTCTAATCGAAATTTTTCTAGGGGCTCTAAATTTGTATTTCTTGACGCTTTGAATCATTTTTAACCAATTTCATTCGTTAAAACATTCTAAAGTTGAATCATCACGATTGATGTTATATCACCATAATTATCGAAAAAACTGAATTTTAGAATTTAAGGACAATAAGATATAAATTAAAAATTTAGATAAAAAAACGACGATAAAAATCGAAAATTAAAAAAAATATATTAAAAAAAAGTGGCAGATATTTAATGGCACAAATTTAAAATATAACTTCTCGCAAAAAAACATAACTTTTTGCCTCTTTCAAAAAAAAAACATTAAAAATCATTTTTTTAGAAACACAGTTTTGTGCCAAAATTGTTGAAAAGAAAATTGATTTAAATTAAAATTGTTTACTCGTTGAAAAAGTTCAATTTTAGGACAAAAACACCTTGCATGATTGAAAACAATAAAAAGTCTAATTTAGTTCGATAAGAAAAATATAACACAACAAAAATTTGAACTAAACCTGAAAAGAACAAATAAATACATTTAAAGAAATGGGAAAGAAAAAGAAAATTAAAAGCCATAGAATCATTCAGTTAAGAATCCTGAAAAAATCGGAAAAGTATAGAAAAACTAATTTTAAAAAGAGGTAGGTAGAAGCACAAATTTAAAATATTTTCAATTTTTGGGAAAAATTCATTTTTGCTAACAGAGTTTCCTTTTTGAACGAAAATATAAAAATCGATATTCGTCTCGTTGGAGATGTTTTATTTCGAACCAAAATCGTGTATTTGAAAAATTCGGAATCATTAATTTAAAAAACACTTTTTTGAGCCAAAACTTGCCTCAATGCGAATTAATTTACATTATAATTGTTCATGTATTGAAACAGCATAATTTTTGGCCAAAATGACCTCGAGAGCACCAAAAACCAATAAAAAAGTCTAACTCAGATCGATGAAAAAATATTTTTTCAATAAAAACTGATTTTTGTCTTGTTGGGGAAGTGTTGATTTCTGTCAATACCGTATAAAAAAAATATCAGAAATTATTAATCGTAAAATAAAAAAAAAAGTTTGGGCCAAAATTGTCTCAATGGAAATTAATTTATTTTACAAGTGTTTACTCGTTGGAGAGATTTAAACCAGGGTCAAAATTATCTCGATAGCATGAAAATATTGAATAGATTGATGAAAAATATATTAAAGAACAAAAAAGTGAAGGAAAATTGCCAAATAATTAAAATATATAAGCACAAAAAAAAATAAGGCAGAAAAAAAAACAAAAACACATCTTAAGAACTAAAAAAAAAATTAAGAAACTGGAAAAATCTGAAAATTAACTAGTACTTAATTTTGGGCGAAAATCATCTAAAAATTTTAAGAGAAGTGCCTTTCAGACTAAAATTCTCGCAAGAAAATTGTTTTTAGGCTCGCTGAAAAAGTCTTATTTCGGGCCAAATATCTATATAAAACTTAAAAAATCAAGAATTATTAATTTAAAACTCAGAGTTTTCGGCAAAAATTACGTAAATTGAAATCACTTTTTATTCCAATTATAATGTCTCTATCTAAAGTTTTTTTTTCAAAAAGTTGCCCATCTACGGCTTTCCATTAATCAGCCATAAAATAAATAAATATATCCAGTTCTTTCATTAATTAATCTAAAATTACGCTGAATTATTATTAATCATATCAATCATCTCTTATATATATTATTGACATCCTCTCCAACACTAATTCAGTTTTTTTCTAAGTAAATAGCACCTCTCCATATTTAATAACATAATCGCGGCCTTTTTGCTCTCAGCTTCGGCATTGAATCGCGCCATTAAAAGCGCTTAATTACTTCTCCAATCATTGAATATAAATCAAGGCCCAATTACGGTTAGCTGACAAAAAATTTAAATCTGCAAGAAGTAGTCGTTAAAAGTCTGATGCGCCATTAGGTCGTAAATAACAATTTTCTGAACGCTAATATTGAGTGAAGGAGACATAAATCAAGGTCGTTGGATTGAGATTAATCGTCTATATCTTGTGTCTTCATTAAATATGGATCAAGTTTTAGGAAAAAGTAAAGCGAAACGCGGAAAACTTTCCCATCTGTAATTTGTGTAAAAGATTTCCGATTTTCGAGGGGCTACAAATCCGGAATTACTCGCACCAACTTTCATCCGGATGCCACCTAATAAACAGAAATCAATAGTAAGCGACTGGGCCAAAACGTTTCACAGAGTTTTTTTTTTAATCAACGATCACTTTTAGGTATATTACTATTATTTGCTTGGCGAAATGTATTTTTGAGGTACGATCTAAGCTTAATATAATCATTTACGAGTCTTGTAAACCTAGTTTAAACCTATAAAAATCGTTAATGTTACCTATTTGTGTCACCTACGCTTGTTTAAATAAAATTTGGCAGTTTAGGTGAGCCAGTTTTATCTATGACAAGGCTGTTTTATTGCTGAATTTTTAGCAATTAGAATCGCTTGATTTACTCCCAACAATCTCCATTAGATTCAGTGCTTACTGAATTGCGAAATAAAATTCCGAAATATGCTTATATTTTGGACTTTTATTGCCATCAGTTTTCCACGACCATGAGCCATACGACCAAAACAAAGAATAAAAAAAGTTGTTGGAAATGGGAATCGAACTCGCGACATCATGAACAAAATGCCGGCGCTCTGCCACAGTCGCAAACATGAAACCTCTGCACATCTGCCACAATGAAACTACAGGATGTAGAAACGCTGTATAATGGCGCTAAATTAGTGCCATCTTTAGGACATTAAAAAATATGTTTATATAATAGAAACATTTATCCACTCTTAAGCAAAACATCTTGGACTTATTGAGTTTTTTCATGATGTCTCGAGCAGTGGAATCTCTGCTCATTTTCAAGTGAAACTGAGCATTAAGCTCGAGGCTACTTGCTTATGGAATGGAAGTCCAAGATGTTTCACTTAATAGTACATCATGGCCTGCTACCTTTAAACAAACAATTATCCACTCAACAAGAACAAAATATCGAGCGATTATTCTAAAAAAAACCAATAAGGGTCACTAGTTACATCCAACCAAGCCACCCCCTGTGTTTCACAACAAACAACAAGACGAGAGAACCATTCAGCTACAAGTACAGTACTGTGGCTACAGTACAAGGCAGAATTACAATTGTTCGGTCTTAAGGAGTTTAACATTCATGGGCTAAGTGGAATCTTCAAAAGAGAAGAAGTTAAGAGGAGAAGAAAAATTTCCAATTTCCACAAGGTCCACGTATGAGTTATGGTCACCCGACGTGCGTTCCACCTGAATTGCGCCTTTTATTTTTGTTTTGTATTTTTAATAAGTGAAAATATGAATTGCTGAGTCTGTCAACAACCTGCTTTTTTATTAATAGTTAGGGTTCTTTTTAATTTCGAACAATGCTTTTAAGAATCTTTTATGATAGTTAGTTTGATGTCCTAGGATTTTTACATCATCAAATCTTAAGGAATGTAGTAATTTATCCGAATGTTGTGCAAGTGCTGTTTTTTGTTTAGGGTTAACTAGATTAGATGAGAAAATATTCCTTTTATGTTCTTGGATTCTGGTTTTTAGGTACCTACCAGTTTGTCCGATGTATAATCATTCACAAGAATCACAAGGAATTTTGTAAACCAGTCCACTCTCATAATCCTTACGTAGTTTTTGTTTTAGAATAATTTTTTGTTAGTATTTTCATTATCGAATGCAACTTTTATCTCTTGATCAGTAAATACTTTAGAGATCTTTTCGGAAAAATTTTCTACACAAGTAAAACGTCAAGTTTTGAGACTGTTCTCGAGATATTTACAATTTTTTGCATTTTACAAAATCAATCGAGAAATTCCTGTTTGTGTTGAGCTCATCTTTTCCAACAAATATGGCGGTGTAATGAAATTTTATAGAGACTAACTCAGTGTGTAACTTTCCGAAACAAATCCAAGAAGTTTGTATTTATTTTCAGCTAATTATTTCCAATTAAAACGGTGGTTTAGGACCAGTTTTGAAACCTCAAACGGTTCTACATATATTTACACAATATTTCATTTTCAAAAATCGATCACAAAGTTTCTCTTTCTGCGTAGCTTACTTTTTAGTTTTCTGCTTTAGCCCATTTTCAAGATATAATACTGTTGCGAACTCGGGGTTCAATAATTCCAGTGTAACGATTTAACACGAAAACACTATTTATTTATTTATCAAATACACACGACTACTAAATAACTCACTAATTAACACTTTATAGCCTTCTATTATCGCTTCGTAACTTTAGCTTACTTATAGCTCGCTTAAAATAATACTACTACTACTCGGGCGCTCTATGCGCCTTTTATATCAATCCTAAAATTACAGAAAAACCTAGAAAGTTCTTTATAAGAATTCTTGAATAATCTCACATAAAAAAAAACGGTTGTAAACAACTGCCTTCTAGATTAAGCCAGCCGAGCAATAAATCACTCGTGTCAGCCGTGACGCAGCGCGGATAGGTCGCGAAGCTCCACCAACCAACACGCTCCCATGCGTTGCCCCGCCTCCCATGCGGCGTTGCTGCGATCGTAACATTGCCCTCCTCCTAAGTCTGTTCGTCCCGATCAGATAGAGTTCCATGGTATCGTGCTAATCGATCCAAATGAACGACCTTCATCTTTGACCTAGGGGTCCGCTGGATCCTATACACCACATCATTAATCTTCTTTATAATTGTATAAGGTCCTTCCCAATTTTGGCTAAGTTTGGGCGACTTCCCCACCTTTCGCCGCGGATTGTATAGCCACACCAAATCACCATCCTGGAAGCCGCGGGAGTTAGCTAGTAAGTCATATCTTGCTTTGGCTCGATCACTGGATATCCGCAGTTTATTCCTGACTTGCTCATGAACATTGTTCAGCCTCTCCTTAAGCTCCTCCACAAAATTCTCAGAGCTGAGCGACTCTTTTTCTGGTGTTCCATACATCAAATCCGCAGGAAGCCTCATTTCCCTCCCGAACATCACTTTCGCCGGAGTATAACCAGTGGCTTCATGCGTAGAGCCTCGATATGCCATCAACATGAGAGGTAGATGTTGGTCCCAATCACGCTGATGATCTGCCACCATTTTAGACAGGTAATGTTCCATGGTCCGATTAAATCTCTCTACCATCCCATCCGACTGTGGATGCAAAGGAGTTGTCCTGGTCTTGCGAATTCCGAGAAGTTCCATGACCTTCTGGAAAACAGCCGATTCAAAATTTCGGCCCTGATCAGAATGAAGTTCGAGAGGGACTCCAAATCTGCAGAACATTTCATTTACTAGCACCGTTGCCACAGTCGTTGCTTCTTGATTAGGCAGGGCGTATGCTTCAGGCCATTTAGTGAAGTAATCCATGGCGACCAAGATGTATTTATTGCCCGACTCAGTCTGAGGAAACGGTCCCGCGACATCAATTGCTACCCTCTCGAATGGAGCACCTACAGTGTACTGCACCATTCGGCCGCGTGATCTTGTTCGAGGTCCTTTTGTGGCACAACAAACTTCGCACTTGCGGCACCAAGATTCGACGTCTTCATGATAATTCACCCAGTAGAACCGCTCTTTAATTTTGGCCAAGGTTTTATTGACCCCAAAATGACCTCCACTAGTTCCGTCGTGCATTTCCTGTAGTACGTCCGATTTTCTGCTTCCAGGAACAACCAACTGACTGACTACGGTCTTGCCATCCGGACTCTCCCACGCTCTCTTCAGTAATCCATTTTCTATTTTAAGAGAGTGCCACTGGGCCCATAGCGCCTTCAGGTTTGGACTTTTACCAGCAATTTCTTGCCATTCTGGTCTCTTGTCGTCAGTCTTTGCAGAGAGGATGAGTCCAATATCTGGATCATTCATTTGTTCTTCTCGAAGGGTCTGTGTGGTCCAGCCATCGTTTATTTCTACCGACGTTCTCCTTACCAAAGGAAGTCCCTCACGCTGCTCAGTTCTTTGACAATGCCGACAATCTTCTTTACAAGGCCGTCTAGACAATGCATCGGCATTTCCGTGAGACCTTCCTGGTCGATGTTCAATTTGGAAATCGTACTGCTGCAGGCGCTCTATCCATCTGGCTATTTGACCTTCAGAGTTCTTCATCTGTAATAACCATTTCAAGGCTCCATGGTCAGTCCTAATCAGGAACCTTTTTCCATATAAGTAGCGATGGTAATGTTCGACTGCTTTAACGATGGCCAACAGCTCCTTTCTAGTGACGCAATAGTTTCTTTCTGGCTTATTTAAAGTCTTACTGTAGTATTCAATGACCTTCTCTTGCCCGTTTTGTCTTTGAGAGAGTACTGCACCTAGACCACAGTTACTTGCATCCGTGTCCAAAATAAAGAGTCCGTCCTTTATAGGGTAAGCCAAGATCGGACTAGAACAGAGGGCAGCTTTAAGCCTTGCAAACGCCTGACTGCATTCGTGGTTCCACAAGAACGGTGTTTTCTTTTCCGTTAATTTGTGCAGCGGTTTTGCGATGTCGGCAAATCCCTCTACAAATCTCCTGTAGTAAGTACATAGTCCCAAAAAGCTCCTTACTTCGTGTTTGTCTCGGGGAACTGGCCAATCTTTAATGGCAGATATTTTACTATGGCTAGTTTTAATGCCTTGTTCTGAGATAGTATGCCCCAAGTACTCGACTTGCTTCTGGAACAGGCTGCATTTCTTGTAGTTTAACTTCAGGTGAGCATTCCGTAACTTGTTGAAGATTTCTCTTAAATTCTTCAAGTGCTCGTCGAAATCACGTCCCATGACAATTATGTCATCTAAGTACACCAGGCAAGTTTTCCAAGTCAGCCCCCTCAAGACAAGTTCCATTAGTCGCTCGAAAGTTGATGGAGCATTGCACAATCCAAAAGGCATAACAGTGAATTGGTATAGTCCAGAACCAGTAGAAAATGCAGTCTTTTCTTTGTCTTCGGGAGCAATCTTTACTTGCCAGTACCCACTTTTTAAATCTAGAGTGGAAAACCACTTTGATCCCGATAAAGTTGCTAAGGTGTCGTCTATACGTGGCAATGGGTAGCTGTCTTTCTTGGTTACATCATTAAGTTTCCTGTAGTCAACACAGAACCGCGTTGAACCATCTTTCTTCTTAACAAGAACCACAGGCGACGACCATGGACTAGATGATTCTTCTATGACGCCCTCCTTTAACATTTCATTCAGCAAACTGTTAACTTCCTGTTGTTTAGCCAGAGGGACCCTTCGTGGATGTTGTCGTATTGGCTGGGCATCTCCTGTGTTGATCTTATGGACAACTAAATCGGTTTGACTGTCGTTGCTCTTGAAGTTAAACATATCAGATTCATCCATGGCAAATTTTATAGCAGACTGAAGTTGTTCCTTTGACAGGTGACTCCACTGTCGCTTAAAAGCATCAATAACTTCTGGGGAAGCTTGGTTAGAAGATATAATTTTGGATGTCTCTGCTTCGACACAATTGCATACCCATTGTACAGGCTCATAATTGGCAAGAACTGTTCCTTCTTTTAGCTTGATGGTCCTTTCTCCAATATTGGCAACTCGTACTGGCATAGTCTTCTTCGTGTCGGTCAAAGTTCGGGCTACCATGATTTCAGTCGTCAAATCCAGGTTAGGTTCTATAAGTCCTATGGACCACCCAGGATCATTTTCAGAAGTCACTGTGATAATTTGTTCTGAATTTGGAGGAATTTTCACATCTTCCACCACCAGTAGACGGACACTAGTTTCCACATTTTCATTGGTTAATGCAAACTCCTCATCTCCAAACGTGAGAATATTCTGTTTGTGATCATAGGAGAATCCATGTTTCCTGATGAGATCCATTCCCAAAATAAACTCGTCTTTGATCCTGGCAACCAACACTTTATGCCGAACTTCAAGTCTTTCTCCAATAATGATGGTGACATCGGCTTCTCCGTCTATAGGGCAAGATTCTCCAGTGACTGATTTTAACATAATAGGGTTGGGCAATGGTTGTATGGTATATCCGAAAAGTTTATCTGGCCTTACAATGGTCACATCTGCTCCTGTATCGATGGTAATCTGGATCTTCTGTCCTTTAAAGCGTCCGGCCACTGTGAGACTTTTGCCACCCAAATTATTGACTTTAAAGATCCTGGGGGTCTTAGCGGCCCCGGTCAATTGCCCCCTTGCATTGACCGGAATTAGTTTTCCTGGGACCTAGGGCGGTCTTGGTCGCCGCTTGGTCTTCTAAACGACGGCGACGGACTTCTTGCCCTATTACGGCAGTTGCTCTTGATGTGACCCAGTCTGCCGCAGTTAAACATTTTATGCCCCGATTGTCTGTTGATCGAGGAGTTCTTTCTAACAGGGCTTGCATACTGACTGCCATATCTTTCATCGCTTTATGTAAACTGGCCATGGATTCAGCCATAGACGTATTCTCCTCTTCACCGCAAGTTGCCATTCGTACGCGTGGCGATGAATTAGATGACACTCGTGACGCCTCGAATTCCAGGGCCCGAACTAGTGCCTCGCTGATATTCTTGGGCCTTACAAGACGTAAGTGGTATCTCATGTCACTATCGCGAACTCCCTCAATGAACCTTTCGGCGGCAAATTGCATTTGAAAAGATTCAGGGGCTGATGGGTATGCCAGGTGAATTAGTCTGTCTATGTCCGCCTCAAATTCTTGTAAGGATTCACCTGACTTTTGCTGTCTCATCCTCAGCTGGGCCTGGAACACGGTTTCTTTGTGCTCATTTCCAAATCGTAGTTGCAGAGTGTGTACTAAAGCCGCATAATTACTTTGATCCGCTGCCGACAGAGATTGGAGTAACTCAGCCGCTTTTCCACGAAGTGCTACCACTAATGATGTAGCTTTCTGGGGCTCGGACCAACCATTAGCTTTTGCAGCTGCCTCAAACTGAGTTTTATAAATTTCCCATGCAGTAGTACCGTCATAATCGGGAGGCTTAATTTTAGCGTTGGCTGTGCTAAAACTCTCTGTAGTCACGTTATCGTCCTCAAGTTGTTCCCGGAATTTCTTTTCTAGCTCGAGAACCCTCTGATTGACAGCTTCGAGTCCCTTGTTGACGCCGTTAATGGATTCGTTAACAGATTCGTTAACGGATTGCATTATTCTTTCTTCCAATTGTTGCTCCCTAGCTGCGAGATGGTTCATTAATTCTTCTTTGAATTGTTGATGATGTCGCTCCTGCACTTGATCACGTTTTTCCTGCTCTTCCTTTTGTTCTAGATAACGTCTTTCCTGTATTTGATCACGTGTTTCCAGCTCTTTCTTCTGTTCTAGATAACGTCGCTCCTGAACTTGATCACGTTTCTCCTGCTCTTCTTTTTGTTCTACATAACGTCTTTCTTGCTCTTCCTTCTGTTGTTGCATAAAGGACAGCAGGGCGGCAAGTTGATCCTCCATCGCTTGATGCTGGCTTCTGGTCACTGGCATAAACACGTAATGTCCGGCAATGAAGCACTCACTTACAGTTCAGTAATATTAGTCTTCAAATTCCCACTGGAATCGCACTTCTGACACCAATTGTTGCGAACTCGGGGTTCAATAATTCCAGTGTAACGATTTAACACGAAAACACTATTTATTTATTTATCAAATACACACGACTACTAAATAACTCACTAATTAACACTTTATAGCCTTCTATTATCGCTTCGTAACTTTAGCTTACTTATAGCTCGCTTAAAATAATACTACTACTACTCGGGCGCTCTATGCGCCTTTTATATCAATCCTAAAATTACAGAAAAACCTAGAAAGTTCTTTATAAGAATTCTTGAATAATCTCACATAAAAAAAAACGGTTGTAAACAACTGCCTTCTAGATTAAGCCAGCCGAGCAATAAATCACTCGTGTCAGCCGTGACGCAGCGCGGATAGGTCGCGAAGCTCCACCAACCAACACGCTCCCATGTGTTGCCCCGCCTCCCATGCGGCGTTGCTGCGATCGTAACAATACTCTAATTTTGCAAAATAAACCCATAAAGTTTGTATTCATTTTCAGTTAAATTTTCAATCGATCAACGAAATCTTAATAATCTCAAACCGTTCCCAAGATATTTAATAATTTTACTATTTTGCAAAATATACAAATTCGTGGTGCATCAAACCGTTTCCAAGATATCAATTAACGTCCTTATTTTCCAAACCAAATCCATGAAGTTAGTCCCCGTTTTCAGCTAAACTTTTCTAAGTAAGCAGGTATGCAATCTTTTTTTTTATTCTTAAATCGGTTTCGAGATAGTTACTAATTTTTCAATATCAATCAAACATAATTTTTCAAAATCAAAATCAAATAAAAATTTCTAAATGTTAAAATAGATCTACAGAGTTTCTATTTGTTTTTAATTAATTTTTTCCCACCAACATGAAAGTCTAATGAACTTTTCGAATCAACTTTTCGAAAAAAATATTTCGAACTACGCTGCACCAACTGAACATACTGTATACTAGACACTGGAAGCAATAGAAAGCTATTAAAAGAATATTAAATGTGAAAGAAACACAACTTATATCTTACGTAAAGAAACTATTTTTTTCTCTTATGAAATGCATAAAAAATTTCAAATAAAAGCAAGTTTTTTTTATCATAGATATTTTTCTTTTGTATGTATGATGACAGGTATACTTTTCTACTTACTGTAACAGACTAAATCAGGCTAAACTCTCAAATTTGGAAAATGTCTAAGTTTTGAGGCTGTTTAAAACGAAAACAAATGTAGGTATTTATAAAAAATTCTTTACATAAAGTGATTTTCGTCAACCACAGAACAGAAATATGTAACAGTTATTTATCATGTGAATTGAAACCAAGCCAGTTTTCTGCCGAAGTTGTCGCTTTCCACAGACGGATGGCCGAGATTCGTACCTATACTGTCTGGGGACCACGTTCAGCAGAGTATCAAACTCATTTCTCTATCAGGCAGAGGAACCATAGACCGGTTTTACTCTTATTGGAGCTCATCAGTATGGTATACCTCAAACCAGAGAGAAATACGAGTTTGAGTATAACTTGGCTTCCTCTATTGCTCAAGGCACTGTGCATATATGCAAGTGGCGCCATCAGACGACGGCAGGTGTTTCCACTAGGGCATGCGAGATAATAGTGAAGTGAAACCAAGCCAGTTTTCTGCTAAGATTGTCGCTTCCCACAGACAGATGGCCGAGATTAGTACCTCTATTGTCTGGGGACGACGTTCAGCAGATTATTTATCCTGTAAGTGGTAAAAGTGCAATTTTAAGGCACGCGTGTGAAAGTAGCTCACTTTTAACCCTAGTGCCTTAAAACGCTATTTATACAATTCATTGGCGTGATAAAAGTTGAATTTTTAATGAGTTTGTACAAAAAAATATGTAAATTACATCTGCCAAGCTTTTTTGTGCCGCGCTGTGTATTTCGCTGCAATTAAATTACGTGCTGAACCGCATCCTGCAACTTCTTGCTCTAAATCTAACATCAAGGGAGATTTTGGACTTTTAGACCGACACCATTTGGTCACAAATCTGAATTTTCTGAACTCCGTATACCAAACTGTTTCATGATACTTGATGATATTTGAATTCAGTGCTGTTTGCAAATTTGAATTTTTGGACCTAAAATGCTAGATTACAAGACGTCCCACGGCAGGCTGCTAGAGCTGGAACGCGACGTCCTGGACAGCATCGTCCAGAAATCCAACATCCAGGAGATTTACAAGGTGGATAAGACTCAATTTGGCAGGCAAATTTCATTTTTCTTTTTCCTGCGTCTCTAAAGGTGAGTTATTGGCAAAAAGTTATCATTGTTTGGGGTTGGGGTTTTCCTTGTAGCATAGTTTGTTTGTCTTTTGAATTATTTTCATCATAAAAAATATTAAGAAAAATAATATACAAGGTGTTAGGGCAAGGTTCCTGAAGCAATCCTGAAACAAATGTACCTATGTTAGTCCAGAAGTTAATATTTTCCGGATTCAGGGTGTCAACAGTCACAATTTTTTTTGTTAACTTTACACATTGTCTAGCACACTGTTAAGAGGTACCTCGAGAGGTAATGGAGCTTTGATATGTAGGTAACCAAATTTTGCATAAGTGGAACAAAAAAGTTAAAAGAGGAGTTGACAGTTGTGCAAAATGGAACCATCGAAATAGTGACGCATACAGCGGCCTGTACCATCAGAATTGAATGAAGATGTAGTTTGCTCACTAAAAAGAAAATTACAATAATATTCAATACAGTTTCCAAAAACTGAATTACAGACGTCTCCAAAACTGTGCTTTTGACACCCTGTATCACAGAAACCATTAATTTTTGAACTGTGATATATGTAGTTCAATCAACCTATTTTGGTCTTTAGTATCTCCGGTTGTGAGATTTTTCCACCTTTCTGACCCACTCTGTATATAATGATTTTATAACTGGCAGGGCAACATGCAACTTAGTCAAGATTATTGTAAAATAGGAAAAGATTAAAATAAATAGAAGAGTTGAGCTGACTTGACCTAACCTACCATAACGTAAACTAAGTGACCAGAGTGAACTAACCTAACCAAAGGGTAAAACTGTACCAACCTAACCAACAGGTCCCATACAGTTTCTAAAAGAAATAAAACTTAACTAACCTGACCAAAGATAAAAATTCGGTTTATCTGATTTTTTTTACTTAATTAAAATATCTAACTTAATGTCCTCTATGTAGAAATACACAAAAAACATCGAAAGTCCTTTGTACTTATCTAATATGGACCAGTTCCAAGCCTCCAAAGTGGCTAAGTGTTATGAATTTTCTTTTCTGTTCTGGAATGTTTCATTACAGAAAATTCAAATTAAACTGTACTTTGAGGTTCCTTTTCTAAGCTCCCACCAAAGAAAGTCCAGTGAGTTCAATAATTTGGGAGACAAACCTCTTCGGTGGTCAATTATTAGGCAGTTTTAGAATGTGCTTTAGCGGCATTTATAAAAAGTCATCTTATGGGACTAATTTCAATCTTATTATGTTTGTTACGTCCTAAGAGGATTGAAATTGCTTCATTTCGATCAAAAACAGCTAAACAAAATGTTTTCGAATTTGATCAAAATTGGGGAGGGGCATTCAGTCGTTTCTAGCAACTTCCAAATTTTAACGATTGTACCTTTGGAACGATTGGAGTGAATCCAACGGTTTCATGTTCTTTTTGAGATCTCCTTTCACCTCCTGCCAAAGAGTGTCCCGTAGGTTCAATAATTTCAGAGATACATTCCTTCGTTAGACGCTCTTTTACTAATTTAGTCACTTTTAGAAAGTGCTTTGCAGGCAATTAAAAAGAAGTTCACTTATGGGACTAACTTGACCTTTTCTATGTTTGTTACGTTTACAAGGGATTAAAATTACCTAATTCCAATCAAAAAAAAAAAATCACAATTTTTTCGAAACTGGCCAAAGAGTATTTCCTTTTTTTTTCTCAATTTCCGACTTTGGCCGCCTGTAACTTTAGAACAAGTGGACGGATTGGAGTAAATCCAAAGGTTTCCTGTTTTTACCTACTACCAAAGAAACTCCTATAGGTTTACAAATTTTACAAATAGATCCGATCGGTGGTCGATTTTTAGGACTTTTTAGAACGTGCTTTGGAGGAATTTAGAAAAAGGTCCACTTATGGGACTAATTTCACTCTTATTAGATATATTACGTTCATTGGGGATTCAAATAGCCTCATTCTGATTAAAAGCAGAAAAAAAAACCACAACTTTTTTGAAATTGATCAAAGGCGTAGGTTGTTCCCTCTTTTTTCTCAATTTCCAACTTTGACCGCCTGTAACTTAAGAACAAGAGGACGGACTGGAGTAAATCTAACCGTTTCTTGTTTCTTTTTATATTTCCTTTCTCCTTCTGCCAACGAAAGTCCCATAGGTCCAATAGTTTCAGCGTTAGGCCCTGTCAGTGGTCGATTTTTAGGAATTTTTAGAATGTGCTTTGGGCGCATTTAGAAAAAAGTCCCCTTATGGCACTAATTTCACTCTTATTAGATTTATTACGTTCATTGGGGATTCACATAGCCTCATTCTGATCAAAAGCAGAAAAAAATATCACAACTTTTTCGAAATTGACCAAAGGCGTGGGTTGTTTCTTATTTTTTCTCAATTTTCAACTTTGATCGCCTGTAACTTTAGAACAAGCGGACGGATTGGAATAAATTCAACGGTTTCTTCTTTTTCTTCAAATCTCCTTTCTCCTCCTGCCATAGAAAGTCCCATAGGTCCAATAGTTTCAGCGTTAGACCGTGTCAGTGGTCGATTTTTAGGAATTAAGTGCTTTGGACGCATTTAGAAAAAAGTCCACTTATGGGATTAATTTCACTCTTATTAGGATTATTACGTTCTTGGGGGATTCAAATGGCCTTATTCAGATCAAAAGCAGAAAACAAAATTACAATTTTTTCGAAATTGATCAAAGGCGTAGATTATTGTTCCCTTTTCTTCTCAATTTTAAAATTTGACCGCCTGTAACATTAGAACAAGAGGACGGATTGGAGTATATCCAACGGTTTCTTGTTTTTCTTTACATCTCCTTTCTCCTCCTGCCAAAGAAAGTCCCATAGATCCAATAGTTTCAGCGTTAGCCCCTGTCAGTTGTCGATTTTTAGGAATTTTTAGAGAGTGCTTTGGACGCCTTTAGAAAAAAGCCCACTTATGGGACTAATTTCACTCTTATTAGATTTATTACGTTCATGGGGAATTCAAATACCCTCATTCTGATCAAAAGCAGAAAAAAAAATCACAATTTTTTCGAAATTGACCAAAGGCGTAGGTTACTGTTCCCTTTTTTTCTCAATTTTCAACTTTGACCGCCTGTAACATTAGAACAAGAGGACGGATTGGAGTAAAACCAACGGTTTCTTGTTTTTCTTCACATCTCCTTTCTCCTCCTGCCATAGAAAGTCCCATAGGTCCAATAGTTTCAGCGTTAGACCCTGTCAGTGGTCGATTTTTACGAATTTTTAGAAAGTGCTTTGGACGCATTTAGAAAAAAGTCCACTTATGGGACTAATTTCACTCTTATTAGGATTATTACGTTCTTGGGGGATTCAAATGGCCTTATTCAGATCAAAAGCAGAAAACAAAATTACAATTTTTTCGAAATTGATCAAAGGCGTAGATTGTTCCCTCTTTTTTCTCAATTTCCAACTTTGACCGCCTGTAACTTCAGAACAAGAGGACGGATTGGAGTAAATCCAACGGTTTCTTGTTTTTCTTTAGATCTCCTTTCTCCTCCTGCCAAAGAAAGTCCCATAGGTTTAATAGTTTCAGCGTTAGATCCTGTCAGTGGTCGATTTTTAGGAAGTTTTAGAAAGTGCTTTGGACGCATTTGGAAAAAAGTCGTCTTATGGGACTAATTTCACTCTTATTAGATTTATTATGTTCATGGGGAATTCAAATACCCTCATTCTGATCAAAAGCAGAAAAAAAATCACAATTTTTTTGAAATTAATCAAAGGCGTAGGTTGTTCCCTCTTTTTTCTCAATTTCCAACTTTGACCGCCTGTAACTTCAGAACAAGAGGACGGATTGGAGTAAATCCAACGGTTTCTTGTTTTTCTTTACATCTCCTTTCTCCTCCTGTCATAGAAAGTCCCACAGGTCCAATAGTTTCAGCGTTAGACCCTGTCAGTGGTCGATTTTTACGAATTTTTAGAAAGTGCTTTGGACGCATTTAGAAAAAAGTCCACTTATGGGACTAATTTCACTCTTATTAGGATTATTACGTTCTTGGGGGATTCAAATAGCCTCATTCAGATCAAAAGCAGAAAAAAAATTACAATTTTTTCGAAATTGATCAAAGGCGTAGATTGTTCCCTCTTTTTTCTCAATTTCCAAGTTTGACCGCCTGTAACTTCAGAACAAGAGGACGGATTGGAGTAAATCCAACGGTTTCTTGTTTTTCTTTACATCTCCTTTCTCCTCCTGCGAAAAAAAGTCCCATAGGTTCAATAGTTTCAGCGTTAGACCCTGTCAGTGGTCGATTTTTACGAATTTCTAGAAAGTGCTTGAGACGTATTTAGAAAAAAGTCCACTTATGGGACTAATTTCACTCTTATTAGGATTATTACGTTCTTGGGGGATTCAAATAGCCTCAGTCAGATCAAAAGCAGAAAAAAAAATTACCATTTTTTCGAAATTGACCAAAGACGTAGGTTATTGTTCCCTTTTTTTCTCTCAATTTTCCACTTTGACCGCCTGTAACTTCACAACAAGAGGACGGATTGGAGTAAATCGAACGGTTTCTCGTTTTTCTTTATATCTCCTTTTCCCTCCTGCCAAAGAAAGTATATATATAGGTCCAATAGTTTCAGCGTTAGACCCTGTCAGTTGTCGATTTTTAGGAATTTTTAGAAAGTGCTTTGGACGCATTTAGAAAAAAGTCCACTTATGGGACTAATTATACTCTTATTAGATTTATTATGTTCATGGGGAATTCAAATACCCTCATTCTGATCAAAAGCAGAAAAAAAAAATAAAATTTTTTAGAAATTGACAAAAGGTGTAGGTTATTGTTCCCTTTTTTTTCTCAATTTTCAACTTTGACCGCCTTTAAATTTTACTACTTACTTACTTTAATACTTGCCGTAACTATAAAACAAGAGGACGGATTGGAGTAAATCCAACGATTGCTTGTTTTTTTTTTATATCTCCTTGCTCCTCCTGCCAAAGAAAGTCCCATAGGTCCAATAGTTTCAGCGTTAGACCCTGTCCGTGGTCAATTCTTAGAAAATGCTTTGGACGAATTTAGAAAAAAGTCCACTTTTGTGACTAATTTCACTCTTATTAGGACTATTACTTCAATTCAAAAAAAAAATCTTACCTTTTTTTCGAAATGGAGAAATCATCATTGATTATTATAATACATTTTTGATTAGGGACTTTAAGATTATTTCATGGGCGTAGCCACGGTGGGACAAGTTGGGGCGCTTGACCCCTCCCCCTGGCTGAAGGGCTGAGTGTCCAAATAAACCAATTTTTTATTGCTATTGCATTTTCTTGCTTTTGCCCCCCCCCCCCCCCCTGGAGAAAGTTCTGGCTACGCCCATTATTATTTATTTCCTTCAGCTCTCATTAAGAAAACAGAAAATTGGCGCCAACTAGTGAAAGAGTCGCTGATCGAAAACAAGTGATTGATTCCAGATAGAACATTAAATTGTCTAAATTAATTCCTCCCTGAATATGAATAGATCATTCTTAGAATGCAAATGGAATATTCGAGTTTATTCCAGGAATAGTTAATTGCAAAATTCCTAGATTGTACAATCTTTCTAAGAGAATATTAATAGAATATTCCATATCTTGCTATCTGGTCAGGAAAATAGCTCAGTCTGTTCGTGGCAAAGCATTGCGTGGCAATTGCATAAAAACCTGCCAGAAAACCACTTTTTTTTTCAAGCGGACCAAAAGTACGTCATTTGTTTTCTCCATACGTACACCTAAAGTGGGCTTTCTAATCCTGAGAGGTAAAAAGTAGCAAAAAAGTCCTAGGCAGTAAAAGTAAAGTCAAAAGTCACCACTACTGTCATGGTGGCGCATAGATAAACGATTTTCGTTCACCAAAATTATTAGAACACTAGATAGAACCGATCTGAGTGTATTGCCATCTTTACATTCTTATTGGAAAAGCAAAGGATAGGAATACTCTCAGGGGGCTCGAGAGCACCACCCGAAGCCGTTATTAGTCGAAATCGCATAAGTTCTCGAATTCTAAGTTTGTCTGTTAAATGTCATGCGCGTCATCATATTTATCTGTCAATGTGACAGATTTTATTAATTTAGTATTGATAATAATGCTACAAATTTTCAGTTTACCATAATTTGCCTAAACCGTCTAAACCATTGGTTATGATTTAATACCATTAAATCCATTGAACATTGAAAACCACCGTTCTAACACTATTTATTTTACAAATAATATACACCACTAATTGGGTAAGTACCTGGACCCGCTTAAAGAGGATGAGAGAAATTTGCAAAACTGAATCACTCTGAAACAGACTTTTTATTTCCTGCATGCTTAAAAAAAAATAGTATATGTTACTCGGAGTAAAAGATCTTTTTGTGCTTCGCCCAGTTGCAGGCCTCAGCTTCGCTTCAGCCGTCAATCTCTGGGCTCAGCACGAAAAGACCCACTTTTACTCCTAGTGACATAATCTACTATTTTACGTCAGTTTTGGCCCTGCGAAGTGACTTTTACCTTCCATACCGGTCAGCAAAAAAATCTCAGAGGGAAGGCCGTGGCTAAGTGATTTTCTGCTCAATTTGTACGAAATTTCATTGCAAGGTCTAATGCAGTTTTAGATATCACCCTGCATACTTGTCTGCAAGAATTTATGATGCGCCAGCAAAAAAATTTCACTTCATTCCTGCCCGATTTTTACGAAATCTGCAAGCGAAATATAGTATAGTATACAGCCTCAACTGTCATCTTGCATACCAGTCAGCAAGAATGTCTAATGGGTCAGCAAAACTTTCTGCAATGTGACTCAGCAAAT
Organism: Taphrorychus bicolor; assembly: GCA_951812265.1. Lineage (NCBI taxonomy): Eukaryota > Metazoa > Arthropoda > Insecta > Coleoptera > Curculionidae > Taphrorychus > Taphrorychus bicolor. Next base: position 21,268,694 of record OX638299.1, on the reverse strand, counting down.
TAGGAGGCTTAAGTGTCAACTAGTAAGATTCAAAATAATTCTTTATTAAATTCTTTTTGTTTAACTTCCAATCGAAATAAGTTGCTTCCATTTTTTTTTTTAATTCTTCAACTAAAACTAAAAGTCCTTTAACAGACTGTTTAATTTTCTTCTCAAAACGAACGAGTTATTTTTGAAAATACACAATCACTATTCCTAAACATACACATCCAATAAATAACTTTAGCCAACCAGACAATACATACTCTAAACACGTTCAGAGACTTTGAGCCATAAATCGAACCTCAATGGATCGTAATATAGACAATGCAGCCCAAACAATAAATCGGTTTATCCCACTCTGTTGGATTCCAAATTTTGGATTTTTTTTTGTTATTTACTGAAGAATAATTTTTTTCTCATGCTTTTTGAAAAATCTTGTAGGGAATATAAACAATAGCATTGCAGTAACCAGGTGCATGTAACCAACTGGTAAATCGCTTTAGACTTGGGCCAATCTGGGCCTATTGAGCGATTTTTATAACATAAACCCCACTCCATAGAGAAAGAACTACCTGCTTACCTGCCGGGAAGCCGAAAAATGAAGAAAACTGGGAAGAAAAGTCGAAATTTTAGACGAGACGACCGTACACTACTCGCACCTCGAACCGGGCATTCCGAAGCCGTGAGAAGCTTTGCAAAGCTAAAGCCCCGTCGATATTGCCGACTTATAGGCCCTGTTTACACTGCGCCTCGACCGTTTTGGGCGAGCGGTACGTTGGCTCTAAAGCTAATGCCCCTCCTTATTCATTTATCCCAAATAAAAGACCGGGTCGATCTTCGAACAGCTGCTCCCCAGGGCCTTTCTTTCTATTCTAAATCTAGACCGAACTACCGATCAAACACCTCGTATATAGTTGGAGCGAATGGCGGCCCGGCTCGGAGGACCACGAACCGGGAACACAATGCTGCCAAACATACAGTCTGCTACTAGAAACTGTCAGTTTTTGGGCACTTTTTTGCCTAAGTTGTGATTTAGTTCTTACTGCACTTACACCCACTAGGTGGTCAAAACAGACCAATGCTCGATGCCTGTCTACTACATTAGATATGTCATAATCATAATATACTACTACACTTCACTCTTCTTAACAACGTGGCAACGCTGTCGGTAAGGCCCTTTCCTACTGTTGCCCAATGAACTTTCGAGTCTTTGCTCGGATATAAACTTCACTGGAAGAAATCAGCTGATTCGGTTCTTAGGTTTGTAAACGATTTATTACACTGTGCTGCCATCTAGAGTCCGACAACCGATATTGCAATAATCTTGTATACAGTTGTAACTGGAGATAATCTCTTTTGTATCGGCAATAAGCAGTTTTGTACTACGTGGATAGATGGCGCAAGAAGTAGATCTGTGATTTTATCAAACAGTAGTTTAATAGGCAGTTAAATAATGATTAGAGTGATTAGACAGACCAGGGGCGTCCGACCTATAGGCAAAGGGGTGCAAAGAACCCGGGCGGACAAATTTAGGGGTGACCAAAAATTTTACGTCGCAATTTTACTTCAAAAAAAGGTTTGGTTTCGGTTCTCGGCTATGCAAAAAAGGAAGATCTATGCATCTCTCTTTTAAACGCTGTCTTCTCCATAAGTCTTTCTCTATCCCACTCATTCTTACTTTAAAACGGTTTCGAAAACTTTTTCGTACGAGATATTTTATTGAAATTTTTGGCTTTTTGAAAAGGGTTGAAAGCAACTAACCTGAACTAACCTAAATTAACTAGATGTAACTTGTTCTAACAGTTATATAAATTTTGCACTATTACAAAAAAAAAGATCTATGGCTCTCTCTTTTAAACGGTGTTTTGTCCATAAGTCTTTCTCTGTCCCACTCATTATTACTTAAAAACTCTTTCGAAAACTATTTTTCTTGCGAAATATTTCGCTGTAACATTTGGCTTTTTCAAAACAGCTGAAATCAACTAACCTGAACTAACCTAAAGTAACTAGATATTACTTGTTCTAACAGTTATATAAATTTTATACTATTGCAAAAAATGGATTTATGCATCTCTCTTTTAAACGCTGTATTCTCCATAAGTATTTCTCTATCCCACTCATTATTACTTTAAAACGGTTTCGAAAACTGTTTTTTCTTGCGAGATATTTTACTGTAGTTTTTGGCTTTTTCAAAAGAGCTAAAAGCGTCTAACCTGAACTAACCTAAATTAGCTAGATGTAACTTGTTCTAACAGTTATATAAATTTTGTACTATTGCAAAAAAAGATCTATGCATCTCTCTTTTAAACGCTGCCTTCTCCATAAGTCTTTCTCTGTCCCACTCATTATTACTTTAAAACGGTTTCAAAAACATTTTTTCTTGCGAGATATTTTACTGTAATTTTTGGCTTTTTTAAAAAAGTTGAAAGCAACTAACCTGAACTAACCTAAATTAACTAGATATAACTTGTTCTAAGAGTCATATAAATTTTGAACTATTGAAAAAAAAATCTATGCATCTCTCTTTTAAACGCTGCTTTCTCCATACGTCTTTCTCTATCCCACTCATTATTACTTAAAGACGTTCTCAAAAACTTTTTTTTCCTGGGAGATATTTTACTGCAGTTTTTGGCTTTTTCTAAAGAGCTAAAAGAATCTAGCCTGAACTAATATAAATTAACTAGATATAACTTGTTCTAACAGTTATATAAATTTTGCACTATTACAAAAAAGATCTATGCATCTCTCTTCTAAACGCTGTCTTGTCCATAAGTCCTTCTCTGTCCCACTCATTATAACTTAAAAACAGTTTCGAAAACTTCTTTTCTTGCGAAATAATTCGCTGTAACTTTTGGCTTTTCCAAAAGGGCTCAAAGCAACTACCCTGAACTAACCTAAATTAACTAGATATAACTTGTTCTAACAGTTATATAAATTTTGCACCATTGCAAAAAAAAGATCTATGCATTCCTCTATTAAACGCTGTCTTGTCCATAAGTCTTTCTCTGTCCCACTCATTATTACTTAAAAACGGTTTCCAAAACTTCTTTTCTTGCGAAATATTTCGCTGTAACTTTTGGCTTTTTCAAAAGGGCTGAAAGCAACTAATCTGAACTAACCTAAATTAACTAGATATAACTTGTTCTAAGAGTCACCTAAATTTTGAACTATTGAAAAAAAATCTATGCATCTCTCTTTTAAACGCTGTCTTCTCCATACGTCTTTCTCTATCCCACTCATTATTACTTAAAGACGTTCTCAAAAACTTTTTTTTCCTGGGAGATATTTTACTGCAGTTTTTGGCTTTTTCAAAAGAGCTAAAAGAATCTAGCCTGAACTAATATAAATTAACTAGATATAGCTTGTTCTAACAGTTATATAAATTTTGCACTATTGCAAAAAAGATCTATGCATCTCTCTTCTAAACGCTGTCTTGTCCATAAGTCCTTCTCTGTCCCACTCATTATTAGTTAAAAACAGTTTCGAAAACTCCTTTTCTTGCGAAATAATTCGATGTAAATTTTGGTTTTCCAAAAGGGCTCAAAGCAACTAACCTGAACTAACCTAAATTAACTAGATATAACTTGTTCTAACAGTTATATAAATTTTGCACCATTGCAAAAAAAAGATCTATGCATCTCTCTATTAAACGCTGTCTTGTCCATAAGTCTTTCTCTGTCCCACTCATTATTACTTAAAACCGGTTTCCAAAACTTCTTTTCTTGCGAAATATTTCGCTGTAACTTTTGGCTTTTTCAAAAGGGCTGAAAGAAAGCAACTAATCTGAACTAACCTAAATTAACAAGATATAACTTGTTCTAAGAGTCATCTAAATTTTGAACTATTGAAAAAAAATTTATGCATCTCTCTCTTAAACGCTGTCTTCTCCATACGTCTTTCTCTATCCCACTCATTATTACTTAAAGACGTTCTCAAAAACTTTTTTTTCCTGGGAGATATTTTACTGCAGTTTTTGGCTTTTTCAAAAGAGCTAAAAGAATCTAGCCTGAACTAATATAAATTAACTAGATATAGCTTGTTCTAACAGTTATATAAATTTTGCACTATTGCAAAAAAGATCTATGCATCTCTCTTCTAAACGCTGTCTTGTCCATAAGTCCTTCTCTGTCCCGCTCATTATTACTTAAAAACAGTTTCGAAAACTTCTTTTTTCTAATTTTGACAAATAAAGTGGCACTTTTCAATACTGATGACAGTGACGTAACGTCCTGCTTTTCGTAACTAGTTACGAAAAGTAAAATCTTTCGTAACTAGTGATGAAAAGTTGGTGTCACCACCAGTTGCAGGTTTCGGCTGTGGCACACCGTTGCTATAGTTTTACGGTATTAAGTAGATACAAAGTGGTTTAAAAGTAAATATTGAAGTTTAATAATAATAATTCTCTCTCTAAGTAGGTATTTGTAGTGAAAATTAGAAAAAATCTTGTATGAAACACGTGACGAAAAACCTTTTTTGTGTATCTCATTAAAATCGGACTTTTCGTAACTGGTTACATAAATAGCTATTCTTGCGAAATAATTCGATGTAACTTTTGGCTTTTCCAAAAGGGCTCAAAGCAACTAACCTGAACTAACCTAAATTAACTAGATATAACTTGTTCTAACAGTTATATAAATTTTGCACCATTGCAAAAAAAAGATCTATGCATCTCTCTTTTAAACGCTGTCTTGTCCATAAGTCTCTCTCCCACTCATTATTACTTAAAATCGGTTTCCAAAACTTCTTTTCTTGCGAAATATTTTACTGTAAATTTGGCTTTTTCAAAAGAGTTGAAAGCAACTAACCTGAACTAACCTAAATTAACTAGATATAACTTGCTCTAAGAATTATATACATTTTGCACTATTGTAAAAAAATCTATTCATCTCTCTTTCAAACGCTGCCTTCTACATAAGTCTTTCTCTATCCCACTCATTATTACTTAAAACCGTTTTCGACATTTGTTTTTCTTGCGAGATATTTCACTACAATTTTTGGCTTTTACAAAACTGCTGAAAGCAACGAACTTGAACTAACCTAAATTAACTGGACATAACTTGTTCTAACAGTTATATAAATTTTGCACCATTGCAAAAAAAAGATCTATACACCTCTCTTTTAAACGCTGCCTTCTCCATAAGTCTTTCTCTGCCCACTCATTATTACTTTAGGACGATTTCAAAAACTTTTTTTGTCTTGCGAGATATTTTACTGTAATTTTTGGATTTTTCAAAAGAGCTGAAAGCAACTAACCTGAGCTAACCTAAATTAACTAGATATAACTTGTTGTAACAATTATATAAAGTTTGCATTATTGCAAAAAATATTTATGCCTCTCTCTTTGAAACGCTGTCTTCTCCATAAGTTTTTCTCTCTCCCACTCATTATTACTTTAAAACGGTTGAAATAGAGGGTTTGTATTAAAAGTTTGGTTTTCGTGTAAGGAATGAAGAAGGTGGTGGTAAAGTTAAAAGTGAAGAAGAGCCCTGAAGGGTTAACAGGGACTGTGCCACTCACTCCCTTGTAGTGTCAAGTCTGATGCCATATAGGGGAGTTATGCTGGAGTTTTCTGAGGGATATAAGACCGTGAGGACAAATATTTAAAGGAACTGACGATGGAAGGGAAGTTGAGGAAAATGGAAGAGATTGGGGTCGAGTAAGGAAAGAATTAATATATGTGAGAAAGATTGAAGTAAGGTGGGACAAAGCATGGAAGATGTGAAGAGAATGTTATGCAGGGGACAAAGGATAAAAGCTCCAGTGGTCAAATCGAGTTAAGAAATGGTGGAAGGTAGAGTGGATGAATAATAGTCCTATAGGTAATAGAATTAAATTAAACAGCTGAAAGAGGTAAGAATGGTTGGAGAATTTTTGTACACTAACGTCCTTTTTAGTTTCCCAAATATTCAGAAATTTTCAGACAGTTTTCACATTTAAAAATGTCAATAAAAGAGTGGAAAAATCACGTTTTGGGCCCCATTTTAGTGAAAACAAGAATTTGTCGCAATTTCAATTCAATTACGTATTTTCATCTTCTCTATGATATGACTGAAATTTTACAAAATCATTGATAATCACTTTTTGCTAGAAGTTTGAAGTTTTTGAAAGGTTTTTATTAAACTGTACGAATGTTATTTTCATTTCCTTTTGAAAATTTGTAGTATCTGACAGGTTCGTTGGACCACTGAGATTTTCCTAATTTTACTAAGACAGATTTGTCTCTTTGACTGCAGTTATCAGTAATTTTCTCTTTTTTATTTGATAAATTATATTCTAATCAGCCTTTCTATTTCCTCAACTTTTTTTAAATTTTCTAATTCCACCCAGACCCATTAACTTTTCTTTTCTCTTAATAGCTGACGTTCTAGTACAGCCCAGAATATTTTTTTTTTTTAGATTTTACGATTTTTCCTTTCCTCTACTTCTTAATTTGAGTGTTTTCCACTTGTCCTCCACTTTGTTCTGCTTTTTCTTTGATAAATCATTACATCTTAAATAGACTTTCTATTTCCAAAACTTTTTTTTAAATTTTCTAATTCCAGTCAAACCTATTAACTTTTCTTTCCTTTTAAGAGCTAACGTTCTAGTACATCGCAGAATATTTTTTTTTAGTTTTTACGATTTTTCCTTTCCTCTACCTCTTAATTTGAGTGTTTTCCCCTTGTTCTCCACTTTCTACAATCCTCAATTTCTCTATTAACATGTTTTTTTCATTCATAGTGGGATTGAAATCGCTTCTTTCCAATCAAAAACAGCAAAAAAAATTGACCAATATTTTTTTGAAATTGACCAAAAGGGAGCGGGGTATTCCCTCTTTTTCTCTCAATTTCGAACTTTAGCCTGTGAGTTTTAAATGACTTGACCAATTGGAGTGAATCCAACCGTTTTTTGTTATCTTTGATGCCCTATTGCACCTCCCACTATAAAAACTAGGTCTTCTTTATTGTTTCTAAATATTTCAGTTTTTTTGCTTATGTGCTTCTTTTTACATCTTTCTACATTTTTCAGTATTTTTTTTCTATTTTTTTTTAACAATTTATAAATAGTTGTCCAAAAAATGATCGAAAACCTGTTTCACACATTCTTGAGTTCACCAATGCAATTCATTTTTTCGATAAATTTGCTTGTTACTTCAAAAAAGGCAATGTATCTAAATAGTTTAATCAATTATAAGTTAATTAAAGTTATCAAACATTATACTGGATACGAAAATGATATGGACTATCATATCGCACTAGTTTGTACCGAAACTCATGTTTGCTTCTTGTATAAAACAAAACGGTTTTATAAAAGTATTACACAAGTACTTCTTGCCTCCAAATATCGCAATTTTTAAATTTAATAAATTTATGAGTGGTGATTGAAAACTTAATTTATTTAAGTGAAGTTTTATAAAGGGGTTGATAATTTCCACCAACAAGGTTGATAATCTCAAAATTGTTTCTTGAGCAAATTGTATGGAGGAAGGTATCTAAAGCTTCAGTTTCTTACTAAACAGTTTGGAATGCAATATTTTTATTTCTCCTTTGTCTGTTTCAGTTAACCAATATTGAATAATAAAACATAATAATAATTATTATCACTAAATAGCACTGCAGACAAAATATTTTGCAGTGGCGCAGGTTGTGGCCACCCAACTACCAGTCTTGGTGGCTGATGAATAGCTGTAGGCAATACAGTAGTCTGCAGTGGTTGGCGAGGGCGTAGAACTCCAGTTGGTCCAGCTGAATGGTTGGTCACTATCCGTCCAGTACCATTGGGCGAGAAAGCCATTTCTCAGGTAAACTCCGCCCACCCATAAAGAAGCTGAAACAATTAGTTACTCATTGGATTCGTCTCTATGTATTATCATAAGATCGAAAACACTTACTTGCTGGAGCACCGATGCCGGCAAGATAGTCAGCCAAAGCTTGATTTTGCGTAGAAGTAGGTAGGGAAACGAATCTCATGTTGGCATTTTTACAATAGGCCCAGGCTTGTAGAAATGTGGCCTGATGAATTTGAAAAAATAATATTGTTAAAGAACGCCGAATGCTGGCCGGTCCGATCACTGCTGGGAATTTATTGGTGCTGGCCGGCTAAGCCGCACCAATAATAGTGCGGCCGTAAGCGTGTCGACATTGTTCAATTATTGTTAAGACATTTTGTAGTTTTATAGACTTTAGGTATAAATTCTTCGATTCTAAGTGCATGATGGCCGGTCCGACGACTATTGGGAACTTATTGGTGCTGGTCGGCTAGGCCCAATGTCGACATTGTTCAAGTTTATTGCTACGACATTTTCTAGTTTTATAGTCTTTAGGTATGCAACCGATACCATAGGGGAACACCCTCTTTCCTTCTTACTAACTACCATGTTTAGATTAAAATAAATCTATTTTTTCTCTAAATTGATATAACATTTTTGTTTTAAATTGAATCTAAACATTACTTTTGATATTGAATTACAAAAAAAAAATGAGAATTCTGGTCTCAAAAAAAATATATGACGTATTGTGTACCTAATACCATGTAATACTTACAGTGGATGTAGAAATATAATACTGGTTGGTGCTTCTGATAAGTGGTGCTTCGTTTGCTGTAGGAGCTACTGCACAGGTGGCAACAGCCAGCATTAAAGCTGCAATAAGAACTTTAGAAAACATGCTTTTGTCACTAGTCAATCTAGTATACGAAAGTATAATGCATAGTGGCGGCAGTTTTTCTTTATATAAGATTTTTCAGGTTAAGGGGCTTTCCAGCCAGTGGTTTGTTCTAATCCACAAATGGCAATTTAATTCCACATAAACTAATTCTTAGATATCCCAGAAAGCATTAATTGTGAGTATTCTTAAATCCATCCACTTGACATTCTTTTGGTAATCGGCAAATTGTTTGTACTACTAGAGGAATAGAATCCCCAAACGTTGACTTTTTATATGAAAGGATTTAGAATGCAGCTTAATTATTGCTTTAGTTTTATAATTTATTAAAAATAAGCAAATAAAGTAATATTTAATTATATAAAATCAAAAATAAACGGAATAAAATACAAAAACAATTTTAATAAGTTTGAAATTGATTTTGTTTTATTTTATGCTCAAATTACTGCCCATTGACAGTGAAACAATAACAGCAAATTCTGCTCTAACGTTTTACTTATGAAAAAAGGGGCCATTTTTGCTGACTGAATGTAATTTCGATGAGTAGAAAAATAAAAAATTTCTGTAGCTTTTAATGCATCAAAAATGCTACAAACCTTAGATAATTGTACATATTTTTGAGTGTTACAGGACTGTGAATGACATATTAATTACCTTGCAACTTTTAATACAATTTTTAGGCCACAAAAAGTGTGTTTTTTTTTGGAAAAAAGCCGACCAGTATTAGTATATTACATACTGGGGTGGGAAGTGGTTCATAATATGAGCTACAACTACATAATATGAATTTATATTTTTCGTATAAGATATTTATAATATTTTTAACTATCTTTTTTAAAAATTACCAGTTAACTATTCGTTGGATGCTACTAGGGACACCTTTTTAATTCTATAAAGACATTACATTTTAGGGGCCAAGAAATAAGTATGGAAAATGAAGGTTCAAAGAGAGGTAGGTGTAATAAGGCATTACCGGACTTGGGTGGTAATGGCAATTAAATAAGTATAATTTTGATGAGTCAAAAAATAAAGATATTCTTTAGCGTTTAATGCAACAAAATTAATAAAAAAATTAGATAATTGTAAATAATTTTGAATGCAACAGAAGCGTGAATGTCATAATAGTTTCCTTGCAGCTTTTAGTATAGTTTTTAGGCCTAAAAATTGTGTTTTTCTTTGAGAAACATTAGAAAGTAACTACAGCAAAACCGATTTATCCATACATAATATACATTACACTGGTCATGGCATTAGTAGGGACCTACACACATTCAATCCACTGGTGCCTGGCAACAGTAGGACTTCTATGAGATTTAGCTCAGGATTTGGTAGTCGTAGGGCCTTATTCATTACACAAGGCAATAGTAGGGTTTCTATTCCCACACACATTAAATAGACTGGTGTCTGTCAATAGTAGGGCTCCTATTACATTTAACTCAGGGTCTGGCTGTAGTAGGGTCCCATATAAGGATCTGGCAATAGTAGGGCTGCTATAACATTCACCACAAGGGCTTGAAAGTAGTCGAGCCCCATGCATATTAAACACACTGGTGTCTGTAAATAGTAGGGCTCCTACAACATTTAAGAGGGTCTAGCTGTAGTAGGGTCCCACATCAATACACAAGGGTCTGGTAATAGTGGGGCTCCTATAATATTCACTACAAGGGCTTGGGCTCTGTTAATAGTAGGGACAAAACAAATCGATCGATGGTAGTAAATAAAGGAAAAACGCAGCATATCTTAGAAGAACTTTAAGATTTGTAACAATTACAAGAACTCTAACTGTTTGGCAGTTGAGGACATGCGTATTTCGTCTTCATTTAAGAATTCTTAAAGCCTTAAATTAAAGTTGAACAATTTCAAGATTACTCTTTAAATGTTAAATGATAAGTTTTGAATTTCAAGGGTCCTTCGAAATCAGTTGGATAACTTCACTTTTAACATTACAAATCTTAGGTTTAAAGTGCTAAATTTAAAATGAGAATAAAATCACCATAAAAATGCTAATTTTACCCCTATATTGTCTAAGTAGACAAACATTCTTGGGGGTAAGTCCTAAGACTTTTTGAAGGTACATTTTTTCTTTAAAATTCCAAAGTCGAAACAGCTTCAATCCTATTTGCGTGTCATTAAAATTTTCCAGAAGAGCGATCACAAGTGCACCATTTAATGTTCTAGCACTGGAACTAAATTTCCTGTAGCAAGAGCAGTTCACGCTTAATTTGGCGGGATTTCCGATAGCTTGTGATTATGGAAATTTTAATTGAGGCTCACCCTTTTAAAGCGACAGCCCACCGGACGAGGCCTTTCAACGCAGATAGCATTAGCATTTATATGAATCGTAGACATTTATATAACAAGCGTTTCATTACTTGACAGTTTTGCATATTGTACATTTAGTGTAATTTTTTATTTTCTGCCCCTTTTGGTGTCAAGATCGACCTTTTCTTCCGATTCATCTCCCAAAGTATTGAACTCACGGGACTTTTTTGACGGAAGATGAAAGAAGTAGACGGACTTTTTTCTAAATGCCTTCAAAGCACGTTCTAAAAATTTCTAAAAGTCGACCACCGAAAGGGTCTATCTCTGAAACTATTGAACTTTCTTTGGAAAGAGGTGAAAAAGGACATAAAAAAAACAAGAGACCGATGGATTCACTCCAATCGATAAACTTGTTCTAAAATTACAGGCGGTTCAAGTTGGAAATTGAAAAAAAGAGAGAATAAATCCTCACCTTTGGTCAATTTCGAAAAAAATTTGGAATTTTTTTTTGTTGGTATGAACGAAACAAACATGTTACGAGTAAAACTACTTCTATAAGTGTTCGTATCTTTAAATACACCCAAGCGCGCTCTAAAAGTGCCTAAAAGTCAACTTCCGAAGGAGTCTATCTCTAAAATTGTTAAACATACAAGAGTTCCTTGAATGGTAAGTGAAAAAGGACATAAAAAAAAAACAAGAGACAGATGGACTCACTTCAATCGCTCCACTATGAGCGAAACAGATATATTATGAGTGAAACTAGTTCTATAAGTGAACTTATTTTTAAATACCTCTAAGCACGCTCTAAAAGGGGTCTCCAAGCACTCCACTAAAGTAACCCCCCCTTTGCTCAATATAAAGGAAAATCTGGGATTTTTTTTTCTTGTTTTTAAACGGAATGGGGCGTTTGCAGTTTGGTCTGACAAGTGTATAAGGCAAGAAGTGTCCAGTCTATGCGAATTTGATCTATTTCTAAGGTAACCAATCGTAGAGGTACTAATTGCGGTTGCATTTTTTTTTTAATTTACTTTTGAAGGATTCAAGATGCAGTGTTGAAAGATAACTAAAGCGCTATTTTTTTCAAATTGGTTGTTTTTTGCTTGATATGCATGATGGATCTTAAACTAGGAGCCGCTCCTGTTCAAATCGGTTTCGGCCGCCCTTATATGTCAAAATTAAATTTAGGTTAGTTTCTTTTGAAACAGCCAAAAGTTACAGTGAAATATCTCGCAAGAAACGAAAGTTTCAAGACCATTTTTAAGTAATAATGAGTGGGATAGAGAAAGACCTATGGAGAAGACAGCGTTTGAAAGAGAGATGCATAGATCTTTTTTCTAGATTAGTGCAAAAAGCGGACCCGTAAGGGCCCATCTTTGTATAATTGTTAGAATAAGTTTTACTCTAGTTAATGTAGGTTAGTTGCTTTTAGCACCTTTGAGAAAGCCAAAAGTTACAGTGAAATATCTCGTAAGAAATGAAAGTTTTACAAAATCATTTTTGAGTAATAATGAGTGGAATAGAGAAAGACTTATGGAGAAGACAGCGTTTAAAAGAGAGATGCATAGATCTTTTTTTTGCATTAGTACGAAATGCGCCTTTATATTATTGTTGGAACAAGTTTTATGTGGTCAATTTAGTTTGCTCAGGTTACTTACTTTCAGCTCTTTCGAAGAAGCCGAAAGTTACAGTAAAATGTTTCGCAAGAAAAACAGTTTTTGAAATCATTTTTAAGTTATAATGAGTGGGACAGAGACAGACTTATGGAGAAGACAGTTTTTAAAAGAGAGATACGTAGATCTTTTTTTGCATTAGTGCGAAAAGTACGTTTATATAATTGTTAGAACAAGTTATATCTAGATAATTTAGGTTAGTTTAGATTAGTTGCTTTCAGCCCTTTAGAAAAAGCTAAAAGTTGCACTAAAATATCTCGCAAGAAAAAAGTTTTTTAAACCATTTGTAAGTTATAATGAGTGGGATAGAGAAAGACTTATTGAGAAGACAGCATTTAAAAGAGAGCTGCGTAAATCTTTTTTTTTGCATTTAGAACAAGTTTTAGTTAATTATATATCTAGTTAATTTAGGTTAGCTCAGGTTAATTGCTTTCTGCTTTTTTGAAATAGCTAAATGTTACAGTGAAATATCTAGCAGGAAAAAAAAATTTTCGAAACCGTTTTAAAGTTATAATGAGTGGAATAGAGATAGACTTATGGAGAAGATACCGTTTAAAAGAGAGATGCACAGATCTCTTTTAACTTAGTACAAAAAGCGGATCCGGAAGGGTCCATAATATAATAGTTAGAACAAGCTTTTTGCAGTTAATTTAGGTTAGCTCAGGTTAGTTGCTTTCAGCTCTTTTGAAAAAGCCAAAAGTTACAATGAAATATTGCGCAAAAAAAATTTTTTTTCGAAACTATTTTTAAGTTATAATGAGTGGGATAGAGACAGAATTATGGAAAAGCCATCGTTGAAAAGAGAGATACGTAGATCTTTTTTTTACATTAGTGCGAGAAGCACCTTTATATAATTGTTAGAACAATAAGTTATATCTAGTTAATTTAGGTTAGCTCAGGTTAGTTGCTTTCAGCTCTTTTGAAAAGCCAAAAGTTACAATAGAATATTTCGCAAAAAAAAAGTTTTTCGAAATCGTTTCTAAGTTATAATGAGTGAGAAGAGACGGAATTATGGAGAAGCCATGGTTTAAAAGAGAGATGCGTAGATCTTTTTTTGCATTAGTGCGAGAAGCACCTTTATATAATTGTTAGAACAAGTTATATCTAGTTAATTTAGGTTAGTTCAGGTTAGTAGCTTTCAGCTCTTTTGAGAAAGCCGAAAGTTACAGTGAAATATTTCAAAAGAAAAAAGTATTTGAAACCATTTTTATACCCATTATAATGAGTGGGATAGAGAAAGACTTATTGAGAAGACAGCGTTTAAAAGAGCGATGCATAGATCTTTTTTTGCATTAGTGCGGAATGCAGGCCCATGAAGGCGCACCTTTATATAATTGTTAGAACAAGTTTTATGTAGTTAATCTAGGTTAGCTCAGGTTAGTTGCTTTCAGATCTTTTGAAAAAGCCAAAAATTACAGTGAAATATCTCGCAAGAAAGAAATTTTCGAAACCGTTTTTAAGTAACAATGAGTGGGATAGAGAAAGACTTATGGAGAAGACCGTCTTTAAAAGAGAGATGCTGCATACAAAAAAGAAATATCTATGATCAAAGCAACTTGGTTTTAAATGAATATTTTCTGGTTTCCACAACTGTTCTAGAAAAGGTTTTTAATGCACATTTTTGTACTAATAATTTTTCCTTGCCATGTTTTCTGAATTTTTTTGTTTCTTTTCTCATACATTCCACTTTTTATTGGATTACACTCACGGGTTTCTATTTTATTTATTTTTTTTGACGACTGGCTTTTTTTTGTTCATTTTTCTATTGTATGTATTGTCTCTCCTGTTTTCCGTGGCAGTTCCGCAATAAAAAGATTCCGGCAATACAGTTACTTGTTTCTCCTCTAAGTCACCAACAAAATACCAAAACAAAATTTACTGCTGTTTGGGATGTTAGCGTTCTCTTTTACTGTAAACATTTTTGTCTCTCTTTCTTGTCGTAATTTTTCTTTTTCCAAGTTTTTCTGTCTTGCTGCTTTTTCATTTTTCAAATATTCGTTATGTTTTGTACAAATGTTTTGTTCTTTTATTTTTTTTTCTTCGATGTAAATTGCAATTTTAAATTCTAATCTAAATTTCCAATTATAATCGGAATTTCTCCGGAGACTACATATTTGCATTTTTAGAAGCTCTGTGTAATTTTTAAATACTAATGCTAACCTGATTTTGCTTAGAAATTTTTAATCTGCAGTTTGAAGATTTTAGTTATTTATAAGTGATTTTTGCCATAATCCATATTTGAATTTTTTCGAAATTTTCAAATTTGTACTTTTACACACTTTGAGTCAATCTCTACGTATTTTGACCTCAATTCTACCCTGAATGTCTCAGAAAATGTCATCAGTCACTTTTTTGATGAAATGTTACGTTAAGTTTACTTTAAACTTTACGTTAAGTACTTTTAAACAATTTTAGCTCTAATTCTATTTTGAGACACCAAATTTATATTTTTAGACGCTCTGTGTAATTTGTTAACCAGTTTTGATCCTAATTCTAACGTGAATTTGGCGAGAAACTTTTAATCGAAATTTTTTGATAGTTTGATTAATTTTTAGCTGATTTTAACAGTAATCTTAATTTGAATTTTTTCAAAGCCTTCAAATTTTTATATTTACCCTATTTGAGACATTTTTCAAGTATTTTGGCTTTAATCTTTTCAAAAAACATAAAAATTGTTAGTTATCGGTAATATGAGTTTTTTTTTCAAAAAATTCAATTGCAATGCTAATCTAAATTTCCCGAAGACTTCAAATGTGCATTTTGGACGCTTTTAGTAATTTTTAATTGATTTTGGCCATAATCTTAATTCCGAAACCTCCAAGTTTTTATATTTACCCTCTTTGAAACCGCATTTTTCACGTATTCTGGCCTTGATCTTGACCAAAAAACATCAAAATTGCATTTTTAGGTATAATGGGTCCTTTTCAAACAATTTTAGTGCTACCAAGTCCAATATAAACTTGTGTTGTTTTATTTTTTTTTCTTTGATCTAAGTTGGGCTTTTTCATTAGGTTTTCATTATTTTGAGTGAAATTTGAAACAAAACAGATTTTTTTAAAGGACTGGCCAATTGAAATTTATACTCATTAGTAATACATATTGTAATAAGAAAAATTTGGCACAATACTAAAAATATTTTAAATTTATTGCTTTAACTGCAAATTTTTGAGATTTTTTTTAGTTTTTCTCTACGTTTCTTAACTTAATTTTTATTAATTAATAACTTAATATTAATTTTGTTGAAATACTGTTAATTTGAATTTTGCCAACACTCCAAATTGTATTCTTACACACTTTAAGTAATTTTTCACGTATTTTGGCATTAATCTTAGCCTTACTTTTTTTCAAAAAACATAAAAATTGCTATTTTGAGCTAAAATGAGATTTTTCAAAAAATTTCAGTTCTAAATCTAATCTAAATTTCTCCAAAACTTCTAATTTGCATTTTGACGCTTTTAGTAACTTTTAGTTGATTTTGGCTATAATCTTAATTTGAATATCTTTGCAAATATTTTTAAGAAAAAAAAATAGTTTTTTGACATAAGAAATAGTTAGGTTGCTTTCAAGTTTTATATTCTTTTAGTAGCATGTAATTGCTGCTAGTACCCAATATACAGTGTGTCCAGTTGGTGCTATCTAGTTCAAAAAAATTTATTTTTCGAAAAGTTTATTAGACTTTTGTGTAGGGAAAAATTAGTTAAAAAACAAATACAAACTTTTTGAGTCTAATTTGAAAAAATTGTTTATGGGTTTATATAATTGTAATGAGTGGGATAGAGAAAGACTTATGGAGAAAGCGGCGTTTCAAACAGATATGCCTAGTTCTTTTTTTGCATTAGTGCGAAAAGCACCTTTATATAATTGTTAAAACAAGTTGTATCTAGTTAATTTAGGTTAGTTCACCAATTAACCAATTGCTTTCAGCTCTTTTGAAAAAGCCGAAAGTGACAGTGAAATATCTCGCTAGAAAAAAAGTTCTTGAAACCATTTTTAAGTTATAATAGGTGGGATAGACCTATTGAGAAGACAGCGTTTAAAAGAGAGATGCATAGATCTTTTTTTGCATTTGTGCGTAATGCCCCTTTATATAATTGTTAGAACAAGTTTTATGTAATCAATTTAGGTTAGCTCAGGTTAGTTGCTTTCAGCTCTTTTGAAAGAGCCAAAAGTTAACAGTATAATGTCTCGCAAGAAAAAAAGTTTTTGAAATCATTTTTGAGTTATAATGAGTGGGACAGAGACTGACCGTAGATCTTTTTTTGCATTAGTGCGAAAAGCACCTTTATATAATTGTTAGATCAAGTTATATCTAGTTAATTTAGGTTAGTTCAGGTTTGTAGTTTTCAGCTCTTTTGAAAAAGCCGAAAGTTACAGTGAAATATCTCAAAAGAAAAAAAGTATTTGAAACCATTTTTAAGTTACAATAAGTGGGATAGAGAAACTTAATTCGAGTTAAGTTAGCCCTATAAGTGAATTAAAAAAAAACAAAAAGCCGCTTTTAAAAGTTGTTGCTATTACTATACTAGAGCAACTGGTTTAATTCTTCGTCGCTTCATCGCCCTCAACGTTAAGGTTTGTTTGTCGAGATCCTTCTCTGGTGGATAGTCTCCATTGTTGCAATTTCTTCAGCTTTTATGACCCCAATAAATATAAAACGTGTCACTTATCCATGCGAGCGATAAGTTTACCCAAGTTGATGACCGTCAACAGACCGCTCGTCAGCGTTCAATTAAAAAGAACGCCGGGTCGCAAATAAGTCAATAAAGGGCGACGACGATCGCAAACCCCTTTATTAACTAGGGCCCTGCGGGGTTCGTAAAATATATGCATCGCAATTTCCGCAATTGAAAGCCGAACAAATAATTTAATTCCGTTCACAGTTTGACGCCTAATTAGGAACCGAGTAATTGAAACCCCTGCAAAACAATTAGACTGACACTTGTCTTGGCTTCGGCCATGGGATCTGAAGCCATTCATACGCCAACTTTGTGAAGACATTTTGTTTTATTTATCTATACTATTGTTAGTCTATAATCTAAAGGGTTTTCCGGGCTTTGAAGCCATGGTCCACTGGAATTTCTTCGTGACGTTTCGTCTACAGCTGCGGCAGACATTATCAAAGGCGATGAGGCAATAGGCGAAGAGATCTGTCGTGCTTCCCGATGTTGGCTGATTTGACTATGGAGAGCTCCGTGGTATTCATACCCCCGCCCGAGCCGTCGCGCTCCAGTGGAGTGACTGGGGTGGGGATAGTGATGGGGGAGGTTCGGCTCACTTGAGACGTCAACAAGGTGGATATATTTATATCAGTCGCAGAGTTTCTATACGAGACTAACGAGAGAGGCCATTGAGATTTCTAAACATGACAGCAATTTCAACAGGAAGGAGGAAATTACGTGCGCCGAAACCCCGCGCCACTACTACCCCCACCCCAGACCCTCCACTGCAGCACGACGTCGGGGAAATAAATACCACGGAGCTCACCACAGTCGATCAGTCAACGTCGGGAAGCACGAGTGATCACTTCGCCCATTGCCTCATCGCCTATAATAATGTCTGCCGCAGCTGTAGACGAAACGTCAGGAAGAAATTCCATTGTACTATGGCTTCAAAGCTCGAAAAACCATTTAGATTGTATTTCAGGTATTGTCTATTCACAAACGGTTTACATCTTGTTAGCTTCGGAAATTTGTCTTCTTGACATGAGCAAAAGGGATATGAGTACAACAAAAATGAACGTTTAGTGGCTACTAGGACGCAAAAGAATCCTGAATGGGATATACCCAGTCGGGATAGTGACGTCATTATAACGTCAACTTTTGATGATTATTCGTTATTGGACGTCACCTGACGAAAAATTGACAAATAAGTAGCATCGATTTTTCGACGGGATAATGACGACTCATAGTGACGTCATATTTTTTATTGTAAAAAGAAGTTTAACATAAGTGTAAAAAAAAGTGTAAAAAAAGTGCAAATCAAGTGAAAAAAAGATATAACGAAAAAATGTAAATAAAAAGTGTTAAAAAATATAAATATATATATGTAAATACACTTAACATTTTTTATTGACTTTTATGCAGTAAATAAAAATGTGAAAATAAACACACAAAATGATTCCTGATTGCTCAAGTTTTTTATACGAGTTTGAGAAGAGTTTCATTACAAAAATTTCCGAAATTTGAAACAACTTTGGTCAAAAATTGAAAATAATTTGCTACTTAAAATTTAAATACACAACCTGTTTTAGACTTATTTTTTTATAATTTTTCAATTTTCTTAACTTTTTTGTAATTATAAATTTTTAAATATAAGTTTTTAACTGGTATTCTTTTCTTTTCTTATTGTTCTTTTAGTATGTACTTAAATCTAATTCCTATTGTGATTACTTGTCTCGTTTCGTTACATTACTTTCTTTCATATTTTTTGAATGGATCTAAATTGCAATTTGCCTTGTTTTCATCCTTTTGAGGTAACAAAATTATTTCTATTGAGACAATTATGGCCCAAAACTGTGTTTTTTACCATTAATGAGTCCCGATTTTTATTTTTTTTTTGTACGGTATTGGCCCGAAACAAAAGAACTAAAACGAATTCCAAATAATTTTTTTTAAATATAAATTCTGATCCGAAAGAGACCCTATCTGCCTCTATACTTTTTTTCCAGTAATTTCCGAAGTGCTCTAAATTTTTTACTTTCGATGCTTTTCGTAGTTTTTAATTTAGGTTTTTTTATTTCTTAGTGTTCTTTTTTGTTTATATTTTTCTAATCTCATTCTTTAACATGAATTGTTTAATTATTTATTCTTTCATATCTTTTTTTTGCATTTATCAAAATTTGACTTTTTATGGATATTTTATTTTTTCGAGGTAGTTTTGACACAAAACTAACTAACTCAGTTATTAAAAAATACATAATGACTATGCGTTATGCCATTTTATAAAGAATAAGAAGTTACTACAGTTTATAATTTTAAGTTTTCGTCTATCAAGAATAATTCACAAAATACAGGAGATTATTGTGTTTGAAGTTTTGAAAAATGTTCACATTTTTAATGTGTAAAATAACTCGGAAACTACCGAAAATGTGACAACCTTAAAGTGGAATCTTAAAGTAACTCAACAAAAAGTCACTTTTCTATTTTTAGCAAATTTTTAGATGATTTTGGCCTAAATTTGAAATAATTTAAATCTGTGCCTTTAACTATTTGCAACTTTTTTCCTATACGTTTCTGATTATTCCAGATTGTTTAACGTTTGGACCATTACGTCGATTTTTTAGGTGTAGCGTCCGCAAGATTTTAATTTCCAGAGAAAGGTAGCGGGAGAGGGACCCAAAATAAAACTTCTACGCTTCCGCAGAAATTGCCGACGTTTCGACGTTTATTTTACGTCTTTTTCACGGATAAAAAAATTAAACAACACAATAACGAAGACGCCATAAAAATACTCAAACACATCAACTTAACCAATAAAAAATTAGTAATTATAATAATTTTTAATTTGTTAACTAGATGTGTGTGAGTATTTTTATGGCGTCTTCGTTATTGTGTTTTTTAATTTTTTTTGTCTTGAAAAAGACCTAAAATAAACGTCGAAACGTCGGCAATTTCTGCGGAAGCGTAGAAGTTTTATTAATTGGGAAGATGTGTGTGAGTGTGACTTGAAAAAGACGTAAAACAAACGTCGGAGCGTCGGCAATTTCTGCGGAAGCGTAGAAGTTTTATTTTGGGTCCTTCTCCCGCTACCTTTCTCTTGGAAGTCTATTTTTTATTTAAATTATTGTCTTCTTATTGTGCTTTATTGTTTTCATTTATTATTATTCTTATGTTTTATGCTTTGGAAATATCAAATTAATTAAAATGACAAAAATTTTTGTGTTATTTTTTAAGGTGTACTTAGATTTAAATAACCTGCGCTGGTGGTTTTTGGATAAGTCTAGGAACTTTTTCGGCCATGTTTTGGGACCAAATTCTCGAGAATTGAATAGTCGAATAGTGCTTTTTGTTATTTATCATATATTTTTTTTGTTGATATTTTATATATTTTTTTGCTCCCCATTTTCTATTACTATTCTTTGTCACGTTTTCTAAATTTTTTTGTTTTTTTCTCATACATTTGTTTTCATTCGACTTTTTATTGGGCTTCATAAAGGGGCGCCCGATACATATATTGCTTCGCCACTCCTGTCGAACAAAGAAAACTGGGAAACAATAAAACAATTTATAACAGTGAGAATGAAATCAAAAATCGATGACGAGGAAAAAAATGAACTTAACCAAAGAGTATAAATAAAAAAAAGAAACCCCAAAGTAATGCCGTAAGGCGGTATCGGGAAGAGAGGGAAGGAGTTTAGTTAGTTGGTGTTCCTGAAGGCGAAGACGCCAAACTGACACTATGTGGGAAACCTCGATCGCCATGTGCCATACCCTCATATCTGTACAGAAGATTCTCTAATCCTTTATAAAAAAAGGCATCTTTGCATCAAAATTCCAAAGGTGTTCTACCTGTACACCTGACAGGTTATAAATGAAAATCTAGTTGTTATCCGCAAAATGTTTCACTGGATATGTCCTCAAAAAATAATTATTATGAGAAAAAGCTTTTGCTCAGAATGTTTATAATATTACTAAGAAAAGATGATACAAAATATACTGAACTAATTTGTTTTATTCGTATAGCTTATTCTATGCATTTATAATTCATTCCCTTATTATTACCATCCATTTGCCTTTTGAAACTTTTTTTTATATATGTCAAAGTCCAAACTTTCAACACCTACTTGATGTCAATAATGATTTAACTTATAGGATTTGGCAAACGAAGGGGTGAACTGCGTCACACCTCGCGTAAGTCCAGTTACCGGTTTTACTAACGGAATTGAAATTATACAAAATACAATAATTGACAGTGTTGGTGGTGGAAATCGATGGAGTCTTAGATTTCCAGTTGGTGTAAGTGGCTGCTTGATTCTCGTCCACCCAGTACCACTTTTGAGTGATGCCAAACTGCAGGTAGATACCTCCCACCCACAGACTCACTGTCAATTATATTAATTAGAAATAAAAAAAAAAAAATATTTGTATCCATTTACCTGAATCATAATTGCCTGCAAGCGATGCAGCTAAGTAGTCGTTGTCGGCTTCGGTAGGCAATGCCACGAATTGCCTGCCTTGGTTGCGGCAATAGGCCCAAGCTTGAACAAAAGTTGCCTGAAAAAGAAAAGTTTAATTAACAACTATAAGTCAATCACTTGACATCAAATAGGCCTTAAAAATCTGTCTGATATTTTTTTCGCATCTCCTCATCATGGGCAGATAGGTAATGAAAATTACAGACGTCAAGATGTCAAAAATAAGTGAATTAGTAATATATGGCAAGATTGTCACTGTATAAATTAAAAACGAATTAATTTCTCACCGAGACTGGTGGAACCTCGTAATTGTTACCAGCCCTCAAAGAAATGCTTCTTGTGAGATTTGTGGTAGCAGCAGCGCTGACTGCCAGCAGCAAACTCAGTACAAGTATTTTGGAGAACATCTTGGTGGTTGGTACTGCAGGAAAGATGATTCCATACAGTGAAACTAGTCCTTATATACCTACTGAATCCTTCAATCTTTATGACTTTGTTCCACAGAAATTGTTTATATTGTTGTACGATTTTACTATGGGTTTACTATTATAATCCGGCCTGTAAATGTTTTTATTGTTTTTGGGTAAGAACAGAAATTTGGTCCCGCAAACATATATTGTTAATTTATTATTCATTTGGACAAGGGGAATCCCTGTGTGTTATAGAATATACCGACTGAAAACTGTTATTCTGTTACCAAGAGTGCAGAACTGTGGTTTAGCTTCACATAGCTCTTTACAATTTTTGTTCTTAAAAGGCGAAAGCCAGGTAACATTGGTTTGAATAAAACTGACTAAAAAACTGATAAGCTGTTACCATCTGTTACTTTACAGAGAGCACAAAGGTTATGCCATTTCTTTTTATCTTGAGTTTGACGAAGAAATCCTTTGGTTTACCTCCTTCAACTTCTGCTGAACCTACATAGCTTTAGCTAATTTTTGTGATAAGAAGGCGAAGGCAAACTTATCTTTGTTTAAACAAAGACAAGAGAGCAGATATATTATTTTTCTTCCAGTTGGTTGAAGAAATCTTTTCATTTACCTCCCAATTTTTTTGTTAAATTCACATGGATCCTGAAATTTTCTGCGAGCCAACGGTGTCAAGTGTGCGAGCAACGATGTCTTAGCTACTAGTTATCAAAAATAGACTGATTGAAAACTAAAATTCTAGTAGCAAGAGGGCAGAAGTTTTCAATTTTGAGAAGTATGAGTAATATTAGCTATTTATGTAACCAGTTACGAAAAGTCCGATTTTGTGTAACGAATGAATGTTTGCGGGACGAGCGCAGCGAGTTCCCGCAATTTGAATGAGATACACAAAAAAGGTTTTTCGTCACGTGTTTCATACAAGATTTTTTCTAATTTTGACTACAAATACCTACTTAGAGAGAGAATTATTATTATTAAACTTCAATATTTACTTTTAAACCACTTTGTATCTACTTAATACCGTAAAACTATAGCAACGGTGTGCCACAGCCGAAACCTGCAACTGGTGGTGACACCAACTTTTCATCACTAGTTACGAGAGATTTTACTTTTCGTAACTAGTTACGAAAAGTAGGACGTTACGTCACAGTCATCAGTATTGAAAAGTGCCACTTTATATGTCAAAATTAGAAAAAAAGTATTTCTTTGTTCCGGAATAACTGACTGAAAACTGAAGCTGAGTCAAGAGGCAAAATCTTTTAAAAATACTTTTTTCAAGTGGTTGTTTCATAATTTTATTTTTGTTTCCTTCAGGGTCTCTTATATTCAGGATTCCTTATAATTTTTGTGAGAAAGACGAGTCCCAGTTAATAATTTGTTATATCAAAACTAACAAAAACTGGTGTTCTGTTACAAAATTTTAGACACATTTATTCGACGAAAAAATCGATAAATGACTTTTCTTGCAATTTAAAAAAATCACTTTCTCAGTTTATCAAAAACAGCATAAAAATTGTTTTTTTAATTTATAATAAACTGATTGAAAACTAAAATTTTAGTAACAAGAGGGCAGAAGTTTTCTATTTTGAGAAGTAGGAGTAATATAAGTTTTTTTTTGTTCCGGAATAACTGACTGAAAACTGAAGCTGAGGCAAGAGACAGAAACTTTTAAAAACACTTTTTTTTCAAGTGGTTGATAATTTTATTTTTGTTTCCTTCAGGGTCTGTTACATCCAGGATTCCTTATAATGTTTGTGAGAAAGACGAGTCCCAGTTAATAATTTGTTATATCAATATTAACAAAAACTGGTGTTCTGTGACCAATTTTAGACACATTTAGTCGCAAAAAAATCAAAAAAATACTTTTCTTGCAATTTAAAAAATCACTTTCTCAATTTGGTCAAAAACAGCAATTTTTTTTTTTAAATTTAACATAAACGATTGAAAACTAGAATTCTATTAGCAAGAGGGCAGAAGTTTTTCTTTTTTGAGAAGTAGGAGTAATATAAGTATTTTTCTGTTCCGGAATAACTGACTGAAAACTGAAGCTGAGGCAAGAGACAGAAGCTTTTAAAAATACTTTTTTTCAAGTGGTTGTTTGATAATTTTGTTTTTGTTTCCTTCAGGGTCTGTTACAACCAGGATTCCTTATAATTTTTGTGAGAAAGACGAGTCCCAGGTATTAATTTGTTATATCAAAATTAACAAAAACTGCTGTTCTGTCACAAACTTTTAGACACATTTATTCGACGAAAAATCGATAAATGACTTTTCTTGCAATTTAAAAAAATCACTTTCTCAGTTTGATCAAAAACAGCATAATTTTTTTTTTGTATTTAAAATAAATGATTGAAAACTAGAATTCTAGTAGCAAGAGGGCAGAAGTTTTCTTTTTTGAGAAGTAGGAGTAATATAAGTTTCTTTTTATTCCGGAATAACTGACTGAAAACTGAAGCTGAGGCAAGGGACAGAAGCTTTTAAAAATACTTTTTTTCAAGTGGTTGTTTGATAATTTTATTTTTGTTTCTTTCAGGGTCTGTTACAACCAGGATTCCTTACAATTTTTGTGAGAAAGACGAGTCCCAGGTAATAATTAGTTATATAAAAATTAACAATATCTGGTGTTATGTCACCAACTTTTAGACACATTTATTCGACGAAAAATCGATAAGTGACTTTTCTTGCAATTTAAAAAAATCACTTTTTCAATTTGACCAAAAACAGCATAACAATTGTTTTTTTAATTTAAAATAAACTGATTGAAAACTAGAATTTTAGTAGCAAGAGGGCAGAAGTTTTCTTTTTTGAGAAGTAGGAGTAATAAAAGTATTTTTACTGAAAACTGAAGCTGAGGTAAGAGACAGAAGGTTTTAAAAACACTTTTTTTCAAGTGGTTGTTTGATATTTTAATTTTTGTTTCCTTCAGGGTCTGCTACAAACAGGATTTCTTATAATTTTTGTAAGAAAGGCGAGTCTCAGGTAATAATTGTTATATAAAAATCAACAAAAACTGGTGTCTTGTCACCAATTTTTAGACACAATTAGTCGACTAAAAAAATCACTTTCTCAATTTGACCAAAAACAGCATAAAAATTGTTTTTTTAATTTAAAAGAAACTGATTGAAAACTAGAATTCTCGCAGCCAGAGGGCAGAAGTTTTCTTTTTTGAGAAGTAGGATTAATATAAGTATTTTTTCGTTCCAGAATAACTGACTGAAAACTGATGCTGAGGCAAAAGACAGAAGCGTTTAAAAATACTTTTTTCCAAGTGGCTGTTTGAAAATTGTATTTCTGATTCTTTCAGGGCCTGTTATATCCAGGATTTCTTATGATTTCTGTGAGAAAGAGGAGTCCCATGTAATAATTTGTTAAATCAAAATTAACAAAAACTGGTGTTCTGTCACCAACTTTTAGACACATTTAGTCGACGAAAAAATCGATAAAGGAATTTTCTTGTAATTTAAAAAAACCGCTTTCTCAATTTGATCAAAAAACCATTATTTTTTTTTTATTTCAAACAAACTGATTGAAAATTAGAATTCTAGTAGTAAGAGAGTAGAAGTTTTCCTTTTTTGAGAACTAGGAGTAATATAAGTATATTTAAGTTCCAGAATTACTACTGAAAACTGAAGCTGAGGCAAGGGACAGAAACTTTTAAAAACACTTTTTTTCAAGTGGTTGCTTGATAATTTTATTTTGGTTTCTTTCAGGATCTGTTACATCCAGGTTTCCTTATAATTTTTGTGAGAAAGACCCAGTCCACAAAAGTCCCAGGTGATAATTCATTATATCAAAATTAACCAAAACTGGTATTCTGTCACCAACTTTTAGACACATTTATTCGACGAAAAATCGATAAATTACTTTTCTTGCAATTTAAAAAAATCACTTTTTCAGTTTGATCAAAAACAGCATAAAAATTGTTTTTTTAATTTAAAATAAACTGATTGAAAACTAGAATTTTAGAGAGAGTAATATAAGTCTTTTTTCGTTCCGGAATAACTGACTGAAAACTGAATCTGAGGCAAGAGACAGAAACTATTAAAAACACTTTTTTTTCAAGTGGTTGATAATTTTATTTTTGTTTCCTTCAGGGTCTGTTACATCCAGGATTCCTTATAATTCTTGTGAGAAAGACGAGTCCCAGGTTATAATTCTGTTATATCAAAATTAACAAAAACTGGTGTTCTGTCGCCAATTTTTAGACACATTTAGTCGACAAAAAAATCAAAAAATAAATGACTTTTCTTGCAATTTAAAAAAATCACTTTCTCAATTTGGTCAAAAACAGCATAAAAATTGTTTTTTTTTTTAATTTAAAATAAACGGTTGAAAACTAGAATTCTAGTAGCAAAAGGGCAGAAGTTTTTCTTTTTTGAGAAGTAGGATTAATATAAGTATTTTTTTGTTCCGGAATAACTGATTGAAAACTGAAGCAGAGGCAAGAGACAGAAGCTTTTAAAAATACTTTTTTTCAAGTGGTTGTTTGATAATTTTATTTTTGTTTCCTTCAGGGTCTGTTACAACCAGGATTCCTTATATTTTTTGTGAGAAAGACGAGTTCCAGGTAATAATTTGTTATCTCAAAATCAACAAAAACTGGTGTTTTGTCACCAATTTTTAGACACAATTAGTCGATAAAAAAAT
Source organism: Taphrorychus bicolor (assembly GCA_951812265.1). Lineage (NCBI taxonomy): Eukaryota > Metazoa > Arthropoda > Insecta > Coleoptera > Curculionidae > Taphrorychus > Taphrorychus bicolor. The sequence goes on along the minus strand of OX638299.1, from coordinate 21,241,930 downwards.
GAAAAAAAGACTTTTCTTGAATTTTGAAAAAATCACTTTCTCAATTTGACCAAAAAGAGCATAAAAATTGTTTTTTTAATTTAAAATAAACTGATTGAAAACTAGAATTCTCGTAGCCAGAGGTCAGAACTTTTCTTTTTTGAGAAGGAGGATTAATATAAGTATTTTTTCGTTCCAGAATAACTGACTGAAAACTGATGCTGAGGCAAAAGACAGAAGCGTTTAAAAATACTTTCTTCAAAGTGGTTGTTTGAAAATTTTATTTCTGTTTCTTTCAGGGTCTGTTACATCCAGGACTCCTTATGATTTCTGCGAGAAAGATGAGTCCCATGTAATAATTTGTTAAATCAAAATTAACAGAAACTGGTGTTCTGTCACCAACTTTTAGACACATTTAGTCGAGGAAAAAGACGATAAAGGAATTTCCTTGTAATTAAAAAAAAACAGCTTTTTCAATTTGATCAAAAACACCATAATTTTTTTTTATTTTAAACAAACTGGTTGAAAATTAGAATTCTATTAGCAAGAGGGCAGAAGTTTTCTTTTTTTGAGAACTAGGAGTAATATAAGTATTTTTTAGGTCCAGAATAACTAACTGAAAACTGAACCTGAGGCAAGGGACAGAAACTTTTAAAAATACTTTTTTTCAAGTGTTTCAAGTGGTTGTGTGAAGGAAATAAAAATAAAATTATCAAACAACCACTTTATAAAAAGTCTCTTGCCTCAGCTTCAGTTTTCAGTCAGTTATTCCGGAACAAAAAATACTTATATTACTCCTACTTCTCAAAATACAATCTAAAGTGTTTCCGTGGTCCAATAGAATTTCTTCCTGACGTTTCGTCTACAGAAAGTTTTAAAAATTTTGAATTTAGCAGAATTTAAAAGAGCTAAAAAAGAGGAATCGTTTGTTAATTTCGAAGTATAAGAGCCTTTATAACAGTTCTCACCACTTACTGCATTGTATGTAAAAATTAACAGTTTTCAGTCGAAAAATATATATAATAATTTTTTCTCAAACTCGAGATAAAATAGACTTACACCATATCTGCAGGTCTTTTGGTAACAGACTTTCAGTTTTCAGGTTAGTTTAAGTTAGTTCAGGTTAGTTCAAATTAGTTCACCAGTCACTTTTCGTTTCGGCGTTTATCTATTTTTTTAAGCAGTTAAATTATATAATTTCGGTTCAACACAGGCCGTCGTGACATACGGAAGTTTGATCAAATTCTAATCTTCCTTTTTCGACTTCAAAAATTGTTAAGTGCCTCTTACATACTTGGATTTCAGACCAATTTAAAACGGAGTTTTGTAGATTCACTAAAATTAGGCAAACAAAGTAGACGTTTGGTGTCTCTTCAATGAAAAGTCAAACATACCAGGTGTTTATTAGACGAATTTTGTAAAAAATTGCGTCTTTATTGCATGCTTTTCTCTTCGTAATTCTAATTGCCAAGAGAAGCCATTATGATATTTTTTTCTACTGACCTCGCCTACTTTTGATCCTGATTCTTTCTTCTTTCTATTGATCGATTTCTATTCACTTTTTCTGTTTGTTAATTAGTATTTAACCTTTTTTATAGCATATACGCCATAAATGGTCTATTCTATAACACACAGAAATTCCCCTTGTCCAACTAAATAATAAATTAATAATATATGTTTTTGGAACCAAATACCTGTTCTTACCAAAAGACCATAAAAAAAATTTACAGGCTGGATTATAATAGTAAGCCTATAGTAAAATGGATTTCTGTGGAACAAAGTCATAAAGATTGAAAAATTCAGTAGGTATATAAGGACCAGTTTCACTGTATGGAATCATCTTTCCTGCAGTACAAACCACCAAGATGTACTCCAAACTACTTGTACTGAGTTTGCTGCTGGCAGTCAGCGCTGCTGCTACCACAAATCTCACAAGAAGCATTTCGTTGAGGGCTGGTAACAATTACGAGGTTCCACCAGTCTCGGTGAGAAATTAATTCGTTTTTATTTTATACAGTGACAATCTTGGCATATATTACTAATTCACTTATTTTGGACATCTCGACGTCTTTGTAATTTTCATTACCTATCTGCCCTTGTTGAGGAGATGCGATAAAAATATCAGTCAGATTTTTAATGCTTATTTGATGTCAATAATAAGTGAATGGCTTATAATTGTTAATTAAACTTTCCTTTTTCAGGCAACTTTTGTCCAAGCTTGGGCCTATTGCGGCAACCAAGGCAGGCAATTCGTGGCATTGCCTACCGAAGCCGACAACGACTATTTAGCTGCATCACTTGCAGGCACTTATGATTCAGGTAAAAGGTTACACATATTTACTTTTTTTATTTTTAATGAATATAATCAATAGTGAATCTGTGGGTGGGAGGTATCTACCTGCAGTTTGGCATCACTCAAAAGTGGTACTGGGTGGACGAGAATCAAGCAGCCACTTACACCAACTGGAAATCTAAAGCTCCATCTATTTCCACCACCAACACCATCAATTATTGTATTTTGTATAATTTCGATTCCGTTAGTAAAACCGGTCAATGGACTTACGACAGGTGTGACGCAGTTCACCCCTTCGTTTGTCAAATCCTATAAGTTAAATCAATTGAAAGCTATTCACTTATTATTGACATCAAGTAGGTGTGGAAAGTTTGGACTTTGACCTATATAAATAAAATAAAGTTTTAAAATGCTGCTGGATGGAAACAATAAGTGAATGAGTTATAAGTGCATGGAATGCGCTATACTAATAAAAAAAAGTAGTTGAGTATATTTTGTATCATTTTTTCTTAGTAATATTATAAACATTCTGAGCAAAAGCTTTTTTTCACAATAATTATTTTATGAGGCTACATCCGGGGAAAAATTTAACTGATAACAACTAGATCTACAAGCTAAAGTGTTTTCCGGGCTTTGAAGCCTTGGTCTAATGGAATTTCTTCCTGAAGTTTCGCCTACAGCTGCGGCAGACATTATTAAAGGCGATGAGGCAATGGGCGAATGAATCTCCTAAGCTTCCCGACGTTGACTGATCCGAATGTGGCACTGTGGTGAGTTCCGTGGTATATATTCTCCTGCCGTCGCGCTGCAGTAGAGGGGCTGGGGTGGGGATAGTGGTGGCGCGGGGTTTTCGTGCACTTGAAGTATGTCGTAGAACTGACTTCCAGTCTGCATATAGAAACGTAATTTCCTCTTTCCGGTTGATATTGTTTTCATGTTTAAAGATCATTTTTCATAATGGAAAAATTACACAGCACATCTAGCCTGTGTCCGGTGCATATAAGCCTATCCGTTACAGAAGAATAATCTTCCATGACCAAGAAAAAATTCTCCGAAAGGTTGTGTGAGATCACCAGGGCCTTACCTCCAAAGACGCGTTTCGCTCCCACTAGAGCTCGTCAACTGGGGTCACTCTGACAATCTCACACCTCAAATTATCCAAAATTTTAAGCCAAATGTCCACCCAGCGATGGCAGGCCAGTCGTACTGGCGCGATCTGTTTCTGTTGTACAAAACGCCCACTCAGCGAAACAGATGGCGCCAGTAGGATTGGCCTGCCATCGCTGGGTGGACATTTGGTTTTAAATATACGTATTTTTTCTACGACTGCCTCGAAAATGGACAAATGCGCATTACTAACTACTAAAAATACAGTTGAAAAGTGCATACTGCAAACAGCGTGCGCAAAGTGCGCTTTGCACGTGTAAGGCCCAAATACGATTTAGATAATTTTCTGAAACATTCTAATCAAACTTCTGAGATAGTAAATGATAAGTTCTAGCTGTTGAAGAGTTGAAGGATATTTTTGGATAATAAATTTCCAGTACGGTGGGTCAGGAGACGTGGTCCTATACAGTGGCCGGCGAGGTCGCCGAGTCCTTTAGACTTTTTTCTTTGGGATTTTACAATGGGCCCTGAATACCAATATAAACAGAGTTCAGGTTATAATAATAGAGAGAGATCCGAAGATCTCCAACAGTATCTGCCAAAAATCGCAACGACGTAATAAATATTTCCATATGAACGGGGGTCAATTTGCATGGATTAAATAAATAATTTTGAACTTAACTGTTTCAAAAATTAACAGTTTTATTCGTACAAAGTATTACATAGAATATGTTTAGAATAGAACATTGAGATCAAGTAGAAAGGAAAAACTTGATAGTTTCATTTAAGAAAACAAAGATGACAGTTTTTGACGAGATGAATAATTTTTGACTCCTGTATAATTTAAAAGATTTTTCCAAACGTTTTGAACAAAATTGATTTATTTCGAATATTTTCGAAATATTTTATAATAAATTAGGACCCTGTTTATAACATTAATTTACCCGTCGAGGGTAAATTGCCAACGAGAAGGTCAAAATAGGTATTGTCCCAACAAGCGCTAGGTACATGGGGAATCCCTATGAATTGACTAATTAGCAAACACAATTAAGTATGTAGTTGGTGAAGTACAATTAAGTATGTCTGCTAAACCACAATTACGTTTACACAAGATTTAAAAACGTTTATCATCCGGATTAAAATAATAAGCCGATAGTGAAATATTAAAATATGCCTACGTGTTGAACAGAGTCATAAAGCAATAAATTAATGTACATAAAACCTGAGAAAGCATTAAATAATAGATTTTTTTTACTTGACCATGCGGTTTATGTTTACAAAAAGACATACAGAAAGATGTGGTTTTAGCTCACAGTTTCAAAAACAATATATTCTCAAAATATCAGATAGAAACACTCTTCAACTGCTCTAAAAAGTTATTCTTAGCAGTTTTGGAAAGTTTGTAGGTGACTTTGGCCCACAATTAGACATACTTTAATCTGTGTCCCTAATTATTAGCAACTTTTGCACGCACATTTTTTCTATAACTGATGAAACACTAAAACTGATAAAAAAATTAAAAAAACTTCAAAAACTGTTACAAAATTTCAATAACTGTAGAATGATCTTAAAATGTATCCCTCCATCAATGTACTTGCTAGTCACAACAGATTTTCGCACTGATGGTGGCCTGAAAGAAAAGAAAATTTGGCAGAATATATTTATTTTGCCATATTCTATGTATATTACAAGAAAAACTACCATCCTTGATTTATTAACTCAATATCGAGGAATAGCAATAGTTACTTAACTTGCTTTTATCTAAATTGCCCCCGGATTATTTCCTTTACGTGTATTACTGATCATTAAAATGTGACCCTAAGAGGGATTTTTTAAATTGGGGACTTTTCCAAAAATTGGCCACTATCTATTGAGGCTGGTAGGATTATCGCTAGAACAAACAATACTTGCAGCTATGTTTTGTAATCTGATTTATGTTTATTATAGATATAAAAGGATTGTAAATAAGCAAAATTGTTATTTTCATAGATTAGAGATTAAGCCAATTTATCTGTCTTAATCTCTAATTTATTTGCTTCAAATGAATATTTAAATAACAGATGTGTTTACATATTGTGAAATTAGTTCAGTAATGATAAACCAAAATATCAACCTATTATGAATTTATACACATTTTCTCAGAGTAAATAAGTTACATAGTGTGCTATCCTATGTTGGTACTTTAGCAATAATAGCGAAATTATGTTAAAATGGTAATAAAACAAGCATTATAGAAGAAGCAACAAAAAGGAAAATGGTTGAGGTCGGATCAACTCGAAAAAATAAAATTTCGATTTTTGCTGTCAGTTTTAGCTCATTTTGTTGTTCGAGAGAAGATGACGAAAGTTTGAGGTCGATTTAACTCATAAAGGCAGACTTTATTTTTAGTCAGTTTCAATTAATTTTATTTTAAAATTTAGCTCTCACAAAAAGCCCATTCATTGGTGACGGTTTTAGTTAACTTGCTTTTAGCAGTTCTACAACTACAAGTGTCTGCAAGTCCTAGCAGAAAACGTTGAATCAGAATCGACTCAAGACGCCAAAAGATCAATTTTTTGTCAGTTCCAGTTCATTTTTATTATAGTTCTAGAGGGAGTAACGAAAGGAGGCCGAATCGATTGGTAAATGCAAAAGCTCCATTTTTTGGGGCCAGTTTTATTATTTTTTATAATTATCGTAAAAACGTCGAAATATTGAGGCTTGATCCAACCAAAAATGCAAACATTTTATTTCTGGACTCAATCCTAGTTTTTTTTTGAATTACAAAAAAAAACGACTAAACGTTTAGGCTGAACCGATTCAAAAAGGTAAAAGCTCAATTTTTAGAGTCAGTTCCAGTTAATTGTTTTCAAAAATTAGAAAAGAAACACTGACGGGTTGAGGCCGGATCGTCTCGAAAAGGTAATAAACTCCATTCCTTGGTGTCAGTTCAGGTCCATTTTTTGTTCCTAAATTACAAAGAAAGCGATGTTTAGTGTCACTCTCAATTAACTGTATTGTAAAATTCAGTTTTCACAAAAGGTCCATTTATTAAAGTCGTTGAGATTAAAAACGTTGAAGTAGAATTGACACAAGAAGGGAAAAGTTTCATTTGTTTGAGTTAGTTCCAGTTAAATTTTGTCAAAATTATAGAAGAAAATATAAAAGGTTAAGGTTGGATTGACTCGAAAAGTTAAAATCTCCATTTTTTTGAATTCAAGTTCTAGCCAAATTGACTAGAGCGGAATTGACTCAAAAAGACAAAAACTTAATTTTTATAGTCAGTTTCAGTTATACAATCCGAAAGGTGTTTTCCCGGCTTTGAAGCCGTGGTCTAATGGAATTTCTTCCTGATGTTTTGACTACAGCCGCGGCAGACATTATCAAAGGCGATGTAATGGGCGAAGCGATCTCTCGTGCATCTCGACGTTAACTGATTCGATTGTTGTCACCTGCGTGGAATTTATTCCCCCGCCGTCGCGCTTCAGTGAAGGAGTGGGGGTAGTAGTAGCGCGGGATGTTGGCGCACTTGAAGTATGTCGTAGAACTCGCTTCCACTCTGCATTTAGAAACATAATTTCCTCCTTCCTCTTGAACTTGTTGTTAGTCTCGGATAGAATGCAGTGTTTGATATAACAGATTCCATTGGATCAAAAGCACTGTTGTACTATTCCCTACTTGATAGTGACAGTGTTCTTGGATGCCGAGAAATAGGCTACACGTCTCTGGTATTAATTTTTTGCACTATTGAGATGGTTTTGCATAGCTCAATTTTTGTGACGAGTATATCCATTTGAAGAAATCTTCGCCTTTCGTCACGGTGGGTCACACAAATGTGGCTCTACTTCTCCTCAAACTTAGAGACCACATGCAACGTGTTTCCTCTGCTTTCCAAACACTTCTCGCTCAGGCTCGTAATTACCCAACACATCTCCCTTTTTAACTCTAACTCTAACAACCGTTTTTCTCTTTTCAATTTTGATTTAGGTTTGTCCTTTTTCTTTATGACTGTTGCTTCTTATCTTTAGGTTCAAGTTCTTTTTCTTTCTTGGCTTTTTAAATTTTTGTTTTAGCTTCTTGTAGTTCGTTTTTGGCTAAATTCTCAAGCTTTAGCTTCAGCTGCCTCTTTTTTTGTTTTCTGCTGTATCTTTAGTTTTTTTTTCTTTCTCTGTTCCTGTTTCTTCCTGCAGTTGACTTGCAATATTTTTTTTTAGTTTTAGACCACTTATTTCTGATTTTTAAGTAGCACTTTTTTTACCTGGGACATCAGGAGCTTTTAGCAACCTCGTTCAGGCTGCACCTTCATTTTAATATCTCCTTCTTGTTCTTCATTTTTTCTACGTTCTTTATTACACTCGTTGTTTTCAATCACGCGAACTTCAATTCGAAAAATTTCTCTTATAAAATCAAGCTTTAGAAATTTTTAGAAAAAGCGTCAAATGAATCTTATAGAGAATATAAAAAAAGTAACTTAAGCGATTTTTTGATAACATTATTAGTTCAGATTTTTCTGATTTATATTTCAAAAATTATGGTCTGAAAAGGGATTTTTTTTAGCAAATTTTTACAAGCTTTTAAACTGATTTGGCTTTAAATTGAAAGTTGAAATTAGAACCCTCGAGATTTTAAAATAAAACGCGCTTTTTTATAATTTATAGATTAAATTTAGCTTCGGTTGGTTCAAATAACGTGATTATGTCGTCATAAAGCAAGGTTATTTCGACGTTGCAAAATGACGTTATTGGTCTGTGACTTACGCCCGTCATTATGACGTTGTTTCAACGTCATCCCATGACGTCTTTGGTGATCAATGCTTACCAAAAAGTTACGTCAAAATGACGTCACCTTTCCGCTTGGGTAATTACTGCTCCCGCATATAATATTTTCCCATGGTACTCCTACAAAGTGTTTCGTAATTCTTCCACGTTTCGGCCAAGGCTACTTGAATCTACACCACCAATTCTTTTCGCTTTCAGCACTTTCAGTACTATTTCATGAATCATCAGAATAACAGTTTTCTTGCTCATCGACAAAATCTCCAAATCCGCTCGGATAAAAATTGCCTTCATCTGCTTTTCGGAGATAATTATGCAGAATCACAGTAGCTTAGACAATTTGCCCACGTGAGTGTTAATTGTGAGTGTTAATTGTGGCTACAATAGGTTTTCTTAGGTATCTTTGCAAAAAAATTAGTTTAACACCGCCCTGGGGACAGACATCATCAAAGCCCTACAATCGGCAAATGTAAGCATCCACATGCAACAAATTATCCAGGAATACCTCGAAAACAGGACTATTCTTCTCCCATGCGGCGAGGAAATGAAAATGAGCTACGGAGTCCCGCAGGGCATGGAATGACTACAAAGGAACAACAAAGACTGTCATCACAGACCTAGATAAATGGATAACTACAGACTGGACAGAGACAGACCACTACATGTTGCAAATATTTACAGGACACGGAGTATTCGCGGAATATCTTCACAGAATAGGAAAGAAGACAAACCCAAAATGCGAATACTAGGACCTCACACAAATAGACAACTCCCTACATACTCTTTTTAAATGCCCAAAATGGGAGACAGAGCGTCGATACATATATTGCTTCGCTACTCCTGTCGAACAAAGAAATCTGGGAAACAATAAAACAATTTATAACAGTGAGAATGAAATTAAAAATCGATGACGAGGAAAAAAATGGCACTTAACCAAAGAGTATAAATAAAAAAAAATCCAAAGTAATGCCGTAAGGCGGTATCGGGAAGAGAGGGAAGGAGTTTAGTTAGTTGGTGTTCCTGAAGACGAAGACGCCAAACTGACACTATGTAGGAAACCTCGATCGCCATTTGCCATGCCCTCATATCTGTACAGAAGATTCTCTAATCCTTTATAAAAAAAGACATCTTTGCACCAAAATTCCAAAGGTGTTCTACCTGTACACCTGACGGGCTATAAATGAAAATCTAATTGTTATCCGCAAAATGTTTCACTGTCCTCAAAAAATAATTATTATGAGAAAAAGCTTTTGCTCAGAATCTTTATAATATTACTAAGAAAAGATGATACAAAATATACTCAACAAATTTTTTTATTCGTATAGCTTATTCTATGCATTTATAACTCATTCCCTTATTATTACCATCCATCTGCCTTTTGAAACTTTTTTTTATATATGTCAAAGTCCAAACTTTCAACACCTACTTGATGTCAATAATGATTTAACTTATAGGATTTGGCAAACGAAGGGGTGAACTGCGTCACACCTCGCGTAAGTCCAGTTACCGGTTTTACTAACGGAATTAAAATTATACAAAATACAATAATTGACAGTGTTGGTGGTAGAAATCGATGGAGCTTTAGATTTCCAGTTGGTGTAAGTGGCTGCTTGATTCTCGTCCACCCAGTACCACTTTTGAGTGATGCCAAACTGCAGGTAGATACCTCCCACCCACAGACTCACTGTCAATTATATTAATTAGAAATAAAAAAAACTAAATATTTGTATCCTTTTACCTGAATCATAAGTGCCTGCAAGCGATGCAGCTAAGTAGTCGTTGTCGGCTTCGGTAGGCAATGCCACGAATTGCCTGCCTTGGTTGCGGCAATAGGCCCAAGCTTGAACAAAAGTTGCCTGAAAAAGGAAAGTTTAATTAACAACTATAAGCCATTCACTTATTATTGACATCAAATAGGCCTTAAAATTCTGACTGATATTTTTATCGCTTCTCCTCAACATGGGCAGATAGGTAATGAAAATTACAGACGTCAAGATGTCAAAAATAAGTGAATTAGCAATATATGGCAAGATTGTCACTGTATAAAATAAAAACGAGTTAATTTCTCACCGAGACTGGTGGAACCTCGTAATTGTTACCAGCCCTCAAGGAAATGCTTCTTGTGAGATTTGTGGTAGCAGCAGCGCTGACTGCCAGCAGCAAACTCAGTACAAGTATTTTGGAGAACATCTTGGTGGTTGGTACTGCAGGAAAGATGATTCCATACAGTGAAACTAGTCCTTATATACCTACTGAATCCTTCAATCTTTATGACTATGTTCCACAGAAATTGTTTATATTGTTGTACGATTTTACTATGGGTTTACTATTATAATCCGGCCTGTAAATGTTTTTATTGTTTTTGGGTAAGAACAGAAATTTGGTCCCGCAAACATATATTGTTAATTTATTATTCATTTGGACAAGGGGAATCCCTGTGTGTTATAGAATATACCGACTGAAAACGGTTATTCTGTTACCAAGAGTGCAGAACTGTGGTTTAGCTTCACATGGCTCTTTACAATTTTTGTTTTTAAAAGGCGAAAGCCAGGTAATATTGGTTTGAATAAAACTGACTAAAAACTGATAAGCTGTTACCATCTGTTACTTTACAGAGAGCACAACGGTTATGCAATTTCTTTTTATCTTGAGTTTGACGAAGAAATCCTTTGGTTTACCTCCTTCAACTTCTGCTGAACCTGCATAGTTTTGCTAAGTTTTGTGATAAGAAGGCGAAGGCAAACTTATCTTTGTTTAAACAAAGACAAGATAGCAGATAGCTTCCAGTTGGTTGAAGAAATCTTTTCATTTAACTCCCAATTTTTTTGTTAAATTCACATGGATCCTGAAATTTTCTGCGAGCCAAAGGCAACGGTGTCTTCGCTACTAGTTATCAAAAATAAACTGATTGAAAACTAAAATTCTAGTAGCAAGAGGGCAGAAGTTTTCAATTTTGAGAAGTAGGAGTAATATAAGTATTTTTTTGTTTCGGAATAACTGACTGAAAACTGAAGCTGGGTCAAGAGGCAGAAGCTTTTAAAAATACTTTTTTCAAGTGGTTGTTTGATAATTTTATTTTTGTTTCCTTCAGGGTCTGTTACATTCAGGATTCCTTATAGTTTTTGTGACAAAGAGGAGTCCCAGTTAATACTTTGTTATATCAAAATTAACAAAAACTGGTGTTCTGTCACCAAATTTTAGATACATTTAGTCCACGAAAAAATCGATAAATTACTTTTTTTTGCAATTTAAAAAATTACTTTCTCAATTTGATCAAAAAAAGCATAAAAATTGTTTTTTTAATTTAAAACAAACTGATTGAAAATTAGAATTCTAGTAGCAAGAGGACAGAAGTTTTTATTTTTGAGAAGTAGGAGTAATATAAGTATTTTTTTGTTCCGGAATAACTGACTGAAAACTGAAGCTGAGTCAAGAGGCAGAAGCTTTTAAAAATACTTTTTTCAAGTGGTTGTTTGATAATTTTATTTTTGTTTCCTTCAGGGTCTGTTACAACCAGGATTCCTTATAATTTTTGTGGGAAAGACGAGTCCCAGGTAATAATTAGTTATATAAAAATTAACAAAATCTAGACATCTTAGACACATTTATTCGACGAAAAATCGATAAATGACTTTTCTTGCAATTTAAAGAAATCACTTTATCAATTTGATCAAAAACAGCATAAAAATGGTTTTTTTAATTTAAAATAAACTGATTGAAAACTATAATTTTAGTAGCAAGAGGGCAGAAATTTTTCTTTTTTGAGAAGTTGGAGTAATAAAAGTATTTTTACTGAAAACTGAAGCTGAGGTAAGAGAGAGAAGGTTTTAAAAACACTTTTTTTCAAGTGGTGGTTTGATAATTTTATTTTTGTGTCCTTCAGGGTCTGCTACAACCAGGGTTTCTTATAATTTTTGTAAGAAAGGCGAGTCTCAGGTAATAATTTGTTATATAAAAATCAACAAAAAATGGTGTTTTGTCACTAATTTTTAGACACAATTAGTGGAAAAAAAATGAAAAAAAGACTCTTCTTGCAATTTAAAAAAATCACTTTCTCAATTTGACCAAAAACAGCATAAGAATTGTTTTTTTAATTTAAAATAAACTGATTGAAAACTAGAATTCTCGCAGCCAGAGGGCAGAAGTTTTCTTTTTTGAGAAGTAGGATTAATATAAGTATTTTTTCGTTCCAGAATAACTGACTGAAAACTGATGGTGAGGCAAAAGACAGAAGCGTTTAAAAATACTTTTTTCCAAGTGGTTGTTTGAAAATTTTATTTCTGATTCTTTCAGGGTCTGTTACATCCAGGATTTCTTATGATTTCTCTGAGAAAGACGAGTCCCATGTAATAATTTGTTAAATCAAAATTAACAAAAACTGGTGTTCTGTCACCAACTTTTAGACACATTTAGTCGACGAAAAAATCGATAAAGGAATTTTCTTGTAATTTAAAAAAACCACTTTCTTAATTTGATCAAAAACGCCATAATTTTTTTTATTTCAAACAAACTGATTGAAAATTAGAATTCTAGTAGCAAGAGGGCAGAAGTTTTCTTTTTTTGAGAACTAGGAGTAATATAAATATTTTTTAGTTCCAGAGTAACTGACTGAAAACTGAAGCTGAGGAAAGGGACAGAAACTTTTAAAAATACTTTTTTTCAAGTGGTGGTTTGATAATTAATATTTTGGTTTCCTTCAGGATCTGTTACATCCAGGTTTCCTTATAATTTGTGTGAGAAAGACCCAGTCCACAAAAGTCCGAGATGATAATTCATTATATCAAAATTAACCAAAACTGGTATTCTGTCACCAACTTTTAGACACATTTAGTCGATAAAAAAATTGATAAATGACTTTTCTTGCAATTTAAAAAAATCACTTTCTCAATCTGATTAAAAACAGCATAAACATTGTTTTTTTTTAATTTAATAAAATAAACTGATTGAAAACTAGAATTATAGTAGCAAGAGGGCAGAGGTTTTCTTTTTTGAGAAGTAGGGGTAATATAAGTAATTTTTTTGTTGCGAAAAAACTGAAAGAGACAAGAAGCTTTTAAAGATACTTTTTTTCTCTCTCAATTTGACCGAAAACAGCATAATTTTTTTTTTAATTAACGGAATGGAAAGTATTTCTTCTTTTTCTCAATGTATGAACCTGATACGTTATAACTTTTGAACGAATGCACCATTTGTAGTAAGTTTAACTGATTTTTCCTTTACGTGATCTTTTCGCTTCTATAAACAGAAGTCCCATTCGTCCAACAGTTTCAGACCTTTATTCCATTTTTAAAAATTCATTTATGTCACTCCACTCAAAAACAAGAAGAAAGTGTTTCTAAAATTTCCAAATTTTTTTCAAATTTATCAGAATGTGGGAGAATCACGTCTTTTTTCTTATTTTTCAGTATTGGCCACTTATAATATTAGAACGAGCAGATTTGATAAAATCCTTTTTTAGAATGTTTTTTTTTTGAATAAACCCAAAGTAACCTGTCGTTTATAAAAGGCTGATTGAAAACTGAAATCCGTAAGAGATCTCTTATTCGATTATTAGTTCTGAAATGACTTTCAGTTTTTGGTCATTTATTAATAAATAAATTGTGCAAAACTAACATAGAGAAACTCCTTCCTCTATTGCGTGTTTTAGTATTTCTCAAAAAATTCCAATTCATGTTGAATTTAATTTTGGTATTATTACAAATGTTTGAGATGGTTACATACGCTCTAGTTGTCCATCTGAATAAAAAAACAACATGGTTTCAGATGTAAAAGTGAATATAGAACACTGATAGGCTTAAATTTTCGATCTAGAAAGGTAAGTCAGTGATTCCTATCATCAAAGGTTTCCTCATGCCCCAAGTTGTATACCTAACCTAAACTTCAGTAAAAAACATATTTGCATGTGGGCGTATCCGTTACAGAAGAGAAGAATAATCGTTCATAACCAAGTTAAAAAATTCTCCGAAAGGTTGTGTGAGATAACTTGGACGTTACCTCCAAGACGCGTTTCTCTCCCACTAGAGCTTGTCAATTGGGGTCACTCTGACAATCTCACACTTCAAAATATTGAAAATTTAACGCCAAATGTCCACCCAGTGATAGCAGGCCAGTCCCACTACCGTCATCTGTTTTACTGAGTCGGCATTTTGTACAACAGAAACAGATGGGGCGATTTGAAGACAAATTCGGAGCAGAAAAGGCGGTGTGGCGTTATGAAGGATTTCGACTAATGCTGCCACCTGTGAGTCGGTGGGTGAATTTTCGGTGCTGCCACCTGTGAGCGGTAGATGAATACTTTTCTTGCAATTTAAAAAAATCACTTTCTCAATTTGATAAAACAGCATGAAAATTGTTTATTTAATTTAAAATAAACTGATTGAAAACTAGAATTCATTTATCGATTTTCTCGTCGGCTAAATGTGTCTAAAAGTTGGTGACAGAATACCAGATTTTGTTAATTTTTGATATAACAAATTATTACCTGGGACTCGCCTTTCTGACAAAAATTATAAGGAATTCTGATTGTAACAGACCCTGAAGGAAATAAAAATAAAATTATCAAACAACCACTTTATAAAAAGTCTCTTGCCTCAGCTTCAGTTTTCAGTCAGTTATTCCGGAACAAAAAATGCTTATATTACTCCTACTTCTCAAAATACAATCTAAAGTGTTTTCCGTGGTCCAATAGAATTTCTTCGTGACGTTTCGTCTACAGAAAGTTTTAAAAATTTTGAATTTAGCAGAATTTAAAAGAGCTAAAAAAGAGGAATCGTTTGTTAATTTCGAAGTACAAGAGCCTTTATAACAGTTCTCACCACTTACTGCATTGTATGTAAAAATTAACAGTTTTCAGTCGAAAAATATATATAATAATTTTTTCTCAAACTCAGTTTTCAGGTTAGTTTAAGTTAGTTCAGGTTAGTTCATCAGTCACTTTTCGTTTCGGCGTTTATCTATTTTTTTAAGCAGTTAAATTATATAATTTCGGTTCAACACAGGCCGTCGTGACATACGGAAGTTTGATCAAATTCTAATCTTCCTTTTTCGACTTCAAAAATTGTTAAGTGCCTCTTACATACTTGGATTTCAGACCAATTTAAAACGGAGTTTTGTAGATTCACTAAAATTAGGCAAACAAAGTAGACGTTTGGTGTCTCTTCAATGAAAAGTAAAACATACCAGGTGTTTATTAGACGAATTTTGTAAAAAAATTGCGTCTTTATTGCATCGTTTTCTCTTCGTAATTCTAATTGCCAAGAGAAGCCATTATGATAATTTTTTCTACTGACCTCGCCTACTTTTGATCCTGATTCTTTCTTCTTTCTTTTAGAAGTTCTTTCTTTTCTAAATTAGTATTTAACCTTTTTTATAGCATATACGCCATAAATGGTCTATTCTATAACACACAGAAATTCCCATTGTCCAACTAAATAATAAATTAATAATATATGTTTTTGGAACCAAATACCTGTTCTTACCAAAAAACCATAAAAAAAATTTACAGGCTGGATTATAATAGTAAGCCTATAGTAAAATGGATTTCTGTAGAACAACGTAATAAAGATTGAAAAATTCAGTAGGTATATAAGGACCAGTTTCACTGTATGGAATCATCTTTCCTGCAGTACAAACCACCAAGATGTACTCTAAACTACTTGTACTGAGTTTGCTGCTGGCAGTCAGCGCTGCTGCTACCACAAATCTCACAAGAAGCATTTCGTTGAGGGCTGGTAACAATTACGAGGTTCCACCAGTCTCGGTGAGAAATTAATTCGTTTTTATTTTATACAGTGACAATCTTGGCATATATTACTAATTCACTTATTTTGGATATCTCTACGTCTTTGTAATTTTCATTACCTATCTGCCCTTGTTGAGGAGATGCGATAAAAATATCAGTCAGATTTTTAATGCCTATTTGATGTCAATAATAAGTGAATGGCTTATAATTTTTAATTAAACTTTCCTTTTTCAGGCAACTTTTGTCCAAGCTTGGGCCTATTGTGGCAACCAAGGCAGGCAATTCGTGGCATTGCCTACCGAAGCCGACAACGACTATTTAGCTGCATCACTTGCAGGCACTTATGATTCAGGTAAAAGGTTACACATATTTACTTTTTTTATTTTTAATGAATATAATCAACAGTGAATCTGTGGGTGGGAGGTATCTACCTGCAGTTTGGCATCACTCAAAAGTGGTACTGGGTGGACGAGAATCAAGCAGCCACTTACACCAACTGGAAATCTAAAGCTCCATCTATTTCCACCACCAACACCATCAATTATTGTATTTTGTATAATTTCGATTCCGTTAGTAAAACCGGTCAATGGACTTACGACAGGTGTGACGCAGTTCACCCCTTCGTTTGTCAAATCCTATAAGTTAAATCAATTGAAAGCTATTCACTTATTATTGACATCAAGTAGGTGTGGAAAGTTTGGACTTTGACCTATATAAATAAAATAAAGTTTTAAAATGCTGCTGGATGGAAACAATAAGTGAATGAGTTATAAGTGCATGGAATGCGCTATACTAATAAAAAAAAGTAGTTGAGTATATTTTGTATCATTTTTTCTTAGTAATGTTATAAACATTCTGAGCAAAAGCTTTTTTTCACAATAATTATTTTATGAGGCTACATCCGGGGAAAAATTTAACTGATAACAACTAGATCTACAAGCTAAAGTGTTTTCCGGGCTTTGAAGCCTTGGTCTAATGGAATTTCTTCCTGAAGTTTCGTCTACAGCTGCGGCAGACATTATTAAAGGCGATGAGGCAATGGGCGAATGAATCTCCTAAGCTTCCCGACGTTGACTGATCCGAATGTGGCACTGTGGTGAGTTCCGTGGTATATATTCTCCTGCCGTCGCGCTGCAGTAGAGGGGCTGGGGTGGGGATAGTGGTGGCGCGGGGTTTTCGTGCACTTGAAGTATGTCGTAGAACTGACTTCCAGTCTGCATATAGAAACGTAATTTCCTCTTTCCGGTTGATATTGTTTTCATGTTTAAAGATCATTTTTCATAATGGAAAAATTACACAGCACATCTAGCCTGTGTCCGGTGCATATAAGCCTATTTGTTACAAAAGAATAATCTTCCATGACCAAGAAAAAATTCTCCGAAAGGTTGTGTGAGATCACCAGGGCCTTACCTCCAAAGACGCGTTTCGCTCCCACTAGAGCTCGTCAACTGGTGTCACTCTGACAATCTCACACCTCAAAATATCCAAAATTTTAAGCCAAATGTCCACCCAGCGATGGCAGGCCAGTCGTACTGGCGCGATCTGTTTCTGTTGTACAAAACGCCGACTCAGCGAAACAGATGGCGCCAGTAGGGTTGGCCTGCCATCGCTGGGTGGACATTTGGTTTTAAATATAATATTTTTTCTACGACTGCCTCGAAAATGGACAAATGCGCACTATTTACTACTAAAAATACAGTTGAAAAGTTCATACTGCAAACAGCGTGCGCAAAGTGCGCTTTGCACGCGTAAGGCCCAAATACGATTTAGATAATTTTCTGAAACATTCTATTCAAACTTCTGAGATAGTAAATGATAAGTTGTAGCTGTTGAAGAGTTGAAGGATATTTTTGGATAATAAATTTCCAGTACGGTGGGTCAGGAGACGTGGTCCTATACAGTGGCCGGCAAGGTCGCCGAGTCCTTTAGACTTTTTTCTTTGGGATTTTATAATGGGCCCTGAATACCAATATAAACGGAGTTCAGGTTATAATAATAAAGAGAGATCCGAAGATCTCCAACAGTATCTGCCAAAAATCGCAACGACGTAATAAATATTGCCATATGAACGGGGGTCATTTAAAACAACTGTTAAAGTTAATTTTTTGCTTTAAATTTGCATGGATTAAATAAATCATTTTGAACTTAACTGTATCAAAAATTAACAGTTTTATTCGTACAAAGTATTACATAGAATATATTTAGAATAGAACATTGAGATCAAGTAGAAAGGAAAAACTTGATAGTTTCATTTAAGAAAACAAAGATGACAGTTTTAGAATAATTTTTGACTCCTGTATAATATAAAAAATTTTTCCAAAAGTTTTGAACAAAATTATTTTATTGCGAATATTTTCGAAATATTCTATAATAAATTAGGACCTTGTTTTTAACATTAATTTACCCGTCAAAGGTAAATTGCCAACGAGAAGGTCAAAATAGTTATTGTCCCAACAAGCGCTAGGTACATGGGGAATCCCTATAAATCGACTAATTAGCAAACACAATTAAGTATGTCTGCTTAACCACAATTACGTTTACGCAAGATTTAAAAACGTTTATCATCCTGATTAAAATAATAAGCCGATAGTGAAATATTAAAATATGCCTACGTGTTGAACAGAGTCATAAAGCAATAAATTAATGTACATAAAACCTGAGAAAGCATTAAATAATAGATTTTTTTTACTTGACCATGCGGTTTATGTTTACAAAAAGACATACAGAAAGATGTGGTTTTAGCTCACAGTTTCAAAAACAATATATTCTCAAAATATCAGATAGAAACACTCTTCAACTGCTCTAAAAAGTTATTCTTAGCAATTTTGGAAAGTTTGTAGGTGACTTTGGCCCACAATTAGACATACTTTAATCTGTGTCCCTAATTATTAGCAACTTTTGGACGCACATTTTTTCTATAACTGATGAAACACTAAAACTGATGAAAAAATTAAAAAAACTTCAAAAACTGTTACAAAATTTCAATAACTGTAGAATGATCTTAAAATGTATCCCTCCATCAATGTACTTGCTAGTCACAACAGATTTTCGCACTGATGGTGGCCTGAAAGAAAAGAAAATTTGGCAGAATATATTTATTTTGCCATATTCCATGTATATTACAAGAAAAACTACCATCCTTGATTTATTAACTCAATATAGAGGAATAGCAATAGTTACTTAACTCGCTTTTATCTAAATTGCCCCCGGATTATTTCCTTTACGTTTATTACTGATCATTAAAATGTGACCTTAAGAGGGATTTTTTAAATTGGGGACTTTTCCAAAAATTGGCCACTATCTATTGAGGCTGGTAGGATTATCGCTAGAACAAACAATACCTGCAGCTATGTTTTGTAACCTGATTTATGTTTATTATAGATATAAAAGGATTGTAAATAAGCAAAATTGTTATTTCATAGATTAGGGATTAAGCCAATTTATCTGTCTTAATCTCTAATTTATTTGCTTCAAATGAATATTTAAATAACAGATGTGTTTACATATTGTGAAATTAGTTAAGTAATGATAAACCAAAATATCAACCTATTATGAATTTATACACATTTTCTCAGAGTAAATAAGTTACATAGTGTGCTATCCTATGTTGGTACTTTAGCAATAATAGCGAAATTATGTTAAAATGGTAATAAAACAAGCATTATAGAAGAAGCAACAAAAAGGAAAATGGTTGAGGTCGGATCAACTCGAAAAGGTAAAATTTCCATTTTTGCTGTCAGTTTTAGCTCATTTTGTTGTTCGAGAGAAGATGACGAAAGTTTGAGGCCGATTTAACTCATAAAGGCAGACTTTATTTTTAGTCAGTTTCAATTAATTTCATTTTAAAATTCAGCTCTCACAAAAAGCCCATTTATTGGTGACGGTTTTAGTCAACTTGCTTCTAACAGTTCTACAACTACAAGTTTCTGCAAGTCCTAGCAGAAAACGTTGAATCAGAATCGACTCAAGACGCCAAAAGATCAATTTTTTGTCAGTTCTAGTTCATTTTTATTATAGTTCTAGAGGGAGTAACGAAAGGAGGCCGAATCGATTGGTAAATGCAAAAGCTCCATTTTTTGGGGCCAGTTTTATTATTTTTTATAATTATCGTAAAAACGTCGAAATATTGAGGCTTGATCCAACCAAAAATGCAAACATTTTATTTCTAGACTCAATCCTAGTTTTTTTTTGAATTACAAAAAAAAACGACTAAACGTTTAGGCTGAACCGATTCAAAAAGGTAAAAGCTCAATTTTTAGAGTCAGTTCCAGTTAATTGTTTTCAAAAATTAGAAAAGAAACACTGACGGGTTGAGGCCGGATCGTCTCGAAAAGGTAATAAACTCCATTCCTTGGTGTCAGTTCAGGTCCATTTTTTGTTCCTAAATTACAAAGAAAGCGATGTTTAGTGTCACTCTCAATTAACTGTATTGTAAAATTCAGTTTTCACAAAAGGTCCATTTATTAAAGTCGTTGAGATTAAAAACGTTGAAGTAGAATTGACACAAGAAGGGAAAAGTTTCATTTGTTTGAGTTAGTTCCAGTTAAATTTTGTCAAAATTATAGAAGAAAATATAAAAGGTTAAGGTTGGATTGACTCGAAAAGTTAAAATCTCCATTTTTTTGAATTCAAGATCTAGCCAAATTGACTAGAGCGGAATTGACTCAAAAAGATAAAAACTTAATTTTTATAGTCAGTTTGAGTTATACAATCCGAAAGGTGTTTTCCCGGCTTTGAAGCCTTGGTCTAATGGAATTTCTTCCTGATGTTTTGACTACAGCTGCGGCAGACATTATCAAAGGCAATGTAATGAGCGAAGCGATCTCCCGTGCGTCTCGACGTTAACTGATTCGATTGTTGTCACATGCGTGGTATTTATTCCCCCGTCGTCGCACTTCAGTGAAGGAGTGGGGGTAGTAGTAGCGCGGGATGTTGGCACACTTGAAGTATGTCGTAGAACTCGCTTCCAGTCTGCATTTAGAAACATAATTTCCTCCTTCCTCTTGAACTTGTTGTTAGTCTCGGATAGAATGCAGTGTTTGATATAACAGATTCCATTGGATCAAAAGCACTGTTGTACTATTCGCTACTTGATAGTGACAGTGTTCTTGGATGCTGAGAAATAGGCTACACGTCTCTGGTATTAATTTTTTGCACTATTAAGATGGTTTTACATAGATCAATTTTTGTGACGAGTACATCCATTTGAAGAAATCTTCGCCTTTCGTCACGGTGGGTCACACAAATGTGGCTCTACTTCTCCTCATACTTAGAGACCACATGCAACGTGTTTTCTTTGCTTTCCAAACACTTCTCGCTCAGGCTCGTAATTACCCAACACATCTCCCTCTTTAACTCTAACTCTCCCAACCGTTTTTCTCTTTTCATTTTTGATTTAGGTTTGTCCTTTTTCTTTATGACTGTTGCCGCAGCTTCTTTCATTTGCTTCTTATTTTTAGCTTCAAGTTCTTTTTCTTTGGTGGCTTTTTAAATTTTTGTTTTAGCTTCTTGTAGTTCGTTTTTGGCTAAATCCTCAAGCTTTAGCTTCAGCTGCCTCTTTTTTTGTTTTCTGCTGTATCTTTAGTTTTTTATTCTTTCTCTGTTCCTGTTTCTTTCTGCAGTGGACTTGCAATATCTTTTTTTAGTTTTTGACCACTTATTTCTGATTTTTAAGTAGCACTTTTTTTACCTGGGACATCAGGAGCTTTTAGCAACCTCGTTCAGGCTGTACCTTCATTTTAATATCTCCTTCTTGTTCCTCATTTTTTCTACGTTCTTTATTACACTCGTTGTTTTCAATCACGCGAACTTCAATTCGAAAAATTTCTCTTATAAAATTAAGCTTTAGAAATTTTTAGAAAAAGCGTCAAATGAATCTTATAGAGAATATAAAAAAAGTAACTTAAGCGATTTTTTGATAACATTATTAGTTCAGATTTTTCTGATTTATATTTCAAAAATTATGGTCTGAAAAGGGATTTTTTTTAGCAAATTTTTACAAGCTTTTAAACTGATTTGGCTTTAAATTGAAAGTTGAAATTAGAACCCTCGAGATTTTAAAATAAAACGCGCTTTTTTATAATTTATAGATTAAATTTAGCTTCGGTTGGTTCAAATAACGTGATTATGTCGTCATAAAGCAAGGTTATTTCGACGTTGCAAAATGACGTTATTGGTCTGTGACTTACGCCCGTCATTATGACGTTGTTTCAACGTCATCTCATGACGTCTTTGGTGATCAATGCTTACCAAAAAGTTACGTCAAAATGACGTCACCTTTCCGCTTGGGTAATTACTGCTCCCGCATATAATATTTTCCCATGGTACTCCTACAAAGTGTTTCGTAATTCTTCCACGTTTCGGCCAAGGCTACTTGAATCTACACCACCAATTCTTTTCGCTTTCAGCACTTTCAGTACTATTTCATGAATCATCAGAATAACAGTTTTCTTGCTCATCGACAAAATCTCCAAATCCGCTCGGATAAAAATTGCCTTCATCTGCTTTTCGGAGATAATTATGCAGAATCACAGTAGCTTAGACAATTTGCCCACGTGAGTGTTAATTGTGGCTACAATAGGTTTTCTTAGGTATCTTTGCAAAAAAATTAGTTTAACACCGCCCTGGGGACAGACATCATCAAAGCCCTACAATCGGCAAATGTAAGCATCCACATGCAACAAATTATCCAGGAATACCTCGAAAACAGGACTATTCTTCTCCCATGCGGCGAGGAAATGAAAATGAGCTACGGAGTCCCGCAGGGCATGGAATGACTACAAAGGAACAACAAAGACTGTCATCACAGACCTAGATAAATGGATAACTACAGACTGGACAGAGACAGACCACTACATGTTGCAAATATTTACAGGACACGGAGTATTCGCGGAATATCTTCACAGAATAGGAAAGAAAACAAACCCAAAATGCGAATACTAGGACCTCACACGAATAGACAACTCCCTACATACTCTTTTTAAATGCCCAAAATGGGAGACAGAGCGTCGATACATATATTGCTTCGCTACTCCTGTCGAACAAAGAAATCTGGGAAACAATAAAACAATTTATAACAGTGAGAATGAAATTAAAAATCGATGACGAGGAAAAAAATGGCACTTAACCAAAGAGTATAAATAAAAAAAAATCCAAAGTAATGCCGTAAGGCGGTATCGGGAAGAGAGGGAAGGAGTTTAGTTAGTTGGTGTTCCTGAAGACGAAGACGCCAAACTGACACTATGTAGGAAACCTCGATCGCCATTTGCCATGCCCTCATATCTGTACAGAAGATTCTCTAATCCTTTATAAAAAAAGACATCTTTGCACCAAAATTCCAAAGGTGTTCTACCTGTACACCTGACGGGCTATAAATGAAAATCTAATTGTTATCCGCAAAATGTTTCACTGTCCTCAAAAAATAATTATTATGAGAAAAAGCTTTTGCTCAGAATCTTTATAATATTACTAAGAAAAGATGATACAAAATATACTCAACCAATTTTTTTATTCGTATAGCTTATTCTATGCATTTATAACTCATTCCCTTATTATTACCATCCATCTGCCTTTTGAAACTTTTTTTTATATATGTCAAAGTCCAAACTTTCAACACCTACTTGATGTCAATAATGATTTAACTTATAGGATTTGGCAAACGAAGGGGTGAACTGCGTCACACCTCGCGTAAGTCCAGTTACCGGTTTTACTAACGGAATTAAAATTATACAAAATACAATAATTGACAGTGTTGGTGGTAGAAATCGATGGAGTTTTAGATTTCCAGTTGGTGTAAGTGGCTGCTTGATTCTCGTCCACCCAGTACCACTTTTGAGTGATGCCAAACTGCAGGTAGATACCTCCCACCCACAGACTCACTGTCAATTATATTAATTAGAAATAAAAAAAACTAAATATTTGTATCCTTTTACCTGAATCATAAGTGCCTGCAAGCGATGCAGCTAAGTAGTCGTTGTCGGCTTCGGTAGGCAATGCCACGAATTGCCTGCCTTGGTTGCGGCAATAGGCCCAAGCTTGAACAAAAGTTGCCTGAAAAAGGAAAGTTTAATTAACAACTATAAGCCATTCACTTATTATTGACATCAAATAGGCCTTAAAATTCTGACTGATATTTTTATCGCATCTCCTCAACATGGGCAGATAGGTAATGAAAATTACAGACGTCAAGATGTCAAAAATAAGTGAAGTAGGAATATCACTGTATAAAATAAAAACGAGTTAATTTCTCACCGAGACTGGTGGAACCTCGTAATTGTTACCAGCCCTCAAGGAAATGCTTCTTGTGAGATTTGTGGTAGCAGCAGCGCTGACTGCCAGCAGCAAACTCAGTACAAGTATTTTGGAGAACATCTTGGTGGTTGGTACTGCAGGAAAGATGATTCCATACAGTGAAACTAGTCCTTATATACCTACTGAATCCTTCAATCTTTATGACTTTGTTCCACAGAAATTGTTTATATTGTTGTACGATTTTACTATGGGTTTACTATTATAATCCGGCCTGTAAATGTTTTTATTGTTTTTGGGTAAGAACAGAAATTTGGTCCCGCAAACATATATTGTTAATTTATTATTCATTTGGACAAGGGGAATCCCTGTGTGTTATAGAATATACCGACTGAAAACTGTTATTCTGTTACCAAGAGTGCAGAACTGTTGTTTAGCTTCACATGGCTCTTTACAATTTTTGTTTTTAAAAGGCGAAAGCCAGGTAATATTGGTTTGAATAAAACTGACTAAAAACTGATAAGCTGTTACCATCTGTTACTTTACAGAGAGCACAACGGTTATGCAATTTCTTTTTATCTTGAGTTTGACGAAGAAATCCTTTGGTTTACCTCCTTCAACTTCTGCTGAACCTACATAGCTTTTGCTAATTTTTGTGATAAGAAGGCGAAGGCAAACTTATCTTTGTTTAAACAAAGACAAGATAGCAGATAGCTTCCAGTTGGTTGAAGAAATCTTTTCATTTAACTCCAAATTTTTTTGTTAAATTCACATGGATCCTGAAATTGTCTGCGAGCCAAAGGCAACGGTGTCTTCGCTACTAGTTATCAAAAATAAACTGATTGAAAACTAAAATTCTAGTAGCAAGAGGGCAGAAGTTTTCAATTTTGAGAAGTAGGAGTAATATAAGTATTTTTTTGTTTCGGAATAACTGACTGAAAACCGATTTTGTGTAACGAATGAATGTTTGCGTTGTTTGAATGAGATACACAAAAAAGGTTTTTCGTCACGTGTTTCATACAAGATTTTTTCTAATTTTGACTACAAATACCTACTTAGAGAGAGAATTATTATTATTAAACTTCAATATTTACTTTTAAACCACTTTGTATCTACTTAATACCGTAAAACTATAGCAACGGTGTGCCACAGCCGAAACCTGCAACTGGTGGTGACACCAACTTTTCATCACTAGTTACGAGAGATTTTACTTTTCGTAACTAGTTACGAAAAGTAGGACGTTACGTCACAGTCATCAGTATTGAAAAGTGCCACTTTATATGTCAAAATTAGAAAAAAAGTATTTCTTTGTTCCGGAATAACTGACTGAAAACTGAAGCTGAGTCAAGAGGCAGAAGCTTTTAAAAATACTTTTTTCAAGTGGTTGTTTGATAATTTTATTTTTGTTTCCTTCAGGGTCTGTTGCATTCAGGATTCCTTATAATTTTTGTGACAAAGAGGAGTCCCAGTTAATAATTTGTTATATCAAAATTAACAAAAACTGTTGTCACCAAATTTTAGATACATTTAGTCCACGAAAAAATCGATAAATTACTTTTTTTTGCAATTTAAAAAAATACTTTCTCAATTTGATCAAAAAAAGCATAAAAATTGTTTTTTTAATTTAAAACAAACTGATTGAAAATTAGAATTCTAGTAGCAAGAGGACAGAAGTTTTTATTTTTGAGAAGTAGGAGTAATATAAGTATTTTTTTGTTCCGGAATAACTGACTAAAAACTGAAGCTGAGTCAAGAGGCAGAAGCTTTTAAAAATACTTTTTTCAAGTGGTTGTTTGATAATTTTATTTTTGTTTCCTTCAGGGTCTGTTACATTCAGGATTCCTTATAATTTTTGTGAGAAAGACGAGTCACAGTTAATAATTTGTTATATCAAAATTAACAAAAACTGGTGTTCTGTCACCAAATTTTAGATACATTTAGTCCACGAAAAAATCGATAAATGACTTTTTTTGCAATTTAAAAAATCACTTTCTCAATTTGATCAAAAAAAGCATAAAAATTGTTCTTTTAATTTAAAACAAACTGATTGAACATTAGAATTCTAGTAGCAAGAGGACAGAAAATTTTCTTTTTTGAGAAGTAGGAGTAATATAAGTATTTTTTTGTTCCGGAATAACTGACTGACAACTGAAGCTGAGGTAAGAGACAGAAGCTTTTAAAAATACTTTTTTCAAGTGGTTGTTTGATAATTTTATTTTTGTTTCCTTCAGGGTCTGTTACAACCAGGATCCCTTATAATTTTTGTGAGAAAGACGAGTCCCAGGTAATAATTAGTTATATAAAAATTAACAAAATCTAGACATCTTAGACACATTTATTCGACGAAAAATCGATAAATGACTTTTCTTGCAATTTAAAGAAATCACTTTATCAATTTGATCAAAAACAGCATAAAAATGGTTTTTTTAATTTAAAATAAACTGATTGCAAACTATAATTTTAGTAGCAAGAGGGCAGAAATTTTTCTTTTTTGAGAAGTAGGAGTAATAAAAGTATTTTTACTGAAAACTGAAGCTGAGGTAAGAGAGAGAAGGTTTTAAAAACACTTTTTTTCAAGTGGTGGTTTGATAATTTTATTTTTGTGTCCTTCAGGGTCTGCTACAACCAGGGTTTCTTATAATTTTTGTAAGAAAGGCGAGTCTCAGGTAATAATTTGTTATATAAAAATTAACAATATCTGGTGTTATGTCACCAACTTTTAGACACATTTATTCGACGAAAAATCGATAAGTGACTTTTCTTGCAATTTAAAAAAATCACTTTCTCAATTTGACCAAAAACAGCATAAGAATTGTTTTTTTTATTTAAAATAAACTGATTGAAAACTAGAATTCTCGCAGCCAGAGGGCAGAAGTTTTCTTTTTTGAGAAGTAGGATTAATATAAGTATTTTTTCGTTCCAGAATAACTGACTGAAAACTGATGGTGAGGCAAAAGACAGAAGCGTTTAAAAATACTTTTTTCCAAGTGGTTGTTTGAAAATTTTATTTCTGATTCTTTCAGGGTCTGTTACATCCAGGATTTCTTATGATTTCTCTGAGAAAGACGAGTCCCATGTAATAATTTGTTAAATCAAAATTAACAAAAACTGGTGTTCTGTCACCAACTTTTAGACACATTTAGTCGACGAAAAAATCGATAAAGGAATTTTCTTGTAATTTAAAAAAACCGCTTTCTCAATTTGATAAAAAACACCATAAATTTTTTGTTTTTTATTTCAAACAAACTGATTGAAAATTAGAATTCTAGCAGAAAGAGGGCAGAAGTTTTTCTTTTTTGAGAACTAGGAGTAATATAAGTATTTTTTAGTTTCAGAATAACTGACTGAAAACTTTTAAAAATACTTTTTTTTCAAGTGGTTGTTTGATAATTTTATTTTGGTTTCCTTCAGAATCTGTTACATCCAGGTTTCCTTATAATTTTTGTGAGAAAGACTCAGTCCACAAAAATTCCCAGATGATAATTCATTATATCAAAATTAACCAAAACTGGTATTGTGTCACCAACTTTTAGACACATTTAGTCGATAAAAAAATTGATAAATGACTTTTCTTGCAATTTAAAAAAATCACTTTCTCAATCTGATTAAAAACAGCATAAACATTGTTTTTTTTTAAATTTAATAAAATAAACTGATTGAAAACTAGAATTATAGTAGCAAGAGGGCAGAAGTTTTCTTTTTTGGGCAGTAGGGGCAATATAAGTAATTTTTTGCTCCGAAAAAACTGAAAGAGACAAGAAGCTTTTAAAGATACTTTTTTTCTCTCTCAATTTGACCGAAAACAGCATAATTTTTTTTAATTAACGGAATGGAAGGTATTTCTTCTTTTTTCTCAATGTATGAACCTGATCCCTTATAACTTTGGGAGACGACCAAAGGTCAAAATGTTGAGGCTGGATCGCGGATCAACTAAATAGCAATAACAAAATTAAATTTTTTTATTTTCAATATTATAAAGAAAACGACGAAAGTTTGACACCGAATTGATTTCAAGAAGGCAAAAATTCCAATTTTAGAGTCGTCTCGGTTTAGTTATTTTCAAAATTATAGAAGAAACGACAAAAAGTTGAGACCGGATCGATTCGAAAAGGCGAAACTTCATTTTTATGTGTCAGTTTGAGTTTATTTTTTTGGTTCAAACTTATAAAAAAACGACGAAAATTTCATTTCGTGTTAATTATTTTCATAATTATAAAAGAAACGACAAGAAGTTGAGACCGGATCGACTCGAAAAGGCGAATCTTCTTTTTTTTGTGTCAGTTTGAATTTATTTTTTGATCCACAATTATAAAAAAAAACGACGAAAGTTTGAGGCCGAATTGACTTCAAAAAGACAAAAATGCTATTTTTAGAGTCATTTCGGGTTAATTATTTTCAAAATTATAGAAGAAACTACAAAAGCTGGAGTCCGGATCGCCTCAAAAAGGCGAATCTTCATTTTTTTTGTTTAAGTTTGAGTTTATTTTTTTTTGTCCAAAATATAAATAAAAATAAAAAAACGACGAAAGTTAGAGGCGGAATTGACTTAAAAAAAGCAAAAAGCAAAAAAGGTTTTTTTAGAGTCATTTCGGGTTAATTATTTTCAAAATTATAGAAGAAACCACAAAAGGTTAAAAGGATTCAAGCCGGATAGACTCAAAAAAAAAAATTAATTTTTTTTTTCAAAATTATAAAGAACACGACGAAAGTTTGAGGCCGAACTCACTCAAAAAAGCAAACATCATTTTTAGAGTCAGTTTCAATTAATTTCATTAATTATAAAATTCAGCTCTCACAAAAGGCCCATTTATTGGTACCAGTTCTAGCTTGTTTGAAAGTGATAGCTAAAATGTGAAAACTTTGAATTGGTATCGACTCAAGAAATTTAAATTAATTTTTGTTAAAATAAATTTAGTTTTTTTTTAATTATAAAAGAAACGGCGACAAGTTTAGGCTTAATCGACTCAAAAAGGCAAAAGTTCCATTTCTTGGAACCAGTTTCAGTATATTTTTTTTAATTATATTGGTAAGAATAAAATGTTGAAGCCTGATCGAATCAAAAAAGCAGAAATTCTATTTTTTGGTGTCGTTTTATTTTTTTTTCAAAATTATAAAAACAACGAAGTTGAGGCTGAACTGAGTGAAAAAGGTAAAAGCTGCAATTATTGAAGCCAGATAGTTAACTTTCAAAATGATAAAAAAAATATTGAGGCAGATTCATCTCACAAAATTATGGAAGAAACGGCAAAAGGTTGATGCAAAAGTTTAATTTTTTGGAGTAAAATTTTTTAAATTGTAAAAAAAGGCGAAAGTTTTATACTGAATCGACTCAAAAAAGCATCGTTCTTGGAACCAGTTTTTAGTATAATTTTTTTTTTTTATTATTATAGTAAGAATAACATTTTGAGGTCTGATCGAATCAAAAATGTCATTTTTTGATGCTATTTCTATTTTTTTTTCAAAATTATAGAAAAAAAACGAAGTTGGGGGTGAACTGACTGAAAAAGGCAAAAACTCAATTTGTTGGAGCCAGTTAGTTAATTTTAAAAATGGAATAAAAAGGAAAGATTTGGGCAGAAACGAAGAAACGACGAAAAGATAAAGATGATGTGAATTTTTAACAAACAGTACCAGCTTGAATTCACTTAACTCCTACAAGAGCTGTCAATAAATCCATGACAACTGTATTTCCAGGTAAGTTGTGCACTGTAAAAACAACATCAATCACTTTCTATCTATGGATGCTCAAAATGAGGGTTTCCAAAAATTTCTTTCAAAAACTGAATATTCCTCAGATATTAAATTTTCTTTTTTTCATATAACTATATCAAGTGTCCTATGTATGACTTGTTGGATCTCCGATAGAGGATTTTTGAAGAAAGATGAAAAATAGGAAGTCCTACCACTCATGCTGTTGACAGTTGCGGTTCCTACGACCGTAATACCTACTCAAGGAGAGATCAGAGGGCCTCTGAAAACCGTTCAAAGCCGAACAACTTTATTTGTATTTTATGAAAAAACCCAGGATATATGTCCAATAAATAAGACGCAATTTTAACAAATTTCAGTGGAAACTTTATCCCCATCCATCCGTTCGATAAGAATTTAATTTCAAACCTGACATTCAATTAGAATGTTCTTGGCAGTGTCGCGACACTGTCTTCAATGTTTTAAGTGCAGCCAATCGTTTACAATAAAGTGACAAGCCCTGATTACGAACCACGCAAATAATTTACATAATATTGTTTTTAAGGAGAAACTGGTGTTGAAGGACGATCTTAAATTGTGCAAGAGCTGGATTAAAGTTTTTCTAGTTTTTAAGTTTTCCAATCTCTGGAAATTATTTTTTTTTTAATGTAGTAATACTTGTTTCAAAAATTTAATTCAGTTTTTATTTAGGTAAGTCAAACAGGCCCTTAAAACCATTCTCAAAAAAGTGTTAAGATTTAGAGTGAAACAGTTTGATAATGATTATTACATATGGATACATTTGTGTATCAAACACATTTGGGAAACAAATCCGAATCGCAAATTGAAGTAATGTAACATAAGTGCGAATGGTGACATCTTCTCCAGATTACAAGATCCGTAACATTATACCTTGGCTTTTCTAATATTTTTTATATAACTCCTTGTGGTAATTGTAAATTATGGTACGAGGGTCAAACCCGCCAATTCCTTAAGACTCGTCTATACCAACACTGATACAATTGTCATAATGGTCAACCCAAAACCAGAATATTCTGGATCATCAGTAGTAAAGGTTCGAACTAGAAGTAGTAGAGTGTACCTATGAAGAACCTCCTTAAGTTAAAAGTGCGACGTTCCTATCAAGAAGTGTAAAATATGCCATGAACAAAATTCAATTCATCCGTTTTCGGGTGTACCCCCCAGAAAATGCCCTCAAACACATTTGCAAAAAATGTTTTTATTTTTCTTTAAATTCTTATTTCTCTAGAAATAAAGTCTATTAGTTTCGATTAAGTTGAATTGGGTTATCATAGGAAAAATTGAAATTATCCTTTTTCTTATCTGCGCCAGGAAACGACTCAGTTAACATCAAAATATTTAACATATATTTTATTTTATTCTTCTTCTTCTTATTGTGCCCTGTCAGGTCCCCTTGACGTTGGCAACCACGATGGCGAGCTGATCCCTGTCTTCAGCCACTCTAAACATTTTTTATTATGTTCTATTAATATCTTAATATGTTTCTAATAAAAATCTTTAATTTGCAAATGAGAAATATGTTTTGACGATCTGCATTGTCCCCGGTACCTTTACTTACAACCGCCTAAAGTATTCCGGAACGGCATTGGATATTCCTGAAGTTTAAATAATACATGTATTTAAATAAGAGAAGTTTTCTATTGATTCGACGCCACTGAACATTCGGTTATCATCGGAAAACAGGCTGGTAACCAATGATCTAACAGATATGGACAGAGCCAACAAATGCTGATATGTCCCTAAAAATGGCCCCCTTTTTAAGCCGAAAGTCGCTTCAAAGGTTCCCCTGACGTATATTTGTCGTCAGCACACGTCATACCAGCGTCATAGCAACGTAAAGCCTGACCGGATATTGATTGTCGATTGTGCTTGTTTTATGTTAAATTATAAGTTAAGTTTCCGAAAACCTTAGGGCTAGGTCAGCTAAGAGCTAGGGCTTTAGCTAGAAGATGGATATAAGTTCGATATTTGATTATTGGAACTCGTTGGGAGTAAATTCGGCTCACGGTACGATAGACAAATATTTTTGAATGAGAATGGAAAGAAAAATGGACCAGACTGATGGTAGTGTACACACTTAACTACCCGGATTTTGAGGCTATTTTTGGCGCCTCTGGCTTTTGTTTCGCCAACTCAATTATGACTGTTCCTCTTAGGGCGACTTTTACAAGTTCAAGTAAAACTTCAGATTGAAGATAAAACACCAGACTTTATGTACCTGAGAGATAAACAATGCAATGTAGGTTATATCTGGAGTTTTATCTTCAATCTGAAGTTTTACTTGAACTTGTAAAAGTCACCCTAAAGGCGGCAGAAGATTGTATAGTAGGACTGGGTGTTAGTAATGTAAAATATGAAGAAAATAAAGCAGTGTTGAGGAATTAATAATCATTCTTTTCTGGTTCGAGAAAAGACCCCTTAATAATTGAGGACGAATTGAATACCATAATTCGATGGTTAGTTCAGGTTAGTTGATTTAGGTTAGATATTTGTCAACTTTCCTATAATTAAAACGATTAAGTATTATCGTTTTGTGAAACATTTTTTATCTAAACACTTTTTAATAACAAAACACGTTTTATATAAACAGTCTTGCTTAATTTTCAACAAGAAATTGCCCCCCAAATCTCTTCACTGATAATCTCCCTAGTGATTTGATTCCTTGCACGAAATTTTTTTAAGAAATTCCAGACTTTCCGGAACATTTCTGGTATAATACTTCTATTCCATACATGACAGTTATGACTGTCATTATTAATGTCATTTTAGACAAGTAAACTATCAAATAACACACTAGTGAGTTATGGATCACTCACATAAGAGATGATAAAAATAATGATAGTGACAACTGTTTTGTAATAATTTGACGTAAAACGTCATGACGTCACCGAGACGTCACTTCCATCGGAAGTCGTCATCAGGTCAAAGGTTCGTAAAACAGGAGGGCTCTCCAGATTAGCTCGATGCTGCTAACTTTTGGCTTCCAACTTCACACAGGTAGGTCAAAAAATTTCTAAAATTTTAAGAATATATATGGCAATTTTTTTGTAGATAGTGATTATTAGAAAGTGGTTATTAGAAAAACTAAATTAGGGATAATGATAGGCTGTACGAGAAACCATAAGAGTGAGCTATGAAACTCTAAATGGGCTACAAAAATGTGATTAAAGCAAAATGGTTTTATGACGCAGATTACTGTAAAATACAGAAATCAATTTATAACCGTCGGTACTATGAAAAGCTCAGTGACAAGCTCTAATTCTGCCCATCCCCAGACTAGTCTCGCCGTATACGGCTCGTCAGTGAGGCTTTGAATAATTAGAACTTGCGACATTTTCGGTACTCAAGACCCGTTTCATAGCAGCACCGAGAAAAGTCTCCCGGTGGCGCCATCTGTGTCCGTTTGTTGAACTGACGAGATTGCACTCGTCCAGTATCAACGTCATTGCCCGGTCTAGGAAAAGAAAAATATTACAGATTACTGTAAAATACAGAAATCAATTTTTAGCCTCGCACACGGGCGCAATTTCAAGGTTTTGTGGCCAATATTGCGTAGTTAGTCAGAAAGCTAATTTCGATAACGAAGCAAGATGTAAAATAATTATCGATGTTAAATAATACTACGAATAATGTAACTGTAGGTTATAAAGAATAATACAAAATTTCTACAGGATGTTACTATAGAATTAATACTTAACGTGATATAGAAAAAATCGAAATGAAAATACAAAACCGTTATTATGATTATTATTAATACCAAGTTATGTTAATATACGGGGTGTTCATTATAAAACTTCATCTAGCAGGCTATGAAATTTTGACAGAAAAAGGTGATATAATCAAAATAATCGGACTTTTGTTTCTCCATCCTTTTCTTTTGACATTTCACAGCCAACTAGGTGAAGTTTTATAATGAACACCCCGTATATGCTCTTAAGGATAATAATATGTGCTTCTAATATGTACCGGATGTCCTACTTTAATTTTATATCCAGTATTATGAAGATATAATGAATGTGTAACTGGAATTATTCTTTTAATTTCTTTTAAGTAATCCAGTGCAATAGTCAAACAAAAATATTTTTTATCGCTAAATTTTACATACATGTTTATTAAAATTCGCCGTTTATCATTGAAATGTTGGAAATTGTAATATATGCGAAATTATATTGAGATAAATTCGTAGTAAAAAAAACGTTTTTTTTTTTTTTAAAAAAATTGAATACAATCGGAATCTATTATAATTGGCTTATTTTTTTTACATTTATAGGCTTAAAAAAATGTCACTTGTCTCCATATCAGATTTCTAATATGACGTTTTGAATTTTAGTAACCATCATCAACTATTTTTTATTAGCTATATTAGCTGGTCAAACTATCTTGTGGAGAGGAAAAAGTGCGAGCAAGAAAGTGATTTTTTCAAAATCTCTTCAAATAAGTTCAGAAAACCAATAAAACCATTTAAATCAAATTTCATTTTTTTTTTATATTTCTGAGAGTGGTTAGATTTTTGTAAATTTAAAAACAACATCTTGTTGAGTATTAAAATGTGCATATTTGTCCTAATTTAACTAATTCGACGAATTTGAATAATCTATATACTCTGCTATAAATAATTCGTTAAAAATTACATAAATTTTAACACAAATATGTTAAAAAAGTTGTAAAAATTGTGTCAGATATCATTGCTTTTGTAATAAAATGGGCTTCCAATTTTTGACATTGAACTTACGAGTCTTACATGAAAAACTAAACTTGATGATATCCCAGAAAAGTCGAAACGTCGGCGACAACTTGAATTCCGTCTAGTAGAGGAGAAAAAGTACTCAGAATATTCATTTTACTTTAAAATAACGGTTCAATTAAATTCAGGAAAAACCAAAAACGATTTTTGTACATTTAGGTTTTTTCTTTCGAATATTTACGGAAGCAGTCAAAATTTTGGAAATTTTAAAAAGTCATTTCGATCTTCACCCAAATGTGCAACTTTGCCCAATTTAACCGGCGAACTTTTTAAAAAAAATCTCAATATGCCTCATATCTGACAATTAGTTATTTTAAATATTTTTTTTTAACTGTTAATAGGTAAAGCCAACTAAATACTGGGTTTTGCAAGAATTTAAAATTTGGACTAAGAATTATATTAGTTATGATTTGCTGTTAAATTGAATTAAAAACCTTTCCGAAACGTACGAAAGCAGTAATGAGAAAAAAGTTAGTTTTAAAATCTAATGATAACTCATTAGATATATCATGTATATAGGGGGGTGTTTATTTGCAAAACGTCGTCTAATTGGCTGTGAATTGTTAAAAGAACAAAAGTCCATTCACTTTTAATATGTCATCCTTTTCTGTTAAAAATGCATAGCTTTCTAGATGACTTTCTCTAACGAACACGCGATATATACAGGATGTCCCGTAAGAAAATGATCAAATGTGTACTTTGACGTCCTCTAGTTAAAAAAAGACAATTTTTCAAACTCTCAGTAAGAAACAGCTTCTGCTTTTGTTGCTGTTGCTACTGGTACTAAAAAAAAATACTTTTTTTTTTGTTAAGTCTAATATGTAGAGTTCGAAGAAATATTCAATAAACACCTTGTATAAAAAATGTCGATGTGATTTTGAACTTATATAAAATGAATAAAAAACGTAGAGAGTACCAAAATACTAATTAACAAGTATAATATTACCAAAGTCTTTTTGCACCTACTGACATTATGATCAGCTTAGTGATAACTGTTATTCCAATTAACATTTACGTTGCTATTGTGGGAAAAATCGCAAATGGTCGCACAACATTTTAATAGAAAATCTTACAAGACATCCTATTCTATAAGTTTTTGCTTTATGACAAGTAAAATATTTTAAACAAAAAATATATTTTGTAGAGAAAGTAGCAAACATGTAATTTTTTTTTATACTTGGACCAGGTGATACAAATACCTCTCTTATCAAAATCTGCTAATATGTTTTACGTATTTAACGGAACGAGAATAAAAGTAAATACATTCAGTAATATGATCTATGTGAAAAAATAGTGACATTAGGGTGAAATTTGGATAAACCATGTTTCTAAAATACGTGTCTTTAAAATTATCATATAGCATCAGTTGAGAAGACTTCCAAGGGGCCAACTTTGAAGTAACTTATTGTCTATTTACAGTATTTATCTTTAGCGAAATAGATCGCTAGTTGAAGAGGGATAATTAATGAAAAAAAATTAGAGCATTACTTACAAAAGTAATACATTTTATTTTTTTTTAGTATGGCCATCGACCTTCAAACTAGATAGATTCAGTGAGTCGATCATAAATTGTCAGGTTTGTTTACTTCCAACATTCATATGGACCACAGCAGGCGCGCGTCGCGAGGGCAGTGAAAAAATGGCCGCCGAGTCGGGTAATCGGTGATAGCTGTTCTGTTCCACTGTTATAACTAGAAGTCTTTCATATGCCACAATATCTCACCCTAATGATAAAATCTTTAATAAAATACCAAAAAATCGCACCAAACTTTCGCAAGCACTGTTTCAACTTCAAGCACAAAGGAAACACATTTTGACGTTTTGTGATTGACATCAGTTCAACGAAGTTAACACACACACACTGAATTGACAGCACTGTTGCCAATTCGTCAATTAAGAAGATTTTCTACCTATCTTTTGATTGTGCTGTGCGGCTACATTTGGCTACACAACATACAAAACATATGGGTTGTGTAGTTGATCCCTGAAAGCGGGCAACATCGCACCGAACTTTTAGAAGTTATGCCAAACAAAATTTTGTAAATAAAGGACTCTAGATAATCCTTCCTCTGTGATTATGTCAAGAAATCGTCAAAATGCGCCAGTGTGCGTCGGTACTATGAAAACGCTGTTTTCGACCTTTTAAACGACTGATGAACCATCATTTCGCAAGCTCTAATTGTGTGCATCCCCAGACTAGTTTCGCATCAAAACTTGCGAAACTTTCGGTACTCAAGACCCGTTTCATAGCAGCACCGAGAAAAGTCTCCCGGTGGCTCCATCTGTGTATGTTTGTTGAACTAAAAAGACTGCACTCGTCCAGCATCAACGTCATTGCCCGGTCTAAGGAAAAATGATGCAGATTACTGTAAAATACAGAAATCGATACTATGAAAACGCTGTTTTCGACCTTCTAAACGACTGATGAACCATCATTTCGCAAGCTCTAATTGTGCCCATCCAGAGACTAGTTTTGATGTATACGGCTCAATGAAGCTTTGACACAATCAGAACTTGCGAAATTTTCGGTACTCAGGACCCGTTTCTTAGCAGCACCGAGAAAAGTCTTCCGGTGGCGCCATCTGTGTCCTTTTGCCCGATCTAGAAATGCATTTTGAGTACCGAAAATTTCGTAAGTTCTGATTGTGTCAAAGCTTCACTGACGAGCCGTATACGGCGATATTAGCCTGGGGATGGGCACAATTAGAGCTTGCGAAATAATGGTTCATCAGTCGTTTAAAAGGTCGAAAACAGGGTTTTCAAAATGGTTTTAACAAACCATATGAAAACTAGCACTATTACGTTTTGTTGATCCCGACAAAACTTAAAATTTTGCGCTGATCATTATTCGACAAGGGCGAAAATATTTTCAATCCTCGCGGAAAAAAATTGCCTAACACTTAATTACCAACCAACTTAATAGAATTAGCCCCGATTCGAAATTGCTTCCATGTTTACCTTAATTAAATGGAGTAAATTTTCAGGACTGCAGAGACTAATTAGAAAGTAAGTGAGCCTGACCAATTCCCTTCGAAAAAACGAGGACGAGGAAGAAAAAAGGCCCGGCATAAAGCGAAGACATCCGGCGAGGACCGATGGACTCGGGAATCGCGGCGGGGCTGGGTGGCAGGAGGGGGTGGGGGGGTGGCAGCAGGAGCGGCAGCGGGACAGCCTGTTTTGTGATTTCCCCAGAGTGGTATTGATTGAGAAATGCAACACCTACCTTGATGCTTCGCAATGTCGTTTCGTCGTTTTTCAGCTTCCTCCCATTCTGCCCCGAGTAGTTGTGCTCTCATTAAAAAACTTTGTGTATTAAAAGTTCTTTTTAAGCTTTCTTAAGTTCTTATAAAGTTGTGACGCCGCGGTGGTTCGTTGTTTTCTTGTTTTTCAGTTGGAAGGAATATTTATCCATTCGGCTTTAAGCTATTTCACGCTTTGTTTTTTTGAATTATTCATAAGGTACCACTGCGGATCCAGAGCCAGATATATTCCACCAAAGTAACTTGACTCGCTGAATATGCCAGATTATAGGAAAAATGTTAACTAACGCCTAGTGCCAGTTAAACTTATGTCTCTACCTCGAGTGTCAAGAAAATTATTGTTTTTATTAAAATATGTGTAGAAATAAATTATCAAGCAACCATCTGAACCCACTAAAATAGAAACCAAATTTATTCTTATAATTATTATTATTATTGAAAATACAAACATAATTATTAAAAAAATAAAACGTTTTAAATATAAATCCCCATACTTTAGGAACACATAAACTTTAGGAACAACCATTATGATGAAAACCAAAAATGTTAATTGGTATAGATTGATGCAACTTTACCTATTCAGAATTGTTCATATATGGTAATTTTGGTCATATTAATTGGTCACTTTAAAATGCACCATTATTATTAATGAAATTAAAGTCCAAAATGTCACCCCCCCCATTGTTTACTACTACTGCATAGCACATCATAATAATATATTATACAACAAGCATATAATGAGTGTCATTATTCTCGAGGGTAACGTTTGAGCCCACGAGCAAAACGAGTGGCACAGGTTGTCCGAGAGAATAAATCCCATTACATTCGAGTAGAATAATATATTTTATCCACGACCATACTATAATAATCACTTTATTCTTGTACATTCTCAAGACTAACGATAATCATTATTCACTTGTGAATAATGAACATTATTCACAAGTGAATAATGAGTTGTCATGGAAACGAAACCTGTCGTAGGCAACTAACAACTCCAAAAGTAAACTGCCCTAAACATGAAATCGGTAGTTACCACTGGTTCATTCAAATAACTATCCTTCTATTAGGATGTGTTGAGGCAAATGTAGGTTACAGTGTCTCTTTTTGACTAAAATATGTACTTTTCACTGAAAAATACTTAAAATAGGCCATAAAATGAAATAATTTACCGTCCACCCTCGTAGCATTGAAATGAACATGCGGTGACATGCGCGGGTGACTAGACCGTCATCTATCGACAAGACGCATCAAACGTCCCGCCATTGAATAGCAAAATCAGTCGTGGTCGTGGTTTTAAAATTGTAAATTATCTTTGTGGCACCTATAGCCTATCATATTTGAGAAAACACAGAATCTTGGTCGTGGATAAAGTATAGTATTCACCGCGCATTTAATGCTTGTTGTATAATATACTATTATCCACGACCATACTATAATAATCACATTATTCTTGTACATTCTCAAGACTAATACTAATCATTATTCACTAGTGAATAATGAACATTATTCACAAGTGAATAATGAGTTGTCATGGAAACGAAACATGTCGTAGGCAACTGGCAACTCAAAAAGTAAACCGCTCTATACGAGAAAATTTCACTTTCATTATTTAAATGAACCAGGGTTCATTTAAATAATTATCCTTCTATTAGGATGTATTGAGACAAATGTAGGTTACGGTGTGTACTCTTTTTTACTAAATAATGTTCTTTTTACTAAATAATACTTAAAATAGACCATATAATGAAGTAATTTACCGTCCACCCCCGTAGCATTGAAATGAACATGCACGGGCGACTAGACCGTCATCTATCTGACGCCTCAAATAATTCGAAATGACGTAAACCTAGTCGTGACATTTTACAGTTGTTTGAGTTTTTAGTTCTTAGTTTGTTAAAAAATCAAGTTAAAATTATGGATTCGGACAGTGAAAATTCAATAAACGGCACTCCAGCCAGACATTATCGAGTCTGCAAAAGTAGCATCGTTAAATTTACTTCCCGAAAAATCAAGAAATCTGTACATGAGCACCTACAAGATGTTCATGAATTGGAAGCATACAAGAAACATACATTGGGAAAGGTAAACTTTATGTCCGTTCAAAAAAACTGGTTTTCTTTGAAAAAAAATACTGCAGGTGATAAATTAAGCTTACCTCTTTCATATTACTTGCGGATAAAAGCACTTTTTTAAAATAATTTAAGAAAATTTTATTTCTTTTGGCAACTTCGATTACTTTCAAAATAACATTGATTACGTTCGAAATAGCTGGTTTTTCTTTAATTACTGCATGTAATAGACTAACCTTAACTCTTTCATCTTAAGTGGTGGTAAATGGGTGATTTTATTTTAATAATTAAAGAAACTTATACTTTGTTTGGCATCATTAAATTACTAATATTGGGAGCTTTCTTTTTTCTATTAGACCAGCTAGGTTGCCAGTTCCTCTCTCAATGTCCAGAACTAGGCCTTTTCGGAAGCAGTTAGTAAGGATGCATCGGATCCCGCAATGGTCCTTAAGTTCAGGCGGCGCGGCCCAAAGGCAAAGTAAAACTCGAGTTCAGTTTTACTTTGCATTTGGTTAAGTTGGTTCAGGTTAGTTCAGTTATGTTTTTTCCTTTGATTTAGTTAGTTCACTTAAACCTGTCCTTTACGGCGGCCCGTGCGGGGCGCCTTTCGACCTGTTAGTTAGGTTAACTCAGTTTTACTTTGCTTTTGGTTAGTTCAGTTTTGTTGTTTCTTTGGTTAGGTTAGTTTAGTTATGTTTCCTTTTGATTTGATTAGTCAAGTCCTACTTGTCTTTTTATGGCGGCCCGTTAGGGCCGCCTTTCTTCTTGTTGCAGCGGCCCTTTAGGCCCGCTACAGAGCTTGTCGCTTGCTACACATTAAGTGTGGGCTCTGTTGGTTAGGTTAGTTCAGTTTTACTTTGCTTTTGGTTAGTTCAGTTCTCTGTTCTTCCTTTGGTTAGGTGAGTTTAGTTATGTTTTCCTTTGATTTGGTTACTCCAGTCTTACTTGGCCATTATGGAGGCCCGTTATGGCCGCCTCTGCTTCTTGTTGCAGCGGCCCTTCTACAGAGCCTTTGGCTTGCTACACATTAATTGTGTTATGTTAGTTCAGTTTTACTTTCTCTTTGGTTAGTTCAGTTATGCTTTTCCTTTGGTTTGATAATTTCAGTTGTAGTTGTCTTTTAGGGCCGCCCGCTAGGACCGCGTCTGCTTTTTGTCACAGCAGCATTACGGAGTATGTTGATTGCTGCATATAAGAGTGGGCTCTGTTGGTTATAT
The DNA here is from genome assembly GCA_951812265.1 of Taphrorychus bicolor. Lineage (NCBI taxonomy): Eukaryota > Metazoa > Arthropoda > Insecta > Coleoptera > Curculionidae > Taphrorychus > Taphrorychus bicolor. Next base: position 21,200,789 of record OX638299.1, on the reverse strand, counting down.
TAGTTCAGTTTTGCTTTGCCTTTGGTTAGTTCAGTTCTGTTTTTTCTTTGTTTAGGTGAGTTCAGTTGTTTTTCCTTTGATTTGGTTAGTTCAGGTTTACTTATCCCTTACGGCGGGCCATGGACTGCCCCTAGACCTTGTCACAGTTAGTTTAGTTTTACTTTGCCTTTTGTTACATTATTTCATGTTATATTATTTTTGTCTTTCTTTAGAATAGGTTAGTTCAGGTTAGTTCAGTTTGGTTGAACTAATAACCTAATGGGCTGCTACAAGATACAAGTTCATTGGTTTTGATGAGATAGGGCAGTTTAGATTAGTTGAGGTGTTTCTTTTTTTGTTCTTCATTTACGTAACATTTGGCAACGTTGCATATTCGTCTTGTCGACAATTGACAAGAAACGTTTTGGCATTTATCGCAGTTTGAAATACAGTTGTAACTTTTTTCCTTCAGTCAGTTTTTTTTTCATTTTTTGTTTTCAGATCTTGCAAAATAACATTTACTCGCACTTAATATGAAAGAGATAAGTTTAATCTACTACCTGCAATAACCTTTTTCAAGAAAAATGCGTTTTTTCTAACGTAATCAAAGTTATTTTCAACGTAATCGAACTTACTAAAATGAGTACAAATTTTTAAAATTTAAAAAAAGTGTATTTATCCGCACTTAATATGAAAGCGGTAAGTATAATCTATCACCCACTGTAATTTTTTTTAAGAAAAAACAGTTTCTTTGAACCCACATAATATTTACCATCCCCCATACATTCTTTTTCAGAATCGGTTCTTTTGGTATACTTCACGGAACTCGCCAAGAAGTATAAACCAACTTCATTATGGAGCCAATATTCCATGTTGAAAAGTACCTTAAGTTTAAATCATGAAGTTAGTATTGAAAATTACACAAAATTGCGCGCTTGTTTGAAACGCAAATCGGAAGGATTCCATCCGAAAAAAGCAAAGATATTTTCGGCTGAAGACATAAACCGTTTCCTATCGAACGCAAGCGATTTAAAATATCTCTCGACAAAGGTATGTACATTATCTACAAATTTACATCTACACGATTTTATAATTTTGTAATGTTCATCGATAGGTGGCCCTTGTAATGGGAATAATGGGAGCCTGCCGAGGTGGTGAGCTTTATTCTATGAGGACTGAAGATATTCAAGATCTTGATAATAAATTGTTGATAACAGTTCCAAATACGAAAACCAAAATCGTAAGAAGATTTATCGTGCCAGAAAAATTCTACCCGCTATGCAAAAAATATATGGATTTGCGTCCGAAAAATCTGAATAACAAGGTATTCTTTTTAAATTACCAGAATGGCAAGTGTACGCGACAAAGAATTGGAATCAATAAATTTAGTGGAATGGGAAAACAAATCGCAATGTTCCTGAATTTACGTAACCCCGAAGCTTATTCGTCACACAGTTTCCGCAGATCATCAGCAACTCTTCTAATTGACTCTGGAGGAGATATAACGGCATTAAAAAGACACGGTGGTTGGCATTCAACTGGCGTCGTTGAAAGTTATGTAGATGACTCATTGGAAAATCGAATATCTACAGCAAAGAAACTTTCTAATTCTGTATTGAAATCATCCTACCCTCGCTCTTCACCCACTTCTTCTGATCAAGCGCCTCAAGCCTGTACTTCTACCTCATCTAACTTTATTTCAAGTAACAATACCAACTATTGCAATATAGATAACTCCTTTCCGCCCATCAAATTTGAACACTGTTCTAACATAAATGTTAATATTCATACAAATAAATAATGAGTAGTTTAATTTACTAAGTACTGATTCATAATAATGGGTATATGTACTTCGTTTTGAATTTGAATTATTAATTTCCTATCTACTGACATGTACTTTCACAGAATCTCAATCCATAAACACATTCATAAAAAGTATCGAATCCAATTGAAGATTTGTGCGGTTATCTGACAATCTTAAATCCCAGAGATTGTCAGAAATTATGGTTATGCTTATTAATAAAATTACGAAGCTGCCTGAAAGTTTTTTATATAGGACTTCTACAGGAATTTGTAAAATCCTGTACTTACTCGAATTACGTTCTCTCTGTTGAAATGCGCATAATTAAGTGTATTATTAGTTCCTCCATGGCAAGTATTCTATGTTGAAAACGCAAATAGAAAGTAACACATGCTTTTGTTAATTTTGTTGTGCGATTTAGTGAGGTGTCAATTTGTGCGAATACACCCTGTATCTTTATTTTATTATTGTTATGTAATGACATTGTCAATAAAGGTTAATAATTGGTACATAATTAAATAAAAAAATTCTATAACTTTGACTGGCATTTAAAATTGTGAATTATCTTTGTTGCCCTTATAACGTACAATATTAAGGAAAACCCGGAATGTTCGTCGTGGATAAAGTATAGTATTCTACTCGCATTTAATGAGCATTATTCTCATTAAATGCTTGTTGTATAATATACTATTATCCAGGACCAAGATTTCGGGTTTTCTCAAATATGATAGATTATAGGTGCCACAAGGATAATTCACAATTTTGAAAATCAAGATTGATTTCGCTAATCGACGGCGCGACATATCTTGCGTCACAGTAATGACAAACACCGATGTTTTCTGTCTCGATTGTTTATTTTTGCAGCTGCGTCATTCTTCTTTTTCTTAAAATTAAATATTTCAAGTTTTCAAAAGTTTTAGAAAGGCTTTCGCGCAATGTCGCGCCAAGTTTGGTTTCTTTTCCGAGATAATGGGGACAATATCTAAAAATACAATTTTTTATGACAAAAATCGATTTCTCTTGTCTCGTTAACATTTTGACAGCTACATTTTTTTTTAACCATACAAAAATGAGAAAGTTCTCACTTAGTTTCCGAAAGATTGGTTCTAAACTAGCTCTTGCACAATGTTGCCAAGTTCAGTTTCTTTTCCGGGATAATGCGGAAAATATTGAAATCACTTCTTTACTTTTTGCATGCTAAGTTTCTTTCTTCTTTTTTGTACCTAGATACCTCAGTCTGCAAATTTCAGGGCTTTTGAGGCTTTTTCACAGTGTTTCCTAGTTTAGTTTACTTTTCTGTTTAGTCAGGGAAATATCAAAATCACTTTTCTAACGATAAAAATCGATGTTTCTTTTTCCATTGTTTATTTTTGTAGCCGCATTTTTCTTTTTTTTTTGCGACTTATTTCAACCTGGATTTTCAAATACAGTTGTAGAAACTTTGAAGACATTTCTCCCGCACGATGTTGTCAAGTTTTGCTTTTTTCCAAGATAACCCAAGAAATAGTAAAATCATGTACCTGAACATGAACTTTATATGCTCCTATTAAAGAAAATAATTTTAGGGCATTTCAGATTTTTTTTAGATATTTTCTAAGATAATTAAGAAAATACTAAAAACTACAATTACGAATGATAAAATCGATTTTTCTTTCCCATTTTTTCACTTTTGCCATTCCTGAATCCGGACTTTCTCACTATGTTTCTGAAAAAAGTTCGAGTTTATTTCAAGCCTTTTCACTGTGTGATCAGGATTTTTTTCGGAATTATTAAGAAAATTTTAAAATCACATTTCTAATTAGGACAATCGGCGATTTCTTCTGTGCACTTTTGCAGCTGCATTTGCTTCGTTTTTTGGTTACCTAAATTTACATACTTTTTTTGTCCTGACTGTTGTCGAAAAAAGTTGTAGAGCATTTCACATTAGCGCCCTTCACAGTAGGTAGCAAGCAAAAGATACCAAAATTTTACAAAAGCTGAAAATTTTTATTTTTAGAAGCTTTAAGTTATGTTGAATCCACATGGGCTTTAACTCTTAAACTGAAGTTTTCAAAAAATTTCAATTAGCATTTTTAAATGCTTTGAAGTCTTTTTAGCTAATTTTCTTGCTCTAATCCTAATCTAAATTTCTCGAAAATGATTTAAATTTGATTTTTTAAACACTTTCAATAATTCATCACCGATTTTGATCTTGATCCTAGCCAGACGTTTCTCAAAAAAACGCCAAAATTTAAATTTAGTGACGCTTTGAGTAAAATTTTACTTATTTTGGTCCAGAAATGTAATTTTAGCAAAAACAACAAAAAAGATTTGAATCAGTTTTGCCGGTCATTTTGTCAATCATTTTGTTCCAAAAATTAATTTATTCAAAAACATGTGGGTCGTTTTATAACGATTTTAGCCCTAATCCTAGCAGAAATTTCTCCAAAGGCTCCAAATTTGCATTTTTAAACGCTTTGATTTCATTTTAAACAATTTTTAGTCCCAATCCTATCTGCGTTTTCTAAAAAATTCCAAACCTACATTTTTAGACTATATAGATCAATTTGTACATATTTTAAACCTGAACCGACCTGAGCTAACCAATTTTTGGCCTTAATCCTAATCTACGTTTTTTTTTTAATTCCAAACCTGCATTTTTAGGCGCATTTCGTGCTACGAAGGCGGAGCTAAATTATTTCAGTTTATAGCTTTGTGAATAATGTGCATTATTCACAAGTTTCCAAAATCCGGATTTTCTCACTATGTTTCTGAAAAAAGTTCTAGTTTATTTCAGGCCTTTTCACTGTGTTGTCAGGTTTATTTTTTTTCGAAATAATTAAGAAAATATTAAAATCACATTTCTAATTACGACAATCGGCGATTTTTTCGTTGTTCTTGTGTGCACTTTTGCACCTGCATTTGCTTCGTTTTTCAGTTACCTGAATTTACATACTGTCTTTGTCCTGACTGTTTTCGAAAAAAGTTTTAGAGCATTATGCGAATTTCACAGTAGGTATTGTTAAATTTTGTTTTCTTTTATGGAGAGAAGCAAAAGATACCAAAATTTTACAAAAATTGAAAATTTGAATTTTTAGAAGCTTTAAGTTATTTTCAACCCACTTGGGCTTTAACTCTTAAACTGAAGTTTTCAAAAAATTTTAATTCGCATTTTAAATGCTCCGGGTCCTTTTAGCTAATTTTGTTGTTCTAATCCTAATCTAAATTTCTCGAAAATGATTTAAATTTGATTTCCTAAACGCTTTGAGTCATTCATCACCGATTTTGATCTTGATCCTAGCCAGACGTTTCTCAAAAAAACGCCAAATTTAAATTTAGTGACGCTTTGAGTAAAAGTTTACTTATTTTGGTCCAGAAATGTAATTTTAGCAAAAACAACAAAAAAGATTTGAATCAGTTTTGCCTGTCATTTTGTCAATCATTTTGTTCCAAAAAATAATTTATTCAAAAACATGTGGGTCGTTTTTTAACGATTTTAGCCCTAATTCTAGCAGCAATTTCTCCAAAGGCTCCAAATTTGCATTTTTACACGCTTTGAGTTTATTTTAAATAATTTTTAGCCCCGATCTTATTTGCGATTTCTAAAAAATTCCAAACCTGCATTTTTAGACTCTCTAGATTAATTTTAACCTATTTTAAACCTGAACCGACCTGAACTGACCTGAGCTATCCTATTTTTGGCCTTAATCCTAACCTACGTTTTTGTTAACATTCCAAACCTGCATTTTTAGACGTATTTCGCGCTACGAAGGCGTACGGTAAATTATTTCAGTTTATAGCCTGTTTCAGTTTATAGCCTTGTGAATAATGTGCAGTATTCACAAGTTTCTGAAAAAAGTTCTAGTTTATTTCAGGCCTTTTCACTGTGTTGTCAGGTTTATTTCTTTTCGGAATAATTAAGAAAATATTAAAATCACATTTCTAATTAGGACAATCGGCGATTTTCGGTGTTCTTCTGTGCACTTTTGCACCTGCTTTTGCTTCGTTTTTTAGTTACCTGAATTTACATATTGTCTTTGTCCTGACTGTTTTCGAAAAAAGTTGTAGAGCATTGCGTGCCCTTCACAGTAGGTATTGTCAAATTTTGTTTTTTTTAAGGATAGAAGTAAAAGATACCAAAATTTTACAAAAATTAAAAAATTGAATTTTTAGAAGCTTTGAGTTATTTTGAACCCACTTGGGCTTTAACTCTTAACCTGAAGTTTTCAAAAAATTTTAATTCGCATTTTTAAATGCTTCCGGGTCCTTTTAGCTAATTTTGTTGTTCTAATCCTAATCTAAATTTCACGAAAATGATTTAAATTTGGTTCTCTAAACGCTTTGAGTCATTCATCACAGATTTTGATCTTGATCCTAGCCAGACGTTTCTCAAAAAAACGCCAAATTTAAATTTAGTCACGCTTTGAGTAAAATTTTATTTATTTTGATCCAGAAATGTAATTTTAGCAAAAACAACAAAAAAGGTTTGAATCAGTTTTGCTTGTCATTTTGTCAATCATTTTGTTCCAAAAATTAATTTATTCAAAAACCTGTGATGGGTCATTTTTTAACGATTTTAGCTCTAATTCTAGCAGCAATTTTTCTAAAGGTTCCAAATTTGCATTTTTACACGCTTTCAGTTTATTTTAAATAATTTTTAGCCTCAATCCTATCTGCGTTTTCTAAAAAATTCCAAACCTGCATTTTTAGACTCTATAGATCAATTTTAACCTATTTTAAACTTGAACCGACCTGAGCCATCCAATTTTTGGCCTTAATCCTAACCTACGTTTTTTTAACATTCCAACCCTGCATTTTTAGACGCATTTCGTGCTACGAAGGCGGACGGTAAATTATTTCAGTTTATAGCCTGTTTCACTTTATAGCCTTGTGAATAATGTGCATTATTCACAAGTTTCCAAAATACGGATTTTCTCACTATGTTTCCGAAAAAAGTTCTAGTTTATTTCAGGCCTTTTCACTGTGTTGTCAGGTTTATTTCTTTTCGGAATAATTAAGAAAATATTAAAATCACATTTCTAATTAGGACAATCGGCGATTTTCGGTGTTCTTCTATGCACTTTTGCACCTGCATTTGCTTCGTTTTTTAGTTACCTGTATTTACATACTGTCTTTGCCCTGACTGTTTTCGAAAAAAGTTGTAGAGCATTGCGCGCTTTTCACAGTAGGTATTGTCAAATTTTGTTTTTTTTTTATGGATAGAAGCGAAAGATACCAAAATTTTACAAAAATTGAAAATTTTTATTTTTAGAAGCTTTAAGTTATTTTCAACCCACTTAGGCTTTAACTCTTAACCTGAAGTTTTCAAAAAATTTTAATTAGCATTTTTAAATGCTTTGAGGTCTTTTAGCTAATTTTGTTGCTCTAATCCTAATCTAAATTTCTCGAAAATCTTGATCTTGATCCTAGCCAGACGTTTCTCTAAAAAACGCCAAATTTAAATTTAGTGACGCTTTGAGTAAAATTTTACTAATTTTGGTCCAGAAATGTAATTTTAGCAAAAACAACAAAAAAGATTTGAATCAGTTTTGCCGGTCATTTTGTCAATCATTTTGTTCCAAAAATTAATTTATTCAAAAACATGTGGGTCGTTTTATAACGATTTTAGCCCTAATCCTAGCAGAAATTTCTCCAAAGGCTCCAAATTTGCATTTTTAAACGCTTTGAGTTCATTTTAAACAATTTTTAGTCCCGATCCTATCTGCGTTTTCTAAAAAATTCCAAACCTACATTTTTAGACTCTATAGATCAATTTATACATATTTTAAACCTGAGCCGACCTGAGCTAACCAATTTTTGGCCTTAATCCTAATCTACGTTTTTTTTTTAAATTCCAAACCTGCATTTTTAGGCGCATTTCGTGCTACGAAGGCGGAGCTAAATTATTTCAGTTTATAGCCTTGTGAATAATGTGCATTATTCACAAGTTTCCAAAATCCGGATTTTCTCACTATGTTTCTAAAAAAGTTCTAGTTTATTTCAGGCCTTTTCACTGTGTTGTCAGGTTTTTTTTTCGAAATAATTAAGAAAATATTAAAATCACATTTCTAATTACAACAATCGGCGATTTTTTCGTTGTTCTTGTGTGCACTTTTTCACCTGCATTTGCTTCGTTTTTCAGTTACCTGAACTTACATACTGTCTTTGTCCTGACTGTTTTCGAAAAAAGTTTTAGAGCATTATGCGCTTTTCACAGTAGGTATTGGCAAATTTTGTTTTTTTTTATGGACAGAAGCAAAAGATACCAAAATTTTACAAAAATTAAAAATTTCAATTTATAGAAGCTTTAAGTTATTTTCAACCCACTTGGGCTTTAACTCTTAACCTGAAGTTTTCAAAAAATTTTAATTAGCATTTTTAAATGCTTTGAGGTCTTTTAGCTAATTTTGTTGCTCTAATCCTAATCAAAATTTCTCGAAAATCTTGATCTTGATCCTAGCCAGACGTTTCTCAAAAAAACGCCAAATTTAAATTTAGGGACGCTTTGAGTAAAATTTTATTTATTTTGGTCCAGAAATGTAATTTTAGCAAAAACAACAAAAAAGGTTTGAATCAGTTTTGCTTGTCATTTTGTCAAGCATTTTGTTCCAAAAATTAATTCATTCAAAAACATGTGAGGGGTCATTTTTTAACGATTTAAGCTCTAATTCTAGCAGCAATTGCTCCAAAGGCTCCAAATTTGCATTTTTACACGCTTTGAGTTCATTTTAAATAATTTTTAGCCCCAAACCTATCTGCGTTTTCTAAAAAAATCCAAACCTGCATTTTTAGACTCTGTAGGTAAATTTTAACCTATTTTAAACCTTAACCGACCTGAGCTATCCAATTTTTGGCCTTAATCCTAACCTACGTTTTTTTTTTAACATTCCAAACCTGCACTTTTAGACGCATTCCGTGTTACGAAGGCGGACGGTAAATTATTTCAGTTTATAGCCTTGTGAATAATGTGCATTATTCACAAGTTTCCAAAATCCGGATTTTCTCACTATGTTTCTGAAAAAAGTTATAGTTTATTTCAGGCCTTTTCACTGTGTTGTCAAGTTTATTTCTTTTCGGAATAATTAAGAAAATATTAAAATCACATTTCTAATTACGACAATCGGCGATTTTTTCGGTGTTCTTGTGTGCACTTTGCACCTGCATTTGTTTCGTTTTTTAGTTACCTGAATTGACATACTGTCTTTGTCCTGACTGTTTTCGAAAAAGGTTTTAGAGTATTATGCGCTTTTCACAGTAGGTATTGGCAAATTTTGTTTTTTTTATGGACAGAAGCAAAAGATACCAAAATTTTACAAAAATTAAAAATTTCAATTTATAGAAGCTTTAAGTTATTTTCAACCCACTTGGGCTTTAACTCTTAACCTGAAGTTTTCAAAAAATTTTAATTAGCATTTTTAAATGCTTTGAGGTCTTTTAGCTAATTTTGTTGCTCTAATCCTAATCAAAATTTCTCGAAAATCTTGATCTTGATCCTAGCCAGACGTTTCTCAAAAAAACGCCAAATTTAAATTTAGTGACGCTTTGAGTAAAATTTTATTTATTTTGGTCCAGAAATGTAATTTTAGCAAAAACAACAAAAAAGGTTTGAATCAGTTTTGCTTGTCATTTTGTCAAGCATTTTGTTCCAAAAATTAATTCATTCAAAAACATGTGAGGGGTCATTTTTTAACGATTTAAGCTCTAATTCTAGCAGCAATTGCTCCAAAGGCTCCCCTCAAGAAAACGCCAAATTTAAATTTAGTGACGCTTTGAGTAAAAAGTTCTAATTTATTTCAGGCCTTTTCACTGTGTTGTCAGGTTTATTTCTTTTCGGAATAATTAAGAAAATATTAAAATCACATTTCTAATTAGAACAATCGGCGATTTTCGGTGTTCTTCTGTGCACTTTTGCACCTGCATTTGCTTCGTTTTTTAGTTACCTGTATTTACATACTGTTTTTGCCCTGACTGTTTTCGAAAAAAGTTGTAGAGCATTGCGCGCCTTTCACATTAGGTATTGTCAAATTTTGTTTTTTCTTTATGGACAGAAGCGAAAGATACCAAAATTTTACAAAAATTGAAAATTTTTATTTTTAGAAGCTTTAAGTTATTTTCAACCCACTTAGGCTTTAACTCTTAACCTGAGGTTTTCAAAAAATTTTAATTCGCATTTTTAAATGCTCCGGGTCCTTTTAGCTAATTTTGTTGTTCTAATCCTAATCTAAATTTCTCGAAACTGATTTAAATTTGATTTCCTAAACGCTTTGAGTCATTCATCACCGATTTTGATCTTGATCCTAGCCAGACGTTTCTCAAAAAAACGCCAAATTTAAATTTAGTGACGCTTTGAGTAAAAGTTTACTTATTTTGGTCCAGAAATGTAATTTTAGCAAAAACAACAAAAAAGATTTGAATCAGTTTTGCCTGTCATTTTGTCAATCATTTTACAAAATTAATTTATTCAAAAACATGTGGGTCGTTTTTTAACGATTTTAGCCCTAATTCTAGCAGCAATTTCTCCAATGGCTCCAAATTTGCATTTTTACACACTTTGAGTTTATTTTAAATAATTTTTAGCCCCGATCTTATCTGCGATTTCTAAAAAATTCCAAACCTGCATTTTTAGACTCTCTAGATTAATTTTAACCTATTTTAAACCTGAACCGACCTGAACCGACCTGAGCTATCCAATTTTTGGCCTTAATCCTAACCTACGTTTTTGTTAACATTCCAAACCTGCATTTTTAGACGTATTTTGCTCTTCGAAGGCGGACGGTAAATTATTTCAGTTTATAGCCTGTTTCAGTTTATAGCCTTGTGAATAATGTGCAGTATTCACAAGTTTCTGAGAAAAGTTCTAGTTTATTTCAGGCCTTTTCACTATGTTGTCAGGTTTATTTCTTTTCGGAACAATTAAGAAAATATTAAAATCACATTTCTAATTAGGACAATCGGCGATTTTCGGTGTTCTTCTGTGCACTTTTGCACCTGCATTTGCTTCGTTTTTTAGTTACCTGAATTTACATATTGTCTTTGTCCTGACTGTTTTCGAAAAAAGTTGTAGAGCATTGCGTGCCCTTCACAGTAGGTATTGTCAAATTTTGTTTTTTTTTAAGGATAGAAGCAAAAGATACCAAAATTTTATAAAAATTAAAAAATTGAATTTTTAGAAGCTTTGAGTTATTTTGAACCCACTTGGGCTTTAACTCTTAACCTGAAGTTTTCAAAAAATTTTAATTTGCATTTTTAAATGCTTCCGGGTCCTTTTAGCTAATTTTGTTGTTCTAATCCTAATCTAAATTTCTCGAAAATGATTTAAATTTGGTTCTCTAAACGCTTTGAGTCATTCATCACAGATTTTGATCTTGATCCTAGCCAGAGTTTCTTAAAAAAACGCCAAATTTAAATTTAGTGATGCTTTGAGTAAAATTTTATTTATTTTGGTCCAGAAATGTTAATTTAGCAAAAACAACAAAAAAGGTTTGAATCAGTTTTGCTTGTCATTTTGTCAACCGTTTTGTTTCAAAAATTAATTTATTCAAAAACATGTGATGGGTAATTTTTTAACGATTTTAGCCCTAATTCTAGCAGCAATTTGTAGCCAAAGGCCACAAATTGCTGCTAGAGCCAAAGGCTACAAATTTGCATTTTTACACGCTTTAAGTTCATTTTAAATAATTTTTAGCCCCAATCCTATCTGCGTTTTCTAAAAAATTCCAAACCTGAATTTTTACACTCTCTAGATCAATTTTAACCTATTTTAAACCTGAACCGACCTGAGCTAAACAATTTTTGGCCTTAATCTTAACCTACGTTTTTTTTAACATTCCAAACCTGCATTTTTAGACGCATTTCGTTCTACGAAGGCGGACGGTAAATTATTTCAGTTTATAGCCTGTTTCAGTTTATAGCCTTGTGAATAATGTGCATTATTCACAAGTTTCCAAAATCCGGATTTTCTCACTATGTTTCTGAAAAAGTTCTAGTTTATTTCAGGCCTTTTCACTGTGTTGTTAGGTTTATTTTTTTTTCGAAATAATTAGGAAAATATTAAAATCTCATTTCTAATTAGGACAATCGGCGATTTTTTCGGTGTTCTTGTGTGCACTTTTGCACCCGCATTTGCTTCGTTTTTCAGTTACCTGAATTTACATACTGTCTTTATCCTGACTGTTTTCGAAAAAAGTTTTAGAGCATTATGCGCTTTTCAAAGTAGGTATTGTCAAATTTTGTTTTTTTATGGACGGAAGCGAAAGATACCAAAATTTTACAAAAATTGAAAATTTTAATTTTTAGAAGCTTTAAGTTATTTTCAACCCACTTGGGCTTTAACTCTTAACCTGAAGTTTTCAAAAAATTTTAATTCGCATTTTTAAATACTTCCGGGTCCTTTAGCTAATTTTGTTGCTCTAATCCTAATCTAAATTTCTCGAAAATCTTGATCTTGATCCTAGCCAGACGTTTCTCAAGAAAACGCCAAATTTAACTTTAGTGACGCTTTGAGTAAAAAGTTCTAATTTATTTCAGGCCTTTTCACTGTGTTGTCAGGTTTATTTCTTTTCGGAATAATTAAGAAAATATTAAAATCACATTTCTAATTAGAACAATCGGCGATTTTCGGTGTTCTTCTGTGCACTTTTGCACCTGCATTTGCTTCGTTTTTTAGTTACCTGTATTTACATACTGTTTTTGCCCTGACTGTTTTCGAAAAAAGTTGTAGAGCATTGCGCGCCTTTCACATTAGGTATTGTCAAATTTTGTTTTTTCTTTATGGACAGAAGCGAAAGATACCAAAATTTTACAAAAATTGAAAATTTTTATTTTTAGAAGCTTTAAGTTATTTTCAACCCACTTAGGCTTTAACTCTTAACCTGAAGTTTTCAAAAAATTTTAATTCGCATTTTTAAATGCTCCGGGTCCTTTTAGCTAATTTTGTTGTTCTAATCCTAATCTAAATTTCTCGAAACTGATTTAAATTTGATTTCCTAAACGCTTTGAGTCATTCATCACCGATTTTGATCTTGATCCTAGCCAGACGTTTCTCAAAAAAACGCCAAATTTAAATTTAGTGACGCTTTGAGTAAAAGTTTACTTATTTTGGTCCTTAAATGTAATTTTAGCAAAAACAACAAAAAAGATTTGAATCAGCTTTACCTGTCATTTGGTCAATCATTTTGTTCCAAAAATTAATTTATTCAAGAACATGTGGGCCGTTTTTTAACGATTTTAGCCCTAATTCTAGGAGCAATTTCTCCAAAGGCTCCAAATTTGCATTTTTACACGCTTTGAGTTTATTTTAAATAATTTTTAGCCCCGATCTTATCTGCGTTTTCTAAAAAATTCCAAACCTGCATTTTTAGACGTATTTCGTGGTAAATTATTTCAGTTTATAGTCTGTTTCACTTTATAGCCTTGTGAATAATGTGCATTATTCACAAGTTTCCAAAATACGGATTTTCTCACTATGTTTCCGAAAAAAGTTCTAGTTTATTTCAGGCCTTTTCACTGTGTTGTCAGGTTTACCTTTTTTCGAAATAATTAAGAAAATATTAAAATCACATTTCTAATTAGGACAATCGGCGATTTTTTCGTTGTTCTTGCGTGCACTTTTGCACCTGCATTTGCTTCGTTTTTTAGTTGCCTGAATTTACATACTGTCTTTGTCCTGACTGTTTTCGAAAAAAGTTTTAGAGCATTATGCACTTTTCGCAGTAGGTATTGTCAAATTTTGTTTTTTTTTTAAGGATAGAAGCGAAAGATACCAAAATTTTACAAAAATTAAAAATTTGAATTTTTAGAAGCTTTAAGTTATTTTGACTCCACTTGGGCTATATTTTAAACCTGAACCGACCTGAGCTAACCAATTTTTGGCCTTAATCCTAACCTACGTTTTTTTTAACATTCCAAACCTGCATTTTTAGACGAATTTCGTGGTAGGAGGGCGGACGGTAAATTATTTCAGTTTATAGCCTGTTTTAGGTATTTTTTAGTGAAAAGTAAATTTTTTAGCGAAAAAATGCATCCTAATAGAAGAATAATTATTTGAATGAGCCAATGGTAATAACTGATTTCATATTTAGGGTGGTGTACTTTTTGAGTTGCCAGTTGCCTACAATATGTTTCGCTTCCATGACAACTCATTATTCACTTGTGAATAATGTTCATTATTCACTAGTGAATAAAAATTAGCGTTAATCTTGAGAATATACAAGAACAATGTGATTATTATAGTATGGTGGTGGATAAATATCCTTATTTTCTTACTTCAAAATTTTGCACCAGCGAAAATATAATTCACGTATTACATTACGTAACACATAAGCAGATATATTTACACCAGCGGCTTCCTGAAAGTACCGAAAACTACAACAATCTAAGAACTAGCAGACATTCATGGAAATTGCCCTACCATTGTCTTTTGAACGGTTGTTTCGAGCGGCGGACAAATTCGGGATTTGGAACTGCCATATATACAACTCGTGTAATATTCCCGTGGGGACGCCATAATCATACAAATGTTCTCGGGAGTCGCGTTCTGAATCGACTTTGCATCCCGGAATTATCCTGGTGCGGTATTTGACTCTGCGTTTATGCCCGTATGTATTAGCTGGAACACCTTCGACGACTTCGTTTTGTAACTGCAACTTCGCCTTGTTTCTGATTTAGAGTCGCATTCATTTGCGTTAGGTCCTCTGTTTGATGCCAGTAGCTAATCGATTATCGAAAGCCGTAGTAATTAAGAACTTCTAATTTTGACTGGTCGTGCTGTGAGTAGACCTGAGGTAATACAGGGGGTGTTAGTTTAAAATAGTCATCTAGTTGGTTGTAATGTGTCAAAAGAAAAGTATGAAGGAACAAAAGTTCATTTCTGTCAAAAATGCATAGCCTTCTAGATGACCTTTTTTTAATGAATACTATGTATTTAATAACTCTCCATATAATTAGAAATATTTAACATAATTATTAAAATATAAATAAAATAAATTAAAATTATTGTAAAACTCCTCGCCTAAATCCGTCTACTTAAGCAACCAATCTATACTTGAAATAGGAAATTTTTATAAACGTTTTTTTTTCTTTTATTCTTCATAATTTTCTATTCTTATATCTCGTTACATTGCGTGTTTTGTTCTTTAATTTTTTTATCGATCTAGATTGGACTTTTTTTTGTATTTTAATTCTTTTAAAGATTTTCTTCAACTAAAATTAAACCTTGACAATGTTAGTTTCAACTCCATTGAAACAATTTTGGCACACTTAATGATTGATGAATTTTTCAATTCTTTTTTATACAGTTTTCGTCCTAAATACGAGTTGTACCCCGAGGTAAAAATAGCAACATTTTACTGTGCCCCAACTATTTGCCAATTTTGGTCACAATTTTTTCTATAATTTTCTGATAATTTCAGATTACATATACCAGATATTTTTTTGTTGACTATAAACTATGTTATAAGGTAATTATCGTGACTTATTTTCGATATACGGGATGATAAAATTATTGAATGTCAGGAAATACACTTGTAAAGTTTCAGTTATTAGAGTAAAGAAAAAGTGTAATTAAAAACCTCGTGAGATAGTGAAAATTTTTAACTATTGTTGACAGTACTATTGTTTTAATATTTCGTCAATTTTCCTTTTTGAACATTCCTCAAATTTGTTTAAAGTTACAAAAACATTTAATTTAATGTTCTCTTAACTCATTTGTCTGATTTTTTATTTTTTTATGTCCGTTATGAATTTGATCTTTGTTACAATACATTTGTTTCATTATTAGTCTTTTTTAGTCTCTTTTTTAAGTTATACGCTAACATAGCAGTAAGCATTACTTTCTTTCGGTCACTGAAAGGCATTTCATTTTTTTTTAATTACCAGACTGCTTTTTTATATTAGAAAAACTAGCATCGATCGCTGTCATTATTATAGGCAATTTCCTTTAATAACTTTTAACTTTAAAGTGATCGACGTCAATGGACGTTGTCCGCCAAAAATGACCATTTAAGGTTTTAGTTACAGGAGGCTCGCAGCAATAAGCATATCGGATAATCGGTATTTTTCTCGAAGAAAAAAAGGCTCAATTCGAATAAAATTAATGTAAAGTGATATTTTCAAAAATTATCAGAAAACGGTATTCCAAAAGTGCCTAAAAATCGACCACCGAAGGGGTCTATCTACGAAAATATTGCTCCTATGGAATTTCAGATAGTGCGAGGTGAAAGAGGACATCAAGAAGAGTTGGAAAAACAGTTGGATTTACTTAACTCTGTCAAGGTATTTTCAAGTTACAGGCGGCCAAAGTTGAGTATTGAGAAAAAAGTTGTCATACCTCACTTTTCCAAAAATTTCGACAAAACTTTTTTGCTGCTTTTGATCGGAATGGCACGTTTGCAATCCCCTAAGAATGTAACAAACTCAACTTGAATGAAATTAACGTCTAAAGAGGTTTTTTAAAAATGGTCAAAAAACAGGATTCTAAAAGTGCCTAAAAATCGACCACCGAAGGAGTCTATCTCCAAAAGCACCTACGGAACTTCCGGTAGTGGGAAGTGAAAGTGGACATCAAGAAGAGGGAAAAACAGTTGGATTCACTCATATCGGTCACAGTGTTCTCAAGTTACATGGGGTCAAAGTTGAGAACTGAGAAAAAACTCGTAACAACCCCCCATTGGATATTTAAAAAAAAAATCAGAAAAATTTTGTTGCTGTTTTTGCTCGGAATAGCACGCTTGCAATCCCCTAAGAATGTAACAAATTCAACTCGAATGAAATTAACCTCTAAAGTGGTTTTTTTAAAAATGGTTAAAAACCGGGATTCCAAATGTGCCTAAAAATCGACCACCGAAGGCGTCTATCTACGAAAGTATTGCTCCTATGGAACTTCAGATAGTGGGTGGTGAAAGAGGACATCAAGAAGAGGAAAAACTAGTTGGATGCACTCAAATCGGTCAAGGTGTTCTCAAGTTACAGGCGGTCAACTTTGAGAATTGAGAAAAAAGCCGTAACAACCCCCTCCCCCCCCCCCCTCCCCTTTGGACATCAAAAATATTTCGAGAACACTTTTTTGCTGTTTTTGATCGGAATGGTATGCTTGCAATCCCCTAAGAACGTAACAAACTCAATTCGAATGAAATTAACATCCAAAGTGGTTTTTTTTAAATGGTCGGAAAACGGGATTCTAAAAATGCCTAAAAATCGACCACCGGTCTATGTCCAAAAATATTACACCTACGGAAGGTCCTGTAGTACATCAAGAAGAGAGAAAAAGAGTTGGATTCACTCAAATCGGTCAAGGCGTTCTCAAGTTACAGGCGGTCAAAGTTAAGAATTGAGAATTTTATTTTTTTACTTTCTTTCTTTTTTAAGTTGAGTATTAAAAAAAATCACAATCTAATTTCCTTCGAGGATGGGAGAATTAAAGGTTTATGCTAAAAGAGCTTTAACATTTTTTGGTTATTAAAAGGGAGTGGATTTTTTTACGAACATTTTAACAAGCTACTTTAAAAAAATTGTTTTTTTTTTAATTTTAAGTATTCACGAAACAATTTAGTAGCAAACGGCGTTTCGTGGTATTTTCTTGAGAATTCCTTATCAAAGGAGGTTGTTTTTTTCATCAGTTTTAAAAGTTCAGATCTTCCAAGGAAGTAAAACTGTTTACAAAAAAATAAGTTTTGTAAAACGAAGTGAGAATTAAGGGTTTACGCTAATAGAGCAGTAGCCCTTCAATTTTGTTCGGGTTTAAAGGGGTGGTTTAAACATTTTTTTGTTTTTGAGCTAGCAAGAGTACTATTTTGACAAAAATATGAATTTTCAAAATATTATTAATGAACATTTTTTGACAGACCCCTTGCGGGCGTTAAATTTAATGGAAACTTTAAAGAGCCTTACAAAAAAATTACGTTCGGTAATTATTTATCTGTGTTTTGAGGGTAATGTCCGAAATGTCCCTCTTCGCCTTACTAGTATCTAGTTCTAGCAGCTCTGGGTAAATTTTGAAAATGTTTTTAAAGAAATTGCGTTATGCCTATCACCGATTATATTATTATAGGAGCCGATAAACTATAGGTAGAGTTAACAATGAACATTTCTTGTTATTCAAATTATATAGTCACAATTCACCTCAAAAAAAAATAAAAACGCTAAGCTTTTTCCATCTAATCGCACTAATCGCAATTCGAATCACCTTGTACATCCGAAAACGCCTTCGTTCCTTACTTGTCGTCAACATTTTCCGTCTCGTTTTATTACACGAGTCTAAAGGGAGATCGCCATAGAGTTTTCCCGAGCACCCGAAGTGCTGCGCCAACGCCTGGCGCCACGTCATCAGTATCTCGTATGTTTAGATTTTTCTAGATGCGTCGTTTTAATCTAGTTTAAAAATCACTAAAAACGGGGGGCAATTTGTGTGTGTTTTGAGTGTAATATATGTCAGCCACCGCCGAAAATGTCCCTCTTCGCCCTACTAGCAGTTTTAGAGGCTCTGGGTAAGTTTTCCCCTGATAATTTCTTGAAAGAAGTTGCGTTGTGCGTCGCAATGTTGTACCTAATGTTCCTATGATCTCTTATACAAGAGACTTGTATTTTATATTATTCATAAGCTCTAAGCTGTAGGTGAAGCTAACAACGAACATTTCTTATTACATAGTAATATCTTACGTGCCCCTAAAAGGGGAAAATAGCGTTTAAATTCATTAATATTATTTCAAACATTTTGTCTAGTCAGTCGGCGATTAGTAGTTACTTGCAACTTAACGGCTCCGTGGGTAGGTGGCGGTGATGGTGTTCCGCCATCACCGCCATCTAGCGACGGAGAACCTGACTAGCTGAATGTCGAATCATTTTTACTTTAGAAATGTACCTTATTCAATTATTTTTGGCATCTCGTTACCTTTGAAACCCTCATTTTTTTTATATCTATCTCTTTTCGGCATATGTTGAGAAGATACGATAAAAATGTCAGAGTCAAATTTCCAACGCCTACTTGACGGCAATAATAAGTGAATGGTTTATATAAAATACATGTCTGTTATCGGTATTTTGGTTCTAGTTTTTAGGGAATATGATGTCCAGAATCCGCTGTAGGCAGGGGGAAGTATATACAGGGTGATTCAAAAGTACTTTGACAAACGTCAGGAGGTGATTTGCTGGCATTATTTTAAGAAAAAAATTTCTAATAAACGAGAACCGCTTCGAAACCGCTTGAAAAGTTTTAATAAAATTTTACAGATGTTTTTTTATTTATATATTTTTTTATTTTTTATCATCAAGTTTGAACTGAAATAACACGTTCCATCTTGTTGAGATAACGATTCTAAGATGTGCATTAAAACGATTTTTATTTTTTTACTTGAAAATGACGCATCTAACGAAGAAAACTTAAGAGAGCTTTTTTGTTTAGACTTGAACAGAGAACTAAAGAGTAAAATTGATTTTTTGAGAGACCAGTGGCGTACCATACTTTTCTTCAAAAAGATGAAGCGTCATTGGGGTGAGCGTGCCACTGGTGGAACCAACAAAAATTTCGTTTAACGGAAATATGGCTACTCGCTAGCTATTGACATCTGTAAAATTTTATTAAAACCTTTCAAGGGGTTTAGGATATATTATTATTTTTTTTATACAATTTTAACACCCTGTATCTTCGTATCGATGCTCTTAAGGACCCTCATTTATTAGAACTTTTTTTCTTAAAATAATGCCAGCAATCACCTCCTGAAGTTTATGAAAGTACTTTGAGTCACCCTGTATTTAATTAAAAAATAATTGTTAAAAAAAAAGAAAATCTTTTGTTTCTAAAGTATCTGGTCTACCTTAATATAAGTATATAAAGTCAGCTCGATACCAAATTTTTAAAACGATTTCAAAAAACAAGTTAACAAAAATATTCATACAAAATCTAAAAAACAATTTTGTAACTTAAACTTAAAACTTTTAATTAATGTATTTGTGTATATACAAGTTGTCTCAATTTTGCGCATTCGTTAACAACTGTCTTATTTAAAATTAGACATGACATTCTTTTCTATAAAATTCTTTAATTCTTGAAATTCTCTATATGTGGAAGATAGTGGATATCGAGAAGAGGACTAAAACACTTAGATCCACTCCAATCGGTCCAGGCGTTCTCAAGTTACAGGCGGTCAAAGTTGAGAATTGAGGAAAAAGTCGCATTACCCCCTTTTGGACATTTTAAAAAAAAAATCGGAACATTTTTTTTTGTTGTTTTTTTATCGGAATGACACGTTTGCAATCTCCTAAAAACCTAACAAACTCAATTCGAATGAAATTAACCTCTAAAGAGTTTTTTTTTAACGCGATTCTAAAAGTGTCTAAAACTCGACCTCAAAAGGGGTTTATTTTACTGTTCATCAATTTTTTTTTAAATTCCTGTAACATTTTTTCAAGTTCATTAAATACAGTTTGCTTTCTATCATTTTAATTCTTTGTTTTTGGATGCATTTTATCTAAGAGTCGATTTTTTAGCACAAATAATTTAATCGATTTTGATCGGTGATGCCCTGAGATTAAAGTTTATTTTTTATCGATTTTGATCCGAAAGTTGAGATTAAAAAAACTCGAATAATAAACCTTTTTCACAGTTTTGAAACGACCACTTATTTATTTTTTTTTTATCTTTGAGCCACCGGATCTGTAGAATGTTTTTCATACAACGAACTAATCCATTTTGATCGTTGCTGAAATAACGCTTTAGCTTTTTTTAAGGCCGTTTTACAGTTCGCAATTTTTCTTGCGATTGGCAATTCTCTTGCCATGCGCATGCGCAGCAACGGACCAGCTGGTCGATTTCTTCAATTCTTTTGCAACTGCAAGGGCTTGCCAATTATCGGTCTTGACCGATTTTTATTGCAGTTTACTTGCAACTCTGGTGTAAAATTTGGTAACTTTTTAATTGCCACCATTGCAAACAAAAGTTACTGTCACAAATTATTTGAGGTTAAGTCTGCATCACATGCATTTTGTTTTGTTTATGTATGGTTTTTACTACTTTTATATGTTTTTGTGGCCTTGTTTAATTGAAAAGCCAGAACACAAAGTTTTAGTCAGTCTGGGAAGTTAAAGAAATGTCAATATTAGCAGCACTGTTGAATATTTTCAGAAATGGCAAGAAACTGCAAACTGTAAAACAAACTTGTCAAATATCTGGTTACAATATATTGCAGCTGCAATGCATTGCTGCAGTAAATTGCATGAAGAATTGCAAACTGTAAAACGGGCTTTAACAATTCTGTCATTGAAATTGCGATTTTATTCTAAAAATTCAATTTTTTGTCGAACTCAGATTCACTTAAATTCAGTGCGATTTTGTTCCGAAAACCTATTCTTAATTTGATTGAATTATTTTGATCTGATAAAAATTTTTTTTTTTTTAATTTACAAACCTGTTTGTTGATAAAATTGAGTCAAATGGGGTAAAAATAAAATTTTAAGTTTTTTTTTTAAACTCAGTATTCGTACTAATAGAGCCAAGTCGCTAAAGAATGACTTAAAGCGTCTGCAATGCAATATTAAAATTTTTTGAAAAATATAATTAGGTCTAAAATTAATTAAAATTACCAACATCGTTTAAGAATGGAAATTTATATGTTTTTGGAGAAATTCTATTTAGGGCAAAATTACTTTAAATATTCAAACTTGTTGTTGGCGGTAAAATTAATTTCTGTATCAAACTAAATGAAACTTTACTAACGATGCGACGTCCAAAAATTAAAAATTTTATGTTTTTCGAGAGAGTCAGCTCAAAAAATCGTTAAAATTGACTCAAAGTGTATAAAAATAAAAATTTTAAGTTATTTGAAAAGCTCAAGTTATGTACTAATAGAGTCAAATAGACAAAAAGTGAGTTATAGCGTCTAAAAATAAAAACTGAAAATTTTTGAAAAAATCTAGGGTAGAATTATGTCTAAGATTATTTAAAAATTACCCACATCGTGTAAAAATGCAATTTTTGAGGTTTTTAGAGAAATTCAATTTTAGAACCCAATCAGGTAAAATTAGTTTAAATCTTCAAATTTGTTGGTGGTAAAATTATTTTTTGGGCGAAAATAATGAAATTTTACTAAAGATGTCCCAAACTGATTTAATTTAACATTTTTAGAGAAAGGCATAGTTGAAATTGAGTCACAGCGTGTAAAAATAGAATTTCGAGTTTTTTGAAAAACTCAGGAAACAACAAATTGCTAAAAAATGAGTTAATGCGTCTAAAAAAGCAAATTTGAATTTTTCTGAAAAATTTAATTAAATCTAACATTAATTAAAATTACCAACATCGTCTAAGAATGGAAATTTTTATGTTTTTGAAGAAATTCTATTTTAGGAAAAAATTAGGCAAAATTAATTTAAATATTCAAATTTGTTGTTGTTGGTAAAATTAATTTTTGGACCAAAATAAGTGAAAATTTACTAAAGACGGCCAAAAATAAAAATGTATGATTTTTTTGAGGAAGTCATTCCAGAAAATGCAGAGTAGAATTAAGTCTAAAATTACTATATAAAATTATAATAATACTACTTCCAAATTAAAAAAAATTATCATAAATTTTAATAATGAATTGAAAAATTATTAGTATTATTTAGAAATTACAATTTTTACTCAAAAATTATCATAATTACTGAAAATTATTTTAAATAATTTTGGTAATGTTAACAGGTGTCCCTGTTGCCTTGCTTGTGTCACACCCCTCGAAGGAACCTGTTTTAGCAAATTTTTTAAAGGACGATTTTGTTCCGCAAATTTGAAATATTTTAAAAATATACCTCTACATATACTTTTGTTTCGGACCTATTTTTTCATTACATTTTTGTATTCCTTACTGTTCCTTTAAATATTTTTTTTAAACAAAGGAAATTGAATTTTTTGTTTGAGTTTTATATTTTCGAGGAAACTTTAAACCTAAAACTTATCTGTTTTCAACAAGGGACAAATTGCAATGTAAATGTATGTAATAGATGTAAATTGAGAAAATTATGACACCAAAAGCTGTTAAATTATTAATGATACTTAATTTTTGTCAATGTTTCAGCTTTGACTCGAAATAGAACTTCTTCAATAAGCCAAAAATTGACTTTTATTGAAAAAATTTTGGTAAGAAAGAAAACTCTTTTTTTTTAACCAAATTTTAAGATAAATTTGGCCCAAAATTAGAAATATTTTACATTTCTGTTACCTACCCCGTGCTACTTATTTTTTTCTATACTTTCCTGATTTTTTCAGGTTTCCAAAATTCGATGGTTTTGTAGTTTTTTTTTATTTTTTTCTCTGATATTGTTAGTTTATACTCTAATATTTTTTCTAATCGTATCCCGTTATTGTTTTGTTTGTCCCATTGGATTGAAATTTCTTCCCCATTCTTCAAAAACAGCTTAAAAGATTTTGTAAAACTTTTGCCGTATTGTTCTTCGGTGTAATTTTACTTTTTTTTAAGAATCTCACTTATGGGACCATTTTCGCTCGAATTAAGTTTGTTTCGTATTCTTAGGGGATTAATAGCTTAAAAAACTTTGGGCAAAAATTTGGTATATTAACTTAAAGGGAGGAGCGGGGGGGGGGGAGGGGTGGTCCCTCTTTTTTTTCAATTTACAACTTTGATAGCCCGTAACTTTAAAATCCCTTTTTTCTATTTTCTTCGTAACTTTAGACCGAATGATCCGATTGACGTATAAAACCCGATTGATGTAAAAACCACCCGTTTTTTTAATGTTCTCTTTCACATTCCACAAACATCATCGGTTTAATAGTTTCGGAGATACTTATCCCCCTTCAGTGGTCGAGTTTTGTGCTAAACTTTTCTCCATTGTCTCAAAAATTCACTTATGCATAATTTAAATTATTGTTTATTGTGTTGCACAGTTTCTTATTATTGTCACTTATTTTCAACTTCCTTTTCTTACGTTTTTTTGTTCTGTATAAATGTTTTTTCTTTGTATACATTGTAGCAATTTTTGAAATTTAGGGGCGGCCGATATCGACTTGCACCCGGGCGGCCCCTAGTTTAGGATCGCCCCTGCAAATGTACTGTTTAATTTAGTGCAAAACTAGTCCATCTAATCTTACTAACAACTATTAAAGGTCATTGAAGCAATGCAGCAATAAGAGTTTGAAGGTTTTGTCCTCGTTCCGTCCGCAAAATTCCACCCGGCCGCCCCTTCATTAGCGCAATGCTTAACCCCACTTTGAGCGGCAACAAGCTATCCCATATGTTAAAAGAAATTGACAATTATGGTGATGCACGGTTCACGACCCGGCACCACGATAACCTGTCAACCCAGAATGGGTGGGCGTCGCGCCGGCGTCTCGGCCGTCGTTGGGGTGTGGCGGGCGCCAACACCGCGACCGTCACAGTGCGTTTCGCGCCCCCGTGGTCGCCGTCGCGTTTCCATATGGAAACTCGCGTGGATTTGTGCCGTTACGACTCGCGCGATTTTCCAGAAAGTTGGCCGGTAAGTTTCGAATGGATGGTTAATTTTAGGTTAGGAAATTTTCGTCGGGGTTGGGTTGTAGACGAAGAGGGGGAGGGGGGGGGGGGTAGTAAAATGCGCATGACCGTTTGGGTTTAAGTGACACTTAAACCCTTATATCTCAGCTCATTTTATTTGTAAACTTTAAACTAGCAATTATTATTGCGAAATGGAGTATTCTATCATTGAGGCATTTATAAGATTTTACTCTAAATAAATAAATAAATAAGGAGCACTTATTAAAATAAACAACAAACTTCGTTTCTTGCATAAACGTAGCAGGCAAAAGTTAACCAAAGATAGTTTTAATGGAAACTTAACTCTCTATATTAGCGTTCAAAAGGAGGACTAACCACACTTCTTGTAACTTTCTCCAAAGACCACCGAATAGTTTGTTTCATTCTGTCTGTAGATTCTACGTGGCGTCTCTTTCTAAGGCACCTCTCGTTTTTCTTGATTCGTCTTCATTTTATTACAATTTTCTTGATAACGGTTGTATGGTAACAAACACTGCAAATCAAAAATTTTGAATTTTTCATGCCTAACTAGATGTGTTATTTAAATTTACACATAAAGAATGTTCATAAAAAAACTCGTAGCAGGCCATGGAATTAATACTCCTGTCTGAGATAAGTTCACAAAAAAATTAAAACCGGAACATGTTATGAAAATTTCGACTTTCAATTGTTGCTATGAAGTCATCTCAGCCCTACTGTTCTAATTCCATGGTCTAGTTGAGTTTTTTTTAATGAATGCATTATATAAATTGTCGTTTAAGAAAAGTGTATACACCCTGGGAAGCCCCCTAAATTATTATTATTTTTTATTATATATTTTTTACTACATTATTTTTTAAACCAAAAATAAATAGAGCATTGAATCTTTGGTTTGTAGCTCTAAGAGAATGCATTTTAGAGCATATGTTTATGGAAAGAACAAGTGTAATTTTTGCCCTAACTTTTACATTATTATACATCTCTAAACTTTTTTATCAATTTTTAAAATATTTTCTTCGTTGTCTTTTTTTGAAAT
This sequence comes from Taphrorychus bicolor, assembly GCA_951812265.1. Classification (NCBI taxonomy): domain Eukaryota; kingdom Metazoa; phylum Arthropoda; class Insecta; order Coleoptera; family Curculionidae; genus Taphrorychus; species Taphrorychus bicolor. The sequence continues at coordinate 21,175,525 of OX638299.1, read as the reverse complement.
TCATTGTGTTGAGAGCATATTTATTTCTTCGAGCTGGTTTTTATCTGGCTATCGGTTTTTCAACCTTAATTTATTTGTGTATTAAATTTCATATTTAGATTTTTCACACAACGTAATCTTCTGTAAACTTAACATTGTCCATCCTTAAATCAGTTCTGCTCCCTTTTTCTTTGTAGCCTTAAATTTTTTAGATTTTTCAAAAGAGTTTTTTCTTTTTTTTTAGAATTGTAGCCAACTTCAGCTACTTAATGAAATAGTTTGCTTGGTTGTTTTTTGCTTAAATTCTTTTCCTACCAATTTTTTTCCTTCCGTTTTTTGCCTGTTTTTCTTAAGGTTTTAAAATATATTTTTAACTCATCTTTTTATGCATGCTATTTTTTTTCGACCCACTTAATTTTCTATATCCAAGATCTTTGATCTTTTGCAAGTCATATTCCTTCTTTTCTTTGTTTAGTTTAGTGTACCATAATTTTCCTTGTTTCGTTACATGTTAATTTGATTTTCTAAATATTAAACAACCCTCAAAGATGGTTTACTATTTTATATTTTTATAGTTTCACACATTCTACATAAAATGATTCTAAAACAACTAACAATTGTGAGAATTATTTGCCGCCATCAACATTTAAAACAGAAGCGGGAAAGAGGGAGAGAGAGTCCTCCTTCCAATCCGGATCTTTAATCTCAAAGGAAATTCTGGTTGTATAAGCCTAATTCAAATTTTCAACAAAATGTGTTTCTTAAATTTCCTAATCAGTCCAATTTTTTCTCTTGTTTACTTTTTTTACTATTTTAACTTGTTTCTTTTTATTTAAAAAATATGCAAGCCTAAATTACAACGCATATTTATCATCTTTGACGTTTTATTATTTATTTTCTGTGTTGTGTGATGCTATTTTGTTTTGTTTTATTTTTTACTATTTCCTTATAATACCTCACTGTTGGTTTTTTTACTTTACCCTTTCGCCAAAATTATTTAGATTTTCGTTTTTAATCTATATGCTGCCTTTAATTTTTTACTTATTACTTGGAAGTTTAATTTATAGTATGTTTGGCACCTTTTTCTTAAGTTTTTGTTTCTGAAACTTACTAAACATAGAATTCAATTTTCTTTCATCCATGCCAAGAAGCTTTAATGTTTTTCTTTATTTTCTACTTGTCAACTCAGTTATTTTATGTAAAACTTGGAGACTTTTTCGTCTTTCGAGTCAACGTAATAACACTGCTCCATGTATTTTTTACATGTTTATTTTTTTGCAAGCAATTTATGATTATTGCTAAAAAATTTAACTTTCTTTTTAAGTTGGTAAACAATTTCATAAGTACCACAAAAACGCAAAAACAAATGAAATAAGGAACTTTAAAACTGTCATACCTGTAAGGTACTATACTTTGTAAGGATTTGCATTAAAAAAAGTCAAGCTTCCGCTGGGAATCGAACCACAGACCTTCTACTTGCCGCATTGATGCTTTAGCTACTGACCTCGATGGTCTCTAGTTTTAAATGTGGTTGTCCTTCTTTTCTAACACCCAGCAACGTTGTCTAAACAAGTTGCAGCTGAGGAAAAGGTCAGGCATGCGTTGCTCAATTTTGTTAGAGCATTCTCTTCCTTCCCCCCGGCAAATATGTTCGGTTCGATTCCCAGCGAAAGCTTGACTTTTTGTATTAAAAATTATTTATGTCCAAAATGCCAATAAAAATAAACACTTTCTCTTTATCCAATCCTCTGTTAGTTACATCGTGTATATGACATGTATTTGTATTTGTTGTGGTTTTTATTATATTCCTTCTTTGCTGTGCGGCCTTGTGACTTTCAAAGATCATTTCCATTAAACACCTATTCAGAAGCCGAAAACTTCAACTTTATATAGATTTGTTTGCTCCGTCCAATCCATCTCTAGTTTTCGACCTTAAGGAGTTCTTCTCAAATCATTTTTATTTTTTTTTTACCATCAAAAGTGTTTGGGGTTAAGCGGTTTTTATATTATATACTTGTCTGATGTTATGGTTTATCAGTCCTCTTCTGAGTGTTTCTCACAGCAATGGAAGGTCTATTGGACCCTCTATTGTCTCCATATTGAAGAAAAAAATTGTGATTGCAGGTGGTTTCAATTTCACCACACGAAGGTGTCGGATAGCGGGTGCAAGCCACTTCGCTTCTTGACGTTGCCAACGTTTCGACTATTATTGAGGTCTTCTTCAACAATCTTCGGGTCGCTAACGTAGTTTCAAACAGTGGATCATTTGAATCCGATACTTATTTGTTTTTGAGACATTTCTTTTAAAGGTTTTAACAATCATTTAGACATTAGTTAATGATCCGCAGATTTTCCATTTAATTTTAAGCCTGTTATTCAGCTTTTAATTTTCGCTTTTCCTTTGTTTGGGCAGTCTATTATTACGCCACTAGGTGACACTAATAATGACGGTTCAACAGTTCTATTTGTTTCAATTATCACAGAACTCCTATTAATTAGATATATTAATTCCGCCCTCGAAATTTTACCTCACAACATAATAAACGCCCATTTTAATCACCGAATGCTAGAAATAATTACGTGGCGGCCTATTTTACCAATATTCCATCAAATATTTGTACCCGATGTGTCATATAAAGGGAAAATCGTGCCTATTTCGCGATTCCCGGTTTTTATTTGCCACCGATATTTTTCGTGCCTAGATTTGATAGAAATCCCCTGTACCAGACCGGGCCCGGCCAATGAGTTTCCACTCACGTTCCGGCGCTTAAAATTTAATTTCTCCATTGAAATTCCTTTGGTATTTTTATTTACTGTTTTAGTGCCCTTGGAGGAGACTAATAACTCTGGAATAATGGAAAAGAGATGACCTGCCCGGTTCGTCGCCAGGCTCAAGCTATACAGGGTGCTTCACAATGATGTTTGCTAAATTTAGGGTATCACAGAAAACCTCAACTCGTTCAGGAGTCTGGTTTATAAATCCCTATTCGCGAAGGCACCGTTTTTGAGATACATGATATCAGTTTCAAAATTTTCTTAAAATTGACCAAAGAAGGTTTCTAAAAATCTAAGTCATTGTATAACTATCACTGAAAATGTGGTTTACTACGTACAGAGAGGACTGAAATCATGTTATTAAGATAAGAAACAGCATAAAAAAATTCAACGGATTCCTCAAGTTGAGCAAATCCTTCTTTTTTAGCGTATTCTAACTTTGATCACCTCGATAACTTGAGGAATACTGCACCGATCGAGGGGTGTGACACGATTAATTTTCGGTGTACCTTTGATGAAAAAGCAATCCACAATTACAACATGTATCATTCAAATTATGTAATTACCGCTCCAATTACCGTTATTTTCTCAAATTGTCTAAACAGTACAGCAATTACCAAAATTACATTTAAAATTACAAAAATTACCACTAAAATTTTAAAAATTACTTTCAAATTTAGAAAAATTATGTAATATCCTGAAAATTACTGAATAAATAAAATTTGACAACAGAAGAGGACAAAACAGTTGGATTGACTCCAATCGGTCCAGGCGTTCTCAAGTTACAGGCGGTTAAATTTGAGAATTGAAAAAAAAGTCGTAATACCTCCCCCCCCCCCCTTTGGACATTCGGAATTTTTTTTGCTACTTTTGATCGGAATAGCGCGCTTGGAACCCCCTGAGAACATAACAAACTCAATTCGAATGAAATTAATATCTGAAGAGTTTGTTTTTTAAAATCGTCCAAAAACGCGATTCTAAAAGTGCCTAAAAATCGACGTCCGAAGGGGTCGATCTCCAAAAATATTGCACCTACGGGACTTCCGATGATGGGAGGTGGGAGAGGACATCAAGAAGAGGACAAAACAGTTGGACTCACTTCAACCGCTCTAGGCGTTCTAATGTTACTGGCAGTCAAAGTTGAGAATTGAGAAAAAAGTCGTAATATAGCCCCCACTTTTTAAGGGACATTTATAAAAAACTTTGGATCATTTTTTTTGCGGTTTTTAATCAGAATGACACGTTTGCAATCCTTTAAAAATGTAACAAACTCAGTTCGAATGAAATTAACCTCTAAAGACGTATTTTTAAAAAGGATCCAAAAACGCGATTCTAAATGTGCCTAAAAGTCTACTCGGAAGGGGTATATTTTACTGTTCATCAAAAAAAATGTATCCCTGTAATTTTTCTTCACGTTCATTAGACACAGTTTGCTTTCTATCATTTTTAGTTCTTGGTTTTTGGATACATTTTATCTAAAGGGAGATCGATTTCATTAACACGAACAATTTAATCGATTTTGATCGGTGTTGCTCCGAGAATTAAGGTTTTTTTTTATGGATTTTGGTTCGAAAGTTGAGATTTAAAAAACTCGGGTAATAAAACTTTTTCAGTTTTGAAACGCCATGTTTATTTATTTTTTTTATCCTTGAGCCACCGGATCAGGAGAATGTTTTTCATACAACGACCTAATCCATTTTGATCGTTGTTGAAACAATGCTTTGGCTTTTTTTAATAATTCTGTCCTTGAAACTGCGATTTTGTTCTAAAAATTCAGTTTTTTGTCGAACTCAGATTCACTTAAATTTAGTGCGATTTTGTTCCGAAAACCCATTCTTAATTTGATTGAATTATTTTGATCTGATATTTGCTCCTCCAAAAAGATTACATTCTCTTAAATATTAAGAAACTAAAAAATAAGTTTTTTTAAATTATCCACCCTGTTTGTCGTTAGAATTAAGTCAAATTGTGTAAAAATAAAGATTTAAATTTTTTAGAAACTCAATATCCGTAGGTACTAGTAGAACCAAGTCGTTAAAGAATGACTTAAAGCGTCTAAAACTTAAATATTGAAATGTTTTGAAAAATATAATTAACCTATTGAAAAATATATTATAATTAGATCCAAAATTAATTAAAATTAGCAACATCGTCTAAGAATCGAAATTTTTATGCTTTTGGAGAAATTCTATTTTAGGACAAAATTAGGCAAAATTAATTTAAATATTCAAATTTGTTGTTGGTGGTAAAATACATTTTTGGACCAAAATAAATAAAATTTTAATAGCGACGTCCAAAAATAAAAAAAAAAAATGTTTTTCGAGGATGTCAGCTCAAAAAAATCGTTAAAATTGACTCCAAGCGTCTAAAAATAAAAGTTTTAAGTTACTTATTTGAAAAGCCCGAGTTACGTGCTAACAGAGTCAATTAGTCAAACAGTGAGTTAAAGCGTCTAAAAATGCTAAAATTGAAAAATTATGTAAAAAATCCAGGGTAGAATTAGGTATAAAATTTTTTTAAGAATTCTACATCGTGTATATATGCTTATTTTGATGTTTTTAGAGAAATTCTATTTTAGAACGATATCAGGTAAAATTAGTTTAAACCTTCAAATTTGTTGTTGGTGGTAAAATTAATCTTTGAGCGAAATAAGTGAAATTTTACTAAAGTCGTCCCAAAATGAAAATTTAATATTTTTCGAGGAAGTCAGACAAAAATATCGTTAAAATAGGTACTAACAGAATCAAATTGCTAAAAAAATGAGTTAAAGCGTCTAAAAACGCAAATTTGTAATTTTTTTAAATACGCAGTATACATATAATTAGAACTAATATTAACTAAAATTGCCAAAAATTTATTTAAATCTTCTAATTTGTTGTTTTTGGTAAAATTAATTGTTTGACCAAAATAATGAAAATTTACTAAAGACGTTGGAAAAGAAAAATTTGTGGTTTTTTCGAAGAAGTCAGTCCAAAAAATCGGTAAAATTGACTTGGTGTGTAAAAATAAAAATTTTCAGTTATTTGAAAAGCTCGAGTTACTTGCTAATAAAGTCAAATAGCCAATCAGTGATTTAAAGCGTCTAAAAATGCAAACTAAAAAAATTTGAAAAAATCAAGGGTAGAACTATGTTTAAAATTATTTAAAAATTACCCACATTGCGTAAAAATGCATTTTTGGTGTTTTTATAGAAATTCAATTTTTGAACGCAACTAGGTAAAATTAGTTTAAATCTTCAAATTTGTTGTTTGTGGTAAAATTAATTTTAGGACGAAAATGCGTGAATGTTTACTAAAGACGTCCCAAACTGAATGTTTTTCGAGGAAGTCAGTCAAGAAATCGTTAAAATTGGGTCAAAGCGTGAAAAAATAAAATTTTAAGTTTTTTGAAACGCTAAGGATACGTACTAATAGAACCAAATTGCTAAAAAAAAATTGAATTTTTTTCCGAAGACTGAGCCTCTAAAAGACATGTTTTGGGCCCTTTAGCTCCCGCCAGTTTGGCTCTGGAAAAAAATATTTGGAAATACGCAGTATACAATTAGATCTAAAATTAATTAAAATTGATAACATTATCTAAGAATGGAAACTTTTTATGTTTTTGGAGAAATGCTACTTTAGGACTAAATCAGGCAATATTTTTTTAAATCTTTTAATTTGTTGTTTTTGATAATGTTTTTTGAGGAAGTCAGTCCAAAAAGTCGTCAAAATTGAGTTGATGTGTGTAAAAATAAAAATTTTGAGTTATTTGAAAAATTTGAGTTACCTGCTAATAGAGTCAAATAGGCAAAAAGGCTGTTAAAGCGTTAAAAAGGCAAACTAAAATGTTTTTAAAAAATGCAGGGTAGAATCTGAAATTATTTAAAAATTACCCACATCGTGTAAAAATGCACTTTTTGATGATTTTAGAGAAATACAATTTTTGAACGCAATCTGGGAAAATTGGTTTAAAACTTCAAGTTTGTTGTTTGTAGTAAAATTAATTTTTGGGCGAAAATAAGGGACAATTTACTAAACACGTTCCAAACTGAAAATTTAATGTTTTTCGAGGAAATCGGCTCAAAAAATCGTTAAAATTGAGTCAACTGTAAAAATAAAATTTGAAATTTTTTGAAAAAGTCAGGATACGTACTAAAGAACCAAATTGCTAAAAAATTAGTTAAAGCGTCTAAAAATGTAAATTTTACTTTTTTTTTAATAAGCAGTATACAATTAGATCTAAAATTAATTAAAATTGCTAACATTGTCTAAGAATGGAAATTTTTTATGTTTTTGGAGGAATTCTACTTTAGAACTAAATCAGACAAGATTTATTTAAATTTTCTAATTTGTTGTTTTTGATAAAATTTATTCTGGGGCCAAAATAAGTGAAAATTTACTAAAGGCGTCCGAAAATAAAAATGTATGGTTTTTTGAGGAAGTCAGTCCAAAAAATCGTTAAAATTGAGTTGAATTGTGTGAAAATAAAAATTTTAAGTTATTTGAAGTTCGAGTTACGCGTTAATAGAGTCAAATAGCCAAAAAGTGAGTTAAAGCGTCTAAAAATGCAAACAAAATTTTTTTTGAAAAAATGCAGGGGAGAATTAGGTCTAAAATTATTTAAATTTACCCACTTCATGTAAAAATGCAATTTTTGATGTTTTAGCGAAATTCTGTTTTTGAGCACAATCAGGTAAAATTAGTTTAAATATTGAAATTTGTTGTTTTGTGGTAAAATTAATTGTTGGACTAAAATAAGGGACTGTTTACTAAAGATGTTCCAAACTGAAAATTTAATGTTTTTCGAGGAAATCAGCTCAAAAAATCGTTAAAATTGAGTCAAAACGTGTAAAAATAAAATTTAGAGTTTTTTGAAAAACTCAGGACACATACAGAAGAACCAAAGTGCTAAAAAATGAGTTAAAGTGTCTAAAAATGCAAATTTGAAATTTTTTTAAATACGCAGTATACAATTAGATCTGAAATTAATTAAAATTGCTAACATTGACTAAGAATGAAAACTTTTTTACACAAAAAAAACTCAAAAATTATTATAATTACTGAAAATTATTTTAAATAATTTTGGTAATAGGAGGTGTCCCCTTTGGTGTCCCTGTTGCCTGCTTGTGTCATACCCCTCGGTACCGATTGATATGAATTCAACGGTTTTTTATATCCTCTTTGAAATACCGCAAGCGACAATCTCATCGGTTTATTAGTTTTACAAATCCCTTCGATAGTCGTTTGTTTTGAAAACATATGGTAAAATTTCTAAAATTGTACAATAAGTTAGTTTTTTTACGATGTGTAGGTGATTCCAAAAGATTACAAAAATCGATCATCGAAGGAGTCTATCTCTAAAATTGCTGAATCCATAGGAGTGACGTTTCCGTAAAAAAAGGACAACAAAGGAAATAAAAAACCCTTAGATTCGCAGCAATAGGTCCGGTATTTCTCAAGTTATTGAGGTTGGGGCAGCTGGAAGAAATGTTAAAAGTATTTTATGCTGTATTTCGTCTCAATTACACGATATCGATCCTCTCTGAAATGTAGCAAAACGAATTTAAGTGAAAGCCATATAATAAGTGAATTTCTTTTCATTGTGTGATTGTTTCAGATAGTGAAATGAAAGGGAAAGCATCACAAAGTATTCGGACAAAAATTAAGATTCAAACTATGAAAAATTTGTAGTAGTATTGGAAAAAAGATCATACCAGAAGAACCTCACGAAGAGATAAAAAAACAATGTTCTAATGATTAAGTTAAATTTAAAGCAAAATTAAGGCACTAGAACACAAAAAATATTTTTAAATAAAACTAGAAGAAATGTTTCTTTAATAGCAGTCAGGAAACAAGTTCTAAATATCTTAAATTTAAACCGAATAAAAATAGAAAATAAATAGAACTTTATTTATCAAATAATAGTATTTTAATTTTGGCGAATTTCGAGAGTAACTCCTGTAATTTGTCAGAAATAAATTCATGAATAAAGTTTGAAGCATAAATCCCTAAGGGCCTAAGTGAAGCTAATTAACTGATTTTCAGTCTAATTTTCACAAAATATATATTCAATATGTTACTCAGACTTAGCTATGACCCTGCATACCGGTCAGCAAGAATTTCGAATGGTTCAGCAAAATTTTCGTTAAAAAGTGCAATTTTTATGGGGTCAGCATATTAGGGATAAACATTATTTTATAACTTTTACTCAAATTCGGTTTGCTACGTTCAAGATAGCTCCAAGTTTGGCATCATTCTGTCCTACTCCTTCCTACCAGTTTGTCACCTTTTCAATCGTTGATTAGAATAAGGTGACAAACTGATTACGTAAATGACGGTAACCACAGGGATCAGGTGGGTGTCACTCGGTAAAATTAGCACGTTTCTTTGTGTCGACAGCAATGAGCGTATACACAAATTTACTCGATTTAAATTTTAATTAAACCGTTTTATAGGGGCAGATACATAATTAAACACCCAGACAACCTGCTGCTGCAGGTGGAACTAATTGATTTTTAGTTTACACGCTGTCGGAAAGCTAATTGTAATTTCAGATTCGCACAAAATAGCACAGAACCGTATCTCTCTCGCAGTGGGCCATGCCATTGTCTTATCGATTTCTTGCGTCACGACATGTAAATATGACAAAAATTGCTTGAATAAATGAAAGGGGAGAGCAGGAAACTACATACACGGGCCTCGTTTCGAATTTATCTCTATTTGTTTAAGCTCCGCTCCTTTTAATTAAAAACCTATGATATTTCAGCAATAAAACGTCATTATCTGAACGCGTTATCAGCTATTTGTACAAATAAAACGAACGTTAACGTAGGACATCTGTTCATTTTCAGCTGTTTCTGACAACGCAGGGGAAGACCGAGCAAACGTAGACGCTTCCATAAAAATGATTTTTACAACATGGGGAAAATTTACTGGTAGCTTTCCCTCCCCGGTCCCCCTTATATAATGAATATGGAAACCCTCATCGCGAAATTACAACATGTAGGTAAAGGGCTATTTATTTTCAACTTCAGCTTGAACCGAAAATGGAAAGTATTGGTTTACATGCGAACCTTTCGGCGGTTTATATCGACTAATTTGGGTTTATCTTTTGTGCTTATTAAAAGTTTTGAAAGGGGAGTTGTTGATTATTAGGGGGCACATTATAAGTTTGTTTAATGACGTGTTTGAGTGGTTTTGATGATATGGGCTGGTACTAGCCCATGCTGCTGATGCATTCCACTTATGGTATCAAACACAAAAATTTTATTTCCAAACAAAGCTTCAGGTCTTCGAATTTTTCAGTTTCTCTGCAAAACGCTCCAAACATCGCCTCTAAGGGCAACTTAATATTAAGGCTCTCACCTTCTCAGAGTCTGTTCAGTTATTTGTGGCTGAAGGTGCCTCAAATTGCCAAGAGCATTCACCATCAATACACCTCATATATCTCCAAAAATAATAAGTTGAAAAAATAACTCTATATAAAGTAAAATACCTCATGAGTAGTATAATAGCCTTTCTAGCGTTTCTAGAAGCTAGATCAGCAATGGCCACAAGCAATAAATGAAATATATATACCTAGTGTAAGAATTTATTATATTTAAGGAATTAATTAATAAAAAAACATAATATTAAAGAAAAATTAAAAAATTCGCTGGAAAAAATTAAGTTTCAGACCTTAGAAGCGGCTTGTAATTGATAAAAATGTAGCGAATAATCGTAAATTGAGGCAGAATGTAATAAAAAAATGTCTAAAATCAAGCAAATACAAAATTTAAAAATTAAAAAAAAAATAACGAACATAAAAATTTTAAATAGAAAACGACGTAAAGTAGTGAAAAAAATCTACATCGCCAAAAATTGTAGAAAAAGCCCAAAAGAGGTAGATAGTTAGAAGCTGAAACAATAGTCAAAATCACTTTTTATTCTTGTTTTAAAATTTCTATTTCAAGTCCAAATTGTATAAACAACCTGAAAAATCAAGCCTGTAAGAAAAGTTTTGGGCCATAAATGCCTGAATACAAATCAATACAAATTTTCGAATGGTTGAGAATCAAAATTGTAAATTTGGATCAAAATTACCTCTAAAAAATGAGTCTAGATTGGATATATAATTTGAGTTGATGAAAGAAAAGAATAAAAGACCAAACGTTGAAGAAAACAACGAGAAAGAAAAACTTGAAAAAAAGAAAAAAGGTGACAATGACAAGATGGAAAATGATTGCAGTAGAAAAGGAAGGCAAACATCCCCAACAACAGCACGTATATTTTCTTTTGGTTTTTTTTTTTTGGTTACTTAGGGGACGAAAAAATACTTAAATCGCCGAATTTGTTGTGGAAGAACTGTCGCAGCAAATAAAAAAAAATAATTGTAATTCAAAGAGGGGTACCTAGAAAGGAACTTGTCAAAAAACTAGTAGCAAATAAATAGAAAAAAAAGCATAGGAATGAAAAAACTCTGTGGTTGTATGAACAAAAAATGGTTACAGATAAAGAAGTTCTCAAAACATTAGAATATGCTCCTGAGAAAAAATACAAAAATGTGTTATTATTGAGAAAAGGGGGTTCCTATGATACGAATTTAAAGAAATCTGCATAAACGAATTTAAAAAAAAAAAACGTTAAGGAAGAACGAGCACAAGTTATTAAGGTAGGACGAACAGAGCCACTTAGTACAGTTGGTAGGCACAGTGGTGAAAAAAACCTGAAAAATGGGAATAACAAATAAAAAAGCTACCGTGGATATTCAACAAATAATAGGTTTTGAACACCAGGTAACTAAGAAGATTGTGAAGAGGTGTGAAGAGGAGAGTAATATTAAAAAAAACAAGGGTGACAAAGACAAAACCAGATTTGTAACTCTAGTCACTATCACTCTAAAAGAAGAAGAAAAAACAGAAATTGTTCCTTTTGAAGAAAACCGCGGGTCGAAAAAGAGTCGAAGCTTAAATGCATCACAAACGAGCTCTGTTGATGAAGATGGATAAAAACGCCAAAATAATAGAATAAGTCTTAGATTACAACAATTAAGAAAATAAAAAGCATAAAACTTTTAACTAGAAAACGACGGAAAGTAGCGAAAAAAAATCTGCAATTGCCAGAAATTGTAGAAAAAGTCTAAAACTGGTAGATAGTTACTAGCTCAAGCAATAGTCAAAATCATTTTTTATTCGTGTTTTAAAAGTTCTATTTCAAGCCCAAATTGTATAAAAACACCTGAAAAATCAAGACTGTAAAAAAAATTTGCGCCATAAATGTCTCAATACGTATTTTCGAATCTTTAAGAATCAAAAATGCAATTTTGGATCAAAATTACCTCTAAATAATGAAACTCCAATTAAATATCCATTCTAAGTTGGATATTTAATTGGAATTGATGAAAATCACTTAAATCGCCGAAATTTCTTGTGGAAGAACTGTCCCAGCAAATAGAAAAAACTATGATTGTAATAGAAAGATGAGTACCTAGAAAAGAACTTGTCAAAAAACTAGTAACAAATTAATAGGGAAAAAAGGGATAAGAAGGAAAAAAACTGAATGGTTACATGAACAAAAAAATAGTTACAGATGAATTTCTCGAAACATTAGAATATGCTCCTGAGAAAAAATACAAAAATATGTTATTATTGAGAAAAGAGGGTTGCTCTGATACGAATTTAAAGAAATCTCCATAAACGAGTTTAAAAAAAAATACGTCAAGGAAGAACGAGCACAAGTTATTAAAGTAGGAGGAAAAGAGCCACTCAGTACAGTTGGTGGGTACATTGGTGAAAAAAAACCTGAAAAATGGGAATAACAAATTAAAAAGCTACCGAGGATGTTCAACAAATAATAGGTTTTGAACACCAAGGTACCTAAGAAGCAGATTGTGAAAAGGAGAGTAATATTAAAAAAAAACAAGGGTGACAAAGACAAAACCAGATTTGTAAATCTAGACACTATCATTGTGGAAGATAGTCCAATTTAGTATTGAAGTATAATATTAAAGAGCTACCACAACGACTACAGGAGGCCCCCGTTTTAGAGGAAGATATTGAAAAAAAAACGTGAGCCCTCAAGAAAAAGAAGAATAAGAAAGAAGAAAAAACTGAAATTGTTCCTTTTGAAGAAAACGACGAGTCGGAAAAGGGTCGAAGCTTAAATGCACCACAAACGAGCTCTGTTGATGAAGAAAATGATGAAGATGGATAAAAACGCCAAAAGAATAGAACAAGTCTTAGATTACAACAATTAAAAAAAAACAAACATAAAAATTTTAAATAAAAAACGACGGAAAGTAGCGAAAAAAAATCTGCAATTGCCAGAAAATTGTAGAAAAAGTCCAAAAGAGGTAGATAGTGAGAAGCTCAAACAATAGTCAAAATCACTTATTATTTGTCTTTTAAAATTTTTATTTCAACCCCAAATTGTATAAAAAAACCTGAAAAATCAATACTGTAAGAAAAGTTTTGGGCCATAAATGCCTGACTACAAATCAATACAGATTTTCGAATGTTTGATAACCAAATTGTAAATTTGGATCAAAATTGCCTCTAAAGAATGAGTCTAGATTGGATATTTAATTTGAGTTGATAAAAGAAAAAAATAAAAGACCAAAAGTTGAAGGAAACAACGAGAAAGGAAAATTGAAAAAAAGAAAAAAGGCGACAATGCAGAGAAGATGGAAAATGATTGCAGTAGAGAAGGAAGACAAATATCCCCAACAACAGCACGTATATTTTCTTTTGTTTTTGGTTACGAAAAAATACTTAAATCGCCGAATTTTTTTGTGGAAGAACTGTCGCAGTAAATAGATAAAAAAAATTGTTCTGGAAAGAGGTGTACCTAGAAAGGAACTTGTCAAAAAACTAGTTGCAAATAAATAGAAAAAGAGGGATAGGAAGGAAAAAACTGAGTGGTTACATGAACAAAAAATGGTTACAGATGAAGTTCTCAAAACATTAGAATATGCTCCTCAGAAAAAATACAAAAATGTGTTATTATTGAGAAAAGAGGGTTCCTATGATACGAATTTATAGAAATCTCCATAAACGAATAAAAAAAAATACGTCAAGGAAGAACGAGCACAAGTTATTAAGGTAGGATGAAAAGATCCACTCAGTTCAGTTGGCCGGTACATTGGTGAAGAAAAACATGAAGAATGGGAATAACAGATTCAAGAACTACTCGAAGATGTTCAACAAATAATAGGTTTTGAAGACCAGGTACCTAAGAAGCAGATTGTGAAGAGGAGAGTAATATTAAAAAGAATGAGGGTGACAAAGACAAAACCAGATTTGTGTTTCTAGACACTATCACTCTAGAAGAGAGTCCAATTTAGTATTGAAGTATAATATTAAAGAGCTACCAGAAGGACTACAGGATGCCCCAGTTTTAGAGGAAGATATTAAAAAAAAAAAAAAACGTGAGACCTCAAGAAAAAGAAGAAGAAAAAACTGAAACTGTTCCTTTTGAAGAAAACGGCGAGTCGAAAAAGAGTCGAAGCTTAAATGCACCACAAATGAGCTTGTTGATGAAGATGGATAAAAACGCCAAAAGAATAGAACAAGTCTTAGATTGTAACAATTAAGAAAATAACAAGCATAAAAATTTTAAACAGAAAACGACGGAAAGTAGTGAAAAAAAAATCTACTATTGCCAGAAATTGTAGAATAATTCCAAAAGTGGTAGATAATTAGAAGTTCAAAGAATAGTCAAAATCACTTTCTATTCGTGTTTTAAAAGTTCTATTTCAAGCCCAAATCGTATAAAAATACCTGAAAAATCAAGACTGTAAAAAAAGTTTTGTGTCATAAATGCCTCAATACATATTTTGGAATCTTTGTGATTAAAAATTTTAATTTTGGATCAAAATTACCTCTAAAGAATGAAACTTAAATATTCAACTTAGAATGGATAGATCCATTCTAAGTTGGATATTTAAATGGTATTGATGAAGAACACTTAAATAGCCGAAATTTCTTGTGGAAGAATTGCAACAGCAAACAGAAAAGACTATAATGGGAATGGAAAGATGAGTACCTAAAAAGGAAGTTTTCAAAAAACAAGTAAAAAATAAATAGATAAAAGGGATAAGAAGGAAAAACTGAATGGTTACATGGACAAAATATGGTTACAGATGAAGAAGTTCTCAAAACATTAGAATATGCTCCTCAGAAAAAAATGCCAAAAAGTGTTATTATTGAGAAAAGAGGTTTCCTTTGAGCATAAACGAATTTAAAGAAAAATTACGTCAAGGAAGAACGAGCACAAGTTGATAAGGTAGGAGGAAAAGAGCCACTAACTACAGTTGGCGGGTACATTAATGAAGAAAAACCTGAAGAATGGGAATAACAAATTCAAGAACTACCCGATGATGTTCAACAAATAATAGGTTGTGAACACCAGGTACCTAAGAAGCAGTTTGTGAAGAGGAGGGTAAAGACAAAACCAGATAGAAGAGAGTCCACTATAGAAGAGAATCCAATTTAGTATTGAAGAATAATATTAAAGAGCTACCAGAAGAACTGCAGGAGACTATAGTTTTAGAGAAAGGTATTCAAAAAAAGCCTTCAAGAAAAAGAAGAAAGGAGAAAAAACTGAAATTGTTACTTTTGAAGAAAACGGCGAATCGAAAAAGAGTCTTAAAGTTTAAATGCAGCACAAACGAGCTCTAGAATAAAAACGTCAAAAAAATAGAAAAAGTCTTAGATTACAGTACTAAAAACATGAATCAGGAGTAACAAAAGGGCATCTTGGACTTCCATTATCTTTATTGAGTCTTTTACACGACGTTTCGAGCAGTGGAATTTCTGCTCGTATAAGTGAAACTGAGTATTAAGCTCGACGCTACTTGCTTATGTACCAACACAGCCAATCACGCCCACCATTCCTATTGGCCGGATCGTCGCCACCGTCGGGCGTCTAGCGACGAGCACTTGTCCGCCGTATCAGCGGATGCCATACCGAAGAGGCTTCTCAACTTGGTTTACTAAAGACGCCCTCATTGCTTCCAATGAAAACTGCTTCCTTAAACTTTCATTCCTTCCAGTGCCTGAACCTGTGCCCTAACCTGAACTAACCTGAATAATAATGACTCTTAAACAAACAGCAGAAGTCAAAATTATTCAATATGAGAGAAACTCAAATATCTCTTAAACGACTGGCATCGTAAATATCATTTAGGTTACAAAACAGAATAAAAGAGAAAATAAGGAAAAATACGAAAATAAAACAGAAGTTCTAAAACAGATTTTCAAAACAAAAAACTTCAAAAGCTAATGATACGTATTTGTCATAAAACAAAGAAACCCGCACGAAATATAAAAAAAATAAAAATAATGATTAATGATAAAAATTAGAACAAAAAAATAGCTAAATATTAAATTAAGATAGACAGGTGGAAAATAAAAAAAAAACCTGATGTGTAAAAAAAGTAACAAAGCAAAAGTTGCTTTAGAATAATTAGACTGAAATTTGAATTTGAAAAATAATTGTTTCTGGAACCAACACCTAGAAAAAACAGCTGTGGAAAATTCTTAGAAATATGGAAGAAAGGAACTTATTTTTTGTTAATGTAAAATTCGTAAGGCACAAAAATGCTAAAAAAACTCGAAGGAAAATTCCTAAAAGGCTTTTATGGAAACTTTTTGAAACTGACTTTTGAGTGAATTTTAGAGATATATAACTTAAAAATTAATTCAGAATAGTCACTTTATGATACCATGTTTTACAAAAGGATAACCAAATGTTTCAGATTTTTACGAAAAAGACAAAGGACATTTAAGGCTGGAAATCTGGAAGAACTTAGTGGAGCTTTTCCTTACATAAGTACGAATCGTTGTGGCTTCTATATTATAAGAGCGCCTTTGAAGTTATCTTTAGCCTGGGTGCCGTTAATCGCCCTCAAAACCTCCAAGAAACTTTCCCTTAATTTCTTCGTTACCCCTATCGAAGCCGACACCCCGAAAACGTCCGGAAAATCATTCATACCGTATTGAATTAAATCCGTTATTATCCGACTTAAAGTTACCTCCCTCGGGGCTCTGTCCTGAGGAGAGAAACAATTTATAAGAAATGGGAAAACAATTGAATGAAGATAGAGCCGGTTCCCTGAGGATCGCGTGACGTTGTTTCCGAAAATTATTTCAGTTTATAAAATAGCTCACTGTCTAGGCAAAAGGGCCGTATACAAGTGCTCCAGGAGTTTAGAGTAAACACAATTTAGGTTTTTAAGTTTTCCTAAAGTTTTGTTCGGGCGGGCGGAGAAGTTGCAGTTTGTTGCTTTTGTTTTTGTCCGCGGCAAACTAAACGTTCAGAAAAGTTACGTTAAAGTTAAACCTGGCAAAGTTATGGCTTAAATGTTTTGATGTACTGGAAGTCGGTCCCCTATAGGGAAAAGAACTCTTTGCTCTATGAGGATAGTGGCTTTTGTTCAGGTAAATAGCAGAGGTAATCTGAGGGTAAAAGAGTAATTTGGAACTAAAATTAATCAGTTTCTTTTTTTTACTATTTTAAAATTTTTTATTTGAAGCTTTTAATTTCTTGACATCTAAAAGCGTTTACACCTTAGATATGAGATGATAATATAATTCGCAGCTGACCGTGTATTCTCAAGCAATAGTTTTCTAACCTACTTCGTAAGTAGTAAAAAAAATTGTGTTTTGTCAAAAATTACCGGTTTCGGATTTCTGTCCATCATCAGCGCACAAAATCTCTCTGATAGACCCTCAGGGGCAGAAAAACTAAAACATCTAAAACAGTTACGAAAAACAAAATATTGAGAAGGCACAACAGTTGATAATAAAATATTTTTGAGATATTATGGTATAGGGTTTCATTCTGGAAACTAAATACAGGGTGACCCAAAATATTGAAGATACTGGGGAACAAAATAGGTCGACTGACCCACTTATTCCTTAATCCAAAAGTTAATAGTTTTAGAAATACAGGGTGTGACAAATAGAGTTTTAATTTCACTTTATTGGTTATTATTAACTTTACACACTTTTAGAAGGTGTTTTTTGTTGCTACAGAATAGAAATTTAATATAACATTAATAAATTATCTGTACAGGTTGAATAATAAAGTTACAACTCTGCTGAAATAGTGATGTACTCAGCGTCTTTTAGGTAAAAATTGATTAAATATTTAATTTTCTCAATAGGGATTTATCAAGTCAAGAAGCTTGACAATTTTAAGAAATACTTGACTTAAAAAAATAAATATTTGACAACTCGGTATTTGACTTGATTTGATTTTTTCACAGTTGAACTTGACTTGAGGTCAAATATTTTCAAATTACTTGCTACTTGATCTAGAATGGTGACTTAACAAGATGTATTCGAACGTGGTTACGTACATTCGTATCAGTTGATTTGATAATATTCAGTGATGCTCAGAAGAGTACAGAATTCATTCATTTAATCTCATGGTCCTATCAACGTTGCAACGCTCTTTCAACTGTGCCACTTGTATCTAAAGGGATTTTGAAAGCCAACAAAATTTGTATTAAAAAAATGCAAAGGTTTGCTTTTCTGTATGGGAACGGCCGGTCAAAATACCTTCTAAAGTGTTTTCCAGGCCTTGAAGTCGTGGTCTAATGGAATTTCTTCCTGACACTTCGCCTACAGCTGCGGCAGACATTATCAAAGGCGATAAGGCAATGCTATCCCGTGCTTCTCGACGTCGGCTCAGTCAACGGAAGATCACTTGCCTCATCGCTTTTGATAATGTCTGCCGCCGCTGTAGAGGAAATGCGAGGAAGAAATTCCATTGGATGACGGCTTCAAAGCCCGGAAAACACTTTAAATTGTAATTTTAAGATTATCACCGTATGTTAGGTCTTAAAGTGGTTTTAACACGTCAAGTAAATTAATATTGTCACGAATGAAAATACTGTAAAATGAGAATTTACTTTATATTTCCCTGAAGGTGAAAATGATGCACTCATCGACAATATGTATCACATTACTTGTAATTTTAAAATGTCTTTAATATATGACTTTTACACTTTAAAATCGTTTACTCTATTACATCAGTTTTAAATAAGTCGAAAAACCAATTTTTTAAGACGCTTTGGCCTAAAAAGAACTTTAGTTTTAAAGCGGCTTTGCTACGATCTTGGAACAAACCATTATAAAGTAATCTTATCTTGGAATGCTTGCAAGCTTTTTATTTTTGTGGTTTATTTTTTATTGTTGAGGCTGTTTTGTTGTTTTTTTTAAATTTGTTTGTATTTTATTTATACTTTAATATTTTAGCTCTAAATCCAATTCTATGAATTTTTTAGAAAGTTTAAATTTGCATTTTTAGATGCTTTAAGTCATTTTGTAATTTGGTCTGTCCCTAATCATGATCTAACATTTTCCAACCACCAAACTTGTATCTATATATATCTAAAAATTGATGCTTCCAGTAATTTTTAATGACTTTTGGACCTAACTCTAACATGAAGTTCTCAAAGAAACACCAGAATTTCATTTTTGAGGTATTTTTAGTTAAACTATACATATTCTAAACAAAAAGTTTTTTTCCAAAATGAACAAATTAGAAAATTTTAATTTATCCAAAAAGTTCAAAATTTGCTTTTTGAGACCATGTATCGAGACAAAGTTTTAGCTCTAATTCTAATCTCAATGTCTTCAACGGCTACACTTTTGCACTTTCCGTCCTGCGAGAAATTTTTAAACGATTTTGACCAATTACTTAACCTGAATTTCTCTACACGCTCCAAATGTGTATCTTTACAGGATTGGAGTAATTTTGCAGCAACTTTGGCCCTAACCCTAATCTGACTTTCTCGAAAAACTCCATCTTTGTATTTTGCAAGGATTATAACTAAAATTTACACGTATTTTGGTCCAAAAATGTGATTTTGAAATTTATTTGAATTAGTTTTGCTTGTGTTCATCCTAAAATCGAATTTCTCCAAAAACATCGAAATTTTTATTTTTAGGCGAGGGCGGGTTCTTAATTCTAAGCTCCAAAGAGTTCAGATTAGCAGTTTTAACTGTTTGAGACATTTTTAACCAATTTTGGCTTTAATCTTAATCTGATTTTTCTTTGACGCTTTAAGTAATTTTTAGCTTGTTTTCGCCTTTACTTTGATCCCCATTTTTCAAAAAATTTAAAGTTTGCATTTCTAGACACTGTAAGAATTTTTTTAACTGTTTTTGGCTCTTATCGTAACCTAAATTTTTGGAAAGTTAATAATGCGCCTTTTTAAACGCGTTGAATAATTTTTGACCTATCTTGGCAATAGTCACAAAATGAATGTATCCACATTTTTATTTTTTTGTTTGGACTCGTTTTTGATCGATTTTGGGTTTAATACAAGACTGACTTTCTCAAAAAATACCAAATTCGCATTTAGATGCGTATTGAGTCTAATTTTATTTGATTTAGTCTAAAAGTGTAAATTTACTAACACTAAATCAGAAGTTTTCGATTAGCTTTGTCTTATTTTGTTCTAAAATTCAGTTTCTCCAAAAACACCAAATTTAGCGTTTTTATCGGATGTGGTTTTTATAGAGGATGCAAAGGCAGTCATTTTTAATAAATTTTAGTACGAATTATAACCTGCAGTTTTCAAAATTTTCAAATTTGCATTTTTAGATGCTTTAGGTAATTTTTTATCATTGTTTATGTATCATATCGTAAGTCAAAAAACCAATTTTTTAAGTCGTTTTGGCCTAAAAAGAACTTTAGTTTTAAAGCGGCTTTGCTACGATCTTGGAACAAACCATTATAAAATAATGTTATTTTGGAATGTTCTCAAGCTTTTTAGTTTTGTGGCTTATTTTTTATTGTTGAGGCTGCTTTGTAGTTTTTTTTTCTTTAAATTTGTTTGTATTTTATTTATACTTTAATTTTTTAGCCCTAATTCCAATTCTATAAATTTTTCAGGCATTTCAAATTTGCATTTTTTGATGCTTTAAGTCATGTTTTAATTTGGTCTGTCCCTAATCATGATCTAAAATTTTCCAACCACTTCAAATTTGTATCTATATACAATATCTTTGCTATAATAGATGCTTCGAGTAATTTTTAATGACTTTTGGACCTAACCCTAACATGAAGTTCTCAAAAGAAACACCAGAATTTCATTTTTGAGGTGTTTTTAGTTAAACTATACATATTCTAAAAAAAAAAAGATTTTTTCCAAAAACAACAAATTAGAAAATTTCTATTTCTCCAAAAAGTTCAAAATTTGCTTTTGTAGACCATGTATCGAGACAATGTTTTAGCTCTAATTCTAACCTCAATGTCTTCAACGGCTACACTTTTGAACTTTCCGTCCTGCGAGAAATTTACGATAAACGATTTTGACCATATACTTAACCTGAATTTCTCTAAACGGTCTAAATTTGTATTTTTACAGGACTGGAGTAATTTTGCAGCAACTTTGGCCCTAATCGTAATCTGACTTTCTCGAAAAACTCCAGCTTTGCATTTTGCAGGAATATTGACTAAAATTTAACGTCTTTTGGTCCAAAAATGTGATTTTGCCCTTTATTTGAATTAGTTTTGCTTGTATTCATCCTAAAATCGAATTTCTCCAAAAACATCGAAATTTTAATTTTTAGGCGAGGGTGGGTTCTTAATCTAAGCTTCAAAGAGTTCAAATTAGCAGTTTTAACAATTTGAGACATTTTTAACCGATTTTGGCTTTGATCTTAATCTGATTTTTCTTAGACGCTTTATGTCATTTTTATCTTATTTTCGTCCTTACTTTGATCCCCATTCTTCAAAAAATTTAAAGTTTGCGTTTCTAGACGCTGTAAGAATTTTTTTACTGATTTTTGGCTCTTATAGTAACCTAAATTTTTGGAAAGACATTAATGTGCCTTTTTAAACGCGTTGTATAGTTTTTGACCTATTTTGGCAATAGTCACAAAATGAATGTCTCCACTTTTTGATTTTTTTGTTTGAAGTCGTTTTTGATCAATTTTGGGTTTAATACTAGACTGACTTTCTCAAAAAATACCAAATTTGCATTTTGAGGCGTATTGAGTCTAATTTTATTTGATTTAGTCTAAAGTGTAAATTTAACAAAAACAATAAATCAGAAGTTTTCGATTAGTTTTGCCTTTTTTCGTTCTAAAATTAAGTTTCTCCAAAAAACAGCAAATTTAGCGTTTTTATTGGATGTGGGTTTTATGGAGGATGCAAAGGCAGTATTTTTTAATAAATTTTAGTACGAATTATAACCTGCAGTTTACAAAATTTTCAAATTTGCATTTTTAGATGCATTTTAGAAAGTAATGTTATCTTGGAATGCTCGCAAGCTTTTTATTTTTGTGATTTATTTTTTATTGTTGAGGCTGTTTTGTAGTTTTTTTTTCTTTACATTTGTTTGTATTTTATTTATACTTTAATTTTTTAGCCCTAATTCCAATTCTATAAATTTTTCAGAAATTTTAAATTTGCATTTTTGGATGCTTTAAAGTCATTTTTTAACTTGCACTGTCCCTAATCATGATCTAAAAATTTGTATTTCGGGACGCTTCGAGACATTTTTAATGATTTTTGGACCTAACCCTGACATGACGTTCTCAAAAAAGCACCACTATTTCATTTCTGAGGTATTTTTAGTGAAACTATACATATTCTAATCAAAAAATATTTTTACCAAAAACAACAAATTAGAAAATTTGGATTCCTCCAAAAAAGATCAAAATTTGCTCAAAGTTTGAGCTCTAATTTTAACCTCAATGTCATCAACGGCTACATTTTTGCATTTTCCGCCCTGCGAGAAATTTTTAAACGATTTCAACCTGATTTTAGACGATTTTTACTTGATACTTAACCTGAATTTCTCTAACCGCTTCAATATTGAATTTTTACAAGATTGGAGTAGTTTTCTCGAAAAACTCCAACTTTGCATTTTGCAGGGATTTTGATTATAATTTCACGTATTTTGGTCCAAAAATGATTTTGCCATTTATATGAACTAGTTTTGTTTGTAATTATCCTAGAATTTCTCTAAAAACATCAAAGTTTAATTTTTAGGCGAGGGTGGGTCACTTTAAATCTTCTTAATTCTAAGCTCCAAAGAGTTCACATTGGCAGTTTTAACTGTTTGAGACATTTTTAACCGATTTTGACTTTAATCCTAATCTGACTTTTTTTGAAAGTTTTTAATTTGAATTCTTAGATGCTTTAAGTCATTTTTAGTTTATTTTTATCTTAGCCTTGATCACCATTTTTTCCCAAAATTTAAAGCTGGACGTTTTAAGATTTTTTTTACTGGTTGTTGGCTCTTATCGTAACCTGAATTGTTTGAATATACAATAATTGGCATTTTTAAACACTTAGAAATATTTTTAACCTATTTTGGCAATAGTCATAAAATGAATGTCTCCACATTTTTATTTTTGAAGTTTGGAGTCGTTTTTGATCGATTTTGGGCTTAATGCTTGACTGACTTTCTCAAAAAGACCAAATTTGCATTTTGAGGCGTATTGAGTCTAATTTTATTTGATTTAGTCCAAAAGTATAAATTTACCAGAAACAATAAATCAGAAGTTTTGGATCAGTCTTGTCTTATTTTGTCCTAAAATTGAGATTCTCCAAAAACATAAAAATTAGCGTTTTTAGTAAATATAGTTTTAATGGAATATGCAAACGAGGTCGTTTTTAAAAATTTTTAATTTTAGTACGAATTATAACTTGCAGTTTTCAAAATTTTCAAATTTCAATTTAGACGCTTTAGGTAATTTATTTATCATTGCTTATTTATCTTTTTTTTTCAAAAAAACAGCGCAAATTTGCATTTTTACAGTCTTTGATTAATTTTTTTGAACATTGGCTTTAGTCCTGATGTAGAAGTACGGAAAACCGAAAAAAAAAAGGAAAAACACACGGTTTTTTTCTCAAGCTTTAGAAAAATAGAAACAATCCGAAAAAAAAAGTGCAAATTGAAAATTAAAAAAAAAAATAATTTTTTTTTTGCTTTGTAAAATGAACTTTGAAACGAACAGTGCGGTGGGCGTCGTCCTCATTGAACACGTGATGCAGAGCCATATTTGTCTTTGCAGAGAGGACAGTTTAGCTTTGACGGGGCTCTGTCTGCTCTTTCGATACCAAACTATGGCCCCATACGTGATTATCGGTCTTATTACCGTCACGTATAGCCACATAGTTTGTTGGGGTCCGATTCTCCATGATTTGGCTAGAAAAGGCTAAAAAAATTTCGTTCCCATAAGCTTGACTTGAAAATCAAGTCAAGCCTTAATTTTTATTCTCACTTTAAACAACCCGTGTGTGACCCCAAATTTCCAGACAATATTTAATGTAGTTCTCACGCAATTAAAAAAAAACTGTGCTTTTGTCTACTTGAAACGCACTGCTTTCCATTGAGTTAGAAGCTCATAAATATCTGAACTAAAAAAGACTCGGCTGATAGCCATGATTACCGTCAAACTCCAATACCGAGTTAATCCATTATGGTTAATTAATTTGTTAAAGTTTTCAGCCTTGAAAAGACAGCAGCGTCACCTCAAGAGACCATTAAAGTGATTAAATTCTCTTGTCCATTATCGATTCGGCACCGACTTTATAGTGTCGATGGGAGTCGCTAAACGCGTGAATAAAATTGCATTATTACCACCTAACTCAGAAAAAGTTAGCGAGACACGTCTGTCTGCGGAGTCCTGCAAAAAAACGGGGCCTCCAAAGCGGACCAATTATCCTGTCGGTGTATAAATACTCACGTCCACCCGGGATTATAAATGAATTACGATTCTCCCGGTGGACACATGTATAGAGAGCGAGAAAGAGAGTTGCATGAAATTCGGGCTTTTGAAAGTATTTTTTTAATAGACGTAAAAATCACAATCTGGGCAGTGGTACATTCGTTTTTGGTTAAAAGCCAGCCGTTTCTTTCTAGTTTTTAAAACACCCAGGTTTGATTCTAATCATTTTATACTGGTTGAATTGGTAAAGGCAAAATCACAAATTATACATTTACGATAGAGGAGTTCAAAAGTACCGATTCTTCTACTTTTTACAGAAATAGTGCACTTTTAACCAAAACCAATTTATAATACCATTTTTAACCAATTAATTGATTTCTATACTTAGAATTGATAATTTAAATTCTTTTAGTAAATTTTATAAAATTGTCTATATCTTATTGTTCTTTCATTCTTCATAATTTACTATTCTTATCCTTTATCATGTTTCGTTGATCTTTTTTTCTTTCTGTTTATTTTGTCGATCTAAATGAGACGTTTTGTTGTGAATTAATTTTTTTTAGTTCTCCAACGCCACAAAAATTGATGTTTATTGAGAGAAGTTTGATTCAAAAAAGGACATCTTTCTAACAATTTTTAGATTATGACGATTTTGTATTGTAATAGAAATACTTTAAATTTGCCTCAACTGTTGACTCTTAAACATTTTTTTTTGCCATTTTCTGACAATTTGAAATTTTTTTTGTTTTCGATTCTTTAAGTCATTTTCCAAAGAATTCATGCCAGATTTTGCTGTGTTCCTACTTTGCTGCTCAATCCGTTTTGGATGGAGAGGGTTTTGTAAAGTGTGAGGTAATCGAAGAGCGAAACTTGTAGCCAATAGCAATCAGGTTTTTCTAGTTAGATGTACTAGTGGGATTGCGTTTTTCATTTGTATGGCGTTCATTTTTGTTGCTTTTTTAAGCTTAAGAAAAAAGACAATAAATGTCAAGAAATCGGCAGACTGTATGTGGAGATTTCTTTAGTCCTGTTCATCTCATACATTTTTATGTGTATATTTAAGTATGCACATCTCCTCTTCTAACACTGAATTCTGAATAGCCCCATCAACACCCGTCCATTAGGATAGCTCATATTTTGTAAACACATATAGGTAATTACTGTCCACTTAATAGCTCGTATTGGGTTTAATCAAGGAGCATAATAGACATTGGATGCCCTTCTATACCGTCTGGCATAGTTTATAATGTCTAATTCCAAATAATGTGTTTCTAGTTGCATCTGCTGCACAGTGAATTGGTAAAATAAAAATTTAAATCAAATTTGTTTGTAATATTTTTTCCTCCATCAGGCCGTAGCAACAAAACAAATATCCAACGGTAATAAAGTCAAATCCCAGTGATGACCAAATGAAACTTTTCCCCGAAATATGTTAATACTAAAGCCAATTTCCAGCAATATTTAACGAGATACCTGCAGCAAAATAGATATATTTACATTTTAAGTGTTTTCGCTCCCAAGGGCATATTGATGGCACTCTTTCCATGATAGTGCCATTACGAATAAGCCCCTGTTTCGGGTTTAGCTGCCGCGCTCAATGAACATTGTTCACCGGCAATAATAACCTGCAATTTGGATGCAGTTTATTAATGATTCCGGGCGACTTCACTTGAAATCAAATCGTGCATTACTAGTGTCATTTTGTATTCGTATCGCACTATCATTTAATAAAGTGCTTTATGAGAGAGTGGGTCGGCAAATACTCGGTCAATAGACCTGTCATTGGTCAGAGTTGAAATTATATTATTCCACGTAAAACACTAAATGATGGCAAGTTTTCTGTTTAAAAGTGAAGGAAGTTTAAGGATAGAGGTCTCATTGTAATATTTATTAAGGTACCAGGCATTTAAGATTTATTAAAATCACTTTAAGTATACGAGTACTTACGACATCTTTTGTAACTAAAAGTTCACTACTTGCAATGAATCTCGAAAACTATTTGCTGAATACTTGAAATATTGCTGTATTCCTCGAGTTAAGTCGCTTCAAAACATTTTAAAAGTATAAAAGTCTCTTTAAGTGTTTATGATTGTTGTGTAAGTAAATAAGCATTACAAACGGCGCGGCGGTCTCAAATTTGATAAAAATAAAGAATTTGGAGAAGTTACATGATATAATAATATAATATAGCTTCGACTTAAAAAGAGCAAATTTTATTTCCTAACTCACTCTGTATATACTAATCCTATTGGAACAATAAACTGATAAAAACCATTTTTTTTATGAAAGGTATAACAAGTAAAATTTCAGACACTCTGTACTTAACCGTATCATTGTCACTTTGTTGGGTGACATTGGTCGCTAGATTGAATGTTGCAGACTCATTGGAAAAAAATTTCATGGTCCATGGTAAATACTTCAAAGAAAAACTCGAAATTATATAAAATAAATGAAAAAGAGACACTATCAAATTTCGTTGTATCTTATTTAACTGGTAGCTCTGAAAATATTTTTAATTTATTTATCGAGACAGGTTTCAGAGTAACTCCTATACGTTTTTTGAATGTTTAGACCATCAACTTCCACTGTTCTTAAAGCTCAAAACTATACAGATTTTCCTTTGTCCACAGTTTCTAATTTTCTCTTCTCCTGCGAATCAAAACTTTTATTTATTTCCTGATACACGAGACATTGAGCAGGTTTTAATGTAACTCATTACGCTTTTTTGAATGTCCTGACCTTCAATTTTCACTGCCCTGAAAGTTCAAAATCATATAGATTCAAATTTCCTCTTCTCCTTGCAAATCAAAATATTATTTTATTTATCGTGACAGGAGACTTTGAAGAGGGTTGAAAGTAACTTATTACATGTTTTTTTTTAATGTTTAGACCTTTAATTTCCACTGTTCTGAAAGTCCATAACAATACAGATTTTATTTTATTCACAGCTTGAAATTTCCGTTTCTTATGTAAATCAAAAATTTAATTTATTTCCCGAGACAGGAGACTTTGAGCTGGTTTCAAAATTTCTCATTGCACGTTATTTGAATGTTTAGATCTTCATTTTCTACTGTTCTTAAAGTTCAAAACTATACAGATTTTCCTTTATCCACAGATTCCAATTTCCTGTTCTCCTGCAAATCAAAACTTTAATTTATTTCCTGATACAGAAAACATTGAGTAGGTTTCAAAGTAATTCATTAAAAGTTTTTCTAATATTCAGGCCTTCAATTTTCACTGCTCTGAAAGTTCAAAATCATGTAGATTTTCTTTTATCCACAGATTCAAATTTCCTCTTCTCCTGCAAATAAATTTTTTTAATTATTTATCGGGACAGGAGAATTTGAGTAGGGTTGAACATAACTCATTACACGTTTCTTGAATGCTTGGACCTTCAATTTCCACTGTTCTTAAAGTTCATAACTATATAGATTTTCGTTGATGCACAGCTTGAAATCTACTCTTCTAATGGAAATCAAAAGTTTAATTTATTTCGTGGGACAGGAGACTTTAGGCAGGTTTCAAAGTATCTCATTGCACGTTTTTTGAATGTTTAGACTTTCAAATTCCACTGCTCTAAAAGTTCAAAATCTTATAGATTTCCTTTTATCCACAGATTCAAATTTCCTCTTCTCCTGCAAACCAAAACTTTAAATTATGTCCTGATACAGGAGACACTGATTAGGTTTCAAAGTAGCTCCTATACGTTTTTTGAATGTTGTGACCGTCAACTTCCACTGTTCGTAAAGTTCAAAACTATAAACATTTTCCTTTATCCACAGTCTCAAATTTCTTCTTCTCCTGCAAATCAAAATTTTAATCTATTTCCTGATACAGGAGACACTGAGCAGGTTTCAAAGTAACTCACTGCGCATTTTTTGAATGTTTAGACCTTCAATTTCCACTGCTCTGAAAGCTGAAAATCATATAGATTCAAATTTCCTCTTCTCCTTGCAAATCAAAACATTATTTTATTTATCGTGACAGGAGACTTTGAGGAGGGTTGAAAGTAACTTATTACATGTTTTTTGAATGTTTAGACCTTCAATTTTCACTGTTCTGAAAGTTCATAACAATACAGATTTTATTTTATTCACAGCTTGAAATTTCCGTTTCTTATGTAAATCAAAAATTTAATTTATTTCCCGAGACAGGAGACTTTAAGCAGGTTTCAAAATTTCTCATTGCACGTTATTTGAATATTTATATCTTCATTTTCCCCTGTTCTTAAAGTTCAAAACTATACAGATTTTCCGTTATCCACAGCTTCCAATTTCCTGTTCTCCTGCAAATCAAAACTTTAATTTATTTCCTGATACAGGAAACATTGAGTAGGTTTCAAAGTATTCATTAAACGTTTTTTTAAGGTTCAGGCCTTCAATTTTCACTGCTCTGAAAGTTCAAAATCATGTAGATTTTCTTTTATCCACAGACTCAAATTTCCTCTTCTTCCGCAAATAAAATTTTTTAATTATTTATCGGGACAGGAGAATTTGAGTAGGGTTGAAAATAACTCATTACAGGTTTCTTGAATGCTTGGACCTTCAATTTTCACTGTTCTTAAAGTTCATAACTATATAGATTTTCTTTTATCCACAGCTTGAACTCTCCTCTTCTAATGGAAATAAAAAGTTTAATTTATTTCGTGAGACAGGAGACTTTGGGCAGGTTTCAAAGTATCTCATTGCACGTTTTTTGAATGTTTAGACCTTTAATTTCCACTGCTCTGAAAGTTCAAAATCTTATAGATTTCCTTTTATCCACAGATTCAAATTTACTCTTCTCCTGCAAACCAAAACTTTAAATTATGTCCTGATACAGGAAACACTGATTAGGTTTCAAAGTAGCTCCTATACGTTTTTTGAATGTTTTGACCGTCAACTTCCACTGTTCTTAAAGTTCATAACTATATAGATTTTCTTTTATCCACAGCTTGAACTCTCCTCTTCTAATGGAAATAAAAAGTTTAATTTATTTCGTGAGACAGGAGACTTTGGGCAGGTTTCAAAGTATCTCATTGCACGTTTTTTGAATGTTTAGACCTTCAATTTCCACTGCTCTGAAAGTTCAAAATCTTATAGATTTCCTTTTATCCACAGATTCAAATTTCCTCTTCTCCTGCAAACCAAAACTTTAAATTATGTCCTGATACAGGAGACACTGATTAGGTTTCAAAGTAGCTCCTATACGTTTTTTGAATGTTTTGACCGTCGACTTTCACTGTTCTTAAAGTTCAAAACTATAAATATTTTCCTTTGTCCACAGTCTCAACTTTCGTCTTCTCCTGCAAATCAAAATTTTAATTTATTTCCTGATACAGGAGACACTGAGCAGGTTTCAAAGTAACTCAATGCGCGTTTTTTGAATGTTTAGACCTTCAATTTTCACTGCTCTGAAAGCTGAAAATCATATAGATTCAAATTTCCTCTTCTCCTTGCAAATCAAAACATTATTTTATTTATCGTGACAGGAGACTTTGAGGAGGGTTGAAAGTAACTTATTACATGTTTTTTGAATGTTTAGACCTTCAATTTCCACTGTTCTGAAAGTTCATAACAATACAGATTTTATTTTATTCACAGCTTGAAATTTCCGTTTCTTATGTAAATCAAAAATTTAATTTATTTCCCGAGACAGGAGACTTTAAGCAGGTTTCAAACTTTCTCATTGCACGTTATTTGAATGTTTAGATCTTCATTTTCTACTGTTCTTAAAGTTCAAAACTATACAGATTTTCCTTTATCCACAGATTCCAATTTCCTGTTCTCCTGCAAATCAAAACTTTCATTTATTCCCTAATACAGAACACATTGAGTAGGTTTCAAAGTAATTCATTAAAAGTTTTTTTAATATTCAGGCCTTCAATTTTCACTGCTCTGAAAGTTCAAAATCATGTAGATTTTCTTTTATCCACAGATTCAAATTTCCTCTTCTCCTGCATATAAAAATTTTTAATTATTTATCGGGACAGGAGAATTTGAGTAGGGTTGAAAATAACTCATTACACGTTTCTTGAATGCTTGGACCTTCAATTTCCACTGTTCTCAAAGTTCATAACTATATAGATTTTCATTTATGCACAGCTTGAAATCTCCTCTTCTAATGGAAATCAAGAGTTTAATTTATTTCGTGAGACAGGAGACTTTAGGCAGGTTTCAAAGTATCTCATTGCACGTTTTTTGAATGTTTAGACCTTCAATTTCCACTGCTCTGAAAGTTCAAAATCTTATAGATTTCCTTTTATCCACAGATTCAAATTTACTCTTCTCCTGCAAACCAAAACTTTAAATTATGTCCTGATACAGGAGACACTGATTAGGTTTCAAAGTAGCTCCTATACGTTTTTGACCGTCAACTTCCACTGTTCTTAAAGTTCAAAACTATAAAGATTTTCCACAGTCTCAAATTTCTTTTTCTCCTGCAAATCAAAATTTTAATTTATTTCCTATTACAGGAGACACTGAGCAGGTTTCAAAGTAACTAATTGCGCGTTTTTTGAATGTTTAGACCTTCAATTTTCACTGCTGTGAAAGTTCAAAATCATGTAGATTTTCTTTTATCCACAGATTCAAATTTCCTCTTCTCCTGCAAATCAAAACTTTAATTTATTTATCGAGACAGGAGACTTTGTGCAGGGTTGAAAGTAACTCATTACACGTTTTTTGAATGTTTGGACCTTCAATTTCCACTTGAAATCGTCTTCTAAAGCGAAACAAAAGTTTCAGTTATTTCCTGAAACAGGAGACTTCGAGCAGGTGTCAAAGTATCTCATTGCACGTTATTTGAATGTTTAGACCTCTAACTTCCACTGTTTTTAAAGTTCAAAAATATACAGATTTTCCTTTATCCACAGTTTCAAATTTCTTCTTCTCCTGCAAATCATAGTCAATAACAAAAATAGTAGTATTTCGAAAATAGATTGAGATTTTGAAAATTTGGCTAAACCTTCGTTTTAGTTAGAAAATATTTGCTGAAAACGAGTACTTCATGTCTTCATTTTTTCAAATAATAAGGTTATTAAATATATCGAGAACGGTTGGAGACTTCAAACTTTGGTTTGGACCATCCTTATAATTGAAAAAATTGAGCTGGAAACTAGCACAAACTTGATGGATATATTTTTGCAAATAACAAAGGTAGTAGATATCTCGAGAAGGGTTGGATGTGCGAAATATTGAAGTGGACTATCGTCTTGGTTAGATAAAGCCAAAGGTGAAATTTTTATTAGTGAATGAAAACTTGAAAGTTAGTAGAATACAGAATTTTACACTAGTCTACTGAGCTCCATGAGTGCAGGGATGTCTTTTCGACTACTAGAGGGAGGTCAGCCTGACTGGGAGGGGAATAGCTTGTCTGTTAGGGTTCTTCGTGGTTCATAGTAATTGTTATTCTTCAAAATTCTGTTTTGGTATCAATTGTTAGGTGCACTTTATTTGGAAAAAATTATAGAAAATTATTAAAATTTTGCACCAATTTAAAAACTCGCAGATGCGTCAAAAAAAAATTATTGCGCCTAGAAAAAAAATTGACGACTACCAGAGGGAGGTCACCCTGACTGGGGGGTGGGGGAATAGCTCGTCTGTGAGGTTTCTTCATGGATTTCAATTTTGGTAATTATTATTCTTCAAAATTCTGTTTTGGTATCAATTGTTAGGTGCCCTTTATTTTAGAAAATTATAAAAATTTATTAAAACTTTGCCCCGGTTTGAAAACTTGCAGATGCGTCCTGAAAGTTGAAAACCATACAGATTTTCTTTTATTCACAGCCTCAGATTTCCTCTCCTAATGTAAATCAAAAGTTTAATTTATTTTCTGAGACAAGAGACTTTGAGCGGGGTTTAAAGTGACTCATTACACATTTATTTAATGTTTAGATCTTCAATTTTCACTATTCTCAAAGTTCATATCTATACATATTTTCTTTTAACCACAGCTTGAAGTTTGCTCTTCTAATGCGAATAAAAACTTTAAGTTATTTCCTGAAACAGGAGACTCTGAACAGGTTTCAAAGTATCTCATTGCATGTTATTTGAATGTTTAGATCTTCGATTTCCACTGCTCTGAAAGTTCAAAATCATATAGATTTTTTTCTATCCATAGATTTAAATTTCCTCTTCTCCCGCAAATCAAAACTTTAATTTATTTATCGAGACAGGGGAGTTTGAGCAGGTTTGAAAGTAAATCATTACAAGTTTTTTTAATGTTTAGACCTTCAATTTTCACTGTTCTGAAAGTTCATAACTACAGATTTTTATTTTATCCACAGCTCGAAATTTCCTCTGCTAATGCAAATCAAAATATTAATTTATTTCCTGATACAGGAGACATTGAGCAGGTGTCAAAATAACTCATTACGCGTTTTCTGACTGTTCAGACCTTCAATTTCCACTGCTCTGAAAGTTCAAAATCATATAGATTTCCTTTTATCCACAGATTCAAACTTCCTCTTCTCCTGCAAACCAAAACTTTAAATTATCTCGTGTTACAGGAGACACTGATTAGATTTCAAAGTAGCTCCTACAGGTTTTTTGAATGTTTTGACCGTCAACTTTCACTGTTCTTAAAGTTCAAAACTACACAGATTTTTCTTTATCCACAGTCCCAAATTTCTGCTTCTCCTGCAAATCAAAATTTTTATTTATTTCCTGATAAAGGAGACATTGAGCAGGTCTCAAAGTAACTCATTACGCGTCTTTTGAATGTTCAGACCCTCAATTTTCACTGCACTGAAATTTCAAAATCATATAGATTTCCTTTTATCCACAGATTCAAATTTCCTCTTCTCCTGCAAACCAAAACTATGAATTATTTCCGGATACAGAAGACACTGATTAGGTTTCAAAGTAGTTCCTATACGTTTTTTGAATGTCTTGACCGTCAAATTCCACTGTTCTTAACATTCAAAACTATACAGATTTTTCTTTATCCACAGTCTTAAATTTCTTCTTCTCCTGCAAATAAATGCTTTAGTTTATTTCCTGATACAGGAGACATTGAGCAGGTCGCAAAGTAACCCATTACGCGTCTTTTGAATGTTCAGACCCTCAATTTTCACTGCACTGAAAATTAAAAATCATATAGATTTTCTTTTATCCACAGATTCAAATTTCCTGTTCTCCTGCAAATCAAAACTTAATTTATTGAGAGAGGAGACTTTGAGGAGATCTGAAAGTATCTCATTGCACGTTTTTTTAATGTTTAGGTCTTCATTTTCCACTGTTCTGCAACTTTAAAACTAAACCGATTTTCCTTTATCCACAGCTTCCAATTTCCTCTTCTCCTGCAAATGAAAACTTTAAATTATTGCCTGATACAGGAGACACTTTTCAAAGTAACCCCTTTACGTTTTTTGAATGTTTAGACCTTCAACTTCCACTCTTTTTAAAGTTCTATACAAATTTTAATTAATAAATAATTATACAATATATTAAAATTATAAATATACAACATAATAAATAATTATACAGTTAAAGACTATACAGATTTTCCTTTATCCACAGTCTCAAATTTCTTCTTCTCCTGCAAATCAAACCTTTTATTTATTTCCTGATACAGGAGACATTGAGCAGGTCTCAAAGTAACCCATTACGCGTCTTTTGAATGTTCAGACCCTCAATTTTCACTGCACTGAAAATTCAAAATCATATAGATTTTCTTTTATCCACAGTTGCAAATTTCCCCTTCTCTTGCAAATTAAAGCTTTAAGTTATTTCCTGATCCAGGAGACATTGAGCAGGTTTCAAAGTAACTCATCACGCGTTTCTTCAATGTTCAGAGCTTCAGTTTTCACTGTTTTGAAAGTTCAAAATTATGAAAATTTTCTTTTATCCTCAGATTCAAATTTCCTCTTCTCCTGCAAATCAAAACATTAAATTATTTCCTGATGCAGGAGACACTGGTTAGGTTTTAAAGTAACTCCTATAGGCTTTTAGAATATTTAGACCTTAAATTTCCACTGTTCTTAAAGTTCAGACCTATACCGATTTTCCTTTACCCACAGTTTCAAATTTCATCTTCTTTTGCAAATCAAAACTTTAAATTATTTCCTGATACAGGCAGGATTGAGCAGCTGATTGTGCAGGTTTCAAACTAACTAATTTCGCGTTTTTTGAATGTTTAGACCTTCAGTTTTTACCGTTCTGAAAATTGAAAACCATACAGATTTTTCTTTATCCACAGCTTCCAATTTCCTCTTCTCCTGCAATTCAATTGTAACCCGTTTAAGATATTTCCTGATACAGGAGACATTGATTAGGTTCTTCCACTGTTTTTAGAGTCTAAAACCATACAGATTTCTTTTATCCAGAGCTTCCAATTTTCTCTTCACCTGCAAATCAAAACTTTAAATTATTTCCTGATTCAGGGGACACTGGTTAGGTTTCAAAGTAACTCCTATACATTTTTTTAATGTTTATACCTTCGACTTCCAGTGCTCTTAAAGTTCGTAACTATACAGATTTTCCTTTATCCACAGTTTCAAATTTCTCCTTCTTCTGCAAATCAAAACTTTAATTTATTTCCTGACACAAGAGACATTAAGCAGGTTTCATAGTATCTCATTACACGATTTTTTAATTGTTTAGACCTTCAGTTTTCACTGTTCTGAAAGTTCAAAATCATGCACACTTTTCTTTTTTTACAGCTTTAAGCTTCCTCCTCTCCTGCAAATCAAAAGTTTAGTTTATTTCCGAAGACAGGGGATTTTGAGCAGGTTTTAAAAGAACTCATCACATGTTCTTTGAATATCTAGAACCTCAATTTGAACCGTTCTGATATGAAACTGGTATAAAATAACAACAAAAGACAAAAAAGTTGTACATGATTTTAGCGCTTAATCAAAAAAAAAAATGCAAAACTATTATAATAATAACAATATATCAATACAATTGGTAAGACAGCCAGTCTGAACGCCAGTAGAACTAACAATTATAATCTAATTAGTGCTAATTTAGTGCCTTATTGCATTGAACAAAAAAATTAAATTACAAAAAAATCGGCAGACGGATCTTTGGGATATTAATAAAAAAAAACTATAGACACCTTGTTTATTGAAAACCACACTTTCTAGGACACAATATGATATGACTTTTTCTGTTAAATTTTATTGATACTTTTAAAAATATCTCGAAAACTGTTAGAGTTACAAAGTTTACGTAAGAAGCCATTTTTTTCGATATTGAATGCGGAACATAAATTTTAGGAAAAAAACTATCAGCGGCGTACGATAAAAAAAATTGGGAAGGTAAACAAGGCCCTGATAGGTATCAAAATAGCTATTTATGTTTACTAGTTACGAAAAGTCCGATATTGTGTAATGAATAAATTTGAATGACTTGTTCAAAAGCTTTTTTTTGGTTTTTTACAAGATATTTTCTAATTCTGACTTCAAATAGTGAAAGATTAGTTACTGCACATGAACATTTACTTTCAAAACGTTCGGAACTGCCCGGTGTTCATTAGAAAACGTCATCTGGAGTATATGAACTTTTGACAGAAAAGGATGACATAATCAAAGTATATGCACAGTTGTTTTTTCATTCTTTTCTTTTGGTATATCACATTCAACTAGATAACGTTTTCAAATAAACATTTTGGATAAAAAGAAAACGTATGAAGCTATCCGGAGGGCTGCTGATGACGTAATCAATACGTCACGCAACAGAGCCTAAAACTGGACGAGAAAAAAACCCTTGTACACATTTCATAGGTACCTCTTTGATTCATAATTTATAATAGAGATATGTAAACTGTTCATATTATTATATGATAGGTTCGCGTATCATGTATTTTTAGGCTCCAAACGTAATTATCTTTATTATAATGTCTCATAGATCCTTTAAGATGTTGCCGAGCGGTTCAGTGCCAATTAGGCTTTATTACTGGAAATTCCCAGTCGTATAACCATAGGGTATGCAGATACAAGACTAGCTTACTCATTAAACTCACTTAAATTTCAAGATGGTCTAGGTATTTTTGTAGAATATAGGAAAAACAGGGTCGGATTTAAAAGGTCTTGGCAAAGCTCAAACTCTGGCTTTTTACCATACAATGGCGAACTGGTAACATCGATTTAAAATTATTGTAAATTCTTTGAGTTGTATATATTTTATTAAACTACTAAAATTTCCTTGTTGTGTGTTTGTCCTTCGAGTATTCACATATATTAGAGACGATCCTCCCGGTGATAATATACCTGAACCGCGGATTCCGCAAACAACCCGTATCTATGTAGCTAAACGTTTGGGGACCTATATTTATGTAAACTCTTTGTCATCTTTAAAGAACTAATCGTTAAATTATATATTAATTTCGGATCACTTTGTGAAAATTTTTACCTAATTAAAAAAAATCCCACTATACCTTCTTTTTGCGAAAACATTTCCTCCTTGACGCCACTCACCAAAAGCACAGTTATTGTTTTACTGGCAACAATATAATCTTCATATCCAACCCGAACTGGAAACAATTTGTCGGTAATTAAATAAGAACCCTTCTCCTCGGTTGATCCCGTTCCTCCAAGTAATGGTATGGTAATTATTGTGTTCCAGGGGCGTAGGGCGATTAACAGATGTTTTCGGATTCGCATGACATGGGGGCAATTTCGCCCCGCATTATCCGGGACTCAAATTCGGGCTTCGGGTCGGACACTGTTAATCATTTTAGCGGAATCCGAACGGACCGTTGCTGCCGACGCTGAAATAAATGAGCCGTTAATTAACCAAATGGGATTAGATGTTATCAAGGGAGAGCTGCTCTCGTGGAGATTATGTGGGACTTTTTTGATTTGGTCAAGCGCGAAAGTTTGCTTCCGATGTATCATCTGAGCTCTGAAGATGACCCAAGAGAAGACGAAACTTGGAGAAGAGCTAACTCAAACAAATTATCAAACACTTAACTTATAAAACTTCTGGATAGGTCGAGTGTATTTTTAATAATTGAAACCGACTCGAAGCTCGCCAGAAAGTTTCTCAACTTGAAAAAAAAAATTAATTTTTAAACAAGTCCACGAGGGGGAAATATGGCAAAGATGTATTCGATCATGACAAAATGTAAGGAGAAAAGTTTCAGGCAGCCATATGCCGTTAACGCTCAATCAATATGCCATTCCACGAATTTTCCGGTGCCCATCTTGCCAAATAAAATAAATTGGTTCGTCACTTTTCGACAACTTTGATACACCCTCCTTGTATGGTTTTTTCATCCCTCGACTGGATCCATTCACGCTTGGACTCATCTATAACCGAAACACTGTGATTTTTATCCTAAATTTTAATTTTAAATTACAGTAAGTAAACTTTACATGTTACACGAGGCGATGAAGGTGCCGATTTTTACAAAATATTAAAACTGCGTATTATGTTCCTCCTTTCATCATCGGGACTTTATCGGTCCCTGTATATGAGCCGTAAAATTTTATCCCCGTAAAGGGCGATTTAAAAAGCCCACAGGTTTCAACTGGCGAAAATTCATTAAACGCGAGAAAAACCGAATTTTTACGAGGCCATAAATTACTTGACTGCCGAGGTTCAGATTTAAGATAGACCTCAATGCTCGGGAACTTAAAAATAACGCCCTTGGCCGCCCTTTTATAGTTTACGAGCCTTTTCTTAGCGAGTCGGTGTAACGGGATTTTCGACGGGATTGGGGTCGTTGGAATGACGGTTATTTGAATCCTACACCTTAATGTTTTATTCGTTTCAAAATTATTTTCCGAATTTTTCTACCTACTAATTGAAACATTCTTGACGCAAAAAATGGCCTCAAATGGAACCAAATAATTTCGCTTTAATGGTTACATTTTTTGTAATTAAATGCTATTACATTTTTCCAGAAATGAAATATCCAGAAAGAATATTAAAAATATATTGTTTAATTCCGAGGTCCATATTAGGTTGGCTTCTTAGTTAATGAAAGGTACACGTCCCTTCATCATATCATAAGAATCAGTGCTCCCTAAAATGTGAAATTCCTTTCTGAAAGCTGCCGTCTTTAAGGGCGATGAACTAATGATGAAGTACATAAAGCCACGTGTTGCATTAAGAGTCAGGTTCGCGTTATCAAAATCTGATATATTCATTTTTTTTTTATAAAAATTTGAAACATTATTTATTTATATATACAGGATGACATAATCAAAATAAATGGACTTTTGTTTCTCCATCCTCTTCTTTTGACATTTCACAGCCAACTAGATGAAATTTTATAATGAACACCCCGTATATAGGTGCATTAGAGATGCAAGGGCTTTACAGTACCACCTAGATAATAAATAATAAAATAAAAAACTCAATAATGACAATGGTCCAAGATGTTTTGCTTAAAAAGTGTCTGTTTTCAGTGCTACAGTAGGTTCTACAAAAATATTGTTTTTTCTTAATATCTAGAACATTTTATTTACTCATCTGAAACTATTCATTTTTTCTTAGTGTAATTTCTTTGTGTTTTTTCTAAACTTTCTTGTTCTTGTAATATTTACAATTTCTGCGAACAAACATGTTTTCCGGGTTTTGAAACCGAGGTCCAATGGAATCTGTTATATCAGTCGCAGCATTTCTATCCGAGATTAACGAAAGTGGTCATTGAAATCTTTAAACACGGCAACAATTTCAGCAGGAAGCAAGAAATTATGTTTCAAAATGCAGACAGAAAGCGGGTTTTACGACATACTTCAAGTGCGCCACCCCACCATTACCCCCACTCCAGCCCCACTACTACAGCCTGACGGTGAGCGGCGAGAGAATAAATAACACTCAGCTCACCACAGTCGAATCAGTCAACGTCAGGACGCAAGGGAGATCACTTGGCCCATTGCCTCATCGCCTTTGATAATGTCTGCCGCAGGTGTTGACGAAACCTCAGGAAGAAATTCCATTGGACCACGACTTTGAATCCCGGAAAAAAGTTTAGATTGTATTTCTCTATATCTTTGATATTTGGCAACAATTGATACAATTTTTTTATTTATTGTTATATTAAATTTAATGTAAATGAAAATCTTTGACGGATATAGTTTTACTTAATCTGACATAAAATTATAAAATATGTAAACTACAACGATCTTTGTAGTAAATATCTATGCAGCTAGCATAGAGAACTTTTTTTTTGTTACAAAAAATGCAATGCTACAAGATTTCACCAAGAGCATTAAAATTTTGAAAAAAAAAACTCATAATATTAGATAAAAAAAACCCTTAATAAAAATCCTGCTAATTTTTGCAACAAATCACTGAAGAACTAACATTTGTCCAAAGCGGATGGATGCCGTTTCTCATCAAAGTATGAATCATACTTAGAAACTGATTTACAACAAAATTTTATTGAAATTCTTCGCTATGTTCTCCAGATATTTAAAAAACACAATTTTTTTAAAGAAATCTGCCCCGCAGAACCATAAACTTGTTCTTAATGAAGATTTATTCAAATTTCTTTTGAACCGAAGAACATCGAAGTATTCTTTTGATTTCCTGCTTACGGGACATTCTGTATAAAAACAAAAGCAGTTAGCAGTAGCAGTTATTATCCCAAAAAAATGAACTTCAATATTTCAAAAAAAGGACTCGCGCCATTTTTTTAATAAAACAAACATTTTGGAAACAAAGATTTTAATAGAAACAAAAAAGTTAATTAAGAGTTTTTGTTTTTTTTGTTTGTCTTTGCGCAAAAAAAAAACATTGTTCTGAAAAGGACTATAAAAAGGACAGATGGATATCAAATTAGCAATTAACACTGTTAGTTCAGGTTCACTGCAAAAAACGTACCGAGGGCAACTATTAGCAAAACTTTGATTTCGAGATGGCTAAAATAAGTCTTTTCAGAGAGACCAAAAAACGCAATTTTTTTCTGATAAAATTAGAACACCCTGTATTTTAAAAACGAAATGGATTTCAACAAAAGTATATACGTTTTCCTTTTATTACTTCTACATTATTTGTCGCGTGGTACTATGTATTGCAGTGTCACACTGTACATATACAAAAAAGGGTGTTACAAAACAGTCTGTGAACCATTTAACCATAAATTCTCTGATTATTTTGAATTGCTCTTTTATGATCACATTTTTCATTTTGGAGTCCCGTGATTGATATACAGGGACGTCAAACATTTTTAGTGACTCACCCGATGTCTCTTTTTCTACTTAAAATTAGATAAAAGAATTTATTTTCGACTTTTACTGCGGCCACGAGTGGACGCCAAAATTGTTCTTAAAACAATTTTAATATAACAAATTTGATAGTTGTGATGTATTATATGATTTTTTTTCTCAAATGTAATGATACCACACCATGAAATATAGTTGTATGTTCTAAATTTGCTTTGAAACGGCTACAAATAAAACTGTGTAAACCTGGCGGTTTTAAAACAAGCTAGAAATAGTTTTAAGACATTCTTAAAAACGTTATCCAGCTTAAATAACAGTTTTATGATATACTTATAGAGGATTTAACGAAGAGCGTCACAAGGTTAAAAGCTCTTGAATTGGTTTTAAAAAGTAGTCTTGAAGACCTCTATAAACAGGCCTTTGGGCTCGGTTTTATGCGGTTTTATGTCACTCTTTAAAGAGTGACATAAAATGGACATAAACTGGACAAAATTGGTCGAAGTTGTAAAGATTGTTTAAAAGTGATATTAGAGTGACAGAAACATTTTAATGAAGCCGCATCAGTGGAAAGAAAGAAAAAAACTCTAAAAAAAAGGCACACGAATAGAGACAGAATAAAGATATTGAATAAAATGTTTAGGGGCAAAAAAGGTAAACGGATAAGCAAATGTTGATAAGTAATCTCAAAAGTAAAAAAAATATGAGCAAAATTACTAAGAAATAACCATAAATTGCATTTTAAGAAAAGAAATGGTAATAGAACTACGAAGGTGTGTGAGAAGGGCTAGCTAGATTTTTAAGTGCAAAAAATGTTTAAGTAACGTTCTATAAACAGATAGAAAACAAACTTACACAAATAATAAAAAAACTTAGAAACCACTTTTGACTGAAACAGTAAAAAAAACATTCGTAAGAAAAAAGTTTTGTTTTTCAAAATAAGGCAGATTTGAGGAAAAAAACGCAACATAAATTAACAGCACCGGAAACTACACTTACAACCGACTAAACAAAAAAAATAAATTTACAAAGTTGAATGTCGGAAATTAAAAAAAAAAATAAACATCTAAAGTCCAAAATATTCTAGAAAAAATTAACAACATTTTGAGTACGAAAAGTTCTGATCGGATGTAGACGAGAAAAGAAGTTAAAATTTCAAAGACGAAAAGCACACAAAGAAACGCATAGACACGTATAAAAAAACAGTACAAATGTTGAAGAAAACTAAGCACAGAAAAAATCTGAAACGAATCATAGAAAAGTTATGGGTGAAATGAGCTCAAAACCCAATAATTTTGCAAATGAATCTAAAAGAAAAAAATATTATTATGGTTACAATAAATGCTATGAGAAATACGTGACATGACAAAAATATAAATTGTAACGTGAAAATAAAAATAAAATAAATTGTAAAATTGTAAAATAACGAAAACAGACAATAAAATACATGTGAAAACCTGTTTTGACTAAAACACTAAATGAAATTCTTAAAGAAAAAGGAAAAACAAACTTTCTTAAGCAAAAAGTTTTGTTTTTCAAAATAAAGCAAATTTGAGAGAAAAACGCAACATCAATTAATAGCACAGGAAACTACATATACAACGCACTAAACAAAAAAAAAATACGAAGTTGATTTTCGGAAATTAAAAAACCTAAAAATTCAAAGTATTTTCGAGAAAAAAACAACAAAATTTTGATTACGAAAAATTCTAAGGAAAAATACAATTGGTGAAGAAAACTAAGTGCACAGCAAAAATCTGAAAAGACTTATAGAAAAGCTATGGATGAAATCAGCACAAAACCAAATAACTCTGCAAATCAATCTAAATGGAAAAATATTATTATGGTTACCAGAAATGCTATGAAAACTGCGTGACATTTAACAAAAATATAAATTCTAACGTGAAAATAAAAATAAAATAAATTGTAAAGTAACAAAAACAAAGAACAAAACACATGTGAAAACCTCTTTTGACTAAAACACTAAAAGAAATTCTTAAAGAAAAAGGAAAAACAAACT
Organism: Taphrorychus bicolor; assembly: GCA_951812265.1. Taxonomy (NCBI): domain Eukaryota; kingdom Metazoa; phylum Arthropoda; class Insecta; order Coleoptera; family Curculionidae; genus Taphrorychus; species Taphrorychus bicolor. Next base: position 21,133,000 of record OX638299.1, on the reverse strand, counting down.
TTCTTAAGCAAAAAGTTTTGTTTTTCAAAATAAAGCAAATTTGAGAGAAAAACGCAACATCAATTAATAGCACAGGAAACTGCATATACAACGCACTAAACAAAAAAAAAATTACGAAGATGATTTTTGGAAATTAAAAAACCTAAAAATTCAAAGTATTTTCGAGAAAAAAGCAACAAAATTTTGAGTACGAAAAATCCTAAAGAAAAATACAAATGTTGAAGAAAACTAAGCGCACGACAAAAATCTGAAAAGAAGTATAGAAAAGTTATGGATGAAATGAGCTCAAAATCCAATAACTCTGCAAATCAATCTAAGAGGTAAAATATTATTATGGTTACCAGAAATACTATGAGAACTGCTTGACATTTAACAAAAATATAAATTCTAACGTGAAAATAAAAATAAAATAAATTGTAAAGTAACAAAAACAAAGAACAAAATACGTGTGAAAACCTCTTTTGACTAAAACACTAAAAAAAATTCTTAAAGAAAAAGAAAAAACAAACTTTCTTAAGCAAAAAGTTTTGTTTTTCAAAATAAAGCAAATTTGAGAGAAAACCGCAACATATATAGCACAGGAAACTATATATACAACTACATATACAACGCACTAAACAAAAAAACAATTTACGAAGATGATTTTCGGAAATTAAAAAACCTAAAAATTCTAAGTATTTTCGAGAAAAAAACAACAAAATTTTGAGTACGAAAAATTCTAAAGAAAAATACAAATGTTGAAGAAAACTAAGCGCACAACAAAAATCTGAAAAGAATTATAGAAAAGTTATGGATGAAATGAGCTCAAAACACAATAACTCTGCAAATAAATCTAAAAGGAAAAATATTATTATGGTTACCGGTATTGCTATGAGAAATGGGTGACATTTGACAAAAATATAAATTCTAACGTGAAAATAAAAATAAAATAAATTGTAAAGTAACAAAAACAAACAACAAAACACACGTGAAAACCTCTTTTGACTAAAACACTAAAAGAAATTCTTAAAGAAAAAGGAAAAACAAACTTTCTTAAGCAAAAAGTTTAGTTTTTCACAATAAAGCAAATTTGAGAGAAAAACGCAACATCAATTAATAGCACAGGAAACTACATATACAACGCACTAAACAAAAAAAAAATAAAAGTTACGAAGATGATTTTCGGAAATTAAAAAAATCTAAAAATTCAAAGTATTTTCGAGAAAAAAGCAACAAAATTTTGAGTACGAAAAATTCTAAAGAAAAATACAAATGTTAAAGAAAACTAAGCGCACAACAAAAATCTGAAAAGAATTATAGAAAAGTTATGGATGAAATGAGCTCAAAACCCAATAACTCTGCAAATAAATCTAAAAGGAAAAATATTATTATGGTTACCGGTATTGCTATGAGAAATGGGTGACATTTGACAAAAATATAAATTCTAACGTGAAAATAAAAATAAAATAAATTGTAAAGTAACAAAAACAAAGAACAAAACACATGTGAAATCCTCTTTTGACTAGAACACTAAAAGAAATTCTTAATGAAAAAGGAAAAACAAATTTTCTTGAGCAAAAAGTTTTGTTTTTCAAAATAAAGCAAATTTGAGAGAAAAACGCAACATCAATTAATAGTACAGGAAACTACATATACAACGCACTAAACAAAAAAAAAATTACGAAGGTGATTTTCGGAAATTAAAAAACCTAAAAATTAAAAGTATTTTCGAGAAAAAAGCAACAAAATTTTGGTTACGAAAAATTCTAAAGAAAAATACAAATGTTGAAGAAAACTAAGCGCACAACAAAAATCTGAAAAGAATTATAGAAAAGTTACGGATGAAAAGAGCTCAAAACCCAATAACTCTGCAAATCAATCTAAGAGGTAAAATATTATTATGGTTACCAGAAATACTATGAGAACTGCGTGACATTTAACAAAAATACAATTTCTAACGTGAAAATAAAAATAAAATAAATTGTAAAGTAACAAAAACAAAGAACAAAACACATGTGAAAACCTCTTTTGACTAGAACACTAAAAGAAATTCGTAAAGAAAAAGGAAAAACAAACTTTCTTAAGCAAAAAGTTTTGTTTTTCAAAATAAAGCAAATTTGAGAGAAAAACGCAACATCAATTAATAGCACAGGAAACTACATATACAACGCACTAAACAAAAAAGAAATAAAAATTACGAAGATGATTTTCGGAAATTAAAAAACCTAAAAATTCAAAGTATTTTTGAGAAAAAAAAAACAACAAAATTTTGAGTACGAAAAATTCTAAAAAAAAATACAAATGTTGAAGAAAACTAAGCGCACGACAAAAATCTGAAACGAATTATAGAAAAATTATGGGTGAAATGAGCACAAAACCCAATAACTCTGCAAATCAATCTAAAAGGAAAAATATTATTATGGTTACCAGAAATGCTATGAAAACTGTGTGACATTTAACAAAAATATAAATTCTAACGTGAAAATAATAATAAAATAAATTGTAAAGTAACAAAAACAAAGAACAAAACACATGTGAAATCCTCTTTTGACTAGAACACTAAAAGAATTTCTTAAAGAAAAAGGAAAAACAAACTTTCTTAAGCAAAAAGTTTTGTTTTTCAAAATAAAGCAAATTTGAGAGAAAAACGCAACATCAATTAATAGCACAGGAAACTACATATACAACGCACTAAACAAAAAAAAAAATACGATGATTTTCGGAAATTAAAAAACCTAAAAATTCAAAGTATTTTTGAGAAAAAAACAACAAAATTTTGAGTACGAAAAATTCTAAAGAAAAATACAATTGGTGAAGAAAACTAAGCGCACAGCAATAATGTGAAAATAATTATAGATAAGCTATGGATGAAATGAGCACAAAACCCAATAACTCTGCAAATCAATCGAAAAGGAAAAATATTATTCTGGTTACCAGAAATGCTATGAAAACTGCGTGACATTTAACAAAAATATAAATTCTAACGTGAAAATAAAAATTAAACGAATTTTAAAGTAACAAAAACATAGAACAAAACACATGTGAAACCTCCTTTGACTAAAATACTAAAAGAAATTCTTAAAGAAAAAGGAAAAACAAACTTTCTTAAGCAAAAAGTTTAGTTTTTCAAATTAAAGCAAATTTGAGAGAAAAACGCAACATAAATTAATAGCACAGGAAACTACATATACAACGCACTAAACAAAAAAAAATTACGAAGATGATTTTCGGAAATTAAAAAACCTAAAAATTCAAAGTATTTTCGAGAAAAAAACAACAAAATTTTGAGTACGAAAAATTCTAAAGAAAAATACAAATGTTGAAGAAAACTAAGCGCACAACAAAAATCTGAAAAGAATTATAGAAAAGTTATGGATGAAATGAGCTCAAAACCCAATAACTCTGCAAAGCAATCTAAGAGGTAAAATATTATTATGGTTACCAGAAATGCTATGAGAACTGCGTGACATTTAATAAAAATATAAATTCTAACGTGAAAATAAAAATAAAATAAATTGTTAAGTAACAAACACAAAAAACAAAACACATCTGAAAACCTCTTGACTTGAACACTAAAAGAAATTCTGAAAGAAAAAGGAAAAACAAACTTTCTTAAGCAAAAAGTTTTGTTTTTCAAAATAAAGCAAATTTGAAAGAAATACGCAACATCAATTAATAGCACAGGAAACTACATATACAACGCATAGTACCAGTAGTTAGCACTAAACAAAATAGATGATTTTCGGAAATTAAAAAACCTAAAAATTTAAAGTATTTTCGAGGAAAAAGCAACAAAATTTTGAGTACGAAAAAATCTAAAGAAAAATACAAATGTTAAAGAAAACTAAGCGCACAACAAAAATCTGAAACGAATTATAGAAAAATTATGGGTGAAATGAGCACAAAACCCAATAACTCTGCAAATCAATCTAAAAGGAAAAATATTATTATGGTTACCAGAAATGCTATAAGAACTGCGTGACATTTAACAAAAATATAAATTCTAACGTGAAAATAAAAATAAAATAAATTGTTAAGTAACAAACACAAAAAAAAAACACATCTGAAAACCTCTTTTGACTAAAACACTAAAAGAAATTCTTAAAGAAAAAGGAAAAATAAACTTTCTTAAGCAAAAAGGCTTGTTTTTCAAAATAAAGCAAATTTGAGAGAAAAACGCAACATCAATTAATAGCACAGGAAACTACATATACAACGCACTAAACAAAAAAAAATACGATGATTTTCGGAAATTAAAAAACCTAAAAATTCAAAGTATTTTCGAGAAAAAAACAACAAAATTTTGAGTACGAAAAATTCTAAAGAAAAATACAATTGGTGAAGAAAACTAAGCGCACAGCAATAATGTGAAAATAATTATAGATAAGCTATGGATGAAATGAGCACAAAACCCAATAACTCTGCAAATCAATCGAAAAGGAAAAATATTATTCTGGTTACCAGAAATGTTATGAAAACTGCGTGACATTTAACAAAAATATAAATTCTAACGTGAAAATAAAAATTAAACGAATTTTAAAGTAACAAAAACAAAGAACAAAACACATGTGAAACCTCCTTTGACTAAAATACTAAAAGAAATTTTTAAAGAAAAAGGAAAAACAAACTTTCTTAAGCAAAAAGTTTAGTTTTTCAAATTAAAGCAAATTTGAGAGAAAAACGCAACATAAATTAATAGCACAGGAAACTACATATACAACGCACTAAACAAAAAAAAATAATTACGAAGATGATTTTCGGAAATTAAAAAACCTAAAAATTCAAAGTATTTTCGAGAAAAAGACAACAAAATTTTGAGTTCGAAAAATTCTAAAGAAAAATACAAATGTTGAAGAAAACTAAGCGCACAACAAAAATCTGAAACGAATTATAGAAAAATTATGGGTGAAATGAGCACAAAACCCAATAACTCTGCAAATCAATCTAAAAACAATAATAATAATGGCATTTATTTAGCCTAAAAAGCTATATACAAAAACTCATACAAAGAATAAATACATGCTGATTGGAGACCAAAAACAAACAATGTAACCTAAACTCAAATCTAAAACTAATAATTTAAAACTGTAAAATAAAAATTTAATATTTTTCAAACTCACTTCAATAAAAATGTAAAACTTAAGCTAAAATAAATTTTCTCAGCGCCCTTCTAAAGGAATTTAGATTATCACAGTTCTTAATATCAGTGGGCAACATATTAAAATCATATAAACCTTTATACAGCACAGAATTAAGCAAGTGACTAGTTCTACACTTCTGGTTCAATATAAAATCGGAACAATTTCTTGTGCTGTACTGATGAATATCCCTAAAAGACTTTATTCGATCACATATATAGGGTGGCAACAGTCCATGCCTTATCTTATAAACGAACACATGAACAGCATAAACAATCTTTTTCCTCACAGGCAACATACTCAAAACACTCAGCATTGTTTCGACAGGAGTATACCTGTTGCACTTCAATATACATCTCATTGCACGATTCTGTACCACCTGAATCTGGTCGATCTTGAACGCTGGCAAATTGTACAAGAGGGCGGAACAATATTCGAGGTGAGGTGCAGCTATGCTGTTATATAATAAAAGCTTGGTATGGAGAGACAATTGATTCCCCACCCTGGAAATAAAACCCACCCTTTTTGCAAACTTTCTTGTTACGTAGTCTGCATGTGCGTAGAAGTTCAATTGGGAATCAAAAATAACTCCCAGATACTTGATTTCCGTTTCATGCAGGATTCTGTCATTGTTAATATTTATATTTATACTTTCCAAATTGACGCTTTTCAAACTGTGCTTTTTCCCAAATAGACAGAATTTGGATTTTAAGGTGTTCACACATAGTTTGTTATGACACAACCAATTAAACAACCTCTCAAGATCACTATTTACAATTTGTTGCATCAGATTCAGATCACTCCCAGCCAAATACAACATTGTGTCATCCGCAAACAGTTCAATGCTACATGCGCCCACAACATTTGCTATGTCATTAACGTACAGCAAGAACAATAACGGCCCTAAGACGGTCCCCTGTGGTACCCCATGACGAACACATAAAGCGTCGGACATGGAATTCTTGAATTTAACCCTTTGATGTCTGTTTTTCAAATATGCTTTGAACCATCTCAGAACCGTTCCGCCAACGCCCACGGACTCCAACTTTGACAACAATATTCCCCTATCAACTGTTTCAAAAGCTCTTTTAAAATCAATGAACACGGCCAACACATAATTACCTCTATCCAACTCCCTCTTGAAAACATCACACAAATTTATTACAACAGACTCACATGAATGACGTTCACGGAAACCAGACTGACTATCAACAATAACCTTATTCCTGTTACAATGTTCCTGTAATTGTTTTTTTTACGGCTATTTCCAGTACCTTTTCGTAGACTTCGACGGTGTTAATCGGCCTAAACTCATAATGCTGAGTAGTATTTGTTAACTTTGGAACAGGAACAACGGTAGACATCTTCCATTTCTCCGGAAATTCTCCGCTCGACAGAGACGTGTTCACCACATTCAACAAACGATCACAAGCCACATCACAACACATCGCACAGGACCTCCCTAGAGATACCACTCACACCTCCCCCAACATTTTTCATATCTTTTAATATACATTTAATTTCAGCCATTGATAAAGCTTCAAATTTTGTGAACTTATCGAAGTTGTTGGAGGATGCGATCGGCCTCTCAGAGGGGGCGGAACAATCAGGAATGCTGATTACAATATCGTCTATGCTGCGTATAAAATATTCATTGAATGCCTGGGCAATTAAATATTCCTGCGACATAATTTTGTCTTCAAATTTAATTTCATGTGGTAATGGACCATTTGCTCCAGGCAGATCTACTTTCTGGTTCAGCTCGTTTGTTGTTTTAGTAATGATACCAAAGTCTGGTTCATGTCTTCAAGCAAACTTTGGTCAATGAAATCGTCCACTCGACTCCTCTTCCTTGACCTTGAAGACCCAGCATCAACCCTATTATCTCCACTAGTATCCCCGCATTGCTTGCACTTCCATGTGTTCTTTCGATTGTGAAAGCCCCAAAATTCTACATTTTCACATTTTCCATGGAAATAATTCTTGCACCACATGCACTGGATTACGCTTTTTATATCCTCAAAAACTAACTTACATTTAAAGCAGTTATTGACGATCTCTGCAGAGTCCTTTTCAGTCCCACCAGTATCGCCTTTCGGCGTGTCAACTCCCATCCTACAAACTCGTTTAGCTTCTATATGCGAAAACCCGAGACACTGTTTATTATCATATAGATAAGGTTGTTTATTCACTATTGTTCGCAACTAATTTCAAGTTTGTCACTAATTGGTTCACTTTTAACATTCAACGTGTGTCCAGTTCGATAGCACTCATTCAGAGTTACATACACTGCGAAAATCGCGAATTTATGACTAGTATTTGTCTCAAAACTTGCGGAAAATTGCAGAGCTGACTATAAACACGACCGTCCAGTTGAACGAAAACGTATCGTAAAAGGAAAAATATTATTATGGTTATCGGTAATGCTATGAGAAATAGGTGACATTTGACAAAAATATAAATTGTAACGTGAAAATAAAAATAAAATAATAAAAAAAAATAATAATTTGTAAAACAACAAAAACAAACAATAAAACACATGTGAAAACCTCTTTTGAATAAAATACTAAAAGAAATTCTTAAAGTAAAAGGAAAAACAAACATTTTTAAAGAAAAAGTTTTGTTTTTCCAAATAAAGCAGATTTGAGAAAAAAAACGCAACATCAATTAATAATCAACATTTTTCTTAAACGCTGCAATATTTTTGGAAATATTGAAAGCAGATAAGTTTTCAATTTCCAATTAGTAAATATTGCTTTTTTGCATATTTTAAACTAGAGTTTCCTGCGAAAAAGCTAAAAATTTCGTTCACTACCATATTTCGCAGAAATTAACTTTCTTTTAACTATCAATTAATAACATAGCATTTCTGGTCAAAACTAACTTGATTTTTTTAAGAAAAATTGAACTATTATTAGTATAAGAAGTAAATAATTATATAAAAACCCACACAGTGAAACATAGACGCAAAGGAGACAAAGGTTAAAAAGTTTTAAGTTAAAACCAGGAAAAAACGAGGTAGAATATGTGGAAGTGAAATAGAATGGAGCATGAAATTACACGAAAATAGAGACAAATCAAAAAATAGTTTTCCTTACAAACCCGAAATTGATTTCGAAATTGATAAGCAAGAGTAACCCACAAAAAAGATTGTTTGAAAAACTAATTAAAGAAAAATAAACGCCAAAGATAAATAAAAAGTACCTTAATGGGTAGAGCAAAATAATATATGATGTACTTCCTTATACAGCTAGGAGATTATAGAAAACTTGAAACCTCAAACTAAAAAGGAATAGAACAAATAAAATTTAACTTGTTTCCAAAAAAAGGCCACTAAAATTATAAATTTTAATAAACAAAACTTTCTTTTATTCCAAGATGTTGGTGTTTCGAAATATTTATATAGATCCGAAGTGTGGATTTCAAAGATACTAATTCGGTTGTCCGACAATGCTTCAGTCACTGTTGCTTTCCTCGTTTGTAGCAGGGGCACTTTGAAAAATCACGAAATACAATAAAAAGCGAAACCATCCGGAAAAGGTAAATTACCAATATTTTAAATTCAATTTGCTCTTCATAAAATCTCACTGGAGATTTATGGCATAGAGCCGGGGCTCCGTCAGACACAGCGCCTGCAATAAATTTTCCGAGCCAATAAACAGAACAGTGTATCAAGGTGGCAGCGTTCTAAATGTATTTTATTTGTTTGTTATCCGGCTGTAACCTACAAACCTGCGTGTCCTGTCCGGGTAATCTTTCCACTACATTTCTTCATTTGTCTCCAGATGTTGCCCGTCCATAAATCACCCGGAACACCCGTTCCAGATTTCGGGAAGCTGACAACTACCCCGCATCGTTCGTTGCGTCGACTTAGAAATTATGAAAAACTCGTATAGAGCAAAAGCTCCGAAGAAGTTCGAGCCATTTTTTACCCCTCCAACTTCTACGACCTGCTTATAGGGTCATTATTTTTAGCCTATTTACTAAATTGGGGTTTTATATGACGTGCAATAAGTTATGCTTAGTCCGGAAGTTGATAAAGTTAGCCGCTACCTCGGCTAATGCTCAAAATTACTTAAGAACTTTCGCGGGCCTTTAGTCTTAAAAAGCCATATAGGGGTAGTTAAAAATCATTCAAGACGCGCTCCATTTCGTCTTTCGTGTTCTTAACTTTAGCGAAGTGTTGACGTTCCATTTGCAGAATCAATCCCGAGAGCAGTTTGTTTTTCGAAGAAAGCGCTCTCAAATGGATGTTAAACGGTGCGAAATTTTGACTTTATAATCCCAAATGTTGGCCTCGAGTCGGCGTTTTTTTTATGAATATGGCTCATCTTTTTTTCACTAAAAACTTGGCCGAATTCGCGAGAAAACTCTGATAAAACATTTTAGACTTATTTAAGACCGTTTTAAAGATTTCTTTTCTTAAATTTATTGAACACCTAGTCTAGTTTTGTACTCAACACCCTTAATTAAAGCCATATGCAGAACATTGATTTTAACGAAGAGTTTTTGTTCTTTCTTAAAACCAGTAAAATCGCTAAATCTGTTGAAAATAATCCGCCTCGTGGTTTCAACTGTTTTAATTTTAAAATAATTTTGTAAACCATTTGAGATAATTATAATAACACACTTGTACGCAATATCAAACCTTGATGCTACCTTCACCTGTAGACTATGTAAAATAAAGTGGTCTAAAGATCTGTTGTCGTATTGTAGTTAAGGTGTACAACTCTGTGTGCCGGACACTTGTGTTTCTTGCATAAAAACGGTTTTATGAAGGTATTTCAGAAGACCTTCATGTCTTAGGTTTTCCAAATATATTTTGAAATCTGTTGTTTTTATGAAAGCCTTATAAATGTCTTAATAACTGAAATTTTATGATCAAATTTACTTCTTGTTTTTGCAGTCCCTTTATAAGACATATTATACTTGAGAGTATTTACCTTCAATAAGTTGTTTTAAAGGGTTCTAGAAATGCTCTTCAAAAATCATTTATGATTCTATACGTTTTTTATATTAATCCATTTTAAAACCAACCAGCCGGTAAGAGCAGAACAAGGCAACATTGCTTTATAATGATTTGTTCTTAGATCGCAATTAAAACTAAAGTTCTTTTAATGTCAAAACTACTTAAATACTTGGCTTTTAGACTTCTATAAAACCGATTTTCAGAGTAAACGATCTTAAAATTTAAAGAGCATACATGGAAGACGTTTTAAAGTTGACATAAGTTTACTTCCCGCTTTAAAACCACTTTAAAACCTAACATAAGGGTGATAAACTTAAAATTGTTTCTTGGATTGTACACCTTCCGTGGTCTAATTTCGTGGCCATTTTTACAATTTTTCAGTCCTTTGGTTTGACTCTTTGTTTCGTTTGTTTTTACTTTTAAATACAAACTTTTGCTTTTAAATGTTTGCCTCGATATTTTTTAAATATTTATTTTTCTTTAGTATATACTTCTCTATAAATGACTTCTTACCTTTCATTTTCCTCACTCTCTTTTGTATTTTCCAGTTTGTGGTGCCTTTTTTAAGTACGTGCAGTGTTGCTATCTCCGAAACGGCTGTAGTTACAAGGTCGATTAAATTAGCAAAAAGTTGCCTTTTGTGGATAATTTTTAGGAAATCTTAGAGTTAGTGATCGGAATTTTTAGCTTTTTCGCAGAAAACTCTAGTAAAAATAGAGTTCAAATATTCAAATTCAATTTCAACTAAATTCAACTTTTAGAGTGTTGCCATATTTTAAGTAGTTTCTGAAATATTTAGAAAAATTGCGAACATTTTAAATATCGTCTATTGATTTCAAAACTATTGTTGACAAAAAGTTTAAATTACAAAGTTTCACTACAGTCTACCCCCTCCCATATAACATCTCGATTAGCTTCGTGCGACACTTATCAACCAAGTTACTAGTATGAAGTAAATTTTTTTTCATAATTTGAAAGTTTTTTATTCTTAATATTATTGCTATTACATAAATAGGATTTTAAACATTTCGACCAATTAAATTCATCATCAAAATATTACATCTTAGTTATATAATTATTAATATTTTTAACATTTTTTCAAATATTTCAGAAACCGCTCAAAATGTGGCAACATTGTAAAGGTTTTCTAAACAAGGTATACAAAAGTCAACTTTTTGCCACGCACTTAAAAAAGATACCTTGTAATATTTGCTTTTTATCGATTTTTGCACTCAGCTTTTGTTGTTTTCCTCAAATTTATTTCAACCTTTAAGACCATATTTATGTTTCAGTGATTTTGTTGTCAGTTATTGAGATTCAACTCCAAAAACTTTCGGTTTTTCTCGTTTGGGTTCCATTAAAGCAAATTCTAATTTTAATAAAGATTGTGTGATTTTGTGTACATATTTTTGACTGTTTTATTTCCAAAAGCAAATTAATTTTTCTATTTTTTTTTCTTTCATTGTAGGTACTTTAAATCTTTATTTTGGCATCCTTCTGCTTAATCATTTATTCCTTCTTTTGCGTGCTTGTTGTGTTTAAAATTTTACTTTTTCTTCTGTACTTTGCTAGTTTTTGTACTCAAAATGTTGTTTTGTTTTTAAAATTTTTGAATTTTTAGGTTTTTTTAAATTCCGAAATTTGACTTGGTTTTCAGTTTTTTCATTATTTGTAAGAGTTTGTTTTCTGTTTGTTCATAGGTCTCATAAAAACATTTTTTTGTACATTAATATCGGACCCTTCTCGCACACATTTTTTGTTCTACTACTATCATTTTTCAAAATTACTTTATTGTTATTTCCTAGTACTTTTGTTGCCCAACAATTTTTTTAATTTCTGCGCTTATTTATCAACAATTTTTTTGTTCTTCCCTTTACTTTTTTTTGCTATTGCACCTAATTATTTCATTCAATATTTTTTTTAATATTTTTGTCTCTATTTGTGTGCTTTTTTCGTAAAGAGTTTGTTTTCTTTCCATTGATGAGGCTTCATTAAAACGCCTTTTAAACTCTAATATCGGCCATTTTTACATAATTTTGTACTTTTTACCAGAATTTTGTGCCTATTTTTACATTTTTTTTTGTCTATGGTTTGACCATTTGTAAACTTTTGCTTTTAAATGTTTGCCGCGATATTTTTTTAACTATTTTCCCTTCATTAATGTGCACTTCTCCTTAAACGACTTCTTATCCTTCATTTTTCTCACCCTTTTTTGGACTTACCAGTTTATCGGTAATTATTGCTTATACTTTTTCTGCAACATATTTTTGTTTCTTTTGTCTATTTTAGCACTCAGCTTTTGTTGTTTTCCTCAAAATTATTTCGACCCTTAAGGCCATTTTTATTCTATGTTTCAGTGATTTGAGCCACTACCAGAAAATTTCCTTAAACCAGTTTTAATTTTTGAGATTCAACTCCAAAAGCTATCGGTTTTTCTCGTGTGTGTCTTTTCAGTTGTTCCATTAAAACGAAATCTAATTTTAATAAATATTTGTGTGAGTTTTCTCATACATATTTTTGACTGTCTTATTTCCATAAGCCAATTAATTTTTTGATTGTAGGTTTTCTTTGATAGTACTTAATTTTTTTTACATCCTTCTGCTTAATCTTCTATGCCTTCTTTTGCGTGCTTCTTTTATTTAAAATTTTACTTTTTCTTCTGTACTTCGTTAGTTTGGTCGCACTCACAATGTTGTTTTGTCTCTAAAGTATTTTGAATCGTTAGGTTTTTTTATTTCCGAAATTTGACTTCGTAAGTTTTACTGGTTTTTTTATTTATTCGTTTGAAAGTGGAGCTTTCTGTACTATTAATTTATTTACGAATTAAAATTTTTTCTCCTTTTTATGTTTTGCTTCTAATATGGTTTATTTTGGAAAAACTTGTCTTTAAAGATTATTTTCTCTATAAATAAGTTGTTCTAGCTCCAAAAGCTATCGGTTTTTCTCGTTTGTGACTTTCCAGTTGTTCCATTAAAACAAATTCTAATTTTAATAAATATTGTGTGGTTTTTCTCATACATATTTTTGACTGTTTTATTTCCGTAACCAAATTAATTTTTTTATTGTATTTTTTTCTTTGATTGTACTTCAAATTTTTATTTTTACATCCTTCTCCTTAATCTCTTATGCCTTCTTTTGGGTGCTTGCTGTATTTAATATAACTTTTCCTTCTACTTCGTTAGTTTTCGTACCTACTCAAAATATTGTTTTGTTTCTAATTTTAATTATTTTAAATATTAGACTTGCCTGTTTTTTTGGTTTATTCTTTTGCAATTGTATCTTTCTGTACTATTAATTTATTTATAAAGTGCGATTTTTTTTCATTTTTGTGTTTTCCTTCTAATATGCCATATTTTGAAAAAACTTGTTTTTTAAGATTATTTTCTCTAGAATTTCTTCCAACTCCAAAAGCTATCGGTTTTTCTCGTTTGTGTCTTTCCAGTTGTTCCATTAAAATAACTTCTATCTTTGATAAATGTTGTGTGATTTTTCTCATACATATTTTTGACTGCTTTACTTCCATAAATAAATTAATTTTTTCATTGTATTTTTTTCTTTGATTTGCTTCAAATTATTATTTTTACATCCTTTTGCTTAACCTTCTATGCCTTCTTTTGTGTGCTTGATGTGTTTAAAATTTTACTTTTTCTTCTCTACTTCGCTAGTTTTCGTACTCAAAATGTTGTTTTGTCTCTAAAATTTTTTGAATCTTTTAAGTATTTTTAATTTCCGAAATTCGACTTTGTAAGTTTTTCCTATTTTTTTTTCCTTACGCAAAATATTGTTTTGTCTCTAACTTTGGACATTTAGTTTTTTTTATTTCCGGGATTGGTCTTTCCTGTTTTTTTTTGTTTTATTCGTTTGCAAGTGTAGCTTTCTGTGCTATTAATTGATTTAAAAATTGCGATTTTTTTTTCATTTTTATGTTTTTCTTTAAATATGCTGTATATTTTTTGAATTTCCTTCTACTTTGCTTGTTTTCGTACCTACTCAAAATATTGTTTTGTTTCTACTTTTGGATATTAAGTTTCTTTTTTATTTCCGAGATTTTACTTCGTAAAGTATTCTTGTTTTTTTTTGTTTTTTTTTTTTTTTTGGTTTATTTGCTTGAAAGTGTAGCTTTCTGTGCTATTAATTGATTTATAAATTGCATTTTTTTTTCATATTTATGTTTTCCTTCAAATATGCTTTATTTAAAAAAAAAACGTTTCTGTCTTTCCAGTTGTTCCATTAAAACAAATTCTATTTTTAATAAATATTGTGTGACTTTTCTCATACATATTTTTGACATTGATAAATAAATTAATTATCTCATTGCAATTTTTTCTTTGAGTGTACTTCAAATTGATATTTTTACATCCTTCTGCTTAATCTTCTATGCCTTCTTTTGCGTGCTTGCTGTGTTTAAAATTTCCCTTCTTTTTCTGTACTTCTCTAGTTTCGTTGCACTGAAAATGTTGTTTGTTCCTTATATATTTTGAATCTTTACGTTCTTTTAATTTCCGAAATCCGAATTCGTAAGTTTTCCTGTTTTTTTTTCGTTTGTTCGGTTGCAACTGTAGCTTCGTGTGCTATTAATTGATTTGCGAATTGCGATTTTTTTTCCTTTTTATGTTTTCCCTCAAACCTGCTTTATTTTGAAGAAACTTGTCCTTTAACATTATTTTCTCTAGAAGTTGTTGCGTTTAATGAAAAATGGTTTTTGAGCTTTTTCATTATTTGTAGGATTTAATTTTCTACCTGTTTATAGGTCATTAAAACATTTTTGGCACATATATATCTGACCCTTCTCGCACACATTTTTTGTTGTGTTACTTTTTTTTTCAAAATTAATTTTTAATTTTGTTTTATTTAATTTATGGTTCTCTAGTACTTTTTTGCACAACATTTTTTTAATTTCTGCGCTCATTTATTAGCATTTTTTTTCGTTATTTCTTTTACTTTTTTTTTGTTTTTCTCCTAATTATGTTATTCATTATTTTTATTATTATTTTTTTTATGTTTCTGTCTCTATTCGCGCGATATTTTCGTAAGAGTTCATTAAAATAGACGTCATTAAAACGCCCTTTACAATCCACTTTCGGCCACTTTCTTTTGACATTTCATAGCCTACTAGATGAAGTTTTCAAATGAACACCTCCTATTTCGCGATTTTTCTAATTGGCCTGAAGTCTTATCAAACAATGTAAAGAGTACCTTTGGAACTCCCTACCGATCGAGGAGGGCACTGCGAATCTGATATCTTGGAACACCGATATCTCCGGATTAAAAAAAAAAAGAGGTAAAAAACTAAAATATTTTTAGTTTTAGTTTAATTGAAACTAGTTTTAATCATACTGATATTTAGTTACCTTTTTTAGCTTTATAAGTGCTTCCTGACTAAATAAAATTATTAAAAGCGTATACTTAGAAACGTGTTTTGTTTTATTAAATTTGTGGTCTATTAAGCCTATTTTAAGTCAATTTGTTGATTTTTTTAAATCTTCTAGTCATTATTTTTTCTGTCTTCGTGGACCTTACCATAGTTTCCCTAGAGTCTATTTCTTTAATTTTTCCTTGCTTAGTGCCTTTTTAACCTTTCTATAATCTACTAGCTGTAGAAGGAAGTAAATTATATATTAAGATTTGTTGTACACTTTAATGTACTTTATATTTATTTTGAAATAGTTTTTCAAACTCTTGCATTTTTTCAATGTTCAACAAATGTTCCTATGTTGTCAACTTGACTTTTCTTCCCTTCATATACTAAGATATAATATGACTTTAAAAATATGAGTACTTACAATGCTTGTTGCGACACTTAAACTGTCAGGTGCTTCAACTACTCTACGCCGGACATCCCTTCTGTCTTTCGGCCAAGCCTTACATGATTTATATTCCAATCTTCTAAACGTGGACAAATCCACTTTGGAAATCAACTCTCCAATTTATATTATCCATCAATTCTTCCCCCAAAATGCTCGACTACCTCAAACACGGGATCGAACAGCTTTCGCAGCCTCTAAACTTTCGGGACCCATAACTTTTACGCCTCCCCTAAGCCGTTTCCACTCACTTCACTTTATTACATGCAAACCTTATATCCTCCCTTAAAAATTGTTTTCTAAACTTGCTACTCAGCCTAGCTCGTTGCCTCGGTATACACGAAAAAATTGAGTCAATTAGGAGTTGAAAGATGTCGCGTTCAAAAAGGAGCTAATAAATTTGCGGGGCGGAAGGGGAAAAAGAGGCAACTTATAAGCATGAAATCGTAAAAACCTTTTTATAGGGGTTCGATTTGGAAAGTGGCAAAGGGCCCTATTGCTATTCATAAAAGAGATTTAAAAACGAGAAGGTTGCCTTCTACGTATTCACGAGGTGCAGTCTAATGAGGAGCTTTTCCAATTTTTTAAATTTTGTCCTGAATTCGTGCGTTAAGTATTCACTAAGACGAGAGCCGCATTGTTGTTTAAAGAAGAGCTTTTGTCATCTTCTAAGCTGTTCTTACATTTAAGCAGAATAAGAGATTGAAAAAGTAATGGGGATCAGCTGGTCCGTGCACATTAAATGTCCCGAGAACAAATGCTATCTGTTTGGAGATGTAGCATAAATTGTGGCGGTGGGGTGTCTTGGATTTAAGAGTAAACTCGAGATGGCAAAAAGGGAATTGGAAGGTCTTTTTGATAACAAGTGGACCAAAAAGGAAAGTTGGCGGCATTTATTTTTTAATTTTTATGACCCTTAACTCGTTTGTATTACTGAGAGCGTTAGTCACCCTAGGTAAGAGAAAACTTGTTTAGTTCTTTCAAGTTTTTCAAGATATTTCTAAGATCTTTCTAAGTTCTTCTGTATAATTGAATTTTTTTGTTGTTTTTTTTTAAGGAACAACTCATCTAAAAACCATTCACTTATTAATGGCATCAATTAGGGGTAGGAAACCGACATTTTTACCTTATCTTCTCATTTTGTTCTGAAAGGCAATAGGTATAGTAAATGAAGATTTTAAAGGTAATGGGATGGCAAAAATAAGTGAATGAGTTATAGATTTTGGAGCTGGGTGTTGCTTATAATTTTGCTTAAGAAAAAAAAAACAAAGAATTAAGGAAGCCTTCTAGTTAAAAAAAAAACCTGTACTTTATACCAATAAACCGGAAAATCAGCAGTAGAAATATTAAAAACGGTAAGGAGTAAAAAGCCAAAAATAAAGCAAAATCACAGAGAGGAAGCAAGGTTCAAACAAAAATAATAAAAATGTAAAACAACTAAATAAAAGAGTAGGCAGAAGGATAGAAAAATAACAATTTGAAGCTCAAGGCAAAGAAAAAATGAAATAAAATATTTATTAATTTGTCTATGGAAATAAAGCAGTTTAAAATCTCACACATCATTAATTTTAATGCAACAACTGGAAAATTACTTTTAAAGAAATACGACCAAGAGAAATAACCACTGGGAATTAGAAATATGTAGATTAGTACACAAAATGATGCAAATTTAGAACAAAAACCCAGCCACAAATAGCAGAAGATACTGACAACTTTACAACCGAACAACAGAAGAAAGCTGATAGTTTTGGAGTGGAATCTCAAAAATCAAAATTGGCGTAAGGAAATTCTCAGGTACTTCAGTTAGCATCGACATAAAATTAATATGAAAGGTCGAAATAAATGTGGGAGAAAGCAACAAAATTTAATTGCAAAAATTGGCAAAAAACGGAAAATGTGTAAGCAATATGTAAGCAATAACTTACCGATAAACTGATAAACCAGAAGAATAATAAAGGGTAATAAGTCGATTGTAGAAAAGAACACTTGTACAGAGGTACGAATAGAAACACGTGTATAAAGGAAAATTATTTTAGAAATGCAAACATTTAAAAGCAAAACTTCGAAACAAAGGGCCAAACTAAAGGACTAAAAGCAGTAAAAATAAGCAC
Organism: Taphrorychus bicolor; assembly: GCA_951812265.1. Taxonomy (NCBI): domain Eukaryota; kingdom Metazoa; phylum Arthropoda; class Insecta; order Coleoptera; family Curculionidae; genus Taphrorychus; species Taphrorychus bicolor. The sequence continues at coordinate 21,114,999 of OX638299.1, read as the reverse complement.
AAAATTCAACCATACAGAAACACAAAAATACCTGGTGTTCATTAAAAAACGTTACCTAGAAAGCTATGAATTTTTGACAGAAAAAGATGACATATTTAAAGTAAATTGACTATTGATTTTTCCTCCTTTTCTTTTGACAGAACCGCCTAGATGACGTTTTCAAATGAACACCCCTTACTCTCTAATAATCATTAATTTGACCTCTACAAAAGTCATCGGTGAAAATAGTAAAAATTATGTTAAAGTGGTTGATATTAGAGTGCAATGGAACCTCAGCAATTGAAAAAAGATAAACTCTCACAAAAAGCACGCAAAAAGAGACAGAGACTTATAAAAGAAAAAAGAATTGACTAAAATGTTTTGGGCAAAAGCTTAAGAAAAACGTAGAGAGAAGAACAAAAAAGTGGTTGATAAGTTAATGCAAAAATTAAAAAATACTAAAGAATAATAGTAAATTAGATTTAAAAAAAAATGGTGATATAGCTAAAAGCTTGTGTGAGGAAGGTTAGATTTAAAACATTTTTTTATGAAACCCCGTAGCCAGATATATCTGAAACTACAAATTAATAAAAAAACTAGAAACTTCTTTTGACTAAAGTTCGACAACTTCTACAGAAAATAATGTTTGAAGGTTTTTTTTTCAAAACAAAGCAGATTTGAAGAGAAAATATGTAGGGGCAAAAATCAAGAAAAAAGTTAAAGGGCTGCAGAATAAGCGTAAAATAAAATTTGAAAAGAATGGTGTTAGGAATTTAATGGGTGTGAGAAGGGCCAAATTATTGAAGTGTAAAAAATATTTTAGTGACGCCTAATAGAGTCGAGAGACAGAGAGAGAGAGCGAGAGAGAGAGAGAGAGAGAGAGAGAGAGAGAAAAATATGCGCAAAACAAATTATTGAAATGATAATATTGAAAAGTTACAGGGACAAAAAAAACGACAAAAATAAAAAAAAGATCACAAAGCGAAACATATACAAAAGACAAAAAGTTTATTCAAACGTTCAAAGCTAAAACAAGATAGAATGTGTGAAATAAAATTAAATAGAGCACGAAACTACACGAAAATGAAAAACTTATGTGACAAATTTGAACATAATTTTGCTCACAAACGCGGTCAAAAACTTCCAATGGCCATATGAAGTTTGATTCGCAACAGGTAAAGCGAAAAAAACCAAGATGACAACGTAGAAAAAATTATTCGAAATTGGAAAAATAAGAAGAGAAATTAATGGACCGACAGAAAACTATAAAAAGTTGCTTGAAAAATGTATTAATGAGAAAGTATAAATGATACAACTAATTGATATATAATGTGTTTCCTTATACAGGTAGAACATTATAAAAAAGAAACAATGAAACTTTAAACTAAAAATATACTCTAAGAACTTTGGTAAGGTCCACGAAGTGTAATGACCAAAACACAAAATATTCCACAAATTGACTTAAAACAAGCTTAATAAACCATAAATTTAAGAAAACAGAACATATTTCTAAGAATAAATAGGCTTTCAATAATTTTATTTAGTGGGCAAGTATTTATAAAGCTAAAAAATGTAACAGTGACAGTGAGTATGATTACTAATTATTTTATAAGACTGTGAAGGCATTCACGGCCGACCAAAATACAAATAAAGTGTATTCTGGGCTTTGAAGCCGTAGGTGCAATGTAATTTCTTCCTGACGTTTCGTCTACAGCTGTAGCAGGCATTATCAAAGGCAATGGGCGAAGTGATCTCCCTTGCTTCCCGACGTTGACTGATTCGATTGTGGTTTGATTAATTTATTTTTTACAAATCTCTTTAGTTTTGAAAGCCTCAATTAGACATTTTTATTTTATTTTTTTTTCTCAACATGTCTTGAAAATCGAAATAAAAAGAAATATTTTGAGTATAACGAGATGTATTTAATCAGGGGATGAATGGCGACAGGGTGTTACTAAGGTCAATTGGTAAATAATTTGCTTGAAAATGTTGTCATAAAGAGCGTCTACCTGATCACAAAGTTTTATGATGGCGGAAGGCAGGATGTCATTAAGGGTAGCAACTAAAATCATTTGTTAATAAAATTTTGTTAAAAATATACTTGAAACTCAGCTGGTCAAGAGTTTGAGGCTCCTACCCTTAAAGGCTGCTACGTTACCACTTATCGCAAAATCTCACTTAAGAACTAATTTCGAATTTTAAGTAATAGAAGGCTAAAGTGGTGCATAAAGTTTAAGCTTTAAGATTACAAACAGAGGAGTTTAAAATAGGCAGTTTTAATACACAACAACTTCTCCTTCATACACGGAGAAAAGAGTGAACGTATCGCACAAAAACTGCCGACATTTTTCTAAAATTGATTCATTTTTTTGGCCGGAAGTCCGCCATATTTGAGTGACCCATGACGTCATGTGATCGACAGAGCATATCAATTGGCGAATCACGTCTTCGAATCGTTTGACGCAAGATATCAAATAAATGTCGTCAATTCATCAGAAATGGAACGATTGGAGTGAATTCAACAAATTTTTGTTCTTCTTGATGTTCTCTTTTACCTCCCACCAAGTCCTAATAGTTTCGGAAATAGATTCCTTCGATGCGCCCTTTTTGAGGCAGTTTTAAAATGTGATTTGGAAGCATTTAGAAAAAGGGACTAATTTGAATGTTATTATCTTTGTTAACGTTCACAGGAGGTTAAAATCGCCGCATTCCTATCAAAAACAACAACAAAAGAATTCAAAACTTTTTGAATTTGACCAAAGGGGGGGGGGGGGTTATAATCAATTTTTTCTCAATTTCTAACTTTGACCGCTTGTAACTTTAGAAAGAGTGGACCACTTGGAAACAGTCTAACAATTTCTTGTTCTTTTTGACATCTTCTTTCATATCCCACCAAAGAAAGGGTGGGAGAAAAATCCCTTCAGCCTTCGATTTTTAGGAACTTTTAGAACATGATTTGGAGGCAAAAACTCCACTTATGGGACTATATTCACTCTTATTATGTTTGTTGCGTTTATAAGGAATTGAAATCGCCTCATTACGTACATATCAAAAACCGTAAAAATTTACAGATTTTTTTAAAATTGACTATAGGGGATGTATAATCAATTTTTTTTTCAATTTCCAACTTTGACCACATGTAGTGGGATTGAAAATTTGGGAGAAAACTCTTTCGGAGGTCGATTTTTATTGGAACTTTTAGGCATTTTATAAAAAACTCAGTTATGGGACTAGTTTCATTCGGAGTAAGTTTATTACGTTCTTTGAGGTTGAAGTCGTCTAATTTTGGTTCAATACTGATAATTAAAAAAATTCCATGTTTTTTTGAAAATGACAAAAAGGGGAGAAGGTATTTCTCTTTCTTTTTCTCAGTGTTCACCTTTAACGTCCTATAACTTTAAAATGAGTGGAGTGAACCCAATCTTTTGTTTCTCTCAGATGTTTCAATTTCTCAAAAATCAACCATAAAGTGACTATTTGTAGAAAATTGCCTTTTTTTGCATAATTTTGCAACCAATCAAAGCTTTATTAGTTTTTAACCGAATTCCTACCTCTTACTATTTTTGAAATCTCTTAGAAGAATTTGGAATTCCAGAAGCCTTGTAAGCGGAAAGGAAACTACCTGCAAGGTAAGTCGAGACTAGTTGACTGTGCCTCTTTTTTTCTATAATTTTATAAAAAAAAAACTAATTAAAAAGATAACATAAATTCCAAAATTTATCAAATTTATCTTACACTTTTGGATATTCTAAGGTATTAATGCAGCTGTGTCTTGGTATACGTTGACACCACAAAACCCAGTCTCAACATTACGGAACACAAGAGGAGTTGCAGGCTCGGACAAACACACAAAAGTCAGCAGTAGAAGAACACGCACTCTCCGAAGTTCACGACATCCTTTTCAACGAGACAGATATGACGTTTGTAAATGCAAAGAGGAAGCGAGTTCCAAGACATACTTCAAGTGCGCCGAAACTCCGTGCCACCAGTACCCCCACCATAGTCTCTCCACTGCAGCGCGACGGCGGGAAAATAAATACCACGGAACTCCTCACAGCAGTGTTGCCAAGTCAAGGATTTTATCCTTAGATCTAAGGATTTTTTGGAACGTTTAGGAATTTAGGAGGATTTCGTAAAATCTGTTAGAATCTGAGGATTTTCTCTTGCATACAGATGTTGACTAATTAAAAGCGACAAATACGAAGCATAATTATAAACGCATAAAAAACACAACGCATTATGATATTCACGAAACGACACTACTACTCTACTACTAGTCGAGATGAAATCCAGAGAGTAAACAGAGCACTTTGAGTAAAGCTGCATGATCTCGGCACAATTAACCATTCCAGAACAGCGGTTTTCGATAAAGTTCCGCCATACTGATTCGTGGGGCAATCAAACCAAGTAGCCAAATTTACGAAATATTCTGTGGTTATAAAGAGCAGATGGATCGCCATTTTCATGCAAAAACATCCGGCAAAACTGCTAAGACGGGCGCCAAAATTGTGGAGCAGAAAGGTTTCTCCTTATGTAATATACGGGGTGTTTATTAGAAAACCCCATCTAGCAAGCTATGAAATTTTGACAGAAAAGGATATCAAAGTAAATGGACTCTTGTTTCTCCATCCTTTTCTTTTGACATTTCACAGTCAACTAGATGAAGTTTTCTAATGAACACATGATACTACCGTGTTGGTTTCACTTGTGTGGGGGAGAGAATGGAGAAACCATTGTTTTGCATTTTGCACTGTGTTTTTGGCTATTTTCATCCATGGGACAATGTGCGATCATTCTGAGACGACAACACCGTTAAGGGGGCACACAACTGCGTCCAAAAATGGAACGGATTTTAAGAAAATGTCGACAATTGTTGCTCTTTCCATACTATCTCTTAGCTCGTTGGATTGAGTATGATAATGTATGATAATGACAGATGATTGACCTTATTGACGACTAGAACAGCTGATATCGATAAAAGTCCGCCATACACTGATTCGTGGGGCAACCAAACCATGTAGCCAAATTTACGAAATTTTCCGTGGTTATAAGAAGATGGTGAATAACAATTAAGAATCAAAGAAAATTAAAAGCAGAAAGTTGTACCTGAATATCTTTTGTTACCAAGATACAGGGTGATAAATTTTCAGATCTTTTACAGGTTTTGTTTCATAGTTGCTTCAGTTCTTGACGTAGAAGGATTAAAGTTTGTACATAAGGGACTCTTTAGACTCTCCACAAGAACAATTAACAAATTGTGTTGAAAACATGGACACAGGATAATACTTTTTCAGGAGTCAGGCCTCTTTTTACCTTTCCAAACTGTTTTGTGGTGCTGTAATTGTAACCTACAGTTTCTTTGTTAAAAATATTGCAAAAAGCAAGCAACTTCGACAACTGCAAAAACAAAACATAATTAATTATTCAAATTGCCTAACTAAAGATGTGACAAAAGCAATTAATTTGAAGATTGGCATTTTCTTAATTAAACAGCATTTTTTGTTGAAAATATAGCAAATAGCACGAGAACACTAAATAACATAAACAATTCAAATTGCTTTATTGAAAAAATGACAGAAACAAGAAAGTTAAAATTTGGCATACACAGCAATGAAAAGTTTAAATATGCCGAACGTTACAAATTGTTTAATTGCAAATATGACAGAAACAAGCTACTTGAAATTTGGCGTATTTTTAATTAACCTTCAGTTTCTAGGTTTAAAATATAGCGAAAAGTAAGCAACTATGCCAAAAGTGCTAAATATAGTTAACTTAAAAAGTGACAAAAGCAATACATTTAAAATTTTGCATATTTTTAATTAACCAATATTTTTTGTTGGAAATATGGAAAAAAGCCTGAAAACCCGCAGACCAATAAATGTCTTGAACATTTTAAATATGCTTTAATTATGTCGAACGTATCAAATATGCTTTAATTATGCCGACGTTGGTTAATTGCAAATATGACAGAAACAGGCAACTTCCAATTTGGCATATTTTTAATTAACCGATGTTTTCTATGTTAAAAATATGGCTGTATGATGTAATTAAACTGTTTGGTTTAACGTTGCTTTAACGTTTTAGGATTATCTTTCGTACTTCGTACAGCTATAAAACTATGAGTCCTCCCTTGGAGCTTTTGCCTAAAAGAGACAATTTTGGAATATACTATAAATAAATCTCAAATCAAACATGAAACATGATGATCAAGATCAAGTTTTAATAGATGTTATTGATTTTTGATCCAATTTGTTAAGATGTGGTTTTGATTTTTGGGTTGTGGGATCAGGGGTGTTATTCAAAATCAGTTATGAACATGTCGACGTTTCGCCATATATTACAGTATCCTCAGGACAAATTCAGATAGATTTTGAGAGTCATCGGCTTTCTAAACATTAAGTACAAAGATCGACAAGAGGTTCCTGTCGATGCCAATAGTCGTTCGTCTCTTGTCGACCTTTGTACTTAATGTTTAGAAAGCCGATGACTCTCAAAATCTATCTGAATTTGTCCTGAGGATGCTGTAATATATGACAAAACGTCGACAAGTTCATAACTGATTTTGAATCAAGTTTTAAGTTCGCTCTCATATCTAAATAAGTTGGTGCGCCATATTGCCTTGGGGGGCAAACAGGTCAAATGACGTAATTCTCGAATGGTCAATACGCTGCAAGCGTCAGCCGTCAATTGTCAAATGGTAAATGTCATTGATTGGATGTCGTGTCGACTGTCGTTACTTGTTGCTCTTGCTGTCGTTCGTATTTCAAGAATTGAAAAAATAGGCAGCGTGGCACCTAGAATTTTTGACTGTGACGCAATTTTTTTGCTCGCTTTTTTTTATTTTACAGAACATATTTCAATTATTCAATCTAAGGAATTCTAAGGATAATTCGTGCTTCCACTAAGGATTTTTTCACATGACATGTTGGCAACACTGCCTCACAGTCGAATCAGTGAACGTCGAGAAGCACGGGAGAGTTTTTGATAGTGTCTGCCGCAGCTGTAGACGAAACGTGAGGCATGCCTTTATAGCCCGGAAAATACTTTAAATTGTATTTTGACCGCCGGTGAAAGCCATCACATCTAACAATTTTGTTTTGAACAGTCATTTTATGGGTGATGTTAAATAAAAGAAAACCTTGTACAGGCCCTTTTTAATAGTCTTTAACATGGCATGCAACATATTGAAAGCCGATGTTTCGTTTTCGATTAGCCATTATCAATTTTGGTTTTTCAATAAAACTTCGAATTTTACATGTATTACATTTTTTGCTTTAATTAATTAATTTAATTACTTTGGTATACTAGAATTAAATTGTTTTTTTTTTCATTTTAATTCTAGAATAGAAATGTATAATTAACAAATACTAACTTTTGAATAAAATTTGGTTTTAAATCATTGGGAAGGACGTATTAAGACCTTGATTACAATCATCCAAATTCCATATAGGTATATAGGTACTTAAATTACCAACAGTTTGACAGATATGCTATCTAAGGCTTTTTCTTCATAAGCGAATATGACTTTATTTTTACAATAATACAATTTTTTTTTTCAGATTTCATCAACCTACCATGAAGATTTTTAGAATACAAGAGAAGAGCGGCTAGTGTCTTCAGGAAAATCTCCAAAAAAAGGCAAGTCACATTTTATTAAAATCATACTAAAACGCATAAAAACACAAAGCTTCAGCCCTTTTAGGAAACTAATTTCCTCCTAAAAGAGTTTCTGTAAAACTTTTCGTCTTCAGGACTGCTAAGAAAGATTAAGTTTTATTGATTATTTTGCTCCTAAATTTCTGTCTAATTATTGCGAGTTTCCTGGTAACTACCTCTTGCCAAAGACGCCCTTAAGAACGATTTTAACAATCCATTTTTCTGTGTGAATGTTTCTGGTTAAGTATAACTTAGACACAAGAAGGTTTAAGTTAATGAATAAAATAAGCCTCCGTCCGTACCCATCAAAGTGCATTAAAGATCCACATTACCCAATTACGTAATACACTTTCCAAGCCTCGGTCTCCGTATTAATAGCCAATAAAAAGGGCTCATTGTTCGCCAAGTAGGCAGGGCAACATCGCAAATATTTGCCTATTTGTTTTCCAAACAGTAATTTCTTACCTGCCGGCTATGGGACCAGCCTTTATTAGCTGTATTAAGTTAATTGGGCTTTAGAGATAGGGGGGCGAGCGCTCGTTAAAGCACCGGAACGTATATAAGAAAACGCGGAGCTCCGGTTTTAAATGTCTAGGCCGTCTAATCCACCTTAGACCGATAAAATTAGTTATTACGAAGTGGAGTGGTGGAGCTAAACTGTATTTTAACTGAGCACCGTTGTAATATAAAAGGTATATTTGCCGTAATTAAAGCATAACATAATATAGAGAGGGTGTCGACGTCGCCTCCATCCGAAATGCTAATTAAGCTGCAAAGTAACTAACACAACAGACCTGCCTATTGCTGCATAATTCGAACTACAAATTTAGCATTATACAGTTTCAAAGTCGACTGCTCAAACAGTTTCATTAACTTTGCAACCTGTAGTGTGTCGAGAGCACGGCAAACACTCGAATCTGGTGGCTCTATGATTGTGAGTGCTTGTTTATTAACGAACAATTAATTGTCGAACAAGGGTTTAATTTTAATTATTTGCGCACTGCTCAATGTTGAAATACGAAAAGAACTTGTGACTTTCAAGACCACCTTGGTCGAAGATTATGACTAGATAAGAGTTTTATTTACTTTCTAGTCTAGTAGGTAGGATAACTCTCTTAAAAATAGTATAGTGGAGTTGATTAGCGTTCTTCAGGAGAGTAGATGGCAAATGGTATTGCGGGGTGAGGACAGTGAATAAAAAACTTCTACTTTACGCAGAAATTGCCGACGTTTCGACGTTTATTTACGTCTTTATCAAGGCTAAAAAGGAGGAAGACGTGCGTAAGCGTTTGTAAATATAAAATTAAATCATACATTGATAAACACAAAATGTCAAAATTAGACATTAAGATCAATATTAATATTTGCATAAAATTGGTAGAGATAAACTAAAATACATAAAGCTACAATTTACACATTAAGACACATTACAATGATCTATAAAATAAACAAAACTATTTATTGGAGCTCCCTTACCTATTTTGCAGAATGCGCCGAAGTTTTCATGTCATAAGCATGGAGATACATTTCTTGCCCAAGAAGAACTACGGAAGACAATGACAATAATACGCATTAGAACAAACACAGTTATAAGGCGCCGTCTGAACCCCAGACAACAACTCAGGCCCAGCACACATAAAATTTAACTGTGTTTGCTCCTAGAAATAGTATATTATTCAACGAGCATGTAACGATGGCTATTACCCACGAGGATAAAGTAATTACGTCACTCGTCTTCGGCTCTTGTTGCAAATTTCATCAAAAGCAATCACTTCTCTGTTTTGTAACAAAGCTAAACAATTCAAGATTATTGTGTGAAGGCTTTGAGGGCCGGTAAAATTATAATCTAAATATTTCCGGGCTTTGATGGTCCAATGGAATTTCTTCCTGACGTTTCGTCTACAGCTGCGACACTCATTATCAAAGGCGATGAAGCTATGGACGAAGTAATCTCCCGTGCTTCCCGATGTTGACTGTGTAGTGTATACGATCGATGTTTGGTACAAATAAACGGAATGCGAGGTCGAACGTGACCACAATCCGCTGCGTGCCGACATAGTATTGCGCCTGTCCAGACCCAAAGAAAAGACCACTAGAAAGATATTGGAACCAAAACTACTTAAGGACGAGGAAAGAAGATCATCATACGAAGAACATCTTAACAAAGAACTGGAAAATACTCGCAATATAGAAGATACGAACGAACACTGGCTCAAACTCAAAGAAGTTTTTAAGGAAACAAATGAAACCTTCCTTACAAACACCAGAAGGGCAACGAGGAACGAATGGATGACTGACGACATTCTGGATTTAATGGAAAAGCGAAGGCAATATAAAGTCAACGGAGACTACTCAGAATATAAAAGTCTTCAAAGAAGAATTCGGAATGAAATAAGAACAGCAAAAGAAAGTTGGTTGACTGAAAGATGTCTGGAGGCAGAAAATCTGAGCAAACTGGGGGACAATTTCCATCTCCATAAAAAAGTCAAAGAAATCGCTGGAATATATAACAACAAGAGTGTGGGTTTCATTAGGGATGAAAACAATAAAATAATATTGGACACCGAGAAACTACTACTAACATGGAGGGAATACACTACCGGACTTTTTCAGGATGACAGACCAGGAAACCCCGAAAACGAAATAACAACGCTATCAGGACCAAGTATACTAAAGAGTGAAATCAAACATGCCATAACTCTAATGAAAAACAACAAAGCTCCGGGCCCTGATGATATGTACTCAGAAACTTTTTATTTGATTAGCCAACAAAACCTTGATATCATTGTCCGACTCTTTAACAATATTTACGACACTGGACAAATTCCTGAGGACTGGCTCCGTTCTACGTTTGTCGCACTTCCTAAAACAAACAACGCAACAGCATGTAAAGACTACCGCCTCATTAGTCTAATGAGTCATTTCCTCAAGCTTTTCCTTCGAGTTCTGCACACGAGACTATACAGGAGATGCGAGGAAGTGAGTGGTGCCAGTCAATTTGGATTTAAGAGTGGTTTTGGAACAAGAGAAGCCATATTCAGTCTCCAGACATTAGTGCAGAACTGCCAAGATCAGAGAAAAGACGTTTTTCTGTGCTTTATCGACTACGAGAACGCATTCGATAATGTAAAGCACGACCTCCTCATATCATATCTTAGAGACCTGGGACTGGATGGAAAGGATATCAGACTTATAGGTAATTTATACTGGAACCAAAGAGCAGAAATCCGAATTCAAAATGCAGGAACAACTGAGGATTTCGAAGTAAAAAAGGGCGTCCGCCAGGGGTGTATCTTGTCTCCGATGTTGTTTAACTTGTATGTGGAAAGAGCTTTCATCGAGTCAATCTCCGACAGTCCCATGGGCATGAAAGTGAATGGAATTCCCATCAATAATATTCGATACGCGGATGATACCGTGATACTGGCGGATAGTGCAAATGACCTGCAAGTTCTACTAGATAAGATCAATGAAGAAAGCCAGAGATTAGGTCTGAAAATCAACATCCGTAAAACCAAATGCATGGCCATTAGTAGAAACGACACCCCAAATGTCATAATGTCCGTAAAGGGAGAGAACATTGAACAAGTCACTCAATTTAAATACTTGGGGTGCATGATCAACCAAAAATGGGACCCAGATCAAGAAATAAAATGCAGAATTGAGCAAGCTCGAACAACGTTTATAAAACTGAAAAAATTTCTGACAGACAAAAGCCTGAATCTCAATCTCAGATATAGAATGGTAAAATGCTACGTCTGGTCCGTTCTCTTGTACGGAGTCGAGGCATGGACGTTGAAGACAACAATTATAAATAGGATCGAGGCCTTCGAGATGTGGACCCTGCGACGGATGCTGAGGGTGTCGTGGGTTGAACATGTAACGAATGAGGACATTCTGAGAAGAGCTGGTTTGATAGACCGTGAACTTTTCGAAAACATCAAAAGAAGAAAAACTGGCTACCTTGGACATGTACTGCGCGGAGAACGCTATCATTTCCAGCGCCTTATACTCCAGGGTAAAATAGAGGGAGGAAAAAGAGGAGTGGGTAGGAGAAAACTGTCCTGGCTGCGAAACATACGACAGTGGACCGGAATACAGGACTTCCAGACACTGCAAAATGCTGCAATTAATAGAATCATATGATGAGTGAAAGGATGAACGCCTACGCAGGAATCTGCATGGCACTTGAAGAAGAAGAGGTCGAACGCAAGTGGGAGGTGATTCATTCACCTTCTACCGTTGGGAGACGAGCATGTTATTTGGGAGATATTTATTAAATCTTATTATAGATTATACAATGCACTTTGACACATGATCAAACTGTCGCTTGTATACATTGAAATACTACTAGCTGTTACTGTCATGAACGGAACTCTTTTTGGGTGTGAAAACTTCGGTTAAAACATTACAGACTGATTCAACTGTGGTGAGCTCCGTGGTATTTATTCCTATACTGTCGCGCTGCAGTGGTGGGACTGGGGTGGGGGTATAACGGTGCCTATAGTATGTCTATGCGTATTTCTAACAGGATTCCCATACAGATTAGGGACATTCCTAACATAGGGTCCTTTAAATCGGCACTGGGCCATTTCTTAATGTCCAGGACACATTATAGCTTGAGCTAGTACCGTGAACCTGTCGTATCTTGATTGGCGTAGTATGATTGTACTATTTTATTTTTTTGTAATTATGTATGTACAATTTCTGTGTTTACATGTTATTCATACAACCTGTTCTATATTCTGTTTGTTTTTCATTGTTGATGGTTTTTAATTGTAATCGCTATTTTACCAACGTGTCCTATACTACTAGTGATAGCGGTTACTAGGGCCAAAATGGAAATAAAACATTTATTTATTTAAAACTGAAATTACTGAATCTAGGCCTGAGAATGAGACCATCACTAAAAAACTGAGTCAAACTAAGTAAACTACTCATTTTATTCACGGAGCCTTTCTGCTTCAGATCATTCAAGTTCTTCTCCAAAGGTTATCGGGAACAGGACAAAAGCAAATTTCCACAAATTAAGCAGAAACGACTAGAGTGGAAATTGTGTCATAAACTCATACTCAAAAGCCATCAGCACAGGTGAGGAAGGCAAGCGATGCGGAGTAAACAAGGCGACATAAAACTGGTGTGAGTGTTTATTAACGGACGTACTAATCACCAAGAGACCACCAGTACGAATTCGTCGAAACGTCGAAACGTCGGCAGTTTCTGCTTAATTTTTCATTTGTCCTGTTCGCGATAACCTTTGGAGTAGACTCTTGAGGGCGCTACATCTAGCAACTATTCAAGTTCTTGCTAAATGATTTTTGTAGAGCAAACCTAGATTCTACAATTTTGAATAAATCGCAAAACGTAAGCCATTGTTCTTTTAAGTCGATTAAACGAAGAGAACCGTGAAAATGGAAATAGATCTAGAGTGACCTGAACAAAGACTTGAACGCTCTTTTTGGCTTCCGGCAATTGTGATAGTTCAACAGGCTCAGACATTGTAGTATCAACTGGCCAGTCAGAACGGGGGTTTTTTGAGCCAAGTCGGCCCATGAAACCATTCACTCTGATTCCACGTATAGAAATCCACGTTGTATTGTTCCTGTACCCACGTACAAGAGGTTGTGGTAGTTTTCTACAGCTTTTACTAGTGCCAAAAGTGTCTTTCGAGTAACGCAGCAATTCTTTCTGCATTCCAAAACGGCTTAAAAATAGCTTTGGTGCGAAGCATCTGCCGTACCCAGAACAAAATTTTCCTCGCTTGATGGTAGGCCAAGATTGATGATAATATAAACCGTTTCTTCAATTCTGTGAAGACCTGCAATGGTAATGTCACTTCCACTGAAATTGACTTGTTTTCTTCGCAGGACGATGAAGATGTCCAGCAATAGGTCCTTGACAAACCTATGGTAGTAAATGCAGAACCAGATGAGGCTTTTAACCTCATCTTCGCTCTTGGGTATTGGCAAGTTTCTTGCTGATCAGCTTCCTTTCCTCCGAGAAAGTTCACTTTCTTTTGAAAAAATGTGCACTTTTTGGGGTTTACGTGAAGGTGAAAGGAAATCTCGTTGTAACCAGTTGACTCATACCTTGATATATTGTACTATTCTGGTCTCTGGCCATTCTTCGAACATTTTATTTTTTTTATTTGATTCCAAATGAGTGGTCTCAAGAGGGGGCCCTTGCACCACACTCAGAAGACCAAGTCCTTGGTCCAACAGCCCGGTGGCCAGATGTGAATTCTTCCGAGGTTCTAAAATCTAAGTCTTTCAGCTACAGGACATTAGGAGAGAAAGTGCTCTGCTACTGCTGACTTTTGTGTGTGTCCCAGCCTGCAACTCCCCGTCACCTTCGATGTTATTTCGCTTTTCATGATGGTACCCATTAAGGAAGCCATGGAACATATTAACAACGAATTTCCACAAGATATTGGCAAGGTGTTCCAATACTGCCTAACCGCTACATATTTTCAAGGGAAGGAAGATTTCTACGATCAAACTATTTTATGGAAATTTTCGAGGCCAAGCCAAGGCGTTAGCAATGGCAAATAAGAGGCCAAAATGCTGGTTCCGATACGTGGACGACACTTTTGTTATTCGGAGACATGGCGAGGGCGAACTTTAAAACTTCAACCTCAACTCTATCAACCCAAAAATTCAACTCACTATGGAGATAGAAAAGGAAGGACACCTACCGTTTTTGGATGGTTTAGTATCAAGGAAGCCGAATGTGAAGCTTGGGCACACCGTTTATAGAAAACCAACACAAATTGACCGATACCTCAATAACGGATCAAATCATCTTGACAGAAAAGGGGAGTCTCTGTGAGAGTCAAGAGAATTTGTGAGCCGGCTGAGTAGGATCAGGAATTGAAGCATCTAGAAAGAGCCTCTGGTTGGAATGGATGCAGCAAGCACGAGTTCGTTAGGGACGTTAGGGCCGTCCGTCCAAGGAATGTAGAGCGCCAGGAAGGGCAACAACGAAAGAAGATAAAGAAAAGTGCGGATGGATTAGTCTACCATACATCCACAAAGTAACGGACAGGATCCGCAGGGTAGTCGAAAAGCACAATGTTAAAACTGTCTTTAAACCCACTTGGACAATACAACAGAGCTTGAAATCAGCCAAAGACCGTAGAGATCCCCTATCGGCACTCCGAATTCCCCGAGGCTCGGTATTCATTGTTACCACAAAATGCAGTGTCAACACGAGGAATACAGAACACAAGAGGAGTTGCAGGCTGGTACAAACACAAAAGTCAGCAGTAGAAGAGCCTCTCTCCGAAGGACACGACACTCTTTAATGAGGTCTTATATCAATTGCAGCGTTGCCATCCGAGACTAACGAGAGAGGCCATTGAGATCTTTAATCACAACAATTTCAACAGGAAGGAGGAAATTACGTTTCTAAATGCAGACTGGAAGCGAGTTCTACGACATGCTTCAAGTGCGCCGAAACCCCCACTCCTGTCCCTCCACTGCAGGGTGACGGCAGGGGACTAAATACCACGGAGCTAACCATATTCGAATCAGTCATCATCGGGAAGCACGGGAGATCACTTCGCCCAGTGCCTCATAGCCTTTGATAATGTCTGTCACAGCTGTAGCCAAAACGTCCGGAAGAAATTCCATTGGACCATGGCTTCAAACAAGAACTAAAAACGATGTTATTGATTTAACAATGACACAACTTAAAAAAATATTTTGACCTTTTTAACTCTTTAAGACTGGATTTATCCATCTCTGGTTAGCTTTACCAATGATGTAATTCCTATAGAAACCATTGGTTTCAATAATGGTTAACATTGTTACCAATCTCTAGGTGGAGATACCAACAGTTAGATGTTTCCAGCCTTAGAATAATAAATTCCAAGAATATTTTTTTACATTACTGATCATAATAATGTCACTAAGCATGTGTTATTAATTGCACCCGTGAGTAATGAAGTATTACTCACAGGTAGGTAATAGATATTATTATGTATTAAATACTAGAGAGTAATAGCCATATTATTAAAAAGTCGTAGAAAATGGTATATTATTCAACGAGCATGTAATGATAGCTATAATTCGCGAATAAAAGTTTAAATTTAATTATTTGCTCAGTGCTTGAATTTGAAATACGAAAAGAACTTTTGCCTTTTAAGCTCCCCTAAGTCGATTAGGTCAAAGAGTTAGAGAAACGTTATTAAACCATTTTGTTAGAAACTTTCATATACACTGCAACGCAAAATTAAAGGATATTAATATTTTCACTTCAATTTCAAAGTGAGATTATTCCCATGCTATAAAGCCGATTTTGAAAAACTTTGCAAAAACAAAAAGTGATATTAACAGTGGCAATAATATTTCCAAACCCTCATCTTTCCAAACGTTTGTCATTTGCAAGACATGATAAGAGAACCACCACACCATCGGGAACTTGAACTTGAACTCTGATTCATTCTCGTGAACGAATGCATTTATGCAGGCATCAGCCAATCGTATCGCGAGATCCATATCATTAATCCGTTGCGACGTTGCACATGGGAAAATTTGCAAACGCTTAGACGTCCTCGTTATCTAGAGTAATAAAACTGTGATTTTGGTAATTTTTAGATTTTATTACGACGATTTTCTTTGAATATGAAGACATTCACACACGATTTATTGCCTTTTTGTGAGGTTTTATTTGGGATGAAACCAGAAAACTGTGTCACAGATTTTATATAATAAAAATAACGCAAAATTAAAGAATATTAATATTTTCACTTCAATTTCAAATTGAGATTATTCCCAAACTATAAAGCCGATTTTGAAAAACTTTGCAAAAACAAAAAAGTGATAGTAACAGGGGCAACAATATTTCCAAACCCTCATCTTCTCCAAACAACTTATTCTCCACTTAGCACAAAACACTGTTCACATCTTCGTGCTCTTGAAAGAGCCGCAATCTTCATAATGCACGAACCTGGAGTTTCGCATCATTCATTTATTCGCCGGAACTCAACGGTAACTTTCTGTAAACAGCACTAGGAAGCAAAAAGCGCAATCTCACCGTAGGAACTTATTCATGTTTAGAAAATGTAATTTATGCATTTCATCCGGGGGCTATATACTCGAATTGTTTGCGTGGAAAGCTTACTGGCCCGTGCTTTCACTGCGGCTTCTTATTTCGCCATTCCATGTAGAGTTTAGGAATTTTTCTACAAAAAAAAAGACACGTACTAAGAGGGAATATTGACCCTGTTCTCTTACAGGACGAAAATGAATTAAGTTACACTCAACGAGCTAATTTAGAGATCCTTCTTGTTTTACAGTTTTGGCCCCCCTTTTTGGCAGTGAGAACCTTAAAAATGGCGGCCCGGAAGTGACTTGTCAGTGACGTCGTGACTCAATTATTCCAAATAGTTTTCTCTGTCATTATTTGTATTACTTCGCGTACGAGATCACTCCGCCCACCTCATCGCCTTTGATAATGTCTTTGAAACGTCAAAAAGTAATTCCATTGGATCACGGCTTCTAAGCCCCGAAAACAATTTAAGTTGTATTTTGACATTTTTATCGTATCTCCTCAACACATTCTGAAAGGAGATAAGTATAAAAAGAAGATTTTAAAGGTAACGAGATGACAAAAGTAAGTGAATGAGGTATACATACATGAAGACAGATTCTTTCCCTCTGCGCCAACGTAATTTCTTGAGGTTGCTGTACCCCCAGGTTGGTTGACAGATCACGTGGTGCATGAAACCGATGACACTAGTGTGACGTGCGCTGACGACAGCATTATGTCATGGGAACCTTTAAAATGGCGGACTTCCGACCAAAAAAAGACGCCCATTTTTGCGGAAATATCAGCATTTGTTCATATCTTCTTAGTCAATTGGGTTACACCTAATAGAATAAATCGAATTAATTTCCAGAGATTTTCCTTTTATCGCCATCGACCCCGGCAGCACAGTTTTCCGCCTTCGTAATAAAGGCGACAGACGAGCGTATAAGCAGCCAGTGGTGGCATGCTTAAAATTCCAGCCCTCTTCTTATTATTGCACCATGTATATTTCAGGACATAAAATGAAAAGAAATGGACAGATATTGTGGTCTGTGATATGACGAAGTGCGCACCCTAACTCCATTGAATTTAAATGAACAAATTTCGGACCGGTTTACGAAGGAAGACGAGCTAAAAGCCCTGAGCCCAATGGGAATATACCGCCACTAAGTCTTTTTAACAAGACAAGAATTTCGGGTCGTAGGAATTTATTTTAAACTGCATTACATTTTTAGCGTTCCACTACGAATCAAAAGTCTCTTACCAAGAGGAAATCCTTCAAACAGAAATTATATCGTCTCACACTTCCCGAAAAAGAATTTCCATTCCAGACAAGTGGCCTAAATTGCCGAGTTCGCGTAGCAGAGGTGAAAATTGTCATCAAATTTGAGAAAATTAGTTTTAGAGAAGTTGCGAAAGTTAATTTTGGAAAGGAAATAAACAAATTCCAGATTATAAAACCGGTGGATTTGCCGACGTTGTCGCTGGAATCGTGGGAGCATCTAATGCAAATGAACTCGGCTAACTAGCTGGGCGGATGATTATGTCTTTAATCACAAGTTGATGATAACTCTTTAAACCCGAATTCTTGTTGCTCTATGATCGTATAGGTTGCTCGCTGGGGACTTGCAAATTCGGAATACCTCATTCGATAAATATATAAATAAGTATTCCTCCTTGTTTTGCCAGTCCAAAAAAATAACAAACTGGATGTACTTTAATTAGTACGTTTAATTGAACTCTAGTTTTCTTTTGGTAAAACGTGTTTTCAGTTTCCACTAGTTAAGGTAGCAGTAGCAAAGCCGACAGCCTCGTGTTTGACCTTTTCTGAACTTTGGGCAATGAGTGAAAGTGTGTGGCTTACTCTCTGCTTAACGATTCTTCCATATTACGTCACATTCTTCAATTTATTTTATAAGGGATATTTAAAAAAGGATAGAAAAAACCGTCTATGCAGCTAAATATAGAAACATGTACTATTCAAGCAAAAAAATACAGACGACCACAAGGACTACCAGTAAGTACCGTTTAAACAGATTAATATATAAATACCAGCAATGGGTACCGTTTTATGCAGTTATGATCACTAACGAAGAGTGCAACGCATTGCAATCTTTAATACTCCATATTAGAATTGGAAAACACGACTTGTAAAGAGTTCTTAAGTTTATGAGCACGAGCTAAGCAGTTCTTCACTTCATTATTTGTTAACTCAGTAAATCAGTCCAGTACAGAGAATTGTGCAGTTATGCGACAGCAACAACACTCTACTGAGATACACTAAAAATGCAATCGAACCATCATAATTAACTGCACAACATGATAAAACAGCTCTGCACACAGAGCAGATTTATAAGCAGAAACAGATACAAACTGATTTAGAAACAGGCGAGAACAACACGATTTTTGCAATCAAAAAAACGTTTATCAATTGCTAGACACGAGAAGAGAACCTTTACACCATTGGGAATGAGCAGATAACAGAAACACTCACTTCAGTACTCTATACTGCAATGAAGCGGATACTAACACCAAACGATTACTTCGTTCCTTATCGAACTTCCAACTTGCTGACCTACCTTTCTATCGATGTATTTGTCTCCCGGGAGACAGCGATGTTTCACGTACAAAAACTTAAATTGAACTCTACTTCATCCTCGTGAACGAATGCATTTATGAAGACTTCAGCCAATCGTATCGAGCGATCTATACCATTAATGCGTTGCGATGATGCACATGGGAAAATTTGCAAACGCATACCGAGGTCCTTGTTATCTACAGTAATAAAACTCTGATTTTGGATATTTTTAGATTTTATTACGACGACTTTCTTTGAATATGAAGACATTCAACACGATTTATTGACTGTTTGTCTGCATAGAACAGAGGTTTTATTTGGGATGTTTACTGTTTGAAAACGTTTTAAAATGCGCTTATTATTTCCGTTTTATATTGGATTTCCGGAACAAACCTCAAAATATCATGAGAATTAAAAAAAATATGATTAATCGTCACTGGTAAAAGTTGACTCAAGCAGCGATCATCAAAGAAGGAACGTCATTGGAACGAGAGTGTCGTTCCAATTATAATAGGACCATGAATATATTTGGTATTATTAAGCGACCTGCGATTATATGAACAATATAGATACACTTTAAGACTTCACTATGCAACCAAAATTAATGAAAATTAGCAGGAGTAAGATTCGTTGTACTTCTCTTAAAGCCACTGTATATGGTGGTGCTTTAAATTGGACGTTTTCAGGTTTTGTTTGAACTATATTAAAAGTTTTATTATAAATATGCTTTCAGATTGATTGTGTTTGAACTCTACTTATTGACCCCGAGTCCTTACTGTTCTATTAATCAAGAAGTGAAAATTAAGATACTTGTACAAATAAGTGTTTTTATTACGGTTTAGCAGGATATTTATTTATTATTGTTATGTTTATTATATATTATGAGACACAGGAATGGGTTATTATTGAATATAAAAAATTTACAAAATTTTCTCTGTTTCAGGCTTTATCTAACTTTTTAACATTACAATTTTTAGAGATCGGTAGTATGGATTTGATAATTATACTTATTTTTTTTTTGGTTTAAAACTTTTTTTTTTTCACTTTTTATAAGTCCATCAATACTTCCTTTCTACTTGTCCTTGTATTGTATTAGTAGTTGACGAAGGTTAGTTGGCAGGATTCTGCGACATTTTGGTGGGTGTTAATGTATTAAGCATTTCTTGCAAATAGAACATTTCAATATTGAATTTAAATGTTGCAGAAATTTAAACCAAAGTTTGAAATTAAAAAAATGATTTTAGTTGCTGTGTTCGTTAAAACTCAACTTGTTTCACATTTTTTGAAAGACTATTTTCATGACACCAGAGTCAGATTTGATATTATCAATTAAATCATAACCAAAATAATTCCTAAATTGTAAATTTTTAAGTTTTTCTCGATTCTATCATTTAATCATAGAAATATCATATACTAATTTAGAATCATTTTAATCATTAAAAATTACCAGTTTAAAAATGAAAAAAATCATGCCAACTTTCAAAGGGATGAAGAGTAAATTTTTCCACTTTGGAAGAGTTCCAAAAGTATAAAACGAACTTTATAAATAGGAGTTTTTTAAGACATAGTTTTTTTATCTATGTAAGTGCATGACATTATTTTTTGTTACATTTGTGCCAGAAACACACATTTTGGTTAGTTCCAATTAGTTCAAGTTGGTTCAGGTTAGTTCACGTTAGTTTAGATTAGTTGAAATTTAATTAAAACCATGTTTGAAGCTATAAAAAGTGGAAATTAGAAAAACCCATTCTTTTATGTTTTTGGAAAGCCATCAATAAATCAATATTACATTTCAAGGAGGTTTCTTAAAAAAATCTTTAATTAATAGTACGAATGAACGTTCTTGGAAGGAACATAATAAAATATGATACATCTCATTTATTAAATTACAAATAAATAAAAAATAAATAGTTTTTTTGGGATTTTAATAAGTCTTAAATATCTTTTTAAGTTCCCAGAATATTCCAGTTATGTTCTGAAAAATGCTACTTATAAAAATGCATAAGGAATAGACTCTTTATCTAACAAGGTATATAATGAAATATTTACATGAGTGTCGTATGTTTTTTTTTTGTTGAAAGGATTTTTTTTGCCAGTTATCAAATACCAAATGAAGCCAATATATATTTGGAGTTCACGATCACTAGACTGGCAATTATCAGGATTTTACGTAGTTGTTGCAACTTATGTTTCAATAATAATGAAAAAATTAACATGTCTTTCACAATTTAACAAGATACGATTCACATTTTTTACTAACAATGTATAGGGAATTATTTTTCAAAGGAGTTGAATTGTAGACTAATTTGGTTGATCTAGTGTTCTATCGTGCCCATTCCGTTGCGGAATCCAAATTGTGTATCTAATGTTTTAGCCTCATTTTTTTGTATATTCTAGTATGCATAATTTTTATAAAGATCTTCAGAACTTGACTCATCAAACTTATTATTCTGTGATCATCACACTTTGACGCTCGAGTTTTTTTTCGGGATAGGAACAAAGGTGGAAAGCAGCCACTCTCTGGGAATTACTGCTGATGTATAAATGCTATTGCTTAGATCCATTATGACACTGATTGAACGCTCATCCAGCAGTTTCAAGACCTCACGATGCACCTCATCTGGCCCTACTGCTTAACCGCATTTTGAGGTTTTGATAGCATACTCTACTTCTTCCTTCGTTATTTCTAGAGCGCTCTCTGATATTGTTATGTCATATGTCCACGTTCTTTGGCCATCAAACAGTTGAGTTATATATTGCTGCCACAGTCTCAGTCTGGCATCAAAGTCAGTAATCAGTGCGCCCTTTTCATCTTTCAGTGTACCAGTTTTCTTCTCTCTCACCACACCGGTGACTTCTTTTATTTTTTTATTTAGGCCGAAACTGTCGTACTTCTGTTCTAATTCTTCAATTTCCTTGCACCTTTTATTCATCCAGACCTCCTTTGCTATTCTTATCTTACTTCTAATTGTGTTCTGTTCTCCTTGTACTTGGTGTCATCCATGCTTTTGTATCTCCTTCTTTTTTCCATCAGTGCCCAAATTTCCTTTGTCATCCATCTCTGCCTAGTTCTGATCTTGCCCTTACCAATGTTGTTGTTATTTGTTGCTTCCTTAATTTTGGTCCACTTTACCTCTTCACCCAGATCACCAACACTTTCTTCCTGGAGTTTATAGTGTCTATTATTTACGTTATTAGTTAGAGCAGTTCGGACTTCCGGTTGTTGTAACTTCGGATATTTAAACAGGTGTTTTCTGCTTGCATGAGACTGTCTCCTCTTTAACTTCACATACATATTCATATTATATGTATGTTATATTATGCATATTACATTATGTGTATACATATTCATTACTAGGGGCATATATTTGAATTAAGTTCATCTTGCCGTAGTTTGATTGCAATTTCTGTCGGAGTGTGATACGAAGTTTATCACTGACTTACTTGCGGTCTTATCTAAACAAATTCAAACTTCATTATAGTGTTTTCCATGGCTGAGTCTGCAGGTATCCCAAGAAGCCAACATGTAACTGAGGTAGTTAACCTTGTTTAGGATGAAGAAGCAAGTAGGAGTTTGAAACAGTCTAGTTGGCTGTGAGCTGCCAAGTTCAAGCCTAGTTGGCTGTGAAATGACAAACGTAAAAGATAAGAACAAAGTTCCATTTACTTTGATTAAGACATCCTTTTCTGGCAAAAATTCATAGCCTTCTAGAGAACGTTTTCTAATGAACAGGGGGTAAAAGCGTAATAAGCATGCAAAAAGCAAAAAGGAGAACTGAACATGATTCGTACAACGAAACTAATACTGACTCCAAAGAGCAGAAAGAAATCAAATAGGATTTTGTGCTAAAAGAGGTAATGACAGCAGTTGCAAAGCTCAGCAAGGAACTCGAAAAAAATATTGAAAACAACACAAAAAAATAAATAACGATTTGGAGATGTGGAGACTTTTAGCAGAATCTGCAATGCTACCAGATACAGAAACATCCACTTGAAAAAGTGAGATTATTGATGATCGATTTTGATATGCCACGGATAAAAGAACAAACAACTTAAACCTACGTAGGGATGGTCCCCGTGCTTTGAATGGTGCATACTTCCGATGAATTTTAGGACCTAGCCTAGAAGAAATTGCACTGCATGTCTTTCGTTTCATGCTATCTCGCAAAACTTTGGCCCAGTAACGCATAACGGACACGACAAATTTTATAAACATCGACATAACTTCATTTAGAGCCTTGATAAAGACCGCAATATAGGGTCGAAATGTCGGCGATTTGAACATTGATTGAAGCTGTTATTTCGTCCCCAACCTCCTAATTTATTAAATGAGTACTTTTTTTCTCTTAATTTACTATCTGACGCACAAAGTCTGAGCTGAAGTTAAGAACCTGATACTAAATTATCTGAACGAAAAGATTGAAACCCCTGCTTCCTTTTGAGATAATGCGTTTTCTCTAGATTTAACGGCAGACAAAAAGTAAACGCTTTTGACGTGGCCGGCATTTTAAAACTCACAAGGCAATGGGAAGCACTTAAAATTTAGCTCTATCAGAGTCTTAAACAGCGAAAGCTCAATTTAAGCCGTCCAAGAAGAAGAAAAACTTTTAGAAGAAATTCATTTAGAGGCGGAGAAAAATAATTTTCAAATAGCTCCGGCAAAGACTACAAAGGCAGAGCGCCAGGTGGGGGGGGGGGGGGGATGAGATCTCTTTGACGGTAGCTAATTCGGTCTGACTTTTGCAGATTATGTTTTCCAGTTTCAATCCTCTTCTGCGTTCCCACTCGTCAAACGTTTTCTACTCGTTTATCTCTGTCAAAGATTAGCGTAGCAAAAATTTAAAATTTATAACTCCCTGCAGCTTTGTGTACGGACTCCGGAAAACTTTCCGAAGGAACTTTTTTCTGGGTGAAAACCCGTGAAAACCTACTAATTGAAAACACTCTCGGCTCTCCCCCTCAGTTTTTCAGCGCTACTAAAGGACTTACAGTTCAATTCCGAATTAACCGTATCCTTTATCCTCGGAGAATAAAGACACGGAAGGGAGTTGTTCCTGCCTCGAAGTGGCTTTGGCGTTCAACTTCCGGTACATCCGGAGATATCCTCAATATACCGATATTCATTATTTCGTCTCACTTGGGGACCACTCGGCCCGGATAAAAAAAAAGTAATTGACGAAGGAATTTCGAGTCTCGTTTTTGTTTTCCCTCGATGAAAAATGCTTCACTTTTCGGGGTGAATATTTATGTAAATTGTTTTGGGAGTTGATCCGTTCTCTCTAAATAATTTATGGTTAATTAGAGAGTTTGAATCGAGCGGATAATTTTCAATAATGCTTTTATATTGTTGTTAAATATGTTTTTAACAATAAATCTACACGTAGAGTGGACAAGAATACTATTTGCTTTGGACAGTCTGCAAACGTATTTAGGTGAGGCTGGAGGCAGGTGCAAACTAGGGGCCGCCTTTTGCTAATGCATATATCTTTTTTTGCCTTAGAACAAGTTATATCTAGTTAGCTTAGAGTAGTTCGGGTTTGTTGCGAAAAAGCGAAAAATTGCAGTAAAATATCCCGCAAAAAAAAGTTTTCGAAACCGTTTTTAAGTAGTAATAAGTGGGATAGAGAAAGACTTATGAAGAAAACAGCGTTTAAAAAAGAGGTGAATAGATTTTTTTTTGCATTAGCGCAAAAGGCTGTTCTAACAATTGTGGGTATCGAAAGTGGGCATAAAAATGGCATAAAAGTGGGCCTCGAAAGGGCCCACCTTTATATAATTGCTAGAACAAGATGAAGTTAATTTAGGTTAGTTCGGGTTTGTTGCTTTTCGGTCTTTTGATAAAGCCAAAAAAATGCAGTGAAATATCTTGCAAGAAAAAAAGTTGTCGAAACCGTTTTTAAGTAATAATGAGTGAGATAGAGAAAGACTTGTGAAGAAAGCAGCGTTTAAAAAAGAGATAGATAGATTTTTTTCGGATTAGTGCGAAAAGCGGGCCCGAAAGGGCCGACCTTTATATAATTGTTAGAACCAGTTATCTGTAGTTAATTTAGATTAGTTCGGGATGGTTGCTTTCCGCTCTTTTGATAAAGCCAAAAATTGCAGTGATATTTCTCGCAAGAAAAAAGTTTTCGAAACCGTTTTTAAGTGATAATGAGTGGGATAGAGAAAGACTTATGAAAAAGATTGCGTTTAAAAAAGAGATGGACATTTTTTTTTTGCATTAGTGAGAAAGCGGGCCCGAAAGGGCTAGAACAAGATATCTGTAGTTAATTTAGATTAGTTCGGGTTTGTTGCTTTCCGCTCTTTTGAAAGAGTGAAAAATTGCAGTGAAATATCCCGCGAATAAAAAAGTTTTCGAAACCATTTTTAAGTAGTAATGAGTGGGATAGAGAAAGACTTATGAAGAAAACAGCGATTAAAAAAGAGATGCATACATTTTTTTTGCATTAGTGCAAATGGTGCGAAACCTTTATATAATTGTTAGAACCAGTTATCTCTAATTAATTTAGATTAGTTTGGGTTTGTTTCTTTCCGCTCTTTTCATAAAGCCAAGAATTGCAGTGAAATATCTCGCAAGAAAAAAAGTTGTCGAAACCGTTTTTAAGTAATAATGAGTGGAATAGAGAAAGACTTATGAAGAAGACAGCGTTTAAAAAAGAGATGGATAGATTTTTTTGCATTAGTGCTACAGGCGGGCCCGAAAGGACTCACCTTTATATAATTGTTAGAACATAATATCTGTAGTTAATTTAGATTAGTTCGGGTTTGTTGCTTTCCGCTCTTATGATAAAGGCAAAAATTGTAGTGAAATATCTCGCAAGAAAAAAGTTTTCGAAACCGTTTTTAAGTAATAATGAGTGGAATAGAGAAAGACTTATGAGGAAGACAGCGTTTAAAAAAGAGATGGATATTTTTTTTGCATTACTGCGAAAGACTTGCTCGAAAGGGCCCACTTTTATATCATTGTTAGAACAAGTTATATTTTGAGTTCAGGTTAGTTGCTTTTCGTCCTCTTGATAAAGTCAAAAATTACAGTTTTTAGAGAGATGTATAGATCCTTTTTTGCATTAGTGCGAACTAACCTTTATATATTCGTTAGAACAAGTTATATCTAGTCAATTGAGGTTAAGTCAGGTTAGTTGCTTTTAGCTCTTCTCTTCTAAAAGCCAAAATTTACAGTGAATTACCTTGCCAAGAAAAAAGTTTTCGAAATCGTTTTTAAGTAATAATGAGTGGGATAATAAAGACTTACGGAGAAGAGAGCGTTTAAAAGAGAGATGCATATATCTTTGTTTTGCTTAGTGTAAAGGCGTTTCTTTATGAAATTGTGTTTATCCACTAATTTTTAAATTGTCTTCAATTTAAACTGTTTTTAACACATTTTTGCCACTACATAAATTATGTCTTCATTTCTGAACTCCTGAGTTTAAGGTAATCGAAAATTAACTTGCCCACGTAATTCCAAAAACAAAAAGAAATAAATACATTGTGTTTTACAAAAAAAATAAATTTTTCAACACAATATGAATCGAAGTATATTTCTAAGTTTTTTTTTTGAATATAAGAATTTCAAATAACAATTTCTTCGATTTCAAGTTTCTTGACCGGTTTTTTAAATATATTTTCTTTAGCATATACTCAAAAGTTTTTTTTTATTTGTACTTCTTAGCTTTATTTTTGGAGAAGATCCGTAAAATATGTTTTTCAACAAACAAACAAATAAAAACACTGCAAAAGGCAGAAAACAAAAAAACTGTAATAATTTTTTATAAAATAAATAAAGAATAAGAAAAATCATAAAAACGTACATATTTTTATTACCAAAAAAAAATACAAAATAAATATTGGTCTGTATCTCTTCCGATAATGTTAAATTCGAGTTTCGTTAATGAATTGGCTTTTAGTAATTTATATATTATATACAGAGTGTCTTTTTTAAGTGCGTGCAGTATACTATCTCCGAAACGGCTCTAGTTACAAAGACGGGTAAATTAGCAAAAAGTTGACTTTTGTAGAGCCTGTTTAGGAAACCTTTACAATGTTGCCACATTTTGAGTAGTTTCTAAAATATTTTAAAAATTGTAAAAAATATTAATAATATTGTTCAGGGTGATTCAAAAGTACTTTGACAAACTTCAGGAGGTGATTATTCTAAGAAGAAAAGTTCTAATAAACAAGGGTTCTTAAGAGCATAGTTTCGAAGATACAGGGTGTTAAAATTTTATAAAAAAAATTAAAAAAATAACAATATCTCGTAAACCGCTTGAAAACTTTTAATAAAATTCTACAGATGTCAATAGCTAGCGAGTAGCCATGTTTCTGTTAAACATTTTTTTTTTAGTTCCACCAGTGGCGCGCGTACCTCAATGACGCTTTATCTTTTTGAAAAAAAGTATGGTACGCCACTGGTCAATAAAAAATAAATTCTACCCTTTTGTTCTATGTTTAATTCTAAACAAAAAAGCTCTCTTAAGTTTTCTTCGTTATACGCGTTATTTTGAAGTAAAAAAATTAAATCGTTTTAATGCACGTCTTAGAATTGTTACCTCAACAAGATGGAACGTGTTATTTCAATTCAAACTTGAAAATAAAAAAAAATTAAAATTAAATCAACCTAAATAAATTATGCGAAATGACCTCCCTCAACCTTTCAAGCGGCTTTGAAGATATTATTTTTTTTATTTTTTAATAAAACTTTAACACCCTGTATCTTCGTAACGATGGTCTTAAGGACCCTCACTTATTAGAACTTTTCTTCTTGAAATAATGTCAGCAGTCACCTCCTGAAGTTTGTACTTTTGAATCACCCTGTATAACTCAGATATAATATTTTGATGATGGATTTAATTAAGATAAAACCCTTTTTATGTAATACCCGTTATATTAAGAATAAAAAAAACTTTCAAACTATAAAAAATATCCAGGTCCGTATTTAAAACAAATTACTTTATACTGGTAACTCGGTTGATAAGCGTCACACGAAACTAATCGGGGGTGTCTTATGGGAGGGGTTAGAGTATAGTGAAGCTTTGTAATTTAAACTTTTTTTGTGTCACCAATAGTTTTTGAAATAAGAGATATTAAAAATGTTCGCAATTTTTACATTTTGCTAAATATATCAGAAACTATTTAAAACGTAGCAACACTGTAAAGGTTTTGTAAAAAGTCTCCATAAAAAAAAACTTTTTGCTAATTTAACCGGCCTTGTAACTACAGCCGTTTCAGAAATAGCAATACTGCACGCACTTAAAAAATACACCTTGTATATTATATATAAATATTAGTAAGAATCAGGACATATTTTATAAAGTTTAAAATTTTCAGGAAAATTTCTGATTTAAAATTCAAATATCTCAGCTTTAGTTATAGTTGAATCATTTTTTCTGAGGTGTTATACCCTATTTAATGCAGAAAAAAGGTTTTTGCTAGTTCTCTGAGAGTCACCAATTTTTATGGTTCTGAGCAATATGATTTTACCTTTTTCAATGACAATAAAAGGCTGAGACTCGTTGCAGAATGTAAGTGTATTAGATAATTGAGTTCTTACTTTTCAAATAGTTAATATTTCTTAGAATTTCCTTTCAAATTTTCGGAGCATCCTTAAGTAAGTCTGATTTTAAGAACAAGTTTATTAAGAAAATAAAGATATTTTCCACTTAATTATTAGTGGGTAACAGAACAGATTTTACGAAGACTAAAATGCTCAGAAATATTTTTGATTCGTTCAGAATTTAAATTAAATTTTCTAAGGTGAAGACCTTAATAATATTCAGAAGAATTTACGAGTTCTGACCATTTTTATTAATTCTGAGCGATATAATCGAGGTCTATCTTTCTAGGACCAGAAAAAAATCACATTTTTTGTTATGTAATTTTTGTTTCAAATTTTCTGAGCATCACTTAATTAAAATAATTTTCTGAGTGCATTTCTAATACGTAAAAAATCAATTTTTTTTCTGATATTTCTTTGACTAACAAGCAAGTTTCAAATGTTGTGAGTACTCACAAGTTAAAAATTCTTTCTGGGTTGTATTGTTGATGATGGAAAAAAGTCTTATTAGGCATAAAGATTTAAAATAAATATTTGTAGGTGTTAGAACAGAACAGAGACTAAAATTGTTGTATTTTCTGAATCTTTAGAATTTAAAA
Organism: Taphrorychus bicolor; assembly: GCA_951812265.1. Classification (NCBI taxonomy): domain Eukaryota; kingdom Metazoa; phylum Arthropoda; class Insecta; order Coleoptera; family Curculionidae; genus Taphrorychus; species Taphrorychus bicolor. The sequence goes on along the minus strand of OX638299.1, from coordinate 21,085,607 downwards.
TTAAATTTTCTGGAAGCTTACAACGTTATAAACTAGGAAAACGTATTAAAAATGTCTCTCACCAAAATAACCGGTTATATCTAATTAACTTAGGTTAGCTCAGGTTAGTTGCTCTCAGATCTTTTGAAAAAGCCAAAAATTCGAGTAAAATATCTCGCATAAAAAAAAATTCCAAACCGTTTTTATGTAATAATCAGTGGGATAGAGAAAGACTTCTGGAGAAAAGAGCATTTAAAAGAGAGATATATTGTTTTTTTTATTAGTATGGGAGGCAAGCTCGCAAGGGTCCACTTTAGCCCATCTAAGTGTGTGTACATCATTGTTAGAACAGGTTATATCTAGTTAAGTTAATTCAGGTTACTTGCTTTCAGCTCTTTTAAAAAAGTAAAAAATTACAGATACGTATCTCACAAGAAAAACATTTTTGAAACCGTTTTTAAGTAATAATGAGTGGGATAGAGAAAAACTTATGGAGTCTTCTCAGCGTTTAAAAGAGAGATGCATAGACCTTTTTCTTTTGCATTTAGTGCGAAAAGCGGGCCCGCCAATCCGATGATGGTAAAGTCAAATCGAAACTTTCTAGCTCGAAACTACTTATGTCATTTCTCAGGGAAAAAATAACTTTTTTTTCAATGACCATTCTTATTATAAATTTGAAAGAAATAAACACAATGAGCGAATATTATAGAAAAACTTATTTCTGACATTTGATAGAGCCAAAAAAAAAATTTAAGTGAAATATCTCACGAGAAAACAAAGTTTTTGCAACCATTGTTAAGTAGTAATGAGAGGGATAGAGAAAGACTTATGGAGAAGACAGTCTTAAAAAGAGAGATGCATACATCTTTTTTCTTGCATAGCCCAGTTCCAAAACAAAACCCAACCTTGTTGTGCTAAGTACTTGCAACTGATTATAGTTTTGCTATATGGGGTGTTCATTATAAAACTTCATCTAGCAGGCTATGAAATTTTAACAGAAAAGGATGACATAATCAAAATAAATGGACTTTTGTTTCTACATCCTTTTCTTTTGACATTTTACAGCCAAGTAGATGAAGTTTTATAATGAACACCCCGTATGTAGTTATACTTAAATTTTGGCTCTAGGGAAGACCTCAATAATTGTTAAAACGTAGCAAATTTTGCCAACTTGTATTATTTACCTTTTATATTTGTAATACTTTATCTTCACATTTTTTCAGCTGAAATTTCTCATATGTGGACGTAAAATTAAAATTTTTGGCCGCCCCTAAATTCGGCCGCCCGGGTTTTTTTGCACCCCTTTGTCTATAGGTAGAATTGCCCCTGCTGGTTAGTTCAGTAATATTTTTCCTTTGGTTAGGTTAGTTCCGGTTTGACCAGTTACGTGTGGCCAAGTGGCCCCTGAGGGCCGCTTTTCACTTTAATTTTTTCTCCTTCAGGGCTCTTTACCCCCGCTTTGCTTCCCACAAAAGAATGAAACCTGAACTAACCTGAAGGGCCGTTTGCTTTTCCATGAAGGACTTTTTGATTAGATTAGTTCAGATCAATTCAGTTATGTTTTTCTTTTGTTTAGGTTAGTTCAGGTTAGCTTCAATTAATCCACACATTTGGCAACATTGCAAATATCATTTCTTCCTGCTGTCATAGTTTAAGAGTTTTCGCATTTTATTCAAAATGGATTTTTATGATCATTTTTTCGTTCAAAAGTTGTTCAAAAATTATTTTTTTTATTTTAAACTTTTCTTTACGTCCTAATTAACGAAAATTTAAAAATAAAAAAAACTTGAAAATTGAGCGGCGAAAAAGTTTACCGAACCCGTTGAGGGATTTCCGCTCCCGCTCCACCCCTGCTCATTTTCCGCGTATCATCTATGTAAACACATGTTTGAGGAGGAAATTTTCGACCACATGTCGTCGTCACAACACCGACCAAACAACTTAATTGAAAACCAACACTCAGCCGCGCAAAAACAGTTATCCATTAGCGCGCCAGCGAATCCTTCCAACTTTAACCAAATTAAATCACGTATGAAAACATGGAGAAGACCTAAAATTGCCCCCGCGTGTGGCGTTCCGGGACGTGACAATTGCAAAACATATTTCGTTGCTTCACGAATCGATGCCCCAACTAGACGTGCACCCATATTAAATCCCAATTTTCTTCCCGTAATTTGATTTTATAAGGTCGCGCGCCGACCGAGTTGTCTCCCCCCCCCCCCCACTCCACGGCCCGTATGCTGGGAAAATTCGGGGTAGGGGGATTCCACCGCCCCCACTGCCGGATTTTCCTGATACCGACAAACACACCCCGCAAACTTAGTTGTTTATTCTGTTCGAGCGGGGTGACATCGTCTTCTGCTCGCACCCCCGACAAGTTCGTAGACAACTACGATGTGACACTAAAATCTAAAGCCCCAATCACTCATATCCTGTTAACTTTGACTTGATATTAGTAAACTTTGCAAGTTTAGTATAAAGTGTTTTTTTTTCGCGAATAGTGGTGACAATAGGTGTGTATCTTGATGTTAGAGAGGCATTTGAGCTTTGCGTAGTTGATAATATGCTTGAAGAGAGCTTCGTATTTGGTGGTTGTGTGAAGACCGTTTAGTTCGTTACTTGTTGGCTTAGACTTGCTGCCTTAATTGAAGCTAAAGTTGGAACAGTAGAGCGTAGGATTAAGGCGGCTCAGGTTAGTTACATATCCAGGCATACACTTTAGCATAATACATAATTGCAACTAACACTATCAAGCGACAATCAAAGACAACTGGAGACATTTTATGGTTAAAATTATTTCTTTAAAATTTTCTATTAGTTTCTCATTGGTAATAAATTAAGGAATTTGATTTCATATTCTACAGCGTTTTTTCAAAAATTCCCGACTCATAATGCTCAAATTCAGATTCAAAAACTCATGCTCAGTTCTATCCTCTAAAAACACATAGGATTCACTGCCTTCTTGAAAAGAAGGTTTTCGGGTATATCACACCTTATTTAAATCACAAATTTCCTCTAATCAATTGTTGAGAGTTTCACTGTAAACCTTAAAGTAAAAAACACTTTCGAGGTCTTCAACAATTTCACTTAGAGTATGTCTACCATTCTAAAAGTAATTATGTCAAGGTTGACTGTCTCATGATGTTATTTTGTTTGATTTTTTTTTCAATTAACTTGTTCCTGTGTCAATTTTATGTTCTAAGAAAAACATTTTGTACTTAACGTGCAATATTAGAAATTCAAAAACCCATTTGAATGCATGATGTGTACCCTAGAGACTGAACCAGGGGATGTGAGGGTCCTTCATGAGATCCGCAAAATCAAAAATTTGCCCAAAATTTAAATTTGTGAAGTGGACAATCTGGCTTTGTCTTGATTACTATTTTATATTATAATAACTCCAACGCAGCTAAATTCAATTAAAACACTATTCATTTACTCAACAAACAAACAGAAGAATTCGTCTACGATTAGCCTATAACACTTTACTATAGCTCTAAATTATTGCTTTGTTCTTTTAGCTTATTTAGATTCGCTTAAGAATTAGAATAACTAGACCCGCAACGGCCCTGCATTTTATACCGAAAGCTTATAAACTAGAAAATTCCCTAACATTCCCTGAACGACAGGTCCAAGTGTCGCCTGGAAACGAACAACGACCGCCTGCGCCAATCCTTAATATTGCCCCCCTCTTAAGGCTGTTCATTCCTAATAGACCTTGCCAACATTTTTCACAATGACATAGTTTCTATCACTTTACAAGTCCTTAAGGACGAGTGAAATTTGCAAGAATAATATGCCAGACTGAAATATTTTAGGGATAATACGACGAGAGCTTAAAAATTACCAATGATTTTTCACAATTGCATACTTTTCATAATTTCACCAATCCTTCACGATGAGTGAATGTTGAAAGAAAAACATGCCAACATTTTTCACAATTACTTTCACGAGTCCTTTAGGACCAGCACTTGCACTGCATTTTTCACGAGTCCACCTTGACGAGTGAAATTTGCAACCTAGAGTAAAAAATTATAGGGGCTGTACCATAAAGGCTTCAAAATTACTAATAATTTTTTACAAATGCACGTTTTTCATAATTGCACGAGACCTTTGGGACGAGTGAAATTTGCAAGAAAATCAACCTACTGTGAAAAGTTATGGGGGTAATACCACAAGGGCTTGAAAATTACTGATTGTTTTTCACAATTGCATATTTTTCATAACTTCACGAATCTTTCACGACGAGTGAATGTTGAAAGAAAAACATGCCAACATTTTTCACAATTACTTTCACTTCCTTTAGGACGAGCACTTGCATTGCATTTTTCACGAGTCCACCTTGACGAGTGAAATTTGCAAGAATAACGATCTAGAGTAAAAAATTATAGGTGCCATAAAGGTTTCAAAATTACTGATGATTTTTTACGATTGCACTTTTTTTCATAATTGCACGAGTCCTTTAGGACGAGTGAAATTTGCAAGAGAAGGAACCTACAGTGAAAAATTATGGGGGTAATACCACAAGATCTTCAAAATTACCGATGATTTTTCACAATTGCATATTTTTCATAATTTCACGTTTCCCTCACGACGACTGAAATTTGAAAGTGGTTTTGCAATTGTTCATTGGCGGTTTTGCAAGATGCATCAAACACCTCCTTCAGTTTTGTGGTTGTGCTTTTGTCTCTTATGACTGCTTGATGTGGAATATAATATTTTCCTTTCCCGATTTGACAGCTTGAGATTTCCGTCATGTGTTCCATTTTTTCGTATTCTCGCACAAATTCGACTTATTGCATCTTTGTGTTTTATTGCAGGCGTAATCATTTATCTAATTGCGTTAGTCTAGCCATCGCTCGTGATCGTGACTCACCTAATGTTATGGCATCAGGTTTAAATGGAACTGCTACGGTATACGTTCCGTCATCATTTTTTTTCCGTCGTTTCGACGAAAAAGTTCTCACACTACTCTTCTTCTGCAGTAAGATTTGTTTATGTTTTTATTTCTTCCATTTCCCAAAATCGGGATACTTCTCGATCTTCCTCAGTACGAGTTATCATGCTTAGTACGTTAATTTGCTTTTACTTGAACAATGTCGAAAATAATCCATCCAAATTCGGTGTTTTGGCCTACTAATCCATTTTCAGTTTTTATTATTCCCTCCAGTAGCAGATATACTCTCGTGCCCCTAAAAGGATGTCGATTGCTCCGGTTTTATAAAATGTTGGATCAGCAATAATTTTGTTGTTCCAATTTTCTTCGTTATGCTCGATTTGCTGTTGAATTTCGTGTTAGCTTTGGAAAAATTAATAGTTCTGTATGTAATTCATATGCACTAGGTATTCTTGGTTTGCAGATCGTTCGAATTTTTTGCTTACACATCACTGGTTTATCGTTTCCAAGTCCCACTATTTCTGCTTTAATTTTTTCCCTTGATACCTCTAGCACTGTGGCCGCTTCTTCAGTGTTTGCACGTTTTTCATAATTGCACGAGTCCTTTAGGACGAGTGAAATTTGCAAGAATAACAACCTAGAGTAAAAAATTATACGGGTAATACCATAAAAGAGTGAGGATTTTTTACAATTGCACACATTGTAATTGCACGAGTCCTTTAGGAGGAGTAAAATTTGCAAGAATAACAACTTAGAGTAAAAAATTATAAGGGTAATACCATAAAGGCTTGATGATTTTTTACAATTGCACGTTTTTCGTTGCACGAGAATTGCACGAGTCCTTTAAGACTAGTAAAATTTGTAAGAAAAACAACCTATAGTGAAAAATTATGGGGGTTATACCACAAGGGCTTCAAAATTACCGATGGTTTTTCACAATTGCATATTTTTCATAATTTTAAGGCTAAACATTAAAAACATTAAAAACATGCCAACAGTTTTCTGTAGTCAACAACTGCATATTTTTAATAATTGCACGAGTCCTTTAGGACGAGTGAAATTTGCAAGAAAAATAACCTACAGTGAAAAATTATGGGAGTAATATTACAAGGGTTTCAAAATGTCTTATGATTTTTCACAATTGCATATTTTTCATAATTTCAGGATTCTTTCACGACGAGTGAAATTTGAAAGAAAAACATGCCAACAGTTTTTACGAGTCCTTTAGGACGAGTGAAATTTGAAAGAATAACAACCTAGAGTAATAAATTATAGGGGTAATATCGTAAAGGCTTCAAAATTACTGATGATTTTTTACAATTGCACGTTTTTCATAATTGCACGAGTCCTTTAGGACGAGTGAAATTTACAAGAAAAACAACCTACAGTGAAAAATTATGGGGGTAATTTGAAACAAAAAGAGTTTTTAGGAGTACTTTAGGAAGAGTGGAATTTGTAAGAATAACACCTTATAGTAAAAACTTATAGAGGTAGTACCATAAAGGCTTCAAAATTACTGACGATTTTTTACAATTGAACGTTTTTCAAAATGGAACTAGTGCTTTGGGACAAGTGAAATTTGCAAGAAAAACAAGCTACTGCGAGAAGTTATAGGGGTAATACCACAAGGGCTTCAAAATTACCGATGATTTTTCACAATTGCATATTTTTCATAATTTCACGATTCCTTTACGACGAGTGAAATTTGAAAGAAAAACATGCTAACAGTTTTGCAAGTTCAACAACCTAGAGAAAAAAGTTATAGGGGTAATACCATAAAGGTTTCAAAATTACTGATGATGTTTTACGAAATTGCATGTTTTTCATAATTTCACGAATCCTTCACGACGAGTGAATGTTGAAAGAAAAACATGCCAACATTTTTCACAATTAATTTCACGAGTCCTTTAGGCTGAGTCAAATTTGCAAGAATAACTACCTAGAGTAAAAATTATAAGGGTAGTGGCATAAATGTTTCACAATTACTGATGATTTTTTACAATTGCACGTTTTTCATATTTGCGCGAGTCCTTTATGACGAGTGAAATTTGCAAGAAAAACAGGCTACAGTGAAAAATTATGGGGGTAATACCACAAGAGTTTCAAAATTACCGATGAATTTTCACAATCGCATACTTTTCATAATATCAAGATTTCTTTGCGACGAGTGAAATTTGAAAGAAAAACATGCCAATATTTTTCACAATTACTTTCACGAGTTCTTTAGGACGATTGCGAAAATAACCACCTAGAGTAAGAAATTATAGGGGTAAGGCAACACAGACTTCAAAATTACTGATGATTTTTTACAATTGCACGTTTTTCATAATTGCACGAGTCCTTTAGGACGAGTGAATTTTGCAAGAAAAACAACCTACAGTGAAAAATGATGGGGTGATACCACAAGGGCTTTATAATTACCGATTATTTTTCACAATTGCAAATTTTCCATAATTTCACGATTCCTCCACGACGAGAAAAACAGTTTTCACGAGTACTTTAGGACGAGCGAAATTTGCAAGAAAAACAACCTACAGTGAAAAATTATTAGGGTAATACGACAAGAGCTTCAAAATGAGCGATGATTTTTCATAATTGCATATTTTTCATAATTTCACGATTTCTTCACGACGAGTGAAATTTGAATAAAAATATGCCAAAACTTTTCACGAGTCCTTCATGACGAGTGAAATTTGCAAGAATAACAACCTAGAGTAAAAAATTATACGGGTAATACCATAAAAGAGTGACGATTTTTTACAATTGCACACATTGTAATTGCACGAGTCCTTTAGGACGATTGAAATTTGCAAGAATAACAACTTAGAGTAAAAAATTATAGGGGTAATACCATAAAGGCTTGATGATTTTTTACAATTGCATGTTTTTCGTTGCACGAGAATTGCACGAGTCCTTTAAGACTAGTGAATTTTGTAAGAAAAACAACCTATAGTGAAAAATTATGGGGGTAATACCAAGGGCTTCAAAATTACCGATGGTTTTTCACAATTGCATATTTTTCATAATTTCAGGATTCTTTCACGACGAGTGAAATTTGAAAGAAAAACAACCTACAGTGAGAAATTATGGGGGTAATATCGCAAGGGCTTCAAAATTACCCATGATTTTTCACAATGACATATTTTTCATAATTTCACGATTCCTTCACGACGAGTGAAATTTGAAACAAAAACAGTTTTCACGAGTACTTTAGGAAGAGTGAAATTTGTAAGAATAACACCTTAGAGTAAAAACTTATAGAGGTAGTACCATAAAGGCTTAAAAATTACTGACGATTTTTTACAATTGAACGTTTTTCATAATGGCACGAGTGCTTTAGGACAAGTGAAATTTGCAAGAAAAACAAGCTACTGCGAGAAGTTATGGGGGTAATATCACAAGGGCTTCAAAATTACTGATGATTTTTCAAAATTGTTTTTGAATTTGTTATTTTTCATAACTTCACAAATCTTTCACGACGAGTGAATGTTGAAAGAAAACCATGCCAACATTTTTCACAATTACTTTCACGAGTCCTTTAGGACGAGTGAAATTTGCAAGAATAACAATCTAGAGTACAAAATTTTAGGGGTAATGGCATAAAGGTTTTAAAACTACTGATGATTTTTTACGATTGCACGTTTTTCATAATTGCACGAGTCCTTTAGGACGAGTGAAATTTGCAAGAAAAACAACCTACAGTGAGAAATTATGGGGGGTAATACCACAACGGCTTCAAAATTATGATGATTTTTCACAAATGCACATTTTTCATAATTTCACGATTCCTTCACGACGAGTGAAATTTTAAAGAAAAACGTGCCAACATTTTTCACAATTGCATGTTTTTTATAATTTCACGAGTTCTTTAGGACGAGAAACATAGATCCCAACATCCGGGTTATATACACAATCTCCATTTTAAAAAAGTTAGAAATGTACTAAATTTTTAGAACTACGAAGAACAGAAACATTTTTTTATTTCTGGCGATCCAAGGTCTGTTGAGGTTTACATGTGTATTGAAGCAGTGAGGGTTAGAAGACCCTTCTCGGCTAATTTCCTCTAAGTAACTCCCTACTAAGTCCTTAATAAAATCTAGTCTAATTAAGGTTTTTGATGAATTGCGGTAGAGCACCTTTGAACCAGACCACGATATAATTTAGACAGTAATCGCACGACTCATCATTTAAGCGCTAGGCATGTGGGACTGTTCTATAGACTCCAGGCGAGAGAGAAACGTATTGAGAGATAGAACATAAAAGCCTAGAGTTGCTATGCTTTCATGCGGGAGCTTGACAATTTTGTTCATTTCACATGTGTGACGATCTTGTATGACCACGATATGTATAACACAACATAATAATTATGGTAATTATATTGTTTTTTATTGGTTATTTAACAGCCACGATCAAAGGCTTTCAATCAAATTTCAAATTTTAAAATTGCTTTATGAAGCATTTCGAATCATTTTATTCATTGTAGTTCAAAAATGTTAACTACCATTTTTTGGGTCAGTTTTGCCCTAAAACTCCAAGAAAACCAAAAACTGAATTTTTGGTCAATGTGGGTCATTTTGTAAGCGATTTTATCTCTAATTTTAACCTGAATTTCTCCAAAAGCTCCCAATATTTGGGTAATCTTAATCACTCTGATTTATTTTTAGATGCTTTTGTCCATTGTTAAACTCAATTTCTTCAAACACTCCAAATTTTTGTTTTATAAGAATTTTTTACCGATTTCTCAAATTTCATTTATTTTAGTCCTGCAACGTAATTTTGCAAAAAACAAATCAGAATATTTTGTCCAAAACTTGAGTTCATACAAAATCATAAAAAATTGCATTTGTAGGAAAGATGTGAGTAATTTTTAATTACTTTTTGACTTAATTCTAACCTAAATATTTGTTATGTTAGACTCTTTACGTCATATTTTACCGGTTTGGCTGCATTAATAGGTACTAACCTGAATTTTTTTCCAATAACTTCAAATGTAATTTTTACATGCTTTTAGTCATTTTCAACGATTTTTGAACAGACTTCCTCGAAAAAATATTAAATTTTATTTCGGAACGTCTAGTAGAATTATTTTGGTCTAGGTATAAAAATTAAGTATACAGAAAACAGAATATTGGAAGATTGGAATCTATTTGGCCTGATTTTGCCCTGAAACAGAATTTCTCCTAAGAACATAAAATTTTCATTTTTGAACAATGTGGGTAAATCATTTTTAACTGATTTTAGCCCTAATTCTAACCTTAACTTCTCCAAAGGCTCCACATTTACATTTTTTAAAATCTATATAATTTATGAACCAACTTGACCTTAATTCTAATCTGATTTTTTTCTACAAACTCCAGATTTTTGCCTATTTAAACACTTTGTGCAATTTTTAACCAATTTTAGCCCTAATAATACATACCTATATCTTCCCACAAACTCCAGATTTACATTTTTCAAAGTTATATTATCGGTGGCCAATAAGGTACACATAGGGTAGAAATTTTTACAGACACTAGTGGGTTAGAGTGTTATTTTCACTCGCAAATGCTTGCGATAAAGTAGAAGGGAGAAGGAGAAAATACATATCAAGCTGCGCAATAGTTCACTGAAGTGAATTTTACACAAGCAAATAAGTCTTGGGAGTCCAAGAAAAATTATTTTTTAAATAAGGTGAATTTTGGTCTACCTGAACTAACCTGACTAATAATACTTTTAATAATTTAGTAATAATGTTATATTACTTTTCGACTTTGCACTGATTTCGCTTCGAGTAAAAATCAACTTCAGATGGAATATTATCCAGACGTGTTATATATAGCGTTGATTTTCTGCTAGAAAGTACTTGCAAAAATGCCTAAATATTGTATAAATCGGAAAATTTTAGGTGTGAGTAGAAATATAAAAAATTTTTGAACACGTTTTTTTCGTATAAATACCCCATAGTGCGCGGTACACATTAATGCGTACTAGCGGCCTCTATGTTCTGTCTCTTTTTAGCTTGTGTCGTTAGCTACGTGCAACGAAAAATACCGCGCTGAAGCGCTTTCCCGGTCCAGACTGAGTATCAAACGGTGTCCGTTCTCTAAGATGATCGAAATATGATTTTGTGACCCAGTGGTCCCTGCATTGAATCAACAAAAAATGCGTCTACTGTGAGGAGATACTGCAAACTTGAAAATTCGAACGAATTCTAATAAACAGCGAAGAACCAAATTCACAAATAAAACGAAATTTTAATTCTCACAAGTTCCTGCAACTTACCTGCGACAGGAAGAGCGCAATTAAATATTTAACAGGAAGTGATCAAGTTCGCCTTTAGAAGGAGCAAAATTATATCCCACATATGACTAATACCAATTAGAGCACGCAGTGCCGAATTGCATGTCGTAATTAAATTTCTAACTTTCCTTTGCAACTGTGCTGTTAAGGTATTAAGAGTTGTACGGACTGTTTCGCTGTTACCCCAAAATGCTTCTCTGTATTCCGGCGTTTAGATACTAACGGGAAAATTGCGGGTTGTTGCAAGGGAACTAGTGAATCCGAATCCTTTTTTTGATTTGTACAGGACTCTTTTCCAGTATCTGGTTTAACATAAGTTTTCAGGCTGCTCAGAAAAAAATATCTAGTGGTGTCAAATCCGGTGATCTAGATGGCCAACGTAGAGAGCTGTTTTCTCCAATCTACCTATTATTAGATTTCTGTTTTTTGCCAACCTCATTTAGTACCGTAAACATTTAAACCGATACAGATTTGTATAGAATACATTTTAAGTTTTTTGCCATCACCCCTTAAACGTTCTATTTTTCTCAAATGAAAAGGTTATGTATATCTCTCATTTTTTCTCACGTGGCATGGTTAGTACTGCTTTAGTAAAATAGACAAAGTCCCAATCATTTCGACCTTTAATGACCTCTTCAGACTAAAAGAATGTCTTCACCGAGATGAAGTTAGGAGAAAGATAAAATTCTCACCTTCTTTAAGGACTCTTTAGTCGCTAATGATCGATTAGACCTTTAAGTCCGAAAAATTGAAGAAATTTGAACAAAACCCCCCTTCCATCACTTTTTTTTCAAGTTTTATTACCAGAAACTTTCCATTCGCTTTTCACTCAATTTCATTTATTGCATTTTAATTGGAAAATCGCTGCACAGCGATATTACCTTTATTACGCCTAGTCCAATTGAAGAGCCTTTTTTATTTTCAGTTAATGGATTCCCGCGTCGGATGTGAACGCTCTATATCGAATTGGGAACACATATTTCGATGGTTATGAACTAGACTGTCGCACGAAATCTACTGCAAATTGGTATTTACGATTGTGACGGTGAATTTGCCACGCCGAATCTGTTGTATGTCGCTTTTAAGTCTGAACATGTTTGAATACGATTAGTGGTCACAACAAAACCATACTGAGAATTTCTTTGAACGCAAATCTTCTCTGGTTCTTCTTTGGTTCATGGGAGCCGATCTTTGAACGCACCCTGGGAAGCTGGGACTTTGGCAGTTGTCAGTATTCCTATGAGTCGATACTCGTTTTATTCTGAAAATTAAAAAGAGATTTTCTTTCTTTAGAGTATATAATTAACAAATTAACAAATTTCTCTAGACATATGAAGGGGAGGATGGACGTAGAAACAGAAGAAATTGGCACAAAAGGAATGGTAAAGCTCAAGAAATTTCTGTCCTCTGAATGGAGGAAAAAGTGCTAACATAATATCTGCAGTAATGTGAAGCTTTTTAGATGAGTTTTTTAATGAACACCCCGTACTTTGCACTGGCATCTGCAGGGTTAAAACAAGCCAGAGGGTTGTAAAATTCTTTTTTTCCTTTAATTTTTGTATAATTTACAAATAGATCTATTTTATTGAAAAAAAAATACCCATAAATGTAGTCATTGCAGGAAGACAGGCACAAGCGTTTGCACTCAGCAAATCACTATTTTTCTGAGTCAGTTCCAAATAATTTTCTTCAAAATTATAGAAGAAACGCCGAAAGATTGAGATGAAATTGGCTGCAAAAAGGCAAAATCTTTATATTTTGGAGTCATCTATAGATAATTTTTTTCTTCCAAAAGTATAGAAATATCGACTAAAGTTTGAAGCAGTGTCAACTCAAATTCTAGAGTCCGTTTCAGTAAATTTTTTCAAAATTTTAAAAGAAACGATGAAGGGTTGAGGCCGGATCGACTCGAAAAGACTTTTTCTTGGTGTTAGTTCAGGTTAGTTCAGTTTCATTTGGCAAAAAGGCAAAAGTTTTATTTTTTGGAGTTAGTTCCAAATAATTTGCGTCAAAATTATAGAAGAAAAGGCAAAAAATTGAAGCGGAATCGACTCAGAAAGTCAAAAACTTTATTTTTAGAGTTCGAGTTATTTTTTTTTTCAAAATTGTAGAAAAAAACTACAAAAAGACTAAAAGTTGAGGCCGGATCGACTCGAAAAGGCAAAATCTTAATTTTTTTGTGTAGTATACTTTTTGTTCCAAAATCATAAAGAAAATGACGAAATGACTCAAAAAAGGCAAAAATTCAATTTTTAGAGTCAATTCAAGTTAACTATTTTCAAAATTATACAAGAAACCGCAAAGGGTCAAAAGGGGAGGCCCGATTGACTCGAAAAAGCAATAATCTCTATTTCTTGGTGTTAGTTCAGGTTAGTTGAGTTTCATTTGGCAAGAAGGCAAAACTTTTATTTTTTTGTAGTTAATTCCAGTTAATTTGCGTCAAAATTATAGAAGAAAACACGAAAGGTTGAGGTTGGATTGACTCAAAAAGTCAAAATCTTTTAATTTTTGGATTCACGTTTAGTTTAGTTTTGCCTCAAAAGTCTAGACAAGTTAACTGATGTCAGAGGCGCAATCGACTCAAAAAGTCAAGAACTTTATTTTTAGAGTCAGTTTGAGTTATTTTTTTTTAAATTGTAAAAGAAACGACAAAAAGACTGAAAATTGAGGCTGAGTCGTCTCGAAAGGGCAAAATCTTCATTTTGTAGTGTCAGTTTCAGTATATTTTTTTTGTTCCAAAATTACAAAGAAAGCGATGACTTAAAAAAAGGCAAAAATTCCATTTTTATAATCAATTCCGGTTAATTATTTTTAAAATTATACAAGAAACGACAAGAAGTCAAAAGGTTGAGGCCGGATCGACTCGAAAAAGCAATAATCTTTATTTCTTGGCGTTAGTTCAGGTTAGTTGAGTTTCATTTGGCAAGAAGGCAAAACTTTTATTTTTTTGTAGTTAATTCCAGTTAATTTGCGTCAAAATTATAGAAGAAAACACGAAAGGTTGAGGTTGGATTGACTCAAAAAGTCAAAATCTTTATATTTTTGGATTCACGTTTAGTTTAGTTTTGCTTCAAAAGTCTAGACAAATTGACTGATGTCAGAGGCGCAATCGACTCAAAAAGTCAAGAACTTTATTTTTAGAGTCAGTTTGAGTTATTTTTTTTTTATTGTAAAAGAAACGACAAAAAGACTGAAAATTGAGGCTGAATCGTCTCGAAAGGGCAAAATCTTCATTTTGTAGTGTCAGTTTCAGTATATTTTTTTTTGTTCCAAAATTACAAAGGAAGCGATGACTTAAAAAAAGGCAAAAATTCCATTTTTATAGTCAATTCCGGTTAGTTATTTTTAAAATTATACAAGAAACGACAAAAGGTCAAAAGGTTGAGGCCGGATCGACTCGAAAAAGCAATAATCTTTATTTCTTGGCGTTAGTTCAGGTTAGTTGAGTTTCATTTGGCAAGAAGGCAAAACTTTAATTTTTTTGTAGTTAATTCCAGTTAATTTGCGTCAAAATTATAGAAGAAAACACAAAAGGTTGAGGTTGGATTGACTCAAAAAGTCAAAATCTTTATATTTTTGGATTCACTTTTAGTTTAGTTTTGCCTCAAGAGTCTAGACAAATTGACTGATGCCAGAGGCGCAATCGACTCAAAAAGTCAAGAACTTTATTTTTAGAGTCAGTTTGAGTTATTTTTTTAAAATTGTAAATGAAACGACAAAAAGACTGAAAATTGAGGCTGAATCGTCTCGAAAGGGCAAAAATCTTCATTTTGTAGTGTCAGTTTCAGTATATTTTTTTTGTTCCAAAATTACAAAGAAAGCGATGACTTAAAAAAAGGCAAAAATTCCATTTTTATAATCAATTCCGGTTAATTATTTTTAAAATTATACAAGAAACGACAAGAAGTCAAAAGGTTGAGGCCGGATCGACTCGAAAAAGCAATAATCTTTATTTCTTGGCGTTAGTTCAGGTTAGTTGAGTTTCATTTGGCAAGAAGGCAAAACTTTTATTTTTTTGTAGTTAATTCCAGTTAATTTGCGTCAAAATTATAGAAGAAAACACGAAAGGTTGAGGTTGGATTGACTCAAAAAGTCAAAATCTTTATATTTTTGGATTCACGTTTAGTTTAGTTTTGCCTCAAAAGTCTAGACAAATTGACTGATGCCAGAGGCGCAATCGACTCAAAAAGTCAAGAACTTTATTTTTAGAGTCAGTTTGAGTTATTTTTTTAAAATTGTAAAAGAAACGACAAAAAGACTGAAAATTGAGGCTGAATCGTCTCGAAAGGGCAAAATCTTCATTTTGTAGTGTCAGTTTCAGTATATTTTTTTTTCTTCCAAAATTACAAAGAAAGCGATGACTTAAAAAAAGGCAAAAATTCCATTTTTATAGTCAATTCCGGTTAATTATTTTTAAAATTATACAAGAAACGACAAAAGGTCAAAAGGTTGAGGCCGGATCGACTCGAAAAAGCAATAATCTTTATTTCTTGGCGTTAGTTCAGGTTAGTTGAGTTTCATTTGGCAAGAAGGCAAAACTTTTATTTTTTTGTAGTTAATTCCAGTTAATTTGCGTCAAAATTATAGAAGAAAATACAAAAGGTTGAGGTTGGATTGACTCAAAAAGTCAAAATCTTTATATTTTTGGATTCACGTTTAGTTTAGTTTTGCCTCAAAAGTCTAGACAAATTGACTGATGTCAGAGGCGCAATCGACTCAAAAAGTCCAGAACTTTATTTTTAGAGTCAGTTTGAGTTATTTTTTTTTTAAATTGTAAAAGAAACGACAAAAAGACTGAAAATTGAAGCTGAATCGTCTCGAAAGGGCAAAATCTTCATTTTGTAGTGTCAGTTTGAGTATATTTTTTTGTTCCAAAATTACAAAGAAAGCGATGACTTAAAAATAGGCAAAATTTCCATTTTTATAGTCAATCCCGGTTAATTATTTTCAAAATTATAGAAGAAACGACAAAAGGGCAAAGAGTTGAGGCCGGATCGACTCGAAACGTCAAAATCTCAATTTCTATGTAGAGACAGTTCCAGTTAATTTTTTTTTCAAAAGTATTAAAAAAAACGTTGAAAGGTTGAGGCCGGGTCAACTCGAAAAGGCAATAATCTCCATTTCTTGATGTCAGTTTAGGTGAGTTCAAGTTCATTTTTGTTCCACAAATTACAGAAAAAAACGAGGAAAAGTTTTGTCTGAATCGACGAAAAAAGAGATAACTCCATTTTTAGAGTCACTTTGTTTGTGTTAGTTTAGGTTAGTTCAATTTCATTTGGCAAGAAGGCCATTAGTTCCAGTTAGTTTGCGTCAAAGTTATAGAAGAGAAAACAAAAAGTTGACCATGGATTGACTCAAAAAGTCAAAATCTTAATTTTTTGGAATCAATTTCAGTTATTTTCTTTTCAAAATTGAGTTTCACAGTTGAAGACGGGTCGACTCGAAAAGGCAAAATATTCATTTTTTTTGTCAGTTTCAATTTATTTTTCGTTCCAAAATTTTAAAGAAAACGAGGAAGGTTTGAGGCCAAATTGACTACAAAAAAAAAATCCACTTTTAGAGACATCAAAAGGTCGAAAGGTTGAAGCCGGATCGACTCAAAAGGCAAAATCTCAATTTTTAGAGTCAGTTCCAGTTATTTTTTTTCAAAATTATAAAAGAAACAATGAAGGGTTGAGGATCGACTCGAAAAGGCAATAATAGGCAAAAATTCCATTTCTTGGTGTCAGGTCAGGTTAGTTCAGTTTCATTTTTTGTTCCACAAACTACCAAAAAAAACTACGAAGCGTGGCGGCTGAATCGAATCCAAAAAGGCAAAAAATCAATTTTTAGAGTCAATTCAAAGGTCAAAAGGTTTCGGTGTCAGTTTTAGTTCACTTTTTGTTACAAAATTATAAAGAAGGCGACGAAAGTCCCAACTGACTCAAAAAGGAAAACTTTATTTTTAGGGTCAGTTTTAAGTCATTTTACTTTCAAACTAAGTTCTCACAAAAGGCCCATTTATTGGTACCAGTTTTAATCAACTTGTTTTAAAGTGATAGCAAAATGAAACATGTTGAATCAGAATTTACTCAAGAAATTCCAATTATCGTAAAAACGACAATTGTAGAGGATTGATCGAATTGATGCAAAAACTTAATTTTTGGTAGTAAATCCTAGTTTTTTTTCTATTATAAAAGAAACGGCAAAGTTTTAGGCTGAATCTACTCAAAAAGGCAAACGCTCCATCTTTTTTTGAGCCAGTTTCAGCATCTTTTTTTATTTATTGTAATAACAATAAAATCTTGAGGACTGATCGAATCAATAATGCAAAAAAAATGTTTGGAGTTATTTTAGATTCAGTTATTTTTTGTCAAAATTATAAAGATAAAAGTTGGAAATTGGATTGACTCGAAAATTCAAAATCTCCATTTTTTTTGGAGACAATTTCATTTCATTTCTTGCTTCAAATGTCTAGAAAAATTGACTGAAGCGGCGGCGGAATCGAGTCAAGAAGGCGAAAACTTTATTTTTAGTGTCAGTTTGAGTCCTTTTTTTCACCATTGTTGAAGAACCGACAAAAAGACAAAAGTTCAAGTTGTATTGACTCGAAAAGGTAAAATCTTAATTTTTTTTAGTGTCAGTTTCAGTTTATTTTTTGCTCCAAAATTATAAAAAGAAATTGCGAAAGTGCGAAATTTTGAGGCCAAATTGACTCCAAAAAGGCAAAAAATCCATTTTTAGAGTGAATTCAAAGGTGAAAAGTTTGAGGCCAGATCGACTAAAAATGTTCATTTTTGGTGTCCAGTTTTAGTCAACTTGTTTCAAAGTGATAGCAAAATGAGAACATGTTGAATCAGAATTTCCTCAAGAAGTTCCAGTTAATTTTTATAAAAAGTCTAAAAGAAATAACGAAATGAGGACGAATCGATTGGTAAAGGCAAAAGCTCCATTTTTGCAGCCCGTTTTAGTATTTTTTTTTAATTATTGTAAAAGCGACGAAATGTAGAGGCTTGATCGAATTGATGCAAAAATTTAATTTTTTTGGAGTAAATCCTAGTTTTTTTTCTAATTATAAAAAGAAACGGAAAAGTTTTAGGCTAAATCTACTCAAAAGGAAAAAGCTCCATTTATTGGAACTAGTTTTTAACATCTTTTTTTAATTATTGTAGTAACAATAAAATGTTGAGGCCTGATCGAATCAAAAACGCAAAAATTTCAATTTTTGGTGTCAATTCTATATTTTTTTTTTTAATTTTAGAGAACAAAACCAAGTTGATGCTAAATTGACTTAAAAGGCCAACTTTTCAATTGTTGGACCAGTTTTAATTAACTTATTAATTTTCCACAGTCAGTTCCAGTTAATTTTTTCCAAAATTATAAAAGAAACGATTAAGGGTTGAGGCCGGATCGACTCGACAAGGCAATAACCTCTATTTTTCGGTGTTAGTTCAGGTTCATTTTTTGTTCCACAAACTACAGAAAAAACGACGAAACGTTGTGCCTGAATCGACTAAAAAAGGCACAACTCTATTTTTAAAGTCACTTTGAATTAATTCTTTGTAAAATTCAGCTTTCAGGAAAGGACCATTTATTGAAGTCTGTTTTAGTTAACTTATTTCGAAATGATAGATAAAAATGAGAAAACGTTAAAACAGATTTGACTCAAGAAGGCAAAAGTTTCAATTTTTTTAGAGTTAGTTTCAGTTATTATTTGTTAAAATTATAAAGATAAAAGGTTGAAATTGGATTGACCCCAAAAGTCAAAATCTCCATTTTTTTGGGGTCAATTTCAGTTCATTTTTAACTTCAAAGGTATAGAAAAATTGACTAAAGCGGCAAAATCGACTCCAAAAGGCAAAATCTTCATTTCATTTGTGTCAAATTTAATTTGTTTTTTTGCTCCAAAATTATAAAAACAAACGACGAGAATTTGAAGCCAAATTGACTCCATAAAGGCAAAAATTACGTTTTTAAAGTCAATTGAAAGGTCAAAAAGTTAAGGCCAGATCGACGCGAAAAGTTTCAGTTCATTGGTTTTTGTTCCAAATTTATAAAGAAGATAACGAAAGTAATTTGAGGCCAAAATCAAACTTCATTTTTAGATTCAATTTCAATTAATTTAATTTTAAAATTCAGTTCTCACAAAACCCCCCATTTATTGGTACCAGTTTTTGATCAATTCCAGTTACTTTTTTATTAAAATTCTAGAAGGAAGAACAAAAGGAGGCCGAATCGATTGGTAAAGGCAAAAGCTCCATTCTTTTGAGCCAGTTTTAGTATTTTCTTTAATTATCGTAAAAAAGACGAAATCTTGAGGCTTGATCGAAATGGTGCAAAACTTTTATTTTTTGGAATAATTCGTAGTTTTTTTTTAATTATAAAAAGAACGGGGCGAAAGGTTTATGCTGCATAGACTCAAAAAGGCAAGAGCTTTTGGGTTTTAGCACTTTTTTTTTTAAATTATTATATATTAAGTTTTTAAATAAGTTACAATAAATTGTTGAGGTCATTGTCAATAAAATTAATCGAAGGTCAAAAATACAAAAATTTCATTTTTGTGGTATCAATTCTACTTTTCCTTTCAATATTATAGAAAAAAAATGCAACACACCAGGCGTCTTCTCCACAACGAATTTTGTCTTTTTCAGTCCCCAAAATGTCTGTCTACTTACCATTCTTTATACCAAATATTCTTTCACATAGAAAAAAGTACTGCAACTTAAAGTTGGTATCCATGACCACGCTCACGGACATGCCCCCAACTCTTTTTTTTTAATTAATTTGTTATTCGTTTACGTGGTAAAAACATAGATGAGATACTAACAATATTTTAATTTCCATTTTCTGCTAGATTAAACTGCATATTGGCTGTCTAAAGAAGACTCCACAAAGCTTCAAAAGTCGGATTCTCAAAGCAAAACATTGAAATTTTTTTGTTATGATCACTAAAAAGAACGCTTTTACAACACATGGCAAAGCTTAAAATGCCATGTTAACGAAAGTGCTGGTTTCGCCACCATCAAAATTTCAGTGTTTTAACACGCACCGGAAAACGAAATTGCTTTCATGTTTCTAATTAAGGCTATTTTCTGTTTCAATGACTAAAACATCAAGCTCTTGGAATAAACACATAGAAAAGTTGTAAAAGAAAGAATGAAACGTAATAAATTTGTTCATTAATTATTTAAAATGTTATCAAGATTGGTTGAGCAAAGTGCGCAGTAACTTACATTAGATAATTAAGTTCCTGACAAGGTACTACAGCATTCAATTTACATGCAAGTGGCTTATCCTAGATAAACTGTTAGTCAACTTCACGACTAAGACTTGTTTGCTAATAAAAACACGTTTCCGCTGCATAAACACAATTCCAAACAGTTTGCAACCGAAATAACTTCAAATTTCCACGAAATCCACAGATGCTACCCCAATTCCTCGAAGTCTCTGCGAAGTTCAAAACAAGTAACTTGGTTGGTCACGTGTATTCTTGGGTAATTAACACATATTAAGGGTTGTTATTGCTTGAGAATACACGTAGCTGACAAGTGACACCACCTACAATTTCGTCGATGGAGAATTTTGTACTGAAACTGTTCAATAAAAGAAAGGTGAATCATATACACATAAATTGTGCAACAAAGAAATGCAAGTCATACAGCGAGGAATTATGTAAAAATTTAATAGGGTGTGTCGAGTTGTTGGCAAGTCAATGTCGAACTTTAAGAGCTTCCATCGGTTTGTCTAAATTTAGCACATCCTCAAACCGACGATCTCATTCATCATAATAAAATTGCACAAAGGACGACTCAGTCGCATCAATGGCCCTTAGCCCGGTAACAGAATTTATTATCCCTCTCGAGATGGAGTACACATCCGCATATCCAGTGATATCTAAGATGTCCAAAAAAAGAGAAAGGTATAGTGGGAATCGTGAAAAATCTTCGGACTGCGAAGCTCGCTATCAATAATGCAAACATGAAAGATATTCAGCATCAAACCGAGAAAAAAGGGAAAAATACATGGGACGTAGCCGTATCTGAAAAATTTCGTGTGAAATCGGAGAACGGCCCGGGACTGTGTCGTCGGCTTAAGGAGTTTGAGGTGGTTTTGAGGATCTTAAGGGCTGAAATCCGGACGTGTGAAGGGCTTCGCCGATGCCAGACGTAAGAGTATTTGGAAAGGTAAGATATATGTTGCTTTGTGTATGTTGTCATCTATGTGTGCTAACGCCTTTAAAAGCTTACAAATATTTTTATACGTAACAGTCATCAACGTGACGTGAAGGATAAAGAGCTGCGAGCTCAGATAATATCAATTCTGTGAATTTTCGGGATCAAAAGTCACCACGCAGCTAATTAAGGGTACCTTCGTGGCATTTAGGTTGTCCGATAACAACCGTTAATCCCACTAATTAGGTCAGACCTCCATTACTAACGAGGAGCCCCAAATGCCTATCGACTAAACTCATAATTGGTTTCAAGTATTTAGAGTAATGGTATTAGGTGGTTAAATTGTAGCTCAGCTTTTAGTTTAGTGGTTTGTACACAAGCAGTGTACTTAACCATTATTTAGCTTACGGTTTCTTGATGCACCTGTATAGGGTGGTCCTCTGCGAGGTGCATTGATCGGTTATGGAAAACTGCTTACAAATACTCGGTAATGTACTAGTGGGCATTTTTGTTTTTTCAAATAGAGCCACCTAATTTTCCAACTTTGATTCTACTTAGAGCTTTAAGTCATTTTTGTCAAATAAATCATGTTCTTAACCGTTTTCAAGAGTCTGAAAGTCCCAAGTTTTGAATTTTGCACGAAAACCAAAAGTTGCGTCAAAAGAAAAGAATGATGAAAAAAAATGTCATTTACTTGCATTATGTCATCCTTTCCTGTCAAAAATTCATAGCCTTCTAGATGACGTGTTCTAATGAACATCTCATATATAAGTGCAAGTGCCATAAATATATTTCGTAATTTCGCGAATGCGCAACATTAATCACAAGCGCTATCTTTCTCTTTCTATTCCTCCATTTACGTGGTCTTACAAAGGGAAGCATATGCACACTTTTCTTGTACAATTTTTGTTCAAAACAGTACAATCCACAATTGTTCAAAAGTTAAATTTTGTACATTAGGTTGGCAACCAGGGCTGTTTTGAAAGGAATGCAAGCAAGTGTACGTGTATCGGTGACTAAATTGTATTCTGACAGTGACACTTGCTCTGATTGCTCGTGGTATTTCTGCATCCTGCTTCACTCCAATTTGTTGATTGTACTCTTGTTTATTGAATTGTGTCTGTTTTCGTATACCAAAATATGCGTTTTTGTGTACAAAGTACATAAGCGTAATATCCCTGTGGTTGTTATAAGAAGGCAAACAAGTGTACCTGCATCGGCGACAACATTGTACTATTTTTTTTACTTTGCATGTACTTTAGCCTGGCGCATTCGCCATATTGTAAGTATGTAATATTTTTGCATTTTCAACTTTTTCAACTTTTGTTACCTTAAATTTACTAGTCAACGGTAACTATTTCCCCGAACTATGACAGTGACACTTGCACTCATGGCTCGTCATACCTGAATCTTGTTCCACTAAAAGTTTTTTGTTTGTACTATTTTTTGGTCAATTGTATTCGTGTATTCTCATTACCGAAATATGCGTTTTTGAGTGCAAAGCACATAGGCGTAAATTGTACTATTTTTTTAATTCGTATGTACTTCGCCAATATACAATATGGCGCATTCACCATATTGTACATATGAGAAATTTTTGTATTTTCAACTCTTTTTATGTTTTCTTTGTTATCTTATATCTACTAATGTACATTAACTACTTCCCCGAACTATGTCCGTGACACTTTCTTTTAAATCTTGTTCCACTAAAAGTATGTGATTTGTACTATTTTTTGTACTATTTTTTTGGTCAATTGTTCTTATGTATTCTCTCTACAAAATATGCGTGTTTGAGTACAAAGTACATAGGCGCAACATCCACGGGTTTATTATAAGGAAGCACCTGTTTGCTTTCACCCGTATCGGCGACTCAATTGTATTTTCTTTTCGTCAGAATGTACTTTAGCCTGGCGCATTCGCCGTACAGTGAATATGTGAATTTTTGACATGTTCAACTCTTTTCATTTGTCCTTTGTTATTTTATATCTACTACATAAAAACTATTTCCTCGAACTATGACAGTGACACTTGCTCTCATGGCTCGTCATACCTGAATCTTGTTCCACTAAAAGTTTTTTGTTTGTACTATTTTTTGGTCAATTGTATTCGTGTATTCTCATTACCGAAATATGCGTTTTTGAGTACAAAGCACATAGGCGTAAATTGTACTATTTTTTTAATTCGTATGTACTTCGCCAATATACAATATGGCGCATTCACCATATTGTACATATGAGAAATTTTTGTATTTTCAACTCTTTTTATTTTTTTTTTTTGTTATCTTATATCTACTAATGTACATTAACTATTTCCCCGAACTATGACCGTGACACTTTGTTTTAAATCTTGTTCCACTAAAAGTATGTGATTTGTACTATTTTTTGTACTATTTTTTTGGTCAATTGTTCTTATGTATTCTCTCTACAAAATATGCGTGTTTGAGTACAAAGTACATAGGCGCAACATCCACGGGGTTATTAGAAGGAAGCACCTGTTTGCTTTCACCCGTATCGGCGACTCAATTGTATTTTCTTTTCGTCAGAATGTACTTTAGCCTGGCGCATTCGCCGTACAGTGAATATGTGAATTTTTGACATGTTCAACTCTTTTCATTTGTCCTTTGTTATTTTATATCTATTACATAAAAACTATTTCCTCGAACTATGACAGTGACACTTGCTCTCATGGCTCGTCATACCTGAATCTTGTTCCACTAAAAGTTTTTTGTTTGTACTATTTTTTGGTCAATTGTATTCGTGTATTCTCATTACCGAAATATGCGTTTTTGAGTACAAAGCACATAGGCGTAAATTGTACTATTTTTTTAATTCGTATGTACTTCGCCAATATACAATATGGCGCATTCACCATATTGTACATATGAGAAATTTTTGTATTTTCAACTCTTTTTATTTTTTTTTTGTTATCTTATATCGACTAATGTACATTAACTACTTCCCCGAACAATGACCGTGACACTTTCTTTTAAATCCTGTTCCACTAAAAGTATGTGATTTGTACTATTTTTTGTGCTATTTTTTTGGTCAATTGTACTTATGTATTCTCTCTAGAAAATATGCGTGTTTGAGTACAAGGTACATAGGCGTAACATCCACGGGGTTATTATAAGGAAGCACTTGTTTGCTTACATCCGTATCGGCGACTCAATTGTATTTTTTTTTTCATCAGAATGTACTTTAGCCTGGTGCATTCGCCGTACTGTGAATATGTGAATTTTTGACATGTTCAATTCTTTTCAGTTGTCCTTTGTTATTTTATATCTACTACATAAAAACTATTTCCTCGAACTGTGACAGTAATACTTGCTCTGATGGCTCGTCGCACTTCTGAATCTTGTTCCACTAAAAGTATGTTGTTTGTACTATTTTTTGGTCAATTGTACTTTTGTATTCACATTACCAAAATATGCTTTTTTGAGTACAAAGTACATAGCCGTGTTACACCCACAGGGTTGCTATAGTGTACCCGTATCGGCGACTAATTTGTACTATTTTTTCTTTCGCCTGACGCTTTCTCCATATTTTAAATATGTGAATTTTTGGCATTTTCAACTCCTTTCATTTTTCCCTTGTTATCTTATATAAATTACTAAATAATAATTATTTCCTCGAACTCTGACAGTGACACTCGCTCTGATGGCTCGTTGTACTCCTGCATCCTGCTCCACTCTAATTTGTTGATTGTACTATTGTTTGGTGAATTGTACTTGTGTATTTTCGTATAGCAAAATATGCGTTTTTTAGTGCAAAGTGTATAATATCGCTATAGGCGTAATATCGCTGGGGCTGTTATAGGTAGGCAAGCAAGTGTACCCGTATCGATGTCTAAATTGTACTTTTTTTTGTTAGAATGTACTTTAGCCTGACGCATTCCACTTATTGTAAATATGTGAATTTTTTTTTGCATTTTTAACTCTTTTCATTTTTTCTTTGTTTGCTCTGATGGCTCGTCGTGCTCCTGAATCCGGTTCTACTCCAAGTTTTTTTAATGTACTATTTTTTGATCAATTATACTTGTGTATTCTCATTACCAAAATATACGTTTTTGAGTGCAAAGTACATAGATATAACATCCATGGGTCGCTATAACAAAGCAAACAAGTAAGTGCACCCGCATCGGCGACTAAATTGTACTTTTTTTTCGTTACAATGTACTTAAGCTCTGCGCATTCGCCATATTGTGAATATGTGAATTTTGGCATTTTTAACTCTTTTCATTTTTCCTTTATCTTATATCCACTACCAGATAATAATTATTTCCTCGAACTCTGACAGTGATACCCGCTCTGATGGCTCGTTGTACTTCTTGATCCCGTTGCACTCCAAGTTTCCTGATTGTACTATTTTTTGGTCAATTATACTTGGGTACTCACTTATATCACAAAGTGCGTTTTTGTGTACAATGTACATAGGCTTAACATCCATGGTGTTGCTATAAGAAAGCAAACAAGTGCACCCGTATCGACGATTATATTGTACTGTTTTTTTCGTTAGAATGTACTTTAGCCTGGCGCATTCGCCATATTGTCAATAGGTAATTTTTTTGCATTTTCAACTCTTGTCATGTTTTCTTTGTTATTTTATATCTACTAATGTACAGTAACTATTTCCCCGAACTATGACAGTGACACTTGCTCTCATGGCTCGTCATACTCCTGAATCTTGTTCCACTAAAAGTTTTTTGTTTGTACTATTTTTTGTTCAATTGTATTCGTGTAATGTACAAAGCACATAGGCGTAAATTGTACTATTTTTTTCATTCGAATGTACTTCGCCAATATACAATGTGGCGCATTCACCATATTGTGCATATGAGAATTTTTTGTAATTTCAACTTTTTTTGTTTTTTCTTTGCTCTCTTATATCTACTAGTGTGCATTAACTACTTCCCCGAACTATGACCGTCACACTTGCTTTGAAGGCTTGCCGTTCTCCTGAATACTGCTCCACTAAAAGTATGTGGTTTGTACTATTTTTTGGTCAATTGTACTGATGTATTCTCTCGACAAAATATGCGTGTTTGAGTACAAAGTACATAGGCGTAACATCCACGGTGTAATTATAAGGAAGCCCTTGTTTGCTTTCACCCGTATCAGCAATTAAATTGTACTTTTTTTTCGTCAGAATGTACTTTAGCAAGGAGCATTCGCCATATTGTGAATATGTAAATTTTTGGCATTTTCAACTCCTTTCGTTTGTTCTTTGTTATTTTATTTCTACTACTGCATAATAACTATTTCCTCGAACTGTGACAGTAATACTTGCTCTGATGGCTCGTCGCACTCCTGAAGCATGTTCCACTAAAAGTATGTTGCTTGTACTATTTCTTGGTCAATTGTACTTTTGTATTCTCATTACCAAAATATGCTTTTTTGAGTACTAAGTTGAGTAGGTAAATAAGTGTACCAGTATCGGCGGCGAAATTATACTACTTTTTTCTTTCGCCCTTACTTAAGCTCTGCGCATTCGCCATATTGTAAATATGTGAATTTTTGGCATATTCATATCCTTTCATTTTTCCTTTGTTATCTTATATCCATTATTAAATAATAATTATTTCCTCGAACTCTGACAGTGACACTTGCTCTGATGGCTCGTCGTAATTCTGGAACCTGTTCCACTCTATGTTTGTTAATTGTATTATTTTTTGATTAATTGTACTTGTGTATCCTTGTATACCAAAGTAGGCGTATTTGAGTACAAAGCACATAGGCGTAACATCCATTACGCTGTTGTAGGAAGGCAAACAATTGTACCCATATATGCGACTAAATTGTTCTTTTATTTTCGATAGAATGTACTTTAGCCTAGCGCATTCGCCATATTGTTAATATGAGAATTTGGGCATTTTCAACTCTTTTCATTTTTTCTTTGATATCTTGTATCTACTACTATATAATAATTATTTCCCTGACCTCTGACAGTGATACTTGCTCTGATGGCTCGTCGTACTCATGAATGCTGTTCTACTCCAAGTTTTTTGATTGTACTATTTTCTGGTCATTTATATTTGTATACGCTCATATACGAAAAGGCGCGCTGTTCCGTACAATGTACATAGGCGTAACATCCATGGGGTTGTTATAAAAAGCAAACAAGTGTACCCGTCTCGGCAATTAAATTGTACTATTTTTTCGTTCGCATGTACTTTATCCTGGCGCATTCGCCATATTGTAAATATGTAACTTTTTTCATTTTCAACTTTTTTAATTTTTCCTTTGTTATCTTTTATCCATCACTATATAATAATTATTTACTCGAACTCTGACAGTGACACTTGGTGTGAGGGCTCGTCGTGTCCTGAATCCTATTCCACTAAGAGTTTGTCGTTTGTACTAGTTTTTGGTCAATTGTGTATTCTCCTTACAAATACAGGAGTACAAAGTACATAGGAGTAACACCTATAGGGTTGCTACAGGAAGGCAAATAAGTGAACCCGTATCGGTGACTAAATTGTACTATTTTTTTCCTTCGCCTGTACTTTAGCCTGGCGCATTCGCCATATTGTAAACATGTAAATTTTTGGCATTTTCAACTTTCATTTTTCCTTTGTTATCTTAAATCCATTACTAATAAATAATTATTTCTTCGAACTCTGACAATGATTTAAATCCATTACTAATAAATAATTATTTCCTCGAACTCGGACAATGACCTTGGTTCCTGTTCCGCTCCAAAGTTGTTGATTGTACCATTGTTTGGTCAATTGTATTCTCGTATACCAAAATATGCGTTTTTGAGTACAATGTACATAGGCGTTACATCCCGGCATGGCAACATCGCTCGGAGATGTGTGTGTACGTTACATCACAGTTATTTCTTTATAGGCATTTTGGCGTTTGACTGTTAAATTTCTTTGTTACTTGTATGGTATTTTTTCGGTAAAGAATTATTTGAAAAAATTTATGTACTTAAGGTCAAAATCAATAGATGAGCCTATTAAAGAAAGCGTGTGCAAGGACCTTATTTAAGTTTTGCACGATGACGTTCATTAGACAAAAATGACTTAAAACTGACAGTGAAATTGAAACTCAAAACGCAAAAAAGAATGAAGATGGCGTTGGGCGACAAACATGCTGTCATATTTAAAATATTTTAGGTGAGTTACCCCCACCAACTTCAGTAAAAAGAAACTGAATTTTTAGAGACTTTTAGTATAGTTTTTTCATCATCAAGTACAGACATGTTGTTTTGAAATGAGGACACAGAAGAAGATTTACCGACTATGTCGCATCAGACCCGGTCGAATTTTAAAGTGAAACCGGGCCCATTGTATAAATTGCGGGCGGTGTTGTAATGAAATGCCTCCGAGATCAATATCTCACGGCAGCTGATTAAATGGCGACATTATCCGGATATTGCCGTTCGAAATTTCTATGGCAAGACGCTGGCCACGAACATTTAGCTCGAAATATGGGGACGGGGCATGTAAAACTGTCGTTTGAGGATACTACTTTAGCCGGTTTATTCGATCCATTTTACCCGCCCTTGTTTTCTTTCCTTAAATTGGCTTGTAAGGAAATTTTTTATTTGCTTCCGAACACGCTCTACTCTGATGCTTATTGACTTTGGTGTATTGAGTATGTTTACGTAGAATTACGATTATAAAACAAAAACAGCTATGTCTAAGCGTTATTACTCTACATATATTTATTTACAACGATATATGTAATGCTATCATTACAAACGTCATAGGAGGGTGGGATATTACCTATTACCTACCTCTAAATTAGACGTAGGTAATGGGTATTCATTATCACCCAAGGGCGGTAATGGCTTATTACCTACCTCTCTTTCAACCCTCATTTTCCATGCTTATTTCTTGGATCCTAAAATTTAATGTCTTTATAGAATTAAAGAGGTGTCCCTAGTAGCATCGAACTAGATAAGATAGTTAACTGGTAATTTTTAAAAAAGTTAGTTAAAAATATTATAAATATCTTATACGAAAAATGTAAATTCATGTTATGTAGGTTGTAAATAAAATAGTATACACACTTCGGTAGGAAGTTTCTTTACCGCCTCGAAATTTTATAGTTCATCCCGACGTTGCGCGTCTCGATGAACTATCAAATCTCTCGACAGTAATGAACGACTTCCCACCCCGGTGTGAAATATACTATTATTATGATAACAGGTATTAATAAAGTGTAGTGTGGTGTAGTTTTTTTTTTATTATTATAGAGGGGTTAGGAATAGTATATTACATACCGGGGTGGGAAGTCGTTCATTACTGTCGAGAGACTTGATAATTTATCGAGACGCGCAGCGTCGAGATGAACTATAAAATCACGAGACGGTAAGGAAACTTCCTACCGAGGTGTGTATACTATTTTATTTACAACCTACATAATATGAATTTATATATTTATTTATATTTATAATATTTTTAACTATCTTTTTTAAAAATTACCAATTAACTATCTTATTTAGTTCGATGGTACTAGGGACAACTTTTTAGTTCTATAAAAACATCAAATTTTAGGGGCCAAGTAATAAGCATGGAAAATGAGGGATGAAAGAGAGGTAGGTAATAAGCCATTACCGCCCTTGTGTGGTAATGAATAGCTATTACCTACGTCTAATTTAGAGGTAAGTAATAGGTAATTTCTTACCCTCCTATGACGTTTGTAATGATACCATTACATATATGGTTGTAAATAAAATGCTTTCACGCACTCCACTCCAGACCGTTGGTGGAAAGATGTTGGTAGGCCTCGAAGTGTGGGACTCAGCGGCGACTTGTTGCGCAATACCCACTAAAACCCTCTTCATCTCTTCATCCTGGACCCCCCCCCCCCTCCCGGAGACCGCCGATAGGCATTACTTCAAGGGGGGGGGGGGGGTATTTATCTCACTGCGTCATTGACATCAGCCTTTCGATCTTTCATCTTCACATTTAATCCTGATGATTTGGTCAGCATATCTTTACTGCCCCACACGTGTTTTCACTTTGCAGGATCGGTGTCCACCACGTCGAATTTCAGTAAAGTGCTCACACTCGAATATGGTATGTGTTGGCGTATCTTCCTCGTCGCAGCACCCGCATTTTCCAGATTCCGTCTTTCCAATTTTGTGTAGGTATGAATTGAATACTTCGTACCCTGTCAAGACCTGACATGTAAAATAATCTATTTCATCCCGCATCCTGCAATTCCAGAGCTTTATGTCCTTGATAAACACCTTCGTCCAATCTTCGTATCCATTCCACTTATCCTGCCAAACCTCAGTGCGTTCTCTATTTGAGGGAGCTTCATTGTTGCTGTTCCGTGCGTGATCCTCCACTCTTTCCCCCAACAGCAAAGTTATGGGTGGAATAGTCGCCAGTGCCCGAACTGCAATGGTAGATACTCTGCGATAAGCTCCTTTAATTAGTATTGACAGTCTTCTTGACACCTTTTCAAGAATCTTTTGATATTTTCTGTATCTGAGGGCTTCGTTCTATGTTGGAGATGCCTACAGCAATGTGAAACGAACCACGCTCACTAATAGCCGCCTTTTCCTTTGCCGGGGTCCACCAACTCTTGGCATAATTCTACATAATGCGCTCATGGTTTTTAAGCACCTTCTCCACGGTTCGTTCTACATGAATCGACATACTTAAGCCTCCATTTAATCTCTGTAAAAAAAAGCTTTGCTGTCAGCACAGACTCACCAGCACTGACATTCATCTCTCTGAAGTTTCTCCTAGTGAGCATCAAGATCACTTCCGTCTTCTGAACTGCCACTCTGAGGCCCATCTCCATCAGTTTGTCAAATACTCTTGAGATCGCATATGAGCGTATGTCTTCCAGGTTGTTATGTGCTCCATCCTTTACCATGATAGCAAGATCATCTGCGCAAGCAATCAGCTTAACTCCGTCCTCGATTTCCACTTTTAGAACTTCATTGTAGTAAACATCCCATAGCATTATTTTAGGAACCGAACCCTATGGGACACCTCAGGACACTTTCCATTCCCGAACCTGCACCCTTTTTATTAATTTGTCAGTGAGATAGCTTTTTATGATATTGAGCAGGTACTCACTTACTCCAATGCCGCTTTTATTCTGTCCCAAGAGGAAGAGTTGAAGGCGTTCTCCACGTCGACCAGTATCATTGGGCAATTTTCCCTATTCTTGTAAGCCTTTCTCTTAGTTTTATTTACATATGACATGAATAGCATCAATTGTCGATCTTCCAGCCCGAAATCCGAACTGCAGCTCACTGATTCCGTGCAAAGTCTCTACTTCATCCACCAGCCTTTTCTTCAGCAGTCTCACAAGAAGCTTTCCACCCTCGTCGATAAGGCATATTGGGTGACAGCCGATTGATTGGTTTGGGGTCCTTTGAGGTTTTTCGCTTAACACCAGTTTTGCTCTTTTTCAGATTTCCGGGAAAAATCTATCAGTTAAGTATTGGTCCATTTCCATCACGAGAACGTCCATATTTCCTTTCATCCCAGCGCGATACGGCTCAGCATTTATCCCATCATGACCAGGCGCTTTTTCGGTTTAGCTTTGAAGTGCTAATTCTAGTTCTTCCATTTTAAATTGCGGAATTGAGTCATTATTCAGTGCGGTAATTTCCCATTCACTGACTGATCTTACTGGGAACAACTTGACTATTTATTTGTTGCCTCTTGACTAATTCGGGAACCCGGTCGGATACCAAGCCTTTTTATCACTATTTTATACGCCATGTCCCATACATCCTTATTGAGTGCATCACATAGTTCTTTCCGCTTATTACGCTTTCTCTTTTTTATTTCCCTTTTCAGCTCGAGTTTAGATCTTCTATATTGGCTTTCCAGTTGCATCATGTCGACAACGGCGATAGCACTTTTCCTTGATTCTTTTAAAATTCTTCTGTTGTTAATGCAAATTTTTCGTTTTTTTGCTATTGTTACGCCCGCCTGTCATTCCACAAAGATTCGAGCCGAAGCGACAACCGCGACCCCGAGAACCCATCTAGAATAAACGAGAACCGGGGACAGTCGCTTCCGTTCTCGAAAGTGGTTCAGGCCGGGTATATAAACCCGAGTAAAAAAAGACCCGTTTCATAGTTTTTAATTTTAAGGAGTTATTCTGACACCAATTTTTGACCTCGATAACCTTTGATGCAGAGAGGCTCTCGATAGATGTATTCGAAAGCACCACAGACAGCACTGTTTTTGTGACGTTGCTTTGTGATCAATGAATCATTTTGTTGGCAATAAAGGAAAATATTCTTATTATTATTATTATCATTATTGGGAAATAGGATTTTCCTATGTCAATCGGCAGCAGGTGTTAACATTTGGAATTGAAGAGTTTGCTGTTACGGGGCCAAATGCCATGGATTGTGTCCGATGAACGGCGGAAGAAACTACGAGAATTCGTCCTGGCACTGAAAGGCTTATTTACGTCACTCCTGAAAATGAACCTAGGTGGTGCGTTGGATTAGTAGAACCGGACTTGGAGAATTCAAACCTATTGGTGGCAAGAACCCTGACTGAGACAAAACGAAAAATTCTGATTGGAGTGGCAAACATTGGGGAGACCAGAATTAGGGTACAAAAAAAGGAGAGTTCCTGGCAAGAGTCTTGGGTGATACGGATCCTGGGCCTCCTAGTGATACGGATCATACGCCTCCTTGGGATATACGAATCCTTCAGTAGATTCGGCGTACCATTAGAGCTTCATTCTGACTAGGGACGGAATTTTGAATCGCATCTGCGAAGGTTATATTTGGTAAAGAACTTCGTCTTCCGGTAGATTTGGTGCACGGATCACCAGAAGAACCGGTGCAAGATGTCCAAAACTATGCTGATGAACTTCGAGAAAGATTAAAGGAAATCCATCGAAACGTGAGGACAACGATATTGAAGATTACCAGCGATCAGATGAAAGCCAGATATGACTTAATGGCAAATTCTGCAGGATTTAAGGCAGGTGACTTTGTGTGGCTGTATAATCCACACAGGAAGTGGTTCATCTTGAACAGTTAAAGACTTCCAGTCGTGGAGGTTTCTCTAATCGGGACGATGAGAACTAAGAGAGGGGCAATGGTACGCCATATAAAGGATAAGTTCGTTTTTTAGATCCAAGATTAGATCGATTTTTGGTCACGTGACTACAGATCGATCAGACTAATTTGCTATTAAAAAACCGTAGTTGGATGACAACAATTCTAACTGGAGTTCTAACCTCACATTTTGCATTTATCATTTGTCAACAATGAATAGCTGTGCTTTGTAACTAGGTAGGTTCTCTAATAAAATCACTAATAGTAATAATATAATTAATTTGTGTAACATAAATTTAGCTAAATCAATAATAAAAATGAAAGCTAGAGTCAGCAGAGCAATTTTAGCATTTGTCCAAGGACATGAAATTATCTTTGAAGAAGATGATGATGATGATGAAGCTGAAGTTCATATTTTGAAAACAGAAAATTTTGCCGAATTTATTATTCCAAACTTCCCCGACCATCAATTCAAACAACATTTCAGAATGAACCCAACGACATTTGAAGAATTTTTGAAAAAGTTAAAATCTGTAAGTGATAAGAAGGTCTCCTCTGGACATCCTGAAATCCCACTTGAGAAACAACTTTTTGTAACACTCTGGTGTCTGGCAAACACAGAATGTTTTCGGTAAGTCATAAAAAGAAATAAACAGAAATTTGAAGTAGGGCAAGGCAATGTTTATGCAAAGAGTGATAAGTCTTAACATTCATTGTTTGTCTGATATAATACTTACCACAAAAATGAGGAGTATGCTTTTTATAACAAATTAAAGTTTTAGATCTGTTGGTGAGAGATTTAGTATGACAAAGTCAACTTGCTGGAGTATTTTATATAAAACTTGCTTAAAAATAATGAAAGTAAACCAAAAGTTTAAAATAATTTCCTGGCCATCTCAAGAAAGATCCATGAACATTATGGAAGGTTTTAGAGGAATCAATGGATTTCCTGGTAAGCAGAGGGTTGCTTTAATAATATAGTATTAAGAAAAACATTTTTTTCTTCAACTACCTGTTGCCACCTACAACATTTATCATTCAGTAAAGTATATTTTGTCTTATTTTCTTATAGTTATCACTTTTCACATTTCTTTTTTCAGTCTGATAATTATTTTTTTTTTCTAATTTGTATTTTTTTTTAGGAATTATTGGGGTCATAGATGGTAGTCACATCACATCAATGCCCCAAAGGAACACCATAATTCTTATTTTAATCGGAAACAATTTCATTCTGTTTTATTACAAGGTGTGTGTGATCATAGAAAGGTTTTTACACATGTATATGCTGGAGAACCAGGATCTATTCATGATAACATTGTTTGAAAAATCTGATTTAAGTGAAGGGCTTAAAAATAATAAGTTTTAATTGTATTTCAACAGCTTCATTTTGGGAGACTTAGCATAAGCACTTAGTGACCATATTATGGTTGGTTTCAAAGATAATGAACATCTTTCTGCTCAACAAAAAACATTTAATTACTTACTTTCACAAGTTAGAGTCTGCATTGAGATGGCATTTGCTTTGCTAAAAGGACGCTTTAGAAGACTAAAGCATATGGACACTGTCCGTTTAGACCTAACTTGTTTGCTAATTGTAACTGCTTGCGTGCTTCACAATATATGTATTTTAAATGGAGATTTAGCAGAGGACATTATGAATGTTGATGAGGAAATAGCACAGGAAAGACAGTATTTAAATAATGAACCTCTTCCAGAAGGCAATGCTATTAGACAAGCAAGAAATAATCAAGTAGTATAGCAAGTAGATTTAATTTAATGAATCAACTTGTACCCCTAAGATAAAAATAAAAATTGACATGCTAGAAAAGTATTTGAGTATTTATTTTATTTTAAACATATTAATTGAAACTTATTTCTACCTGCCATACCTAGACAATTACATTGGTACTCTGTCTACTGATTTTTCAACTGCCACAGTCTTTCCAATAAAGCTAAATATCGGTCCTGCCTTGTCATTTTTTCTTGATGTCTTCTTTCAATGGTATTTTCATACCTCTTTCTCTTTCTCATAAGACTTGAGCAGGGATTGCTCTCATCATCAGTTCCTGGAGATGCTAATGGAGTGTTTACCCTTCCTACAAAATGATATACGTCTCATTTGTTTCAACATATTATGTAGAAAATTTAATTTAAGCTCATTCCAACAATAATTCAAACCAGCCCCAAACTAGTTTGTGAACTTT
This sequence comes from Taphrorychus bicolor, assembly GCA_951812265.1. NCBI lineage: Eukaryota > Metazoa > Arthropoda > Insecta > Coleoptera > Curculionidae > Taphrorychus > Taphrorychus bicolor. The sequence goes on along the minus strand of OX638299.1, from coordinate 21,050,092 downwards.
TGGGTTGGGTGTGTGCGCAATGCAAAATTGGGTCATAACTTTGCACTCTGCCCACTCCTCACAGTTTGCAAATGGGTTGGCAATTCTGTTGGAATAGAACTCTTATTAGGAAAAATAATACTAACCTGACTGAGATTTAACAGCACTATCAGAAATACCAACAGTAGCTCCATTTACAATCAATCCTCTAGCACTCGAACATGCGGCTACTGCATTAATTTCAAGTTTTGTGAACATAATGTCATGCATGTCATCAAAAAACTCCCATGTCTTTTTGTTGTTCCCAGATTGTTCATTATGTTTTTTTACAGTCTTGTACATATTTTTTAGTACTTTGAATTTAGTATCACATTGCTGATATGTGTATGGGATTTTAAAGGTGTCAGATAATTGGGCTGCAATTTTTGTCCATGTAAATTTTTTCACTCCAGTCTCAAACTCTTTATCATATTTATGGCATAAAGATATCAAAATTTTTGTGGAGTTTGCATTCCAAAGCTTTTTTGAATTATATTCTGCAAAAATAATCTAAAATAAATCAAGAATAAAAATACCTATAGGAAAAATATTGTATGGTAGGATTTTGGACATTTTCTTACAGCAATGTAAAAAAGGTGATGTATTTTTCTAAAGGTGCAATTACCTAATTGAAAAGCACGGTCAGTGACTTTGAATTAGTATAGATAAGGGCATGGTGATACCACTCAATTGTAAATATGTATAGCAAGGTAAGTAATTTGTTTGCCCTATCTCTTTCATCTTTGCAAACTTTCTTATATATTCATTGTCATCGTGACACTGGGCCAATCAACAACATCAACGATGGCATAAAAAAGCATTATGCGAAGGATATGTCCAAGAGAATGTTGGAGGTCTTGGAAACAGCATGAATTTCCTATACTTATAGCCTGCCATGCTTGGATCTAGTAATGCAAAGTCACTGGCACTGGCCCTTTCACGATTTTACAATCTTGTATGTAAATATAAATACAATTATGTTTCCTAGGTATTTACATTTTATTACAAATTAATCAATTTTATCCAAAATATAGCAGCATATAATATTGTAAAAATAAACTTGCCTGTTTCTTCTAAACCAGTTCTATTTTGCAGATTATTTTCAAATTCTTCATTCTCCTCCTCAATCACCTCATTATTAGAAGAAAATAAGTTATTTGCTTCAACACTTTGAGTACTATCCTGCACATTATTTTCTAAGTCAGAGTCACGAAATTCTTCAATCATCTCATTATTGGAAGAAAATAAATTATTGCTAGCACTTTTGTGAGATGAAGGTAAATAGTCCAATCTCTCATCTGAAAAATATAAGATGATTACTGATAATAGCGATAATATGTCAGGTATCCCAGCTGAGGGTGACCTATTTTAAGTGTTTATATGTTTTGAAGTTATAAATGTTTAAAATGGGCCACTCTCCTTTCAACACAACCATTCAACAAACAACTTGTTGATAAAATAGAATTATAAGGGCGCTTTCTTTTATTCATCAATGGAATCCATCACCAATTGACATCAATGATGCAAATATATGACAGAATTGATGGCTATTGATGCACCCATCGGTCAATAAAAAAAGTGCCCAAAGCAACAGTTCATTCATATGAGTTGAGATATAAGTATTACCACTTTCCTGCAATGGCTTCTCATTCGTTTGCATAATCCTAAAGGCAGCCATCAAATTCTGTCTCTCTTTTTCCTTTTCCAATAAAGTACTAGCCAAAACCAGGTCTTAAAACAAAAATTAAACCTTCATACAATGCTACATTCACTGTTCAAACTAAACAATGATTAAAATTAAATATAAAGATTCTTGATATTAAGTCGCTCACCTCCTTTAACTACCTTATTGAAGTTGTCCTGACTAACTTCGAAGTTAAAAACTTTATTTTCCCTAATATCAAATAATTCTAAAAATGGCATTTTGTCTTTTGTCTCTAATTAATTAGAAGGAAACAAGAGATGCAGCGCAACGAAGAATACAACTAATTTCAAATTTGGAGGATAAAAATTAAAAGAAAATTACAAAACTATCCATCCTAACACACATGAATCAGGATGAAAAATCAACAACAAACAACAAAATTATTCCAGATTAGTCGCTGTGATCGGCCACGAACTACCGAGCAGACAGATTCACGCCTGACTCGTCGTACTTCAATAAACGAACGCATCCGATTCATTTCCCCTACATCTAGATTCGATATACGAACGACAAACACGAATCTGATTGATCAGACGGCAAAAACGAACGTACCCAAATAATAATTGACACATAATTATAACGTAACATTAAAAAATTCAGCCCAAAAAAGTCCGGCTCAGTGGCAACAAAAGCGCATGCGCGGCGTGGGGATCCGTAGGGAAAGATTGACGTTCGTAATATATTAACTAGTACGAATATGTGTTACGCCCGACCGTCGGTTCACAGAGATTCGGGCTGAAGCGGTAACGCCAAGCGCCAACCGCAACCCCGGGAACCCATCTAGACTAAACGAGAAGCGGGAAGAGTCGCCTCCGTTCTCGAAAGTACGAGAGAGTGTTCAGGCCGGGTATATAAACCAGCGAGCCGCGCGAGATGGGATCGAATAGATAGTGCAGTGTAGAAATAAACGAAATATGTGAACAGTGCGAATTGTTAGTAGAGAGTAATTGTGTTTTAATCCAGTTGTAATAGTTAAAAGTAAATCAAAATGTGCGGTTAATTGACGATAAATTATTGGAACCCGTATCCCGTAAGTAACTCTTTCTTTACTCCACCAATAAACGGGCGGTTTTTCATGTTTAGGATAATATGCTTGTCCCTTCATATGTTGGACAAGTGTAGTGTATCTATAATAAATCAATTAGACGAGACCAAATTCAGATTTAATTATTTCTCGATAAGCTAAGAAATATGGAAATATGTTTAAGTAAAAATTGGATTCGAAACAGAGGCGTTCATCCGCATTTATGCTTTGTCCGTTAGGCAGTCCATCGACCAAGTCATGTGTCGAAATTTTCCTAATAGGTTCTAGACATTTTGTTCGATTTCAGTAGAGTTTGTTCAACTTTTTATAACTTTTTAGAGCTTTTTTTTGTGACTGAATTAAACTTTTTCGAATTTCCGTTTTTTAAACTTGTTTCACTTTACTCGCCACGTCTTTTTAATTTTTTGCTCGAAGGACCATGTTTAACTCTTAGTTGTAGATGTAGGTGAGAAGCAATAAAACGCGATGGTAGATCTATCGATACTAAAGTGTTTATTTTACAAAACACTTAAAATTAACAATTGGCTATAAACTTATAAGTATACTTTTGAGTTAGTATAAATCAGATTTCCAACCCTAAATGGGTGACAATAATAAATGAATGGACATAAGAGGAAACATTAATTTGACTTGCATCTGCATATTAGCAAGTTCACAAAATTTTTTCTGAATTGCTTATTAAATATAGTGTAAATGACAGGATTAATAACAGAGTTGGTGTAATTAATATAACCAACAACTTTTCCAAGCACGTTCGGTAAAGGACCCCAAAAAAGGTAGACAAATCCTACGGTACCGTAGGGAAACAGGGCTATCACGAAGGCGAACGCCATGATCCAAATTACCCTCAAAGCCTTTTTCTCGCTCTCCAGGGCTTGAAGTTTCTTTTTGTCGTCCCTGTAACAGAAATACGAAAATGTACGGACTATACTTGAATTTTTAAAAATTTAAATTGTTCACTTATTGCCACCTGCCACCGTCCGCCGCATTTCGATATTTTTCAGGTGTTCCTGTTGGTGGGTGCGCAAAATTAGCGAAGTTCGGACGAACGAGTAGACTACCACGGCTACCATGATGTAAATTACTGTAGCCTCAATATAAAAAATCACCCTCCTATACGGAATGTGGCTCAGTAGCATTATGCAAGAAGTTGGTTGCTGAGGATAGTTTCCTAACAAAGCTGTGAAAAAAAATAGAGTTAAGAATCTATTTTTTAGTTCTATTTCTACAATGTTTACGGAAAATTATAGAAGGAATGATAAACACAAACGAAAAGGCCCAAACCAACATGACAAGCTTAAGCACTCTTCCCTTGGTCATACTGCGTCTCCCTAAAGGATCCCGGATCGCATGGTACCTCTCGAGGCTAATGAAGCAAATGTGCACAGCTGAAGCTATTGTTAGGTAGTTGTCTATGAGTAGTTCCATGAGGCATAAGGAAAACTGTGATGGTTCCAAATCTAAAAGTGTTCCATATTTAGAGTCAAAGTCGCTTCTGCACGTAAATATATTTTTCTAATTTTGACATATAAAGTGGCACTTTTCAATATTGATGACAGTGACGTAACGACCTATTTTTCGTAACTAGTTAAAAGTGAAATCTTTCGTAACTGGTGACGAAAAGTTCGTTTCATCACCAGTTGCAGGTTTCTGTTGTGGCACACCGTTGCTACAGTTTTACGGTATTAAGTAGATACAAAGTGGTTTAAAAGTAAATATTGAAGTTTAATAATAATAACTCTCTCTTTCTAAGTAGGTATTTGTAGTCAAAATTAGGAAAAATCTTGTATAAAACACGTGACGAAAAGCTTTTTTTGTGTATCTCATTCAAATTGCATTCAAAAATTATAAAGGGATACAGGGTGATTCAATTGACATAGAGCATGTACGCATATCCCAGACGGGAACATGACGTCATTATAACGTCAACTTTTGGTGACCATTCGTTATTCGACGTCATCTGACGAAAAATGACGTCAATTTTTCGACGTGATAATGACGATTCGTAGTGACGTCATAATAACGTTATGTTTAGTAGAATAATTTTTGTGTATATATAATGTAGCTAATAAATATACACTTAACATACTTAATTGACTTATATGCAATAAAACAATATATTTGATGACAATGTCATAAAATAAAATTTTTAGCTTCTTTGGCAAAAAACTCTAATATAAATACACAAAATATTGATAAAATTATTCTGTTTGTATATTAAAAAATTGAAATGTAACCGCTTCACGTCACTAAACGTCTAAGCTCACGACTAAAGTCAAAATTTTAAAATATCATGTCATTTTAGACCAAATTTTCTTGTTACTAAGTCAATATTTAAAAACTTCATGTTACGGTTTAGATTAAACTTGTGTTACTAAAGTCAAAACTTCATGTTACTTTCGGATCAAAATTTCTTGTTACTACGTAAACATTTTTTAATTTTATGTTATGTTTAGACATTTGGACGAAAAACTTCTGTTACCAAAGTCAAAATTTTTAAATATTGTATTAATTTTAAATCAACGTATTTCTTGTTACCAAGCCAAAATTTTAAAAAATCGTGTTGCGTTCCGTCTACGATTTTGTGTTACTACAGTCGAATTTTTTAAATTTGGTGTTACTTTTAGTCCACAATTTCTTGCTACTAAGTCAAAATTAAATAATTTTTCGTAGATTAACATTTCAAGTCAAACTTATGAGAAATTTTGTAACTTCTAGACCAAATTTTCGAGTAACCTTTATATTAAATTTCCCCGTTACTAAAGTAAAAATTTGTAAATTTTGTGTTACATTTAGACCACAATTTCTTATTATCAAGTCAAAATTGAACAATTTTGTGTTACGTTAGACCAACATTTTAAATCAAAAAATTAAGATTTTGTGTTACTTCCAGACCAAAATTTCGTGTTACATTTAAGCAAAAATTTCATGTTACCAAAGTCGAAACTTAAAAATGTGATATTAATTTCGGAACAAAATTTCTTTTACTAAACAATTTTTTTTATACATTTGTGATACGTTTAGAGTACAATTTCGTGTTTCTACAGTCAAAATTTAAAAATTTTGCGTTATTCACTCTGAGAACAAAATTTCGTGTTATTAAGTCATAATTTGAAACCCTTTGTGTTACGTTTAGACTAAAATTTCCTTTTACTAATGTCGAAATTTTTAATTTTGTGTAATTGTTGCCAAGTCAAAATAAAAAAAAAATAGTTATACGTTTGGACTAACATTTTAAGTAAAAATTATATTTTTAGTTTAAACGTAATTAAAACCAAAATTTCTGGTTGCTAAGCAAACAGTTTTAAATTTCGTGTTACGCTTTATACTAAATTTTCATCTTACTAAAGTCAAAACTTAAAAATTAAATGCTACTTCCGGATCAAAATTTCTTGTTACTAAGCCAATTTTTTTTATTTTTATGTTAAGTTTAGACTACAATTTCGTGTTCCTACAGTCAAAATTCAAAAACTTTGTGATACGTTTAGACTAAAATTTCCTGTTACTAAGGTCAAAATTTTCTGTTATTTTTACCAAAATGTTTTGTTAGGACATCAAAATTAAAAAAAATCGTTGTATGTTTAGACCAACAATACAAATAAAAATTTTGAGATTTTGTGTTACTTTCAGACCAAAATTTCTCATTCCTAAGTAGAAATTTCTAAATTCCGTTGTACCCTTTAGACTAAATTTTCGTCTTACTAAAGTCAAAACTTAAAAATTTGATGCTACATTCGGATCAAAATTTCTTGTCACTAAGTAAAATTTTTTGATTTTGTGTTACGCTTAGACTACAATTTCGTGTTGCTACAATTAAAATTCAAAAACTTTGTGATACCTTTAGACTAAAATTTCCTGTTACTAAGGTCAACATTTTTTAATTTTCTGTTACTTTCAGACCAAAAGTTCTTGTTACGAGATCAAAATTTAAAAAAATTCGTGTTATGTTTAGACCAACAATACAAATCGAAATTTTTAAATTTTATGTTACTTTCAGACCAAAATTCCTCATTCCTAAGTAGAATATTCTAAATTCCCTTGTACCTTTTAGACTAAATTTTCGTCTTACTAAAGTCAAAACTTGAAAACTTGATGCTATTTTCAGATTAAAATTTCTTATTACCAAGTAAAAATTTTTTGATTTTGTTTTACGTTTAGACTACAATTTCGTGTTGCTACAGTCAAAATTCAAAAACTTTGTGATACCTTTAGACTAAAATTTCCTGTTACTAAGGTCAAATTTTTTTAATTTTCTCTTACTTTTAGACCAAAATGCCTTGTTACGAGATCAAAATTTAAAAAAATTTGTGTTATGTTTAGACCAACAATACGAATAAAAATTTTGAGATTTTGTGTTACTTTCAGACCAAAATTCCTCATTCCTAAGTAGAAATTTCTAAATTCCGTTGTACCCTTTAGACTAAATTTTCGTCTTACTAAAGTCAAAACTTGAAAACTTGATGCTACCTTCGGATCAAAATTTCTTATTACTAAGTAAAAATTTTTTGATTTTGTGATACGTTTAGACTACAATTTCGTGTTCCTACAGTCAAAATTCAAAAACTTTGTGATACCTTTAGACTAAAATTTCGTGTTACTAAGTTCAAATTCCGTTTTACCACACTAAAAGCAAAACTTAATAATTTGATGTTACCTGTGGATAAAAATTTCTTGTTACTAAGTAAAAATGCTTTAATTATGTGATACGTTAAGACCAAAATTTCGTGTTACTGTCAAAATTAAAAAAATTTTTGTTACGTTTAAACTAAAATTTCCTTTTACTAATGTCAAAATTTTGTGTTACTGTTAGACCAAAATTTTTTGTTATCAAGTTGAACATAAAAAAATTTTATGCTACGCTTTAGACAAAATTCTTGTATTACGTATCTACTATTTAAGTTCAAAAATTTAAAGGGTATAAAAAGATAACATTTAAAAATTTGAGATTACTTTCGGATCAAAATGTCTCATTGGTATGGAAAATTTTTTTTTCTGTTGCGTTTATACTATAATTTCCAGTTACTACATTCAAAGTTAAAAAAATTGTTTTACTTTCAGACCAAAATTGTGTTATTACGTCAAAATTTAAAATTTTGCTTAAAATTTAAAACTTTTGTGTTTTTTTAAGCTAAAAATTTTCTGTTACTAGAGTAAATTTTTTTTAAATTTGTGGTACTCTTAGAGCTTATTATTTCTTGTTACCAAGTCAAAAAGGTAGTAAGAAAATTTGGATTCTAGAAGTTTTTTAACTCTTTGACGTAGGCAAAATACATAACTCTGAAAAGAAACCGTTCGTAGCAAATAACCTAGAATAACATCAGTTTCATGTCGCAAAGTGACGTGCTTTTGACGTCACAAAGTAACGTCGTTTGACGTTGCAAAATAACACGTCATCCGTCTGTGACTTACGCCCGTCATTATGACGTTATTTCGACGTCATCTCATGACGTCATTGGTCACAAATGCTTAGCGAAAAAATACGTCAAAATGACGTCACCTTCCCGCCTGGGATAAGACACCAAGACAGGTGGTAGCTACGTCTCCCAGCATCAATTTTAGTTGTACTTACCTAATTGGTATTTTTTGGATTCGACGGTTATAACTTTTAGGAATTTGACAGGATTTTTGAGTACTGCACGTAAGTACAGGAATAAACGAGTCCTTGAGCACTTTCAATCCTATCCCCCAAAGATGCAACCTTAATAGAGTCTGAGTTAAAAAAATCCAAAAACAGTTAAGAAAAAGTGTCCAAAATAGTATAGTAGCTTTTTGCTATTTTCACGAAAACTATATTATACATATGTCTAACTAAAAGGCGTAGAGGAAAAAAAATCAGTTGCTAGTTTTAGTCTAGCTCTTATACCGGGCGAGCTACAAAAGTTTTACCTGTGTCACATTTTTTGCCAATTCGGGTGTACTTTTCACACATTACACCCTGTATATTCCACAATTTTGCAGCGAAAAATCTGAAATAATTCCTGAAGGTAGCACACATATGGGTCCTTGAACTGACCAAAAACCAAGAGCCAAGCTTTAAACTTGAAATTTTGACGAATTTTTAAATCTTAAATTTCAAATTGCCAATTTGAGGTCTATTTGTGCTGAGACCGTGCATTCAATCTTTGAATGACATTCTATCTCAGGGAATACCTTGGAAAGTTTTCTTTTTGGGACTTAAAGGCAACTCTTGAGTTGGGACGTCGCGAAATGGTCTTAATTGAAATTCGAAGCGAAAGATGCAGATTTATTCAAAATTTTCGCCCAAAATCCCGAATGGTTCCGATTCACGTGCCACTAACTAGTTGATCGGGATTTGGCTCCTTTCAGTGAATGTCAACTGCAGGTGAAATTTTCCGAAATGTAGAAATTAACTTTAAAGGCTTAGACCAAGGAAAGTCGGCCGAAAAGCGTGGAAAACTGTATAGCAGGAGAAAATTCGGACATTTCTAAGAAGATAATTGGCAAAATGTACGGTGTTCGAGAAGGTTACGTGTCGGGATTCATGATGGCTGATGACATCGAGGCCCGACCACGCCAAGACAGTGGCGGTTACAAATTCAGGCAAGAAAGTATTTCTTCGATTTTTCGGGAGACATGGGCGGAATTAATATTATATTTTAGCATTTTTTCGGCTTTCCGATAAGAACTGGATTGCACAATGCTTTTTCAAATGGACAATAGATTTCGTCACAAATAAAAGATGCAGGCGAAATGAAATGGCCGCCGTAGACAGGGTGATTAAAGAATGGTGATATCTCTGAAACAAATAAAGTTGAAAGCTGAAAAAAACGAGAGCTGAAATTTGGCACCATGGTTCCTTAGGGTTTGACGTCTTAGGCAATTGACTGCAAGTTGCCATGGGTTGAAACCTTCTTTACGGTACCAAACCCATGGGTACCATTAACGAAATTTTGCAAATAAATTTTCAAGCATTCACACGTGTGTTTCTCATAAGAAACGTCGGTCAATGAGTATTTTATGGGAGGAATGTAAATTACGTCATATTTAGGGTACGGTTGATGATGGTTGAAATTTGGGTGGTAGATTTCTACAGGGATATCATCAATTGTGATATGGTTGCCGTAGCTATCGTAGCTACACTAGCTGAGTAACTTGTTACGCCTTAGGTTCCTCTTTAAGTTAAGGGTGAGAATGGCGGATAACAAAACGAGTTTTACGAAAACCAGATTGAATTATGTGATAATTAGCTCCACTACATTCAGTGGAGGTGGTCGTAGGTGAAAAAATAACTGGCAATCTATTAATAATTGAAGGTATTTGTATTAACAATAAATTAAACAGCGGTTATCATGAAAAGAATCGTACAATTACTCTTTATGGGTACAACTTTCAGGGAGGTCTCAGTTGTTCTAAAAATCGATAACAGTATCAGCTGTGTGCTATTTTTAACCCATCAAGAGTTGGGTGCTAAGACTCTGTTTAAATACCTAGTAGGTGTAATGGCTGTGGAAAATAATGTATTTTAGTTTCAGTAATAAGGTGGGAAAGTCTAACTACAGTTATGCCACAGGTATATCACCAGTGCAAGCATATAGCTATAAGTATTATGTGGAGTTATATCTGCAAAGAGTGTAAGAAACTAACAGAGTGTATGAGCTAAAATGTGACACCAAAAGAGACTTACCGGTCATATATATATGTCTGGTTCACAAGTATTCCCATACGGTAATGTTAATTAATCAGAATAGCTTATTGCACTTAATTTGCTACCATTTGTTATTCGCCTCAGTTAATTGAGGGCGTTGATGTTATTCAAAACAATTGTTTGTTATTTGGTTATCAGCATTAATTGGTACCCATATAGGCATCCAAAAGTGCTTGAACAGGTAGTTGGTCAGTCATCTCCGAACAGAAAGAAAAAAAATGGATCAAACCCACCTTGAAAGTTCTGGACCAGGTTGCAGCCTATGCCTCGGGACTTGGTGTATACATGTATGTCGAAGTGTGTGCTGTGGTGAGGTGTACTCGCAGGTATAGTGCTGATGATGAATGAGTAGTAGTTCCCCGTGGTATATCGCAAGAGGGCAGCCAGTGATACCAGTAGATGGCCAGTGAGGTGAAGTGAAAGGTTGAAAAGTGAAATAGCAGAATAGAAGAATACGAGAATAGAAGAAGGCCTACAAGAGAATATGAAAATGAGGAGCGGGCATTGATTTGGTGGTGAGACTATTAATACCATGAATTTCAAAGTTAGTACAGTCGATAATAAAGCTTTACATACCTAGGGTTGGTGTGTGGTCTTGAAGAGAAATACCATGTGCTAGCTCTGTCACACGGGTATTTGGAATCCAGAAAATAACTGTCAATTGCTGCCTATCCATCCTCGCAGAAAAATCAGTCTCCTGACTAAGAGGTCCACAAACCACATATAATGAGGAGGTGGTAATTAACAATTAATTCGAATCCGTTATAAACGCTATTTCCTTCAGCCCAGCAGCATTGCCAAGAAGCCCAAGGAAAAATGTGTCAGTAAAGTAAAAAAATGGATTAGAGACCAAAAGGTGAAGGCATGCCAATTGTACTAACTTTTCACCTTGAACTCTGGTTCCTCATTGATGATAAATAAAGAGGTCATATGACCTTTGAAAGTGAGTTGACTGTAGACTGTAGGTTAAAGGACAATAAGGTGCCCTGAAGCTGTATAACTTTTGCAATGAATAAACAAACAAATAAAATTGCGGATCGAAGGTAAACAATTAATTTGAAAGATAGTAAATGGTTAAATAAAATAATTGTACGATTTTTATGTGAAAAATAACATAAAAAAAATGAGGCCAAATTATTATAAAAAAAAAAGTGTAACAAACTTTAATATTTAGTGAACTGTATATGGAACATGGTTCAACTTTGAATGCTGGGAGGACTACCATGAATGATGTACTAAATATATGTAGCTGATGGTAGCTAGGTTATAGCTATTTGATGGACAGATGGTGATATCGATTTGAAAATCGAATGGTAGGTTTCTTTAGGTAATACTAGGTGAAAATAGCATTTTAAAAAATGCAAGATGGCGGCCTGAAAAATTTGGTTTTCGGTAAGATGTCTAGAAAGCTGAAATTTGGTATGTGGTTACTTTATGGGACGGGCTAGAGGTCTCTAAGGGCCGGAACCTTGCCGCGGGTACCGAAGATTCTATTTTGGAAAGTTTTTCATTTTATCGATTTTTTTTTGCTACAACTTAGTGATTGTTGCTAGAGGGTGTCGAAAACAAATATATCCGACGTTTCGACTTTTTACTTACTATACGCAATCATCAGTGTATCCTTTTTTTATTACAAATATTGCTTTTTGAATGTGCCACGTCCAAACAATCAGTTTTTTTGTGTATGACAAAAGAAACTTAACGAAGACCTTTCGACTGGTAAATCAATCAAAGTCATCAAACTAAATTAAAAACCTGGAATGACAAGTTAAGCAGGTATTTTGTAGTTGTGAATGGTGTATTCATTGCTGTCAATAGCATCGTTACACCATGTTTAGTTTTCGAATTTTATAGATATAAGTATTAAAATGTCAGTAAAAAGTGTAAAAATCACGTTTTAGGCGCCATTTTGAATGGGAAGGAAATTACTGAAAATTCCAATTTTGCGTATTTTTTACATATTTTTGTCCCCTCTTTCATATGAGATTATTTTTGATAACATCTATGACAATGCATTTCGGTCGAAAATTTTGACGACCTTGCACCCTTGGAATTTTTTGAAATTTTCACATTTTTCTATTTATCTTGAAAACGGTAAAGTTTTTCAATATGCAGGTTAATATGTTGTATGAAGAGGTCATTAAAGGCTAACAAATACATTAACAGAACGAAGCTGCCTTTCAGGGTTTTCAAGGAAATTAAAAAAAAGTGCAAATTTTGTACCTCATTTTTGGGCCACCCGTGCTCAGTTACCGTTCTAGGCATACATTCGAAAATCGGCCCGGCGTGTAGCCCTATTCTTCTACTTTCTTACATCGTCTTATAGATTTTTTGATAAATGTTCATTTAAACGAGATATGAGCTGTTAAAAGCCGCATTGCACGATTTTGATCTCCAAATGTTGGCTTTTGGGCCAGTTCGAGAGTGCTTAACATGGAAACACTGACTGTTCACATATAAATCAATAATAACCGATTTTATTTGTTGGTTCTAGTAGTTTTATGATAAATAAGGCATATACCTATTTACGTTTTAGACATTACAAGGTGTTCCAAAAAAATGTAGTAACATGGAATTTTAGCATGTAAACCTATATCAATTAATTTATTGCATTAATTTGAGTAGTTTTATGATAAATAGAGCATCACTAGTGTGACAAAAGTGCACCATATACAAACCAACTTATAATTTCTGCTGACCAACTTGTTTTTTTTTAAGTCTACGGTTAATGAGATATTGGCTGAAGCATTGAATTGTGTAAATCACCCTGTATTTAAACTTTTATAAAAAGCTAACTAGTGCTAGTTTAAACTTACCAATTTCAAAAAGAAGCACCCTTATGGGAATCACTATAAGGCTTACAAGCAAGTCAGCAACAGCCAAGCTAAACAGGAAGTAGTTGGTGGTAATTTGAAGGGTTTTGTCCTTTATGATGGATAAGCACAGAAGTACATTCCCTACTGTCCCTAGAAGTACAATGCAAAGTTCAAACACCCATGATTGGCCTTCTGGATCCTGATGGCGAGTTTTGTTGTCGGACAAATTATAGGACAGTGTACTTTCTGACACTGACATGACTCCTTTTTTTTATCGTTAACAAACTACACCTCACTTATGAACGCAGCGGGAAAGAGGATCGTTTCTAACTGGTAGCACGAGGTTTTATAAGTAAAAACCTTAAGTAGGCCCTAGAATCAGAACAGTAGGTCTGAGACGACTTCATGAAACAATTGAAATTCGAAAGTGTCATAAAATGTTCCGTTTTTCATTTTTTTATGAACTTATCTCAGACAAGAGTTTTAATTCCGTGGCTTACTACGAGGTTTTTTTTTATGAACACACTTCATAAATAATGATTCTTTATACAGATGTTATTTTCTCGATAGGGACAACTTTTTTCTCACATATACAGGAACAACGCAACCTTGACGTGCAGATGCCTAGGCTAGGAATTAACAACTAACTGCATCAAACTAAACTAGTTTATATGCATATTATTACAGCATTATATAATATAACTTCTACAGGTTGATTATCATTGTGACGCTATCTTTTTGTAATGGTATCGTTTATTAGACATAAATAATATCTGTTCGGTGTAGGAATCCTGGAAGGCGTGTTTCAGTGATGCCATCAGAGCATTCTTATATTATGTATACGGATAGCCTTAGAAACGTAAAGAAGGTATAATACACATATATTATTATAATAAATAACTGGTTTTATTGTACGACTTTGCTTAATAGCAATTATTCATAATTATAGTAAACGACATACAAATATGTTCACATGAAAAGTAATGTTTTTTAAATTGACCAGAGAATACAGTTCAGTCAAGGAATATGGAATCATAAAAATTGGTTGCAAACGAAGGCCTGACTCCATAAAAATATCATCCTGGGGGTTGTCATAACCACATCTATCATCGTGTTTGTTCGTGCTCCAGTACCTAGGCAGTCGTCGGTTATTGGAACCATAGTGGGAACAGGGACAGAACCAAAAGATTTTTTTTGGCAACTATGAAGCAAACAACAAGGACCTATAAGGTCAAAACGTTCCAATTTTTTACAGTTTGTATTATTTGCATGGTTATTATCACAAGGAGTTTTAGTTGCAAATAGGGAAAATTAAGTGACTTTTGTCAGATTTTAGTATTTGATAGAGCATATAAATAGATATGACTATCAGCTTTAGGTGTCAAGTTGTTGGAAAAAAGTTCGCTGCAGCCACTTTTTTTTGTAAAGTATTGTTACGCCCGACCATCGGTCCAGGAGATTCGGGCCGCAGCGGCAACGCCCAGCGTCAAACGCGACTCCAAGAACCCATTTTGAATAAACGAGAACCGGAAACAGTCACCTCCGTTCTCGAAAGTGCGAGAGTGTGTTATGCACCACCAAATCAGGAAACTAACACCGTGGCAAGGGTCTTGGTTGACGAATTCTTCAGTAGGTTTGGGGTACCATCAGAGCTTCATTCGGACCAGGGACGGAATTTTGAATCGCAATTGTCGAGAAGATCATGGAACTTCTGTGAATCCGCAAAGCAAAGACAAGTCCGCTCTATCAACAATCAGATGGTATGATCGAGCGTTTCAATCGAACCATGGAACAATACCTCTGCAAAATGGTAGCGGACCACCAAAAAGATGGGAACAAATTTCTGCCTCTTCCAATGATGGCTGACAGAGGTGCAGTTGGCTAACACGACAGGGCATACCCCTGCCAAGGTTATATTTGGTAAAGAACTTCGTCTTCCAGTAGATTTGGTGTACGGATCACCAGAAGAACCGGTGCAAGATGTCCAGAACTATGCTGATGAACTTTGAGAAAGATTAAAGGAAATCCATCGAAACCTTAGGACAAAGATAAAGATTGGTGGTTCATCTTGAACGATTAAAGACTTACATTCGTGGAGATTTCTCTGATCGGGACGATCAGAACCAAGAGGGGAGCAATGCTACGTCCGACTACGTCGACAGAGATTCGGGGCGAATTGGCAACGCCGAGCGCCGACCGTGACCCCGGGAACTGTTCTAGACTTAACGAGAACCGGGAACGTCGTTTGTGTTTGCGAAAGTACGAAAGTGTGTTCAGGCCGGATATAAAAACCAGCGAGCCGCGCGAGATGGATGCGAATAGATAGTGCAGGGTAGTAGAAAATAAACGGACAAGCAAACAGTGCGAATTGTTAGTAGAGAGTAATTGTGTTTTGATTGTACTGTAATAGTTAATAAAAAAGTAAATAAAAGTGTGTAGTTAAATTACGATAAATTATTGGAACTCGTATCCCGTAACAATAGATGTCTCCCCCATATGTTGGAGAAGTATAGTGTAATTTAGAATAAACCAATTAGACCAGATCAAATTCAGATTTAATTATTTCTCGATAATCTAAGAAATGTGAAAATATGTACAAGCAAAAATTGGATTCGAAACAGGGGCGCTCGTCCGCCTTTACGACTTGTCCATTAGGCAGTCCAACGACCAAGTCATGTGTCAAAATTTTCCTAACAAGTTCTGAAGATTTTGTCCGATTTCAGTCGCGTTTTTTCAACTTTTTATAACTTTTTAGACCTTTTTTTGTGATTAAATTTAAGTGTTTTGTATTTTCGTCATTTAAATTTGTATCACTTTAATTTCCACGCCTTTTTAATTTTTTGCTCGAAGGACCATGTTTAACCCTCAGTTGTACCTGTAGGTGAGCAGCAATAAAACGCGATGGTGGTTCATCAATACTAAAGTGTTTATTTTACATAACACTTAAAATTAACAATTGGCTATAAACTTATAAGTATACCTTGGACTTATTATTGTCATCTAGGTAGGGTTAGTTCTGAACTTTTCATTGTTTTTACTCTCAGCACATGTTGAGAAAATACTATAAAATAAGTCAAAATTCAGATTTTCAGCGCTAGTGGATGACAATAATAAATGAATGGACATACATGGAAACACTAATTTGACTTGCATCTGCACATTAGCAAGTTCACAAAATTCTTTCTGAATTGCTTATTGAATATAGTGTAAATGACAGGATTAATCACAGAGTTAGTGTAATTGATATAACCAACAAGTTTTGTAAGCACGTTCGATAAAGGACCCCAAAAAAGGTAGACAAATGCTGCGGTACCGTAGGGAAACAGGGCTATCACGAAGGCGAACCCCATGATCCAAATTACCCTCATAGCCTTTTTCTCGCTCTCCAGGGTTTGAAGTTTCTTTTTGTCGTCTCTGTAACAGAAATAAGAAAACATACTGACACTACTTGATTTTTTTTTTAAACTTAAGTGTTCACTTATTGCCACCTGCCACCGTCCGCCGCATTTCGATATTTTTCAGGTGTTCCTGTTGGTGGGTGCGCAAAATCAGCGAAATTCGGACGAAAGAGTAGACTACCACGGCTACCATGATGTAAATCACTATAGCCTCAATATAAAAAACCACCCTGCTATACGGAATGTGGCTCAGTAGCATTATGCAAGAAGTTGGTTGCTGAGGATAGTTTCCTAACAAAGCTGTGAAAAAAAATGTAGCTGAGAATCTATTTTTTAGCTCTATTTCTACAATGTTTACGGAAAATTATAGAAGGAATGATAAACACAAACGACAAGGCCCAAACCAACGTGACAAGCTTAAGCACTCTTCCCTTGGTCATACTGCGTCTTCCTAAAGGATCCCGGATCGCATGGTACCTCTCGAGGCTAATGAAGCAAATGTGCACAGCTGAAGCTATTGTTAGGTAGTTGTCTATTAGTAGTTCCATGAGGCATAAGGAAAATTGTGATGGTTCCAAATCTAAAAGTGTTCAATCAGTCAAAGTGGCTCTTGCAACTGAATGTATTTCAAATTAAGTATAAACTATTAGACAAGGATACAGGGTGATTCAATTGGCATAGAACATGTACGCATATAAGACACCAAAACAGGTGGTAGGTGTCGTCTCCCAGCAGCGATTTTAATTGTACTTATTTGGTATTTTTTTGGTTTTGAGAGTTATAAATTTTAAACTATTAATTTGACAGGATTCTTTAGTATTACGCATAAGTACCGGAATGAACGGGCTTTCTAAAAATGTGGTCGATTTGAATGTGGAGGGGGGGGGGGGGGGCTGAACCGTGGCTTACCAAAGTCAAAAATGCGGATTTTTCGGTTCTTAAATTTACTACGGTTTTACCGTAGATCCGCGACCATATGTCTAAATGGCGTAATGGTCAGTTCCGTAAACCCTGTCTTTCTGCTTTCGCCTAGAGATTAGTTTCTACGTAGGTGAAGAATAAAATTAATTAATTAGAGAATCCCAAAAAAAAACAATAAAAAATGCGGACTGAGAAAAGGAAATTTGTAAATGAACCAAGTAACTGGTGGGTTAGCGAATTAAAAAACAAAAATTGGAGGTTAAGAAGACCAAGGGAAGAGGAAGAAAAATGTTTCACTTATGTACAGTAAAATAGTGATGACTTAGGAAAACTAAAACTTTTAAAAGGTTTCAAGAAAACATTTAAGCTTTGGCAACTTGGAGCTCCTTGGATATTTAGCATCAAGTGCAGGAGGAAAAAGCATTGGCTAACGCAGCACTCTTAGCTCTTCCAAATCAATGCGATATTTTGCATGGAACGCCCATTGAAAGACATATGCGAGACAAAGATAAAACTAGCAAAACATTTTATGCGTAGGTACCGCCCCTTGTACTAATATGCTCTTATGAGACTTTGTAAAAACTAAATTAAATTTATAGTAGGCACGGAAACAATTCCTTTACTCTTATGAAACATTTAGTTTTAAAAGACGGTTTGCTTATGGTTTCAGTGATATTTTTATTACCACTTATCTTGGACCAAGGAATTTATAAAAAACTTATAAATAGTAATCGTTACCCTTTTCTCCATTCGAAGATTCTCCATTTCAGTCCTATAAGAGATATATTAATGAAACCGTTACGTTTCCACAAAATTTTAATAAAACTTCTAGTTATCATAAAATTGTATTCAGAAAGTCACAGTTACCAGATAGAAGTGAAAATAGCGGGTGTAGGACAGAAATAACTACTTCACATTTGTGAAGAGCCAACGTTTCGACCTTTATTGATGATTCGACCGCTATTTTCACTTCTATCGACCTGATTAAAGGACGCAAAACGTATATGATGGTAACAGTTACCTTTATAAATATCAAAATGTTAGATGTGTCTGTAGATTTCTACAGGGATATCATAAATTGTGATATAGTTTAGTATAGTTCAGGTTAGTTCAGGTTAGTATAGAGTATAACAGACTGGATTACTCCGTACAATAAATTTCTCTTCACACTTCTTGGGCCGTCTAGGTAGGGCATTAGCCTCTGTACCGAGTTGAGTTTAGCTTGACCCTTAAGGGCCACGTGCTTTATGTGTTCTGCAAAGTTTATGTTGTACCCGAAAACCACCAGATATTTGACGGATCTTTGTGGAGCTATCATTGTGTCCTGAATATTACATCCTTTCGGTCTCTTTTGCCGCATAAAATAACCATCTCCGTTTTTTCTGGAGCGAGTTGTAAATTCCTCTCATTGAGCCACATACTTATTTTTCTATTCGACCTATTGGTAGCCTCAACTAGTTCATATTTATTTGTGGCGTTTACCAGTAGGGCTATGTCATCCGCATAGCCAACCACCTCAACATTATACGAACATAGGTCCTTGAGTATTTTGTCATACTGGAGATTCCAAAGCCATGGGCCCAAAACTGAACCCTGAGGTATGCCTGCCATCATGTCAAAGTTGTAATTTTTATCTACTATAATATTTCGGCCTCTGAAGTAATCTATAACCAGGTTTGTCAGATATTCTAAACGTTCCTTTTTTTTAGTTCGTTAATAATAACATGCCAAGAAACACTGTTAAAAGCGTTCTTAACGTCCAATGTGACCAATAGAACGCTCAGCCCTTTTCCTCCCCCGTGCCTTGATTTTCTCACTCGCTCTATGATCGCATCCATGGCATTTAATGTTGACATTCCTTTCCTGAAACCAAAGTGTTTCTCAAAGAGAGGTTCAGATGCTGTTATTTCAGCTTCCAGTCTGGGCTTGATGATATGTTCAAAGAGTTTTGTGAGGGCATTTATTAAACATAGAGGTCTGTAAGAGCTCGGCGCCTCAATGGGTTTTCCTGGTTTTAGTATTAAAACTAGTCTGTGTTTCTTTCATCCGGATCGTCATCGGACTGGGGCTGTCCAGTTGAAGGCAGAAGGGGAAATATTTTAACAAAATGCCGGCAGACAGAAATATGTAAAGGAAACCTTTATAAGGAAACTTACGAACTCACACATTGATATTATATTTGCAACCCATCACTTGGCAAAACGTATTAAAAACTGGAAAGTGTTGGAAACAGAGAGTTTGTCGCCTCATAAGCAAATTTTTTTCATTACATTTTTACATTAAAATGCTACCCTACTTTCAAGAAAAACGTGTTTGAGCTCGAGCTGGAAGTGCAAATGAACTCCACAAGCCTGGACAGCTTTACGTATGAGGACTTGGCCAGAAAAATAGTAGCTGCATACAGGAAATCTGCACATACGTCTAAAATAGAGGAACGAAGAAAACCCTATTCGTGGAATGAAGAGATTGACAGACTTAGAGAAGACTGCATCAAGACGAGAAGATCGTATACTAGGTCAAAGATGGCACGGGTTGCAGAAGACATCTTGAAAGGACGCTGGAATAATTACAAAATCAAGAAAAAAGCGCTTAAGAACGAAATAAAAAAAGCTAAAGCACTACAATGGAAAGAAGTTTGTAAGCAGCTGGACGATGACATCTGGGGCGAAGGATATAAAATCTTGTATAAAAGCCTGAACCATGGAAACCCATATGAAATGGCCATTAGCAAAAAAAAAGAATTAGTCAAACTGCTCTTCCCTGCAACCCCATCGCTACTACCCGAAAAACAATACCCGGTGAGATATAGTGAGATAACTATCGCTGACCTACATTTGGCAAGCAACAAACTGAAGGCGAAAAAAGCACCAGGACCAGACAAAATTCCAACTGAAGGCGTCTTGAGCACGGTCTCTAAGTATCCCGACAAGACATTAGAGGCACTATACAATATCCTCGAAAATGGTATCTTTCCGGAGTTGATGGTACCTAGGTTATAGCTATTTAATGTACCGATGGTGATATCCAGTCGGAAATCGAATGGTAGGTTTCCTTTGGGTAAAATTAGCTGAAAATAGCATTTTTAAAAATCCAAGATGGCGAGCTGAAAAAAATTGGTATTATGTAAGATGTATAGAAACCTGAGTATATGTACTTTATGGAACGGGCTAGAGGTCTCTGAGGGCCGGAACCTTGCCGCGGGTACCGAGGATTCAACTTTGGAAAGTTTTTTATTTCATTGATTTTTCTTTGCTACACCTTAGTGATTGTTGCTAGAGGGTGTCGAATACGCCATCATCAAGGTATTCTTTTTTATTACAAATATTGCTTTATGAATGTGCCAGGCCAAAACAATCAGTTTTTCGTGTATGACAAAAGAGACTTGAAAAAGACCTCTCGACTGGTAAATCAATCATGGTCATCAGCTACATTAAAAGCCTGGAATGACAAGTTAAGCAGGTATTCTCTTCAAGTCGTAAATGATGTATTGATTGCTGTCAATAGCATCGTTACACCATGTCTAGTTTTTGAATTTTATAGATATAAGTATAAAAATGTCAATAAAAAGGGTAAAAATCACGTTTTAGGCGCCATTTTGAATGGGAAGGAAATTACTGAAAATTCCAATTTTACGTATTTTTTACATATTTTTGTCCCCTCTTTCATATGAGATTATTTTTGATAACATCTATGACAATGGATTTCGGTCGAAAATTTTGACGACCTTGCACCCTTGGAATTTTTTGAAAATTTCACATTTTTCTATTTATCTTGAAAACGGTAAAGTTTTTCAATATGCAGGTTAATATGTTGTATGAAGAGGTCATTAAAGGCTAACAAATACATTAATCAGAACGAAGCTGCCTTTCACAGTTTTCAAGAAAATTAAAAAAAAGTGCAAATTTTGTACCTCATTTTTTGGGCCATCCGTACTCAATTACTGTTCTAGGCATACATTCGAATATTGGCTCAGCGTGTAGCCCTATTCTTCTACTTTCTTACATCGTCTTATAGATTTTTTGATAAATGTTCATTTAAACGAGATATGAGCTGTTAAAAGCCGCATTGCACGATTTTGATCTCCAAATGTTGGCTTTTGGGCCAGTTCGAGAGTGCTTAACATGGAAACACTGACTGTTCACATATAAATCAATAATAACCGATTTTATTTGTTGGTTCTAGTAGTTTTATGATAAATAAAGCATATACCTATTTACGTTTTAGACATTACAAGGTGTTGTAAATGCAACACCTTGTAATGTCTAAAACGTAAAAATGTAGTCCAAAAAAATGTAGTAACATGGAATTTTAGCATGTAAACCTATATCAATTAATTTATTGCATTAATTTGAGTAGTTTTATGATAAATAGAGCATCACTAGTGTGACAAAAGTGCACCATATACAAACCAACTTATAATTTCTGCTGACCAACTTGTTTTTTTTTAAGTCTACGGTTAATGAGATATTGGCTGAAGCATTGAATTGTGTAAATCACCCTGTATTTAAACTTTTATAAAAAGCTAACTAGTGCTAGTTTAAACTTACCAATTTCAAAAAGAAGCACCCTTATGGGAATCACTATAAGGCTTACAAGCAAGTCAGCAACAGCCAAGCTAAACAGGAAGTAGTTGGTGGTAATTTGAAGGCTTTTGTCCTTTATGATGGATAAGCACAGAAGTACATTCCCTACTGTCCCTAGAAGTACAATGCAAAGTTCAAACACCCATGATTGGCCTTCTGGATCCTGATGGCGAGTTTTGTTGTCGGACAAATTATAGGACAGTGTACTTTCTGACACTGACATGACTCCTTTTTTTTATCGTTAACAAACTACACCTCACTTATGAACGCAGCGGGAAAGAGGATCGTTTCTAACTGGTAGCACGAGGTTTTATAAGTAAAAACCTTAAGTAGGCCCTAGAATCAGAACAGTAGGTCTGAGACGACTTCATGAAACAATTGAAATTCGAAAGTGTCATAAAATGTTCCGTTTTTCATTTTTTTATGAACTTATCTCAGACAAGAGTTTTAATTCCGTGGCTTACTACGAGGTTTTTTTTTATGAACACACTTCATAAATAATGATTCTTTATACAGATGTTATTTTCTCGATAGGGACAACTTTTTTCTCACATATACAGGAACAACGCAACCTTGACGTGCAGATGCCTAGGCTAGGAATTAACAACTAACTGCATCAAACTAAACTAGTTTATATGCATATTATTACAGCATTATATAATATAACTTCTACAGGTTGATTATCATTGTGACGCTATCTTTTTGTAATGGTATCGTTTATTAGACATAAATAATATCTGTTCGGTGTAGGAATCCTGGAAGGCGTGTTTCAGTGATGCCATCAGAGCATTCTTATATTATGTATACGGATAGCCTTAGAAACGTAAAGAAGGTATAATACACATATATTATTATAATAAATAACTGGTTTTATTGTACGACTTTGCTTAATAGCAATTATTCATAATTATAGTAAACGACATACAAATATGTTCACATGAAAAGTAATGTTTTTTAAATTGACCAGAGAATACAGTTCAGTCAAGGAATATGGAATCATAAAAATTGGTTGCAAACGAAGGCCTGACTCCATAAAAATATCATCCTGGGGGTTGTCATAACCACATCTATCATCGTGTTTGTTCGTGCTCCAGTACCTAGGCAGTCGTCGGTTATTGGAACCATAGTGGGAACAGGGACAGAACCAAAAGATTTTTTTTGGCAACTATGAAGCAAACAACAAGGACCTATAAGGTCAAAACGTTCCAATTTTTTACAGTTTGTATTATTTGCATGGTTATTATCACAAGGAGTTTTAGTTGCAAATAGGGAAAATTAAGTGACTTTTGTCAGATTTTAGTATTTGATAGAGCATATAAATAGATATGACTATCAGCTTTAGGTGTCAAGTTGTTGGAAAAAAGTTCGCTGCAGCCACTTTTTTTTGTAAAGTATTGTTACGCCCGACCATCGGTCCAGGAGATTCGGGCCGCAGCGGCAACGCCCAGCGTCAAACGCGACTCCAAGAACCCATTTTGAATAAACGAGAACCGGAAACAGTCACCTCCGTTCTCGAAAGTGCGAGAGTGTGTTATGCACCACCAAATCAGGAAACTAACACCGTGGCAAGGGTCTTGGTTGACGAATTCTTCAGTAGGTTTGGGGTACCATCAGAGCTTCATTCGGACCAGGGACGGAATTTTGAATCGCAATTGTCGAGAAGATCATGGAACTTCTGTGAATCCGCAAAGCAAAGACAAGTCCGCTCTATCAACAATCAGATGGTATGATCGAGCGTTTCAATCGAACCATGGAACAATACCTCTGCAAAATGGTAGCGGACCACCAAAAAGATGGGAACAAATTTCTGCCTCTTCCAATGATGGCTGACAGAGGTGCAGTTGGCTAACACGACAGGGCATACCCCTGCCAAGGTTATATTTGGTAAAGAACTTCGTCTTCCAGTAGATTTGGTGTACGGATCACCAGAAGAACCGGTGCAAGATGTCCAGAACTATGCTGATGAACTTTGAGAAAGATTAAAGGAAATCCATCGAAACCTTAGGACAAAGATAAAGATTGGTGGTTCATCTTGAACGATTAAAGACTTACATTCGTGGAGATTTCTCTGATCGGCACGATCAGAACTAAGAGGGGAGAAATGCTTCGCCCGACCCCGACTAGATTCGGGGCGAAGCGGCAACGCCGAGCGCCGACCGCGACCCCGGGAACTGATCTAGACTAAACGAGAACCGGGAACGTCGTCTCTGTTCTCGAAAGTACGAGAGTGTGTTCAGGCCAGTTATATAAACCAGCGAGCCGCGCGAGATGGATGCGAATAGATAGTGCAGGGTAGTAGAAAATAAACGGACAAGCAAACAGTGCGAATTGTTAGTAGAGAGTAATTGTGTTTTGATTGTACTGTAATAGTTAATAAAAAAGTAAATAAAAGTGTGTAGTTAAATGACGATAAATTATTGGAACTCGTATCCCGTAACAATAGATGTCTCCCCCATATGTTGGAGAAGTATAGTGTAATTTAGAATAAACCAATTAGACCAGATCAAATTCAGATTTAATTATTTCTCGATAATCTAAGAAATGTGAAAATATGTACAAAATATGCAAAAATTGGATTCGAAACAGGGGCGTTCGTCCGCCTTTACGACTTGTCCATTAGGCAGTCCAACGACCAAGTCATGTGTCGAAATTTTCCTAACAGGTTCTGAAGATTTTGTCCGATTTCAGTCGCGTTTTTTCAACTTTTTATAACTTTTTAGAGCTTTTTTTGTGACTAAATTTAAGTGTTTTGTATTTTCGTCATTTAAACTTGTATCACTTTAATTTCCACGCCTTTTTAATTTTTTGCTCGAAGGACCATGTTTAACCCTCAGTTGTACCTGTAGGTGAGCAGCAATAAAACGCGATGGTGGTTCATCAATACTAAAGTGTTTATTTTACACAACACTTAAAATTAACAATTGGCTATAAACTTATAAGTATACCTTGGACTTATTATTGTCATCTAGGTAGGGTTAGTTCTGAACTTTTCATTGTTTGTACACTCAGCACATGTTGAGAAAATACTATAAAATAAGTCAAAATTCAGATTTTCAGCGCTAGTGGATGACAATAATAAATGAATGGACATACATGGAAACACTAATTTGACTTGCATCTGCACATTAGCAAGTTCACAAAATTCTTTCTGAATTGCTTATTGAATACAGTGTAAATGACAGGATTAATCACAGAGTTGGTGTAATTGACATAACCAACAAGTTTTGTAAGCACGTTCGATAAAGGACCCCAAAAAATGTAGACAAATGCTGCGGTACCGTAGGGAAACAGGGCTATCACGAAGGCGAACCCCATGATCCAAATTACCCTTAAGGCCTTCTTCTCGCTCTCCAGGGTTCGAAGTTTCTTTTTGTCGTCCCTGTAACAGAAATACGAAAACGTACTGATAATACTTAAATTTTTTTTAATTTAAAGTGTTCACTTATTGCCACCTGCCACCGTCCGCCGCATTTCAATATTTTGCAGGTGTTCCTGTTGGTGGGTGCGCAAAATCAGCGAAATTCGGACGAAAGAGTAGACTACCACGGCTACCATGACGTAAATTACTATAGCCTCAATGCAAACAAGCACGCTCCTATACGGAATGTGGCTCAGTAGCTTTATGCAAGAAGTTGGTTGCTGAGGATAGTTACCTAACAAAGCTGTGAAAAAAAATGTAGCTAAGAATCTATTTTTTAGCTCTATTCCTACAATGTTTACGGAAAATTATAGAAGGAATTATAAACACAAACGACAGGATCCAAACCAACATGACAAGCTTAAGCACTCTTCCCTTGGTCATACTGCGTCTTCCCAAAGGATCCCGGATTGCATGGTACCTCTCGAGGCTAATGAAGCAAATGTGTACAGCTGAAGCTATTGTTAAGCAGTTGTCTATTAGTAGTTCCATGAGGCATAAGGAAAATTGTGATGGTTCCAAATCTACAAGTGTTCAATCAGTCAAAGTGGCTCTTGCATTTCAAATGAAGTATAAACTATTAGACAAGGATACAGGGTGATTCAATTGACATAGAACATGTACGCATATAAGACACCAAAACAGGTGGTAGCTGTCGTCTCCCAGCAGCGATTTTAATTGTACTTATTTGGTATTTTTTTGGTTTTGAGAGTTATAAATTTTAAACTATTAATTTGACAGGATTCTTTAGTATTGCGCATAAGTACCGGAATGAACGGGCTTTCTAAAAATGTGGTCGATTTGAATGTGGAGGGGGGGGGGGGGCTGAACCGTGGCTTACCAAAGTCAAAAATGCGGATTTTTCGGTTCTTAAAATTACTACGGTTTTACCGTAGATCCGCGACCATGTGTCTAAATGGCGTAATGGTCAGTTCCGTAAACCCTGTCTTTCTGCTTTCGCCTAGAGATTAGTTGTCTACGTAGGTGAAGAATAAAATTAATTAATTAGAGAATCCCAAAAAAAACAATAAAAAATGCGGACTGAGAAAAGGAAATTTGTAAATGAACCAAGTAACTGGTGGGTTAGCGAATTAAGAAACAAAAATTGGAGGTTAAGAAGACCAAGGGAAGAGGAAGAAAAATGTTTCACTTATGTACAGTAAAGTAGTGATGACTTAGGAAAACTAAAACTTCTAAAAGGTTTCAAGAAAACATTTAAGCTTTGGGCAACTTGGAGTTCCTTGGATATTTAGCATCAAGTGCAGGAGGAAAAAGCATTGGCTAACGCAGCACTCTTAGCTCTTCCAAATCAATGCGATATTTTGCATGGAACGCCCATTGAAAGACATATGCGAGACAAAGATAAAACTAGCAAAACATTTTATGCGTAGGTTACCACCCCTTGTACTAATATGCTCTTATGAGAATTTGTAAAAACTAAATTAAATTTATAATAGGCACGGAAACAATTCCTTTACTCTTATGAAACATTTAGTTTTAAAAGACGGTTCGCTTGTGGTTTCAGTGATATTTTTATTACCACTTATCTTGGACAAGGAATTTATAAAAAACTTATAAATAGTAATCGTTACCCTTTTCTCCATTCGAAGATTCTCCATTTCAGTTCTATAAGGGATATATTAATGAAACCGTTACGTTTCCACAAAATTTTAATAAAACTTATAGTTATCATAAAATTCTATTCAGAAAGTCACAGTTACCAGATAGATGTGAAAATAGCGGGTGTAGGACAGAAATAACTACTTCACATTTGTGAAGAGCCAACGTTTCGACCTTTATTGATGATTCTACCGCTATTTTCACTTCTATCGACCTGATTAAAGGACGCAAAACGTATATGATGGTAACAGTTACCTTTATAAATGTCAAAATGTTAGATGTGTCTGTAGATTTCTACAGGGATATCATATATTGTGATATAGTTGTAGTATAGTTCAGGTTAGTTCAGGTTAGTATAGAGTATAACAGACTGGATTACTCCGTACAATAAATTTCTCTTCACACTTCTTGGGCCGTCTAGGTTGGGGATTAGCCTCTGCACCGAGTTGAGTTTAGCTTGACCCTTAAGGGCCACGTGCTTTATGTGTTCTGCAAAGTTTATGTTGTACCCGAAAACCACTCCCAGATATTTGACTGATCTTTGTGGAGCTATCATTGTGTTCCTGAATCTTACATCCTTTCGGTCTCTTTTGCCGCATAAAATAACCATCTCAGTTTTTTCTGGAGCGAAAAAAAGCTTAAATTCCTCTCATTGAGCCACATACTTATTTTTCTAATCGACCTATTGGTAGCCTTAACTAGTTCATTTTTATTTGTTTCGTTTACCAGTAGGGCTGTGACATCCGCATAGCCAACCACCTCAACATTATACGAACATAGGTCCTTGAGTATTTTGTCATACTGGAGATTCCAAAGCCATGGGCCCAAAACTGAACCCTGAGGTATGCCTGCCATCATGTCAAAGTTGTAATTTTTTTCTACTATAATATTTCCGCCTCTGAAGTTGGTATCTATGACCAGGTTTGTCAGATATTCTGAACTTTCTTTTTTTTTAGTTCGTTAATAACAACATGCCAAGAAACACTGTTAAAAGCGGTCTTAACGTCCAATGTGACCAAGACGCACCAACGCTCAGCCCTTTTCCTCCCCCGTGCCTTGATTTTCTCACTCGCTCTATGATCGCATCCATGGCATTTAATGTTGACATTCCTTTCCTGAAACCAAACTGTTTCTCAAAGAGATGTTCAGATGCTGTTATTTCAGCTTCCAGTCTGGCCTTGATGATATGTTCAAAGAGTTTTGTGAGGGCATTTATTAAACATAGAGGTCTGTAAGAGCTCGGCGCCTCAATGGGTTTTCCTGGTTTTAGTATTAAAACTAGTCTGGCTCTCTTTCATCCGGATCGTCATCGGACTGGGGCTGTCCAGTTGAAGGCAGAAGAGGAAATATTTTAACAAAATGCCGGCAGACAGAAATATGTAAAGGAAACCTTTATAAGGAAACTTACGAACTCACACATTGATATTATATTTGCAACCCATCACTTGGCAAAACGTATTAAAAACTGGAAAGTGTTGGAAACAGAGAGTTTGTCGCCTCATAAGCAAATTTTTTTCATTACATTTTTACATTAAAATGCTACCCTACTTTCAAGAAAAACGTGTTTGAGCTCGAGCTGGAAGTGCAAATGAACTCCACAAGCCTGGACAGCTTTACGTATGAGGACTTGGCCAGAAAAATAGTAGCTGCATACAGGAAATCTGCACATACGTCTAAAATAGAGGAACGAAGAAAACCCTATTCGTGGAATGAAGAGATTGACAGACTCAGAGAAGACTGCATCAAGACGAGAAGATCGCATACTAGGGCAAAGATGGCACGGGTTGCAGAAGAAATCTTGAAAGGACGCTGGAATAATTACAAAATCAAGAAAAAAGCGCTTAAGAACGAAATAAAAAAAGCTAAAGCACTACAATGGAAAGAAGTTTGTAAGCAGCTGGACGATGACATCTGGGGCGAAGGATATAAAATCTTGTATAAAAGCCTGAACCATGGAAACCCATATGAAATGGCCATTAGCAAAAAAAAAGAATTAGTCAAACTGCTCTTCCCTGCAACCCCATCGCTACTACCCGAAAAACAATACCCGGTGAGATATAGTGAGATAACTATCGCTGACCTACATTTGGCAAGCAACAAACTAAAGGCGAAAAAAGCACCAGGACCAGACAAAATTCCAACTGAAGGCGTCTTGAGCACGGTCTCTAAGTATCCCGACAAGACATTAGAGGCACTATACAATATCCTCGAAAATGGTATCTTTCCGGAGTTGATGGTACCTAGGTTATAGCTATTTAATGTACCGATGGTGATATCCAGTCGGAAATCGAATGGTAGGTTTCCTTTGGGTAAAATTAGCTGAAAATAGCATTTTTAAAAATCCAAGATGGCGAGCTGAAAAAAATTGGTATTATGTAAGATGTATAGAAACCTGAGTATATGTACTTTATGGAACGGGCTAGAGGTCTCTGAGGGCCGGAACCTTGCCGCGGGTACCGAGGATTCAACTTTGGAAAGTTTTTTATTTCATTGATTTTTCTTTGCTACACCTTAATGATTGTTGCTAGAGGGTGTCGAATACGCCATCATCAAGGTATTCTTTTTTATTACAAATATTGCTTTATGAATGTGCCAGGCCAAAACAATCAGTTTTTCGTGTATGACAAAAGAGACTTGAAAAAGACCTCTCGACTGGTAAATCAATCAAGGTCATCAGCTACATTAAAAGCCTGGAATGACAAGTTAAGCAGGTATTCTCTTCAAGTCATAAATGATGTATTGATTGCTGTCAATAGCATCGTTACACCATGTCTAGTTTTTGAATTTTATAGATATAAGTATAAAAATGTCAATAAAAAGGGTAAAAATCACGTTTTAGGCGCCATTTTGAATGGGAAGGAAATTACTGAAAATTCCAATTTTACGTATTTTTTACATATTTTTGTCCCCTCTTTCATATGAGATTATTTTTGATAACATCTATGACAATGGATTTCGGTCGAAAATTTTGACGACCTTGCACCCTTGGAATTTTTTGAAAATTTCACATTTTTCTATTTATCTTGAAAACGGTAAAGTTTTTCAATATGCAGGTTAATATGTTGTATGAAGAGGTCATTAAAGGCTAACAAATACATTAATCAGAACGAAGCTGCCTTTCACGGTTTTCAAGTAAATTTAAAAAAAGTGCAAATTTTGTACCTCATTTTTGGGCCACCCGTGCTCATTTACCATTCTAGGCATACATTCGAAAATTGGCTCAGCGTGTAGCCCTGTTCTTCTGCTTTCTTACATCGTCTTATAGATTTTTTGATAAATGTTCATTTAAACGAGAAATGAGCTGTTAGAAGCCGCATTGCACGATTTTGATCTCCAAATTTTGGCTTTTGGGCCAGTTCGAGAGTGCTTAACATGGAAACACTGACTTTTCACATATAAATCAATAATAACCGATTTTATTCGTTGGTTCTAGTAGTTTTATGATAAATAAGGCATATACCTATTTACGTTTTAGACATTACAGGGTGTTCCAAAAAAATATAGTAACATGGAATTTTAGCATGTAAACCTAATTAATGTATTGCATTAATTTGAGTAGTTTTATGATAAATAGAGCATCACTAGTGTAACAAAAGTACACCATATACAAACCAACTTATAATTTCCGCTGACCAACTTGTTTTTTTTAAGTCTACAGTTAATGAGATATTGGCTCAAGCATTGAATTGTGTAAATCACCCTGTATTTAAACTTTTATAAAAAGCTTACTAGTGCTAGTTTAAACTTACCAATTTCAAAAAGGAGAACCCGTATCGGAATCACTATAAGGCTTACAAGCAAGTCAGCAACAGCCAAGCTAAACAGGAAGTAGTTGGTGGTAATTTGAAGGCTTTTGTCCTTTATGATGGATAAGCACAAAAGGACATTCCCTACTGTCCCAAGAAGTACAATGCAAAGTTCAAATACCCATGATGGGCCTTCTGGATCCTGATGGAGAGTTTTGTTGTCGGACAAATTGTAGGACAGTGTACTTTCTGATACTGACATGACTCCGTTTTTTTCGTCGTTAACACACTACCTACACCTCACTTATGAAAGCAGCTGGGAACAGGATCGTTTTAACTGGTAGCACGAGGTTTAATAAGTAAAAACCTTAAGTAGGCCCTGGAATTAGAACAGCAGGTCTGAGACGACTTCATGAAAAATTGAAATTCGAAAATGTCATAAAATGTTCCGATTTTCATTTTGTTATGAACTTATCTCAGACAAGAGTTTTAATTCCGTGGCTTACTGCGAGGTTTTTTTTTATGAACACACTTCATAAATAATGATTCTTTATACAGATGTTACTTTCTCGAGGTACAACTTTTTTCTCACATATGCAGGAACAAAGCAACCTTGAAGTGCAGATGCCTAGGCTAGGAATTAACAACTAACTGCATCAAACTAAACTAGTTTATATGCATATTATTACAGCTTTTTCTATTATAATTTCTACAAGTTGATTATCATTGTGACGGTACCTTATTCTAATGGTATCGTTCTTTAGAGGTAGGTAATCTGTTCGGTGTAGAAATCCTGGAAGGTTGCAGGCTTAACGTGTTTCGGTAATGCTATCAGAGCATTCTTATATTATACGGATAGTCTTAGGGTGGTATGTTGAATTCCGATTAAATTGTTTGAACACTGATTATCCTTTTAGTCGCCTCCATGCATATTATCGAAGTCGATTAACCTGAAAGAGGTATCAAATACCAACAATTTTAATAGCAATGTAACATTTCTTAATATATCTTAAATATAATAAGGATCCTTAAATACAAAAGCGTAAACAATACAAAATTGTGAACCCAAACAGCCATACTGCTGCTTGGGTTCACACCACAAATTAAATAAATGAAGAATGGAGTTCTAAAACTACATCCATGAAATGTGGGGCACACTATGGTGTCTTTGTTCTTGGCAAAAAAAACTCAAAAAGCAGCCCTTTAAAAATTAAAGAATTTGCTCCTCATAAAAAAAATTTAGTTTCCCAATTTCGAACAGAAGGAATTATTGTGTATTCTTGGTTGCAACAATATTTGTAAAACTGACATGCTGTCAAATTGAATTGCCACTAAAATCAATAAACTTAACATAAAAAAACCCACAGGTATCCCATAATTTAAACCCGCAACGGTTTTGGTGACACCACGCTTTGGTTTTGCCTCGACAACTATTCCAATTAGATGAAGTATACCGGATAAACAGATTTTTCTTAATTTTTTCAAAATGAAATTCAAAATCAAAATAAAAAGAAAAGGATTTTTAAAAGTTATCAGGAAATGTGGAATGCTTTAGAGATATTTTTTTAACACTATCGAAATGAAGTAACAGACTTTCTTTAATTTTTTTAAAATGTAAAAATGTTGACAACTACAGAGACGATTGACTGACTACAGAAGATTGAAGACTACTACACCGTAAAAGCTACAGAAGAAAAGGATTTTTAAAAGTTATCAGGAATTTTATTGTTGATTGCTTTAGAGATATTTTTTAACATTATCGAAATGTTTAAACTTAGTTGACTACAGACACACCGAGTTTATAGAAGCCATTTTGCATCTTGCCTCGATAACTATTCCAATTGAATGAAGTGTATCAGATAAACAGACTTTCCTTAATTTTTTCAAAATGTAAAAATGTTGGAAACTACAGAGACGATTGACTAACTACAGAAGATTGAATATTACTACACCGTAAAAGCTATAGAAGAAAAGGATTTTTAGAAGTTATCAGAAAATGTTGATTGCTTTAGGGATATTTTTTTAACACTATCGAAATGAGGTAACGGACTTTCTTTAATTTTTTCAAAATGTAAAAATGTTGACAACTACAGAGATGATTGACTGACTACGGAAGATTGAATACTACTACACCGTAGAAGCTATAGAAGAACAGGATTTTTAAAAGTTACCAGGAATTTTATTGTTGATTGCTTTAGAGATATTTTTTTAACACTATCGAAATGTTTAAACTTAGTTGACTACAGAGACACCGAGTTTATAGAAGCCATTTTGCATCTTGCCTCGACAACTATTCCAATTGGATGAAGTATAGCAGATAAACAGATTTTCCGTAATTTTTTCAACATGTAAAAATGTTGACAACTACAGAGACGATTGACTGACTACAGAAGACTGAAGACTACTACACCGTAAAAGCTATAGAAGAAAAGGATTTTTAAAAGTTATCAGAAAATATTGATTGCTTTAGATATATATTTTTAACACTATCGAAATGAGGTAACAGACTTTTCTTAAATTTTTCAAAATGTAAAAATGTTTACAACTACAGAGACGATTGATTAACTACAAAAGATTGAAGACTACTACACCGTAGAAGCTATAGAAGAACAGGATTTTTAAAAGTTATCAGGAATTTTATTGTTGATTGCTTTAGAGATATTTTTTTAGCATTATCGAAATATTTAAACTTAGTTGACTACAGAGACACCGAGTTTATAGAAACCATTTTGCATCTTGCCTCGACAACAATTCCAATTGGATGAAGTGTACCAGAAAACCGACTTTCCTTAATTTTTTCAGAATGTAAAAATGTTGAAAACTACAGAGACGATTGACTAACTACAGAAGATTGAATACTACCACACCGTAAAAGCGATAGAAGAAAAGGATTTTTAAAAGTTATCAGGAAATGTTGATTGCTTTAGAGATATTTTTTAACAATATCGAAATGAGGTAACAGACTTTCCTTATTTTTTCACAATGTAAAAATGTTCACAACTACAGAGACGATTGACTGACTACAGAAGATTGAAGACTACTACACCGTAAAAGCTATAGAGGAAAAGGATTTTTAAAAGTTATCAGGAATTTTATTGTTGATTGCTTTAGAGGTATTTTTTAACACTATCGAAATGTTTAAACTTAGTTGACTACAGAGACATCGAGTTTATAGAAGCCATTTTGCATCTTGCCTCGACAACTATTCCAATTGGATGAAGTGTACCAGATAAACAGACTTTCCTTAATTTTTTCAAAATGTAAAAATGTTGAAAACTACAGAGACGTTTGACTGACTACAGAAGATTGAAGACTACTACACCGTAAAAGCTATAGAAGAGAAGGATTTTTAAAAGTTATCAGGAAATGTTGATTGCCTTAGAGATATTTTTTAACACTATCGAAATGAGGTAACAGACATTACTTATTTTTTCAAAATGTAAAAATGTTGACAACTACAGAGACGATTGACTGACTACAGAAGATTGAAGACTACTACACCGTAAAAGCTACAGAAAAAAAGGATTTTTAAAAGTTATCAGGAACTTTGACAACTACAGGGACGATTGACTGACTACAGAAGATTGAAGACTACTACACCGTAAAAGCTATAGAAGAAAAGGATTTTTGAAAAGTTATCAGGAATTTTATTGTTGATTGCTTTAGAGGTATTTTTTAACACTATCGAAATGTTTAAACTTAGTTGACTACAGACACACCGAGTTTATAGAAGCCATCTTGCATCTTGCCTCGACAACTATTCCAATTGGATGAAGTGTACCAGATAAACAGACTTTCCTTATTTTTTCAAAATGTAAAAATGTTGAAAACTACAGAGACGATTGACTGGCTACAGAAGTTTGAAGACTAGTACACCGTAAAAGCTATAGAAGAACAGGATTTTTAAAAGTTACCAGGAATTTTATTGTTGATTGCTTTAGAGATATTTTTTTAACACTATCGAAATATTTAAACTTAGTTGACTACAGAGACACCGAGCTTATAGAAGCCATTTTGCATCTTGCCTCGACAACTATTCCAATTGGATGAAGTGTATCAGATAAACAGACTTTCCTTAATTTTTTCAAAATGTAAAAATGTTGAAAACTACAGAGACGATTGACTAACTACAGAAGATTGAATATTACTACACCGTAAAAGCTATAGAAGAAAAGGATTTTTAGAAGTTATCAGAAAATGTTGATTGCTTTAGGGATATTTTTTTAACACTATCGAAGTGAGGTAACAGACTTTCTTTAATTTTTTCAAAATGTAAAAATGTTGACAATTACAGAGATGATTGACTGACTACGGAAGATTGAAAACTACTACACCGTAGAAGCTATAGAAGAACAGGATTTTTAAAAGTTACCAGGAATTTAATTGTTGATTGCTTTAGAGATATTTTTTAACACTATCGAAATGTTTAAACTTAGTTGACTACAGAGACACCGAGTTTATAGAAGCCATTTTGCATCTTGCCTCGACAACTATTCCAATTGGATGAAGTGTAGCAGGTAAACAGATTTTCCGTAATTTTTTCAAAATGTTAAAATGTTGACCACTACAGAGATGATTGACTGACTACGGAAGATTGAAAACTACTACACCGTAAAAGCTACAGAAGAAAAGAATTTTTAAAAGTTACCAGAAATTTAATTGTTGATTGCTTTAGAGATATTTTTTTAACACTATCGAAATGTTTAGACTTAGTTGACTACAGAGACACCGAGTTTATAGAAGCCATTTTGCATCTTGCCTCGACAACTATTCCAATTGGATGAAGTGTAGCAGATAAACAGATTTTCCGTAATTTTTTCAATATGTAAAAATGTTGACAACTACACAGACGATTGACCGACTACAGAAGATTGAAGACTACTACACCGTAAAAGCTACAGAAGAACAGGATTTTTAAAAGTTACCAGTAATTTAATTGTTGATTGCTTTAGAGATATTTTTTTAACACTATCGAAATGTTTAAACTGTGTTGACTACAGAGACACCGAGTTTATAGAAGCCATTTTGCATCTTGCCTCGACAACTATTCCAATTGGATGAAGTGTAGCAGGTAAACAGATTTTCCGTAATTTTTTCAAAATGTTAAAATGTTGACAACTACAAAGATGATTGACTGACTACGGAAGATTGAAAACTACTACACCGTAGAAGCTATAGAAGAACAGGATTTTTAAAAGTTACCAGGAATTTAATTGTTGATTCCTTTAGAGATATTTTTTTAACACTATCGAAATGTTTAAACTTAGTTGACTATAGAGACATCGAGTTTGTAGAAGCCATTTTGCATCTTGCCTCGACAACTATTCCAATTGGATGAAGTGTACCAGATAAACAGATTTTCCTTAATTTTTTCAAAATGTAAAAATGTTGAAAACTACAGAGACGTTTGACTGACTACAGAAGATTGAAGACTACTACACCGTAAAAGCTATAGAAGAAAAGGATTTTAAAAAGTTATCAGGAATTTTATTGTTGATTGCTTTAGAGATATGTTTTTAACACTATCAAAATGTATAAAATTAGTTGACTACAGAGATACCGAGTATATAGAAGTCATTTTGCATCTTGCCTCGACAACTATTCCAATTGGATGAAGTGTACCAGATAAAGAGACTTTCCTTAATTTTTTCAAAATGTAAAAATGTTGACAACTGCAGAGACGATTGACTGACTACAGAAGATTGAAGACTACTACACCGTAAAAGCTATAGAAGAAAAGGATTTATAAAAGTTATCAGGAATTTTATTGTTGATTGCTTTAGAGATATTTTTTTAACACTATCGAAATGTTTAAACTTAGTTGAGTACAAATACACCGAGTTTATAGAAGCCATTTTGCATCTTGCCTCGACAACATTTCCAATTGGATGAAGCGTACCAGATAAAGAGACTTTCCTTAATTATTTCAGAATGTAAAAATGTTGAAAACTACAGAGACGATTGACTGACTACAGAAGATTGAATACTACCACACCGTAAAAGCGATAGAAGAAAAGGATTTTTAAAAGTTATCAGGAAATGTTGATTGCTTTAGAGATATTTTTTAACACCATCGAAATGAGGTAACAGACTTTCCTTAATTTTTTCAATATGTACAAATGTTGATAACTACAGAGACGATTTACTGACTACAGAGGATTGAAGACTACTAAACCGTAAAAGCTACAGAAGAAAAGGATTTTTAAAAGCTACCAGGAATTTTATTGTTATTGCTTTAGAGATATTTTTTTAACACTATCGGAATGTTTAAACTTAGTTGACTATAGAGACACCGAGTTTACAGAAGCCATTTTTCATATTGCCTCGACAACTATTCCAATTGGATGACGTGTATCTGATAAACAGGCTTTCCTTCATTTTTTCAAGATGTAAAAATGTTGAAAACTACAGAGACGATTGACTGGCTACAGAAGTTTGAAGACTAGTACACCGTAAAAGCTATAGAAGAAAAGGATTTTAAAAAGTTATCAGGAATTTTATTGTTGATTGCTTTAGAGATATGTTTTTAACACTATCAAAATGTATAAAATTAGTTGACTACAGAGGTACCGAGTATATAGAAGTCATTTTGCATCTTGCTTCGACAACTATTCCAATTGGATGAAGTATACCAGATAAAGAGACTTTCCTTAATTTTTTCAAAATGTAAAAATGTTGACAACTACAGAGACGATTGACTGACTACAGAAGATTGAAGACTACTACACCGTAAAAGCTATAGCAGAAAAGGATTTATAAAAGTTATCAGGAATTTTATTGTTGATTGCATTAGAGATATTTTTTAACACAATCGAAATGTTTAAACTTAGTTGACTACAGAGTCACCGAGTTTATAGAAGCCATCTTGCATCTTGCCTCGACAACTATTCCAATTGGATGAAGTGTACCAGATAAAGAGACTTTCCTTAATTTTTTCAAAATGTAAAATTGTTGAAAACTACAGAGACGATTGACTGACTACAGAAGATTGAAGACTACTACACCGTAAAAGCTATAGAAGAGAAGGATTTTTAAAAGTTATCAGGAAATGTTGATTGCTTTGGAGATATTTTTTTAACACTATCGAAATGTTTAAACTTAGTTGTGTATATACATATACGATAGACAGGCTTTCCTTCATTTTTTCAAAATGTAAAAATGTTGAAAACTACAGAGACGATTGACTGGCTACAGAAGTTTGAAGACTAGTACACCGTAAAAGCTATAGAAGAAAAGGATTTTAAAAGGTTATCAGGAATTTTATTGTTGATTTCTTTAGAGATATGTTTTTAACACTATCAAAATGTATAAAATTAGTTGACTACAGAGGTACCGAGTATATAGAAGTCATTTTGCATCTTGCTTCGACAACTATTCCAATTGGATGAAGTGTACCAGATAAAGAAACTTTCCTTAATTTTTTCAAAATGTAAAAATGTTGACAACTACAGAGACGATTGACTGACTACAGAAGATTGAAGACTACTACACCGTAAAAGCTATAGAAGAAAAGGATTTATAAAAGTTATCAGGAATTTTATTGTTGATTGCATTAGAGATATTTTTTAACACAATCGAAATGTTTAAACTTAGTTGACTACAGAGACACCGAGTTTATAGAAGCCATCTTGCATCTTGCCTCGACAACTATTCCAATTGGATGAAGTGTACCAGATAAAGAGACTTTCCTTAATTTTTTCAAAATGTAAAAATGTTGACAACTACAGAGACGATTGACTGACTACAGAAGATTGAAGACTACTACACCGTTAAAGCTATAGAAGAAAAGGATTTTTAAAAGTTATCAGGAATTTTATTTTTGATTGCTTTAGAGATATTTTTTTAACACTATCGAAATGTTTAAACTTAGTTGACTACAAAGACACCGAGTTTATAGAAGCCATTTTGCATCTTGCCTCGACAACTATTCCAATTGGATGAAGTGTACCAGATAAAGAGACTTTCCTTAATTTTTTCAAAATGTAAAAATGTTGACAACTACAGAGACGTTTGACTGACTACAGAAGATTGAAGACTACTACACCGTAAAAGCTATAGAAGAGAAGGATTTTTTAAAGTTATCAGAAAATATTAATTGCTTTAGAGATCTTTTTTAACACTATCGAAATGAGACAACAGACTTTCCTTAATTTTTTACTACACCGTAAAAGCTATAGAAGAAAAGGATTTTTAAAGGTTATCAGGAATTATCAGTATGATTGCTTTAGAGATATATGTTTAACACTATCGAAATGTTTAAAATTAGTTGACTACAGAGACACCGAGTTTATAGAAGCCATATTGCATCTTGCCTTGGCAACTATTCCAATTGGATGAAGTGTACCAGATAAACAGACTTTCCTTAATTTTTTCAAAATGCAAAATTGTTGAAAACTACAGAGACGATTGACTGGCTACAGAAGATTGAAGACTAATACACCGTAAAAGCTATAGAAGAGAAGGATTTGTAAAAGTTATCAAGAAATTTTGATTGCTTTAAAGATATTTGTTTAACACCATCTAATATTTAAGCTTAGTTGACAACAATTATTATTTGTTGACTTTTATTTGGAGGTTAAAACAAAGTGCAATTTGGTCTGTAGAAGTTTCCCACGAAAAGACCCACAGATATCCCATAATTTAAACCCGCAACGGTTTTGGTGACAAAAATTCACCTTTCTGGTGGATACCTGATAGGACTATGATTATTAAAAATAGAATTAATTTACTCTTAACATGTAGGTAATTGCTTTAATATAAAAAAAATATTTAAAAAAATAATAAA
The DNA here is from genome assembly GCA_951812265.1 of Taphrorychus bicolor. NCBI lineage: Eukaryota > Metazoa > Arthropoda > Insecta > Coleoptera > Curculionidae > Taphrorychus > Taphrorychus bicolor. The sequence continues at coordinate 21,010,371 of OX638299.1, read as the reverse complement.
ATTCAACAAAAGATCTGCGAAAAATTTATAAATTATAAAAAGTAAATTTAATATTTTCTTTACAAATTTTTTTAAAGTAAAAAAGAACAAAAAATAAAAAAGATAATATATATAGATAAATTTAATATAATTTTTTTTTTCAAAATTTAATTTTTTTTTTATTTTAAATAATTTTTACATTTAAATATATTTTCTGGGGAACGTTAATTTAGGCCCAATTTACAAAATGCAAAGGTTAGATTTGAGTTTCTTTCAGTGTTTGACCTACATCTGTTTTATAGGTATTTTTTTAAATACAGGGTGTTCCAATTCTATTTAGACGCCACATACCGCCGGCCCTGTACATGCTAGGAAAAAGAGCTTCATACGAAAAGTGGATGGTTACGAAGCTGCTTTTAATGAGAATTCATTTATGTATACAGCATGAATCAAAAGTGAAATTTTTGGCATAAACTTTTTTTTTTCAATTGCGCACCTTGTTTATTTTCTTATTTTTAATTTCGTTTTTGCATTCTAATAATATTTTATGAGTCCTAATTCAGTTTTTGAACTGATTTTGTTTATATATTGTTGCGAACTCGGGGTTCAATAATTCCAGTGTAACGATTTAATACGAAAACACTATTTATTAACTCCACAATTACACACGACTACTAAATAACTCACTACTTTAACACTTTATAGCCTTCTAATATCGCTTCGTAACTTTAGCTTACTTATAGCTCGATTAAAATACGACTACTACTACTCGGGCGCTCTATGCGCCTTTTATATACAATCCTAAAATTACAGAAAAACCTAGAAAGTTCTTTATAAGAATTCTTGAATAATCTCATATAAAAAAAACGGTTGTAAACAACTGCCTTCTAGATTAAGCCAGACGAGCAATAAATCACTCGTGTCAGCCATGACGCAGCGCGGATAGGTCGCGAAGCTCCACCAACCAACACGCTCCCATGCGTTGCCCCGCCTCCCATGCGGCGTTGCTGCGATCGTAACATTGCCCTCCTCCTAAGTCTGTTCGTCCCGAACAGATAGAGTTCCATGGTATCGTGCTAATCGATCCAAATGAACGACCTTCATCTTTGACCTAGGGGTCCGCTGGATCCTATACACCACATCATTAATCTTCTTTATAATTGTATAAGGTCCTTCCCAATTTTGGCTAAGTTTGGGCGACTTCCCCACCTTTCGTCTCGGATTGTATAGCCACACCAAATCACCATCCTGGAAGCCGCGGGAGTTAGCTAGTAAGTCATATCTTGCTTTGGCTCGATCACTGGATATCCGCAGTTTATTCCTGACTTGCTCATGAACATTGTTCAGCCTCTCCTTAAGCTCCTCCACAAAATTCTCAGAGCTTAGCGACTCTTTTTCTGGTGTTCCATACATCAAATCCGCAGGAAGCCTCATTTCCCTCCCGAACATCACTTTCGCCGGAGTATAACCAGTGGCTTCATGCGTAGAGCCTCGATATGCCATCAACATGAGAGGTAGATGTTGGTCCCAATCACGCTGATGATCTGCCACCATTTTAGACAGGTAATGTTCCATGGTCCGATTAAACCTCTCTACCATCCCATCCGAATGTGGATGCAAAGGAGTTGTCCTGGTCTTGCGAATTCCGAGAAGTTCCATGACCTTCTGGAAAACAGCCGATTCAAAATTTCGGCCCTGATCAGAATGAAGTTCGAGAGGGACTCCAAATCTGCAGAACATTTCATTTACTAGCACCGTTGCCACAGTCGTTGCTTCTTGATTAGGTAGGGCGTATGCTTCAGGCCATTTAGTGAAGTAATCCATGGCGACCAAGATGTATTTGTTGCCCGACTCAGTCTGAGGAAATGGTCCCGCGACATCAATTGCTACCCTCTCGAATGGAGCACCTACAGTGTACTGCACCATTCGGCCCCGTGATCTTGTTCGAGGTCCCTTTGTGGCACAACAAACTTCGCACTTGCGGCACCAAGATTCGACGTCTTCATGATAGTTCACCCAATAATACCGCTCTTTAATTTTGGCCAATGTTTTATTGACCCCAAAATGGCCTCCGCTTGTTCCGTTGTGCATTTCCTGTAGTACATCTGATTTTCTGCTACCAGGAACAACCAACTGATTGACTACGGACTTGCCATCCGGACTCTCCCACGCTCTCTTCAGTAGTCCATTTTCTATTTTGAGAGAGTGCCACTGGGCCCATAGCGCCTTCAGGTTTGGACTTTTACCAGCGATTTCTTGCCATTCTGGTCTCTTGTCGTCAGTCTTTGCAGAGAGAATGGGTCCAATATCTGAATCATTCAACTGTTCTTCTCGAAGCGACTGTGTGGTCCAGCCATCGTTTACTTCTACCGACGTTCTCCTTACAGAAGGAAGTCCCTCACGCTGCTCAGTTCTTTGACAATGCCGACAATCTTCTTTACATGGCCGTCTAGACAATGCATCGGCATTTCCGTGAGACCTTCCTGGTCGATGTTCAATTTGAAAATCGTACTGCTGCAAGCGCTCTATCCATCTGGCTATTTGACCTTCAGAGTTTTTCATCTGTAATAACCATTTCAAGGCTCCATGGTCAGTTCTAATCAGGAACCTTTTTCCATGTAAGTAGCGATGGTAATGTTCGACTGCTTTAACGATGGCCAATAGCTCTTTTCTAGTGACACAATAGTTTCTTTCTGGCTTACTTAAAGTCTTACTGTAGTACTCAATGACCTTCTCTTGCCCGTTTTGTGTTTGAGAGAGTACTGCACCTAGACCACAGTTACTTGCATCCGTGTCCAGAATAAACAGTCCGTCCTTTATAGGGTAAGCCAAGATTGGACTAGAACAGAGGGCAGCTTTAAGCCTTGCAAATGCCTGACTGCAATCATGGTTCCACAAAAAGGGTGTTTTCTTTTCTGTTAATTTGTGCAGCGGTTTTGCGATGTCGGCGAATCCCTCTACAAATCTCCTGTAGTAAGTACATAGTCCCAAAAAGCTCCTTACTTCGTGTTTGTCTCGGGGAACTGGCCAATCTTTAATGGCAGATATTTTACTTTGGCTAGTTTGAATGCCTTGTTCTGAGATAGTATGCCCCAAGTAGTCGACTTGCTTTTGGAATAGACTGCATTTCTTGTAGTTTAACTTCAGGTGAGCATTCCGTAACTTGCTGAAGATTTCTCTTAAATTCTTCAAATGCTCGTCAAAATTACGTCCCATGATAATTATGTCATCCAAGTATACCAGGCAAGTTTTCCAAGTCAGCCCCCTCAAAACAAGTTCCATTAGTCGCTCGAAAGTTGATGGAGCATTGCACAATCCAAAAGGCATAACAGTGAACTGGTATAGCCCAGAACCAGTAGAAAATGCAGTCTTCTCTTTGTCTTCGGGAGCAATCTTTACTTGCCAATACCCACTTTTTAAATCTAGAGTGGAAAACCACTTTGATCCCGATAAAGTTGCTAAGGTGTCGTCTATACGTGGCAATGGGTAGCTGTCTTTCTTGGTCACATCATTAAGTTTCCTGTAGTCAACACAGAACCGCGTTGAACCATCTTTCTTCTTAACAAGAACCACAGGCGACGACCATGGACTAGATGATTCTTCTATGACGCCCTCCTTTAACATTTCATTCAGCATTATTCTTTCTTCCAATTGTTGCTCCCTAGCTGCGAGATGGGTCACTATTTCTTCTTTGAACCGTGTCTGTTCTTCCTTTTGTTCTAGATAACGTCGCTCCTGCACTTGATCACGTTTTTCCTGCTCTTCCTTCTGTTCTAGATAACGTTTTTCCTGCTCTTCTTTTTGTTCTAGATAACGTTTTTCCTGCTCTTCTTTTTGTTCCTTATAACGTTTTTCTTGCTCTTCTTTTTGTTCCTTATAACGTTTTTCCTGTTCTTGATAACGCCGCTCCTGTACTTGATCACGTTTTTCCTGTTCTTGATAACGCCGCTCCTGTACTTGATCACGTTTTTCCTGTTCTTCCCTCTGTTGTTGCATAAGGGACAGCAGGGCGGCAAGTTGATCCTCCATGGCTTGATGCTGGCTTCTGGTCACTGGCATAAACACGTAATGTCCGGAAATGAAGCACTCACTTACAGTTCAGTAATATTAGTCCTCAAATTCTCACTGGAATCGCACTTCTGACACCAGTTGTTGCGAACTCGGGGTTCAATAATTCCAGTGTAACGATTTAATACGAAAACACTATTTATTAACTCCACAATTACACACTACTACTAAATAACTCACTACTTTAACACTTTATAGCCTTCTAATATCGCTTCGTAACTTTAGCTTACTTATAGCTCGATTAAAATACGACTACTACTACTCGGGCGCTCTATGCGCCTTTTATATACAATCCTAAAATTACAGAAAAACCTAGAAAGTTCTTTATAAGAATTCTTGAATAATCTCATATAAAAAAAACGGTTGTAAACAACTGCCTTCTAGATTAAGCCAGACGAGCAATAAATCACTCGTGTCAGCCATGACGCAGCGCGGATAGGTCGCGAAGCTCCACCAACCAACACGCTCCCATGCGTTGCCCCGCCTCCCATGCGGCGTTGCTGCGATCGTAACAATATACAAAAAACTTAAATTTTGATAAATTTTGCCTGCAAAAAAAGCTTTTTGCCTGCCAAAAAACTCTCGTCTCGTCTTGTCTTATCCTACTCACCTTCGGAGGAACGCTAAAATGACGTACGTGACAGAACTGACAGACCACATAAATCCCGTGACAGATGACAGAAGACAGAATCGTGCGAATTTGTAGGGGCTATGGGCGTTTTTCAGAAAGCCCCTGTATGGTTTTGGTCATTTAGTCCCCATGAAGGTACGTATTTAAATCAAACGTTTTCTTAACGTTAAAAAGACGTGACTTTGACGTGTTGGCCAGTCCGAAGGCCAGTCATTCAATGACGTTTTATACACGTCTTGCGCATGTAAATATAAAGTCCCACGTATATAAAACGTGGGACTTATTCACGTGGTTTGGTACGTTATTCCTACGTTATTAAAAGACGTCCTGTAGTCAGTCAATGACGTTTTTTGTACGTTATTTGGTTACCTGGGTAATACTTAGATGAATGGTTTTTATAGCGTAGGTACGAAATTTATTTTTGATATGTGTCGTTCTTTAATGTTTTAAAGTTTTCCTCTGCAGTAGAGAACGGAATGTTTAACAATTTTTATAACATTTTATGGAAGTGCGGTGAAATGTTAAACAGAACAGGAGCAGGCTTCTCAAACTGAGAGCGATCTGATAACAAACCGCGTGAAAATTACATTATCTCCACGTAGAATATATGGTAGAATATGTGTAATTTTCTACATATCCATCTCGAGCTGCAACCGAAAATATAGGCGATACAAGTTGATTAAATTGTTCAAATTACGTTTCACCCTGTTCCTGATTTGCAACATCAAAGTTTTTATTTTTTTTTGCCCATACGGATGCCTAAAGCTCATAAAGTTATGCTCATATGAAACTACAGAATCTCACCTCAACAGTGACAATATTCAAACTACTGGAAAGTGGAAAATTATGGTAAAAAATTTGACTTGAACTTCAAAAGTATTGCAAGCAACCGGCATTTACGGTACTCAAAAGTCGCAAACTTTCTTACCCCTAACCGAGTGCCCTTTTGACAAGTCAGAGTTGTTCGTAGCTATCGCTTAGAGCTATAAAATAACCCATTCAAATATCCCAAACCTTAACAAGAGTAAACCGCCTCCTTATCGTATAAATATCACAAAGTCTATTTACTTAGCCAATTCGTCCCCGGCGGCGAACAAAAAGGGCCCCATTAAAGTCAGCGTTCGGCGCTCCAATTGATAACTCGCCCACCGAGCCCCATTTTAGTGTTGATGTGTGAACTTCGGCGTGCGAACTGTGGCGGAACATCTGGAAAGTCGAAAGGGGCGGAAAAGGGGTTTGTTGCGGCATCGTCAATCAGTAATTCTGCTAGTTCGTTGACTGGAAGCCGCCCAGTGAGCCGGAAGGTCTGCATTTGCCGATAATGCACACATCAGTTCGTGGTGGTTCTAATATTGCTCCGACGGCAAAAAAGCTGCGGGGATGATTTATTTTTATGTACGTAGGTATCACGTAATATCGTCGAGCAATTGTCTCTTCTTGACGGTCTTTTGGCAAATGCAATTAAAGAGAAACAGTCACCCCACCGCTTTCCAACGAAAGAAAAAGATCAAAAACACCTGAAATTTCCACTTTAATTTCCTTTAGGCTTTAAATAAACTAAGGGAAGTGGAAACCTGAACCGAATTGCAGTAACTTGAGACACTTCTTTGTAATTCATGGGATTTTCCGGTATATTTGTCATTCATTCCGGCCATTCCCTGTCTTTCTCTAATTCCTACACTCCACCTATTTGCTTGTCCTTATCCCAGGCTTTGCCGTATTTAATCTCTCTCTGCTCCATTTGTCTCAATCTCAGAAACAATGTATTATTTAAAGACGCTCTTCTTTGTCGGTTCTCCAACTATTTGAAATATCCGTTTACTTTTGCGAGAAATTGTTTGCTTTTTCTCTAATACTATCAGAAATGTAAGAAATAGGCTTTGTAGCTTTTAGTAGAGAGAAAAGGGCGAATGGTTTTACGGTCACTTGTTGCGTTTTCAATTGGTTTTAGTTTATTCATTTTGTAGTATTGGATTTCTTTAATAGGGCGTAAATTTGACCCTGTTGTTAGTGTCAATGTCAGCTGAAACAAGCGATAGGGAGATTGGGAGAAGGATGTGATTATGTTATTAATCTTTAGGGCCATTTCTAACTCCAGCTCCAGGATCACTTCTCCAAAAGTGGTCCCCAGTCAGACCATAATTCTCTCAATGATATAAGTTCTATTTCAAGCCAAAACTGTATTAAAAAAATCATGAAAAATCAGTAATCATTAATCGTTAAAAATACAGTTTCGTGCCAAAATTGTCTCAATGGAATTGAATTTATATTACAATTTTAGGTTTAATTTTAAGTGAAAGAAAACCATTCAATTCAAATCAATGGCAAAAGATAAGAATAGAGAAATATGAAGAATAAAAGAACGGTAAGAAAAATAAATAAAAGCTACAAAAGCAGCGACTAAAGAAAAGTGAAAAAATCAAAAATCTATAAAAATATGTCCATAAGACGTACGTAGAGGCACAAAATTGAAGTCTTTAAATTGTGGGCTAGAAAAACCAAAGTTTTCTCATTAAAAAATAATTTTTGACTCGTTTCGTCGAAAGGTTCTGTTTCGGCCCAAAACCGTATAAAAAACTTACAAAATTAGAAATCATTAATCGTTAATCGACTTTGGACTTGAAATCGTCCCTAGATTGAGCAGGAAAAAGCCTGAAATAACTAAAGATGAAGATAAAGGCTCCAAACCTGAACTCATTAAACTCACATAAATACCGGTAGATATAAAGAAAAAGAAAAAATATCAAAAAACACCTGAAGACAAGAATCCTGGAGCTCATTACCGATGTAGCTAGCAAATTTCCAATTGAAGAGAATTCCAAGAAGACCAAAAGTGGCTGAACCCACTTAACTCAAACTTCTTAAGCTTAATTTAAAAGCAAGATTAACTGGCGGTTTTCCCACTAATCAAAGAAATATTACAATCTTTTCAAGTAACCACAACCGTGAAAAGTAAAAAAAATTCAAGGATGTAAAGAAAAATTTAACAGAAGTCGAAAAGCTCGATTTGAAGAAGTAGAAGACGCGAAGAAGAAAAAGCGGTAAGAACTCGTTAAGGCCTTCAGGTATCAGAATAAGCCAAAGGAAAGGCCCGAAGAATAATTTGGTAAACTTGTTGCAAAGTTATCAAGAAGAAAGTGAAGTTTGATATAGTTGTTTTGAAGAATCGCTCAAAAAAGGAGGAGGAGCAAACTCAGGAAGAAACTATCGATTCCAATTGAAACCATTATACAGAAAGAGACAGTTGCTTCCGCAAAGGAGCCGAAGACGGGTTATCAGGGGCCCAGGACAAGGAAAAACCTCTAAAGAAAAGAAAAGAACAAAGTCAGAAAAACCAGCCAGAAGCCGATATCTGATGCCGAGAAAATAAGCATCGAAAAGGGTGTTCCAAAAATTCTAGAGGACGAGAACGAAGGAAGAGTTACGAAGAAAGGTAGTCGTCGAATACCTAATTCCGAGAAAAGCCCGAGAATTCAAATTTAATCCGATAGAAAGATGTCAAGAAGAAGAAGAAGAAGAAAGTGATGTGACTAATTTCACCCAGCCAGCGAAGGCTGAAGAAATAAAAGAATTTTGCGAAAACAAGACGATGAAATAGGTTTTGTTCCCGTTGTGGATGACGACTTAAAGAGGAAGAAAAAGACCAAAGGGTAAGCTAAGAGAGAAGTCTTTGTCAAACGAAATTCTGTAAGAATAGACCCTGTACAGGCAGTGTTCAAACCTAAACTTACGAAAAAGGTAAAAGAAGAAATTTCCAAGACAGTAGAGGATGCAAAAAAAGGAACCAGCGAAGCTTGAAGAACAAGAGACCGAAGCAATTTTATTGAAGTAAGAACCTAAACGTGAGGGAGTTGGAAGTTAACACAAAAGATGATTTGACCGGAAATTATTAATCAATTAAATAGCGAAGACATCATGGCCCCACTAGTTGGACCAACCGATATCGAAGAAGTGTGGCTTGAGGAAGACAAGGAGTTTGAAAAGTGAAAGTTTCTCTCAAAAATAAACAGCAAGTTAAGCCTAAAAAGCGCTGGATGGCAAGGAACTCGTGCTTGAAAAATCTTAGCAACAAACCTAGAGAGGAGCAGAAAAACCGCAGCTACCATTCAACCGTTTAAAAAACCTGAAGAAGAAGATGAAGGCTCCAAATCTATACTTAGTAGACCAAAGGAGACACCAGAACCTGTTGAGGAAGAATAAAATGAATTAAAAAGCGTGAAGACAGAAACCTGGAGCCTTGTGTTTGATGCTGAAAAGCAGAATTGTCAGGTACAAACTTGAAGAAGAGCAGCAAAAATCGCAGCTACTGTTCAACCATTTAAAAATCAGAAGAAGAAGCTGCTAAGCCCTGAGGAACGCGACAGGAAAAAATATGTAGAAAAAGACAAAACAAAGCCAGAAAAACCAGAGAATTGGATAGATATTGCCGAAGAAATAACTATCAAAAGGGATGTAAAAAATATTCGGGAGATGAGAGCGAAGAAGAATTTACAAAGGAATTTAGTCCTCGAATACCTAGTTCCAAGAAAAGCCGGATAATTGAAGTTTAAACCAGTAGTAAGACCTCACGAAGATGAAGAAGAAAATTATGTTTTTTCGATCGCCCAGCTAGCGAAGCCTAAGAAAATATAAGAAATTTGACAGAACAGGATGACGAAATAGGTTTTCTTCCCATTGTGGAGGACGACTTAAACAAGAAGAAGAAAAAGACCAAACGGTAAGCTGCGTAAGAGAGAAGTCTGTTCCAAACAAAATTCTGTAAGAATAGAACCTGTGCAGGCAGTGTTAAAACCTAAACTTACGAAGAAGGTAAAGGAAGAAACTTCCGAGACAGTAAAGGTTGAAAAAAAAAGAAAGAACCAACGCTCGAAGAAGTTGAGACCGAAGAAGTTTTATTGAAAAAAAGCACCTAAACTTGAGGAAGCTGAAGTGGTTGGAAGTTAACATAAAAGATGATTTGACTAGAAATGATTAATCAATAAAAAAGCGAAGACCTCATGGCCCCACTGGTTGGACTAACCGATATCGAAGATATGGAAACTGAGAAAGTTGAATTTAAGAAATCCGGGTGGCGTGAGGAGGAAATGGAGCATGAAAAGTGAAAGTTTCTCTCAAAAACAAACAGAAAGTTAAATCTAAAAGGTGTTGGAAGGCAAGGAACTCGTGCATGATAAACCTAAGTAAACTGAAGATTAGGAGTATTGAGAATTTGCCCACCAATGCAAACGCTAACAGCAACAAACCTAGAGGAGCAAGAAAACCACAGCTACCGTTCAACAGTTTCATAAACTTGAAGAAGAAGACGAAGGCTCCAAAGCTAAACTTAGTAGGCCCATGGAGATACCAGTACCTGCTGAGGAAGAACAAAATGAATTAAAAAACTTGAAGATCTTGAAAGACCTTTATCCACCGATGCAAACGGTAACAGCAAAACAAACCTAGAGAGGAGCAAGAAAACCGCAGCTACCGTTCAATCGTTTGAACCTGAAGAAGAAGACGAAGGCTCCAAAGCTAAACTTAGTAAACCCATGGAGACACCAGTACCCGTTGAGGAAGAACAAAATTAATTAAAAAAAAATTGAAGACCTTGAAAGACCTTTATCCACCAATGCAAACATTAACGGCAAAAAAAACCTACAGAGGAGCAGGAAAACCGCAGCTACCGTTCAACCATGTGAAAAAACTGAAGAAGAGGAAGGCTTCAAAGCTAAACTTAGTAGACCCATGAAGACACCAGTACCTGTTGAGGAAAAACAAAATGAATTAAAAAAACTTGAAGACTTTGAAAGACCTTTATCCACCGATGCAAAGAGTAAGAGCAAGACAAACCTAGAGAGAAGCAGGAAAATCGCAGCTACCGTTCAACCGTTAGAAAAACCTGAAGGAGAAGACGAAGGCTCCAGAGCTAAACTTAGTAGACCCATGGAGACACCAGTACCTGTTGAGGAAGAACAAAATGAATTAAAAAAACTTGAAGACTTTGAAAGACCTTTATCCACCGATGCAAAGAGTAAGAGCAAGACAAACCTAGAGAGAAGCAGGAAAACCGCAGCTACCGTTCAACCGTTTGAAAAACCTGAAGAAGAAGACGAAGGCTCCAAAGCTAAACTTAGTAGACCCATAGAGACACCAGTACCTGTTGAGGAAGAACAAAATGAATTAAGAAAACTTGAAGACCTTTAAGACCTTTATCCACCGATGCAAACATTAACAACAAAAAACAAACCTAGAGAGGAGCAAGAAAACCGCAGCTATCGTTCAATCGTTTGAACCTGAAGAAGAAGACGAAGGCTCCAAAGCTAAACTTAGTAGACCCATGGAGACACCAGTACCCGTTAAGAAAAAACAAAATTAATTAAAAAAAATTTGAAGACCTTGAAAGACCTTTATCCACCAATGCAAACATTAACGGCAAAAAAACCTAAAGAAGAGCAGGAAAACCGCAGCTACCGTTCAACCATGTGAAAAAACTGAAGAAGAGGAAGGCTTTAAAGCTGAACTTAGTAGACCCATGAAGACTCCAGTACCTGTTGAGGAAGAACAAAATGAATTAAAAAAACTTGAAGACCTTGAAAGACCTTTATCCACCGATGCAAACGGTAACAGCAAAACAAACCTAGAGAAGAGCAGGAAAACCGCAGCTACCGTTCAACCGTTTGAAAAACCTGAAGGAGAAGACGAAGGCTTCAAAGCTAAACTTAGTAGACCCATAGAGACACCAGTACCTGTTGAGGAAGAACAAAATGAATTAAGAAAGCTTGAAGACCTTTATCCAACGATGCAAACATTAACAGTAAAACAAACCTAGAGAGGAGCAAGACAACCGCAGATACCGTTCATTCGTTTGAACCTGAAGAAGAAGACGAAGGCTCCAAAGCTAAACTTAGTAGACCCATGGAGACACCAGTACCCGTTGAGGAAGAACAAAATCAATTAAAAAAAAATTGAAAACCTTGAAAGACCTTTATCCACCAACGCAAACATTAACGGCAAAAAAAACCTAAAGAGGAGCAGGAAAACCGCAGCTACCGTTCAACCATGTGAAAAAACTGAAGAAGAGGAAGGCTTCAAAGCTAAATTTAGTAGACCCATGGAGACACCAGTACCTGTTAAGGAAGAACAAAACGATATAAAAAAAATTGAAGACCTTGAAAGACCTTTATTCACCGATGCAAAGAGTAACAGCAAGACAAACCTAGAGAGAAGCAGGAAAACCGCAGCTACCGTTTAAGCGTTAGAAAAACCTGAAGGAGAAGACGAAGGCTCTAAAGCTAAACTTAGTAGACCCATGAGACACCAGTACTTGTTGAGGAAGAACAAAATGAATTAAAAAAACTTGAAGACTTTGAAAGACCTTTATCCACCGATGCAAAGAGTAACAGCAAGACAAACCTAGAGAGAAGCAGGAAAATCGCAGCTAATTTCAACCGTTAGAAAAACCTGAAGGAGAAGACGAAGGCTCTAAAGCTAAACTAAGTAGACCTACGGAGACACCAGTACCTGTTGAGGAAGAACAAAATGAACTAAGAAAACTTGAAGACCTTGAAGACCTTTATCCACCGATGCAAAAATTAACAGCAAAAAACAAACCTAGAGAGGAGCAAGAAAACCGCAGCTACCGTTCAATCGTTTGAACCTGAAGAAGAAGACGCAGGCTCCAAAGCTAAACTTAGTAGACCCATGGAGACACCAGTACCCGTTGAGGAAAAACAAAATTAATTAAAAAAAAATTGAAGACCTTGAAAGACCTTTATCCACCAATGCAAACATTAACGGCAAAAAAAACCTAGAGAGAAGCAGGAAAATCGCAGCTACCGTTCAACCGTTAGAAAAACCTGAAGGAGAAGACGAAGGCTCCAGAGCTAAACTTAGTAGACCCATGGAGACACCAGTACCTGTTGAGGAAGAACAAAATGAATTAAAAAAACTTGAAGACTTTGAAAGACCTTTATCCACCGATGCAAAGAGTAAGAGCAAGACAAACCTAGAGAGAAGCAGGAAAACCGCAGCTACCGTTCAACCGTTTGAAAAACCTGAAGAAGAAGACGAAGGCTCCAAAGCTAAACTTAGTAGACCCATAGAGACACCAGTACCTGTTGAGGAAGAACAAAATGAATTAAGAAAACTTGAAGACCTTTAAGACCTTTATCCACCGATGCAAACATTAACAACAAAAAACAAACCTAGAGAGGAGCAAGAAAACCGCAGCTATCGTTCAATCGTTTGAACCTGAAGAAGAAGACGAAGGCTCCAAAGCTAAACTTAGTAGACCCATGGAGACACCAGTACCCGTTAAGAAAAAACAAAATTAATTAAAAAAAATTTGAAGACCTTGAAAGACCTTTATCCACCAATGCAAACATTAACGGCAAAAAAACCTAAAGAAGAGCAGGAAAACCGCAGCTACCGTTCAACCATGTGAAAAAACTGAAGAAGAGGAAGGCTTTAAAGCTGAACTTAGTAGACCCATGAAGACTCCAGTACCTGTTGAGGAAGAACAAAATGAATTAAAAAAACTTGAAGACCTTGAAAGACCTTTATCCACCGATGCAAACGGTAACAGCAAAACAAACCTAGAGAAGAGCAGGAAAACCGCAGCTACCGTTCAACCGTTTGAAAAACCTGAAGGAGAAGACGAAGGCTTCAAAGCTAAACTTAGTAGACCCATGGAGACACCAGTACCTGTTGACGAAGAACAAAATGAATTAAAAAAACTTGAAGACCATGAAAGACCTTTATCCACCGATGCAAAGAGTAACAGCAAAACAAACCTAGAGAGAAACAGGAAAACCGCAGCTACCGTTCATCCGTTAGAAAAACTTGAAGGAGAAGACGAAGGCTCCAAAGCTAAATTTAGTAGACTCATGGAGAAAACACCAGTACCTGTTGAGGAAGAACAAAATGAATTAAAAAAACTTGAAATCCTTGAAAGTCCTTTATCCAGCGATGCAAAGAGTAACAGCAAAACAAACCTAGAGAAAAGCAGGAAAACCGCAGCTACTGTTCAACCGTTAGAAAAACCTGAAGGAGAAGACGAAGGCTCCAAAGCTAAACTTAGTAGACCCATGGAGACACCAGTACCTGTTGAGAAAGAACAAAATGAATTAAAAAAACTTGAAGACCTTGAAAGACCTTTATCCACCGATGTAAAGAGTTACAGCAAAACAAACCTAGAGAGGAGCAGGAAAACCGTAGCTACCGTTCAACCAAGTGAAAAAAACTGAAGAAGACGAAGGCTTCAAAGCTAAAGGAAGATTAGAAAGGAGTTGAAGACAAGAAACCTGGGGCATTGTGTTTGAGGCTGAAGAGAAGAATTGAAAGGCGCAAACTGGAAAAGGAGCAACAAAAAACGCAGCTGCGATTCAACCGTTCAAAAAACCAGAAGAAGAAGAAAAAGCTACTAAGCTCGCGAGAAACGCGACAAGGAAAAACATGTAGAAGAGAAAACGAAGCCAGAAAAACCAGAAAATGCGATATATGATGCCGAGGAAATAAGTATCAAAAGGGATGTAAAAATTATTGTCCCAAGTCGTTTGGACTTGCGACAATATTCGGGGGGACGAGAGCGAAGAGGAATTTACAAAGGAAGCTAATCCTCGAATACCTAGTCCCAAGAAAAGCCCGATATTTCAAGCTTAAACCAGTAGAAAGACCTCAGGAAGAAGAGGAAGAAAATTATGTTTTTTAGATCGCCCAGCCAGCGAAGACTGAGAATAATAGGTTTTATTCCGTCTGTGGATGATGACTTGAGGGACAGGAAGAAAAAGCCAAACCGAAGAAGTAAGCTACGATTACCTTAAGAGAGGAGTATGTTCCAACAAATTTTTCTACAAATCTAACCAAAAGTGATTAAAAATTAAAAAATTCATTGCCGCAACGTCGCATACCCTTACTAACCAACGACTGGTCAGTTGATGGTCGGCGATTTCCAATGTTATGTAGTTGAAGGTCAAGTTCGGTTATTCGTAGGAGGTAGCATCTGCGAGGCCTTGCACCAGCATTTGTACTTTGTAGCGCAGAACATTATGCGGTAGGACTGAGAAAGTAAGGTATAGGCATGCCTTTCCCTTAGTATTTTATGTTATGACATTTCCAAGTTTCTCTTCTCTCTCTCTTTTGGCTTTTATTTGTGCCCACTTACCTGAATCTGAATCTGAACGCATCCTTACTCTTTTTCCATAAAAAGTGCCACTGTGAGCTGTTATGTTAATCCACACGTGACGTTGGTTCTAGTCGCATAAGACAACTTTATGTAAGTCAATGCTCGTCCATTAATGACCGTTGTTCATTAACCCAGCACAAAAGTAAAAACAAATTTCTTTGGTATTAATTAATTACATCTCACCGGTCTCTTCATTTGTGCGACGATAATTCCCTCCCTAGGAGAAAAATCCCTCTCCGACTTCTTTTTTCGTTAAAAATCAAAACAAAACCTCCCGATATCTCTGCACTAGTATAACAAAATCTCATTACTACAAGGCCCCGCGGGCAGTAGAAATGGAAGATAAATAATTAATTAGAAATCTTTTCTCTCCAAGAAATTGCGTTTTCGTTTTTTAGTATCGAAAAACAAACAATTCCAAATCCAAAACAAGCTTCCTATCGATTTGAAAAATAAATAAATGTTGTTTCCTTTTTCGACGAATGATGGAGGAATATCCCGGGGATCGGAAGGGGACTCACGTTGCGTTGTCGGCCTGCCTGCCTGCCTGTCCATCGGCATAGATTTCATCAAGTAATGGCAGAACAAACAAGCGGATCATGTAATTGATCCCTGAAATCGGAAGCGCCACTCCGGCCCCGGAAATATCTTTACCTTGGGCTTAAGCATTTCGAAAAATTAAGAGCACATAAAAGGGTCCATTAGGGACGCGGGGTTAGCTGCTAATAAATGATGAGGCAATGGACGTGTGCTTTTGTCCATTGTGAAAGCACGAAATAAGTTAGTTAGCCGAAACCTGAAGTCTATTTAGCTTTTAGTTTCCTTGGAGGAAGTTAAATTACGGAGCAACCAAGCGCGGCTCGGTTGGTCTAAATTAGATACATGATTTGTCTCTGAACATTGACCTTAGTGGATGGAACAATGACAGCAGTTTTGTTGGGTTGTGGGACACGAACTTGCTTGCAAAACAGACAGAATATTTTAATTTTTATTTTAAATTACTTTATTTGATGAAGTGATGACTGAACAACATCAGTGACAACCAAACTACCAATGACACTGCAGGACACAAAACATCCCCATATAGAACGGATAGTGAAATGTTACACCTTGGCGATATCTTTCAGCGCCATCTGTTAATAGAAAGGCATAGTTTTGGGAATCTTGGTGCATTCACCATTTTTAATTCCGCTTTTTTGGAAGGCACCGTTATACAGGGTGTTTCAAAAGAAGATGCATGTGATGCAATATGTTATTTTACATTTCATTCTAAGCAAAAATGTTCCTTTATACACTTATATCGGCAGAGGCTTTATGTAGGATATACTCTAATTATATCCCATTATAGGATCATTTTTACGTAAAAAATATAAAAAATAAGATATTGGATCACATATCTTCTTCCTGAAACAACCTGCTGGTCTATTTAATAGATTATGGTATTGTAATTATAGAGAGGCGTTTTTGATGTGAATAATCTTAAACAATTTATATTTAACAGCCTACCTACTTGTCTATAATAGTATTAATAGTTTACGGACTATTTGGTGCTTATATATTGCGAATGAAGTTAGCAGGATTAAG
Organism: Taphrorychus bicolor; assembly: GCA_951812265.1. Lineage (NCBI taxonomy): Eukaryota > Metazoa > Arthropoda > Insecta > Coleoptera > Curculionidae > Taphrorychus > Taphrorychus bicolor. The sequence continues at coordinate 20,993,947 of OX638299.1, read as the reverse complement.
ATAAAAGTGACACAGATATTCTTTTATCTGCTGTGAGTTCGAGTCTCTACCAGATTAAGCAAATAAATAGTATAACCTAAATCCAGTTAACTTAAATTGCGATACAAATAAGTAGTGTTTTAAATAAAGTCGCTATTAGTACTTTAGTATGTGGTAATTACATTTTATTTTCTAAAACATACTTGAACAAATTATATGGTATTCTAGTTTTTACAAAAACTACGAAGTGTCTAACATATTATAAACTTAGGTGGTCGAAACTTAAGGGTAGTAACTAAATATTCTATGTAGATTAAAAAAAACAATTAGAAATTAAAACGTACAATTGCAAAATACATAATGAAAAAAGCACTATGCATCCCTGTATAAACTTAAAAAATCAAAAATGTTTCCATATATTTTTAAACTTGCTGTCACGTATAAAGCAAAAATAAATAATTGTTTTTTTACTGGTTTTAGCGGGTAGAAATCGTTTACCAGTTACCATTATCGTTTAGAAGCTTATTTCAAGTTATACTTTTTAAACGAGAAGCATAAAGATAAAAACATAGAAAAGTACTATTAATAAAACCTCCAAAAATCAGTCAGAAAGAAAAGAAAATATTCTTATTTTTTGTTATTTTTCGTTCATTTATGATTCATATCATAATTGCACCAAGATTTCTTAACTTAAGATTATAATTTTATGTATTTTTAGAGGCCTTCTGTTAAACAGTGTTTGATTTTGAAATCAATAGTCCTGCACAGTTTAAATTCTATGAAATAAAAACAAAACATAAAAGTGCTCTGACATTAATTAAAATGAACTAAACTGCAGATAATTCTTACAATTTAGGTAGCTAAATATATACAGGTATGTATCTATACAGTGTATGTCTTGGAAGTCGTTATTTTACCACAAGCTTAGAAAGGTCGTATTTCAATACTATCTTTCTAAACTTGTGTTTAGAGACACAAGTTTAGTGTATACAAGACAGCATTTCAAAACCAAAAAAAGAGATAAATGCAAATGTGAGTTTTTTTCACAAATATTGTTACACTTAGTACATAGTATTTGATTAAACGGACAGAAAATCATCTATTCTGTCACCTCCTAAAATTATTGTAACAACTGGCAAGACTTACATAACATGTTACTATAATTATTAGTACACTAGTAAATTAAAATCATTAAATTTCTCATGTTTGAATATTGTGCAATAATGCGAAATAACTCATTTATGGAGTATTATACCTGTTAATGTTTGACTATCTGGAATAAATCTTCTTTGATGGATTGCATTGCCAGAGAAAGAACGCGAGTTAAGTTGACTGTGTGCTTAGGGTTCTTCAGATGCATTTCCATGATTTTCTAGAATCTCTTTGCTTTATGATACATAAATCCATGTTTTTCAAATGGATCATCAATGTTCTTCAGAGTATTAATTTCCTTGATAATCTCTACAAATGTTGTTGATGTAAATATGTATTTTTTTTGCAGAAATAACATGTGAACATTAGGAAACAATACTTTCTATCATACATGTGCAATTGTGTAACAGATGTATAACATATCAATTTCTAATATTTTTTAATAAAATTAACTTTTTACTCAAATATTTTATGCTTTCCGTATCATGTTCAACATGGTAATCTGGCTCATATATAACATTTCTTTTTTTGAATGCCATGTTAATAAGAGAATATTAGATAGTATATAAACTAGAATGATGATGGGCACAATATAAAATATAAACTTTCCGTAGTTCGCAAAAATTATCTTATTTTCAATTTTTTTATGAGATACTGTATGTCTAAATACATTCAAAACGAGAAGACCCCATAAAGTATACTTTACAACGGTATTCCTTATACATTTGACAAATCTTCCCTTGGGGTATATATACATAAAACACGAAAAGCGCCTGGAGTAAGATTTCTACCATCTTCAAGTAACCACATATTTGCAATAATTAACTCTTTTGAACTAAATGGTACACTCAATAAGTAGCAAGTCGAAATCATTGAAATTAAACGAAATTTGTACCAAAATTCGAGTACTCCAAATTGAGAAAGACGTGAATTTTAAGTGTCCCGTTATTGTCACCTACAACTTAACCCAGTTTTTGGGTAAATTTTGAAGAAAACTGTAACCTTTGATGGAGTACTAGTGGCGCTCTCACACAATAGAAAGGCAAACTTAAAACAGTTAACCGAGTCTTCCATTTGATCTTTCCTTTCTATACGGAGATGTTTTGTGCTGCAGGACTCAGGTCATCTGCGTATAGTACCATAATAGGTTCCAGTCAACCAGCAATTCCACCAGCAACAGGTCAAATTATGCTGCCACGATGCTGGCGCCGGCGTCAATTTTGGAATAGATACTTGGTGCAAGATGCTCAAAAGAGGTCGGCTTTGCTTACCGGAAGGAACTCAACATAGACAATTCTGCTATTCGGCCTCAAACACAAAGCTTCTGGTTCCACGTTTCTTGTCTTCACGATTTTTTTTTTTCTTCCTCAAGAGGTGCTGGTGTCTCCACGGGTCTGCTAAGTTTAGGCTCTTCAGATTTTTTAAACGGTTCAACTTACAGCAGCTGCAATTTTCCTGCTCCTTTGTAGTTTGTACCTGTTGCTGTTTGCATTGTGGGTAAGTTCTGGAAGCTGGTAATCTTCAGTTTCCTGAGGTTATTCAAGCACGAGTCCCTTGTCGTGCAGCCCCTCTTTAAGCTTAACCTTCTGTTTATTTTTGAGATAAAAAACACCGCGCCACCCAAATTTCTCAAATTCAAGTCTCTCCGTTTCCAAGTCTTCGATATCGGTTTCTCCAAACGGTGTCGGCCTAATTATATAACAATTTTAAGCCAAATTATATTTTATGAGTAGGTGGTCACCAATTTCTCAATCAACCCATCAGGATACTAGTCTCGGGGTCTACCCCTCATCAGTAGAGCTTTGGCTTGTCGACAAATTGGGGACCGCGGCTTAAAGCCAGAAATGTTCGAAAGACCGCTGAGATGTTGTACAGAGCAGGAGCAGGCGACATACACCAGCATTTTAGATCTACTACAGCATGGCAGATGGCTCTCAGTTTGAGAAGCAGCCCATATTGCTCTGTACCTCGCAGGTTATCGGAACCAAAACGAAGTGTAAGGAGTAGGTGGTCATCAATTTATCGATCAACCCATCTGCATACTAGTCTCGGGGTCTACCCCTCATCAGTTCAGCTTTGGCTGGTCGACAAATTGGTGACCGTGAGTTCGCGGCTTGAAGCCAAAAATGTACGGAAGACCGGGGAGATGTTGTACAGAGCAGGGGCAGGCGACATCCATCAGCGTATTAGATCTAATACTGAGATGGCTCTCAGTTCGAGAAGCAGCCCATATTGCTCTGTACCTCGCAGGGCATTGGAACCAGAATCTTAAGGTTATTAAACAACGCGGTCGGAATTAAGAGTTAACAGTGTTTGTTATGCACGGGTTTCGCTTTTCCATCTTCATTAAAGTTCATGCTGGACTCAAACTGGTGAGTCCTCTTAAACGAATGGACAGTATACATCGGAACGTCATCTTCATGCTCCTCATGGGGTTCATACCCGTACTCATGTTCATGCTCAATATTGCTTTTACTCTCTATATCATCGATAAAATGCCTAAAATGATCATCGTCGTCATCATCAGGGTGTATCAAGGAACATGACGGTCTAGAATTTAAATTAAACCTCAAAGACCAATGTGAAGCATTAGTTGAAGCTTCATTGAAACCTCAATCCCCTACTAGGTCTCTTTAAAAGATTTTTTTAAAAAATGATAAAAAACGTCGATTCCAAAAGTACCCAAAAAATCGACCACTGCTGGGGTCTATCCCACAAAGCATTGATCCTAGAAGAATTTCAAAGCAGGCGTTAACCTTAGAGATGGTTGAATAGTGCTGTATCTGTATAGAAGCTTGTTTGGCGGTAGAGTGTAAAAAGTAGGTGGTCACCAATTTGTCGATCAACCCAAGAGCATACTAGTTTTGGGGTCTACCCCTCATCAGCACAGCTTTGGCTAGTCGACAAATTGGAAACCGGGAGTTCGCGGCTTAAAGCTAAAAATATACGGAAGACCGGTGAGATGTTGTACAGAGCAGGAGCAGGCGATATCCATCAGCGTATTAGATCTAATACTGCATGAAAGATGGCTCTTAGTTCGAGAAGCAGCCCATATTGCTCTGTACCTCGCAGGTTATCGGAAACAGAACGAAGCGTAAAGAGTAGGTGGTTACCAGTTTGTGGATTAACACATGTGCGTACTAGTTTCGTGGTCTACCCCTCATCAGTATAGCTTTGGCTGGTCGAGAAATTGGAGACCGTGAGTTGGCTGCTTAAAGCCAAAAATGTTGTACAGAGCAGGAGCAGGCTTTTTCGGAAACCGAACTTTTTCAATAAAAACTCTGAAATTTCATCAGGTACTTCTTTAGTTGCGACCGCTTGAATTGTAACTCCTTGTTTCTCCACCAACTTGAGAATTTCCACGTCTCTTTTTTGGGCAGTAGTTTCTTCTACAAGCTTTTTTGAACACTGTTCTTCCCTTTCTACTTTACGTACTACAACTTTTTCTTTTGGTTTCGAAATTTTACATTTGTTCTTAATGATGACTTTTTCCCCAATAATGTTCTTTTCATTTTAATTGTAAGGTAACTTCTACAACAACCACTGCCGCTTCCTCAAGTTTACTTGCTTTCTTCGATAAAACTCTTTCGGCCTCCACTTCTGCAAGCTCTCCTTCTACGTCTCTGTATGGATACATTTATTCATATATTGTTTAGAAAACAGCCAATTATCTGACGCACTTGTAGGCATCTCGTTATCTTTGAAATCTCTATTTTTTTTATACCTATCTCTTTTCTGACTGGACTCGACTCGACTGGACTGGACTACACTGAACTGGACTGGGGGTAGTGATGGCGCGGGGTTTCGGCACACTTAAACGAAGTATTTCGTAGAACTCGCTTCCAGTCTTGAATTATTTCCCTGGAATGAGACAATTATTCATAAGCATCTCTGTATTCATAGCATGCATCGGAGCGACAAAACAGACCAAAAACCAGCTGGATTGGTCCTAACGCCTGCTTATATCCGACGATTTGAAGTTTTGGTCATCGACTTCCTTGCCTAAGACATCAAAAGGCAAACAATGGATATTTTTTGTGGAAGATTGGGCATATTGGGGGATAAAAAAAGATATTTGCGCTTGCCAAGGCACACGTACCGACACACATACTAGAATGTGCCGGTACTCAATACTGTAAAATTTCTTTACGAGATCCAGTCCTGTAAAAAGCTGTTTACCGAATTAAAATCAAGTAAGTAAAAGTGTCCTAAATGATAAAGTATGAAGTAAAATTTTCTGCCGACGCGACGTCGGGATGTCTAAATGACGCCGGAAAATGAAATATGGGTAAACTTCTGATCTTCCAATTTACTGCCAACTTAGGCTGTGATAAAGAAGACGAGACCAATAACATACACTAAATAAGCATTTCCTCTCAATAATAATTATTATTATCTATAGCATGGCCCACGTGTACCAACTAAGCCAAACCGTGGCTACAAAATTAGCTCAGAGAAGGGTCCTAATAAAACGGGTTTAATGACTATTCGAAAGGCCTGATATAGAGAAATCAGACACATGTGGCCCTGAATATAATATAATTTTCATGAATGTTTCGCAAATTGACCAGGATCAGTTCTAAAAGAGGGTCTGGGGCCCTAATGAGAGGCTTATTGAATTGAATCCGTTTTTGAGTCGTCGAGCGGTAAATATGTAAAGCGCGGAAATTTATTCGATGAAGTTGGAAGGAATAATGGCGTATTTCGGAAGTCTTTTCACTTGATGGTTTGTGTTAGTGTGCCATTCAGGCTTCTTTATTGTAATAATAATTGTTTTTGATATTTTTAGACCCCAGTTTTTCAATGAACATAAATTATCGAGCATTTTGCTGCTTCAATTGGGGAGATCAAGAGGGAGATTATGTCAGTTCAGTTTACGCCAGTTTTTTAATACACATTTTGGTGCAATAACATTCACACACTTTTTGGAAAAGACTATATTATGCATGTCCCATTAGCACACACTTCGACTTTTTTAATTTAAAAATATACTGAAAACGTGTTTGAAGCTAAAAGAAGTACTTGGGATCTGCTGCAGCAGAATATTTGATAAGGTACCATTTCATTCAACAAGGAGAAGTCTGTCGGCTAGTAAAAGAGATTCATCAAAATTTATAGCAAAATTGAGAAATATTACAGTAAAAGTACATACATTCAAGGTGATCGCAGGAAAACAAACTGCTAAAGAAAACCTAGAAAACTGTGATAAATATACAAGATGCGTCGCAAGAAACAAAGAGCTAGACAAAAATGAAGAAAAAAATAGGAAGAGACTACAGGTTTGAGAGATATGTTAACTTTAAAAGATGGAGTAAAGGAAATTCTAACAGAACTAGAAGGACAAACTTTAGGCAAATAAAATACAAAATAGGAAATAGCAAAGCCAATATGAAAATGGACGAAAGACGAAAACTAAAGCAGGCTGAGAGGTCAATAAAGGAAAATAGGTCAAACTTAAAATAATATTAAAGCGGGATTAGGAGAGGCATGGAGAACAACAAAATATGTACTAAAAGAGATTTGGTTCGAAAAGGAACACGGCAAACTGCGACGAGAATATGATAAATCAAAAAATATTTTTTTAAAGCGAAGGGCAGACAGAAAATGTGGATACATGCAAGCAAGGGCCGAATTTATGGAAGGGCAGAGAATATAGGTATATAGAATAGAAATAGAATATAGAATATATATGCAAGCAAGGGTTTTCAAGTTTTTAGTAGAGAACCGGTGGCTATATCTTCTAAAAGACTTCTGATGTAGACTGTAAAAATTGCAAAAAGAAAGGGATGAAGATAAGCGATAAAAGACACTAAGCTAGGTACAAAATTGATCAAAATGGGGGTGCGATCACGACTTTTTCTCAAATTTCCAGTTTGATGTCCTGTAACACGTTAATAACGAGTGAACCGATTGGTGCAAATGCAACAGTTCTTGGCTTCTCTTGATGTCCTCTTTCACCTCCTAACAATAAAAGTTTATTAGGTGCATTATTTTTGGAGGTAGACTCCTTCGGTGGTCAATTTTTAAGCACTTTAAACAAATTTTTTGGTAATTTTTAAAGTTGAAAAAAATTATATATGGGGCTAATAACATGCGAATTATGTCTGTTACCTTCAAAGGAGATCGCAAACGTCTCATTCCAATAAAAAAACAACAAAACAGATTTCTCAAAATGTTTTTAAAATTGACCAAATTGGTGGGAGAAGGTAGTATTACAACTTTTTCTCAAATTTCAAGTTCGATCGCATGTAACTCTATAATGAGTGCTGTCTGCTGCGTTCTTAGGAGGTTGCAAATTTCCTCATCCTATCAAAAAAACAACAAAAAAAAATGGTCTTTAATGTTTATAAAATCGACAAAAGTGAAAGGGTTACGACTTTTATCTCAATTTTGAAGTTTGACTTCCTGTAACTTTGTAACGAGTGGACCGATTGGAGCGAAACCAACAGTTTTTGACCTCTCTTGATGTCCTCTTTCACCTCCCACCAATGAAAGTTCATTAGGTGCAATATTATTGGAGATAGACCTCTTCGTCGGTCGATTCTTAGGCTTTTTTAAAAAAAAAATTTTGTCATTTTTTAAATTAAAAATAATTGAATGTGGGGCTAATTACATTCCATTTATGTCTTTTACGTTCAAGGGAGGTTGGAAACTTCCCATTCCAATAAAAAAAAACACCAAAAAATTTCCCAAAATGTTTTTGAAGTTGACCAAATTGGGTGGGAGAAGGAGATATTACACACTTTTTCTCAAATTTTAAGTTTGACCGCCTGTAACTTTATAACGAGTGGACCGATTGGAGCGAATCCAACAGTTTTTGCTCTCTCTTGATGTCCTCTTTCATCTCCCAATGAAAGTTCATTAGGTGCAATATTTTTTGAGATAGACTCCTTCGGTGGTCGATTTTTAGGCACTTTAAACACATTTTTTTGTGATTTTTAAAGTTGAAAAAAATTATTTATGGGGCTAATTACATGCGAATTATGTCTGTTACGTTCAAAGGAGATTGCAAACATATCATTCCAATAAAAAAACGACAAAACATATTTTCCAAAATGTTTTTAAAATTGACCAAATTGGTGGGAGAAGGGAGTATTACAACTTTTTCTCAAATTTCAAGTTTGATCGCATGTAACTTTATAATGAGTTATGTCTGCTGCGTTCTTGGGAGGTAGCAAATGACCTCATCCTATCAAAAAACAACAAAAAAAAATTGTCCTCAAATGTTTATAAAATCGACAAAAGTGAGCGTGTTACAACTTTTATCTCAATTTTGAATTTTGACTTCCTGTAACTTTGTAACGAGTGGACGGATTGGAGCGAAACCAACAGTTTTTGACCTCTCTTGATGTCCCCTTTCACCTCCCGCCAATGAAAGTTCATTAGGTGCAATATTTTTGGAGTTAAACCTCTTCGGTGTCGATTTTTAGGCACTTTAGAAACCCTTTTTTTTGTAATTTTTTAAGTTAAAAAAAATTATTTATGGGGCTAAATACATGCGAATTATGTTACGTTCAAAGGAGATTGCAAACGTCTCATTCCAATAAAAAAACAACAAAACAGATTTTCCAAAATGTTTTTAAAATTGACAAAAGTGAGAGGGTTATGACTTTTATCTCAATTTTGAATTTTGTCTTCCTGTAACTTTGTAAAGAGTGGACCGATTGGAGCGAATCTAACAGTTTTTGTTCTCTCTTGATGTTCTCTCTCAACTCCCACCAATGAAAGTTCATTAGGTGCAATATTATTGGAGATAGACCTCTTCGTCGGTCAATTTTTAGGCTTTTTTGAACAAAATTTTTTGTCATTTTTTAAATTAAAAAAAAATTGAATGTGGGGTTAATTACATTCCATTTATGTTTTTTACGTTCAAAGGAGGTTGGAAACTTCCCATTCCAATTAAAAAAACACCAAAAAATTTCCCAAAATGTTTTTGAAATTGACCAAATTGGGTGGGAGGAGGTATTACACACTTTTTCTCAAATTTTAAGTTTGACCGCCTGTAACTTTATAACGAGTGGACCGACTGGAGTGAATCCAACAGTTTTTGCTCTATCTTGATGTCCTCTTTCACCTCCCAATGAAAGTTCATTAGGTGCAATATTTTTTGAGATAGACTCCTTCGGTGGTCGATTTTTAGGCACTTTAAACACATTTTTTGTAATTTTTAAAGTTGAAAAAAATTATTTATGGGGCTAATAAAGACAAAAGTGAGAGGGTTACGACTTATATCTCAATTTTGAAGTTTGATCGCATGTAACGTTATAATGAGTTATGTCTGCTGCGTTTTTAGGAGGTTGCAAATGTCCTCATCCTATCAAAAAAACAACAAAAAAAAATGGTCTTAAATGTTTATAAAATCGACAAAAGTGAAAGGGTTACGACTTTTATCTCAATTTTGAGGTTTGACTTCCTGTAACTTTGTAACGAGTGGACCGATTGGAGCGAAACCAACAGTTTTTGACCTCTCTTGATGTCCTCTTTCACCTCCCGCCAATGAAAGTTCATTAGGTGCAATATTTTTGGAGTTAAACCTCTTCGGTGGTCGATTTTTAGGCACTTTAAAAACACTTTTTTTTGTAATTTTTTAAGTTAAAAAAAATTAATTATGGGGCTAAATACATGCGAATTATGTTACGTTCAAAGGAGATTGCAAACGTCTCATTCCAATAAAAAAACAACAAAGCAGATTTTCCAAAATGTTTTTAAAATTGACAAAAGTGAGAGGGTTATGACTTTTATCTCAATTTTGAATTTTGTCTTCCTGTAACTTTGTAAAGAGTGGACCGATTGGAGCGAATCTAACAGTTTTTGTTCTCTCTCAACTCCCACCAATGAAAGTTCATTAGGTGCAATATTATTGGAGATAGACCTCTTCGTCGGTCGATTTTTAGGCTTTTTTGAACAAAATTTTTTGTCATTTTTTAAATTAAAAAAAATTGAATGTGTGTTAATTACATTCCATTTATGTCTTTTACGTTCAAAGGAGGTTGGAAACTTCCCATTCCAATAAAAAAAACACCAAAAAATTTCCCAAAATGTTTTTGAAATTGACCAAATTGGGTGGGAGAAGGAGGTATTACACACTTTTTCTCAAATTTTAAGTTTGACCGCCTGTAACTTTATAACGAGTGGACCGACTGGAGTGAATCCTACAGTTTTTGCTCTATCTTGATGTCACCTTTCACCTCCCAATGAAAGTTCATTAGGTGCAATAGTTTTTGAGATAGACTCCTTCGGTGGTCGATTTTTAGGCACTTTAAACACATTTTTTTGTAATTTTTTAAGTTGAAAAAAATTATTTATGGAGCTAATTACATGCGAATTATGTTACGTTCAAAGGAGATTGCAAACATAGCATTCCAATAAAAAAACGACAAAACATATTTTCCAAAATGTTTTTAAAATTGACCAAATTGGTGGGAGAAGGGAGTATTACAACTTTTTCTCAAATTTCAAGTTTGATCGCATGTAACTTTATAATGAGTTATGTCTGCTGCGTTCTTAGGAGGTTGCAAATGTCCTCATCCCCTCAAAAAACAACAAAAAAATTGTCCTCAAATGTTTATAAAATCGACAAAAGTGAGAGGGTTACGACTTTTATCTCAATTTTGAAGTTTGACCGCCTGTAACTTTATAACGAGTGGACCGATTGGAGCGAGTCCAACAGTTTTTGCTCTCTCTTGATGTCCTCTTTCATCTCCCAATGAAAGTTCATTAGGTGCAATATTTTTTGAGATAGACTCCTTCGGTGGTCGATTTTTAGGCACTTTAAACAAATTTTTTTGTAATTTTTAAAGTTGAGAAAAATTATTTATGGGGCTAATTACATGCGAATTATGTTACGTTCAAAGGAGATTGCAAACGTCTCATTCCAATAAAAAACAACAAAACAGATTTTCCAGAATGTTTTTAAAATTGACAAAAGTGAGAGGGTTATGACTTTTATCTCAATTTTGAATTTTGACTTCCTGTAACTTTGTAAAGAGTGGACCGATTGGAGCGAATCTAACAGTTTTGTTCTCTCTCAACTCCCACCAATGAAAGTTCATTAGGTGCAATATTATTGGAGATAGACCTCTTCGTCGGTCGATTTTTAGGCTTTTTTGAACAAAATTTTTTGTCATTTTTTAAATTAAAAAAAATTGAATGTGGGGTTAATTACATTCCATTTATGTCTTTTACGTTCAAAGGAGGTTGGAAACTTCCCATTCCAATTAAAAAAACACCAAAAAATTTCTCAAAATGTTTTTGAAATTGACCAAATTGGGTGGGAGGAGGTATTACACACTCTTTCTCAAATTTTAAGTTTGACCGCCTGTAACTTTATAACGAGTGGACCGACTGGAGTGAATCCAACAGTTTTTGCTCTATCTTGATGTCCTCTTTCACCTCCCAATGAAAGTTCATTAGGAGCAATATTTTTTGAGATAGACTCCTTCGGTGGTCGATTTTTAGGCACTTTAAACACATTTTTTGTAATTTTTAAAGTTGAAGAAAATTATTTATGGGGCTAATAAAGACAAAAGTGAGAGGGTTACGACTTATATCTCAATTTTGAAGTTTGATCGCATGTAACTTTATAATGAGTTATGTCTGCTGCGTTTTTAGGAGGTTGCAAATGTCCTCATCCTATCAAAAAAACAACAAAACAAAATGTCCTTAAATGTTTATAAAATCGACAAAAGTGAGAGGGGTACGACTTTTATCTCAATTTTGACAATCAAATTTCAAGTTTGATCGCATGTAACTTTATAATGAGTTATGTCTGCTGCGTTCTTAGGAGCAGGTTGCAAATGTCCTCATCCTATCAAAAAAATAACAAAAAAATATCCTTAAATGTTTATAAATTCGACAAAAGTGAGAGGGTTACGACTTTTAACTCAATTTTGAAGTTTGACCGCCTGTAACTTTGTAACGAGTGGACCGATTGGAGCGAAACCAACAGTTTTTGTCGTCTCTTGATGTTCTCTTTCAATCCCACCAATGAAAGTCCATTAGGTGCAATATTTCTGGGGACAGACCTCTTCGGTGGTCGATTTTTAGGCACTTTAAAAATACTTTTTTTTTGTCATTTTTTAAATAAAAAAAAATGAATGTGGGGCTAATTGCATTCCATTTATGTCTTTTACGTTCAAAGGAGGTTGGAAACGTCCCATTCCAATTAAAAAAGAGCAAAAAAAAAATCCCAAAATGTTTTTAAAATTGTCCAAAATGGGTGAGAGAAGGAGGGATTATAACCTTTTCTCAAATTTCAAGTTTGACTTCCTGTAGCTTTATAACGAGTGGACCGATTGGAGTGAACCCAACGGTTTTTGACATAAATCCCTTGGGTGGTCGATTTTTAGGCACTTTTAAAATCGAGTTTTTGTAATTAAAAAAAAAATATTTTTAGGACTCTTATTCGAACTATGCTGCGTTCTTATAAAGCTGCAAACGTCCTCATCCAATCAAAAAAAAAAAACAATAAAAAAAGCCTCCGAAAATGTATTTAAAATTGACAAAGGTGGGGGGTTACGACTTTTATCTCAATTTTCTAGTTTGACTCCTACCTTGTAACGAGTGGACCGATTGGAGCAAATCGAACGGTTTTTGGCCACTCTTGAAGTCCTCTTTTATCCTCTGATAAGAAAAATTCATTAGGTCCAATATTTTTGGAGATAACCTGCAGTGGTCGATTTTTGAAAAAAATAAATTCGAAACAACACCATTCGAAATAAATCTATTACCTTCCTAGGGTGTTGCAAAAGTCCCATTACGATCAAAAACAGAAAAAAAAAACAAAAAATTTTAAAAATTAATCAAAGTGGCGAGGTTACGACTTTTATCTCAATTTTCAAGTTTGACTGTAACTTTATAACAAATTGACCGATTGACTCTCCTTGATCCTCCTCCTCTTTTACCCTTAACCAAAGAAGGTTTCCTAGGTGGAATGTTTTAGGACAAAAACCCCTCCGGTGGTCGGTTCTTAGACACTTTTGAAATAGAGTGTTTTGCCATTTTTTTTTTAAAAAATGGGACTAATTTCATTCGAAGTATGTTTGTTACATTCTTTTGAGGTTGCAAACGTTACATTCCAATTGAAAACAGCAAACAAAAATCCCAAAACTTTTTTTAACTTGACTATTTTAAAAATTACGTTTTTCTAAATTTTCAATTTTGACCGTCTGTAACTTTGTAAAGAGTGGACCGATTGGAGCGAATCTAACAGTTTTTGTTCTCTCTTGATGTTCTCTCTCAACTCCCACCAATGAAAGTTCATTAGGTGCAATATTATTGGAGATAGACCTCTTCGTCGGTCGATTTTTAGGCTTTTTTGAACAAATTTTTTTGTCATTTTTTAAATTAAAAAAAATTGAATGTGTGTTTTGAACCATTCGACCAATTGGAGCGAATCAAACTGTTTTTTTTTCTTTTATTAGTGCTCTCTTACACCCCCATCTAAAGAAAGCTCTGTAGAGGCACTATTTCCGAAGTTAAACCCCTTCGACGGTCGATTTTTAAGCACTTTTAGAATCAAGTTTTTGGCCATTTAACAAAAAATCACTTTTGGGGGTAATTTTATTACCGTGTGGACCGATTGGAGCAAATCCAACGTCAGGACTTTAGACAGAACGCAAACCCAAGAAAATTTCTTAAATTGGCGTTCTGTGGAATATGAAACCTCCATTCCGTCCATTTTTTACACGTTTTTTTAATAAAATTTCGTCAGAACTGTTTCAACATTTTTGAGTTCAGAAACACAAGATTTCATGGTTCAACGCAATTTTAGGAGGATACAACGTCAAGTGAAATACAAATGAACCATCTAAACTAGTATTCAACAATAGTTTAAACAGAACGCGTTTTTTGCACGTTTCCTCTCGATAAATCAAAGATTTTTTTTTTCATAAAATTTTGTCGACACTTTCAACATTTTTGAGTTCATAAATGACGGCTGTAAAGGAATTTGCATATATTTTAGGAAGATTTTTTGGATTTGTGTTCCATGGAATACGAAACATTCAATCCCCACCCTTTTTACACTTTTTCTCTCAAAAATTTTTTCTAAAATTTTGACCTGACAATTTCAACCTTTATCAGTTCAACTTTAAATTTTAAAGAAATTTGCAAAGAAAGAAGAAAAGATCTGCTTCCTATGGATATATGCATGTTTTCCCCCAATGATTCTAAGAATAATTTTTTTTTTATAAAATTTTGTCCAGTGACTGTTTCAACATTTTCGAGCTCAGAAACGATAGCTTTAAAGGAATATGCATAAAAGCGAAATTTTTAGAAGATTTCTTGGATTGTCTTTTTATGGAATATGAAACTTTTTTTGCACGTTTTTCCTGGATAAGTCTAAGAATGAATTTTTCTCATAGAATTTTGTCAACAATTTCAATATTTATGAGTTAAGAAACGACAGTTCAAGAAAATTTGCAAACAACATTGTCCTCGAGACATAATCGGATTCCAGAACCACTTTACACAATTCTTTTCGATCCTGGCAATATTTATCTTTGCACTCATGTTTCGATGGATTTCCTTTAATCTTTCTCGAAGTTTATCAGCATAGTTCTGGACATCTTGCACCGGTTCTTCTGGAGATCCGTACACCAAATCTACCGGAAGGCAAATTTCTTTACCAAATATAAACTTGGCAGGGGTATGTCCTGTCGTGTTATGCACTGCACCTCTGTAAGCCATCATTAGAAGAGGCATGAATTTGTCCCAATCTTTCTGGTGGTCCGCTACCATTTTGCAGAGGTATTGTTCCATGGTTCGATTGAAACGCTCAACTATGCCATCTGATTGTGGATGAAGCGGAGTTGTCCTTGTTTTGTAGATTCACAGAAGTTCCATGATCTTTTTGAAAAGTTGCGATTCAAAATTCCGTCCCTAGTCTGAATGAAGCTCTAATGGTACGCCGAATCTACTGAAGAATTTGTCAACCAAGACCCTTGCTACGGTGTTAGTTTCCTGATTTGGTAGTGCATAAGCTTTAGGCCATTTACTGAAATAATTCCATGGCAACTAAGATGTATTTGTTGCCATCGTCCGTTTTTGGAAAAGGAACTGCCACGTCGATCGCAATTCTTTCAAGTGGGGCGCAAACATTCTATTGCTTCATTTGCCCCCTAGTCTTTCTTTGGGGTCCAGGACGGAGCAGCAGGTATTACAATTTCTGCACCACTCTTCGACGTCATCTCCGCAATTCACCCCGTAGAACCTTTCCCGAATCCTATCCAGAGCCTTATTTACTCCAAAATGGCCTTCAGACACCCCATTGTGCATTTTTCGCAAGACATCTTTCCGTCTACTTTCTGGTACGACAAGCTGGAGTGTAGCACTTTTCCCGTTGGGGCTTTCCCAAGTCATTTTCAGTAAATCATTTTGAATCGCCAAGGAATCCCATTGAGCCCACATAGCTTTTACTTCCGGGCTCTTATCTGCTATGTCCTTCCAATCAGGTCTTTGATTTTCCAAATTCCATTACCACAATGAAGGCAAAATATCGGCTGCAACAAGTGACGAACATAGCAACGCAGCCATTCGATGGTGGGACCAACAATGCCCAGGCTGGCTTCGAAGCCCTTGCGGTATTGAGCATGGTCTCCGACCTAAATGACATCAAAACGTACATTGGACACTCGCTACGTCGTCAGGGGCAGACTGGGACGAATTCGAACAACGAAACATCGAGGCGAAAATCTACAACTGGCAGGAAGTACCTGGTACACGGACGGATCCAAAACCGACGAAGGGGCTGGCTCTAGAGTGTACGGGATACCTCTATCTCGCCTCCGATCGGAGCAGCAATTTGTAATTATTCAATCTCCGGGCACTTAACTTAGCCTACACTATGTAGACTGAAAGAGCAATACTCTGGGCGGCGGCTAAGGCGGCAGTTTCAGGCTACAGGACGGTGGAGCAGCCCAGTCCACTGGGAACGTTGAGGCTTGACCAAATGTCGCGATCCATATCGTCTTTTGCAACTGGTGGACAGTTAATCATCTAAAACAAATTACGCATTTTTTTCTTTGACATGCAGCAAAAAGTCTCGAAAACAAGAAGAGTTTTAGAGGATTAGTGATGTATGTCCCAACCTCTAGCACAGACAAAGTAGACGCCAAGGAACGAAGGAATCGTGAGTGGCGGACAGTGAAGGACAGCAAAAAAATAGGAGATAAAAATTGGACTTATCAGACCGCGGCCGTAACGTGCTTTTTATACCTAACAATGGAAGAATACCGCAAAAAGTATAAAAAAAACATTAAAAGTGGCATAAAGAAAGTAATAAATCATTATCGGCGGCGTCCAATCGACAGGTCCATGGACGGCTAACACCAATAATAAACACTAATAAGTCCTAATAAACGTTGCTTAGACGACCTTCTGCCCCAATCCTTAACATCACTTATACGGGAGACAAATGTGTGAAAGATAAAGATGCTCTATAATTATCAGATACAAGAATAGATGTTGCCCAACACAATTGCTTTATAGCTATTAACTAAACATACACTTTTGTGTGAATTTCTTCTTGACGGTTCGCCCATAACTACCTCGGACATTATTAATTGCGATGAGGCAATGGGCGAAGTGCTCTTGGTTGCATCTCCACCTTGACTGATTTTAGCTCTAAACGCTTCGTGGTATTTTTACTACCACCGCCATGCTGAAGTGGAAGGACTGGGGAAGGGTTAGAGCATAGTTTTAGCACACATAACGTATATGTCGCAGAACTCCCAATATGAATTAGGGCCGTAATTTCCTCTTTCCTGTCGAAATTGTTCTTGTGCTCGAAGATCTCAATGACTTTCCTCTTTAGTCTCAGATAGTAATGCCGCGTTTGATGTAAGATATCCACTTCGTTAAAAAGGATGTCGTGAGTTTCAGAGAGAGCGTGCTCTACTACTGCTGACTTTTGTGTTTGTCCCAGCCTGCAACTTCTTTTATGTTCCGTAGTTCTCGTGTTAATGCTACGTTTTGTGGTGTCAGTGTATTTATATCTAGTCAGAGCTGCACCATACTTTGTAAACTGCTGATGCTGATAGAGGATCCCTCTGATGCTTGGCCAATTTGTCTGAGGCTCTGTTGTATTGTGGGAGTCGGGAGTCTTGAAAGACGGTTTAGCATTCAGAGACCATATCCAGAAAAATTACAGCTTCTGTATCTCGTTCTTTTATAGGTAAAGATTTTTATGAAGACACATCTAGACTATCAGAAACTTTTTGTTTCTTCTATTTCTTCAAAAACAGAGAAATTTGCCTCAATTGAAGACTAATTAAAGTGGTAAAGAAACTTTAAATAAAAAAGTATAATTTTGTATTTATTAGTCTTCAATTGAGGCAAATTTCTCTGTTTTTGAAGACATAGAAGAAACAAAAATATATTTTGTGTGAAATCTAAATGATGTTTTAAGATTCACAAACAAATTCGAGGAAAATCGTTGCTTCTATACCAAGGAAGGAAAGAGTATTTTGAAGAAACTATTAGTCTACAATTGAAGAAAAATTCTCGGCTTTTTTTTTGAATAAATAGAAGAAGTAGAAATAAATTTACTACCGAAACCTTCAGAGAAAACTTTAAAGACAATTTTTGCTCCTGTATCTCGTTCTTCCATAGGTAGAGAGAGATTTTTATGAAGACACGTCTAGACTATTACAAACAGAATTCCAACTTAGCAACTTTAAGTAAAAAACTGCCACTCTTTTATATTAATTAATAAAGGACTAAAAAGAGACGGAAATAATTTTTCTTTGAAATCCAAACAAATATTTAAGATTTAGAGATAAATTCAAGAAAAATTGTTGCTTCCACAGCTACTTCTTCCATAGGAAGGAAAGAGTTTTTTGAAAACACTTCAACCATGTACCCTAGCAGAAACAAAACTACAGCTTTCTGTGTAAAAAAAAAATTCTGCATTTGTGAAGAAATAGAAAAAACTAAAATAAGTTTTTTGTGAAATTTAAACACAATTTTTGGATTCTGAAACAAATTCAAGAAAAATTGTTCCTTCTGAATCTACTTCTTCCTTAGGTAGAGAAGATTTTTGTGAAGACAACGTTTAGACTCCTCAACATAACTACAACTTAGTCACTTTAAATAAAAAATTGTCAGTTTATATTTATATATTAGCCCTTACATGTATTGAACTCCTAAAACGACATTTTAGGCAATAGCAATAAACATTCTTTGCTTATTGCTTCTCTAGTTCTTCCATAGGTAGAGAAGATTTTTATGAAGACACAATCTAGACTATAAGACTATAAGAGTCGATTTAAAAACACTTTTCACTTTGTTTTTTCAGCCTGCCAATCCTGTGGACTTTGTGGATGTGTGGTAGACTAGACCAAACACCTTTTTCTTCATCACCTCTATTACTAAGTATTCCAATGCATCTTGCCAAATCTTTGCTATGCATGCTCTGATTTAAGCTCATCATCTGTATGCTTGTGGTAATACCCTTTTGCTCCAGTCCATATCAATTCTATTGCGGTAAACTGGGAAAAGCATCATGTCCATGTTCGCACAATCTTTGGTCTGCGGCGTAGATTTTGGTTTTTTTTTTTAGAGCTCGGGTCACTGACAAAAGTTCCGATTTGTCATTTTTCACATCCAATTTCACTGCTTTCGGTAAATCAAAAGTCTTTGTTCTCTTCTTTTAATGTTCTTCGGTATTATTTTGTACTTGGTTTCTATGCACTTCCTCTGTGCATACTCCATAAGATCAGTGTCTTTGATACAGTTTCCTGGATATTGGTTTGCAAATTTCCAATTTTTCTTTCATGCCCGAAATGGTATAATACATTTAACACTATTTGCTTGGATTAAAAATGCAAAAATCCGAAAATTGCTAAGAATTATTAATTTTGCCTAATGAGCCTGTCAGAGTGACATTTATAAATCAAAATGACCGGAAAAAATACAAATTTGGTGACCAGTTTATGCGGAGACATAGAGAGGCAGAGACAAATATAAGTGTATCCTATTTTTTCCTGTCTAAAGTTGTATATATCTGTCTTTTTTATCATATGGCTTGTTTTTGGTCGGTACAAATAAATGCCATGAAAAGGAACAAAGATTTCAAGGTTTGTCGTTGATGAATCGTTGGACCCGCCAGTTAAGAACCCATTCGACTATAGTAGGTAATCGCTTTGAATTTCGGTAGCCTTGTCCGAATCTGTCCATCCATTTTTAACTGCTGCTGCCTCAAATTGGTCTCTATAAATGCTCCAAGGAGTACTGCCGTCGAAAACTGGAGGTCTAGTAATGCTTAGTCTCTCAGCGGTGGAAGTTGGCCCACTGCGACATGTTTCCCAGATCCGCCACCGTTCTTCCAACTCATTTTCATCGCTACTTCATGTTTGACTTGATCAACGTCTTGTTTGACTTGATCTACGTCTTGTTTGACTTCAGTCATTTTGGTTGAGACAAGTTGCAACTTCGCGACAAGAATCCGTTAATGCTTGAAACAGAGCAGTTTGATTTTTTCTTTGTTCCTTTATCTCAAGTTGCCTTTGTTTTTCTGGTTCCTTTATCTCAAGTTGCCTTTGATTTTTTTGTTCTTCCAGAAAATTTCTTTGATTTTCTTTGTCGAGTTGCCTTTGTTTTTCTTGTTCCTTTTTCTTAAGTTGCTTTTGTTTCTTTTGTTCTTTCAGAAAATTCTTTTGTTCCTCTATGTACTTTTTCATCATTTCCATAAGTGCTGCCAGTTGTTGATCAATGATTTTTGTCGTAGATCGAGTATATGGCATGTAGAATACACCACAATTTCGACGACCCCTTTCTCAGTACATTCACAAATTTGACGAAAATTATCCAACTTCTGACACATTTGTTACGGGATACGGTTCCAATAATTTACCGTCAATTATCTACACCCTTTTATTTACTTTTAAACACGATTAAAACACAATTACTCTGCACTAACAATTCGCACTGTTCGCTTGTCCGATTATTTCGCTTATTTACTACACTGCACTATCTACTCGATCCCATCTCGCGCGGCTCGCTGGTTTATACATCCGGCTTGAACACACTCTTGTACTTTCGAGAACTTTGTACGTTCTTGTTTAGTCTAGATGGGTTCCCGGGAGAGGTCGGTGCTAGGCGTTGCCGCTTCGGCCCGAATCTCTGTGGACCGACGGTCGGGCGTAACAATACTTTATCCACGATCAAGATTACGGGTTTTCTCAAATATGGTAGGTTATAAGTGCCACAAAGATAATTCACAATTTTAAAAGCACGATTGGTTTCGCTAATCGACGGCGCGACGTTTGATGCGTCAGATAGATGACGGTCTAGTCGCCTGTGCATGTTAGTTTCAATCCTACGAGGGTGGACGCTAAATTATTTAATTTTATCGTCTATTTTAAGTATTTTTTATTAAAACCAACATTTTTTACTTAAAAAGAGGCACTGTGACCTGCATTTGTCTCAATACATTCTAATAGAAGGATAATTATTTGAATGCACCAGTGCTAACCTGAACATTATTCACGCTAATAATCAAATATCAATGGAAACATATTGCTAAAAGTGAAGTCGAGTTACAATCCACGTGGGTTTGGACTGATAGATCAGGTATTAACGCGTTGTTATTGACATTAGTGTCGAAAATTAAAAAAAAGCAATAGCGCTATGACATGTAGACTTTTAAGCAAGTCGGTGTTTCAACTTCAATCAATGATTGGCTTAAAAGCCAGTAAAAGTCGGATGCAGTTTTATCCTCTCTTTAAGTCCGCGTTTTAGGCAGCATCTCAAACAATTATTCATCGGAGATCGACGACGACATCGACAAGATGCTTTCTCTTGATGACGCCCCCGCGCTAATGCAGATAAATATTTAATCCCCAATCCTCAAAAACTCAAAAATTTAATAATATCCTTTACAGAAGATCAGGAATCGGCGACCCCATTCAACTGGTAACTTTCGCTTGGAAAAAAACCGAATTATTTATGCAAAAAAAAAACGCTCAGAATTTAAAACAAGGGAGACAGCTCACCTGAACTGTCGAACTTCCGCGAATTCCGGAAGAGATAAATTTCATAATTCGATATTGTTCCAAGGCGGAGAACATTCCTGGCATATCTTTATAACAGGCACGAGCCGTAAATGTGTTTTAGTCGTTGCAAGGAGAGGAACCAGTGAAACGAAAACGTGTTTGTTGCGTAATAGGTCGCTATATTTGTACCCCAAATGATCTACAACAGTTCATCTAGTTTAAAACAAAAACGATAACAATGAATATAAGTTGCATCTTAAAATACAGACACCCACCAATGCGTCGGAAAAGGGTTAAAAATAAATATACAACTCTCCAGCAAAGCCAATATTTTACCATAAAAAAAAAACAAAATATAATACAACTTTAGGTGACGCACTGAGGGTATTGTATGGTGGTTTCTGAAGAAATTTTTATATAACACGCTTAAAGACATGAGATAGATAATTCAAAATATATTATTACAGTTATTTACAATAGTTATTATAAACTTTTCGTTTCAGTTGCGAAAAAGCCTAATGCCAAACGATCATTCAGGGTCTTACACAACGTTTTCCAGCTACCCGCTTCGCAACTGAACCGAATAAAGTCGACTTATGATAACGCAATATGGCACCTAACGAGTGGGGTTTAGGGTTGGTCAGGACCCCCGTGTGGGGGTCTTGTACCCTCGTCGTTCGTCTGGATGGAGACGGCTACCGAGGGGCTACCGCCAGAAGTCTGCGACTCCGTCGTTTCCATGCTGGTTGGTACTGTTTGAATAGACTGACTCGTGTTAATCTGGAACAGAATGTGCCGATTGTTTCACTTATTTCTTTGGTAAGTTAATCAATGGTGACAAAATAGATAAAAAATTGGTACACACTTGTGTCGAAATTCCTTTCATTTTTAAAATATAGGGTGTGCAAATTTTATGAAAAAATTACACATTTTTTATTTTTTTCATAAATATTACACATCTTTAAGTGTGATTTTTTGAATGACACAGTATGAATAAATCAGTTTTTCCCACGACCCCTTAAGAAAACCAATAATGATCGGAGATAGTAGCCAAGAAAACTTATGCTAACACACAAACGTGCATTACAAATTCCTAACGCACGATCATGCGATAGCGGAGACAGTGGAATGATGAACTTCGTGGCTAAGCTAAATTGTGTAATGAAGAACAGTAGCGTTAGACACGGCGGAAAGTTTCCGCTTTGGAAACTTTCAAATATAGAAACTTCTTGTAAATTAAGAGATTCCCGAAGCCGTTTCAAAAAATACCAGTGAGTTTTACTTATTTGTACCAGCGGAGCATTCTGAACAATTAAAAGAGTAAATTATTTGGCTTTGAAATGTTTTTCGTATCTCCTCCTACACGAGCACAAATGACGTAATAGCATATTGTACAACTAGTGTCGAAAATTGCATTTTTCACACGAGTGTGACGGTTTGGACACGAGCCGTAGGCGAGTGATACAACGTTACAAGACTGCAAAGAGTGATTTTCGTACGTGTTGCACACTATACTTTTTCTACGACTGCTATTTTGCTTCATAAATGACTATTCGTATTATAATATATGCAAGACGTGTGCAAAGCAATCAGAAGCGTATATGCGCTTCTATATGAGAGTTTGCGCATTGTGCACTTTGCGCACGCTGTTTGCAATACGCGATTTTAAACGGTAGTTAGTAGTGCGCATTTGATCATTTTCGAGGCAATCGTAGAAAATAGTATATAGTGTCGAAATTGCACTTTTCACTCGAGTGTGACGGTTTGGACGCGAGCCAGAGGCGAGTGATACAACGTCACAAGAGGATGCAGAGTGATTTTCGTGTTGCACACTATACTTTTCCTACGACTGCTTCATAATTGATCATTCGTATTATAAAATATAGGCAAGGCGTGTGCAAAGCAATCAGCGTAAGAGAGCGTGCGCACGCTGTTTGCAATATGCGATTTTTAACGGTAGTTAATAGTGCGCATTTGTTCATTTTCGAGGCAGTCGTAGAAAAATGTAATTTTCCACTAGTATTCGCACTACTAACTAGCGTTGAAAATCGCATATTGCAAACAGCGAGCGGCAAAGTGTACATTGTGCACACTTTCATACAGAAGCGTATGCACAGCCGAGTTTGAACACGCTTTTGATTGCTTTGCACCCGCCTCGCATATATTTTATAATACGAATGAATATTTATGAAGTAAAATAGCAGTCTCGCACTCTTGTGACGTTGTATCAATCGCGTACGGCTCGTGTCCAAACAGTCATACTCGTGAAAAAAGTTCAATTTTCGACACGAGTTGCACAATATACTATTTTTTAAGGTTTTCATAACCTACAATTTTGGAAAAAATGAAGAGTAGTAGAGTTGGACACTGCGGAAATTTCCCGCTTGGAAACTTTCGAATATCGAAACTTTCCATTAACTTACGGTTTTGGAAAAACTTTGAAAAAAGAATAAGAAATGGTTTTAGGCAGCATCTCAAATTTTCCGTGTCCAAAGCGAAATTTTCCGCTTTGGAAACTTTCGAATATCGAAACTTTCCGGGAAGGTAAGAAAGAAATGTTTCCGAGGCCATGTCAAGAAGTACCGATTTTTACTTATTTGTTATGTTAACCTACGGCTTTGGAAAAACTTTGAAAAAAGAATGAAAAATAGCAGAGTTAAGACACTTTGGAAATTTTCCACTTTGGAAACTTTCGAATATCGAAACTTTCCGGGAAATAATGAAAAATAGTTGTTTTAGACAATGCGGAAAGTTGCCTCTTTGGAAACTTTCCAATATCGAAACTCTCCAGGAAGGTAAGAAACTACTAAAGAAATGTTTCCGAAGCAATGACAAGAAGTATGGAGTTTCACTTATTTGTGACACCTACGGCTTTGGAAGAACTTTGAAAAAGAACGAAAAAGAGTAGCGTTGGACACAGCGGAAAGTTTACGCCTTGGAAACTTTCCAATATCGAAACTTTCCGGGCAGATAAGAAAGTACTAAAGAAATGTTTCCAAAGCTATGCCGAGAAGTACCGAGTTTTCATTATTTGTTATGTTAACGTATGGCTTTGGGAAAACGTTGAAAAGTAATGAAAAATAGTTGTTGTCAGATACTGCGGAAAGCAAGAAACTACTAAAGAAATGTTTCCGAAGCACTGACAAGAAGTATGGTGTTTTACTTATTTCTTACATTAACCTACGACTTTGGAAAAACATAGAAAAAGAATAAAAAAATAGCAGCGTTAGACATTGCGAAAAGTTGAGACATTGTGAAAAAAAATGTTTCCAAAGCCATGTCAAGACGTACCGAGTATTCCTTATTTGTTATGGCCTATGGCTTTATTAGGTATGGCCTATGGCTATGAACCTATGGCTTTGGAAAAACGTTGAAAAATAATGAAAAATAGTTGCGTTAGACACTGCGGAAAGTTTCCGCCGTGGAAACTTTTCAATATCGAATCTTTCCGGGACGGTAAGAAAGTACTAAAGAAATGTTTCGGAAGCCATGTCACGAAGTACCGAATTTTCCTTATTTGTTATGTTAATCTATGGCTTTGGAAAAAACCTTGAAAAATAAGTATCCATTGCGGAAAGTTTCCGCTTTGGATACTTTCCAATATCGAAACTTTCCAGGAAGCTAAGAAACTACTAAAGAAATGTTTCCAAAGCAAAGAAAAGAAGTATGGACTTTTACTTATTTGTTATATTAACCAACGGCTTTGGAAAAACTTTGAAAAAGAATGATGAATAGTAGCGTTGCACACGGCGGAAAGTTTCGGCTTTGGAAACTTTCGAATATAGAAAATTTCGGAGAAGGTAAGACTATACTAAAGAAGTGTTTCCGAAGCCATGTCAAAAAGTCCCGAGTTTTACTTAAGTGTTATATTAGCCCACGGCTAATGGAATTTGTTTCTGACGTTTTGTCCACAACTGCTGCGGACATTATCAATGGGAATTAAGCAATGGGCAAGGTGATCTAAAAGTTTTTAGTTATTACCTTAGCATCCTGAGTTTAACGTAATACTATCGAAGTAAGACGCTTATTCAGAGTAGAACATTGCATCAACTTGAGCTTATTAATCTGAAAACAATTTGCATAACCGTCGTTTGCCCAGTTTTTCAATTGTCCAAGTAGTTTGTATAGTAAGCAATACCACATGCCGTAAAAACTGCGAACGGGGAAGGTTTTTAATCAAGCAGAGTACGAGTGAACCTGTCGTAAACAACTCAGCACTGATTGCTGACCGGTCACCGCCCTTCTTTTGAATGTATTAAAAATCGACATGATAAAAAGTTCAAAAAGTCGAGAATTAGCAATAAAAAGAAACAAAGTAATAATAGTTGTTTTCTTCATACATCTTGCTCCACCACTGTAAAACTATATTTACCGGACTTATAACGTAAATAACCCTTCATACGATACTCAGTACTGCAACAGCTATTTACCGGACTTCGTAAAAGTGAGTTAAATGATACAGCATAAAGTAAATCAGTTGTTACTTACTGGTTGTGCGTTAGTCCCTACGGTGACAGTGTCTCTGGTAACCGAAGAAGTCGTAATAGTCGACGTCGAAGTAGCAACGGTTGACGTTGCAACAGTAGCTGCTGGAGTGACGGCGATGCTCGAAGTCTGGGTAGTCGCGGAAGGCCTCACCGCGGACAATAGTTGCGAGAAGCGACCTCTGAAAGAAATATTTCGTAAGAACTCGCTTTCCACCCGGAGGTGTCTAAGAACTTACCGAAGTTGTGGAAAAGTGGGCAGGGTGCGAGGATCGACCACAACCTGCCGTTGCTGCGTCGAGCGGATCAAAATGTGCTCGAACTGGACCTGTTGCAGTATCGACGGAAGCTCGTAGTGATGAAAGAAGTAGATCATCGAGTGCTAAAACAACAGTGGATCACTTAGACTTCAAGGCAAAATGCTAATGAGAATGGACATGTTGGTCCATCACTTGGGAAGGTTGCGTCTCAGCTCTGTCTTTCATTGTCAGTTCGTGAAAAGTCGTATCAACAAAATGTCGCAAAACTAGGTAAGAGCAGGTGGCAATAAGGATAGGTTTAGAGAACTTTAAGTAATTATAAGCTGTAATTTTGATCTAACGTTGTTTTTGCTGTAAGTTTTCGAAAACATCGCTCCTCATATGGACAATTTAACATAGGAAGGACGATCGTTCGTTACTGTTTGTCCGAGTCGGACGCATATCCACGATAATTTCGGGAGAAAACCAATTACATGTGTGTCATGAACAAGAATAACAACCCAGTCTTTGAAACAGTCTTGAAAAAGACCAAATATATGGTCAAAACATTGGCGATTTGAGAAAATAAAAGCGTTTCCTGTCCCAAACCTGCTAGACTACACCACCATAATGGACAAGAAAATTAACTAAATCTTAAACAATTTAAACGAATCTCACTGAAAATTTTTCTTCACGGATTTTATTCAATTTTGGCTGGATTTTTTAAGCCACGAAGTAGTGGGGGTGCTTGTAAAGTTTATGTCATCTCGATTTCGAAGGTTTTTTTCTTTTTCTTATTAGTAGTCACGGTCTATAAAACAGATTGAAAGAAAAACATTCTTGGATGAGCCACTTTTCACCGAGAAACAAGAAAATAAAAATTGAAAATGTTTGACAAAATTGATGCGAAAACTCTCGAATTTGACAGTCGGGTTAGAAATATATTTACAGTGATGCCAAACGTCGGAGTTCATCATTAAGTGCAATAAAATTATGTCGTCGCATCTCGAAACAAAATAAAAGAAAATTACATAGGTCCCTAACTGATATTAGGAAAAGTTAAGAGGTATTAATTTAACATATAAGGTTTGCGTATATGACCAATGAAATTGCGGCAACGACTCGTGAGTTCTTATAATTCTCCAATTTACATAATGAGTAGAACTGAACTAACTTTAGATTACCTAACCTAAACGTAAAAAGTGTAACTGGACCAACCTAACCAGGAAAACTAGAACTGGAGTAACCTGAACTAACCAGACCTAATCTGAACTAACCGAAAATTAACCTTTTTTAATAATTAAAACGGGTCCAGTTTTCATATTATTCTCTGCCCCTAACATAAAGAGTAGAACTGAACTAACCTAAGCTAGTCTAACCTAAACGTAAAAAGTGTAACTGAACTAACCTAACTAGAAAAACTAGAACTGAACTAACCTGAGCTAACCTAACATAAACGTCAAAAGTGTAACTGAACTAATCTAACCAGGGAAACTAGAACTGAACTAACCAGACCTTACCTGAAGTAACAGAAAGTTAACCTGTTCTAAAAATTAAAAAAAAAGCGGGAACTAGAACTGGACTAACCTGAACTAACCGAAAATTAACCTGTTTTAATAATTAAAACGGGTCCAGTTTTCATATTATTCTCTGGCCCTAACATAAAGAGTAGAACTGAACTAACCTAAGCTAGTCTACCCTAACCGTAAAAAGTGTAACTGAAATAACCTAACCAGGGAAACTAGAACTGAACTAACAAGACCTTATCTGAAGTAACAGAAAGTTAGCCTTCTAAAAATTTTAAAAAAAGCGGGCCCTTTGGGGCCCGCTTTTTATATTATTCTCTACCTTAACATAAAGAGTAGAACTGAACTAACCTAAGCTAGCCTAACCTAAACGTAAATAACTAACCTGAACTAACCTAACTAGGAAAACTAGAACTGGACTAACCTGAGCTAACCTAACATAAACGTCAAAAGTGTAACTGAACTAATCTAACCAGGGAAACTAGAACTGAACTAACCAGACCTTACCTGAACTAACCGAAAATTAACCTGTTTTAATAATTGAAACGGGTCCAGTTTTCATATTATTCTCTGCCCCTAACATAAAGATTAAAATTGAACTAACCTAAGCTAGTCTAACATAAACGTAAAAAGTGTAACTGAACTAACCTAACCAGGAAAACTAGAACCGAACTAACATGAGCTAGTCTAACCTAAACGTAAAAAGTGTAACTGAACTAACCTAACCAGGGAAACTAGAACTGAACTAACAAGACCTTATCTGAAGTAACAGAAAGTTAGCCTTCTAAAAATTTAAAAAAAGCGGGAGGGCCCGCTTTTTTATTATTCTCTACCCCTAACATAAAAAGTAGAACTGAACTAACCTAATTTAGTCTAACCTAAACGTAAATAGTGTAACTGAACTAACCTAACTAGGAAAACTATAACTGGACTAACCTGAGCTAACCTAACCTAAACGTAAAAAGTATAACTGAACTAAACTAACAAGGGAAACTAAAACTGGACTAACCGGAACTAACGAGACCTCACCTGAAGTAACAGAAAGTTAACCTGTTCTAAAAATTAAAAAAAAAGCGGGAACTAGAACTGGACTAACCTGAACTAACCGAAAATTAACCTGTTTCAATAATTAAAACGGGTCCAGTTTTCATATTATTCTCTGGCCCTAACATAAAGAGTAGAACTGAACTAACCTAAGCTAGCCTAACCTAAACTTAAATAGTGTACCTGAATTAACCTAACTAGGAAAACTAGAACTGGACTAACCTGAGCTAACCTAACCTAAACGTCAAAAGTGTAACTGAAGTAACCTAATCAGGGAAACTAGAACTGAACTAACCGGACCTTACCTGAAGTAACAAAAAGTTAACCTGTTCTAAAAATAAAAAAAAGCGGGAACTAGAACTAACCGAAAATTAACCTGTTTTAATAATTGAAACGGGTCCAGTTTTCATATTATTCTCTGTCCCTAAGATAAAGATTAAAAGTGAACTAACCTAAGCTAGTCTAACTTAAACGTAAAAAGTGTAACTGAACTAACCTAACCAGGAAAACTAGAACCGAACTAACATGAGCTAGTCTAACCTAAACGTAAAAAGTGTAACTGAACTAACCTAACCAGGGAAACTAGAACTGAACTAACAAGACCTTATCTGAAGTAACAGAAAGTTAGCCTTCTAAAAATTTTAAAAAAGCGGGAGGACCCGCTTTTTATATTATTCTCTACCCCTAACATAAAAAGTAGCACTGAACTAACCTAATTTAGTCTAACCTAAACGTAAATAGTGTAACTGAACTAACCTAACTAGGAAAACTATAACTGGAGTAACCTGAGCTAACCTAACCTAAACGTAAAAAGTATAACTGAACTAAACTAACAAGGGAAACTAAAACTGGACTAACCGGAACTAACGAGACCTCACCTGAAGTAACAGAAAGTTAACCTGTTCTAAAAATTAAAAAAAAGCGGGAACTAGAACTGGACTAACCTGAACTAACCGAAAATTAACCTGTTTTAATAATTACAACGGGTCCAGTTTTCATATTATTCTCTGGCCCTAACATAAAGATTAGAACTGAACTAACCTAAGCTAGTCTAACCTAACCGTAAAAAGTGTAACTGAAATAACCTAACTAGGGAAACTAGAACTGAACTAACAAGACCGTATCTGAAGTAACAGAAAGTTAGCCTTCTAAAAATTAAAAAAAAGCGGGCCCTTTGGGGCCCGCTTTTTATATTATTCTCTACACCTAACATAAAGAGTAGAACTGAACTAACCTAAGCTAGCCTAACCTAAACTTAAATAGTGTACCTGAACTAACCTAACTAGGAAAACTAGAACTGGACTAACCTGAGCTAACCTAACCTAAACGTCAAAAGTGTAACTGAAGTAACCTAACTAGGGAAACTAGAACTGAACTAACCGGACCTTACCTGAAGTAACAAAAAGTCAACCTGTTCTAAAAATAAAAAAAAAAGCGGGAACTAGAACTGGACTAACCTGAACTAACCGAAAATTAACCTGTTTTAATAATTGAAACGGGTCCAGTTTTCATATTATTCTCTGCCCCTAACATAAAGATTAAAATTGAACTAACCTAAGCTAGTCTAACCTAAACGGAAAAAGTGTAACTGAACTAACCTAACCAGGAAAACTAGAACCGAACTAACATGAGCTAGTCTAACCTAAACGTAAAAAGTGTAACTGAACTAACCTAACCAGGGAAACTAGAACTGAACTAACAAGACCTTATCTGAAGTAACAGAAAGTTAGCCTTCTAAAAATTTAAAAAAAGCGGGAGGGCCCGCTTTTTATATTATTCTCTACCCCTAACATAAAAAGTAGAACTGAACTAACCTAATTTAGTCTAACCTAAACGTAAATAGTGTAACTGAACTAACCTAACTAGGAAAACTATAACTGGACTAACCTGAACTAACCTAACCTAAACGTAAAAAGTATAACTGAACTAAACTAACAAGGGAAACTAAAACTGGACTAACCGGAACTAACGAGACCTCACCTCAAGTAACAGAAAGATAACCTGTTCTAAAAATTAAAAAAAAGCGGGAACTAGAACTGGACTAACCTGAACTAACCGAAAATTAACCTGTTTTAATAATTAAAACGGGTCCAGTTTTCATATTATTCTCTGACCCTAACATAAAAATTAGAACTGAACTAACCTAAGCTAGTCTAACCTAACCGTAAAAAGTGTAACTGAAATAACCTAACCAGGGAAACTAGAACTGAACTAACAAGACCGTATCTGAAGTAACAGAAAGTTGGCCTTCTAAAAATTAAAAAAAAGCGGGAACTAGAACTGGACTAACCTGAACTAACCGAAAATTAACCTGTTTCAATAATTAAAACGGGTCCAGTTTTCATATTATTCTCTGGCCCTAACATAAAGAGTAGAACTGAACTAACCTAAGCTAGCCTAACCTAAACTTAAATAGTGTACCTGAATTAACCTAACTAGGAAAACTAGAACTGGACTAACCTGAGCTAACCTAACCTAAACGTCAAAAGTGTAACTGAAGTAACCTAACGAGGGAAACTAGAACTGAACTAACCGGACCTTACCTGAAGTAACAAAAAGTTAACCTGTTCTAAAAATAAAAAAAAGCGGGAACTAGAACTAACCGAAAATTAACCTGTTTTAGTAATTGAAACGGGTCCAGTTTTCATATTATTCTCTGTCTCTAAGATAAAGATTAAAAGTGAACTAACCTAAGCTAGTCTAACTTAAACGTAAAAAGTGTAACTGAACTAACCTCACCAGGAAAACTAGAACCGAACTAACATGAGCTAGTCTAACCTAAACGTAAAAAGTGTAACTGAACTAACCTAACCAGGGAAACTAGAACTGAACTAACAAGACCTTATCTGAAGTAACAGAAAGTTAGCCTGTTCTAAAAATTTTAAAAAAAGCGGGCCCTTTTGGGTTATATTATTCTCTACCCCTAACATAAAGATTAGAACTGAACTAACCTTAGCTAGTCTAACCTAAACGTAAAAAGTGTAACTGAACTAACCTAACCAGGGAAACTAGAACTGAACTAACAAGACCTTATCTGAAGTAACAGAAAGTTAGCCTGTTCTAAAAATTAAAAAAAAGCGGGAACTAGAACTGGACTAACCTGAGCTAGCCTAACCTAAACGTAAATAGTGTAACTGAACTAACCTAACTAGGAAAACTAGAACTGGACTAACCTGAGCTAACCTAACCTAAACGTAAAAAGTGTAACTGAACTAAACTAACAAGGGAAACTAGAACTGGACTAACCGGAACTAACGAGACCTCACCTGAAGTAACAGAAAGTTAACCTGTTCTAAAAATTAAAAAAAAAAAACAGCATTGTATATTATTCTCTACCCCTAACATACAGGGTAGAACTGAACTAACCTGAGCTAACCTAACCTAAACGTAAATAGTGCCACTGAACTAACCTAACCAGAAAAACTAGAACTGAACTAACCTAACCTAAACGTAAAATGTAACTGAACTAACCTAACCAGGAAAACTAGAACTGAACTAATTAGGCTAGCTTACGTAAAAACTGAAAACTAGAACTGGATTAACCTGAACTGACCAGACCTAACCTGAACTAACCGAATTTAATCTGATCAAAAAAAATAAATAAATTTTAAGTTGTAATAATCGAATGTTTTCAAGAAAAGGACTTGGCAACACTGCCTTTAACACCTCAACAAACTTCATCTTTTATAACTGGAATAGCCTTTTTTTTGGAACTGGATTAACCTGAACTGACCAGACCTAACCTGAACTAACCGAATTTAACCCGAACTGGATTAACCTGAACTGACCAAACCTAACCTGAACTAACCGAATTTAACCTGATCAAAAAAAAAATAAATAAATTTTAAGTTGTAATAATCGAATGTTTTCAAAAAAAGGACTTGGCAACACTGCCTTTAAAACGTTAACAAACTTCATCTTTTATAAGCTACCCGCCAACTTCATCAATCATTCGACTAGCCAATAGTACAATGCAAAATTTGTAAGTTAAATAAAAATTTGAATTTTTGAGACGTTTTTTACTTAAATTATATCATAAAAATTGAAAAACCATGAATTTTATAAATGTAATGTGTGTTGTGGCTACAAAAGAAGATTGAGGCAACTTCCACGTATGAGTAATGAATTTCCATGCCATAATTTTCCTATTTTTTTCTTACAAAACTTGACCATCTAAGAATTTTTTTACTTAAATCTGCTAATCTTAACATAAGCTAATGAAATCAAAATTAAGGCAAAAATCGAGATGACATCTTCTTTACAATCACCCTAGTGGGTGTTCAAATGATTTTCACCAATATTAGGCAAAAGGAAAATTGGTAAATAGATTTTTCATCGTCGTTCCAATTTTGCCAAAAACAACATTAATAAAGCAAAAACTGTTTTTTTGTGGTTTTTTAGACTGATTTAGATATTAAAATAGGTCCTAAAATTAAACTTTTCAATAACATTCTTTAAAATCATTTTTAAAAAGTATCAGAACTGATCCTAGTTAGGATATTTCAGTGCAGGAAAAATTTGTATTTTGAGAGAGTTTATAAAGAGATTTGCATATTTTGACTATTGAATACTATCGATATCAAATAGATAAAAATAGCTTTTATAGGTTTTTTAATGGACCTTTTTGAGTAAATATTAAATAAATTAGAAAAAATTACTTTTTTCGATGAAACCATAATTCGGTTAGTGGTAGTTTTAAAATGTGATTGCAAATAAAGACATAACAAAAAAACTGCCTCTTTTAATCAATTTTGACCCAACTTTGTTGTATTTTCGAGTTTCTCAGTAATTTGCGCTTTGTCAATATTTTCACTGAGATTAGCTCAACCGAGTTTGTTAAAAATTGAATATTGTGAGGAGAAAACGGCATAGTTATTTGTTTTAATAAAGATTTTTAAGAATTTAGTGATGCAAAACAAGTGATTGGATCGATTTTAATAATTGTTTGGCTTACAAAAAAACAAACGTGTTGAAAACATTTTAACTAAAATTGAGGCCAATTTGAATATTTTGAATAACAAAGAAAGTTTTCGGATTTTCTATACATTTTTCGTAAAGCGAAAAGCGTGTTAAAACAAAAAAATACTACATCTAAAACTGTGAAGGCTTTCGCGACCGGTCAAAAAAAAATCTAAAGTATTTTCTGGGCTTTGAAGCCGTGATCCAATGGAATCTCTTCCTGACGTTGCGTCTACAGCTGCGGCAGACATTATCAAAGGCGATAAGGTAATGGGCGAAGTGGGCGAAGTGATCTCCCGTGCTTCCCGACGTTGACTGATTCGACTGTGGTGAGCTCCGCGGTATTTATTCCCCCGCCGACGCGCTGCAGTGCAGGGACTGGGGTGGGGGTAGTCGTGGAGCGCGGTTTCGGCGCACATGCAGTATGTCATAAAACTCGCTTCCAGTCTGCATTTAGAAACGTAATTTCCTCCATCCTGTTGAAATTGTCTGATGTGACGATGGTGAGACGGGAGGTAACTAAAATGCAGTTTTCGCTGCAATTTTGATGTAACGTTGTTTTCGCTGTAAGTTTTCGAAAACATCGTTCCCAAACCAATAATAAAAACGCGATTTCTGGCACTTAAAAACCACATTAAAAATTTCTTCGGAAAGAAAAGGTACAGGTATGGCATTATCCTTCACGCCAAAAAAATAGAGGCGGTAAAAGTTCAGAGCCATTCTAGCAGCAAATTAAAATAAGGCCCGAGAAACTTTCTCAGGTATTCTCTTTCAGTCGGGACTTTGTTTTTTGCTTTCTGCTGGGTTTAATTTGCTCGCAGAGCTTGTTTCTCTTGGAAAATATTATATAAGACTGTCTTATATATCCTCGTTCGCTTTTTACCGAAGAATGTTTTTGATCAATAAACAAGCACCGTCTTTCAGGTGTAATTTGGTTGGTGAACGAGATATTCGATACTTTCTGTTGATGAGGTCTGCACCCCATTTGGAACGAAAAGGAGCCGTAGCTTTTCAGGCGCTGATTACAGTGTTTTATTTCTTTCAAGTCCCAAAATTGACAGCCGAAGAAAATTAGTAGGTACTGGCGCTATCATTTTGCTCGGGCACTATTGAACATTGGGGGAACGTCTGTAGCCAGATAATAAAAGTTAAAACCCAATTAAATGGCCATTCCCACGTAATATCCTTAGATTGGGAAAACCCGTCCGGTTTTGGCGACAAGGTAATTGTCGCTCTCTCTCTGTCTCTCGCAGTGCGTTTCCAGGGTATTGCCGCCCCGGGAGGCCACGTCGGCGATGAGAAAAATAACTTAGAGCCACGGAGGGGGCCAGTAATTTAGCCAATCCACGTCCCGCCGGCCATGGGGTTGTTGTTGCTGTCGTGTTGAATAGGCGGCTGTCACGATGGGAACACCGAATGTACCATGGTCCGGGATTACATTTAGTAAGGCCAGGGGAAAGCTCCCGCAAACAATTCTAATTAGACTTCATGGACTCACATGTGTGTTTACGCTCACAACCTTAATATTCAAAGCATATATCACAACAGTTTAAAACAGCAAACGATAATATTTGGGAAAGTATTGTTGCGAATTCGGGGTTCGAATATTTCTACTGCAACTAATTTTTATTTAAACATTAATTGTTGGCTTCACAAATAATTCTTCACACTTCACAGGTCATAAATAAACTTCACAATTATTTTTTACCTACATTGTCATCGTCCTCTTAAAATTGACTATTTCCTACCGAGCAATATAGCTCTGTACTTACGCTTCGTTCTTATAGCTGCAATATTAGACTTCTCAATTTCAAAGCCACTTTACCAGTGATATAGAATAATTTTTTATTACAAATATTTGTTTAGGCACTAGAAAATTGCCTAAAATTACGATAGCAATAAAAGAATTTGCGTGAACATGTAAATAACATCAAAAAGGCAGCATAAACAATGCAATAAAATACCTATCGCGTCGCATCTACAGACCTGCTGAGCGATATCGCGACCGCCCGGCCTCTGGCTCAGACCGATTTTCCAAAAAAATCATTTTCTGCGAGTGGGTGGTCTAGTAATGAATTGACTAGAAAATGCAATAGACACCTTACGAGCTTTCCAATCCAGTAAAATGATTGAGTTATTTCAAAGAAAAAATCTTGAAAACTGAATTAGATATACTCTCATTGAGATGTCATGCAAGAGCATGCAATATCCACCAGCGTGTAATATCAATAATGTATGGTAGATAGCTCTCAATGCGAAAAGCTGCCTATAACGTTTTGCCCTGTCGGGTATCGAAGCCCAGTAAACAGTCGAACGTTGTTTCAAAGTAGAATCATCGTTTGTTCCGTTGATTTATAGTTGTCACGTTGATTTTAACGTGTTGATATAAGCGATAGTAAACAATCATGACCTTCGACGTTAATCAGTTGTTAATTCGTGATTTGGATGTGTTTTGATATTGGTTGAATTTATCTTGTTGATTAAACGTTGAAAATAGGTGACAGTAATTACTCCGTCACGAATGCGCGATTGCGAAATGTCTTTTAAAACTTATCATCATTTGTTAGGTTGATTTATAGTTGTCTCTTTCACTTTAAGCTGTTGATTTTTGGTTGATTTTTTCGCAAATCAACAACCATGTTCTTCGACGTTAAATCAACGTTGTTAAAACGTGTGTTGAATCTTTTAGATATTGGTGGAATTTATAATATTGATTAAACGTTGAAAATAGGTTTACATGTCACATACTCTGAGCGCTAGGTGGCGTTGGCGTAAACGGCGTACAACCCAGATTCCTCTAACGAGGCTTAGAGGGTAGGACGTATTGCCCCGATCCCCGGTGTTTATCTTTCTCGCGGATGTCGGGCGTCGGCACTGTCGGCTGCTTGAGACTAGTTAAGACTTGAGATGTTATTGTCGGCCATGACACGACGTTCGTTGTTTTCGTTTTGTTTGTTTACCGGTTTTTTAGGGTGAAAAATTTGAAATCGCTTAAAAGGTGAGTAATCATGCATGAGTTGAGATTTTACTGATTTTCAAGATTAGAGACAAGATGGCTAGAATCTCACCATCACCATTGGATTGATGAGTGTGGCTATACTATTTTGCAGGCCAATTAATGTATGTAATTATGGTTAAATTAAGCTGGAGTAAATTAGGTATATATAGGCATATTAAAGCTGAATTTATTTATCTATGCATCACAACAAAAATTAATGCTTGACAATCAAAGCTTTATTGTCTCTGGAATTACAGTCTCATTGAGAAAGTATTCCAATTCATTAAATACAACTAAGTCAAAATGTGTGTACACCAAAATTCACAGTGGTTTTTGCCTTGCTCTCACCCCAGGAGAAAATCACTTCCTAAAATGTGTATACCTACCAGATTCAATTTCCAAGAAAATTCTTTTAAATCCTATATACCTAATTTGCCTTGAGCTCCACTAGGTAAATATTTTGATATCAAAATGTTTTTTTTTTAAGTAATTTTCAGAATCTTGAACATAAATATGTACTCATAAACAAACACACAAATAGTTAAGTATCATTTTTGTATTTCAACATTTCTAAAGTTTTTTCACTTTAGGTGGTTCTGAAGAAGGCAACAGAGAAGTTGCCGAAACGTTAACTAAGTGGATTCGTCCGATTATATTTCCAATAAAACATGTTTAAAATATGTAATTATTTTTTTTTTATGATAAAATGCCAAGTTTAATATATTAAATACGTAGAGACGTCAATAAATGGACGTCGGAAGACGTCTAAGCGCAGACGTCCCACCGACGTCAACAAATGGACGTCTTGTGGATGTGACATGTAGCCGTCATTTGGACGTCCATACGACGTAGTGTGCTACTTGGGGGTCAAATACTTTTTTGTATGTGCTTTTTAATTAAACATTAACGCTCTGTATATTTTTAACATAGCATTTTTGGTTTACAGTTTTTGTCTTAAACTAAAATTAAAAATGATTAAATGGGTTCACTAATTTTTATCGAATAAGTTTTAACTGGGTTCAAAGTTCAAACCCTGGTAAAACTCACTTGACATAAATTGTATTCATGTAAATGGAAAAAAATAGATTGGAAACGTTGATTTAACGTTTTAAGTATGGTTGATAGTTGAATAAACGTTTTAAGCAAAAGTAGATTAAACGTTTTAACCAAACGTAGATTAAACGTCTTAAGCAAACGTTGATGAAACGTTTTAAGAAAGGTTGATAAAAACAGCTAGTACAATTGCGTCCGTAGGATTTTACAAGTGATGTTTGCGGCTTCAGCGGACAGAAGAATAATAATTTAAATTAAAGAAAAAGTCTTGAAAACTGAAGTTCGGCTGAAGGCCTACTTTTTCTTTAATTTAAATTATTATTCTTCTGTCCGCTAAAGCCACAAACATCACTTGTTGATAAAAACGTTGATTCAATGGACATAACTACGTTGAAAAAACGTTTGGTTACAGGTTTTTTTTTAACGTTGAATCAACGTTCGACTGTTTACTGGGTACCGAAGAACCACCACTTCCAATTTGTCATTTAGCAAAAATTCTATGACGAATAAGATATAAACCTCGACACTGGTATGCAGGTCAGTTTAACGACAAATTGGCATACATCTTACTGCTTTTGCATATTTTTTTGGTTTAAATAAGCCAACAATCCAGTCTGAAACTGGTATGCGCATGGCTTGATTTTATTGTTGTATCACTATAAAAATTCTTATCTCCTTCAAGTACATTGTCACTTTAACAATGTAAAAGGAAAATTTTTGCTGCACTGCAAACGTCAGGTTTTTAGTATCGCCAATCAAAATCGCCTTAGAACAACAATATATAATCAGATATAGTATTACAATCTAAAGTGTTTTCCGGGCTTTAAAACCGTGGTCCAATGGAATTTCCTCCCGACGTTTCGTCTACAATTGCGGCAGACACTATCAAAGGCGATGAGGCAATGGGCGACGTGATCGCAATCAATCAATCAAAAAGCTTTATTGTCTCAAGAATTTCACAGTCTCATTGACAAAGCATGAATCAAGGCTTATCCTACTTGTAGACAATCAATCATAACATTCAAGTCATAAAATTATCTTATACAGTGAGTATCATTACCAATATAAAATTTATCGTGATAGAATTCCTGGAGTGTGTAATACGCCCGTTCCAAGAGCAGAGCCTTTATGTTTTTTTCGAATAGTGCAATACTATTGATCTTCTTAGACTCAGTGGCAAGTGGTTCAATACCTTTCTAAGGGTAAACATAACTGAGTTCAAAGTCTTACTTGACGTCAGTATGGG
Source organism: Taphrorychus bicolor (assembly GCA_951812265.1). Classification (NCBI taxonomy): domain Eukaryota; kingdom Metazoa; phylum Arthropoda; class Insecta; order Coleoptera; family Curculionidae; genus Taphrorychus; species Taphrorychus bicolor. The sequence continues at coordinate 20,955,273 of OX638299.1, read as the reverse complement.
CAAAGGTACCTTGTATACTTGACGTGTTTTAGCATTACCAGCATTCTTGATTGCATGGCTATATTTGCAGTATATTAAGGTGGCGGTATCTAGGATAAACAATGCAGTAAGTGTCAGTATCTGGTGCTTTACAAATAGTAGACGGCACGATTCGCGCTCCTTAGCTCCCTCGATATATCGTACTGCTCTTTTTCGTAGTATAAAAACACTGTCAAACAGTGTCCTTCCACAGACAGCCCAATAACAGATTCCATATCTGAGATGACTTTCACCCGAGCAAAATACGCTGCCCTGGTCATATGTTGGTCCAGTTCTTTGTATATTACCCTCAATACATAACAGCCACATGCAATTTTCTTACTTATGGAGTCAATATGTTTATCAAGTCTGAGGCTGCGATCCATCCATATACCCAAAAACTTGTTCTGTCCCTTGCAGTAATCACATTGTCTCCAAGGTTTATCTCATTCAGCTCACACCTGAGAGACATCACGCCCGTCTTGTCCAAGTTCATACGCAGGCCGTTTGCTTCACACCATTCATTTACAATTTTTAGGTTCTTATCAATCAAGTCTCTCAATCCTTCCTTGTTGCTAGGCGCCATAGAATGGTGGTCGTCAGCGAATAATGTAAACTTTCCCGAGATAGTTACATTTCTTAAATCATTTATATATATTAGAAAAAAGCAGAGGCCCCAAAACTGAGCCTTGGGGATCTCTAATCCCCATTCCAAACGCCCTTGACAATTGATCTTTAAACAGTACTCTTTGACCTCTTCCCTTCAAACATGAGGCCATTGCAGTGCTTTTCCTCTAGTATTCCAACTTACCCAACAAAATGTCATGTCTCACACTATTAAATGCTTTTGATAAGTCGCAAAATATTGAAGCAGCGATGTCCCCATCATTCAATGTCAGATACAATGATTCCATGAATGCAAATATCATCTGTGCTTCTTTCATTACGAAAACCAAACTGCTCGTCACTCAAAACATAAAACAGAGCTAAAATAGAACGTCAACTGGCGTGTTAAAAATTTGGTTCGCATAACCGCGCCATCTCTCGGCAAGGAATAAAAGCTCAAGATTGAAGCTAGGGTCAAGAGATGGCGCGCTTAACTAATCCTAAGTAGATTCCTAATAATTTTGTTAGTTCATTCATACGTCGCTAGATGGCAGAAAATTGTTAAATTTAAATATTTGCCGCCATTGTTCAATACTCTCAAGTGCCAATTTACGAAAATCTCAAATCAGATGATATCTTAGTTTGCCAGGTACCTACTGACGGTACGCGTTTAGCAAAGAACAATCAATAATTTTATGTATTTTCACCAAAAAGAATTACATCCCAGGCGGAAACGTGACGTCATTATAACGTCAAGTTCTGGTGATCATTCGTTATTCGTAAATGAAATGAAAAAATACACGTAATGAGAAAATGACAAATAAGTGACGTCGATTTTTCGACGTGAGAATGACGACTCATAGTCACGTTATAATAACGTTATGTTTGGTCGAACATTTTTTTCGTATATTTAATGTACCTAATAAATATACACTTAACATATTTAATTGACTTATATACAAAAAAAATTATTAGATTACAATTTCATAAAATAACATTTTTAACTTCTTTGGCAAAAATAAATTTATTTAAAATATGCAAACTATTGATGAAATTATTTTTATTGTATATTTTAAATCGGGGTGTAGCTGCTTCATAGGGTAAATTTTTTTAAATATTGTGTGATTTTTTAGGTAAGTTTTTCTCGTTACTTCAAAATTTACAATTTCTTACTACTAAAGTCAACGCTTCAAAATTTCAGTTAGTTTCGGATCAAAAAAGTTTGGACTAAAAATGTCTGTTACCAAAATCAAAATTTTTAAATTTTGTGTTACTTTTAGAACAACATTTCTGGTTACCAACCAAAATTAAAAAAAAAATTGTGTAACGGTTACACTAACAGTTTTCAAAAGTTTTAAATTTTGTATTATTCTTTAGACAAACTTTTCACGTTACTAAAGTCAAAACTTAAAAATTTGATGTTACTTTCAGATCAATATAATGGAAATGTTCCTGGCTTCTAAATTAATTTTTTTAAATTTTATGTTACGTTCAGACTACAATTTCATGTTACCACAGTCGAAATTTTAAAATTTCGTGTTACATTTAGGCTAAAATTTCCTGATAGTAAGGTCGAAATTTTTAAATTTTGGGTTACTGTTAGACCACAATTTCTTGTTACTAAGTCAAAATTAAATAATTTCGTGTTACGTTTAGACTAATTTTTCAAGTCAAACTTTTAAGTATTTGTGTAACTTCCAGACCAAATTATCGTGAAACGTTTAGATTAAATATCCTGTTACTAAAGTCAAATTTTATAAATTTTGTGTTACTTTTAAACTATAAATTATTGTTAGCAAGTCAAAATTTAAAAATTTTGTGTTACTGTCAGGCCAAAATTTCGTGTCACATTTATGCTAAAATTTTCTGTTAGCGAAGTCGAAACTTAAAGATTTGATGTTACTTTCGGAATAAAATTTCTTATTACTAACAGTCAAAAAAATTGTGTTACTCACTCTTAGACCAAAATTTCGTTTTATTAAGACAAAATTTTAAATTCGTGTTACGATTTAAAATAAGTTCTCGCCTTACTAAAGGCAAAATTAAAAAATTTGATGCTACTTTCGGATAAAAATTTCTTGTTACTAAGTAAACATTTTTTTTTGTGTTACGTTTAGACTACAATTTCGTGTTCCTACAGTCAAAATTCAATAAATTTGTGTTACGCTTAGACTAAAATTTTCTGTTACTAAAGTCAAATTTTGTAAATTTTGTGTTACGTCTAGACTAAGATTTCAAGATAAAATTTTAAGATTTTGTGTTACTTCCAGACGAAAATTTCGTGTTACGTTTAGCTAAAACTTCCTGTTACCAAAGTCGAAATTTAAAGATTTGATGTTACTTTCGGAACAATTTCTTGCTACTAACTGTTTTTTTATATTTGTGTTATGTTTAGACAACAATTTCAGGTTAATACCGTCAAAACTAAAAAAAAATGTGTTACTCACTCTTAGACCAAAATTTCGTTTATTAAGTCAAAATTTAAGTTTCGTGTTACGATTTAAAATAAATTCTCGTCTTGCTAAAGTCAAAATTTAAAAATTTGATGCTACTTTCGGATAACAATTTCTTGTTACTAAGTAAACATTTTTTTTGTGTTATGTTTAGACTACAATTTCATGTTCCTACAGTCAAAATTCAATAAATTTGTGTTACTTTTGGACTAAAATTTCCTGCTGCTGAGATAAAATTTTTTTTCATTTTGTGTTACTTTTAGACCAACATTTCTTGTTACCGAGCCAAAATTAAGTAAATTCGTGTTACGTTTAGATTAACACTTTCAGTTAAAAATTTAAAATTTTGTATTATAAGGTATAATACAAACTTTTCACGTTACTAGAGTCAAACATTGTTTGATGTTACTTCAGATCAATATAATGGAAGTATTTCTGGTGTCTAAATTAAATTTTTGAAATTTTGTGTTACGTTCAAATTATAATTTTATGTTACTACAGTCGAAATTTTAAAATTTTGTGTTACATTTAGGCTAAAATTACCTGTTAGTAATACCAAAATTTTTGAATTTTGTAGTACTTTTAGACCACACGTTATTGTTACTAAGTCAAAATTAAATAATTTCATGTTACGCTTATACTAACATTTCAAGTCAAACTTTTGAGAATTTGTCTCACTTCCAGGCTAAATTGTCGTGAAATGTTTAGATTACAATTTCCTGTTAATAAAGTCAAATTTTGTGTTACTTTTAAACCACAATTTCTTGTTACCAAGTCAAAATGTAACAATTTTTTGTTATATCTAGACTAAAATTTCAAGTCAAAATTTAAAAAATTTTGTGTTACTTCCAGACCAAAATTTCGTGTTACATTTATGCTAAAATTTCCTGTTTTCAAAGTCGAAACTGAAAGATTGATGTTACTTTCGGAACAAAATTTCTTATTACTAACTATTTTTTATGTTTGTGTTACGTTTAGACTACAATTTCGTGTTGATACAGTCAGAATAAAAAAAAATTGTGTTACACACTCTTACACCAAAATTTCATTTTATTAAGTCAAAATTTAAATTTCGTGTTAAGATTTAAAATAAATTCTCGTCTTACTAAATCCAAAACTTAAAAATGTGATGCTACTTTCGGAGAAAAATTTCTTGTTACTGAGTAAACATTTTTTTTGTGTTACGTTTGGACTACAATTTCGTGTTCCTACAGTGAAAATTCAATAAATTTGTGTCACGTTTAGACTAAAATTTCCTGATACTAAGGTCAGAATTTTGTGTTACTGTTAGACAAAATTTTTTTTGTTACCCAGTTAAACATAAAAAAATTTGTGTTACGCTTTAGACTAAATTTCCGTATTACTAAAGTTAGAATTTTAAATTTTGATATTGCTTTCGGATCAAAATTTCTTGTTAGTAAGTAATTTTTTTTATTTTTCCTTTACGTTTAGACTACAATCTGTTACTACATTCAAAGTTAAAACAAAAATTGTTTTCTTTTGAGACTAAAATTGTGTGTTATTACGTCAAAATTTAAACGTTTTATGTAAAATTTTTGTTATTTTTAGACTAAAATTTCTTGTTACTAAAGTTAATGTTGTTAAATTTTGTGTACTTTTAGAGCTTATAATTTCTTGTTACCAAGTCAAATTCAAAAAGGTAGTAGAAAATTTGGATTCTAGAAACTTTTTACCTCTTTGACGTAGTCAAAAATATACAACTCATAAGAGAAACCGTTTGTAGAAAATAATGTGAACTAACGTCACTCTCACTTCGCAAAGTGACGTGGTTTTGACGTCACAAAGTAACGTCATGACACGTGGCAAAATGACGTCATTATGACGTTGTTTTGACGTCATCCCATCACGTCTTTGGTAACCAATGCTTACCAAATAATTACGTTAAAATGACGTCACCTTCCCACCTGGGATGCTCGTTGGTGGTTAATAAGCTTAACAAACCAAAATGTCGAGTGACTTGAGATTTGTTCATAAATTCGCGCCATTAGAGGTGGCTTTAAACGGATTATATTTATTAAATTGAAGTAGACGGTAGGAAGTATATGGTAGGAAAATGCATTAAAACATCACCTATTACAAATCAATCTTCACTAAACTCAATAAATATTTTTCACAGGTACACACGTTTACAGGTTTTCACAAGTTTATGTGTGCAACATAAAAACATTTTGCCCTTTGAGGGCTTTAAAGACCATGGTGAATAAAATATTATTATAAACATAATATTTAAAAAAAAATCAGTAATTTATTCCCAGCAATTGGTGTTTCCAGAACATACTGGAAAGTTATTATATACTTTTTGACGTTCCATTGTGAACATGCTAGCGGTACTTTATATTTATGTTCTTTATACTGTATACTTATTCGCAGGAGATTGTGGAAAAATTTAACTGTATATATAGTACGTAAGGCACCTTTTTTCTACTAGATAAAAGGGTATAAGGTACCCAATGTATGACCAATCCTGTCCGAATATGAGCAAAACATATTAACCCAGTAATAAGTAATTTATAGCTTACCTTAAATATTTTTAAACGCAGCACAACACCAACTCACTTTTATATACTTTATTTAACTTTATCGCCTTAAAAGCCTACAATACTTAAAAAATATTCCAAAGCTTCACATTTAAAATTTTGACAGTTCGGTAGCCATTTTGAAGTTGGCCGTCGGGAACGGATGAAATTCATGGGGACGCAACCCAACAAACGCCGGCCGAGCGCCGTCTTACGTGTAGGAATAAAAGCAAATTGCAAACCAAGTTGGGTAATAAGAGTGGATAGGGCCTGACTCAAAATGCCATTTTTGTCAATGTAAGACATCATTCTTTTCTTAACAAGTCTTTCAGTGATGTAGGTCGGAAGTTCTCTGGCGAGTCATGACCTCCCCCCTTATGCAGTGGGAACACAAGTGCATTCTTCAGGAAATGCGGAAAGTTGCCATCCAAAAATGAACCGTTTACAGCCTCTGCCATTGCCGTCAGTGCTATGTCTGGTAGTCTTTTAAAAATACCTATTGTCATATTATCCTCCCTCCTTGCTTTCATGTTGGTTATATTGCTTATAATGTCTTTTACCTCGGTGATGTCTATCGGAAACAGGAAGAACGACTCATCCACAGCCCCGCCACTCAAAAAGACTCCATCGTGCGGTCTTTTTATTTCCTCTTCATGATAATGAGAACCAAGAGAGGCGTAAAAGTCATTCAGCTCATCTGGTGAGGGTCTTGACTGACTTGCCCGGTAGTCCCCATTCTGGGGCACATTCTGACCTCTAAGCTCATTTACCATCCGCCATCCTTCCCTCCGCTTATTTGGCGCATTGTCCCATCTGCTTCGATAAAACATCTTCTTTGCCCCAGCCAAGGTTTTCCTGTATATTTGCCTGGACGCGGCAAAATAAGCTAAAAATGGTTTGCAATCACGGAAATGCTTTTTTAAAAATGTTAGAAATCTCATGTTTTTGCTAGATACTCGTGAACCTTTAGTTATCCAAGAAGTCTTTCTTTTATGCCTAACTTTTCTTAATGGAAAGTATATGCTCAACAGTGTCTGGTAGAAGTTACAAAGACGATCGGCACTATTTTCCACCCACCGCTGAGCAACATATCATCAAATCATTCAAAATGTCTAAAATATTTTTTATCACTTTTTTTTTTCTTATCTGAGTGCTTAAAATTCTTCCCGACGTTGACTGATGGTGAGCTCCATGGTATTTATTCCCCCGCTGCAGCGGGATAATAAATACATTAGTTTTCTAAATTTCTGTAGGCATATTTTCGTTATTTTCTAATAGTGTTCTTATTTCTGTTTGTGTACTATATGTTTTTATCGATTTTCTATAATTTTCCTCAATTTGTCGTTATTTTTCAAGATTTCTCTTAGTTTTGCTTCCTGTGATTTTTATTATTTCCATTATTGTTTTGTATATTTTCTGTAATTTTTGATATTTTCTAACGTTTTCTCTTATTTCTTTGTGTTTCCAATATTGTTCTTTTTTTTATTCCTATTATAAATATTCCCGATGTTTTCAGAGCCATAGTGCAATTATCCGCACGGTGTATAACAAGTTTGATGTTGGTCAAGTCAGATCAAGTCAAAATAGTTATTCCTCTTATTGTCAATTTTCTAATAAAACCTGCGTTATCACGTCGAATATTTGTTTCTTTTATTTCCGTTCATTTCTGCATCAATTCCGTATTTCCTGCTACTTCTTGCTTACTTCTACGTAGTCCCACCATTGCCCTTAGTGGTATCCTCCTCACTATATAGAGTGGTCCGCAGTACGATTAACAGCACGCCCAAATTATTAAAAAAACAATATAAAAGAATAAATAATCTGAGTAGGTTATGTAGCAAATCTTAGTAAAAAATGACAAAGTTTTAAAAGAAGAGATTCAAAGAACTCAAACTTGATCGATGTTTCAGGAAACTAGAACTTAAAACCCCTTAAAAAAGTTCGCCTTAACCTTCTCGTCAACATTGCAGTGTATGTTATATCGGCCAAACTATCTAATACCTAAAAAAACCGAACTAATGAATACGAGAGCTAACAATGAAAAACTAGAGAATTTTCATTGCCCAACTGTGTGCAAAGCTTTTGAAGTTAACCAAACAAACATATCGTGACATTTAGTTGAAAAGTAAAAAAATTCGCTAAGCTCGGTTGGTAACGTCTCGCAAATAGGGTCATGCTAGACTGTGTAGGTTGAAACAGAAAAAGTAGGTAAAGGGCAACGTCGACTTACCTGAATAAACAACCAATGAACGATCAAGCTCAGCCCAGTGTATTGTCCATTAAATCTGTAGTGGTAGGCGTAGAAAACAAAATGGTACAAGTAGAAAAATCTGAAAAAAAAACCTTAATATAATATTTATTCTCAGTTGATTCTCCACGATTAGACTGAAAATAAAGTCCTCCTCTCCATGCCATTCAAAGATATACTAAGTGCCTTGTGGCTTGTTAAAAACATCAATAGATTTATCCCAGAAAACATGAAAACCTTTATGAATCGTACCAAATATAGCAGAACAAATCTCATTGTGATGTTGTTTTTGAGGAAATAAATCACCAGCTTAATGACCATGGTGATATGTACGATTTCCCTTGCTTGCAAAAACAGATTTCGTTTCTATGTGAGTTAAACTCACGAGTAAGTTTTCGGTTCCAAGAAGTTTCGCTTATTAGCTTTGTGTGGCGTCCGGTGGGTGCCTTGTCCCGTTTCACGTTTCTTTTGACCAGAAATGATATTATATATCAACGTGGGTATTTTTTCGGTCCCGCAAAAGCACAGGACGAAAACATAGGAAAGACATTAAACGAGCTAATGGGATTGCCAAAGCGACGGAAAAATCTCTTCTTTCCCCTGCCCGAAAACGCCCGTTGGCTTTTGTACGTCAACTGGCGTTCGCTTTGTTTCTCTTTCTTATTATCCACCGGAGGAATTTTTCAAAGGATCTCTATATACATCCCTTTTTAATGAAATGGGAACTTGTCTTTTCTCGATACAAGGATAATGAACTTAGATGTCCTAAATTAAATCCCCCCTATAACTTAATGTTTTAACTGAAACTTTGAAAACTTTATTAAGGTTTAGGAGCTTACAATGAAGAATACAGACTTTTAAATGCAGTTTGAAACGCCAGCCGAGCCAGTGATAAATGGTAAGACTACTTTTTTATCTATTTATGTGTGATGCTGACTGAAGTCACGTACGCATTTTGATCATAGGATACATAAGAAGGTAGAAGACAATTGTATCTACAAGCAAAGGCGGTAGGTGACCGCAATGGAAGAGCATTTCGTGTCGTGTTGACTGAAGTCACGTACGCGTCTTGATCGAAGAAAGTTAGCAACTGTCTTAGTTGTATACGTAAGGAGGTAGAAGACAATTAACAAGTAACTAGGTACATACCAAAGAGGTAGATGGCCGCAACTCGTGTCGAGTCGACTGAAGTCATGTACGCATTTCGATCGACCGAAATTAGCTACTGTCTTAGTTGTCTTTACATAAGATGGTAGAATACAGTTGTAACCACTTACAAAGGAGGTAGATGGCCTCAACGTAAAAGCATTTCGATCCACATAACTACATTCAAAGACGATCGATGATGAAGTCACGTATGCATTTCGATCAACAAAAATTAGCAAACTGTAGTAATTGTATAAGTAAGGAGGTAGAAGACAGTTGTAACTACATACAAGGGCGGTAAACGGCCGCAACGTAAGAACATGTCGTGTTGTGCTGACTGAAGTCACGTACGCATTTCGATTCACCGAAATTAGCAACTTTCTGTATTGTATACATAAGATGGCAGAAGACAGTTGTAACCACTTACAAAGGCTGTAGATGGCTTCAACATAAGAGCGTTTCGATCGACCGAGTTTAGCAACGGTCTTAGTTATATTCATAAAGAGGTAGAAGAGAGTTATCACTAAATACAAAGGCGATAGATGGCCGCAGTGTAAGAGCATTTCGTATCGTGCTGATTGAAGTCACGTATGCTTTCGATCGACCAAAGTTTGCAACTGTAATAGTTGTGTACGTAAAGAGGTAGAAAACAGTTGTTACTACATACAAAGGCAGTAGATGGCCGCAATGTCGTGTCGTACTGACTGAAGTCACGTACGTAATTCTATCGACCGAAATTAGCAACTGCCTTTGTTGTATACCTAAGATGGCAGAAGACAGCTGTAACCACTTATAAAGGCAGTAGATGGCCTCAACGTAAGAGCATTTCTATCGGCCCAGGTTAGCAACTGTCTTTGTTACATTCATAAGGTAGTAGAAGATAGTTATAACTACACACAATGTTGGCGGATGGCCGCAACTTAAGAGCATTTCGTATCGTGCTGACTGAAGTCACATATGTGTTTTGATGGAGCAAAGTTAGCAACTGTAGTAGTTGTACACGTAAGGAGTACACGTAAGACAGTTGTAAATACATCTAGAAGCGGTAGGTGGCCGCATCTTAAGAGCATTTCATGCGGTGCTGACTGAAATCACGTGCGTATTTCGAACTACCAAAGTCAACAACTGTGGTAGTTGCATATATAAGAAGGAAGAAGACCAAAGTTAGCAACTGTAGTAGTTGTGTACGTAAAGAGGTAGAAGACTGTTGCAACTACATACAAGGGCGGTAGATGGCCGCAACGTAAGAGCATGTCTTGTCGTGCTGACTGAAGTCGCGTACGCATTTCGATCGACCGAAGTTACCATAGCTGTCTTAGTTATATTAATAAGGAGGTAGAAGATAGTTATAACTACATACAAAAGCGGTAGATGGCCGCAACTTACGAGCATTTCGTATCGTGCTGACTGAAATCTCGTATGTAATAGGATGGACCAAAGTTAACAACTGTAGTAGTTGTATACGCAAGGAGGTAGAAGACAGTTGTAAATACATATAGACTACATCCAAAAGCGATAAATGGCCGCAACGTAAAAGCAATTCGTACCGAACTGACCGAAGTCACATATGCATTTCGATCAACCTACTTAGTAGTTGTATACGTAAGGAGGTAAAAGACAGTTGTAACTACATACAAGGGCGGTAGATGGCTGCAACGTCGTGTCGTACTGACTGAATTCACTTACGCATTTCGATCGACCGAAATTATCAACTGTCTTTGTTGTATGCATAAGAGGGCAGAAGCCAAATGTAACCACTTACAACTTACAACAGACCGAGGTTAGCAACTGTTTTAGTTATATTCATAAGGCAGTAGAAGACGTATCGACGCAGTAGAAGAAATCACGTGCGTATTTCGATCGACCAAAATCAATAACTGTGTTAGTTGCATACATAAGGAGGAAGAAGAATAGAAGACACTTGTAACTATAGTCAAAGGCGATAGATGGCCGCAGCGCATATGTATTTCTTGTCATATTGACTGAAGTCACATACGCTTTTCAATCGACCAAAGATAGCAACTGTCTTAGTTGAATGCATAAAAAGGTAGAAGGCAATTGTAACTACATAGAAGAGCCACAAGGTAAAAGCATCTCGTATCGTGCTGACTGAAGTCACGTACGAGTTTCAATCGACCAAAGTCAGCAACTGTCTTAGTTGAATACATAAGAAGAAAGAAGACAGTTGTAACTACATACACAAGTGCAACAGCAAAGTGAAAAATTTTGTATTGTGCTGACTGAAGCCACGTACGCATTTCAATCGGCCAAAATGAAAAGGGTGTTTTAGCTGTATGGGTATTAGGTAGAAGACAATAATTGTAACTACATGTAAAGTTCTGAGGGTGAGTTCGCATGAGCGCAACGGGCAAAAATGCGGAAATGTGAAAATTGCGGCAGTAGCTCTCGGTGCAAAGCGAGGGATAACCGCCAAAAATTCAATTTTCAAAAATGACAAGTCAAACTCCAATCACAACTGAGATTCCCGTTCCGCCGTTTTGCTCGTTGCGCTCATGCGAACGCGCACTCACTGAAATCAAGCACGCATTTCGACTAAAGTTAGCAGTTTTATACATAAGAAGGAAGAAGACAGAGAGCGTAGGTAGTCATCAATTTGTCGATCAACCGTACATACATCTCAAAGGAAGAAGACAGTTCTAACTACATGCAAAACCCGTAGATGGCCTCAACGTGAAAGCATTTCTTGTCGTGCTGATTGAAGTCACGTACGCATTGAGATCGACCAAAGTTAGCAATTTTCTTAGTTGCATAGATAAGATGGTATAAGATAGTTGTAACTATATACAAAAGTGGTAGATGGCAGCATCATAAGATCGTTCTGACATGTGAATTTGTATACAAATTTTGTAGTTTTAGTTGTACGATCACTCCAGTATCAAGTTGACGTAATAATCATGTTCTAAGGATGACGCAAGTGATCCTATACGCGATTCTACCAATAATCAACTTAACTCTCACGTAGTTTTTGTGACGTAAGAAACAAAAATACAAAAGACGTAGTTCTGACGTCGAAAATAAGATTTGGCTGACGTAATCCAAAAGAGTAGCAGATGACGTAATCAAGACTCAGTTTAAAAAATCGTGTGAGGTCACCAATTTGCAGTACATATAATTACCCGAAGACACATAATACCTATAGAATAATCAATGTAAACTGTTCTATGGACAGTGTATATTTGTGTTTAGCAGGATGAGGAATTGTCCTACTTGATCAAACGTCAATTATGCAGAGGTGATTACTATACGTGATATCTAAACTTAACATAAATTACCTGTGTCTTACAACGTCGCTGACACGTCGTATAATTAGTAATTTCGTAATTGGGACCGAATAAATTACTTGATTATGATGTCAGCCTGCTGCTGGAAAATGCTATTTTTTTTTTGTTGAATTATATTTGCTTTTAAAAGTGGAACAATGTTGATTGATATGATATTAATACATTGTTATAATGTTGTTTTTAAAAGTTATTTCACCAGTGATAGCTTTTCTAACGTGACTTTTACGACTGTTTGCTGGAGTATAACTAATTGATTACACTTCATAACCTTACCCTTTCTTGCAACACTCAAGTTCTAAATGTTATTGCAACGTTAGTACTACTGAAAATTCACAACGTCTTCAAACTGTCAATTTTTGCCTTCACCTTCCACTCATTGCACTGTGACTGTAGTCAATGTTGTTGTCAACTTCATACCCATCACCCTCTCAGAAATTCTGATGGGAGTATATTACTAAACTTGCCAAGATCACTAACATTAAGTATTTTTCTTCATTATTGTGTTAATTGTTCTTTTCTAGTGTGGGAAAGTGTAGTCAGTCTTAGGTTAAAAAGGCCTTATTTAGAAGGGTTTTTTTAGGAAAAGAATTTTTTTTACTAAAAGTGCAGTCTCTCAACTGCAGAACAAACGAGTCAAACTCAAAGCTAGTGCATGCACCTGAATTTTGCACTCAAACGAATAAAGAAAGAAGAAAATGGTTAAAATCAAAAATGGTAGAAAACGCGCTATAAAAAAATCAATATGGAAGGTGTTTTCTAGCAGGTCTAAGAAAAATAACCACATCACTGTCTCGAAATCGCCACTTCACTTTCACGAAATCGCCAACGTTTTGATCTTTATTACGGTCTTCGTCAGGGCTCTTTCAGTCCGACCAAAGTATACAGACCTTCATGGTAGTACATAAACGAAACGAAAAGAAATATCCTGAAAGTGCACGTAAACCGTGTCAAGAAATACACGAGCTAATGAAGCAACAAAAATATTGATTTGTTTTGCTTTTGTTTATTTTTTTTTGGTATTTTCACAAAGAATAAAAACTGCAAAGTTCCTAGAGATTGACCAAAATTTCGAAATTATATTGTCATTGTTTAAATTATATTAATCACAGTGGTGGGATAATACGATACTTAAAAATGTCCGGATTGTGTCTTTCGGCGCAGCCTTCAAATGCCTACAAATGCGCCGCAGCATTCAAAAATTTTTCTATAGGAAATGTCTGTTTTCTGCGTTCCTATTTAAATTCCCAGATACTTATGAAAAAGAGTCACTTATGGAAAAATGATGTGCAATTCTAGACACTTTTACAAATTTCTAGAAAACAGTGGGAGATAAGATAAGGATGCAAGAGGCAAGAAAGTTTCTAAATTAAATAGAGAATTCAGATTTTTAAGAAGAAACGGTCAGTGGCATGCTACAAAAAGTTTGTGAGGGTAAAAGGGACATAACCTGAGAAAAAATAAGACTCTGTCGATTTTGGCTAGCGGTTGGTATATCCAGCGAGATAATAAATGGTTTCCCAAATTCAAAATTTGAGTTAAATATCTCAAAAACTCTAAGAGCTATAAAGAAAAAACTGTATCTCGAAGAAGAAGCGTTTGCGGATTATGTTTGTATGAACATTGTGCCCTATTTTTGCCTAGGGATTTCCCAGTTAATTCCAGGATACCTTGTAATGTAACTTACAAGAAAGTTCAAACTTACTGTAAACGCCCTGTAACTGATTTAGTAGGCAAAAAACCAAAAAACCGCCAAAACCGTCCCAAGATCTTAAATGTCATTACAAAAAGAGTCTTAAAGTTAAGACTCCGTTCATGACATCGTAGTAAACAAAATTTTAATCAGTTTTGATTAGATTTTGTGCCATCCTTGTACAAAATGGAATAAAATTGTTTTATTAACTATGAGTCTACGTCGCTGATTTTACAACCAGTTATCTTTTAGAGATCAATATCAGTGGGTTGAAATGCAACCATTTTGCAGTGCTTTTTTCTTTACCCTGTATATCCTTTAGAGAATAACGTTTTTAGGATTAATCTCCCGTCGTGATTCTAGAAGAAACGACGTTTGAAAATCTGTTTAGGCTTTAAATTTCGGCTAAGGCATTTCCGAGATACAGACCCCCAAAAATAACAAAAAATTGTGATGTATCGATCTTTTCCGTTAGCAGTTTATGCTAGTTTTGTTGAACTTAAGAGAGAAATGTTATTGATTTTTTATCCAGTTTGTTAAGATGTGGTTTTGATTTTTGGGTTGTGGGATCAGGGGTGTTATTCAAAATCAGTTATGAACTTGTCGACGTTTCGCCATATATTACAGCATCCTCAGGACAAATTCAGATAGATTTTGAGAGGCATCGGCTTTCTGAACGTTAAGCACAAAGGTCGACAAGAGACGAATGACCATCGGCATCGATAGTGACAGTAGCACGAGCAATTCAGCGTATGTGGTCGGAGTCATGGGACCAACCTCAGTTGGTCCCATCACTCCTCAGTTCATAACTGATTTTGAATAACACCCCTGATCCCACAACCCAAAAATCAAAACCACATCTTAAGAGAGAAACCTTAAAAACTGAAATTGATTTTTGCTTGCTGGTACAAAAACTAAAGGCTTCTAAATGTGAAGACAGTAAATCTAGAGCTTATAAGTTACTGAAGGAGAAAGATGAAAAATTGAACAACTTAAACGGAACCTCACTTTTTCAAGGTCTCAAAAAACTGATGTTGAAGTAACTCTGGCTCGTTGTGATGATATTTACCATAAAAATTTAACGATGCTTGCACAAATCGTGATATATTACTAGGTCAAAATGATCACCTTGTAAAACGTTTGGCTTCTTATAGAAAAAATAAAAACACAAAAATAACAGCACCGTTATGTAAAACTTTTTCTAACTGAAATTAAAAAAAAAATCTACACTATTTTCCATTGAAGGGCACTTGTAGTTACTCTATCTACACTGCCTGCCCTGTCTGTCCTGCCTGTCAAGCCTGTCTAGCCTCACCTAAGTGTCACAAGTGTCAAGTCTGTCATATGACACACCTCACCTGTCCTATGTCACACGTCATCTGTCAAGCCAGTCACATTTCACAAGAACGACAGAATTTTGGGGCCCAAGGCCCCCTTTTACACTAGGGCTTACGTAGACTTCAAGGTCAAAGTGTCCCAGAACCCCGTCGTTATAACTACTGAGGTTCGCTCTAGTTGTGTGTGTTAAGGTGGATGGTCGTATCTCGGAACCGACACTCCAGAATAGAGGACCAAGTGTCTAAATTTTGAAATTTTTCATATTGGAGAAAATTAGGTAGTTTTGCAAAAATTGACGTTTTTTGTTTTTTTTTCACAAATCAAATCTACTGTTTAAGGCAATCTAGTGTTATAACACTCTAGGTAATCTTACTCTATATTATTTCCAAAAATTATGTGGATCAAAAGTTCTGAACGAAAATCCGTCAAGCTTTAATCGACTCCCTGCCCTTTCCCTTCGATTCTTTACTTGAAAAAGAGCTTAGTGCGGACTCTAATAAAGTAATTTGTCTTTTCGGCGAACCATTAACCTCAAGCCGGGCACAAATTCGCATTAATCTAATTTACAAAAGACCGTCGACGAAATAATCTAGCCTCGGATTAGGCTTAAAATTTCGAATGATAAATATACTCGGAGGTATTACCGGAGGCCGCATGCAAAACTGCATATCATTGCCTCTAATCCATTAACGGACGGCAATCGTTACCCAAATTATGTTATTGCGTGTCCGGTTCCTGTTAAATAATTTACTTTTAAATCGAGTCATTCCGGGTCCTAGTTAATTGCTTCGGAATGGGACAACTATATTTTGGGGGAGTTTTTTTTTTGCTTTCGGGGCTGACTGGAATGAATGGAACCGGTCGAGTCGAGATATATCAGCTCACCTGAAAATTTAGTAAAATATGCATGCAAACGAGACTAGCTGCACGATGTGCTCAAGCAAAGAATGCTAATCTGATTCTGCTCCCGGATTAAACCTGATAAATATTTATACTTAGGAGAAATGTTTCCTTTTTGTCCTGTAAAGTTTAGTATTTTAGCGTTAGTTTAGTAAAGAAAAAGATAAAAATTGACTTTAGATATGTCAAACAAAAGTAATGTATACCACGCCACAGACCAATCCAATCCAAGGAGATATGATTTACATACCATTGCAAGGAAATTCCGTGAGTACAACAATGCGCGAATTTCCGTCACGTATATGGTTCCTTTATCCTTTATCTGCGCCTTTCAGTGTCTGTTCCATCCAAACACAAAAGAATTTTTGGCATTCGGCTCGTTTCTATGTGTTTAACCCGCCATATCCTAGTCACATTGCACTTGACACGAAAAACGTTTTTCCGGGATGTGCTTTACTCTGAATACATACATTTTAACAATTTTAAATCAGGTTAGGGCACTGGCCAAACGATTTCTAAGTAGAAAAATGCATGTTGGACATACATACCCTTTTCTGCAGTTAAAACTGTTGCATGAATTAATTTTCAAGTTCACAACTCATCAAAGGCGATCTGTGCATGTTTCTAAGGCGCCTAACGGGTGAAGACAGAGAGTCGGTAAAAATTGTCATCATTTTTAAATGTCTTATTATAGGTCATCCAAAGTACACCAGACTTTAGTTGTTTTCTTTCTACTGATTTCTCCGAAACCAAGTCAAAAACTGGCCGTTTTTCTCTATTTTGAATGGTTTTCGTAACGTGCTGACTAAAGTCACGTACGCATTTCGACCTATCGACGGTCACCACGGTTTAAATGAGTGCATACAAAGTCTTAAAATTCCGTTAGTTTGGACCCTACTTCTGCACCACCGGGCAGCACTGCTTACTTATCAATGGGAGATTTTTACTCATTGTTCAGCAAGTCGGCCAATAGGTGGCGCCACTGCTTAGCGGCACTAAAATTTTAGCAACCGTTTATTAGTGACACTGACACTGAATCTTTTATCAATAGCTGACACGCTCATCAAAAGTCTAAAAGTATATAAAGAAATTCAATTTTCACGTTTTTTTTTTTTTGGGAACTATGAACTATGGCAGCGTCGAGCCTTTCTAGTTACTTAGCAAGCCAATGGTTAAGAAGCCAGTACTGTTACATCGCATTATCTTCCGACGCATGAGGATACCTTACAGAACAGGCTTAATCAATTTTAAACTGTTGTTTAAATATTGTTGCCTACAAAATTGCGTCATACACAAAAGTTTAGACGTTAAATTTCTGGTTTGGTTAATCGTGTTTTTCGCTAATCCGTTAGGTTTCTGGTTAATCGTGTTTTTCGGTTTAGATGTAAACAGTCGTATTATTTTATGGTTATTGAGTGGCTTAACTGCTTCTAACTTTTCCTCTTCTTCGTCACGAACAAAGTTTTCTTTAATTATTTTCTTTTGTCTGAAGTTTTCGCATTTTTGTTGTTACAGTCTAAAGTATTTTCCGGGCTTTGTAGCCGTGGTCCAATGGAATTTCTTCCTGACGTTTCGTCTACTGCTGCGCCAGACATTATCAAAGGCGATGAGGCAACGGGCGCAGTGATCTCCCGGGCTTCCGGACGTTGACTGACTCGACTGTGGTGAGCTCCGTGTTATTTATTCCCCGCTGTCGCGCTGCAATGGAGGGACTGGGGTGGGGGTAGTGGTGTCGCGGGGTTTCGGTGCACTTGAAGTATGTCCCTTCCAGTCTGCATTTAGACACGTAATTTCCTCCTTCCTGTTGAAATTGTTTTTAAAAGACTCAATGGCCTCTCTCGTTAGACTCATATAGAAACGCTGTGACTGGTATAAGATATCCACCTCGTTGAAAAGGTTGAGCTTTCTCTGCTACTGTTGATTTTTGTATTTGTCCCAGCCTGCAACTCCTCTGGTGTTCCGTAATATTCGTGTTGACTCGGTAAACTCCAGATGCCGATAGGGGATCTCTGCGGCCATTTTTGCAAAACTATCTTATTTTTTCCAATATGCAAAATTTCAAAATTTAGACACCGCCAGTTGTACCGTGTTCTTTTCAAACAGTGTGTAGTTAAACATCAATTATCATTAATCGTTGTTTAAAAAATAGTTCTATTTCACCGTTAACAAATATACCGACGATTAGTTAATCAGATAAACAATTTGGCAATGCTGCCATTCTTTACTTATTGCTACCTTCACGTGGGAAGTGGTTAACACTGACATGTCATGCTATAAATCAATCGCGACAGTCGGTGTCAGAGCGATTTCTATAATATTAATTATAATGGATTTTTCTAGTACTAAGAACCGGTGATTGTAAAGAAAATGTCATCTCGATTTTTGCCTTAATTTTGATATCATTAGAAAGCTTATGTTGAGATTAGTAGATTTAAGTAAAAAAATTCGTGGATGGTCGAGTTTTGTAAGAAAAAAATAGAATAATGAAGGTATGGAAATACATTACTCATATTTGGAAGTTGCCTCAATCTTCTTTTGTTGCCACAACACACATTTCACACACATAATTCATGGTTTTTCGATTTTTATGACTTTTTTTATGATTTCGATATTTATGATGGGATAATTTAAGTTTCGAACGTCTCATAAATTCAAATTTTTAATTAACTTACAAATTTTGCATTGTACTGAAGTTGGCAGGTAGCTTATAAAAGATGAAGTTTGTTGACGATTTTAAAGGCAGTGTTGCAAAGTCTTTTTCTTGAAAATATTCGATTATTACCACTTAAAATTTTTTTTTTTTGATCACTTTAACTTCTGTTGGATCAGGTTAGGTCTGATCAGTTCAGGTTAGTCCAATTCTAATATTCATTTACACTTTTTACGTAGGCTAGCATAGTTAGTTCCGTTCTAGTTTTCCTGGTTAGGTTAGTTCAGTTATATTTTACGTTTAGGTTAGGTTAGATCAGGTTAGTTCAGTTCTACCCTTTATGGTAGGGGTAGAGAATAATATAAAATGCGGGCCCGTGAGGGCCCCCTTTTTTTTAATTTTTAGAACAGGTTAACTTTCTGTTACTTCAGGTGAGGTCCCGTTAGTTGAGATTAATCCAGTTCTAGTTTCCGTTGTTAGTTTAGTTCAGTTACACTTTTTACGTTTAGGTTACGTTAGCTCAGATTACTTCAGTTCTAGTTCTCCTTGTTAGGTTAGTTCAGTTACACTATTTACGTTTGGGTTAGGCTAGCTCAGGTTAGTTCAGTTCTACTCTTTATGTTAGGGGTAGAGAATAATATAAAAGAGTGAGGGCCCGCTTATTTTTTATTTTTAGAACAGGTTAACTTCCTGTTACTTCAGATAAAGTCTGGTTAGTTCAGTTCTAGTTTTCCTGGTTAGGTTAGTTCAGTCACACTTTTGACGTTTAGATTAGACTAGCTTAGGTTAGTTCAGTTCTACTCTTTATGTTAGGGGCAGAGAACATTATGAAAACTGGACTCGAATGGGTCTACCTCCGAAAATATTGCATCCACGGTAGTGGAATGTGAAAGAGGACATCAAGGAGAGGAGAAAACAGTTAAATTCACCTCAATCGGTCTAGGCGTTCTCAAGTTACAGGCGGTCAAATTTGAGAATTGAGAGAAAAAAGTCGTGATTCCCCCCTTTTTTTCAATTCAAGACATTTTCAAAAAAATAATTGGAAAACTTTTTTTACTGTTTTTGATCGGTATGGCACGCTTGCAATCCTCCAAATACGTAACAAACTCAATTCGAAGGAAATTAACACCTAGTGTTTTTTTTTTTTTAAATAGTCCAAAAACGCGATTCTAAAAGTGCCTTAAAGTCAACCAACGAAGTGGTCTATCTCGAAAAATATTTTGCCTACGGAACTTCTAGGTGGAAAGTGAAAGAAGACATCGAGAAGAGAAAAAACAGTACGATTCACTTCAATCGATCGAAGCGTTCTCAACTTACAGGCGGTCAAATTTGAGAATGGAGAAAAAAGTCGTAATACCCGTTCCTATAGACATTTTGAAAAAAAAAATCGAAAATATTTTTAGCTTTTTTTGATCGGACTGGCACGTTTGCAATCCCCTAATAATGTAACAAACTCAACTCGAATGAAACTCGAACTCTAAAGAGGTTTTTTTTTAAACGGCCAAGTGCCTGAAAATCGAGCCCCGAAGCGGTCTATCTTCTAAAATATATTTTTAGAACAGGTTAACTTCCTGTTACTTCAGGTGAGGTCTCGTTAGTTCAGGTTAGTCCACTTCTAGTATCCCTTGGCGACTGAGGCCCCCAAGCGAATTGAGGCCAAACGTAAGAGGTACGCAAGCGGTCACTGTTACCATTAATAAAGAAGACGCAGAAAAAATTATAGCACAACCTCTAAGAATAGGGCTAGTCAGATGTACTGCAGAAAAAAGGATAAATGTAGGTAGATGCTATAAGTGCTGGTCTTATGACCATACATCGCAAACATGCAATGGACCGGACCGAACTTCACTTTGCTATAAGTGTGGAATGAGCGGTCATGAAAGAAACAAATGCGAAGATAAAGAGTCTTGTCCGATATGCAAGAAAAAAGGGCATGTCGTTGGTAGCGGAAAATGCGAGGCATTCAAGCAAGCACTGTCATTAGCCCGAAAAAAAAATTTAAATTTCCGGGTACAGAGGAAGAAAACCCTAAGTAACGAAATGATCCGTTAGAATCCTGATCCTAAAATGGCGACTAAAACCCATAATAAAGAAGTGAAAGTAGAAAAAGAAATAAGAGTTATGCAATTAAACTTTAACCGGTTTAAGGCGGCACATGACATAATGACAAAAACAATTATTGAAGAGAAGGTAGATTTACTAATCGGCTGTGAACCAAATTTAAAGACGGATACCAAAGAATATTGTGATCTCAACTGTGATGGCTTCATTAATGTATATACTTACTTTTATGTAACAAGTAGTTTTAGAGGAAAAGGTTTTGTGTGTGTAGAATTGAGGGACCTGGTCATCTGCTCATGTTACTTCTCTCCGCACGGCTCGCAGGACGATTTCGAACAACTTTTAGAAAATATTACAGACCAAATAAAATTCTGCAAAAAGGAAGTAATAATGGGTGGGGATTTAAATGCGAAAACACCTGTAATCGGGTCTCAAGTTACCAACAGGAAAGGCATCACGCTGGAAGGTTGGATATCCTCGAATCGTGTGACGCTTTTGTTTTATAATATTAATTTACTAACAAGGGTTATTGGGAATGTTAAGCACTGATTAGTTCTTGTTTGTTAATTGGAATCTCTGGAACTTACTAAAAGAAAATCGTTACTTAATACCTTACTTCAGAAAGAGCGAAAGGAGGTGAATAGTAAGTAATCGAGCAGGAGCACTAGCGGGCCGCCAGCAACAGTGAAGATGGGGTAGGTTCAATACGATATTAGTTGTATTATTTTATATCCCGATAGGCGCCACGTGATTTCCGGAAGACGCCAGGTCCTGAGAAGGATGTTATGCCATACAGGAATATACCAATCACGAAATATATCCCTCTTTCACTACCACTTTCCTAACTACTCTGATTTAAATTTACTTTTAATAAAAAAAATGAAAATAAGAAACTATAAATCTCAATTATCTGCACCAGTCAAAATCCGCATGAAATTAAAGCAAAATTTGTTTGAGGACAAATAACACTGTTTCTATTGATAGATTGGTTAACAAATTAAGGAAGAGCAATTCGAATAAAATTTGAAATGCTATAAAGCAATTAAACACAAAATTTAAGGTAATTGCAATATTCTCGAATATATGGTGAAGGAACTTTATGTATTAATGAATATGAATTATTACTAATCAATACGGCTCTCAATAATCAACTAATTAGGGACGGAGCTCAGGGTTTATGGCCATAAACTTACACAGGGTAGCTTCCGTAGCTTACCAACTAATGACTAACGCTGTAATGTTAGAGTGATTATTGAATACCTGATCAAATCTAACGTTAAATACCTGAAAATTGAAATTTACTTAATAACGATAAATACTAAAGTGAGGAATCACGAGCCCTCAATATCTGTCCTCAAAATTACACAACACAATACGGTACAAGACATAAAGGGTGCGGTACATAAAAGATTCGTAACTGTACAGACGTAGTGCTGTCTAATACCTAGCAAAAGTTAATTCTTTATAAATAAATTAAAGTGTGTGAAGCACAAACAAATTGAAGATCTGAGAGATCTTACTACTCAGTAAATTGTCATAAAAATTGATCAAAAAAAAAAATAACAAGAATCACTTACTTGGGGCCTCAATACTATCAAAAAAAAAAAAAAATACTACTTTAAATTGTTATGGTGACGGCAAGAAGTAAAGTTAATAATTAAAATTGATAAGATAGAAAAAGTTACGATAGACGGTTCAACGCTCAGCCACTATCGTCGCCCATTTACAACATAACAAATTGGAAAGCTCTCACTCTAAACTATCCCCTTATCGCGGATCAGGGTGGTCCTGAGGAGCAGCTATCCGAAGGTCTCTGATGAGGAGCAGGCCTCCAGGAACGGCGTGGATGTTCCAAAGATGCGCCGACGAGGCACGTGGACGGCGGAAGAACGTCAAACGTAGAAGCCCGTTAATAAAAAAACGTGGACGTAGCAGAAGCCCGTCAAGAAAAAAAAAACCCCTGCAAGGTTGACAAACGGGGCAAGGTGATGACGTTGGCGGCGTGGCTTGCTTTTTATCCCTCCAAGAGGTAAAGGTAGAGCGGCGAAAATCGACAATAATCCTCTCCACGAGGATCCGGAAAAACTTCAAAAAGCAACTACCATTTGGAATATGCCCTGGTCTTGATCCTCCAAAGAGTATTGAGATGAAAATCACTCAAAGTAGACCACGAGGACACTTGCAAATCACGGCCAGCACGACGGGATTCTGGCTCACGCACCAGAAGTCAGAATAAAAAAAAAAACCAAAAGTCAATGTCCTGCCCTTTTATACCCACGAGTGACCTTCATAACCCTTCCGCAATGATGCCCAAAATGCCACAAACAAATATGCACGTGCTCGTCCCACGATGACGTCACGAAGAGTAGCCGAAAACAAACAGCTGAAAATAGTAAAAAAAAAGGAGACAAAAGAAATGCGGAACAGCAAAACAGGAAGAAGTATCCCATTAGTAATGGCCAATTAGTCCAACCTCAAGGAAAGTAACATCAATCTCCACGAAATCAAAACTGACAATAAGTACCTTTTAGTACTCTGGTGACGTCAGAATACGGTATGGGAGAATTGGACGATGACAGACGGCGTCATCCATCGAAGTGAACGCTGTCGGGAGCTTCGCCGATATCGCTCGGAATATGAGTCTCTCTCGCTCTAGCTCGCTAAGATGTGGGAAGATGGTCTATGTCCGGGGCGCTCGGATGTAATCACCGAACTCCGCAATTGTCACTAATGAGTGATGGCTAAGTGACAGTGACACTATTTGGTAATTTTGCATAAACATAAACATAAGCAAACGAACCCCCAATCCAAATTTACAGAAAACCTACAATAACGATGGAAACACACACTCCTGGCCGATTGGCAATGGCAATTTCACCACAATCCTCAGATCCTCCAAGCCCAGGAAAACAATAAAAATAGAGGTATGTACCATCATGAAAGGGTCCCCAAACGGGAAAACTCAGCTTGAAATTCCAGCTAACAGGCGACACCTTCCACTTATAAAACAATGGGAGCTAATGCCGGGCTGTCCACACTCTTCTCAACCCAGAAAGGTAAACTCAGGCATCATGAAACAGAACGTACTAGAAGGCAATACATTCTCAGTCAAAAAGGGCAGATAACCAAGGTGATATTGGAAATTACTGAACTAGGTACACAATAAAACTCTGACCTAAAGGGCGAAAACCATAATTACCCCAAATAAGGTAAGTGCATAAATTTCACAATGTTACAATCGCTTAACGGTCTTAAACAGTGGAAACTAGCCTACTTTCGCTGGACCAAATGGCACATCAATAATAGATTTTACAGTGGCCACCGAGCGATTAGCCAGCCGGATAGCAAAGTGGAAAGTGGAGACAGAAATGGAAAATCTCAGCGATCATCGCACTATTAGCTTCGAGATCTATGCATCCGCAAGGAATGAACGGAAACGAGAATCAGACCACGGAAGCTGGAAAGTGTCCGCAAAGGCGATGGAGGCTTTTAACAGGGATATCCCCAACTTGTTTCTAGCGACAATGCAACCTACAGCCGAGAACATAATGGGCGAAATAGGAATAAGCAGCAACCTAGGCAATAAGCATTTTTTTAACCCAAAAAAACCTGCATTTAATCGTCCAGAAGTGTACTGATGGAACAAGGAAATAATGGAAAAAAAAAAGTTTATTTATGTCAGAAGAACGCTAACGCGTTTAAAGGCGAAAAATCCGGGATAAGCCGAGCGGAACGAAATGGAAGCTTCGTACAAAAAGGCAAAAACAGGATCTTAAACAGGAGATTCATAAAAGCAAACTTGAGAAATGGAAGGATCTTTGTAATGAATTGGAGGAAAATGTTTAGGGCAAGGCGTACCAGATTGTTACAAAAAGACTGAAACTGGGAAAGCGACAACAACAATGTGACGAAACGATCAGGAGAGAAATTGTCAAGCTCTTTCCAATAAGACAGAGAATAGTATGGCCCGATCAAGTACAGGCCTGGAAGAATGCGGACGAGTTCAAAGCGCAAGAGTTAAATCTTGCACTGTCGATGATAAAAAGAAAAAAGGCTCCAGGACCGGATAAAATCACCCCGGAAATGTTGATAAATTGTGCTAAACTGCACCGCGGCATCTTTTTGGATATGTTTAATACGTACCTAAAGAGCGGACACTTTCCTTCATGCTGGAAAATAGCCAAGCTTGTGTTAATTGAAAAACCGAAGAAAGCACCAAATGATGTAATCTCGTACAGGCCAATATGCTCGATTGACACTGAAGGGAACCTTTTTGAACGTCTGATTGGAGAGCGCTTACAAGGAGAACTAAATGAAAAAAACTCGATTTCCGACGACTAGTACGGTTTTAGAAAAGGTAAATCTACATTGGATGCACTACAGAGGGTCAAGAGTATAGCGGAGGAAATAAAAACCAAAGCTGTCAAAAATCAGGACTTTTGTACCATGGTACTTCTCGACATACAGAACGCTTTTAACAGCGCTCCGTGGGATGGAATCGTGAACTCTCTGAAGGCAAAGGGCATAAGCCATTATATTGTGCAGCTCGTGCAGTCCTACCTCACTGATAGGAAAATAATCTCAGAAAACGGAAGTACTTACCAAGTGTACGAAAAAAATTGGCATATCATAACCAGTATGCTCAGAGATATCATGAAGGATAAAGAATCTGAGGAGCGGAAGAGAAATAGACTTCACGTACCCTAAAGATCTGGGACCAAAAGTTCTAGTACCCCTTGTTAGTTTAGTTCAGTTACATTTTTTCCGTTTAGGTTAGGTTAGCTCAGATTAGATCAGTTCTAGTTTTCCTGGTTAGTTCAGTTACACTATTTACGTTTAGGTTAGGCTAGCTTAGGTTAGTTCAGTTCTACTCTTTATGTTAGGGACAGAGAATAATATGAAAACTGGACCCGTTTTAATTTTTAAAACAGGTTAATTTTCGGTTAGTTCAGGTTAGTCCAGTTCTAGTGTTCCTGGTTAGGTTGGTTCAGTTACACTTTTACGTTTAGATTAGGTAAGCTAAGGTTAGTTCAGTTCTACTCATTATGTCAAAATTAGAGAATTATAAGAACTCACTAGTCGTTGCCGCAATTTCGTTGGGCATATTCGCAAACGTTATGTGTTAAATTAATACCTCTTACATTTTCCTAATATCAGTTATGCAATTTTCTTTCTAGATGCGACCACATAATTTTATTGAACTTAATGATTAACTCCGACGTTTGGCATCACTGTAAATATATTTCTAACCCTACTGTCAGATTCGAGAACTTTCCCATCAATTTTGTCAAACATTTTCAATTTTTATTTTCTTGTTTCTCAGTGAAAAGTGGCTCATCCAAGAATTTTTTTTCTTTCAATCTGTTTTATAGACCGTAAGCTACTATTAAAAAAAGGAAAAACCCTGAAAATCATGAGACGACATAAACTTTACAAGCACCCTAAGAACCGACAGAGTGTTAACTTCTCGTCAGACGAAAAAATATTCATAGCAAGTATTTGCATAAATTATAAACATGTTTTGGAAAATAACAACACGGATCATGTTTCCAACGAAATGAAAAAAAAAGTGTTTGGCAGAAAATTTCCAGTGAGGTAAACTCAAAAGCGGTGAATACGACGTATTGTTACGGAGAGCGGCCGCTGGGAGGCGGAGCAACATTGGACGTGGGACCTTCCGGGCGCTGCGGCGTGGGAACTCACGAGTGATTTATTGCTCTGTTTATTTAGAACGCAGTTATTTACGGCCTTTTTATCTGTCTCTTAGCAATCATATGTCTTCTAAGAATATTCTAGGCTTTTCTGTATTTTTAGGATTTTGTATAAAAGGCGAATAGCGCCGCCGTTAGTAGTAGTCTTATTTAATCGAGCTATAGGTAAGCTAAAGTACCAAACGAATGAATAAATAATGTTTTCGTGTTAAATCGCTACACTGGAATAATTGAACCTTGAGTTCGCAACAGTATAGACCACCTAAAGTATTGAAAAGATTCTGCGAAAATCAAAAAAGAGAAGTTATAGCCCAAGAAAAACATGAATTATTTCAAACCGGAGAGGGAGCACTAAAAGCTATTACCAAAGATGTTAGCCATGACATAATTTTTTCAATAATGAATAAAAAAAGTTTTTGTGGTCTAAAAAATCATTATGATGGTGATACCTATGACGACTGAAGTAAACACTGAGATAAGGACCAACCTTGGAGTCTAAACATAACATATAGTGATCAACATACTAAACACACCGATACTTTTTAGAATTATCAGCCATGGAGCAGGAAAGAAAATTAAAATTCCAATTACTAGAATTACAAATTGAACAAGAAAAAGAAAATTTAAAGTTTCGAAAAGATTAAAGGCTGCCCCAAGTTCAGTTTTTGAGATAAACTAGATATTATGATATTTGAATAAAATTGTAAATTGGAAATGAAATTATTAAACTATTTATTTTCAATAATAATTATACCGCTGTTTAATATATTTATACAAAACCATAGCCTAGAAAAATATCCATTTATAACATGATTTCTAAAATAGTCACCATTAGGCAGACCGTGGGGTTCCGGTACATTGCACATGCATAGCAATTAAATAGTCTAATTTTTGTTCAATAATATCTTCTGGAAAAAGAATCTTATTTTTTTATTCTTTGCTTTATTATCTTGATCCAGCAAGAACAATTTTTGTCTAGAAGAATTCCAAAGCCCTTCGAAACCGTCAAAACAAACATCAAAATTAAAATTTGTGGAAGAAAAGTTGGGCCAAGGCATTAATCGAGGTCTCAATGGTCCGAAAAGTTCTGATTTAAATAAACATCGTTTAAACTTAATTAATCAGTGTTTATTACACGGTGCAACACAATTTTTATAATAATCAATGATTAAGTATTTTAATCAATGTTTAATGGAACGGAACAACTGGCTATTAGTCTTCTATTCTACAGTTTCGGTTCCGAGATACCACCATCCACCTTAATACACACAACTAGAGCGGACCTACTGATGGCTACGCCGGAAGACACAATCCGGATACTTTTAGTTTTTATTCTTTGTGACAATATCAAAAAAAAACGAATCAATATTTTTGTTGTTTCGTTGGCTCGTGTGTTTCTTGATACGGTTTACGTGCTCTTTCAGGATATTTCTTTTCGTTTCGTCTATGTGCTCCCCTTCGTTCAAGTGCAAGCCAACTTATTCTACAAATCACTACCTTTTAACTGTTATTTCATAAAGCTTACGCTTCATGATATTTTCTATAAACATTATTATATATCTCTTGATGAACTTTGTAATTTTGAATATGATGGAATTTTAAGTTAACAATTTTTATTAAACCCTAATATTTATAGTCGTCCGCTGCCTCTGCAGGGCCGGACTAAACGAAATAACATTACACAATAAAAATCGTAACACCATGACGGTCTGTATACTTTGGTCGGACTGAAAGAGCCCTGACGAAGACCATAATAAAGATCAAAACGTTGGCGATTTCGTGAAAGTAGTGAAGTAGCGGTTTCGAGACAGTGATGTTATTTTTCTTAGACCTGCTAGAAAACACCAATATTGATTTATGACATTATAGCCCGTTTTCTACCATTTTTTATTTTTACCGTTTTCTTCTTTTTGTATTCGTCTGAAAGTGCAAACTTCAGGTGCACGAGGACAAGAGCACTGAATTTCATACTTTTTTCTGCAGTTAAGAGACTATACACTTTTAGTAAAAAAAAATCTTTTCCTAAAAGAACTCTTCTAAACGAGGGTTTTTTAACCTAAGACTGACTACACTTTCCCAAACTAGAAAACACAAAAAATTAAGAAAAATACTTAAGGTT
Organism: Taphrorychus bicolor; assembly: GCA_951812265.1. Lineage (NCBI taxonomy): Eukaryota > Metazoa > Arthropoda > Insecta > Coleoptera > Curculionidae > Taphrorychus > Taphrorychus bicolor. Next base: position 20,926,494 of record OX638299.1, on the reverse strand, counting down.
AGCGATCTTGACAAGTTTAGTAATATACCCCCATAAGAACACTCTGACCGGGTGGTGGGTATGAAGTTGAAAACAACATTGACTACACTCACAGCACGATGAGTGGAACGTGAAGGCAAAAACTCACAGATTGAAGACGTGGTGAATTTTCAATAATACTAACGTTGCAATAACATTTAGAACTTGATTGTTGCAAGAAAAGGTAGGGTTATGGAGTGCAATCAATTAGTTAGACAGCAGCAAACACAGACTTAAAAAAAAAACGTTAGAAATCACATGGGTGAAACAACTTTTAAAAATAACATTATAACAATGTATTAATGTCATGTGAATCAACATTGTTCCACTCTTAAAATCAAATTTAATTCAGCCAAAAACAATTTGCATATCCCAGTAGCAATCTGACGTAATAATCACGTAACTTGTTCGGTCCCAGTTACGTCAAAATTACTAATTATATGAGGTCTCAGCGACGTTGCTGCGACGTTGTAAGACAGGGGTAAGATGTTAAGTTTAGAACGTAACATCGTCGCAGCGACATTTTGTGACGTACACGTTACGTCTGGATAATTGACGTTTGATCAAGTAGGACAATTCGTCAGGCTGCTAAACACAAATATACACTATCCATAAAACCGTATACATTGATTATTCTGTAGGTATTATGTGTCTTCAAGTAATTATACGTATTGCAATTTTTTAAACGTTACAAAAACTGTGTCCTGATCACGTCACCTGCTACTCTCTTAAATAACGTCACCCAAATCTTATTTTTGACGTAAGAACTACATCTTTTGTATTTTGTTTGTTACGTCAAAAAAACTTGGTAGAATCACGTATAGGAGCACTTGGTGGTTATTACGTCAACTTTATACTGGAGTGTAAAACTAAAACTACTAAATTAGTACACACAAAATTTACATGTCAGACCGACCTTATGTTGCGGCCATCTACCACCTTTGTATACAGAGAGGACTAAAAGTCCCGCATAAATTCATTAAAAATTCAAGCACATTTTTTTTATCAAAATGCTCGAACACGTCAATTGTTGTTCTTAGTTGTGCATTGTTTGACATGACATACATGTATACAGGGTCATCCATGTAGTAGATAAATGTCACTTTTTATTTTTTTTCTTATAGAACCCTCTGTATATAAAAAGTTTTTTAAATTCTTTTGGAGTTTCTGAACATATTTCGTATCACATACCCTATCCCTAAACGCAACAGTTAACGAGAAATTTGCGATTGAATACCACAAAACGCACTCATTTAATTACCTACAAATACTAGGTAGGTAATTAAATTACCTAATTGACCTATTTAAGTTTTTAATTTTCAAAAGTGACATTTTGACAAACATTTATTTCCAATTTGGTTCACTGTTGTGCGGCAAAATGGCGAAATTAAGCGGAACTCAAAGAACAGAGAAATTTTAAGCATGTTTAAGCAAGAACTCAAAGCGAAGTTTGTGAAATATTCAATACCAAATATCCGGACAGTCAAATATCGCAGTCTACCGTGAGCAGAATTGAAAGAAAATGTAGAGAAGTCGTACACGTAAGAGACCTTTCCAGATCTGGTAAACCCTCGATTTCCCAGAATAAGATTTTAAACGTTCTTTTATCCAATGAAGAAAATCCCCAGAAACCATCTCAAGAAATAGCATTGGATAATGAAATCGGAAAATCAACTGTTCGAAGAATCCTCAAAAAAGAAAAATCTCATCCGTACAAAATAAAATCAAGCCAAGAGCTTAACGAAGATCATCCAGATCGTCGATTGGAATCTTGCGAAATTTTGATGAACAGATCCAACAATGACCGTTTTTTCTCTAGAAGAACAATTTTTCCTGATGCATCAAAATTTTGTTTAAACGGTATGATGAACAGACAAAACTACCGCTACTGGTCATCCACGAATCCAAATTGGGCGATAAAATCTCACACCCAATATCCTCAGTCTGTCAATGTTTGGACCGGTATTCTCAGAGATAGAATCATAGGACCGTATTTTCTTGAAGATACTCTAACAGGCCAGCGTTATTTGCAATTTTTGAGAAATAAACTAATTCCTGACCTTTGTATTATGTTTCCAAATGCAAATAACCCGAATATTCCAGATGAATCAATTTGGTTTCAACAAGATGGCGCGCCACCACACTTTAGCAGGGAAGTGCGACAATATTTAAACGAAGAGTTTCCGGGTCGATGGATTGGACAAAGGGGCCATTTAGAGTGGCCTGCAAGGCCACCTGACCTCACCCCAATGGACTTTTTTTTATGAGGTTATCTAAAACATAAAGTGTATCTAAATAAGCCCGACAGTATAGAAGAGTTAAAAAATAAAATACGCACGTAACTCAACAAATACCCGCTGAAATGATAAGAAACGTGCTAGACGAATTTGAATTACGGCTTGCCCACTGACAAGAAGTTAACAGGAAACAGTTCGAGCATTTAATTCATTATAGTTAGTAGTTTATATTGTAAAATGTTTCAATTGTTAATAAATTAACTCCTTATTTTCATGTACCTAGGTATTATTACTGTAAATTTCTCATTTAGGGATAGGGTATGTGATACAAAATAGGTTCAGAAACTCCAAAAGAATTTAAAAAATGTGTTATATACAGAGGATTCCATAAGAAAAAAATAAAAAGTGACATTTATCTACTACATGGATAATCCTGTATAAGAGTCTGTCATTTTGATAAAAAAAAAAATTCCTTGAATTTTTAATGAATTTATGAATGGCATTTTTTAAAAACCAAAATATTGTAATCGACGTCTCAGCATTTCTAAATTGCACAATCGGCGAATTGCTAAACTAAAAATGATAATCTGCCGAAATACATTCATATTTAACATTTAAACAACTCCGGATAGCTCAGTTCGCGAAATGTGTAAATCAGTTTAAGCAGATTCCGAAATAGGATCAATTTTCGGCAATCGATCATTTGGCTTTGATCATTTCACGAACTGAACATTTATTTCGGCGAATGAGCGAATTCGGCTCTCGAGTCTAACATATACAACTAAAACAGTTGCTAATTTTGGCCGATTGAAATGCGTAAGTGGCTTCAGTCAGCACAATAAAAAATTCTTTTACTTTGCGAATTTTGTATCTACTTACAACTGTCTTCTTCCTTGTTATGTATTCAACTAAGACAGTTGTTGACTTTGGTCGATCGAAACGCGTACGTGACATCAGTCAGCACCATACGAAATGCTTTTACTTTGCGGCTCTTCTATGTAGTTACAACTGCGTTCTTCCTTCTTATTCAACTAAGACAGTTGCTATCTTTGGTCGATTGAAACGCGTACGTGAGTTAATTCGGCATGACAAGAAATGCTTATACGTTGCGTCCATCTATCGCCTTGGACTATAGTTACAACTGTCTTCTATCTTCCTATGTATAAGACTAAGACAGTTGCTTACTTTGGTGGATCGAAAAGCATACGTGACTTCTATGTATACAATTATATGAACGGTGCGGTCATGTACGACCTTCATATTTGTTGTTAGAACTGTCTTCTTCTTTTTTAAGTATGCAACTAATACAATTGTTGACTTTGGTCGATCGAAATGCGCACGTGATTTCAGTTAGCACGACATGCAATGCTCTTAAGATGCGGCAACTACCGCTTCTATATGTACTTACAACTGTCTTCTACCTCCTTACGAATACAACTACTACAGTTGCCAGCTTTGGTCCTTCGAAATACATACGTGACTTCAGTCAGCACGATACAAAATGCTCCTAATGGCGGCCATCCAACGCCTTTGTGTGTGTGTAACTGTCTTCTATTGCCTTATGAATATAACGACACTTGCTAATCTCGGTCGATGGAATGCTCTTAAGTTGAGGCAACCTACCGCCTTTCTAAGTGATTACAACTGTCTTCTACCATCTTATGTACACAACAAAGACAGTTGTTGACTTTGGTCGATCGAAATGCGCACGTGATTTCAGTTAGCACAACATAAATGCTCTTAAGATTCGGTCAACTACCGCTTCTATATGTAATTACAACTCTTCTACCTCCTTACGTATACAACTACTAGACTTTGGTCGATCGAAATGCATACGTGACTTCAGTCAGCACGATACGAATTACTCTTACATTCCCTCCAACTACCGTCTTTGTATGTAGTTATAACTGTCTCCTACCTCATTATGAATATAACTAAGACAGTTGCTAAACACGGTCGATCGAAATGCTCTTACTCTGAAGCCATCTACCGATCTCAAGCGCTGTTGTATTGTACAAGTGGGGTAAAAGATAGTTTTAATATTGTGCTTCTCCAGTAGCCTGCCGATCATGACCGTTACTTTGTGGATGTACAGTAGACTAGTCCATCCGCGCTTTTTTCATCTTCTCCCCTTGTTCCTTCCTGGCGCTCTACATTCCTTGAATGGACGGCCCCATCGAACTCGTGCTTGCTGTATCTATTTCAACCAGAGGCTCTGTTAGAATTCAGCCGCTTACAAATTCTCTTGGCTCTCACAGACAGAGTCTTTATGACTCCCCTTTTCTGTCTTGGATGATGATTTGATCCGATATTGAGGTATCGGTCGGTGTGTTTTGCTTTTTTATAAACAGTGTGCACAAGCTTCCCATTCGACCTTCTTGATTCCAAAACATCCAAAAACGGTAGGCGTCCTTCCTTTCCTATCTCCATAGTGAATTGAATTTTTGGGTTGATAGAATTGAGGTGTAAGAAGAAGATTTGAAGTTCGCCTTCGCCATGGCTGCAACTAACATACGTGTCGTCCACGTTTCGGAACCAGCACTTTGGTCTCTTATTTGCCGTTGCCAACGCCTTGGCTTCAAAAATTTTCATACAATAGTTGGCTATTACTGGACTAAGAGGGCTTCCCATAGCTACACCATCAGTTTGTTCGTAAAAATCTTCCTTCCATTGAAAATAGGTAGTAGTTGGGCAGTTTTGGAACAACTTGGCAATATCTCGTAGAAATTCCTGGATAATATGTTCCATGGCTTCCTTAATGGGTACCATCGTGAAGAGCGAAACAACATGGAAGCTAACGAGAATTTCTCCTGGAGAAAGAGTCAAAAAATGAAGTTTTTTGACGAAATGAGTGGAGTCTTCTATAATGCTGTCAGTATTTCCTATTTGAGGTTGCAGCAGTTTTGTGAAGTGTTCCGCGATTTCGTAGGTCGAGCTTCCTATGGTGCTCACGATGGATCTCAGTGGCACATCCGGTTTGGGGATCTTTCGCAAACAGTACAGCCTTGGTGGCAATGCTTCTGATTTTTTAAGCTTAGTCATTTCATCCGATGCCACGTCCCTCATTAAATGGTTGGTGCTCTTGAGAATCCATTAACTTTTATTAGGATAATTCCTATTTCTTTTGCAATTCTTTGACAATACAGTATTGCCAAAGACAGCTGTGTTTCTTTGGCTATTAGACGAATGTCTTTTTTGCAGTTTATATTAAAATATAAGTCTTTATTAAAAATTTGTGGAAACGTAACGGTTGCATTAATATGCCTCTTATAGGACTTAAATGGAGAATCTTATAAGGGTAACGATGACTACTTATAAGTTTCCTTATAAATTCCTTCGTCGAAGATAAGTGGTAATATATCTCTGAAACCATAAGCGAACAGTCTTTTAAAACTAAATGTTTCATAAGAGTAACCGAATTATTTCGGTGCCTATTATAATTTTAATTTAGTTCTTGTAGGTCTTATAAGACCATATTAGTACAAGGAGCGCCACCTATGCTTAAAATGTTTTGCTAGTTTTATCTTTGTCTCGCATATTGTCTTTCAATGGCAGATTCATATATCCATGCTATGATACGGCATCGGCACTCGGTCGGTAGTCACCTTCCATCTTGTCGACGAAAGCAATAATAGTTAATGGCTGGCGTTTTAGAATAAGTTTGTCACAAATGAAGGTAGTGCGAATAGATCAGAGTGCCAAAGTGATTGCTAAATTAAATTTACTGTGAAAGTGAATCCGCTACCCTTCACAAAGGAGTAGCGCCTCTCAAAAATGAAAGATATAAAGAAGAATACACATCCTTGAACGTTCATCTATTTCAGTGATTTGAATGAAAATTGCTTTACTGATAGAATAGAATAGGTAAATAAGTTTAGCATATACTCTATTTACGAAAATAAATAAAATATCATAGAAAAAGAATAATCTGAGGTTCATTATGTATTATGTACTATAAAATCATTATATTAAGTACGATAAAATCATTATGTACTATAAAAGTCAACATGGCTGACTTCATATGTTTCCGCACAATCCGACATAATTTTTTATAAATACCCCATAGATGTTACTAATTCCCAGAAAAAAACCTTGCAAGCCCCTATAAAACATTTACGTCGTAGTATAAAACTTCTTCTCTAGATACAATACTATACTGCTTCTTTAGGTGACCTACGTTACCAAAAACTGACTAAAAGTTCCCAAAATTTATAACGCGCTTTACAAAAACTTTCATAAATTTGTGGACCAGCATATTTATAAAGAAAGTCTGGAAAACCTTAATAAAACTTTTTTTATAAATCTGTTAGTCTTTGCACCTAAAGTTTTATACGTATTGCAATCAAAACGTTCTTGTTACTTTTTTTTAAAACCGAAAGTGTACTGGTATTTTTAGAGTCTTTTAGAAAACAATAAGCACCTAAAGTTTACATATAAAACTTATAGAACCATCTATAAAGCTAGATAATTATTATAAATCTTTTATAAAATCCGGTTACCATTTTAAAAAACCGAATCGCATCCACGAATGTTACTTGAGAACTATTTGACATTGCAAAGAAATTTTTAACAAAAAAGATGGCGCATTTGTGCCAGTTAAGTAGATAGAATTGCTCATGAATGGTTTAATTCAAATCTCTTGCTAGGAGTTCAGCTAGTTGTAATTTCCTATACTTATCCATTCTCTAAACTGCTAAGAAAACCGAAAATATATCGGTGAGAGTACAAAAAAAGACTTTCCAGTACCATTTTGATATATTGTGTGGCTTAGAAAGTATGTCATAAAAATTTGTCTTGCCCAAACATGTGAGTCTTTATAGTGTACAGTCAGAACCCAAAAAAGTCAAAAAAATTCCGCTTGGGGCACTTACAAGTTATATTTTATGATCCAAAATAAGTAAAGTTTGACAACGAAAAAATCTTTGCACTTCCAATTAACCAGATGGTCGATAAGTAGGTTAAGTTTAAGTTAGTTTTAACTACAACGATCTTCTTGGAAGATCTTTAAATTTGTAAATGATATTTAAGAAAATTGAGAGAGAATAGATAAATATCTATATTTTTTGCTAACGTCACTGCAAATAGAACGTTCTTCCGCAGTAAACATTCCAATAGTCTCTTCACCCGATGTAAAGTGCTGCATATACTTTCAAAAATACTTGACAAATTTAAGAAGGACATGTACCATCTTCTGATCCTTCGGGCCGAATCGAACAAATTACGAAGGTGAGGGTTTGAAGAACTTTCTTGTGGACGACTGTTCATAGATACCTAACTTGTGGAGTGTAGAAATTGCATTTCTTTGGATTCAAGCGAAATTTCCAGTCGTGAAAACTTGAACGACTTGGTATAGGCGCTTGTCATTTTTGGTCGAAATAGAGGATTATGCCTTCCACTTGGTTGAACATCCTACTGGCTGCGCCAACAAATGGGTCTGCTAGAAGATTCAAATAGTATTCAAAGAACCATAAATTCAGTGAAACAAGACCAGAATAAGAGATTTAAAACTGAAAAGTATTTTGAGATAAGTACCTCCGAAATTCTGACGGTGGAGTGAAGTTGCACCTAGGTATTGTAAAAAGAAACTTAAAATACAAATATAAAATAGTTATTCTAACGTTGAATCCAAATATTGTGTCTAGAGGACTTGTGGATTTTTAATTTAAAATACGCAAAAAATCAGAAAAGCCGCACGGTTAAATTCATATAATCTCCGTCAAGAACGCCAGAAAATCCTCCAAAAGAATGGAAATCAAACTTAATTTTTACTCTCATTCCAAACAAACCGTAAAATGTTAATAAAACAATTCGAGTGAGCTTCGAAAAAGGAGCCGGGCGAATATTTTATATTTTATTAAAAATTGTTCCCGAATTCCGTGGAGATTATTACGTTTGTTTTGTATTTCGATGAAGGAAATAACAACTTGGAACAAATGTCGAAGAATTTTCAGATTAAGGACCTTACAGAGATTCGTTTCCAAGGCATTATATTTCATACACAATAAGCAGTTACATTTCACTGCAGCCCAAGATTTACGTCAAGGTCTGTTACAGCTGCACTCTGCCGGTGACAGACTTCTACCAGCAGCGCAAGACAAAAAGAAAACTATATTAATTGAGACCCTTTCAAACTCAAATCTGGAACAAAGCGTCTGTTTACGACACGTGAATACTGCAGTCACGCGGCACTGGCACGTGCCCTCGAACAAGTGTCTACATTTCCCATGGAAAACCGGAAAATGTTGTGTCGACATTAATATGCCCTATTTGGCCGATACAGTGGCTTTCAACATGGCAAAAGCGATCATTAAAGGGATGGCTTGATTTAAAACCCAAACTTGCCGTAACAAGTCGACTAGAAAAGCCCCCTTTAGTGGAAAGTCCGCCAACCCGTCTCCCCATACTAAAAACGTTCCTGTACTGATGTTTACACGGCCATAATGGTCACTTTGAGTGTTGAGTAATCATCGTTTTATTTGGACGTAGCCTTTCAATCGCGCGGACCCAAAGCAAAATCAAACAAATTATAATGACGTGGTTTGGCTCAGAAATAGGCCGAAGGCAAATTATAGGAGTAGTCGTCCTCATTAGGTAATGATATGGGAGCATTGCAAGCCCGAAGAGCGTGTGTGATGGTAATTATAGCTATTCATAGGTCACGTAGAGTTTGCAAATTATCTCTGGATTATCGGGAGCAAAGTGGCAATTTGTTGTATGAATGTGGGAGTTATTTGTATAGCTAACGAAATTTAGATCTTTAGTTGAGTTAGCTAGTTCAGAAATTTTCCAACAGAGGGAAAGGAAGCTTAGAGAATATAAAGACGTAATACCCTTTCTAATATTTAGGTAATAAATTTTAAATAAGAATGAAAGACATAAGGGGATAAAGGTGTCATGTCGCACTTTTTACAAAATTCCTTTGATTTGCCTCCAATTGATTAAAGCTGAATTGTTAATGAGACTTAGCACCTTTATCCATTACGAAATTCCTCAATTTAAAAGGAAATAATATTGAGGGTTTATTTAAGGTTGGATATATACCAGGAAAGTTTAAAAATCGAAAAACTGGAGTTTTGTAAAAAGTGCGAATTACACCAAGTTCCATCCCGGCACAAACGCAGAGTCAGCGAATCAGCTGACAACCGAAGCTTCCTGAGAATCATCATTTTCAGCCTACAGTTAGTCGGGTTTTTGCATTTATTGTATTCATACGCTTTGCTTAAATTAAATGTTGTACTGTTGCAAATAAAAGCATTTTTAAAAAGAGTTTTCTCGATTACCACGAGTTATTTGGCGCAGTCGGTAGGATATCCGAAGTCGATCGTATCGAACGGTATTGACTTTCGTATCAACGATTTATCGGGTATTCAGTGTTGTTGGTATTTACGGAGGTGTATTGGATCTATCGAAGAAACATAAGCCACCAGAAGCCATCAGCAATCTTGGGAACCGGAACAGCATCGTCCAGCTCCGCAAGGGTAACTTTTCCATGAAGTACTAAATCGCCCGATTGGACCTGTTAACCTTATAGTTAATAATGCAAGGTCTTATCGCTCTGCTTATGTGAGTACAATCATTATTTAATTTATGTCTTCTGATTCAGAAAGCGAAAACGAATTTTTGAATCCTCTCCAGAATCTGAACCTTGAAACCGACTCTCAGATTCCAGAGAATAACCGTACTCCTCTTAGTATTACTTTAAAACCACCCACATTAACTTTAGCAACAAATACTATTAATAACGACACGATGGCTAACTTTACCGCAGAATACTTAAAATGTGTACCTAAGTTTGATGGCAACACTAATGATCTTTATAGGTACTTACAAGTATGTGAATCTTTAATAGCCGAATTTTATGATCGTGCCAATCCAATATCTTTTAAAAATACTTATTTGCTGAATTCATTGATCTCAAAATTACGCGGAAACGCCAAATTAGTAATTAATATTCAGAATGTAGCCACTTGGCAAGATGTAAAAAATACATTAACTCGTAATTTTGCTGATCAAAGAGACGAGAGTTGTTTGAACCGAGATCTTGTTATGATGAGGCAAAACCCTCAAGAAAAACCAACTCAATTTTACGATAGAATCCTAAACATTCTAAACCTGCTATGCACTTATGTAGATATTCATGAAATAGGTAATGCTAATAAAAACCTTAAACGGGATTTATATCAAAGCTTAGCATTACGCACTTTTGTATCGGGTTTAAAGGAACCATTAGGAACAACTATAAGATGCATGAAACCTACATCACTAAGTGAAGCATTGCAGTTTGTTTTAAGTGAGGATAACGTCCATTATTTTCAAAATTATTCTCCAAGAACCTTTAATAGACCAATTCAAAATTCCCAACAAGTTCAACGACCTATCCAACACAACGTGACCTCATATAAACCCATCACGTACCCATCTAACACTCCAAACAATTTTTTCAGAAACCAACCGCAAAATTCCTTCCAATCAGGAAATGGTTTTCCTCAATCTCGACCCTTACAAAGACCGCAAAAATATTTTACTAACTCACAAGTATTTGGACAACGACCCAACAAGGTCAATGTGTTTAAACCTAACCCTAATAGACAACTCGATAATCCCACTCCAATGAGCATTAGTACACGAAATACGATTCCAAACAATCATTTTCCCATGAATAATGCCCCTCAACCTTCAACCTCGTACAATGCCCGACCAAATCAAAATTTCATTTCTCAAGAACTTTTCAACACCGAGGCAAAGAGAGTTGATATTACAAATGATCTGGCTGCTTCAGCTATTGACGGCTATAACTATTCGTACGATGAAGAAACAGGTGATTACTTGCTTAACAAAGACCGTGATTCCGAAGCTGATGTTGAATACTCTCAGTATTCCTGCAGTGAAAATATCGAAGAGACCAATGGAAATTTTCCTATGATGCCTCTCGAAGAATCGGAAACTTAGCGTCTCCTCAAGACACCCAACGAATATCTTTTAATTTTAACCGCTCCAATGCAAGCGAATTAGCTTACATTATTTTTCCAGAATACAAAATTCAAGTTTTGATCGATTCAGGTTCAACAAAATCATTCATTGATCCTGATATAGCTTCAAAGCTTTTTCCAAATCTAATTCAAAATGATCCTTTTGTTGTTAGCTCTGTATTTAGTGAATCGCGAAACGATTACAGCGCTACCATACCAGCTCCAAAAATATTTAATCTTTCAGAAAATGACAATCTTAAATTCTTTTTGTTTAAGTTCCACGATTATTTCAATGGACTTATCGGATTAGATATTTTAAAACAACTAAAAGCAAATATTGACTTTAAGAACGGCTTTTTAATTACTCCCGAGACTAAAATTAAATTGTCTTACTATAAAACCAAGAGCAGTCAAAATCTTATCACCGTTGCACCGCGTAGCGAAAAAGTGATACAAATAAAAACATCCATACCACAAGGAGAAATAATAATTCCTTATCAGAATTTTCAAAATAGGTGCGAAATCCCCGAAAGTTTGTCAATTGCAAATAATGGGTCAGCCTTAACAACAATTTTGAATAAGACAACAGATCACGTGACTCTTGACCTGTCCCATCCAATTTTAGTTGAAAATTTTGATAGAAAAAGCATTGAAAAAATTGATCTAAACTACATTGATGATTTATCAAAACACTCCAAAATAGATCTGGCTAAATTCAGAACCGAACATCTTAACTCGGAAGAAAAATCAAAAATTCTCAAACTAATATCTGAATACTCTGACATATTCTATACCGAGAATACACCATTGACATTCACTAGTAAAATAAAACATCATATTCGCACTACCGACGAAATTCCTGTTTACACCAAAACTTATCGGTACCCTTTTATACACAGAGCCGAAGTCGAAAAACAAATGACTCAAATGTTAGAACAAAATATCATCAGGCCAAGTAATTCGCCATGGTCATCGCCAATATGGGTGGTGCCCAAAAAGTTGGATGCATCCGGTAAGCAGAAATGGAGGGTAGTAATTGATTACCGAGGGCTAAATCAGAAAACAATCGATGACAAATATCCACTTCCTAACATCAACGATCTACTAGACAAACTTGGTAAATGTCAGTATTTTTCGACCTTAGACTTAGCAAGCGGATTTTATCAAATAGAGATGAACGACAACGACATTGAGAAAACGGCGTTTAGCACTGACCAAGGTCATTATGAATTTTGTCGCATGCCATTCGGACTGAAAAATGCTCCGGCAACGTTTCAGCGCGTGATGGATAACATCTTGCGAGGATTGCAAAATGAGAGATGTGCAGTATATCTCGATGATATTATTATTTATTCCACCTCTCTGCAAGAACACTTAGAACGACTAAAAATTGTTTTTGAACGTTTAAGAGAATCAAATTTTAAAGTGCAATTGGATAAGTCTGAGTTTCTTAAGAAAGAAGTAGCTTATTTAGGTCACATAGTTACACCTCAAGGCGTGAAACCAAACCCGGATAAAATTAAAGCGATTAAAGATTATCCAATACCGAAGACCACAAAACAGATCAAAGGTTTTCTAGGACTATTAGGCTACTACAGACGATTCATAAACAACTTTGCAAAGATTACAAAGCCTATGACAAAATGCTTAAAGAAAGGCGCGAAGATAGAACACAATGAAGAATTTGTAGAGTGCTTTGAAAAATGTAAAAATTTATTAATCAACGAACCCATTCTTCAATACCCCGATTTTTCAAAGGAATTCAACCTGACCACAGATGCGAGCAATGTGGCAATCGGAGCCGTTTTATCACAAGGTCCAATAGGACATGACCTACCAATTGCCTATGCTTCACGCACACTAAATGATTCAGAACAAAATTATTCAGTAATTGAAAAAGAACTTTTGGCAATAGTTTGGGCATCAAAATACTTCCGCCCATACATTTTTGGACGAAAATTCACCATCATTACGGACCATAAACCTCTACAGTGGTTATTTTCACTAAAGGACCCGAATTCCAAACTGCTCAGATGGAGGATCAAATTGGAAGAATATGACTATAAAGTCATGTACAAAAAAGGCAAGCTAAACACAAACGCTGATGCCTTATCGCGAGTAGAAATACATACAAACGAATCTAATGAAGTATCCGAAGCAATCGATAAATTAATTTCAGATATCCAAAATAACCAAGACCAACGAGCAAATGAAGAAGCTGATGAAGTAGTTCAAGAAATACTAAACGCGCCTTCGTGTACGCGGTATGCCGAAGATAACATAGACAATGTTTCTCTCATTGTAAATACGGATAAATACGACACCTCAACACGTTTTGAACCGCCTGAAACGTCACCGCTCGCTGATAACCAAACAGCTGACGATGATGACATCACAATACATACTAGTGTTGAAAGTCCTGTAGTAGGCATTCCTATTTGTGATACTGCAATCAATTTCGGACAAAATCAAATAATTTTTAACTCAGTAGCACATTCACCAGCAAACCCAAGGATTACGATACTTTACGAAAAGAAAAAAAGAATAAATGTTCAATTATCGGAGAGCAACTTCGAACAAGACATCGTTGACTTTGTCAAGAATTATGTTTTGCCAGACGTACAATATCACATATACTTTGAACAGCCCGATATGTACGAACCATTTTCGGCCATTGTTCAGAAGTACTTTAAATGGCCATCCATCAAGATGCGCAGATGTTTGAAGAAATTAATAGATGTCACTGATAAAGAAACCATAAAGGAATTAGTAAAGAACTATCATGAAGGAAAAAGCAATCACAGAGGAACCGATGAAACTTACCAACGTATTAAACAAAAATACTATTGGCCAAACACCAAAGAATCGATCCAAACTTACATTAACGATTGTGAAATCTGTCAACAATTTAAATACGAAAGAAATCCAATAAGAATCAAAATGAACATAACACCAACTGCTTCTAAACCTTTCGAAATAATACATATCGACACATTTACTTTCGAACAATGTAAATTTCTCACCATAATCGATAGCTTTTCCAAGTATGCCCAGGCATATTCCTTGAACTCCCTTTCCGGCACAGAAATAGCTGACAGTTTACTTCAATTCTTTTCTCATCACGGCATTCCTAAGCAAATAATTCTAGATAACGGTACAGAGTTTAAAAACTCACTAGTAACCGAACTCTTAGGACTACATAAAATAAAAATCCATTTCATATCACCCTACCACCCGCAATCAAATGGACAGATTGAACGATTTCATAGCACCATAATTGAACATATTCGTCTCCTTAATGCTCAAGGTTTTTCCAAAACACCCATAAAAATGAAAATGATTTATGCCATCCTAGCATATAATCATTCAATACACTCCTCAACCAAACTCAAACCCATTGACGTCATTAACGGTCACACTTCCTCCAATGACCCTTTCCATTTAGAAATCGACAAAATTCTACTTAATGACTACATCAATGATCATAAAGAAAAGACTAAAATCTTGTATTCAAAAATAAATTCTGATTTATCACAAAAGAAGCAAGATATAATTAGCAAAAGAAATGAAAAACGCGACAACCCTGCCGTTTTTAAGACTAAACAAAAGGTCTACATTAAAAAACATTCTCGCCAGAAAAATTCCAATACGTTTTCAAAGGCAACCAAAATCAAGAGCACTAACCCTGATAAGAAAACTATCTCAACATAAACCCAACCTAAAATACATATGGACAATATAAAACGTCCATTACAAAAGAAGTATTCCTTTGACTAATTCGAGACTTTCGGTTTTCAGATTAATTGGAACCCTCGGATTAAAAGGAGAAAAGATAGCTATTAGGATACTCGATAATAACCCCGGTATTATCCCACTAAAACTTGGTTCATCAAAAGTAATAAACTATAATCATGAACTCATTCATTTCTATGATTTGAACACCATAATAGAAGAGATAAATAAACTTAATAATCAATCACATGAATTGGAACTCCTTCTAGATCATAATCGAGATTATAAATTTGACACTTCCAATTACATGAAAATTCTTAGCTTTTTGCGCGAAAAAGTTCATACCAAGTTAACCGAAATCATTCCAGAACATTCAAGATCAAAGAGAGGCCTTGTAAATGGTTTAGGGTCTATTTTTAAATCAATAACTGGAAATCTAGATTATGCAGACGGTGAACGATACGATAGAATAATTAGCAATATTCAAAAGAATCAAGTTAAAATAGCCGAAACAATAAGGAAACAAAACTCGTTTTCTGTAGCTTACATAGATAAGTTTAACAGTACGATTCAGCAAATAAAACAAAACGAAAAATTATTACAAACTCGAATGTATCAAATTTCTTTATTTGTGGAATCAGAAGCTAAGCGCGAATATACATGCACGGTCAAGGATGTTGCCAACCAACTTATTAACATGTTCGAAATATTAAATTCCATTTTGCAAGATATCGAAAACTCGATATCCTTTGCTAGATTACAGCTCATGCATCCCAGTATTCTGAAGATATCTGATTTATACGGCGAACTTAAAAAGTTGCAAACTTTTGTAAAAAAGGACGAGTTTCCAATGGAATTAACAGTAGATAATGTTTACATTCTCATGAAACATATTAAGATCAGCAGTTTTATGCTTAACAACAGACTAACGTATATTTTACACATTCCAATAACACATAAAGAGACATTTGACTACTACCACTTATACTCGACTCCTATATTATCTGAAGGTCAGTTTCAAGCGATAATACCTCGCGATAGATTTTTGATCAAAAATGAATTGTACTACTCATATACGAGCAATCCCTGCGAAGAAATGGCCCCACAGCGATTCCTTTGCCAACCAATGGACATTAAAGCAACCACGTCCAATAACCCTTGCGAAGTCCAGCTGCTTGATATGAAAAACACCTCCGTATGCAAGAAAACACCAACAAAAATACCCAGGTCAATGTTCAGAAGATTAGAAGCAACGAATCAATGGATTGCTGTCCTACCGGCAGAAGAAGTAATTCATTTGAAATGTCACTCACAAGAAGAAGTTCAACGCCTCACTTGTGGTACCTACCTGATTGAGATGCCTATAAACTGTCAAGCAACGACATCTCAAGATACTATTACCAATTACCAACAGTCGACCAGCAAGATACAACCTATCTTGTTCCCGGACCTTGAAGCAGTTTCTCAAAAACCAGGACCGAAAATACCAATCGAAACCAAATTTCTGGAGGTTTCAAACCTTGATGACTTAGCTTCTATTAAGTCGCAAATATTGGAGAATCAACCAGATATCGATGACGTCTCATCCATATCGTACGTCCCTAGTATCTGGACAATAATGAGTTATTGTTTAATATTCAGTGGACTCGTTTATCTATTATATAAGAAGCTTAAAACCTTGAAAATGAACCAGAATGAGGACCAAGAAAACCACATGGACCCAAATGCTGTCCAACTACCTCGCTAGTCCTCCTTCGTTGGATCTCAGGGGGGAGGAATTACATCAAGTTCCATCCCGGCACAAACGCAGAGTCAGCGAATCAGCTGACAACCGAAGCTTCCTGAGAATCATCATTTTCAGCCTACAGGCAGTCGGGTTTTTGCATTTATTGTATTCATACGCTTTGCTTAAATTAAATGTTGTACTTTTGCAAATAAAAGCATTTTTAAAAAGAGTTTTCTCGATTACCACGAGTTATTTCGTATAGGTTTCAGCAGAGCGTTCTTAATATTGAAATAAAGATTACTACTTTTAAAATTGGTCAGATGGAGGGCCTTCTGAATACTATTCGTAATGATGCTGTGAACAAATATGATCGTCTTTTTAATAATATTAAGAAACAAAACATGGTTAAAATCCAAAAATTATGAATGGGGCGTACATCGTTTAAAGTTGAAATCCATAAAAATTTCATATATAACTTCACTGATATTGCACTTCCTGAGGCGGTGACCCGCACGTTGTCTGCTGACCCAAAATTTGCGTAGCCGATGGGGCCGCATAATGCCCACCTACCGACTATTGTCAAAGATCTTGAATACTGCTTACATGTGGGTGTTCTTTCTGAGGACAAACGTGATGATACTAGGAGTTGTTGTATCAATATAATCACAAATTTCTACCATAAAAACAGACACCAAAAAAGTGAAATTATCGCCCTTATATTAAAAGATTTTTACGAATGCAAAGAGTTTCTAAAGGCAAAGAGAGCTCTACTGTTTGAAAGATATATTCATCCAGGGGATGGAATCGCTGTTAAGTGATGCGTCTACCTATCAACTTATTAACTCAGACCCCACTAATAGAATTCAAAATTAAGCTAATAAACTAGTTGATTTACTGTTTCGAGGTGGATTTATTGACTTGCAAGGGCCTTAAAGCCACACAAACCAGATATAGCTTTTAGATCGGTAGTAAGCTGCATTGGATCGCCCACTTACAATTTGACAGTTTTCGTCCATAAGATACTGCATCCGATAGTGTCTACTTTTGAATTTAATGTCAATAATTCTTTCGAATTTGCTAATGTTGTACAGGGCGTCAGTCTTCCAGCTGGATATGTATTGGTGTCATTAGATGTAACGTCACTGTTTACAAACATACCAAAAGAACTTGTCTTGTCAATTCTTGATAAACGTGGGAAGTTTTTATCATCATAAACACTACTTTCCAAGGGGGCAATTTTGGGTATTGTAGAATTTTTGTTTTCCAATAGTTATTTTAAGTTTAATGGAAAATGGTACCAACAACTTGAAGGCTCTGCCATGGGAAATCCTGCTAGCCCGGTCCTCGCTAATATTGTTATAAATGAATTGATATCCTCTGTTTTACGTGACATTCCTTTCTCAATACCACTCCTTAAGCTATATGTGGATGATATGATTCTCGCTTGCCCAGTAAATAAAGCCACTGAATTGTTGTCCTGTTTTAATAGCTACCACGAACGTTTGCAGTTCACAATGGAAACCGAAAGTGAGAATCGTATCTCCTTTCTTGATGTCATGCTTATACGCAATACGGACGGCACGCTCTTTACAGACTGGTAGCAGAAACCGACAGCTTCTGGAAGGGTCATTAAATTCCTGTCGTGTCACCTCTCTTCACAAAAAACTGCTACCATTAGAAACTTGCTCTACCGTAGTTTCATGATGTCTAGCCCACAACATAAAACAAAAAACGAGAACATAGTCAAGGACATTTTGAGAAGTGACAACAGAAAGTGTTTCATAAACAGAATTATAAATAGTTATAAGGTCCATCTAATTAAATTGGAACATAGCGCCAATCCAAACCTAACAAAAAGTGTAGATTGGCGTATTACAATATAAATATGGTTGGCGACATCTTTTCACGTTTGAAAGATCCAACACCACACTTTCTGACATCTAACATTGTTTATACCCACATAGCAACAAAAGCATATTCATATACGGGGTATATACGAGGTATATTCTCAAAAGCATTTGAATTTTGGAATGTACCTGTCATATACTTGTCATATGCCAACATTTTACAGTATGGGTATGTGGACATGAGCATATTCCAGAATATACCAGATATGTTACAAGTTGCACATTCGGTCGTTCGTATGTGTCAAGCCAAAATTTGCAATAAGATTGCTTGAAGTTAATAAAACTCCTTTCTTTTCTAAAAAAAAAAAATTATAAAACAGGAATAGGCATCGCAACTCGGTAAAATGTTAACCAAATTTGGCACTTGACGTTTCAACTTTGACATAACTGAAACTCGAGTTGAGGTTATGAATCTTCGTGTGGCGTCGTGGCGTGGAATCGTGTCGGCGTCCTGTTGTTTCCCGGTTTTTTTGGGAGTTTGGGAGTCGTTTTATTTGCTTGTCTTTCCTGGTTTCTTCTACACCAGTGAAGTATAGTTTTGTATTAACTCAGTGTAAATTCTGGCCATATTGGTAAGTATTATTTTAATAGTATTGTAGTAATGTGTTGGCAGTTTCTTATCTTATCCAAATCTTAAAAAGCACAAGACCCATTTCACTATTTACAGGTTTCAAATTCTTTACAAAAATGTCTCAGAGGGGTAGTGGAAAAAGTGAAAGATCTTTTCGCAGACATATAAAACAGAAAACTATAGAAGATGTGATGGGATTATCAGCAGAGCAGGCAGAAATGCAATTTCTTGATTATGTCTCCTTGCTACCTCATACTTCTTGTTCCGAATTCATCCAGCTTCATTCTTCTCAATTCTCTTTGTCTCAGTTACAATCAGAGACCATCGATAATGCATCTAGGCCATGTAGCAGAGCATGTAGTCCTTGTCATGTTGATGATGAGGTTGATGATCATTTTAGTGTACAGCAGTCTGATGTTACCTCAGATAAGACTGATTTGTTATATAGGCCTGGTAATAGTTCAGACAGTATTATGATGTCGCAAAGTTATGAAAATCAAAATAGTTCAAATGAAAGGCCATCTAAAGTTGCTTCATCAGCTCATGCCTCAGCTAAGGCAGATTTAAGAGATTGGGCCCTAGACAATAATGTTGCCCATACTGTTTTGAACAAATTATTGAAAAATGTTTTACGGAAACATTTTCCTCAATGTGCCTTTCCAAAAGATGCTCGAACCTTGCTTGGGACAAATAAGAAATTAACACATTTAAAAGTCACTAATAACTTTTGTTACTTTGGTATAGAGAAATCATTAAATTTTCTTTTTGAAAAACATAAGGTTGTAATAACAGAAGGCGATAAGATTGACTTAGCAATTAATATTGATGGTTTACCCTTAAGTAAAAGTACAAATAGTTCTTTTTGGCCTGTTCTTGGTCTTGTAAAATCTATTTCTAAGTTAAAGGATGTAGTATTTCTAATAGGACTCTATCATGGGTATGAAAAACCTAAGCATCCTGATATACTTTTAAATGAGTTTGTTAAAGAATGTTTACAATTAGGAAATAGAGTGTGTATCAACAAAACTTTTTTAAATTTTAAAATAGATATGTTAGTGTGTGATATGCCTGCTAAATCCTTTACAATGCAAATCAAGGGTCCCACAGGCTACTTTTGTTGTCCAAAGTGTCAAATTGAGGGGGAGACTGGAAGTCATATTTCTTTTTGTAAAGGAAATTATCCCAAACGCACTGACAAGTCATTTCGAGATAGAACATGCCCTGAACATCACATAGGGAAGTCATTGATTGAAAGTATACCAAATTTTGATTTAGTGAAAAATGTTGTGTTAGATTATATGCACCTGGTATGTTTAGGCATTGTTAAAAGAATTTTGGCTCATCCTAAATATGGGTTTGTGTATGGTAAACCACCATATAAATTGCAAGCATCTGATATTCTTAAAATTAACAGGAGGTTAAGGTTGTATCGAAAATTTATTCCTATGGAGTTTTCTAGAAAAACTCGTAATTTAACAGAATGTAAGAGATACAAAGCCACCGAGTTTAGAACCTTTTTATTGTATATAGGGCCATTAGTACTAAAAGACATTCTTAACAAACAAAGATATTTGCATTTCTTGTCTCTTTCTATTTCTATATCTATATTGCTCAATGAAGAATTTTCAAAAAATAAAGTTTTTCTAAAGTATGCTCAAGATTTAATAAACTTATTTATCTCAATTTCTAAAGATATTTATGGAAAAGGTTTTTTTACATTAAATGTACATTGTCTTAGCCACTTAGTAGATGAGTGTCAAAATTATGGATCTCTAAATAGGTTCAGTTCATTTGAATTTGAGAATTATATGCAGAAGTTATTAAAAAATATTAGAAAAGCCCATCAGCCTTTAAAACAAGTTGTTCGCAGGTTTACAGAAGAGTACAGCAATTCTAATAGTAATACAGTATATACCAATATCAGTGAGGAATACAATAATGCAAGTGATAAATCAGTTTGGTCACAGATGCATTCAGAAGGTCCATTAATTAACAATTGTAAAGGTCCTCAGTACAAAAAAATAACATTGAAAAATTTTACATTGTCATGCAATACTTTAGCAAATAGACTTGTTCAATTAGAAGGGGGACATATTTTTGAAATTATAAATTTTTGTTTTACTTCTGACGGAAATCAGCCTGTCATGATAGGTTATCTTTATGAGAAACTGGAAAGTCTTTTTAAAAAGCCCTGTGCCTCATCTGACTTGGATATTTTAATTGTCAAAAAAAGCAACTTTTTAATGTCATATTCTTTGTGTACTTTAAAAAAAAAAATGATTATCCTTCCTTATGATGAATCAAATGATAGATTTGTTGTGTTTCCTATGATCCATGTATAAAAAGAGAATAGGTTCATAATAGTTTTTTTTAGTGTAGGTTTAGGTACTTAATTTAAAATCATGTTACTGTGTATATAATTAATGTGTATTATCTAGAAAGTTAATATTGTCTTACAAAAATAGAATAAGTATAGGTAGGCACATAGGTACCTACCTACTATAGTTTTTGGATTAATTGGAGGATTACTTTGGAGGTAATTGTTGAATCAATCGATTGTTGAGTAGGGTACTTATTGAAGCAATCTAGGCATTTTTCCCTAAATTTTACAGTGCTTGCATTTATTTTAAAAAAAGGGCCCTTGATTGAAACCTCTAAAATTACTGGATTTTCAGAAAACAAAACATCAATTTATAACTCTGAGATTCATATTTGAAATCCAGTGGTTGGATAGTCATGACAGTATTTCAAAAACAATGTATTTTATATGGTATGTTTTAACAAACTTTTTTTATCTAGTTTTAAGATTATCTAAGTATGCCTTAGGTTTGTAATATAACTTTTGGCAGACCTTCTATTAGTAATTCATGTTAAACCAAAAAAATATAAGATTGATATGATAAATATATCAGGACTTACTTGCCTCTTCTATAAGTGTAAATCTTAGTCACTTAAGTTATATCATTTTGGCGCAAGTTTTTGGTTGAACGAGGAACTAATTGATGGAAACTTATTGATGGAAGCATATTTTACATTGGAATTTACTGCTTACATAAATCAACTAATAAGCTGAGCTCCTGGAACCATGTATTTTGTATAACATGTTAGTACTTACTTAGTCATTGTATTTAGCCACTACATATATACCTATATCAATATTTTGTTTTGTTTCTAGGTTTTAACCTACGAGCGAGACTATGAGTAAACATCAGTGGGGTGTAGTTGTGTTCGAAGATGAGGATTGCATAGCTGTACTTCCTGATTTATGGTTAATAAACAACAAAGAGGCTTTTTGGCCCCCGAAAACAAAAGATGGCAATAATCTCTCAAAAAGAAGAGAGAAACCAGGAGAAAATTGGCCACGATTTAAAATTAGATTATTAGGATTATATGGTAAAAAGTTTTGGTGTGCTCTCAGGTTTTGTATAAAGTTTATGGTAGTTTTTTTTTGGGGGGGGAGTGGGGGTTATTCATAATTAAGACTTTTTAAAACAATTTCAGACTCATATGAAACAGCATCAAAAAAATGCATATTAGCAGAAGACACATCAAATCTTTCATCTGCCTCCAGTGATGGACAAAATATTATCAGAAAAAGAATAAGAAATAAAAGATATGTTTCATCAAGTGAATCTGATAACAACAATGCTGATGACTCAGATGAAAATGTATTTCCAAAGTTCCCAAAAATAGTCATGGAACAAAGTATTACACATTCTGATTCACAGGTAAAACAATACCTTCCTGCTTCTTAAGTTTGCTTTATTTTCGTTTGTCATTTTGAGTCTTGTTTTTAATGAATATTATTATTACAATGGGTATGTGATTAGAGATGCATTTATTGATTCCTTTATTGTCATTTGCGCAGACATATCTCAGGGAACATTTTAAGATGAGTTTTTTGATCATGACAGAGAGTGATACATAATGTTACCAACATTATAGCACTTAAATTTTCCTTAAAGTGCCACTTCACAAACCACAATTTAAAAAAAAAGTTTAGGATATATTGCCAGAATCTCATTTACCATGTAGATACAGAAGTGGCTGCTTTCTTGGGATCTCAGAATCAAATGCTTCTGGATGCTTGTTCAAACACATACATCTGATGTTACATAATTCCCATCATAATTAAAAACTAACAAAACCCTATTATATATTTGTATTGCAGAGAGTGAGACAGTTTCCAGTAAATAAAGCTGACTTGCTTCGAAATGAAGAGGACCCAGTCTCAGAGGTAGTAAAATATTTATTAAGTAGGTACCAACCTATACTTTATAAAACAAATCATATTTAATTTTTAGATTGAGTCGCAGAAAACACAGGAGAAAGTTAAACTATCTAAACAGGTTGGTAAAATCATATTGTTATTTTGTATAAATTTTTGTCATTATGGTATCAGGTTAATAGCCTTTTGCCGCAACCTCGGCTGTAACCAACATTACTTTGTACTTTGGGTAGGGTGATGGGAGTTGTGGGGTGGAAGAGACAAACCAAAAATGATGGTGAGTAATAAGAAAGTATGGTTGTGGCAAAAGGCTTATTACATCACAATATAAAAATTTAAGGGAATCAGTGTAGATCTAGGGTCTTGTATGAAATTAACTTTCAGGTCATATCAGAACCCAATCACCCTATTAATATTACACCCAGACAAGTAATAATTCCACGTGTTACATCATCCTCAGATTCAGGTTTGTTTTTTCAACAATTTTCTCTCCTCCATTTTACCCTCTCATTCATAAAAGACATGCCCATTGAAATGTGGGGCTTGTTTTGTCATCATTCATCATATGATAAAGGGCAAAAATAACTTTCTATTCTTTCCTAATATGTCCTATGAATATGATGGTAATTTTTTCTTTCTGTTTCATTAATGAACTTTTTGCATGTTTAACTTCTATTTTCTTATGCATGCATTACTGCATACCAGCATTACCAGCTATTAATTAATTATTAGAGCTTAGCTACAGTAATTATGTAGTTGCTTTTCTTATACCTATAAATGTGATGGTTTATTTTGCTTAATTGGTAAATATCTACTAGGAAGGAGTTGGATAGCAGGTGGAATAAAAAAAAACTACTTCACTTTTTTTAAATTACCAGCATTTCAACCTTTATTGAAGTCTTCCTCAGGGTTAAAATATACAGCATACACATGACAGAACCAAAAGTAGAAGACATTTGGCAAACAAATATATGAAACTAGAAGAAACATGGATCACTGAAATATGTGACCCACACCCGCTATCTGATTTCTATTCATTAAAATGACAAGTACCTTCATAATAAATATGATGTTAATAGTTATTTGCTTATAATTTTCAGAGTTCAAAAATATAGTCCTATTGAAACTGAATTCGATTGCTAGTAGACTCACCCGAGTAGAAGAAAGATTGGAAATTTTACAAACAACTATGGAAGTTGAAAAACATGGAAATGAAGAAGTCTGTGATCTGACTGAGGTAATTGATGGTTTGCTGCCTATTAAAGACGATGAGTCACTTGAGGCCTTGAACAAATTTTTAATAAATAAAGTAAATGAAATGGAACTGGTAAGTAAATATTAAATAAATGCATAAGAAGTATAACTTAAACATGTAATATTGAAACACTAAGGAGACAAAATATAAATTAACTGCATGTTTAACACCTTTAATTTTTTGTCTTCAAAAAAAAATGGCCAACAAGAATGAAAATGTTTAGCTTTCCAAAATTTCATGCTAAATGGTTGAACTTAGAACAAAATGGTGCAAATTTTTATCTTGATTTTCCCTGTCCTAATGATATTTTAACACATCTCCCATATTATTTTGAAATAATTTTTTAAAATTATGTTGATTTTGTTTCCTACGGCTAGAGATTCGATTTTTGTATACAATAATCTACTTATATGTCGATTTTGTCAAAATCCTTAAATTTATCAATACCTACCCATAATGGGAATGAGCATTTTGCTATCTAAGGTCTCTTAACTGTATATCATCTACTTTTTTATTTCAAAGTTTTAAATATTGGACAACTTTTCTCAGAAATGATAAACTTAAGTTTAATACTTCATACAATGTGATCCATCAGAATATGATACTACTTGATACTACATCTTTAGATAGGTACCTACTACTTCGTTGATACGACACTATACGTGTATATTGAGCTATAATCACACAAGAAGTGAGCAAAATAATGATTGCAAAAATTCTAACTTTATTTACAAAAACTGATTCAACATTTGTATAACTTAGGATTTCTGTGGGGTCGTAGCATTAAAACTTAGTTGGATACCATATATATTTAATCTCGCTCTGAATCAAATTTAATTTCAGAATTTGGAGCTTACACAATGTATTGTTTTTTTTTTAGACAAAATACTTGTGTCGTCTAGGAGGCAAAAATATTCATGAGGTTGTTGTAAAAATGATGTTGGCTGTAATAACTAATGAATATGGGCAAAAATTTAGCTGGGAAGGAGGCAAAGGAAAGAATAAATTCAATGAACTTAAGATTACAAAATGTATCTTTAGTAAGTATAGTTTCCTAAAATATTTCATACAGGATCTTAGGGAATTATGATGCCAAAATGAAACTGGTGATAGACTGTCGAAAAATAAGTAGATTTTGCTTACTACACATGTGTCCTAAAACCAGCCGTAATTAAGATACAGGGTGTTAAAATTGATGATTTATCACCAGTTTCATTTTGGAACCATAGTTTTATAAATAATATACAGGGTGTTAGGGAAACCCTGTATATTATTTATAAAACTGTGTTAAAAATGTAAATGTAACAGCACTTTTTTAGAAGCAGTCAGGGACAATAAAAGAACGAAGGACGCCGACGATGACGAAATAATAACGTCCATCAAGAAGTGGCTTGTCAAAGCCAAGGCTCGTTTTATGAGAAAAAGGTATGTAATAATTTATCTATTTGTTTTCTTGTGGACTTTTTTCTATTTTTTTCTTATAAGTGATATGATTAAGCAAACATTTATATTAATCAAGTATAGGTCATTATTTTAAACTCCTATAATGTAGAAAATATATTTTATCTACAAACGTCCAATAATTATTTATTTTACGCTTTCAATAGACAAACAAAATATTAACTTTTTTGAGGAGTTTTTTGCTCATTACCAATGAATAGGCAACCGAATTAGCCATTGTTTTATTTGACTATGAAGTAAGTCAAAAGTGCAATTTTAAGGCACGCATGTGAAAGTTACGCATTCGCATGACTTTCCTAAAAGCACTTTTAGACACAAGCACCATACATTTTTTTCTACAAACTTTCCAGTAAAATTTAGATAAAATTGACTTTTAACACTAGTGCTTTAAAGTAGCCTACTTTTAACACTAGTGTTAGCGTTTCTAGAAAAAAAAAATGTTTTGCTTGCTGGCAAAAACTACCACCACTCAACCAAACATTGTCAACTTTGTCAGTTCGATTTAAATTTTCATGTTGTGGGCTACGTACGTATTATGAGGTAGTAAAATGTATTGTATTATTTGTATTACTTGATATCGTTTGTAGATAAAATGTTGTATGTATTACAAAGCTAAAAGTTACTTTTTGCTCTTAATACATAAATAACTATTTCCATACATTTGATGTGTAATAAGTTTTTATGGGTTACTTTTATTGCAGGTTGAACGCACAGACACCTGCCCTATAATAACAACATAAATAAATGTTATTTAACTATAATCTTTAATAAACATTACAAAAAAATATGTCAAGCTTTTTTTACTCTGGTGGAAAAGATGTAACAAACACAAGACTTATAAAAGAAACAAATGGAAATTGGTAGGTATTTAACGATTGACAAATCCATATTTCAGACATGTGCCAAGTGTCTGTCACGAGAAGAAAAGGTGGTCTGTGAAGCGTACTTATTTATGTGTAAAATTTACTATGTTTGACCGGGCGTTAATTTTACGCTTTAAAATCTCTATTCTTTAAATTGGGTACCGGATCGTCGTTACCTCCCCCGAAGGGTCCTATGCTGATTTACTCACTGAATGGGGGCTTCCAAAAATATGGGGAGGGGTATTATTTAAAATAAGAAGATGGGATTCAAGTAAACTTCTATTTTCTGTGCCTTAAAATTACCCTAACTACTTAACTGAAATGACTAATATGAAAACAAACACCGTTATAACAAAAGGGTCTTATCTAGGTCAAGTGTAGAGGAGGACCGTATCGTGCCAACCAATTTAACGTACTTCAGGGGTAGTTCTATGCGTACCCGTGGCTTCTCTTAGGACAATAAGGACTTCTAGGACAACTTTCTTCTTTGTACTCGGACGATAACAAATTTTGGAAAAAAACACTTAATTACTCTTCGACGGGTGGTCGTTCGTCTATCTGACGTAACGCCCCCAAAAAGATCAACCCGAACTTCAAGTCTTGGAGTCTTGCCTACGTGCAAGCCACCGAGCAAGTCCTCGTCGCTAGATATATATATATTTAAATTTCTATGTACTTTCTATGTTCATTGTGAAACTTATCTAGCAGGCTATAAAATTTTGACAGAAAAGGATGACATAGTTAAAGTAAATGGACTTTTGTTACTGCATCCTTTTCTTTTGACATTTCACAGCCAACTAGATGAAGTTTTATAATGAACACAGGTTTTATACCAGGTATGTACCTAAAATCATATTGAATGTTCTTTTAATCTACCCCGGCGAATATTCCTGTCACGTGAATTCTTTGGCCAAAATCATATACCTGGTACATACCAGGTATATATTTTCATATGCCTCATATATACCAGGTATATAACCATGAATGTGCTTCTGTCTACAGGAATATTTCAGGTATATATCAGGTACATGATAGTGCTATGTGGGTATGATCCCTTGTACCGATTGTGAATTGTGCTACGTGAGCCAAACTCGCCAATACCTAATGAGACGTATATATCAGCACAAATATTATTGTCGTGACGGAGGTCGTGAGAAGGGTCATATTACAGAATTGACACACCATCACTTTGCCATAGCACACAACTTTGATTTCTCTAAAGTCTACATATAAATAAACTTTTGTAGATTGAATTGCCATAACATAGTCGTTTTGAACTTCCCACTGGGGCAATTGACTGATAACTGAAAATATTCGCTAACTGATGGCGGCCACATCAACATGAAAAAATGGCATCTTCGTGTATGCGGTATGCGTAGTTTGTCCAGCCGAAGATACCAGAGTCACCTAATAATCGAAAGAAGTTTACAGTTTTAAACATGTTGAAAACATTTCAAACTGATTATCCTCTCTAGAGGAAGATAGGTAAGTTGTGTTTTTTCACAATGTCTCACTCCTTACTTTTTGTTTGGTACTGTCAATTGTTAAATGGTAAATGCTAGTATGGTTTTTACAGTTTTTATGTATTATTTTATTTATGAGTTTACTATAATGTTGATGGAAATGACTATTACTTTCCATCATTTTTCTAACAAGCATTGTTTATGATTGAATGTTGAGCCTTGGGATTTGTCACACCGACATTTTCTTGGATTTCAGCCCTGAGGAAGACTAAGTATTAAATAACTAAGTGAAGACTAAATAAAAGTACTAAGAGTATAAATAGTCGAAACGTTGGCCATTTTCTGATAAAGAAAAGATGTATTATTGGTCGGAATCCTGCTACCTTCACCAGTATATTTAAAATTACTGATATTTCCTATAATTTCACGACTCCTTTTGGACGAGTGAAACTTGCAAGGAACAGCAATTTTGCAGAGTATTTCTCGAATCAAATACAAAAATAATAAATAGATAAGTAGTATTAAAATACCTCGAAGGCTTTAAAATGACCGATAATTTCTCACGATTGCATATTTTCCATAATTTCAAAAGTCCTTTGGGACAAGTAAAATTTGCAAGGAAAAGCAACTTTGCAAGGATTACTCCTTGAATTAAATAGAACGATAAGAAATAAATAAGTAGTATTAGAATATTCGGATGCCATTTTAACAAAGTCAATCCAGACGACGACATTCATTGGGTTTTTATTGCCGCCTATTAATACCTTTTTTGCTCCATAGCAATGATATGGACGAATGAAATAATTGCGAGTAATACCACGAAAGCTTTGAAAATCTCTGGATATTTTTATCAATAAAGGATATTATTAAATTACCGATAATTTTTAACAATTGCATATTTTGTTAATTTCACAGTCCTTCAGAGTCCTTTGGGACGAGTAAAACTTGCAAGGAACAGTGCAGAGTATTTCTCGAATCAAATACAAAAATAATAAATAGATAAGTAGTATTAAAATATCACGAAGGCTTTAAAATGACCGATAATTTCTCACGATTGCATATTTTCCATAGTTTCAAGAGTCCTTTGGGACAAGTGAAATTTGCAAAGAAAAGGCAACTTCTGCAAGAATTACATCTTGAATCAAATACAACATTAAGAAATAAATAAGTAGTACTCGAATATTCGGACGGCACATTAACCAAGTCAGTCCAGACGACATTTATTGGGTTTTATTGTCACTTATTAATACCTTTTTTTGCTCCATAGCAATGATATGGACGAATGAAATAATTTGGAGTAATACCACAAAAGCTTTGAAATTACCGACAATTTTTCACAATTGCATATTTTCAATAATTTCACGAGTCCTTTGGGACGAGACAAACTTGAATCTCTTTTGTCTTCTCGAATCAAATACAATGTTAATAAATAGAGAAGTAGTATTAGAATATTCGGACGCCACTTTAACCAACTCAATCAGACGACAATTATTGCGTTTTATGTGTGTAAATTATCGAATTACGGTATTAATACCTTTTTTTGCTCCATAGGAATTATATAGATGAATGAAATAATTGGGAGTAATACAACATAAGCTTTAAAATTAGTGATAATTTCTCACAATTGCATATTTTCCATAATTTTACGAGTCCATTGGGACAAGTGAAATTTTCAAGTAAAAGCGCCTTTGCAGGGATTATTTCTAGAATCAAATACAACAGTAAAAAATAAATAAGTAGTATTAAAATATTCGTACGCCACTTTAAATAAATACATCAGACAACCACATTTATTGGTGTCTTGTGTGTCTAAATTATCGAATTTTCGCTTATTAGTACTTTTTTTGCTTTATAGCACTATGAATGAAATAATTGGGAGTGATACCGCGAAAGTTTTGAAATTACCGATAATTTCTCACAATTGCATATTTTTCATAATTTCACCAGTTCTTTGGTGAAGTAAAATTTGCAAGGAAAAGCAACTTTGCAAGAATTATTTCTTGAGTCAAATACAACATTAAGAAATAAATAAATAGTATTAGAATATTCGTACGCCACTTTACCCAAGTGAATCAGACGACGACATTTATTGGGTTTTATTTGTGTAAATTATCGAACTACCGCTTATTGCTACTTTTTTTGCCCCACAGCAATAGTATAGATGAACGAAATAATCGAGAATAATACCACGAAGGCTTTAAAATTACCGATAATTTCTCACGATTTGTCATAATTTCACGAGTCCTTTGGGACAAGTGAAATTTGCAAGGAAAAGCAACTTTGCAATAATTACTTCTCGAATCAAATACATCATTAAGAAATGAATAAATAGTATTAGAATATTCGGATGCCACTTTAACCCAATCAATCAGACGAAGACATTTATTGGGTTTTATGTGTGTAAACTATCGAATTACGGCATATTAATACCTTTTTTGCTCCATAGCTAGAATATAGATGAATGAAATAATTGGGAGTTATGCCACGAAAGCTTAGAAATTACCGATAATTTTACCAGTATATTTTCCATAATTTCACGAGTCTTTTGGGAGAAGTTAAATTTGCAACGAAACGCAGCTTTGCGAGAATTGTTCCTTGAATTAAATACAATATTAAGAAATAAATAAGTAGTATTGCAAGAATATTTGGACGCCACTTTAACCGAGTCAATCAGAAGACATTTATTGGGGTTTTATGTGCATAAATTATCGAACTACCGCTTATTGATACCTTTTTTGCCCCATAGCAATACTATAGATGAATGATATAACCGGAAGTAACAACACGAAGGCTTTAAAATTACCGATAATTTCACACGATTGCATATTTTCCATAATTTCACGAGTCGTTTGGGATAAGTGAAATTTGCAAGGAAAAGCGACTTTGCAATAATTACTTCTTGAAACAAATACATCATTAAGAAATAAACAAATAGTATTAGAATATTCGGATGCCACTTTAACCCAATCAATAAGACGACGACATTTATTGGGTTTTATGTGTGTAAACTATCGAATTACGGCATATTAATACCTTTTTTGCTCCATAGCTAGAATATGGATGAATGAAATAATTGGGAGTTATGCCACGAAAGCTTAGAAATTACCGATAATTTTACCAGTATATTTTCCATAATTTCACGAGTCTTTTGGGAGAAGTTAAATTTGCAACGAAAAGCAGCTTTGCGAGAATTGTTCCTTGAATTAAATACAATATTAAGAGATAAATAAGTAGTATTGCCAGAATACTTGGATGCCACTTTAACCGAGTCAATCAGAAGACATTTATTGGGGTTTTATGTGCATAAATTATCGAACTACCGCTTATTGATACCTTTTTTGCCCCATAGCAATACTATAGATGAATGATATAACCGGAAGTAACAACACGAAGGCTTTAAAATTACCGATAATTTCACACGATTGCATATTTTCCATAATTTCACGAGTCGTTTGGGATAAGTGAAATTTGCAAGGAAAAGCGACTTTGCAATAATTACTTCTTGAAACAAATACATCATTAAGAAATAAACAAATAGTATTAGAATATTCGGATGCCACTTTAACCCAATCAATAAGACGACGACATTTATTGGGTTTTATGTGTGTAAATTATCGAATTACGGCTTATTAATAACTTTTTTGCTCCATAGCCATAATAAGGATGAATGAAATAATTGGGAGTTATGCCACGAAAGCTTTGAAATTACCGATAATTTTTCACAATTGCATATTTTCCATAATTTCACGAGCCTCTTGGGACAAGTTAAATTTGCAACGAAAAGCAGCTTTGCGAGAATTGTTCCTTGAATCAAATACAATATTAAGAAAAAAATAAGTAGTATTAGAGTATTTGGACGCCACTTTAACCGAGTCAATCAGAAAACATTTATTGGGGTTTTATGTGCATAAATTATCGAACTACCGCTTATTGATACCTTTTTTGCCCCACAGCAATAATATAGATGAATGGTATAATCGGAAGTAACAACACGAAGGCTTTAAAATTACCGATAATTTCACACGATTGCATATTTTCCATAATTTCACGAGTCGTTTGGGATAAGTGAAATTTGCAAGAAAAAGCAACTTTGCAATAATTACTTCTTGAATCAAATACATCATTAAGAAATAAACAAATAGTATTAGAATATTCGGATGCCACTTTAACCCAACCAATCAGACGACGACATTTATTGGGTTTTATGTGTGTAAATTATCGAACTACCGCTTATTGATACCTTTTTTGCCCCACAGCAATAATATAGATGAATGATATAATCGGAAGTAACAACACGAAGGCTTTAAAATTACCGATAATTTCACACGATTGCATATTTTCCATAATTTCACCAGTCGTTTGGGATAAGTGAAATTTGCAAGGAAAAGCAACTTTGCAATAATCACTTCTTGAATCAAATACATCATTAAGAAATAAATAAGTAGTATTAGAATATTCGGACGCCACTTTAACCAAGTCAATCAGACGACGACATTTATTGGATTTTATGTGTGTAAATTATCGAATTACACGAAAGCTTTGAAATTACCGATAATTTTTCACGATTCTCCTCCCCTTTACACTGTGTAACATTTAGAAGAAAATTAATAAGCCACAATAGATAACGATAATATTTAAATTATCGCTTTTGGGGTTACATAAAATGAATTATGCAAAATATGCGATTAAGTAGTTAAGTACTGTATTAAAGTAGTACTCCTGCACTTGTTTGACCACAATCTTTCCTTCTCTCTCTCTCTCTTCCCCCCCCCCTCTCTCTCTCTCTCTCTCTAGATAATTTGAACCTCGACAAGTTTTTTTCGTTTTTCATTATTGCGATATACGCCTTTTAACTAGCCATAATTACACGCTAGATTTTGGGGGTTGACGATCGCTTGACAGGCGAAACCGGTCAGACAAAGTATGCATTTCTTATTTCCCCTTCAAATCTTCTTTTTCATTAAGTCCAGTCCTGCTTTGGTGGGCATCATCTCTCTTAAAACTACGTTGTCACGTTAAACAAACCCTGATGCTCTCACATTTTTGTTCAAAAAATAACGATTTTAATTAGAATTACCTCGATTTCTCGTCGAATAAAAAAAAATAAATTCAGGGCAAAACACAACCCAAAAGAACGTTTTTATAGACCGAATTATTCTTTGTTCATCTTTACCATATTTTTCGTTTCTCGGGGAATTTAAAAGTAATTTGTTTTGCCTTGTATAAAGTACGAAAAATATTATTCCTAGTTGGGATTTTAAGCCGCCGCTTCCAATTTATTTTCCGTATAGCAACTTAAATTCAAAAGGAATATACCACCGACGTCGCTTTTATTAGGGCACTCGCTCTCTGAACAGCAAACGTCTCCTATTATTCGATGCGACAATATCTGATCTGCTAAAGTTGCCCGCTTGTTGAGGATTTCTCCTTTTGCGGCTTAGAAACAATTATTTTCTCGCAGAATTTTTATCCATTGACAGGTGGAATGTTGTTTCTTTCAAAAAGGGCTGCACACGAAATTTCGAAGCTTTTCCCGGACCAAAATGCCATCCACGGAAAAGAGGGCAGAAAACAATAGCTGCTTAAGCTGAATACATAAAACAAAATAATAAAAATAATTCGGTTTTTAAAAAACGCGCCCTCCGGTGCTGTTTTGATGATTTTTTCTGTATAATTGGAGCAATTTTAATTAAAGTTGATGTTGAGCGAAGAAAAATAATTTACAACCCCTTTCGCTGTGGAAAATCTGCAGGAGAGGAGTTCATTTCCGAACGATTCTTTTTGATCTAATTAATTTGAAATTTCGGCTTAATTTTGTAGCATCTGTTTGTTTCCATTACGTTTATTAGTTTTATGAAATATCTTTAAAGGGCTACCGAGGTAATATCAATCAGTTCACATTGGGAAATTATATCATAACATTTCGATAACTACTGATGGTAAAGATAGATTTATTTTTTTTTTTGTAAAATTAAACTAATTGTAGAATATTCAAAAAGATTGTTTGAAAACAGTAATAACTAAACATTTTTCGCTATGTTAAATAGTTTTTAACACTAATTAAAATTTGTTTGATATCGTTTTCTCCGACTCTTATAAATCTGGCTTATAAAATATGTACCATTCCATTTAAGAAAATGAAAAATTACGTCACAATTGTCACATTTAACGTATAAAAAAATTTTCCTCGATTCAGATTTGGCGTCCTCTCGTGGCCGTTGTAGAAACCGCAAATAAACTTTTTTTTAATTCGAAATAGGAAAGGACCACGCTGGTTAATGCTCTTAGAATGATGTCCCTGTATTACATAATATGGGGTAATCATTAGAAAACTCAGCTAGAAGGCTATGAGATTTTGACAGAAAAGGTTGACAAAATGAAAGTAAATTGGTGTTTGTTCTTTAATTTTTTGTTCACATCATTTCACGTCAGATCTGAAGTTTAAACTTCAAATTAAACTGTAAATGTAATATGCGAACAAAAACGTTACTTTTGCATATATAATGGATGTTGGACTGTCATTATTTAACATTTGAGTACAAGAAACCATTCTACTGAGTACGATGTAAAACTATAACGAACGCTGCTGCATTTCCCAGCTGCCGTAAAACATGAAACACTTCATTAAGCCCTAATCTTCCAATCCCATCGAAATCTTGACCATAACTTGGTGACAATTGACCCGTTAATGCCGCTAATGGCAAGCCGTTACCGGCTCTCGGAAACTAATTTAAACTACCCCCAAAACTATCCGGTAACCCGTATTTATTCGGCAAATTAAAACGTTTCCAGTCAATTCGGTTTAATAAACACGGAATCGTACGACTTCATTAAGGCCACCCCGATCGCTTTGCGAAAACAATTGACATCCATTCTGGTTATTGTTTTAATTAATGAAATTTACGCCCTTCGATGGTTTCTTTTTATGATCAGCTGCATAATGTCGGCTTTGTGCTGCCTCGCTCAACTTGTTGCGATCGTAGCCCGGGGCCGAATGTTCCGCATGCGACGGTAATGGACAGGAAGTTCATCTCACAATTTCCAATTCAGAAATGGGCAATTTTAACTTTCTTTTTTGGTTTGTAACTTCAAAAGCCATTTTGTCGCTCATGTATATTGTACTAGTGTCAAAAATTGCACTTTTCACACGAGTGTTGACAGTTTGTGACACGAGCCGTAGGCGAGTGACGCTACGTCACAACAGTGTCCCAAGAGAAGTTCATCGCGTAATTTGCGATTCGAAAATGGGCAATTTAAATTTTTTTTTTCAGGTTTTTAACTTCAAAAGTCATTTTGTCGGTAAGTATTAGTGTCGAAAATTGCACTTTTCACACGAGTGACGCAACGTCACAAGAGTGTCACCAGAGAAGTTCATCGCGCAATTTGCGATTCGGAAATGGACTATTTAATTTTTTTTTTCAGGTTTCTAACCTGAAAAGCCATTTTGCCGGTCATGTGTAACTAGTGTCGAAAAATGCACTTTTCACACGAGTGTTGACACTTTGTGACACGAACATAGGTGTAGGGTATTTAACATCAAAAGCCATTTTGTCGGTCATGTATATTGTACTAGTGTCGAAAATTGCACTTTTTACACGTGTGTGATGATTTGTTGATTGACTCGAGCCTTAGGCGAGTGACGCAACTCACAAGAGTGTCACAAGAGAGGTTCATCGCGCAATTTTCGATTCGAAAATGGGCAATTTAAATTTTTTTTTTCAGGTTTCTAACCTGAAAAGCCATTTTGCCGGTCATGTGTAACTAGTGTCGAAAATTGCACTTTTCACACGAGTGTTGACACTTTGTGACACGAGCCGTAGGTGAGTGACGCAACGTCACAAGAGTGTTACAAGAGAAGTTTATCGCGCAATTTGCGATTCAGAAATGGGCAATTTAAAATTTTTTTTTCAGGTTTTTAACTTCAAAAGCGATTTTGTCGGCCATGTATATTGTACTAGTGTCGAAAATTGCACTTTTTACAACGAGTGTTGACAGTTTGTGACACGAGCCGTAGGCGAGTGACGCAACGTCACAAAAGTGTCTCAAGAGGAGTTCATCGCGCAATTTGTAATTCGGAAATGGGCAATTTTAAACTTTTTTTTTCAGATTTTTAACTTCAAAAGCCATTTTGTCGGTGATGTATATTGTACTAATGTCGAAAATCGCACTTTTCACACGAGTGTGTCACGAGCCGTAGGCGAGTGACACAACGTTACAAGAGTGTCACAAGAGAAGTTTATCGCGCAATTTGCGATTCAGAAATGGGCAGATTAAAATTTATTTTTTCAGGTTCTTAACTTCAAAAAGCCATTTTGTCGGTCATGTATATTGTACTGGAGTCGAAAATTGCACTTTTCACACGAGGGTGACGGTTTCTGACATGAGCCGTAGGAGAAGGACACAACGCCACAAGAGTGTCACAAGAGAAGTTTATCGCGCAATTTGCGATTAGGAAATGGGCAATTTAAATTTTTTTCTTCAGGTTGTTAACTTCAAAAAGCCATTTTGTCGGTCATGTATATTGTACTAGTGTCGAAAATTGCACTTTTCACACGAGGGTGACGGTTTGTGACACGAGCCGTAGGCGAGTGACGCAACGCCACAAGAGTGTCACAAGAGAAGTTTATCGCGCAATTTGCGATTCGGAAATGGGCAATTTAATTTTTTTTTCAGGTTTTTAACTTCAAAAGCCATTATGTCGGTCATGTTTATTGCACTAGTGTCGAAAATTGCACTTTTTACACGAGTGTGACGGTTTGTGACACGAGCCGTAGGCGAGTGACGCAAGGCCACAAGAGTGTCACCAGAGAAGTTTATCGCTCAATTTGCGTTTCGGAAATGGGCAATTTAAAATACTTTTCAGGTTTTTAACTTCAAAAGTCGTTTTGTCGGTCATGTATATTGTACTAGTGTCGAAAATTGCACTTTTCACAAGGAGTGTTGCCAGTTTGTGACACGAGCCGTAGGCGAGTGACGCAACGTCACAAGAGTGTCACCAGAGAAGTTTATCGCTCAATTTGCGTTTCGGAAATGGGCAATTTAAAATACTTTTCAGGTTTTTAACTTCAAAAGTCGTTTTGTCGGTCATGTATATTGTACTAGTGTCGAAAATTGCACTTTTCACAAGGAGTGTTGCCAGTTTGTGACACGAGCCGTAGGCGAGTGACGGAACGTCACAAGAGTGTCACCAGAGAAGTTTATCGCTCAATTTGCGTTTCGGAAATGGGCAATTTAAAATACTTTTCAGGTTTTTAACTTCAAAAGTCGTTTTGTCGGTCATGTATATTGTACTAGTCTCGAAAAATGCACTTTTCACAAGGAGTGTTGCCAGTTTGTGACACGAGCCGTAGGCGAGTGACGCAACGTCACAAGAGTGTCACCAGAGAAGTTTATCGCGCAATTTGCGTTTCGGAAATGGGCAATTTAAAATACTTTTCAGGTTTTTAACTTCATAAGTCGTTTTGTCGGTCATGTATATTGTACTAGTGTCGAAAATTGCACTTTTTACAAGGAGTGTTGCCAGTTTGTGACACGAGCCGTAGGCGAGTGACGCAACGTCACAGGAGTATCACCAGAGAACTTTATCGCTCAATTTGCATTTCGGAAATGGACAATTTAAAATACTTTTCAGGTTTTTAACTTCAAAAGTGGTTTTGTCGGTCATGTATATTGTACTAGTGTCGAAAATTGCACTTTTTACAAGGAGTGTTGCCAGTTTGTGACACGTGCCGTAGGCGAGTGACGCAACGTCACAGGAGTGTCACCAGAGAAGTTTATCGCTCAATTTGCGTTTCGGAAATGGACAATTTAATTTTTTTTTCAGGTTTTTAACTTCAAAAGCCATTTTGTCGGTCATGTTTATAGCACTAGTGTCGAAAATTGCACTTTTTACACGAGTGTGACGGTTTGTGACACGAGCCGTAGCCGAGTGACGCAACGTCACAAGAGTGTCACCAGAGAAGTTGATCGCTCAATTTGCGTTTCGGAAATGGGCAATTTAAAATACTTTTCAGGTTTTTAACTTCAAAAGTCGTTTTGTCGGTCATGTATATTGTACTAGTGTCGAAAATTGCACTATTCACAAGGAGTGTTGCCAGTTTGTGACACGAGCCGTAGGCGAGTGACGCAACGTCACAAGAGTGTCACCAGAGAAGTTTATCGCTCAATTTGCGTTTCGGAAATGGGCAATTTAAAATACTTTTCAGGTTTTTAACTTCAAAAGTCGTTTTGTCGGTCATGTATATTGTTCTAGTCTCGAAAAATGCACTTTTCACAAGGAGTGTTGCAAGTTTGTGACACGAGCCGTAGGCGAGTGACGCAACGTCACAGGAGTGTCACCAGAGAACTTTATCGCTCAATTTGGGTTTCGGAAATGGACAATTTAAAATACTTTTCAGGTTTTTAACTTCGAAAGTCGTTTTGTCGGTCATGTATATTGTACTAGTGTCGAAAATTGCACTTTTCACAAGGAGTGTTGCCAGTTTGTGACACGAGCCGTAGGCGAGTGACGCAACGTCACAGGAGTGTCACCAGAGAAGTTTATCGCTCAATTTGCGTTTCGGAAATGGACAATTTAAAATACTTTTCAGGTTTTTAACTTCAAAAGTCGTTTTGTCGGTCATGTATATTGTACTAGTGTCGAAAATTGCACTTTTCACAAGGAGTGTTGCCAGTTTGTGACACGAGCCGTAGGCGAGTGACGCAACGTCACAAGAGTGTCACCAGAGAAGTTTATCGCGTAATTTGCGTTTCGTAAATGGGCAATTTAAAATACTTTTCAGGTTTTTAACTTCAAAAGTCGTTTTGTCGGTCATGTATATTGTACTAGTGTCGAAAATTGCACTTTTCACAAGGAGTGTTGCCAGTTTGTGACACGAGCCGTAGGCGAGTGACGCAACGTCACAAGAGTGTCACCAGAGAAGTTTATCGCGCAATTTGCGTTTCGGAAATGGGCAATTTAAAATACTTTTCAGGTTTTTAACTTCAAAAGTCGTTTTGTCGGTCATGTATATTGTACTGGTGTCAAAAATTGCACTTTTCACAAGGAGTGTTGCCAGTTTGTGACACGAGCCGTAGGCGAGTGACGCAACGTCACAAGAGTGTCACCAGAGAAGTTTATCGCTCAATTTGCGTTTCGGAAATGGACAATTTAAAATACTTTTCAGGTTTTTAAATTCAAAAGTCGTTTTGTCGGTCATGTATATTGTACTAGTGTCGAAAATTGCACTTTTCACAAGTAGTGTTGCCAGTTTGTGACACGAGCCGTAGGCGAGTGACGCAACGTCACAAGAGTGTCACCAGAGAAGTTTATCGCGCAATTTGCGTTTCGGAAATGGGCAATTTAAAATACTTTTCAGGTTTTTAACTTCAAAAGTCGTTTTGTCGGTCATGTATATTGTACTAGTGACGAAAATTGCACTTTTCACAAGGAGTGTTGCCAGTTTGTGACACGAGCCGTAGGCGAGTGACGCAACATCACAAGAGTGTCACCAGAGAAGTTTATCGCTCAATTTGCGTTTCGGAAATGGACAATTTAAAATACTTTTCAGGTTTTTAACTTCAAAAGCCGTTTTGTCGGTCATGTATATAGTACTAGTGTCGAAAATTGCACTTTTCACAAGGAGTGTTGCCAGTTTGTGACACGAGCCGTAGGCGAGTGACGCATCACCACAAGAGTGTCACAAGAGAAGTTTATCGAGCAATTTGTGATTTGGAAATGGGCAAGTTAAATTTTTTTCTTCAGGTTTTTAACTTCAAAAACCATTTAGTCAGTCATGCATATTGTACTAGTGTCGAAAATTGCACTTTTCACACGAGTGTGACGGAACACCACAAGAGTGTCACAAGAGAAGGTTATCGAGCAACTTGCGATTAGGAAATGGGCAATTTAAAATTTGTTTTTTCAGGTTTTTAACTTCAAAAAACATTTTGTCGGTCATGTACATTGTACTAGTGTCGAAAATTGCACTTATCATACGAGGGTGACGGTTTGTCACAAGCCGTAGGCGAGTAACGCGACGCCACAAGAGTGTCACAAGAGAAGTCTATCGCGCAATTTGTGTTTCGGAAATGGGCAATTTAAAATGTTTTTTCAGCTTTTTAACTTCAAAAGCCGTTTTGTCGGTCATGTATATCGTACCTACTAGTGTCGAAAATTGCACTTTTCACAAGGAGTGTTGACAGTTTGTGACACGAGCCGTAGGCGAGTGACGCAACGTCACAAGAGTGTCACAAGAGAAGTTTATCGCGCAATTTGCGATTCGGGAAATGGGCAATTTAAATTCTTTTCTTCAGGTTTTTTACTTCAAAAGCCATTTTGTCGGTCATGTTTATTGTACTAGTGTCGAAAATTGCACTTTTCACACGAGTGTGACGGTTTGTGACACGAGGCGTAGACGAGTGATGCAACGCCACAAGAGTGTCACAGGAGAAGTTTATCGAGCAATTTGCGATTCGGAAATGGGGAATTTAAAATTTGTTTTTTCAGGTTTTTAACTTCAAAAAACCATTTTGTCGGTCATGTACATTGTAGTAGTGTCGAAAATTGCACTTTTCATACGAGTGTGACGGTTTGTGACACGAGGCGTCGACGAGAGACGCAACGTAACAAGAGGTCACAGGAGAAGTTTATCGCGCAATTTGCGATTCGGAAATGGGCAATTTAAATTCTTTTCTTCAGGTTTTTTACTTCAAAAGCCATTTTGTCGGTCATGTTTATTGTACTAGTGTCGAAAATTGCACTTTTCACACGAGTGTGACGGTTTGTGACACGAGGCGTAGACGAGTGATGCAACGCCACAAGAGTGTCACAGGAGAAGTTTATCGAGCAATTTGCGATTCGGAAATGGGGAATTTAAAATTTGTTTTTTCAGGTTTTTAACTTCAAAAAACCATTTTGTCGGTCATGTACATTGTAGTAGTGTCGAAAATTGCACTTTTCATACGAGTGTGACGGTTTGTGACACGAGGCGTCGACGAGTGACGCAACGTCACAAGAGGTCACAGGAGAAGTTTATCGCGCAATTTGCGATTCGGAAATGGGCAGTTTAAATTTTTTTCTTCAGGTTTTTTATTTCAAAAGCCATTTTGTCGGTCATGTTTATTGTACTAGTGTCGAAAATTGCACTTTTCACACGAGTGTGACGGTTTGTGACACGAGGCGTCGACGAGTGACGCAACGTCACAAGAGTGTCACAAGAGAAGTTTATCGCCCAATTTGCGATTTGGAAATGGGCAATTTTAATTTTTTTTTCAGGTTTTTAACTTGAAAAGCCATTTTGTCGGTCATGTATATTGCACTAGTGTCGAAAATTGCACTTTTCACACGAGTGTTGAC
This sequence comes from Taphrorychus bicolor, assembly GCA_951812265.1. Lineage (NCBI taxonomy): Eukaryota > Metazoa > Arthropoda > Insecta > Coleoptera > Curculionidae > Taphrorychus > Taphrorychus bicolor. The sequence continues at coordinate 20,884,728 of OX638299.1, read as the reverse complement.
AGTTTGTGACAAAAGGCGTAGGAGAGTGACGCAATGTCACAAGAGTGTCACAAGAGAAGTTTATCGCGCAATTTGCGATTCGGAAATGGGCAATTTTAATTTTTGTCTTCAGGTTTTTAACTTCAAAAGCCATTTTGTCGGTCATGTATATTGTACTAGTGTCGAAAATTCCACTATTTACACGAGTATGACGGTTTGATTGACGGTGACACGAGCCGTAGGCGAGTGAGGCAACGTCACAAGAGTAGTTCATCGCGCAATTTGTGATTCGGAAATGGGCAATTTAATTTTTTTTTTTCAGATTTTTAACCTCAAAAGCCATTTTGTCGGTCATGTATATTGTGCTAGTGTCGAAAAATGCACTTTTCGCACGAGTGTGACGGTTTGTGACACGAGCCATAGGCGAGTGACGCAACGCCACAAGAGTGTCACAAGAGAAGTTTATCGCGCAATTTGCGTTTCGGAAATGGACAATTTAAAATACTTTTCAGGTTTTTAACTTCAAAAGCCGTTTTGTCGGTCATGTATATAGTACTAGTGTCGAAAATTGCACTTTTCACAAGGAGTGTTGCCAGTTTGTGACACGAGCCGTAGGCGAGTGACGCATCACCACAAGAGTGTCACAAGAGAAGTTTATCGAGCAATTTGTGATTTGGAAATGGGCAAGTTAAATTTTTTTCTTCAGGTTTTTAACTTCAAAAACCATTTAGTCAGTCATGCATATTGTACTAGTGTCGAAAATTGCACTTTTCACACGAGTGTGACGGAACACCACAAGAGTGTCACAAGAGAAGGTTATCGAGCAACTTGCGATTAGGAAATGGGCAATTTAAAATTTGTTTTTTCAGGTTTTTAACTTCAAAAAACATTTTGTCGGTCATGTACATTGTACTAGTGTCGAAAATTGCACTTATCATACGAGGGTGACGGTTTGTCACAAGCCGTAGGCGAGTAACGCGACGCCACAAGAGTGTCACAAGAGAAGTCTATCGCGCAATTTGTGTTTCAGAAATGGGCAATTTAAAATGTTTTTTCAGCTTTTTAACTTCAAAAGCCGTTTTGTCGGTCATGTATATCGTACCTACTAGTGTCGAAAATTGCACTTTTCACAAGGAGTGTTGACAGTTTGTGACACGAGCCGTAGGCGAGTGACGCAACGTCACAAGAGTGTCACAAGAGAAGTTTATCGCGCAATTTGCGATTCGGGAAATGGGCAATTTAAATTCTTTTCTTCAGGTTTTTTACTTCAAAAGCCATTTTGTCGGTCATGTTTATTGTACTAGTGTCGAAAATTGCACTTTTCACACGAGTGTGACGGTTTGTGACACGAGGCGTAGACGAGTGATGCAACGCCACAAGAGTGTCACAGGAGAAGTTTATCGAGCAATTTGCGATTCGGAAATGGGGAATTTAAAATTTGTTTTTTCAGGTTTTTAACTTCAAAAAACCATTTTGTCGGTCATGTACATTGTAGTAGTGTCGAAAATTGCACTTTTCATACGAGTGTGACGGTTTGTGACACGAGGCGTCGACGAGAGACGCAACGTAACAAGAGGTCACAGGAGAAGTTTATCGCGCAATTTGCGATTCGGAAATGGGCAATTTAAATTCTTTTCTTCAGGTTTTTTACTTCAAAAGCCATTTTGTCGGTCATGTTTATTGTACTAGTGTCGAAAATTGCACTTTTCACACGAGTGTGACGGTTTGTGACACGAGGCGTAGACGAGTGATGCAACGCCACAAGAGTGTCACAGGAGAAGTTTATCGAGCAATTTGCGATTCGGAAATGGGGAATTTAAAATTTGTTTTTTCAGGTTTTTAACTTCAAAAAACCATTTTGTCGGTCATGTACATTGTAGTAGTGTCGAAAATTGCACTTTTCATACGAGTGTGACGGTTTGTGACACGAGGCGTCGACGAGTGACGCAACGTCACAAGAGGTCACAGGAGAAGTTTATCGCGCAATTTGCGATTCGGAAATGGGCAGTTTAAATTTTTTTCTTCAGGTTTTTTATTTCAAAAGCCATTTTGTCGGTCATGTTTATTGTACTAGTGTCGAAAATTGCACTTTTCACACGAGTGTGACGGTTTGTGACACGAGGCGTCGACGAGTGACGCAACGTCACAAGAGTGTCACAAGAGAAGTTTATCGCCCAATTTGCGATTTGGAAATGGGCAATTTTAATTTTTTTTTCAGGTTTTTAACTTGAAAAGCCATTTTGTCGGTCATGTATATTGCACTAGTGTCGAAAATTGCACTTTTCACACGAGTGTTGACAGTTTGTGACAAAAGGCGTAGGAGAGTGACGCAATGTCACAAGAGTGTCACAAGAGAAGTTTATCGCGCAATTTGCGATTCGGAAATGGGCAATTTTAATTTTTGTCTTCAGGTTTTTAACTTCAAAAGCCATTTTGTCGGTCATGTATATTGTACTAGTGTCGAAAATTCCACTATTTACACGAGTATGACGGTTTGATTGACGGTGACACGAGCCGTAGGCGAGTGAGGCAACGTCACAAGAGTAGTTCATCGCGCAATTTGTGATTCGGAAATGGGCAATTTAATTTTTTTTTTTCAGATTTTTAACCTCAAAAGCCATTTTGTCGGTCATGTATATTGTGCTAGTGTCGAAAAATGCACTTTTCGCACGAGTGTGACGGTTTGTGACACGAGCCATAGGCGAGTGACGCAACGCCACAAGAGTGTCACAAGAGAAGTTTATCGCGCAATTTGCGTTTCGGAAATGGACAATTTAAAATACTTTTCAGGTTTTTAACTTCAAAAGCCGTTTTGTCGGTCATGTATATAGTACTAGTGTCGAAAATTGCACTTTTCACAAGGAGTGTTGCCAGTTTGTGACACGAGCCGTAGGCGAGTGACGCATCACCACAAGAGTGTCACAAGAGAAGTTTATCGAGCAATTTGTGATTTGGAAATGGGCAAGTTAAATTTTTTTCTTCAGGTTTTTAACTTCAAAAACCATTTAGTCAGTCATGCATATTGTACTAGTGTCGAAAATTGCACTTTTCACACGAGTGTGACGGAACACCACAAGAGTGTCACAAGAGAAGGTTATCGAGCAACTTGCGATTAGGAAATGGGCAATTTAAAATTTGTTTTTTCAGGTTTTTAACTTCAAAAAACATTTTGTCGGTCATGTACATTGTACTAGTGTCGAAAATTGCACTTATCATACGAGGGTGACGGTTTGTCACAAGCCGTAGGCGAGTAACGCGACGCCACAAGAGTGTCACAAGAGAAGTCTATCGCGCAATTTGTGTTTCAGAAATGGGCAATTTAAAATGTTTTTTCAGCTTTTTAACTTCAAAAGCCGTTTTGTCGGTCATGTATATCGTACCTACTAGTGTCGAAAATTGCACTTTTCACAAGGAGTGTTGACAGTTTGTGACACGAGCCGTAGGCGAGTGACGCAACGTCACAAGAGTGTCACAAGAGAAGTTTATCGCGCAATTTGCGATTCGGGAAATGGGCAATTTAAATTCTTTTCTTCAGGTTTTTTACTTCAAAAGCCATTTTGTCGGTCATGTTTATTGTACTAGTGTCGAAAATTGCACTTTTCACACGAGTGTGACGGTTTGTGACACGAGGCGTAGACGAGTGATGCAACGCCACAAGAGTGTCACAGGAGAAGTTTATCGAGCAATTTGCGATTCGGAAATGGGGAATTTAAAATTTGTTTTTTCAGGTTTTTAACTTCAAAAAACCATTTTGTCGGTCATGTACATTGTAGTAGTGTCGAAAATTGCACTTTTCATACGAGTGTGACGGTTTGTGACACGAGGCGTCGACGAGAGACGCAACGTAACAAGAGGTCACAGGAGAAGTTTATCGCGCAATTTGCGATTCGGAAATGGGCAATTTAAATTCTTTTCTTCAGGTTTTTTACTTCAAAAGCCATTTTGTCGGTCATGTTTATTGTACTAGTGTCGAAAATTGCACTTTTCACACGAGTGTGACGGTTTGTGACACGAGGCGTAGACGAGTGATGCAACGCCACAAGAGTGTCACAGGAGAAGTTTATCGAGCAATTTGCGATTCGGAAATGGGGAATTTAAAATTTGTTTTTTCAGGTTTTTAACTTCAAAAAACCATTTTGTCGGTCATGTACATTGTAGTAGTGTCGAAAATTGCACTTTTCATACGAGTGTGACGGTTTGTGACACGAGGCGTCGACGAGTGACGCAACGTCACAAGAGGTCACAGGAGAAGTTTATCGCGCAATTTGCGATTCGGAAATGGGCAGTTTAAATTTTTTTCTTCAGGTTTTTTATTTCAAAAGCCATTTTGTCGGTCATGTTTATTGTACTAGTGTCGAAAATTGCACTTTTCACACGAGTGTGACGGTTTGTGACACGAGGCGTCGACGAGTGACGCAACGTCACAAGAGTGTCACAAGAGAAGTTTATCGCCCAATTTGCGATTTGGAAATGGGCAATTTTAATTTTTTTTTCAGGTTTTTAACTTGAAAAGCCATTTTGTCGGTCATGTATATTGCACTAGTGTCGAAAATTGCACTTTTCACACGAGTGTTGACAGTTTGTGACAAAAGGCGTAGGAGAGTGACGCAATGTCACAAGAGTGTCACAAGAGAAGTTTATCGCGCAATTTGCGATTCGGAAATGGGCAATTTTAATTTTTGTCTTCAGGTTTTTAACTTCAAAAGCCATTTTGTCGGTCATGTATATTGTACTAGTGTCGAAAATTCCACTATTTACACGAGTATGACGATTTGATTGACGGTGACACGAGCCGTAGGCGAGTGAGGCAACGTCACAAGAGTAGTTCATCGCGCAATTTGTGATTCGGAAATGGGCAATTTAATTTTTTTTTTTCAGATTTTTAACCTCAAAAGCCATTTTGTCGGTCATGTATATTGTGCTAGTGTCGAAAAATGCACTTTTCGCACGAGTGTGACGGTTTGTGACACGAGCCATAGGCGAGTGACGCAACGCCACAAGAGTGTCACAAGAGAAGTTTATCGCGCAATTTGCGATTCGGAAATGGGCAATTTTTAATTTTTTTTTCAGCTTTTTAACTTCAGAAAGCCGTTTTGTCGGTTATGTATATTGTACTAGTGTCGAAAATTGCACTTTTCACACGAGTGTGACGGTTTGTGACACGAGCTGTGGGCGAGTGACGTAACGTCACAAGAGTGTGAAGAGTGATTTTCGCACGTGTTATAACAATTAAGTGTGCGTTATGGTAGATATCAGTGCTCATGACATTTATTCTAGGATTGATTACATTCAAAAAAAGTGAAAATTAATAACATAAAAATTAAGAAAACTAAAGGTTAGTTCAGGTTAGTTTCTTCCTGACGTCTCGTCTACAGCTGCGGCAGACATTATCAAGGGCGAAGAAGAACGAAGAGCTGTGGATAGCGGCAACATAGAGCAATGTTGCCGCTATCCAAAGCGAGAGTATGTCGGCGTGTCCAAAGTGCAAGTTGCAATATGCAGTTTTCAGCAGTAGTAGTTAGTAATGGGTTTTTGTTAATTTTCAAGGAAGTGGTAGAAAAACATTTTTTTTTGGCTGACAATCTCATACTCCATAAGCAGTGTTACATTTTTCTTCTTATACTCGTAGGAGAGAGCGCATGCCGGTGTTGGCCCCAGGTGAGTTTATGCGCACAAGTGCGTTAAAAATGCGTTCTTACCACACAGTTTCAAATTTACAATTTGGCCTTGGACTAACCCGTGTTCACCCCGAAAGGCTTCGGCCTTTAGCGGCGCTGCGGGTAATCGAAATACCGTGTAATACCCTGTATAAAGATAAATGGCGTGGCAGTTTACGAAACCGCGGGGAGCGGCGCCCGAGGTATTTATTTATATACGACACCGACTCTGACTCTGGCTCTTAATCGAAAAAGGTTTCGTTAAGTCATTGCGTTTATTTTGGCGAATGCCTGACGTATGGCGTCGTTTTAATTTATTTATCTAGCGAGCGCGCCCCTCCGATATAGAGTCGTTCCTGCTGGCTCTCGCCGAGTGATTAATCCGCAATTTTATTACCACCTCTTGGAGTGTCCATCGGAGGGTCTTGGATCCGAAACTAGAGGCTGTCGTCGCCTTCGCACTTATTCAAAATCGAGCAGACACATTTCCGCAACAGCAGGAGGCCAAGGAACAGAGACATGCATTTTAGCGAAGGCGGGAGCCTTTCAGGGTGAAATAAAAGCTTTCGCAGCTGGATATTGTCGTGTGTGATTGAATTTTGGCAACTTACGTCAACTACTCTAGTTTATCGGGAGTTTGTTGCACTGAAGCCTGGAGCTAATTTCAGCTTCATTGTGATTATCCGGGTTGTTCAATAGATAACATCATCCAGTTGGCTATGATTTTTTTAACTCCTGGTTCTGCAGTGAATAAACTTAGCGGATTTTCCTCTTTCATTTCAGTCTCCAAACCCAAGTGACTCTAATGAATAGCTAAAACTGCAAAATTCATAATTTTCTCGAAAATTGCACCTTCCATCTTGCCTAGCTCACAGTTTGAATTAGAGGAATCAGTTCCATCGTTTACCTAGATTATAGAAGCTGAATTTCTTTCCGGCAGGACCTTATTCACTTCTCATGCCACACATTAACGATTTACTCAGTATGAATAATACAATTGGTACAATATAGATGGTACGTAATTCTGGAGTGATCGGGTTTAGGGTTTCCTTCTAAGTCTTTCCACTTAGGTTTTCCTTCCAGGTCTTTCCAGTTAGGTCTTCCTTCCGGATAGCCAAACAGAAGAGTAAAGTAGGATTTATATAGAAACACACGGTCTCAAAAACAGCAAAATTAGACAACGTCCAACTTTTTACAGTGATTGCTGGTGGCCCTTTTGACACTGACATTAAGCTAATTTTATAGATAAACCGATTTTGATTTCAAATCGTTCGCTATGGACATAGTTATGGATTCGGCTTAAAGAAACCTTGTTTCAAACAAGAACTAACAATTCAGGATTGTCAATCTAACGAACAAAAATCAAATGAATTTCATAGGTGACTAGATGGCGGATGGCAACTAGATTCTAATGAGCACACGTTAAGTATTTTCACTTAAGGAGACAAAACTCGGGATCGAGATTATTCCATAGCTCCGTCCCGATTCCCAAAGTAATTGCTCGGAACGCAAATTTTGACATCGTTATTATTTATTAAACATAAGTAAACTTCGCGGGGCACTGAAGCACTGAGGAACAAAGAGAAAGCAGAACCCATAAATCAAAAACCCACCACACCTTCGACTCGATTCCATTATTTCAATACACTCTGTTAGCCATGCAAACAAAGGGACGTTATTTATAGCGCAAACCCTACAATTATCGCATTCGATTGCCCTAATAAAATGCCATTCTATTACAAATTAGGGCCGTATTTTTCGCCATGTCCCGACTGTTTTAGGCCCGTTTCATATTTTTCACTTACGTGTATGGCCTGAAGTCAAATCGACGGTAAAACCTGCTTTTAAATTTATATCTCTAGGTATATTTATACAGGGTGTCGCAAAAAAGACCAACGTCCCATTTTGATCAAAAAACAGGAAGACAAAATTAAGATTTTTTTTTTCAAATTGACCAAAGCGGGGAGGGGTATTTATTCTCAATTTTTTAGTTCTATCGTCTATTATAACTTTTGAACAAGTGGTCCAATTGGAGCAAATTCAATTGCTTTTTGCTTTTCTTGATGTCCTCTTTCACTACCCATCAACTAAAGTAGGTGCAATTTTTTCGCAGCTAGATCTCTTCGATGGTCGGTGACCTTCGATGGTAATTGTCATATGGGCCGACCTATTCGAGGGTCGGTACATATGAGAATCGATTTTTTTATTACTAAATAAAAAAAATTACCTTTTAGCCTAATTTTAATGAATTAAGCCGGCTACATTCCAAAAGAATTGCAAACGTCCCATTACGGTAAAAGGTAACAAAAAAAATTGACAAATATTTTTTGAAATGGACCAAAAGGGGTGGCGGAAACAGAAATTAGATAATTCTTCTTTTTTCTCAATTTTCACGTTTAACCGCCTGTAACTTTAGAACGAGAGGACCGATTGGAGCGAATCCAACTGTTTTTTGCTCTTCTTGATGTTCTGGCTCACCTCTCATCAACGAAAGTCCCAGTATGTGCAATATTTTCAGAGATAGACCCTTTCGGGGTCGATTTTGGACACTTATAAAATTAAGTTTTATAACATTTTTTTAAAAAAAATCTCGTTTGGGGCTAGTTTCATTCGAAATTAGTCTGTTATGTTTCTAAGGAATTGCAAAAGTCCCATTCTGATCAAAAACCGCAAAAAGAAAATGGCCAAATTTTTTTTTAATTGACCAAAGGGGGGATATTACTTCTTTTTTCTCAATTTTCAAGTATAACTTTGGAACGAGTGGACCGATTGGAGCAAATCCAACTGTCTTTTGCTCTTATTGATGTTCTCGTTCACATCTCATCAACGAAAGTCCCAGTATGTTCAATATTGCTCTAGGAGATAGACGCTTTCGGTGGTCGATTTTAAGGTACTTTTAAAATTGAGTTTTTTATCTGTTTTTTTTTAATCTTGTTTGGGGCTAGATTCATTCGGAATAAGTGGGTTATGTTTCTAGGGAATTCCAAAAGTCCCTTTCTAATCAAAATCAGCAAAAAAGAAATTGTAAACTTTTTTTAAAATGACCAAAAGGAGGATATTACTTCTTTTTTCTCTAGTTTCAAGTTTGACCGCCTGTAACTTTAGAACGAGTGGACTGATTGAAGCGAATCTAACCGTCTTTTCCTCTTCTTGATATTCTTCTTTTAAAATCGAAGTTTATGTCAATAAAAAAAAATTATATTTGGGCCTAATTTCATTCGAGTTAAGTCTGTTATGCTCCTAAGAAATTGCAAACATCCCATTCTGATCAAAAAAGGCCAAAGCATTTTTTTTTTATTTACCAAAAGGAGGGTATTACTTCTTTTTATCTCAATTTTCAAGTTTAACACTGTAACTTTAGAACGAGTGGAGAGACGGAAGCGAATCCAACTGTTTTTTGCTTTTCTTTAGGTTTTCTTCCATCTCCTACCAACAAGTTGAACAGAGAAATTTACATTGAAGAATAAAGTGTAAAAAAAATGTTTAAAATATGAGAGTGTAGTTCCAAATCAAAGGCAAGAAAAAAAATCTGAAATTTTTGTTTATCTTTTAATTTCAGTCAGGTATGGCGTTTTATAGAGATCAGAGTTAAAATAATTATTAATTCATGTTTTATCACAACGAAACATATTTTAACTCAAAATAAAAGTAGAAAAGTATATTTTTGATTGTAAAATACAATAATTTTTGTTGGAGCTAAATATGCAATACAGGGTGGGCTAGAATATTCTATTTTTTTTTGAAAATCAGAAATTATTTGAAAAAGTTTTAAGATGAATTACTGGAATTTTTTTGTAGTCTTGGATTTTTTTATTTTATATACAAGATGTAATAATCGGTTTGATGTAGCGTCAAGGGGGCGCCCTTTGTTGTACTTTTAAATTTTATTAAAAAAACAAAAATAAATTTTTGAGGTAAAAAAAAAATCGAAAAAAAATTTCTGAAAACAAAATTAGATTTTTTTTTTGTGGATTTAAGGGTGCGTTAATTTTTTTAAAGATTAATAAATAGAAAAATCAGCAATATTAATTTGATACAAGTAAGTAAACTGCAAATGTCTCATTATTACAAAAGTAACGGGATTATCAAGACGAATTAAAATTGTCAAATCAAATCAGTAAAATAAAAGCTATAATAACACAATACATAAAACTACCATCTTTCCCGACAATAAAATAAAGCTCCCATTCTGATTAAAATAGCCAAAATAAACATCAAATTTTTTTTTTTTTTAATTGACCAAAGGTAAGATTATTACGTCATTTTTTCTCAATTTTTAAATCTGACCGCTTTGACTCGTTCTTAAGTTACTTAAGAACGAGTGGACCGATTGGTGCGAGTCCAGTTGTTTTTTGTTCTAAATGAGTTCTTTCACCTCCCAACAACAAAAGTTCCGTGGATGCAACATTTTCGGAGATATATTCCCCTTTGGTGGACGATTTTGAGGCATTAAAATAGAGTTTTTTGTAATTTTTGTTTTTAAATCACTTCTGGGGCTAATTTCATTCTAATTGTCTGTTACATTACTGAAGAATTGCAAATGTCCCATTCTGATCAAAAACACAAAAAAAAATTCGAAAGTTTTTGGAGCGAACCCAACTGTATTTTGCTCTTCTTGATGTCCTCAATATCAAGAATAGCAATATTTTTAACAGATTCAAATCCCTATGGTGACTGATTTTTATGCTCTTTTCAAACTTTTAGAATCGAATTTTTTGTCATTTAGAAACAAATTCTTTTTTGGATCTACTTTTGCTCCTTTTTGTTAGATCTTCTCTTTTATTTCTCATCAACGAAAGTTCCATGGGTGCGATATTTTCGGAGATAGGCCCGAAATCGACCTCGATATTCGATTTTTAGGCACTTTTAGAACAGAATTTTTTGGCAATTGAAAAAATGATCTTCTTTGGTGCTAACTTTATTCGAATTAGTCCTATTACATTCCTAGGGGATTGTAAACGTTCCATTCAGATCAAAAACCGCAACAAAAAACTAAAAACTCTTTTAAAAATGACCAACAAGAGGGGAGGGGGTGATTACGATTTTTTGCTCAATTTCCAACTTTGACAGCCTGAAAGTTTAAAAGGAGTGGACCCAATGAAGCAAATCCAACTGTATTTTGCTCTTCTTGATGTACTCAATATCAAGAATAGTGCAATATTTTTCACAGATTCAAATCCCTATGGTGATTGATTTTTATGCTCTTTTCGAACTTTTAGAATCGATTTAAAAGCAAAATATTTTTTTGGATCAACTTTTGCTCCTTTTTGTGTGATCTTCTCTTTTATTTCTCATCAACGAAAGTTTTATGGGTGCTATATTTTCGAAGATAGGCCCGAAATCGACCTCGATATTCGATATTTAGGCACTTTTAGAACAGAATTTTTTGACAATTGAAAACCTGCTACATTCCTAGGGGATTGCGTCCCAGTCCGATCAAAAACAGCAAAAGAAAACTAAAAAATCTTTTGAGAAATGACCAACAAGGGGGAGGGGTGATTACGATTTTTTGCTCAATTTTCAACAGCCTGAAAGTTTAAAACGAGTGGACTCATTGGAGCAAATCCAACGGTTTTTTGCTCTTCTTCATGTCCTCTATCACCTCCCTGCAACGAATATTAAAAAGATGCAATATTTTCGGGGATAGACCCAAAATCGATATCGATATTCGATATTTAGGCACTTTTAGAACCGAATTTTTTGACAATTGAAAAAAAGATCATCTTTGGTGCTAACTTTATTCAAATTAATCCTGTTACATTCCTAGGGGATTGCACACGTTCCAGTCAGATCAGAAACAGCAAAAAATCTCTTGAAAATGATCAGCGAAGAGAAGGGGGGTGATTACGACTTTTTGCTCAATTTCCAACTTTTACAGCCTGAAAGTTTAAAACGAGTGGACCTATTGGAGCAAATCCAACGGTTTTTTGCTCTTGTTGATGTCCTCTATCACCTCCCTGCAACAATAGTTCAAAAGATGCAATATTTTCGGAGATAGACCCGAAATCGACCTCGATATTCGATTTTTAGGCACTTTTAGAACCGACTTTTTTGACAATTAAAAAAAACATCATCTTTGGTGCCAACTATATTCGAATTAATTCTGTTACATCCCTAGGAGGTTGCAAACGTCCCAATCCGATCAAAAACCGCAAAAAAAAATTAAAAAGTCTTTTGAAAATGAGCAACAAGAGGGGGGGGGGTTACGATTTTTTGCTCAATTTCCAACTTTGACAGCCTGAAAGTTTAAAACGAGTGGACCCAATGGAACAAAGTTTTTTGCTCTTCTTGATGTCCTCTATTACCTCCCTGCAACAACAGTTCAAAAGATGCAATATTTTCGGAGATAGTTCCGAAGTCGACTCGATATTCGACTTTTAGAACCGAATTTTTTGACAATTTAAAAAAAGATCATCTTTGGTGCAATTTTTATTCGAATTGATCCTGTTACATTCCTAGGAGATTGCAAACGTCCCATTCCGATCAAAAACATAAAAAAAAAACCTTAAAAATGTTTAGCAAATGACCAACAGGGGGAGGGGGGGGGGGGGTGATTGCGATTTTTTGCTCAATTGCCAACTTTGACAGCCTGAAAGTTTAAATCGAGTGGACCCATTGGAGCAAATCCAACGGTATTTTGCTCTTCTTGATGCCCTCTATCACCTGCCTGCAACGAAAGTTCAAAAGATGCAATATTTTCGGAGATAGACCCTTCGATTGTCGATTTTTAGGCACCTTTAGAATGGAAATTTTGGCAATAAACACTTTTGAGCTAATTTTATTCGAATTAAGTCTGTCACATTCCTAGCGAATTGCGAAAGCTCCATTCTGATCAAAAAAATAGCAAAAAAAGTCTAGCATTTCTCTAAAAGTGACCAAAGGCTATTACATCTTTTTTTTCTCAACTTTCCAATCTAGCCACTTGTAACTTAAGAACGAGTGTATCGATTGAAGCGAAAATTCTTTTGGTTCAATAATTTCGTAGGTACCCCTTCGGAAGTCGATTTTTAATAACTTTTTCCATTTTATAAAAAAACTTAAGCTATGGGTTTACTTTCATTCGAATTATGTTTGTTACGTTCATAGAGGATGAAAGTCGTCTCATTTCGATCAAAAGGAGCACAGTTTTTGTTAAATTGACCAAGTAACGGGAGGGGGGGGGGATTCTCTACATTTTTCTATATTTCCAACTTTGAATGCCTATAGCTTTAGAACGAATTGAGCAATCTGACTGAATCCAGCCTCTTCCAACAGCCCTCTTTCTCCTCCCACAAAAAATAAATCTAAGGACTTATGAGGAGAATCTTCCCGATCGAGGAAAACTCCATTAAAGCTAAACTGATTAACCAATCGTTCGGGCCGTCGTATAATAAAACGAAAGTGCACCTTGCTACATTTAATCTCATTGAAATGCACGCGAAACTCAATCTATATCCCGGCTGGAAATTAGCACCGGAGCTAAGTAAATTTTATCGGCGATTCGGACCCTCTACCGAGGAGGTCATTGTTTGCCGCACGTTGGGCCCGCAATCTAAGGGTTGAATCCCTCGGGAACGTCGGAAATATCTTGCGCAATCTTGCCGGCTTCATTGTACGCCGTATACCGTCTTATTCGATTATTGCAGTGTCATATTCTTGGGAGATCAGTATTTTCGCCATTTATCATCATCTCGGGCTCCGGCTACAAATGTATATTTTGTGCTAATGCGACAGCTGATCCTTCACAATCGTCAAGGTTAAGCGGGGATTTATTGCTCGCCCCCCTCCCGGCGACATGCATGGGCAAGAAGGAACCATTAGTGTAACTGTCAAGGTTCAAATTAATTTTCGCGAATAAAACTCGATCGTGTGACACAAATTCCTGGGAAATATGGCGTCGCGCCTCTGTGTCGTCGCTGGCGTCGCTGAGTCCGCTCCAGACGGCAATCACGGCCCTAGCAACGGACGTGACACCACCCGGGTCTATTTGCCCATAAACAGTATAACCTGGAGATCATCTCCGGACTAATGAAGTGTGTTGTTTGCTTTCGGGATGGGGTTAAACACGGCGCCACGAGAGGGATATATCTAACTACTCAAACCTCCCTGATTGCAGAGTTTGTAGCTAGATTGCTGCGAAACCGTTCAGGCGTCACGTTTTACCGCTTTATAAGCCCAGCTCGATGGTGAGCTAATTCATTAGAACCCATATCGCAGATACGAGTTTCGATAATCCAGGAGCAATGCCGCGAATTGTCCCAGCAAAAGACTCCAAGTCGCCGTTTCCCAATTAAGTCCGCCGCCGAACAATAAAGCACATCGATGATGAGAACAAATAATGTATCATCCCGACGCACATCCCATTATGAAGATAATTATAGACCGTGCTGCCCCCCTTTGACTCTCAACGAACCGTGCACGCTACTTCATCGGCCCTTATTAATTCTGGGATCCGGGCGCGATGACAATCATGCAAATGCGATCCATTCCCAAACCATTAGACTTGGTGTAATCGGTTTCGCCCTTTGCAGGCCCTTCCGACACGCTTCTGACGATGTTTTAAATTTAATGGATAAGATGCTTGATTGGACGAAAATTACGGCCTGTGCAATAATCACATAGTTGATCACGGCTTCGGTACCAACCAAATGGACTTTCGGTACCAACCAGAAGGATGTTGCCGCGCACGTCAAAGTTTACTGAGTTACTTTGACAACTGTATTGCATTATAAACTCAACAAAATTTAAATTACTGTCATTACATACTGTAATTTCATTAAATAATCCAAGAAAAGCAAGGACGACACTGCTGCTGGAAGAAAAACTGAGAGTCTCGAAAACTATTTAATATCTGGGACACCAGTAAGAGGAGTTAAAAGAAGACATCAAAAAGAGCAAAAGAGCAGTTGAATTAATACCAATCGGATAATTCGTTCTAAAGTTACAGAGGGTCAGAATTTACGAAGGCGTAGAAGGGCCAACAAGATTTTTTTTCTTAAATTCCGAGTTCAAAGTCGGAATTTAGTTAAATTCCGAGTTTAAAGTCGGAATTTAGTTAAATTCCGAGTTTAAAGTCGGAATTTACTTAAATTCCGAGTTTAAAGTCGGAATTTAGTTAAATTCCGAGTTCAAAGTCGGAATTTAGTTAAATTCCGAGTTTAAAGTCGGAATTTAGTTAAATTCCGAGTTCAAAGTCGGAATTTAGTTAAATTCCGAGTTTAAAGTCGGAATTTAGTCAAATTCTGAGTATATGATTGACAAATCAGTGGCGTAGACGCAAGGTTAGGTTAACAAAACATTTCTATTCCATGTTGTACAAGAACGACAAAATATTCTTTGTGAAATGGATCAATATTTTGTTAACTACGACGTCCTTTTTAAGACTCCTATTGTGATTACTTTTAAGAGCTATGATCGATATCTCGGAACGTTTTTTGCGGGAATACCCGCGCCAATAAAACACATAGGCTTTAAAAGTTAATTGATTTTAAAATCATTGGCGTATATTGATAGTTAATAATGAAACAAAAATAAAATTGTAGAGATAATAAAATAAAAAAGAAAACTGCACATAAAAGTCGATACGACATAATTTTTCGTAATTTTGAAAGCGTTTTATCTCAGAAACCACTTATGATAAATTCATAGTTTAAAAAAGCTCTGAAGGAACGTTTCTTCTAGAACTAACTACCTTGGGCAATCTTTAATTAAACCAGTTTTATCAATGTAATACGGTATAAAGCTTTAAAGTTGAACTCACTCCATTTGAATGGCGTTGGGTAGAAGAACATTTGCACTGGGGAATGGCAGAGTGGAACAATAATTGCATTTTTACAAATGAATGTAGATTTTTGTTGTATGCATCAAATGAACGTATTTTAGTGTTGAGAGGCCAGAATGAACGAAACCTGCAAGAAGATATAGAACCCAGAGTGCCATTTGGGGGTGAAAGTGTCAGCGTATGGGGAGGCGTAATGGGAAATGGAAAGATTGACTTACTGGTTTTGATTGGTTTTAATTTTAACCTGAACTAACCTGAACGCAGTTAGATATCGATATTTGTGTATGAATGAAATTGTTATTCCCTTCGCTCAGAACTTTGGAGATGGTTTTATCTTAGTTGACGATAATGCATGGTCACACCGGGCTCAAATTGTTAATGAAGTTCTGAGAGAGAATAGCATCGAGGGCATGAATTGGCCTGCTAGGTCGCCCGATATGAATGTTATAAAGTGATGAGCAGAATGAAACTAAAACTGAAAGAAAGAGAGCAAGAATTTCAAAACTTGGATGAATTCGTAGTGGCACTTAGAGAGGAATGGGAAGCCATTCCCCAGGAGTTTATCAGAAATTTGGTGGAGACCATGCCAAGAAGGGCGGCTGAGGTAATGCGAGTTTTCGGTGGGCCCACACATTATTAATTACATAAATTCGTAGATTTAGTTTACCTCATTAAATTTTTGAATTGCACTCGTATCTTATTTGAGACCACAAAACAAACATCCCCAAAACCGTTCCGATATTTAGCAAACCTATTAAATAACACTTCACTTAAGTTAATAGTACATTTTTGAAGTTACAGCAAAGGAGCTGGGAAATCATTAACAGTGATGATGTCACAGAAGTAATATTAAAGTTTTGCGAAAACATCCGAAGCAATCTTTACGAACTAGAGTTCTACGTCACTAATTTTGTACTTAATGAGCTTTTAAATTTAGTTTATGTCATTAAAATCGGGTGACCTACACTGCTATACCGAGCAAAAAATAAAAATACTTCAAACTTTTTGAAAATACCCTGTAACTTTATCTCGAGCAAAAAAACAAAAACCGCCGAACATGTCCCGAGATATCTACCAAGCCTATAAAATGACATGACAAAGTTGAAAAGTTAAGATTTACCGTAGATATCAAATAATGCAATCAGTTCAAATTTTACATTTTTGCGCCGTATCACAATGACAAAACTGGTTTAGTTAAAGATTGGTTCAGATAGTTAGTTCTAGAAGAAAAGTTCTTTCAGAGCCTTTTTAAACTATGAATTTATCGTAAATGATTTCTGAGATAAAACGCCTTGAAAATTGCCAAAAATTAGGTCGTATCGATCTTTTTTGTTAGCAGTTTACTTTTTTATTTTATTATCTCTACACTTTTATTTGTTTGTCATTATTAACTATCAATATTCGCCAACGATCTTCAAATCAATGAACTTTTAAAGTCTATTAGTTTTATTGGCGCGGGTATTCCCGCAAAACACTGTAATTTATAGAAAGGTGCAAAACTTTTTGTAAACGTCCCGTAACTCTTCTTGTCGACAAAAAAAAACAAAAAACCGCAAAAAACGTCCCGAGATATCGATCACAGCTCTTAAATGTAATCACTAGAGGAGTCTTAAAGTTAGGACACCCACCATGAAGTCGTAGTTAACAAAATATTGATCCGTCTTTTAAACATTTTTTTGCCGTTCTTGTACAATATTGTTCTTGCGTCTACGCCACTGATTTGTGAATCATATGTAACTAAATTCCGACTTTAAACTCGGAATTTAACTAAATTCCGACTTTGAACTCGGAATTTAACTAAATTCCGACTTTGAACTCGGAATTTAACTAAATTCCGACTTTAAACTCGGAATTTAGCTAAACTCCGACTTTAAACTCGGAATTTAACTAAATTCCGACTTTGAACTCGGAATTTAAGAAAAAAAATTGTGTTGGCCCTTCTACGCCTTCGTAAGAATTGTACGAAGGCGTAGAAGGGCCAACAAGATTTTTTTTCTTAAACTCCGAGTTCAAAGTCGGAATTTAGTTAAATTCCGAGTTTAAAGTCGAAATTTAGTCAAATTCTGAGTATATGATTGACAAATCAGTGGCGTAGACGCAAGGTTAATAAAACGTTTCTATTCCATGTTGTACAAGAACGACAAAATATTCTTTGTGAAATGGATCAATATTTTGTTAACTACGACATCCTCTTTAAGACTCCTATTGTGATTACTTTTAAGAGCTATGATCGATATCTCGGAACGTTTTTTGCGGGAATACCCGCGCCAATAAAACACATAGGCTTTAAAAGTTAATTGATTTTAAAATCATTGGCGTATATTGATAATTAATAATGAAAAAAAAATTGTAGAGATAATAAAGTAAAAGAGAAAACTGCTAACATAAAAGTCGATACGACATAATTTTTCGTAATTTTGAAAGCGTTTTATCTCAGAAACCACTTATGATAAATTCATAGTTTAAAAAAGCTCTGAAGGAACGTTTCTTCTAGAACTAACTACCTTGGGCAATCTTTAATTAAACCAGTTTTATCAATGTAATACGGTATAAAGCTTTAAAGTTGAACTCACTCCATTTGATTGGCGTTGGGTAGAAGAACATTTGCACTGGGGAATGGCAGAGTGGAACAATAATTGCATTTTTACAAATGAATGTAGATTTTTGTTGTATGCATCAAATGAACGTATTTTAGTGTTGAGAGGCCAGAATGAACGAAACCTGCAAGAAGATATAGAACCCAGAGTGCCATTTGGGGGTGAAAGTGTCAGCGTATGGGGAGGCGTAATGGGAAATGGAAAGACTGACTTAGTGGTTTTGATTGGTTTTAATTTTAACCTGAACTAACCTGAACGCAGTTAGATATCGATAATTGTGTATGAATGAAATTGTTATTCCCTTCGCTCAGACCTTTGGAGATGGTTTTATCTTAGTTGACGATAATGCATGGTCACACCGGGCTCAAATTGTTAATGAAGTTCTGAGAGAGAATAGCATCTAGGGCATGAATTGGCCTGCTAGGTCGCCCGATATGAATGTTATAAAGTGATGAGCAGAATGAAACTAAAACTGAAAGAAAGAGAGCAAGAATTTCAAAACTTGGATGAATTCTTAGTGGCACTTAGGGAGGAATGGAAAGCCATTCCCCAGGAGTTTATCAGAAATTTGGTGGAGACCATGCCAAGAAGGGCGGCTGAGGTAATGCGAGTTTTCGGTGGGCCCACACATTATTAAGTACATAAATTCGTAGATTTAGTTTACCTCATTAAATTTTTGAATTGCACTCGTATCTTATTCGAGACCACAAAACAAACATTCCCAAAACCGTTCCGATATTTAGCAAACCTATTAAATAACATAATACAGGTATATGCTCCCACAGCTGAGAGCACTGATGAAGAAGCTGAAGACTTTTACCAACAATTAGACGATATAACAAAAAACCTGAAAAAACAAGACGTAACTATTATAATGGGAGACTTCAACGCCAAAATAGGAAGAGGCGAAGTGGGAGACATAGTTGGAAAGTTTGGCTTGGGAGCAAGGAATGAACGGGGCGATCGACTGATACAGTTTTGTCAAGAGAAAAACTTAACTTTAACAAATACCTGGTTTCAGCTACCACCGAGAAGGTTATACACTTGGAAGGCACCACAGGACAGACCGGAGCACCTCGTCAGAAACCAGATTGACTTTATAGCAATAAACAAACGATTCCGTAACGCAATAATAGCGGCCAAAACATATCCAGGAGCTGATATAAAGTCTGACCACGTCCCACTTGTAGCCCAGCTGCGGGTCCGACTAAAAATCCCAATCAAGAAGCATACGAACAAAAGTCTAGATAGAGGTCAGCTCAGAAACCCTGAAATAAAAGCTAAGCTTACAGAAAGCATCAATAATAATCTAGCAAGAACAACAGCTACTACCGGTGATATCGAAAAGGACTCGAGTAATTTACGAGACGCTATACGGAATAGTGCGAAAGAAGAAATTGGCCACTTCGAAAAGAAGAAAAAGAACGATTGGATGACAGACGAAATATTGGATCTATTCGAAAGAAGAAGAGAAAGTAAGAACAATCCCGAGCGTTATAAAGAGATAGATAGAACTGTCAACAGAAAGATAAAGGAGGCTAAAGAGAAATGGTTAGGAGAAAAATGCCAAGAGATAGAAGAGCTGGAACGGAAACATGACAGCTTTAATATGCACAAAAAAGTCAAAGAATTTACCTATACTTACAGGAAAAGACAGGTTGGAAAGCTAGTAGACGAAAACAACAAACTTATTGTAGACAAGGAAGAGCAGATAGAGATGTGGGAAGCCTATATCAAAGATTTGTTTACTGACTACCGGCATGCAACGAACACTCTCGAACTGGATGGTCCCGAGATATTGAAAAGTGAGGTAATAAAAGCCCTAGAACAAACAAAGGATGGGAAAGCAGCGGGATGCGATGAAATACCGGCCGAATTTTTGAAACTTATCAATGAGAATAACCTGAATATCGTGTTGGACCTATTTAATAAGATATACGATTCCGGTCAAATTCCATCGGATTGGTTAAAATCTACGTTTATAACACTCCCCAAAAAAGCAAATTCCAAAAAGTGCAGTGAATATCGCCTGATAAGCTTAATGAGCCACACCCTGAAGGTATTCTTACGAATTATTCATTCCAGAATAAGAACAAAATTAGAACAAAGTATAGGTAACACACAGTTCGGATTTAGATGTGGCTATGGAACACGGGAGCCCCTCTTTGCGATGCAGGTCTTGATCCAAAAATGCCTAGATCAACAAAAGGATGTTTATGCCTGCTTTATCGATTACGAGAAAGCCTTCGACACTGTCAATCACGACAAACTTATAGAACTATTACGTCTTTCAGGGCTCGACACCAAGGATATTCAGATTATAAAAAATCTGTACTGGAACCAAACAGCACATATCCAATATGGAGACATGAAGGGTCGGGACATAGACATTGCTAGGGGAGTTAGACAGGGTTGCGTTCTATCGCCGTTGTTGTTCAACTTGTACTCAGAGCAAATATTCATAGAGGCACTAGAGGAGTGCGATAAAGGCATCAAAATTAACGGTGTACCAATCAACAATCTCCGCTATGCTGATGATACTGTTTTACTGGCAGATAACGTCGAAGATCTACAGAAGGGTGCTCAATAGAGTAACTACAATAGGCAACCAAGCTGGTCTCAAGATCAACAGAAATAAAACCAAATTTATGGTGATTAGTAGGAGGAAAATACAAAATGTCGATCTGCATATAGAAATGGAACCCATCGAAAGAGTACACCGCTTCAAATACTTGGGATATACAATAAATGATGAATGGGACCCTGATTTGGAGATTAAGATCAGAATTGAAATGGCAAGATCAGCATTCATAAAAATGAGAAAGCTCTTGAGCAACCGCAACCTAAGCATAGGTACCCGATGGCGAGCCACGAAATGCTACGTACTCTCCACACTGCTTTACGGTGTGGAAGGGTGGACATTAAAAGTAGCAACAATGCAAAAACTGGAAGCTTTTGAAATGTGGTTGTATAGACGCATTTTGAGAATACCTTGGACTGACAGAGTAACCAATGCGGAGGTACTGAGAAGAATGGCTAAAGATTTGGAATTGCTAACAACTATTAAGAAAAGAAAAGCGTCCTACCTAGGTCATGTATTTCGAAATGATAAATACGGTTTGCTACAACTGATCATGGAAGGCAAGATAGAAGGTAGGAGAGGGTTAGGTAGAAAGAAGAAATCCTGGCTAAAAAACCTACGCGAATGGTTCCAAATACCAGAAGCTTCAAATATAATTCATGCGGCGGAAAACAGAGAAGTCTATCACATGATGGTCGCCAACCTTCGGTAGAAGACGGCACTGAAAGAAGAAGATTAAATAACACTTCACTTAAGTTAATAGTACATTTTTGAAGTTACAGCAAAGGAGCTGGGAAATCATTAACAGTAATGATGTCACAGAAGTAATATTAAAGTTTTGCGAAAACATCCGAAGCAATCTTTATGAACTAGAGTTCTACGTCACTAATTTTGTACTTAATGAGCTTTTAAATTTAGTTTATATCATTAAAATCGGGTGACCCACACTGCTATACCGAACAAAAAATAAAAATACTTCAAACTTTTTCAAAATACCCTGTCACTTTATCTCGAGCATAAAAACAAAAACCGCCGAACATGACCCGAGATATCTACCAAGCCTATAAAATGACATGACAAAGTTGAAAAGTTAAGATTTACCGTAGATATCAAATAATGCAATCAGTTCAAATTTTACATTTTTGCGCCGTATCACAATGATAAAACTGGTTTAGTTAAAGATTGGTTCAGATAGTTAGTTCTAGAAGAAAAGTTCTTTCAGAGCCTTTTTAAACTATGAATTTATCGTAAATGATTTCTGAGATAAAACGCCTTGAAAATTGCCAAAAATTAGGTCGTATCGATCTTTTTTGTTAGCAGTTTACTTTTTTATTTTATTATCTCTACACTTTTATTTGTTTGTCATTATTAACTGTCAACATTCGCTAATGATTTTCAAATCAATAAACTTTTAAAGTCTATAATTTTATTGGCGCGGGTATTCCCGCAAAACACTGTAATTTATAGAAAGGTGCAAAAATTTTTGTAAACGTCCCGTAACTCTTCTTGTCGACAAAAAAAAAACAAAAAACCGCAAAAAACGTCCCGAGATATCGATCACAGCTCTTAAATGTAATCACTAGAGGAGTCTTAAAGTTAGGACACCCACCATAAAGTCGTAGTTAACAAAATATTGATCCGTCTTTTAAACATTTTTTTGCCGTTCTTGTACAACATTGTTCTTGCGTCTACGCCACTGATTTGTGAATAATATGTAACTAAATTCCGACTTTAAACTCGGAATTTAAGTAAATTCCGACTTTGAACTCGGAATTTAACTAAATTCCGACTTTAAACTCGGAATTTAGCTAAATTCCGACTTTAAACTCGGAATTTAACTAAATTCCGACTTTAAACTCGGAATTTAACTAAATTCCGACTTTGAACTCGGAATTTAAGAAAAAAAATCGTGTTGGCCCTTCTACGCCTTCGTAGAATTGAACGTTTCTAAAAAATATTTAGTTTTTAAATTTTCGTTTTTTTCGACGGCAGGAGAGTGGTCGTGCTGTTTTTGGCAGGTGTGTGTTTTAACAGAAAACTAGTACACCAGTTGGATGCTGTCAATTCTTAGACTGAAGCTGTCAGTAACGTTGAATAAAAAATATCTCGTTGTTTGTTCGATCTTGCTCGTTTTTTTTGTGGTCGACTCGTCGCACTTTTTAGCGCCCTAATTGTTGATAACAAAAATTTTGTGAATGTACAAAGATTTATTTATTGAAAATCGTTTCTTAGAGGTGAACCTTTGCAACTAGTAGATAAGTTGGCGGTTACAAATGAAAATTTTGACACTGCATTGGAAATTTTAAGAAAGAGATGAGAATAAAATATCTGTTATTAATACTAATTTTTCAGCATTACTGGACGCACCTGCTTTAGCTAAATGTAATTCATCAACCTTGCGAGAGTTTTTGACAAATTGTAAGAAACATTTAAGTTCATTGACAAATTTAAATCACACAGCTAAAGAGCGTTGGGATTTCCTGCTGATTTATCTCTTAAATAAAAAACTAGATTTTGGAACCCGCAAGGCTTTCGAGAGTGAACGTGACTTTGAAGAATTACCAGATCTTGATGAATTTTTTAAATTTATACAAAAGAGATGTCTTATTCTTTTACATTTAAGTAGCTCGGAACATCTTCCAGGTAACAAACTCAAAGGGACCTCACTTCTTGTTTTAGATAGGGGAGTTTCTTGTTTGTACTGCAATGATAGAGCCCACAGAATATATTCATGTGCTAAATTTAAATCTACTCCAAGTATTGAAAAAAAGAAGTTTGTAGGAAAGAAAAGGTTTTGCTTTAATTGTCTGGGTACTAAACATATGTCTGCACAATGTCACAATAAGACTGGTTCTCTAATTTGTTCTCAAAAACATCACACCTTGCTGCATAATACACACATACACAACCTCCATCAAGTCCTTGTCCTCCACTTTCCCCAGGAAGTAGTTCTGGGTCACGCTGCTACCAACTTTTTATCGTTTCATAGCAAAACGGCAGTGGGTGAATATAAATTCAGATTGGATCACTATTTACGTCGTACTGTGGGTTTCAAGATATGGGGAAAGTTTCGACAGCTACCCTCAAGCCGAAGAGTGGTCGTGGGTAGAAGTATCTTGATATAATTTATTGGCGCCACCGTCTTTTACACCCCATAGGATCTCAAGACCCCTCACTGTAAATAACTAAGTGAAACAAAAGCGGGAAACAATAAATGAGGAACCGTAATAATAACCAATCTCAGCCTGTTAGGTATTTGGATTTAATGTAATAATAAAATAAACTAAACAAGCTGGACCTGTAAAATTTAGGTACTACAGTCGGAGAACAGCAACTTCGCTTTTAAACACAAATGAAGCGACCCTGCTTGGTCGTACGGCGGACAAAAATCAATATTACAACAGCTGATTGAAGTGAACTCTAAGATTTTAAGACTAAATTTAGATATTTGGTTTAAGGTTATAGTTCCATATAGGTACCTTTAATGGCATAAATAGATTATGTTTTGTTTTATAGCCGGCGATTCTATGTTAATCTATACGGGGTGTTCATTATAAGATTTCATCTAGCCACCTATGAAATGCATTTGTTATTTTGAAGCACGTCGTGAACTTCTTCGTTCCGTATTTGTCCGTCAAACTTTCAAATTTAGGCACGTTCACACTTTGCGAACGTTTTACTGGTTGCCTACCATTACGCGCTCCGATAGTGTCTCCATCCTTTTTTTTCTCAATAAGAATCTAAGGACGGGAATGCTCAAATAAATTTAACAAAATAATAATGAATAGCAATTGACATGACATTCCAAACAATCCAGAATCATTCAGTATGTTGATGAATAAATAAGTCGGCCTTAATTTGTTTAATTTTTTTTAATTATTAAAAGATTTTTAAGATCCTATAGGCTGTAAAATTTACTTGAGGTATTCCCGAACTAACATCTTATAATTTAGAAAAACACATCAATCTTTGTGCCAAATTAAGTGTACGACGGAGATAGTGGACCTTGGGAGGTGAGGTAAACTAAAATTTTGCGACCCTGAATGCCTGAACAGGCCTTTCGCCCTTAGAAGTGGCGATTTTCATATTGATCCTTTGACTTCTGACGACGACAAAGCACCACAATCACCAGCCCCTGCACGGTGTAGCCTTTGGGGAGAGGAGTTTTTAAGGCTTGGCCCTACTAACTACAACTGCAACCGAAAGTACCTACAAACCATTTTGTGTTTGAAACACTGAAAACTAGTTGTAAAATCATTAAAACAAGTGTATGATTCTAATGTTTTATCTCTGTAGAATCGGAAATGCAGTGGATTTTCAAAGGTATGTAAAATTAAAACATTAGAGCTGAAGACGAAAATAAGTTTAGAAACATATTGTAGGCTCAATTCCTGAAGCTAAACCTGGAAATTTTGCACCAAAATCGATATTGACTGCGACCATGAGGACCTAGAAGAAAAGATGTTTCCAAAAATTTATGTGTCAGTAGATACTCTCGAGGCTTAAATTTGTGTACAAGTGTAATAGTTCTCTTCCCTCCCCAGCCTGAAAAAGCTATATGCAACCATACTAGTAGCAGTTTGTAAGGCACATGTGTACATGCATAAACCATTTTGGGTCTGAAAGCCAGTTTTAATGTGATTCAAATGTATAAATAACTGAGATGTTTTGTCAGCATCACTATGAAGTCAGAAATTGTGTTGATTTTAAAAGTAAAATAATAATTAAAATATTAGCAGTATAGACAAAAATAACTTTATAATAATACCTATTATAGGCTTGAATCTTGAAGCATATTCCAGAAATCTTGGAACAGATCAGTATGGACTTGAGTTACCTATCCAATTGGTAATGCTTGAAGTGTCCTAGTGGTCAGCCACCTTCACAGAAAAGCAGACCAATCAGTCAGCAAGCTGTGATTCCTACCCAAACTCTCAATTTTTTCAGAGTGTAGTCCTTTTTCAATTATTTCATGGGGGCGTTTTCACTAATCTAAGTTCTGATGTTTTGCGAGTTCACATAACCACTTCACTCAAATCAAGATTCATCACTATTTTTGGAAAATGTTCTGGTTATTATCCCTATCAGTACACCAATTGCAAAATTGCAGTCTTCGGGGAAAGGCAGCTTCATGCAATTCTTGCACATCTGTGAAGCGATATGTGTACACTTGCAGATCTTTATGTAAAGTTGCAAGGGTGGCACCTACAGAAAGGCCTATTTGATGGTGTAACTGTCGAATAGAAGTACCAGGTGTGTTTTGCATTATTTTTTGTGCCTGTGTAACCACTTTATTGGTGTGTTTCTTGTGAGATTCACTGCCTGGTCTTTGTAGACTACCTGCTTCTGTAAGCAATGCTAGAACATGCTCCAAAGTTTTCTTGAACTGCATATAGACCACAGCAAAGTTTGTAAATTGAGCCTGCAAATCGTCCTCATAGTTTCGAATGGAATAAACCTATTCGCCATCCACTTTCCATCAAACTCAACATAAAAACTTTTATGTTATAAGGCGAAGGCCATGTTGTCCAAATACAAAACAGG
The DNA here is from genome assembly GCA_951812265.1 of Taphrorychus bicolor. NCBI lineage: Eukaryota > Metazoa > Arthropoda > Insecta > Coleoptera > Curculionidae > Taphrorychus > Taphrorychus bicolor. The sequence goes on along the minus strand of OX638299.1, from coordinate 20,858,610 downwards.
TTTTATAGCAATAAAAATTAACGTTTTTAGCAAAAATTTTGTTGGTAAAACTAGAAAACAACAACAAAAAGGTGGGAAACGGGAAAATTTGCCAACAAGGATAAAGACAACACAAGATGGCCGCTAATAACGTTGAAGCGCTGAAAGCTGATTGGACAGTGGCAATGACAAATCTGTTTTGATGGCGAGTCAAATTACGACGTACTTGTTACGTCTTTCTCTCAAAAAATCATAGCTGGCTAGATGAATTTTTATAATGAACACCCCGTATATCAAATCTCAGGTTAGTATACTCACACCATCAAATGTTGACGGGAGTTTTACCCATACCGGTCATATGTCTGGCTTACAATAGTATTGCCTAGTGTTAGGTAAATGAATACTAAGTGTTTGTAGGATTTAAACCTGAATATGGTGTTTAAATCTACCAGATACCTATCTAGAAGGAATGTAAAGACTGCAACTTTACTGTGCACAATTTTTATCTAACATATAATCTACAGCCATTTGGTAAGAGGTTCTGTATAGTACTATGTGTAATTGGAATGGACCCACCTGACTAATTCCAGAGTACTCTACCGTGTGCTGTATGGTGTTGGAGGTGATGAAATAGTGTTGATGAGTGTCTAGGTATGTTACTCTACAATTCTCATGCTTGCCTTCTAAGGCTGTGTCGGTATGGCAGGTTACGTCAAGTGTATGTGTGTGTTGGCGGTGATGGTGTTGATAACCCCAATGGTCCAAATTGGCCTTACCAATCTCAGAGTATAAAACAGTCACTCTGACTTACGGGTACTTTTACCCAAGAAGGTTTGAGGGTGGTCCTAATTTTCAGGGGCAAATCCGCTATAAAGCGAAAATGTGGAGTTCCAGCTATTCCGCCAAGGAAATCCGGAATTGAGACCAAATGGCGACAGCCATCCCCTACTCATTTTCAAAAATCAGGGCCGTACCAGAAGTTGAAGAAGGTACATAGAAATAGCAAAATTGTACTAAATAATTCTGGTTATTATGATTGGTTGCAGCTGTACTGATGTCATACCCTGCTTCCATATTTTTGACCAATTACTGTAGAGTACTATGAATTGTGTTTGGCACAATAATAAACAGTAGGGATTACTTTTCAATTTTTCAATCAGGTTTGATTTCTGTCAACCAATAGCAATAAATATTTCGTTAAAAATGCTGAAATAAAATTCAAAATACTGATATAAAAAAAAACTGTAACAACGCAACGCCCTAAAATATCATAAATCCTCCCAATCAACAATTTTTCCAGGGTCATGACCTAAAAAAAAGGTCAAATAGTGAATTTTTCTCAACCACCCCCACCATTTAACTCCAGTGCACACAATTTTCGACAAAATAGCCACAACCCCCACAGCTGCCTTCAAATTTTCTAGATAGATCAAATAATTCCCTTTTGACTTCAGCTGTCTCTACAAAAAATAGTTGGTGAAGTTAGCGGGATTAGGACAAATAATGCACCTCTTCTTTATTCGAAAATGGCCGACGTTTCGACTGTTTATTTAGTCTTCATCAGGGCTATTCTCACTTAGAGAGGGTAGTCATTTAAAATTCTATTCAAGATGGTTAAAATAGCAAACTCCATTCGATTGTTCGGTGACCCTGGTATCTTAGGCTCGACAAACTACACGTCCGCCGCACAAGGTATAAAACTTATTCGCAAGTTTTGATGCCCTGATGAAGACTAAATAAACAGTCGAAACGTCGGCCATTTTCGAATAAAGAAGAGGTGCATTATTTGTCCTAATCCCGCTAACTTCACCAACTACTTATAACTTAGGGACGCTAATTACAACAATGAATTCTACAAAAAATGCTCATGTATTGTTGACAACTGCATGTGTCTCTCTTTACACTCGTAATAGACAGTATATTCAGGCAAAGGCCATATTGGATACTGGTTAAAACTCCTTTATTACTGAGCGATTGGTAAAAGATTTTGGCTACGAGCCTTACGATAAAAGTACACAAATTTCGGGTATCGCTCTCAGCGATAGTGTCTCTAAAAAAATGGTGGATGTAGAAATATTTTCAAATGCCTACTCTTACAGAAAGTTTTCACTTCCTTGCGTCTTACTTCCGGCAATTACATGTAAATTGCCCCAAATAAAAATTCAATCTGAGTCTTGGAATATTCCTCATGATGTTATATTGGCTGATCCCAGTTTTAGTAAACCCTCTGAAATAGATTTATTGATTGGCGCTGACCTATATTACGAAATGCTTACTAGAGACATGACACTTCTTTGTGGCAATTTACCTAAATTGATTAATACACATATGGGATGGGATGGGTAATGGATGGTATGTTTTTTCAGTCTTCAGATTCGTTTAGTAGTTCTCATGTCAGTGTTCAGAAACCTGACTCAGCAACTGAGTGTACTTCGGTTGCATTGTTTGTGCACACACCTGAGGATAGATACCTGGATAACCTCATAAATAAATTTTAGGCTCTTGAGGAAGTGCCTAAGAAGGTCACACTTTCGGATGCGGATAACTTGGCAGAAACTATTTTCCAACCAGTACAACCCTCACAGATGGTACCTAGCAGGGTGATCTGCCTTTAAAGCCTTGTTCTGAACCTCTTAAACTCGGTGATTCCTTCGAGATAGCCAGGAAAAGATTTGTAAATTTGGTGAAGAAGTTTATGAAAGACCCTGATTATTACATATTATATAAAGGGTTTTATTCAGGAATATGCAGATTTGAGACATGGGAAATTTGTGCCTCTTGAGGTCGTCAATGATAATGGCGATCACGCCACAGAATTGCCACATCACGCGGTACTAAAAGAGAATAGTGTCACTACTAAATTTCGCGTGGTTTTCGACGGATCATGCAGAATCACCTCTGGTTACGCCTTGAAGGATATAATCCATAAAGGTTATCAGTACAGCCCAATTTATTTGATATACTTTGTAGATTTCGTTTCTTATAAAATTGTTCTAGTTTGTGACATACAAAAGATGATTCGCTAAATAAGAGTTAACCCTAAACAAACATATCTTCTTAACATTCTCTGGTGAAATAATCCTTGTAAACAATTAAAATGTTTTGAACTGTGTACTGTAACTTTCGGTACAAATTGTGCACCGTTCTTGGCTGCAAGTGTGATAAAGGATGTAGCTCTTAAAAATTCTTCTTTATTTCCTTTGGCATCTAAGGCTTTGAATGAGCAGTCATTGACGACATTTTGGGAGGTTCAGACCCTCATTCAGAGTTAGAACGTCTTTACGAGGGGTTTTTTGGGGCACAAAGAGAAAAATTTTATCGGTGGTGGCACAATGTTACGATTCCCTTGGTTTCTTATCATTAATTATAATAACGGGAAAGCTGCTCATTCAAGCACTTTGATCTGAAGGTTTAGATTGAGACACTTCCATACTAATCTTTTGGTGTTGAACCACTGATAATCTTCCTTTTCAAAAAAATTAAAAAATACCTCGTTATTTGTTCTCTGACACTTCAATCCTTCGAATTGAAATTCATGGGTTTGCAGATGCAAGTATGAAGGCATATGCTGCGTGTGTGTATGTGCGTTAATTTTATAGTAACGGCTCAATATCTTGTAGACTCATCTCCTCAAAGACTTGAAGGTGGTGTCCTTGCCCAGGCTGGAGCTGTGTGCTATGTTATTGCTCTCTAGGCTGGTGAGGGAACTTATTTCAATTTTTTTCATCCCAATTTGTCCCTGAGACTGTGAATCTTTGGAGTGATTCTAAGGTTGCTTTATGCTGGATGCAGGGTGATCCTTAGAGATGGACCATATTTGTTGGAAATAGAGTCTCTCAAATACAGGAATTGTTGGAAACGGTAGTCGGTTGATTACTTAAACAGGCTGCAGAATAGACCTAAATGGTTTGGTTCTTATTCAAATCTGACAATCGACACTCTGGTACTCTTGAAAGATTGAATAACCCCCCTTTAAAATGGCTCTTGGCTCGTGTTTTAGAAGGGTATCCTGGTAAAGATGGAAGGGTGCGCACTGTTAAACTTATGACTCAAAACGAAGACTTCATTCGCAGTATTACAAAGGTTTTCCCTCTTCCAGATCAAGGAGACCTGAGAGATTAGTTTCAAAGTGATTTTTTTGTTTTTGTTTTGACTTGACGTAATTGCTTGGAGTTGAAGTGTGGTTGAAGTCTGAGACCTCAAAGGGGGGAGAATGTTGCGAAAACTATTCCCAACGTGTGTGTAGCGATGTCGGCCAGGTGGCAACGGCCGACGGCAGGAGGGTGGTCGTGCTGTTTTTGCCAGGTGTGTGTCATAACAGAAAACTAGTACACCAGGTGGCTGCTGTCAATTCCTGGTTTAAAGCTGTCAGCTTGCTTCCCTAAACACGGATCCTCTACACTCACTCACACCAACCAGAACTCACCACTTCGTACGAAAGTGGAACAAAAAATGGAGACATAAATGTAACATTAACGACCAGCAAGCAGACATCTTTTCCAAAGTTCTTTCTTAAGACAAGTTTCAGAGATTCCGACATCTACTCGGAGAAAAAGAACTAAATCATGAGGTAATGCCAGTTAAGGTTATAGTAAACAGTTGTTGAAAAGCCTTTACTACGACTTAAGACGTAACTTCCGGCCGATTTTGTCGCCGTTTCTGTGTGACCCACTGCTATAACAAAGACCAAATCTATAAAACACGAGGATCTCCTCATATAAATATTAGCTCGTTGGAGCGAGTTGCAGTTTATTAATTTGTCAATTATCAGTTTAGTGTCAGTCACTGATGTTAACATAAAACAAAAAAATAAAGTTTTAGCTCGATTTTCACCATTTTGTCAAATTTATAATACTTGAGCATTCTCTTAGCATTATCACCATCCTCTTCTTTGCTCGTGTCACTCCTCTTTATGTTTCTTCTGTTCAACTATCATCACCTCCAGCATCGAAGAGCTCTTCTTCATCTCCAGATTAGCATAAGAAAACATTATCTTTCGATCTCACTCTTCCTTATAAAATGGTTACCTTAGCTTCTATAGTCACAATTTTTAGACAATATATGCCATTGGGTTATTTCCTTTATAATTATTAATTGAAACTAACTAATAATAATTGCCCTCACCTCTGTTTGTCAATTCCAGGAGGGGCATTATAGTGAACAGTTTGGGACACCAAACAACTTTTTGCCGTTGGAGGTTTAGTTCCTGTCGTGATGACTGAAGTCACGTGAGTATTTTGTACAATCATTTTCTTTTATCAATCAGTCAGATTGCGACAAACTCAGTATATATCGACGCTAGACTGTCTTGGTCAGCTATAGGCTGAAGTACTCAACAGAGAAGTTTTAAATGCTGATTCTCAACAAGCAAGTAGCTAATACTTTTGACTTTGGAACGTACATTTTCCTACTTGGTCACATTTACATTTGAGATAAAAAACTAGCATAATTGCTCGCAAAATTGGTGCAATTTCTGCATATAATATGCTTATTGTAAATATTTAGAAATATAGAATACGCCCAGAGTAAGACTTTAGCTTTGTGTTGTGCCCTTACGAGTTGAAGCTACAGGAGAAGTCACTGGGTCAGGACTTTGCGTGGCGAGTGTTGCCACAAACTTTTAACTACCTATATTTCTTCTTCGTTGTTTGTTTCTGCTATTATTTGTAATAAAAATAACGACTGTTCTGTTTATGTTTATTAGTGTGTTATTTCACATGAGAGGAAGGCAACCAGATCAATTATTATAAATTAACCAGCCACTTGGCTACAGTTCTGTTTTTCTTATATAAGAAAACATCCCTAGTTTCGGCAATGTGAAACTATAAAGATTTTACATTTACGAAAACAATCTCCTTTATGATAAATATTTAGATGTACTCTGCAAAGCATTTTGGTTCTATTCGTCCCTGAAGAATTCCACAATTTACTTGAGATCTCTAAAATTTATTTCTTCAATGAAGTAAAAACAATATTCCTTCAATTCCCCTCTTACACAACACTGCTTTACTGCCCAGATGCATTGGAAATAGACTATACATCATTTAACCGCTTAGGCCTGTGCCTTTCATAGGAGAGTTCATTTGAAAACATCATGTAGTAGCTGTGAAATGTCGAAGAAAAAGATGAAGGAACAAAAGTCCATTTACTTTGATAATCACATCCATTCATAGACAGGATTGAAATCGTCTCATTTATATGGAAAACAGCATAAAATTCAAAATCGTCTCAAAGTTGATCAAAAGGAAGTTTCTTCTTTTTTAGAGATTTCCCACTTACAACCTCTATAAATCGAGAAATAATAAACAGAATAGAGTTGAATCCACCGGTTCCTTTCTTCTCTTGTTTTCCTCTTTCAAATCCTTTTTCAGCTCCTTAAGCGCATTATTCAATGTTGAAAACTATACTGAACGTAAAAAAAAACATTGTCATTGTCAACTTCTAATTGTTAGCTCTGTTAACATGGTCAACACGAGGATTACGGAACACAAGAGGAGTTGTAGGCTAGGACAATAACACAAGTCAGCAGTAGCACAGCACGCTCTCTCCTAAAGTCCATTTCTCTCCATTTTTCTTGTTCCCTAAGTTACTTTACAACTTCTTGTTAGTGACAATTTTAGAATGGAGGTTCAATGATAAGAAATGTTATGAAGTCAGTTAAGTACTTATAAAAGTTCTTGCAAAGCAAACAACACGAAATTGGTTTTTAAGCTATGAACAGTTAAAAAATCTTTGACCCTTTTTGGCTTATACAGGGTGTTGCAACAAAACTGATCGTTAAAAAATAGATTCTCTGATGAAAAGTAGCGAGCCTTTCTATGCTGCTTTTATAAGCAATAATTAGGGTAACTAATATTATGGGGGGAAATTATGACATTTAGTAGTGTATGCAGGGTGCCACATTTGTAGCTTATGCTTAGATTTGGTTGGAATAATATTGTTTATAGCCGGTGACCTTTGTTGTACAATCAGACAGGAGCTAGTATCCGAATGTGGAACATTTAAGTAATTATGCTTTATTAGCAGTTGTTTAAGTGTGCTTGTATCATTTTATTTCAGAAATAGGCAATGCATGGACGAGAAGGAAAAACAAATAAAGGCTAATTTGATGAAAATAGCATGAGAGCAGCGGTTAATGCCGTGAACCAATATCCATAAGACAAGCTGCACTTAGATATGGCTTGAAGTTCCAGACTGTCTTTGAATATGTCAAAAAACAATGGGTTGCCGTAGTTGGGTTGCCGCGCGGGTTGCCTGCAGATGGGTTGATCGACAAATTGATGACTACCGACGCTCTCTTTTCAAAAGAGAAAAACAAAAATTAGACAATAAATTCAGAAATCAGAATGACCCCCAATTATGTATGTAGGAAAATATTTTCCCAGGAACAAGAGGACGTCTTGGTGGATTATATATTAACATGCTCACGGATGTGCTATGGTCAATCCATGGTAAATATCAAGAAACTAGCTTCTGAAATGGCTATTATTAATAATGTGACTGTACCCAATAGCTGACATGATAGAAGAAAAGCTTGACGAGAATGGTTTCTTGGATTTATGAGCAGACATCCAAAATTAAGTGTTCGGCAACCAGAAGGTTGTAGTCTGTCACGTGCACCTTCGTTCAATAAACACAACGTTGGGCTCTTCTTTGATAACCTTGAGAAGATTTTCAATACGCATGGAAACTTTGTTAGTAGAACCAGATGAGACTGCCACGACTACAGTCTGAAAGCCAAAAAAAAAATATTGCGGAGAAAGACATCAAACAGGTATCCTCCTATACAAGCGCCGAACGAGGACTGCTAGTCATAACTTGTTGTGCTATATCAGCTTCTGGAAACAGCATCCCTCCTATTATGGTATTTCCGCGAAAGAAGTTTAACCCACGAATGACTTCGGGAGTACCAGCGGAATCCCTTGGATTAGCAGATTCTGGCTGGATGAATCGTGAACTGTTTCCAAGTGTTATGCGCCACTTTATTAAACATATATCAAACTCACGAACCAACCTTTCATTGCTTATAATTGACAACCACGAGAGCCATCTGACAATAGAAGCACAGAATGTTGCCAAAAAAATCATTCTAACGGTACCACCACACACATCAAATAAATTAAAACCCCTGTACGTGGCTGTAGTTTCGGCTTTTAAAGCATTCTACAACACCGCCATACAGACATATTGGAGCACCCCGGAATACCTTTAAATATGTATATTGTTGCTGAATGTGTATCTTATGCCTTTGAAAATTCGATGACCCCGGAAATTTTAAATCGGGCTTCCAAAGGTCAGGAATATATCCATTTGACAGATATATTTTTACCGATGATGACTTATGGTAACGGATCGCGACTTAGATAATAGGGGCGAGGACATACCCCAGACGCAACATCATGCTAATCTTGATGGGCCTTCTACATAAAATTTGAATGATGAATCTTCTACATCCAATTTGAATAATGGAAGTCATTGTGGCAAATTAAATTCAACACCTATGGAAAGAAGTTCCATAATCACTAAAACCAAAGACAAGGTGTTTATTAGCCCACGAATATTTAAGGGCTATCCGAAAGCTAAGGAACGTAAAGTTAATAGGAGGAAGACAAAAGGGCAGAAGCATCATGGTCACTGACACTCCGGAAAAGAACGCTTTAGAAGAGAAGCAAAAGGTCAGAGAACGAAAGCAAGCAACTTCAGTGAAAAAATCTGTGAAGAGAAAAGTGGTTGAAGATGATTCAACAAATGAGGATGATATCGATTTTATTGGAGAAGGTGTCCCTACTCATATTGTAGATCAGATTAATAAGGAACCGGAAGTAAGAGGTTATGTTTTAGTTTTGTTTGAGGAAATAAATAAAAAAATACATATTTCAGAGCTAAAATTTTAAATATAAACATACCAGATAATGAATAAGAAGTTAAATTTATGCGAAAGTCCTTAAAATACGACAACTGCTTTATTTTTCCTGACGTGCCTGATGTTTCAATGGTAATACTTGAAAAAATGAAAATGGTATTTCCAAAGCCAGCTAGCTCATGCAGGAACAACAAAGCGACAGCAGTCGTATTTGAAGTTTGAAGTAAACTTCTTTGGTTTAGACCTCTGTTGAAAAATTGTGTGTTTATGGAACATATTATGTCTGATTCTGGAACCTATGTGATCCACATTCAGACGTTTCATTTTTTATTTTCAAAATGGATTTTTTCAGTTGGCATTTAAATAAAATGTTTCTATTTAGTTAAAATGTATTCATATATGAGTTGTTTATAATATAAAATAAAAAGTCCACCGATATGATAATACATCTGATTTTTATATGAGGAAACCTATTTTTTGTCTCATTCTGTAACATTTCTGACATCATTCTCTTTCGCGAGAGGATAGGTGATATTCCTCAATGTACATGTTTTAAACTATGTCTGTGGTTTTTACCGATATAAGTAAAGTTACGTGTTCATCCTTTTCAACGAGGTGTCTCTTACATCAATCGCAACGTTTCTATTCGAGACTAACGAAAGAGGCCATTGAGATCGTTAAACAGGACAACTATTTCAACAGGAAGGAGGAAATTACGTTTCTAGATGCAGACTGGAAACGAGTTTTACGATATACTTCAAGTGCGCCGAAACCCCGCGCCACCACTACCCCCACCCCAGTCCAAGTACTGCAGCGCGAGGGCGGGAGAATAAATACCACGGAGCTTACTACAGTCGAATCAGTCAACGTCGGGAAGCAAGGAAGATCACTTCGCCCATTGCCTCATCGCCTTTGATAAAGTCTTTGAAACGTCAAAAAGAAATTCCACTGGACCACCTTTTTAGCAGTGGGAACCTTAAAAATGGCGGCGATATCCGCCAGAGGTGACTTCCCAGTGACATCATGACGTCTTACGTCAAATTATTCCAAATAGTTGTCTCTGTCTTTATTTGTATTTCTTTTTATTTCCAATCCAATCGAATATCCATCTCCAAGCTATAGCGCTAGGGCTCCTAGCCCTTAGATGACCTAGCTCCAGGGGCCAAAAGTAATAACGAGTTTAAATTTGCAACTACAGTGTGGATTCGATTTTAGGCTGTGGCTCGGTATACATTGGCACCACAAAACGCATGGTCAACACAAGAGGAGTTGCAGGCTGGGACAATAAGAGAAGTCAGCAGTAGCAGAGTACGTTGTTTACGAAGAACACGACATCCTTTTCAACGAGGTGAATATCTTATATGAATCGAGGCGATTCTATCCGAGACTAACGAGAGAGGCCATTGAGATCTTTAAACACGATCACAATTTCAACAGGAAGGCGGCAAAATTACCTTTCTAAATGCAGACTGGAAGCGAGTTCTACGACATATACTCTGTTCAGCGAGGGTTAAATATTACGTCATAAATTTTAACGTCATACAAAAAAAAACGTCTGTGTCTGATAAAGGGTCAGTTGAACAGGTAAAAAGTATGGTATTTATAAAGTGCACTAGTGCGCACTAAGTATATTTCTGTCTTTATATTTTGAACGAATTGCCAAAGGATAGAAATAGACTCAGTGCGCACTAGTTTTCCCAGTGAAAAACGCTATTAGTCTTCGAAAATACATCAATAGAAACTTACCTTGAACACTGCATTTGCTGGTAATAATGTTTTTCGTGCCACTTTTTCTCGCTGAAAGTAGTCAATTAATCTTAATATCAAAATGTGTTCCTTTTCACCGTAGCGCCAAGGCATTTTGTAACCATTTCACAAAATTTTATACGCTTGCTGGTGACGATTAATCCAGAATTTCTAAATTTTGACATTAAGTGTCAAACTGACTTTAGCTGGTGGTTTTATTATTAATAAGAACTAATAATACGCTTGGTCTTTGGCGATCTTTTTCCAATAAAACGAGATGAGGAATGTGACGTCAAAGCACGGGAAATCACTTCGCCCATTGCCTCATCGCCTTTGATAATGTGTGCCGCAGCCGTCAGAAACGTCAAGAAGAAATTCCATTGGACCAAGGCTTCAAAGCCCGAAAAACACTTTAGACTGCACCTGGAAAAAGATTATGTTACTGTATAGGCAGTATATAGCAGTTAGGTACTGCCACACCCTTTTATGTGATAATCCATGGTAGGATTCCCAGTGGCCTCTTTCTCAAAGATACAACAAAAGCGTCAGCTAGTTCTTAAATTTGGACGGCGATTGTTATTGATACCAATAGAAGGTGAGAATTTCGCCAGATTTTAGTTGAAAAACTTTTGAAAGAAGGTCTGAGACTACAAATTTGATATTTTCACAGCTGCCTAGATGAATATTTTCCTGAAACAGACTATAATTCAGCAAAGTAGTTTTCCTCCGAATCGCAACATCTCAGCCCAAACCGCAATCATCGATGTCGAATATTTCATCGCAGGAGTGACAGTTAATTAATTTAAGCCGGCTCTCCGTTTCAGGAGTCCAGGGAGGGGGGCGGGGAGTGGGGGGTCTGTTTAGCGGAAAGCACGATCGAAAATCCGGAACGAGACGACGACTTAAGGCGTTTTTTGCGAGCTTCAAATATTGAAATATAAAAGTAATTATGCGGGAGCTAATTGATGTCCTTTGCCTGCTCCAGTTTGACGTCGTTATAAGGAGCTCGGCTCGACTTTTTGCCTTTGTTTTGCGATTGACAGGGGGTGCCGACGGCTCGATTCGACGGAAAAGTCGGCTTCATGTCAAGATTTTTATAAGACGATCTGGAAAATAATGTTTGCGAGGAAGAAGGAGGTCCGGTTAAACACAAGTTTGTGTGATATGAAGCTTTTGATATAAATACAAATTTCAGTAGTATTTTATTATTTTCCTACTATTATTAACCTACTCCTGTTAAAGCCTAGAATTTGTGTCACAACCCATCCCCATGATTAAATTACTATAAATATATTGTGGCGGAACTTCATCCACCGACTCACAGGTGGCAGCATTAGTCGACATCCATCATAACATCACACAGCCTTTCCTGCGCTGAATTTGCCTTCAAGGGATTTAATCTTGTTAATTATAATGTCTAAGTTGGAGCCTGTATTACAATTATTATATTATTTATTTCACCTTCACCTAGGTTAACAAGTTACAGGACTTATCCATTTCGTCCCTGCCATAGAATTTTGTTATTTGAGACTGAGCTACTGAATTTGTATTGAAGTGGAGCTTAGTTAACAGTTAAATCAAAAGTTAAGGCAAATTAGTAGTAGCCCTTAGACCTGATCTCAAAACAGGTGGGTAGGCAAAAGAATTGACCCAAGGTGTTTTGTAATCGACCAACACAACGCACTCCAAACTTTTTCCCAAATTTCGTAACGTTTATGACCAAATAGTTAAATTTATCATCTGGTTGGACAGATTCCAAATTACACTCATTAGGCTCAAATGTCCCGGTACGGCCCTTTCTATTGTCGCTTGGACGGGCAAAACAAGGCAATTCTTTGCGATGCACGTGCCAACGAAACACACACGTAATTTACCAAAGCTGCGTTTTATGAGTGTTTCGATTTGTCACAAGCCGCATTACAATCATTAGCTCGAAGTTCGTAGTAAACGCCAACGCTACTGCACCCCCGAAAGAGAAGCGCGAAAACATGTCCACCTAATTGGCATTCACAAAACCCGTTATTTAGAGCCGGGCTGTTTCTCATTACCCAACTTTCGTCTAGTGAATACCCAATCAATCACATGTTTGTGAATTTTGAACAAACGAACCTCCAAATGGCGGCGGATGTCCCGGCCGCAATTAATTTAATTAGGGACGCCATTGTTCAATGTTATCCCGCAGTTCCCGGTCGGGAATTCAAATTAAAGGATGAGACCGACTTCTATGTTGTAGAAAATTAAGGCGATCGCAATAATTACTGTTTTATTGTGTGTTTATTCGAGAGGTATTATCGGCATTGATGCTGCGATAATGATCTTAAGTGTCTTTTGTGGGGATGCTTTGAGATACCATTTTGATTTTCTTTCATCTTCCCCTATTATCATCCTTAGTTGCGCTGTCTAATGCTTTTAGTGTGAATGGAATCTCCAATATTCTCTATTCATGTTAGTTTTCTTAGCAGAGACAAAAACAGCTACTCAGCTAGTTGCAGGGGTCGTTATTGTTATAAACCATGAACGTCAGAAAGACTGTGGGCTTCATTATCGATAAAAACGAGCCGTTCAACATTGTATTTTGGCGCGTTCTTAGCTGATATTTCCAGGGAGGGGAGGAAAATGCATAAATGCATTCGTTCACCGGAGGAAAAGGGGTTCAAGTTCAGATTTCGTAGATGAAGCATCGTTGTCTCCCGGGTGAAATATATCGCTCGAAAAGTATCGGGGCCAGTAGGTCTGTTGGGTGAGGCAGTGAGGGTTCGATGAAGTGTTCGTTCGGGCTTAATCACAGTCTCGTGTACTGGATTAAGTGTGTTTCTGTTATCTATGCATCATAAAGGGTGTGCAGGTTAGTTCATCGTAGTTTGCAACGTGATTTTATTGAATAACTAGTGATTCTATCTGTGTATTGTTATACAACTGCACTATTTCCTGGTTCTGGAATAATCATAATCTAGGATAAGTAATCCACGAAGGTTTTCTCATGTAAATGGTGACTTTAAGTGTTTTAGTCAGACATTTACTCTTTAATCAAAGTCGATAAGTAACATACAAGTACTGCGCTGCGTTGTTTTGTTATTCTATACGTATCGTTTAACTTTTGATTGTTCGTTTGGATGAACACGTTGTGGAAGGGTTCTGAGTTTCAATAGTAGATACATGTATACAACAATGAGTAGTAAAGGTTTCAATGCGTTGCACTCTTTGTTTAGTGTTTATATCTATATAAAAGGTGTATATTCATCAGTTTAAATGGTACCTAGTACTAGTGTGTATTCATTTGCCTAAATGATATATCTAGTTGCATAGACGGTATTATAATTTAGTTTAAAAATTTCATGTAGTTTCAGTATTGCTGACTTGTGTCAAGTGGTTTCTGTTGTAACAAATACCAGCTATTAGCAGTGCAGTCTATCCTATTTTTAATTAATCATTTTAATTGATCATATATCAGGAAAAAGCTTGGAATACCCACAGGCGTTAAAGGTAAGTCCGTTACATTTTGTGGAAATTTTAGGTACTTTCTTTGGAATGTGATATACATAGAGAGCCGCAGTATATAAAGATATGTTTTTCAATCCTTTCCTTATATAGACAAAAAAGTCTTATCCGTAATGATTTGGTGCATGTTGCAAGATTTCCAGCTCCAGAATATTCAAGGCTAAGAACTCTCTTTCTCTCATCACGGCATCTCTCTCACGGCAACAAACAAGTAGGTAGGTGTGGGAAAGTGTATACTTCTTGCAATTTTCTTTAAAATCCTTTATTGGCGGACCGGTTTCGGCGCAAAGACCATCATCAGCGCCCAAAAATCTGTTGACGAGCATAGTTTGTGCTTACAGTGTTGGTAACTAGCGTCTGTAATACAAAAAGTGAAACTTACGCGTCAAAAGAAGGGAAGCCGAAGAAAGGGCGAGGAGTCATCGCGCCAAGGTACCTCATAAATAGAGCCAGTCAACCACAGGCAGTCAATTTAAAACTTAAACAATTGGGAACGTCAATAAAACATGAAAAGACACTAACAGACCACGCGTAACAGGCACGAAAAATTAAAACATGTTAACATGGTTAAAACTTTCAGGTCGGTAAACTTTCAGGTTGAAACCTGAAATGTTTTTAAGTTTTAACCATTTTAACATATTTTAAATTTTCGTGCCTGTTACGTGTGGTCTGTTAGTGTCTTTTCATGTTTTATTGAAGTTCCCAATTATTTAAGTTTTAAATTGACTGCATGTGATTGACTGGCTCTTTATGAGATACCTTGGCGCGATGACTCCTCGCCCTTGGCTTCCCTTCTTTTGACAAGTAAGTTTCACTTTTTGTATTACATACGCTAGTTACCAACACTGTAAGCACAAACTATGCTCGTCAACAGATTTTTGGGCGCTGATGATGACCTTTGCGCCGAAACCGGTCCACCAATAATGGATTTTAAAGAAAATTGCATAAAGTATACACTCTCCCACACTTACCTACTTAAGAACTGTCTTTCTCCAACTCTGAACCAACCACGAAGGTTAAATAAATGTAAGGCTACCATTTAACATTAGCCTTTGCGGCCAGAAGTGAATTTGTATTGGATACGCAGTCAGTTAGATTAGGTGACTGTGCTGCAAAGCCAGAATATTCAAGACTAAGAACTCTCTTTCTCCAACTGACCAACCACGAAAGTTGAATAAAGGTAAGCCTGCAATTTACCATTAGTCTTTGCGGAAAGAGGTGAACTTCTATTGAATGCGCAGTCATTAACCATAGTAACTGTGCTGTAAAGGCAGAATATTCGGGGCTAAGAACTCGCTTTCTCCAACTCACCAACCACGAAGGTTAAATAAATGTACGCATGCAGCTTACCATTAGCCTTTGCGGCCAGAACTGAATTTCTATTGGTTACGCAGTCAGTAAGCATAGTAACTGTGCTGTACAGACAGAATATTCGAGGCTAAGAACTCTCTTTCTCCAACTCACCAATCACGAAGGTTAAATAAATGTAAGCCTGCATTTTACCATTAGCCTTTGCGGCCAGAACTGAATTTCTATTGAGTGCGCAGTCAGTAACCATAGTAACTGTGCTGTACAGACAGAATATTCAGGGCTTAGAACTCTCTTTCTCCAACTCACCACCGACGAAGGTTAAATAAATGTAAGCCCGCAATTTACCATTAACCTTTGCGCCCAGAACTGAATTTCTATTGGATACGCAGTCAGTAACCATAGTAACTGTGCTGTAAAGCTAGAATATTCAGGGCTTGGAACTCTCTTTCTCCAACTCACCAATCACGAGGGTTAAATAAATGTAAGCCGGCAACTTAACATTAGCCTTTGCGGCTAGAACTGAATTTCTATTGAATGCGCAGTCAGTAACCATAGTAACTGTGCTGTAAGGCCAGAATATTCGGGGCTAAGAACTCTCTTTCTCCAACTCACCAACCACGAAGGTTAAATAAATGTAAGCCTGCAACTTACCGTTAGCCTTTGCGGTCAGAACTGAATTTCTATTGGATACGCAGTCAGTAACCATAGTAACTGTGCTGTAAAGCCTGAGTATTCAGGGCTTAGAACTCTCTTTCTCCAACTCACCAATCACGAAGGTTAAATAAATGTAAGCCTGCAACTTACCGTTAGCCTTTGCGGCCAGAACTGAATTTCTATTGGATACGCAGTCAGTAGCCATAGTAACTGTGCTGTAAAGCCAGAATATTCAGGGCTTAGAACTCTGTTTCTCCAACTCACCACCCACGAAGGTTAAATAAATGTAAGCCCGCAATTTACCATTAGCCTTTGCGCCCAGATCTGAATTTCTATTGCATGCGCAGTCAGTAAGCATAGTAACTGTGCTGTAAGGCCAGAATATTCGGGGCTAAGAACTCTCTTTCTCCAACTCACCAACCACGAAGGTTAAATAAATGTAAGCCTGCAACTTACCGTTAGCCTTTGCGGCCAGAACTGAATTTCTATTGGATACGCAGTCAGTAACCATAGTAACTGTGCTGTAAAGCCAGAATATTCAGGGCTTAGAACTCTCTTTCTCCAACTCACCACCCACGAAGGTTAAATAAATGTAAGCCCGCAATTTACCGTTAGCCTTTGCGCCCAGAACTGAATTTCTATTGGATACGCAGTCAGTAACCATAGTAACTGTGCTGTAAAGCCACGATATTCAGGGCTTGGAACTCTCTTTCTCCAACTCACCAATCACGAAGGTTAAATAAATGTAAGCCGGCAACTTTATTAACTACATTAGCCTTTGCGGCCAGAACTGAATTTCTATTGAATGCGCAGTCAGTAACCATAGTAACTGTGCTGTAAGGCCAGAATATTCGGGGCTAAGAACTCTCTTTCTCCAACTCACCAATCACGGAGGTTAAATAAATGTAAGCCTGCATTTTACAATTAGCCTTTGCGGCCAGAACTGAATTTCTATTGAATGCGCAATCAGTAACCATAGTAACTGTGCTGTAAAGCCAGAATATTCAGGGCTAAGAACTCTCTTTCTCCAACTCACCAATCACGAAGGTTAAATAAATGTAAGCCTGCAACTTGCCGTTAGCCTTTGCGGCCAGAACTGAATTTCTATTGGATACGCAGTCAGTAACCATATTAACTGTGCTGTAAAGCCAGAATATTCAGGGCTTAGAACTCTCTTTCTCCAACTCACCAACCACGAAAGTTGAATAAAGGTAAGCCTGCAATTTACCATTAGCCTTTGCGGCCAGAGGTGAACTTCTATTGAATGCGCAGTCATTAACCATAGTAACTGTGCTGTAAAGGCAGAATATTCGGGGCTAAGAACTCTCTTTCTCCAACTCACCAACCACGAAGGTTAAATAAATGTACGCATGCAGCTTACCATTAGCCTTTGCGGCCAGAACTGAATTTCTATCGGATACGCAGTCGGTAACCATAGTAACTGTGCTGTAAAGGCAGAATATTCGGGGCTAGGAACTCTCTTTCTCCAACTCACCAACCACGGAGGTTAAATAAATGTAAGTGCATTTTTATTGGCTAGGCAGTCCGTTACCATGGTAACCGTGCTATCAAGCCCTGTCAAAGTCTGTTACATCGTCATGTTCGTAGGGTTGTTTTTTAGAATTATGAAAACCTTAAGCTAAAGAGGAAAATCGAGTAGTGTGTTCTAAATCTTGTTAATAAAGTCTGACTACTCTGACTGTCTTGGAATATACATATAGGGTAGGTTTTCTTTTTTAATTTTCATGTTAATCATATTCCTATTAAGTCAGGTTTTCCACGTGATCCTTTGAAAAACTTTAATAAACTTGCAGCGCTGCATAGTGGTGTGAAACCTTTTTTCAAAAAGTGTTCCCGCCATAGACACAACAACACAGAACACAGAGATATAAAGCCACTTGAGATATAAATGATGCTTTGATCTCACCGGTGGAGTATGACGCTTCTAAGGTGTAGGAACCTCATCAAGATGAAATGCTGAACGAGATGAGGCAGATCCGGTCGTGATGTGATCAAGCAAGGGGTGGAACACCAGGCATAGACAATAGAAGGACCAATCGTTTATTGTTTTAACTGCAAACAACATTTTAACAGAATTGGCCATTTTAAGAAGAAACCATCTGGCAAAGTCAATAAGAACCATAAAAACTAAAATGAGTCAATGTGGAGGGATGAATACTGACTGAGTCGCTTCCAGAATGGTTTCTTTGGTAAATTTGCAGAGAAAACTTTCACTTTGAAAGAACTGGACAATGGAATTTTAAATAAAAAAAGATTAACGTTTCGTATTCCTAATCAATGTAAGTGGACCTATTCAGTCCTCCACTGCCCCCTATGGTATATTGTGGCTCTGAGGAATGTTTGGACTTTTGCCCTCCCTGTTCCCGTGATAAATTTTTTGGAGTGTGATAGTCTGGGTAGGTTCTCCCACCAGTCCTGGGACTTGGCATTGCTCCATTTCTGGAGTTCAGCCTTGACCAGAGAGTACGGGACTCCCAGTGCCGGCTTCGGGCCTACGAATACAGGGCCGCAACCCTCCTGCCTACAGAGTTGGCTAGAGATTTTGAGGTTTATGTCTTCCTTTGTGGTGGCTAATTCTGTAGGCATTGCTCAACAATTATTGGTAACAAATAAGTCTAACCGCGAGCCATGTCGACTCGCGACAAGTCCAAGGATCGCCGGGGAACGACCGACGACCGTCTGCACCAATCCCTAACAATACAATTTGTTCCATAGCGATAATAGGAATTCTGAACAATTATTGGTAACAACTAAGTATAACCTGAATACACATTTACGAATGTCGGTAAAAGTTCCACACTATACTATACACCTACTAAAACACCTTTGTAGACCTATTCTGACACAATTTTCATTGCCTTATATTCGTCGATCAGTCACGTTCGAATCTTTTATTACTTTGTTTCTTGGCTCAGCAACTTTCTTGGCACTTCAAGCCCGTTTAATTTAAAACCAATAATGACAACCTACATTAAATTTGAAAAAAAAATAGTTTTATGCAACTTTGTATTGGAAATGAACTACATCCGATAATCATAATTCCCAATATATTTTGGACACTTTGCTTGAAACTCTTAGAAAGTTTCCTTCCGGTGAAATTAGGGTTGAATCAAAGCTCAGCGGCTCCATTTTGGGTTAGATCTCGGAATCGCAATTTCGAGGCGATCAATTAGCGAAGTTTGAGCAGCTGCCATAACGAGTTGTGTTAATTTCTTCCCGAGACGGTAAAGCGGGGTGGTTAACGTTTTGAGGGGATTATACCCAGAAGCCAATGGAACATGTCGATGCAGTTGGGCCTTTGTGCCGATAATTATGAACTAAGGTAAACTGGTTATCGATAATTAATAATTATTGTACTTGAAGGTATAGAGTGTTAGTGATGTGCGGTATGAGTGTTATAAGGGACGTAGATAGTGACATATTAAATATCGGAAGCAACTACAGCTTGTGTGAAAATACATTTTAAAAATGGGTATTAAATATCGATATTTTTTTGTATAATCTTTATATGTATACTTGTTCAAATGTTATATTTTACTATCCTTTTATGGCCGGCCGGTTGCGGCTATAAGCTATCATCAGCGTACAAAATCTTGTTTTTGTTGTAAGTAGGAAAACGGAAGTGGCCTTTAAATCGCGGAGACTAGGTCTCGAGAAAAAGAAACCTATTGTAGTTAACTATTCTGAATAACATTTGATGGTTTTCTGAATGACAGTGGACTATTCTGAATTATTTTGGATGGAAAGTACAGTTCAAAACTGGGTAATGTGCATTTCAATTTATGGTTTTTTTAATACAATTGACTATTATCAATTATCGATTATGTCTGAGTTAGACTATTCTGAATTTCACTTAACGAATTCATTATGGGCAGGTAAATAGGCTCTCGCCACAAATCCCAGTCGTTTTTTTAAATTGTAACATTATTACATGTCAGCGAACTCACATTTTGCTTTTAAGAATGAAATGTGAAGGAGTGTATATTGGACAGACTTTCCAATACCTTGAAATTCGTCTTAAGTAACACAAACCACAAAAAAACAAGCTTTCAGTCACAGAAAAGACATACTATTAATGTATATCTTAAACATCTACCAAATCAACCCCTTTCTCGCTTTTTCTTACGGCTATATAAATGGAGATTTAAGCACATAACAAGGAAACATTTATGCATCTGTTCCCTCTTTAAAACCATCATCACTTCATTACGTTCCATTAAATTTGAAATTTGCCTCGCGCAGTTCGACATTCCAGATCTGAACGGTCGAAATTATCGCGATCCAGATAACACCGTTTCCCCAAATATTGTAGAGGCACTCACGTTTTAAAGCCTCGCTTTTATTCCAGCCATTTTCCTTTTCCAGTGTAACTCATGGTCGTTATGAAGGCTCCATTTAACCGTGTACCGGACTGAAAGGGTAATTATTATTTTAATTTTACGGGCAGTATTTAATTGTTCGACTATGATCTTCGCTTTAAAATCGCTTTTTTAGACGATGGGGAAAAGTTGTTAAGTACGTATTTATTATGATCTGGAATTAAAAATAAATGGGCTGGATAAGTAAGAAGGGAGAAGAAACGGAGTCTGGTTTCTAGCGGTAAAATGGCTTGAAGGTCTAATACGTAAATGCAAATCAAATAACACGTTACAAAAAAAAAATTAGTAATTTGTTTCTAACCCAACACCAGCTCTGAGTCGCTTTACACTTGCAAATCATCGACCCACGGATAAAGAGAGGGCATTAGCAAGAGGTAGGGGTCTCGAAACGGTCTTCAGGGAGGCAAGTAGATCATGCTTAAATGGAAAAAAAGTATTATGTGTTTCAATGACTTTAGAAATTTTTGGCACTGAGAGAATGGAGTGTTTTTTTCTTCGTTTGCTACTCATCTTTTTTTGACAATGGATCAGAGACGTTGGATAACCACGGATAACCACGGATAACGAGAGGGAATTAGCAAGAGGTAGGGGTTCTCGAAACCGGTCTTCAGGGAGGCAAGTAGATCATGCTTAAATGGAAAAAAGTATTATGTGTTTCAATGACTTTAGAAATTTTTGGGACTGAGAATGGAGTGTTTTTTTTCGTTTGCTACTCATCTTTTTTTGACAATGGATCAGAGACGTTATTTAATTCAATTAAGAATTAGACTAACTGGACTCGCAGCGGTGCTTGCCTTTTATAGTTAAAGCTTATGAACTATTTCCTAACATTCATCGAACACTCAAGGAATACCGCTAACGTTTAAACAGCACTAAAAGTTGCGTAAACAAGGTAATAAATTGTTCACCCACGTCCAATCGCGACAAGTCCAAGGGTCGCCCAGAAACGACCGACGACTGCCTGCACCAATCCTTAACAATACTTTGTTAGTTCCATAATAAATATTGCAAGAAAAACACGCAAGAGTGAAAAATTATGGAAATACCACGAGAGTTTAAAAATTACTGGTGATTTTTCAGGATTCACGTTGCAATCTATAATTTTATGAATCCTTTAGAACTAGTAAAATTTGCAAGAAAAACATGTCAGAGTGCAAAATCATGGGAATACCCAGGAGAGCTTAAAACTTACTAATAAGTTTTTCACGATTTTCCTTTTTTCACAATTTGCTGATGCCTTTAGAACGAGTAAAATTTGCAAGGAAAACATGCCAGAGTGAAAAATTTTGGGAATACCACCTTCACGAGTCAGACACAAACATGTCAGAGTTAAACATCATGGGAATACCACGAGAGTTTAAAAATGACTCATGATGAATACCAGGAGAGCTTAAAAATTACTAATAATTTTGCACGATTTTCCTTTTTACATAGTTTGACGAGGCCTTTAGAACGAGTAAATTTTACAAGGAAAACATGCCAGAGTGAAAAATTATGGGAATACCATCTTCACGAGTCAGAGACAAACATGTCAGAGTGAAAAATTATGGGAATACCAGAAGAGCTTAAAAATTACTAATAATTTTGCACGATTTCCCTTTTTTCATAATTTGACGAGGCCTTTAGAACGAGTAAAATTTGCAACATGCCAGAATGAAAAATTTTGGGAATACCACCTTCACGAGTCAGAGACAAACATGTCAGAGATAAAAATTATGGGAATACCAAAGAGCTTAAAAATTACTAATAATTTTGCACGATTCCCCTTTTTTCATAATTTGACGAGGCCTTTAGAACGAATAAAATTTGCAAGGAAAACATGCCAGAATCAAAAATTTTGGGAATACCACCTTCACGAGTCAGAGACAAACATGTCAGAGTGAAAAATTATGGGAATACCAGAAGAGCTTAAAAATTACTAATAATTTTGCACGATTTCCCTTTTTTCATAATTTGACGAGGCCTTTAGAACGAATAAAATTTGCAAGGAAAACATGCCAGAATAAAAAATTTTGGGAATACCATCTTCACGAGTCAGAGACAAACATGTCAGAGTGAAAAATTATGGGAATACCAGAAGAGCTTAAAAATTACTAATAATTTTGCACGATTTTCC
The DNA here is from genome assembly GCA_951812265.1 of Taphrorychus bicolor. Classification (NCBI taxonomy): domain Eukaryota; kingdom Metazoa; phylum Arthropoda; class Insecta; order Coleoptera; family Curculionidae; genus Taphrorychus; species Taphrorychus bicolor. The sequence continues at coordinate 20,836,043 of OX638299.1, read as the reverse complement.
TTTTTTCATAATTTGACGAGGCCTTTAGAACGAGTAAAATTTGCAAGGAAAACATGCCAGAATGAAAAATTTTGGGAATACCACCTTCACGAGTCAGAGACAAACATGTCAGAGTGAAAAATTATGGGAATACCAGAAGAGCTTAAAAATTACTAATAATTTTGCACGATTTTCCTTTTTTATAATTCGACGAGGCTTTTAGAACGAGTAAAATTTGCAACAAAAACATGCCAGAATGAAAAATTCTGTGAATACCATCTTCACGAGTCAGAGACAAACATGTCAGAGTGAAAAATTATGGGAATACCAGAAGAGCTTAAAAATTACTAATAATTTTGCACGATTTCCCTTTTTTTATAATTCGACGAGGCCTTTAGAACGAGTAAAATTTGCAACAAAAACATGCCAGAATGAAAAATTTTGTGAATACCATCTTCACGAGTCAGAGACAAACATGTCAGAGTGAAAAATTATGGGAATACCAGGAGAGGTTAAAAATTATTAATAATTTTGCACATTTTCCCTTTTTTCATTATTACACGAGGCCTTTAGAACGAGTAAAATTTGCAACAGAATGAAAAATTTTGGGAATACCACCTTCACGAGTCAGAGACAAACAGGTCAGATTGAAAAGTTATGGGAATACCAGGAAAGCTTAAAAATTACTAATAATTTTGCACGATTTCCTTTTTTTCATAATTCGACGAGGCCTTTAGAAGGAGTAAAATTTGCAAGGAAAACATGCCATGCCAGAATGAAAAATTTTGGGAGTACCACCTTAACGAGTCAGAGACAAACCAGAATACCGGGAGACCTTAAAAATTATTAATAATATTGCACGAGTTTCCTTTTTTCATAATTTGACAAGGCTTTTAGAACGAATAAAATTTGCAAGGAAAACATGCCAGAATGAAAAATTTTGGGAATACCACCTTCACGAGTCAGAGACAAACATGTCAGAGTGAAAAATTATGGGAATACCAGAAGCGTTTAAAAATTACTAATAATTTTGCACGAGATTTCCCTTTTTTATAATTCGACGAGGCTTTTAGAACGAGTAAAATTTGCAACAAAAACATGCCAGAATGAAAAATTTTGTGAATACCATCTTCACGAGTCAGAGACAAACATGTCAGAGTGAAAAATTATGGGAATACCAGAAGAGCTTAAAAATTACTAATAATTTTGCACGATTTCCCTTTTTTTATAATTCGACGAGGCCTTTAGAACGAGTAAAATTTGCAACAAAAACATGCCAGAATGAAAAATTTTGTGAATACCATCTTCACGAGTCAGAGACAAACATGTCAGAGTGAAAAATTATGGGAATACCAGGAGAGGTTAAAAATTATTAATAATTTTGCACATTTTCCCTTTTTTCATTATTACACGAGGCCTTTAGAACGAGGAAAATTTGCAACAGAATGAAAAATTTTGGGAATACCACCTTCACGAGGCAGAGACAAACAGGTCAGATTGAAAAGTTATGGGAATACCAGGAAAGCTTAAAAATTACTAATAATAATTTTGCACGATTTCCTTTTTTTCATAATTCGACGAGGCCTTTAGAACGAGTAAAATTTGCAAGGAAAACATGCCATGCCAGAATGAAAAATTTTGGGAGTACCACCTTAACGAGTCAGAGACAAACCAGAATACCAGGAGACCTTAAAAATTACTAATAATTTTGCACGATTTTCCTTTTTTCATAATTTGACAAGGCCGATTAGAACAAATAAAATTTGCAAGGAAAACATGCTAGATTCGAAAATTTTGGGAATACCACCTTCACGAGTCAGAGACAAACATGTCATAGTTAAAAATTAGGGGAATACCACGAGAGTTTAAAAATTACTGATGATTTTTCAAAACTCCACGTTGCTTTCAATAATTTCATGAGTCCTTTAGGACGAGTAAAATTTGCAAGAAAAACATGCCACAGTGAAAAATTATGGGAATACCGGCAGATCTTAAAAGGTACCAATAATTTTGCACGATTTTCCTTTTTTCATAATTTGACGAGGTCCTCAGAACGAGTAAAATTTGCAAGGAAAACGTGCCAGAGTGAAAAATTTCGGGAATACCACCTTCACGAGTCAGAGACAAACATGTCAGAGTTAAAAATTATGGGAATACCACGAGAGTTTAAAAATTACTGATGATTTTTCAAAACCCCACGTTATTTTCAATAATTTCATGACTCCTTTAGAACGAGTAAAATTTGCAAAAAAAAAACATGCCGGAGTGAAAAATTAGGGGAATACCAGCAGCGCTAAAAAATTACTAATAATTTTGCACAATTTTCCTTTTTTCATAACTCGACGAGGCCTTTAGAACGAGTAAAATTTGCAAGGAAAACAGGCCAGACTGAAAAATTTTGGGAATACCACCTTCACGAGTCAGAAACAAACATGTCAGAGTTAAAAATTATGGGAATACCATGAGAGTTTAAAAATTAATGATGATTTTTCATTACATCATCTTTAGGAAGAGTCAAATTTGCGATAAGAACATGCTAACGTTTAAACAGCACTAAAAGTTGCGTAAACAAGGTAATAAATCACGCTCAACAACGTAGAATCGCGACAAGTCTATGGATCGCTCGGGAACGACCGACGACCGCCTGCACCAATTCTTAACAATACAAATGAGTGAAATAATCGCAGTAATAATATTTTAACGCTCTTATCGATGTAAATTTGCAATAAATCAATGGTTTTAAAGGACAAATTTCATAGGAAAGTAAAACCAGATCGTCTCACGTAATACTTCGGTAATACGACCAAATGTAAACGAAAGTGAACGCGAATAAAAAGTGTGGCACCCCTCAAGAAATAAAACTCTCGGCAATACGTCTTCAAACCGAATTAATCCGCTTAAAGTTCGAGATGAGCGTTGGACAACTTGTTCGCATCTAAACTTTTTATGAAGTTTAATAATTTAATTTCCCCAAAGTTAAATTCGCTCAAAATTTAAGCGGTTCTTGTTGTGGCGTCAGTTAGAACAAATGCAATTATGCTCGTCTGTGTCTCCCGGGGGTCTTTGATTTCCGCCCCTGATATCCACGAGTTCCAGCGCAACACGGGCTTTTTGAGGGCGGCTTTATTAAAGCCCCCGTTCAAAAGTTGAAAGTAAAACGACAACCGCTGGCGCAATGAGCGACAGAGAGCCAAAGGCGTCGCGATGTATGCTAAAACTTTTCCACCACCTTTAAACAAAGTACAAATCAGTTTTACATAAAGAAAAAACTCACGACGAGCTCCCGCTAATAAGGTCTCTATTTATCGGGCTCAAAACTTGAAAGCAACAACTGATAAATATTTAAAATTATACGTCAGCAGGGTCCCTGGCGAAGGAAAATGGCGCTCAGACCGGGACCCATTAACATTCTGATTTTATTTATGCGTTTTTAATTAAAAGTACTTCCGAACTTGTTCGCTGTCCAGGTTCGAGGATTGAAATACTTATAACTTTAGCGGAATTAAATTACGAAACTTTTTCGGAGCTTTATGGTGCGAGCGTGCTGAAGTTTTGTCATTGGAACGAAAAAATGGTCCTTGAATACTTACTTGAGCCAGTGTCGTTTTGTGATCGGGGTGTGGCAGCATATTGCGTCGTACTGATCGGCCAACCATACGATCAGGATCACGTAGAAGGCCGTGGTGGTGTCGTTGAAGAATTCGGACATTATCGCCTCGATACCTGAAATCAAGACAATGCGGTTGTTTAGAATTGAGCTTTGTTATCTCACAACAAACATTGCAAAGCCAGTTTGCCAGTAATGTAGGATATTTTACCGAAATTAGCAAAAAAATATATACATTAATTGGACGACCTACAGATAGGTAAATATTGTTAAAAAATGGTGCGGGCGGTCGTCGGTCTTTCACGGGAAACACTTGGATGTGTCGAGAAGCCTGATTTTTTACCTTGTTGACGTGACTTTTAGTGTCACTTAAACGTTTACCTTTTATTGCTCGATGAATGTTATTGAAATTTCTAGTTTATAAGTTTTAGGCGGTCCGCCTTATAAAAGGCGGTGACCGCTGGGGAGTAATTAATCTAATTCTTAATCAAGTCTAAGTAAGCTAAAAGAACAAAGCGATAATAGATAGTTATAGCAAAGTATTAATGGTGAATCGTGCATATAAGTAGACGAATTGTATTTATGTCGACAGCTTAGCTCGACAAATAAAAAAGTTAGAAGTTTCTTGAAGTGGGTGACAGATGCGTCAAATCTAGCAGCAACCTCGTTTCAGTTGGAAAAAAGTAGCTGAAAATGAGTACCCACTTCATGAGTATAATTTTGGAAATAAGAAAGTTAAGATTTTCTCGAAATGGGTGACAGTTGCGTCAAATCTAACAGCATCATCGTTTTAATTGGAAAAAAAAATTAATTGTCATGCGTCCAATTTCCAAAATAGAAAAAAATTGTAATTTCTCAAACTGGATGACAGCAGTTTCAAATCTGACAGCACTATTGGTTTAGTTGGAAAAAAGCAGCTGAAAATGAGTACCCACTTCATGGGTCTAATTTTGAAAATAAGAAAGTTAGAATTTTCTTGAAATAGGAGACAGTCGCATCAAATATAGCAGCATCATCGTTTTAGTTGAAAAAAATTGTTTATTTCATGCATAAAATTTCCAAAACAGAAAAAAATCTAATTTCTCGAATTATATGACAGTTTTTTCAAATCTGACAGCACCATCGTCTTAGTTGAAAAAAAGTAGCTGAAAATGAGTACCCACTTCATGGGTCTAATTTTGAAAATGAGAAAGTTAGAATTTTCTCGAAATGAGTGACAGTTGCGTCAAATCTAGCAGCATCATCGTCTTAGTTGGGAAAAAAATTAGTTGACGACATGGGTCTAATTTCCAAAATAGAAATAATTGTAATTTGTCATATTGGATGACAGCTTTTTCAAATCTGACAGTACCATTGGTTTAGTTAGAAAAAAGCAGCTGAAAATGAGTACCCACTGCATGGGTCTAATTTTGAAAATAAGAAAGTTGGAATTTTCTTGAAATAGGAGACAGTCGCGTCAAATCTAGCAGCATCATCGTTTTAGTTGAAAAAAAATTAGTTGACTTCATGCGTCTAAGTACTCGCTATTTTTTTCCAAGTTGGAAATGCTGTCAGATTTGATGCAATCGTGATCAACTTCAAGAAAATTCTAACTTCCTTATTTTCAAAATTAGACCCATGAGGTGCGTACTCATTTTCAGCTACTTTTTGCCAACTAAATCGATGGTGCTGTCAGATTTGAAAAAGCTGTTGTCCAGTTCGAAAGAATAATTTTGTTTTATTTTTGAAATTATACCCATGAAGTGGGTACTCACTTTCATCTCCTTTTTCCAACTAAGACGATGGTGCTGTTAGATTTGAAGAAGTTGTAGTCCAGTTCGAGAAAATTGATTTTTTTATTGTTGAAATTAGACCCATGATATAGGTTTCAGCTGCTTTGGAAATAAGCAAATAAAAAAACTGTCTCGAACTGGTCGACAGCTTTTCCAAATCTGACAGCTTCATCGTCTTAGTTGGAAAAAAGTAGCTAAAAATGAGTACCCACTTCATGGATCTAATTTTGAAAATATGGAAGTTAGGATTTTCTCGAAATGGTTGACAGTTGCGTCAAATCTAACAGCATAATCGTTTTTGTTGAAAAAAAAATTAGTTGACATCATGCGTCTAATTTCCAAAATAGAAAAAAAAACTGTCTCGAACTGGTCGACAGCTTTTTCAAATCTGAGAGCATCATCATCTTAGTTAGAAAAAAGTAGCTGAAAATGAGTACCCATTTCATGTGTCTAATCTCAAAAATAAAAAAAAAATCAATTTTCTCGAACTAAACGACAGCTTTTTCAAATCTGACAGCACCATTGTCTTAGTTGGAAAAAGTAGCTGAAAGTGAGTACCCATTTCATCGGTGTAATTTAGAAAATAAGAATGTTAGGATTTTCTCGAAATGGTTGACAGTTGCGTTAAATCTAGCAGCATCATCGTTTTGGTTAGAAAAAAAATTTTTTGACTTCATGCGTCCAATTTTCAAATTAGAAAAAATTCTAATTTCTCGAACTCAACGACAGCTTTATCAAATCTGACAACACCATCGTCTTAGTTGGCAAAAAGTAGGTGAAAATGAGTACCCACTTCATGGGTCTAATTTTGAAAATAAGAGAGTTAGAATTTCCTGCAAGTGGGTAACTATTGCGTCAAATCTGACAGCATTAATAACCTAGTTGGAAAAAATAGTGGCTACTTAGACGCATGAAGTCAGCTATTTTTTTTAATTAAAACGATGATGCTGCTTGATACTTTCAAGAAAATTCTAAATTTCATACTTTCAAAATTAGGCCCATGAAGTGGGTACTCTTTTCCAGCTACTTTTTTCCATCTAAGACAATGGTGCTGTCAGATTTGAAAAAGCTGTCGACCAGTTCGAGAGAATCGATTTTTTTTTATTTTGGAAATTAGACGCATGAAGTCAACTAATTTTTTCCAACAAAAATGATGAGGCTGTTAAATTTGACGCAACTGTCCAACCATTTGGAGAAAACTCTAGCTTTCATAATTTCAAAATTAGATCTATGAAGTGGGTACTCATTTTCAGCTACTTTTTTCCAACTAAGACTGTCATATTTGAAAAAGCTGTCGACCAATTTGAGAAATATTATTTGTTTAATTTTTTATTCTTTATCCAACTAAGTCGGTAATGCTGTGAGATTTGACGCAATTGTCACTCACTTCAACAAAATTCTAACTTTCTTATTTTGAAAACTAGACCCACGATGTGGGTACTCATTTTCAGCTACTAGACAATTTCAAAGAAATGTTTTTTTTCGTTTTTATTCGTAATGGAACTATTACAATCTCCTAAGAAAGTAACAAACTTAATTTCAATTAAATTAACCGGATAAGTGAGCTCTGTGCTTTCTGAACTTTTTCTAATATGCTGAGCTTCTGCTGAGACACAATAGCAAACTTTCTGCTCTTTTCAACCTGTTTTATACTTAAATACCTAGTTTTCTTATTGAGAAATTTTAACTATTTTAGCTTTTTCTGTTTTCGGTTGTTAATTCGAGAAATTTGTATCTTTTTTATTTTTAAAATTAGATCCACGAAAATAGAAAAAATTCTAATTTCTCGAACTGGAAGACAGCTTTTTTTAATCTGGCAGCGCCATCGACTTCCTTGGAAAAAAGTAGCTGAAAGTGAGTACCCATTTGACGGATCTAATATCAAAAATTAAGAAAAATTTAATTTTCTAGAACTCGATGACAATGTTTTCAAATATGATAGCACCATCGTCTTAGTTGAAAAAAGTAGCTAAAAATGTGTACACACTTCATGGATCTAATTTTGAAAATAAAAAAGTTAGAATTTTCTCGAAATGAGTAACAGGTGAGTCAAGTCTAGCAGCATCAACGTTTTAGTTGGGAAAAAAATTCATGCGCCTAATTTCCAAAATAGAAAATATTCTACTTTCTCGAATTGGATGACAGCTTTTTCAAATCATCATCTTAGTTAGAAAAAAGTATCTGAAAATGAGTACCCACTTCATAGATCTAATTTAAAAATAAAAAATAAATCAATTTTCTAGAACTGGGTGATCACTTTTTCAAATCTGACAGCACCATCGTCTTTGTTGGAAAAAAGTAGCTTAAAATGAGTACCCACTTCATGGGCCTAATTTCAAATTTTTTTTTTATTTCTCGAACTGGACGACAGCTTTTTCAAATCTGACTTCACCATCGTCTTAGTTGGAAAAAAGTTGCTGAAAATGAGTACCCACTTCATGGGTCTAATTTTCTAAATAAGGAAGTTTGAATTTTCTCGGAATGGGTGACACTTGCGTCAAATTTATCAGCATCATTGCTATAGTTGGAAAAAAAATTAGTTAACTTCATGCGTCTTTGTGTTTTTTTCCTAAACTTATTTGAAGCAATATTCTAAAATAAATTGAACATTTTTATGGGCAATATTATACAAAGTGGTCCTGTTAAGTTTTAACTCGACGTTTCGACTTCTCGAGAGCATCATCATGTTTTATTTAAAAAAAATATCTCGCTATCATTTCTACTGTTTGATATTGTATATTTTAATCCTTCCCAAAGGAATTTATTGAGATTATTGGAATGAATTGCCCTCCGAATCTTTCTGGCATCATTAGCTACATGGGTTTATTATTTTTTTTAATAGTAATAAATAAAACAATAACAGAGCGTGAAGTAACAATTGTTGCACAGTTTTATGTGTCGAACTTTAAATATCAGCATATAAACATCCGAAAGTGGGAAAATCTAAACCTTTCGGCAACAGCCGTTAGAGCAGCTTGATCGATCCGAATAACGCACAAACTTTTCTATAAAAATGTTAATGCCAACCGCAAAAAAACCTTTGACACACGGGCTGAAAAATAAGACGAATATATTAAAATGTTCGAGCGGGGTTTTAAAGAGGGTGATTTTTAAATTTAGCTGCCGACGTCGGCTTCAGTGAGGGCATCCGCTCCTAAAGCGTTTTATGGCAAATTAAATGTTTTTGAATAATTTAATTTGATTACAAAGTTGTCGACGTCCGTAATGTATCCACCTCGGAACGTGGGTTACGAACCGGATCGCTCGCAATTTCGATTTTATTTGCCAATTGACAGGGGATCAGGTTTATATTTAGAAAGAGCAAAATATTGCAAAACTGATTATGTATTCTGAAACTCGTTGGGAGTAAATTCGGCTCACGGTACGATAGACAAATATTTTTGAATGAGAATGAAAAGAAAAATGGAGCAGACTGATGGTAATGTACATACTTAACTACCCGGATTTCGAGGCTATTTTTGGCGCCTGTGGCTTTTCTTTCGCCAACTGAATTATGGCTGTTCCTGAGAAGGCGGCAGAAGATTGTATAGTAGGACTGGGTGTTAGTAATGTAAAATATGAAGAAAATAAAAAACTGTTGAGGAATAAATAACCATTTCTGGTTCGAGAAAAAAAAACTTAATAATAGAGGACGAATTGAATAATCGAATCAGACCATCATCCGATAGTTAGTTCAGGTTAGATATCTGTAAACTTTCTCATAATTAAAACAATTAATTGTTATCATTCTTATGGCATCTCTTGCAAGTCTTTAAGTCGCGCTTTTCATAAGACAGCCGAAAAACACTTTTTATATGAACAACCCTGCTTAATTTTCATCAAGAATTCCCCCCCCCCCCCCCAAATTTCTTCATTTATAATCTCCCTGGTGATTTAATTAATTTCAGGAAATTTTTGTTAAGAAATTCCAGACCTGAAACATTTCCGGTATAATACTTTTATTGAGAGGGAGGTTAAGTGACAAAGTCTTAAATTTACTCTAATAGATCGTCCACTGGCCAATAAAATGCAAACCCACTATACACTTCTCTCATTTGTCGGGAGTCAAAGGCACACTCACATGGTTAATTGTCGACTTGTTAGCACTCATCTTGCAATTTACAATTGAAAGAAAAGATGTCGATAACTGCAGGTATCGATAAATCGACACCTGCATGGCACAATATCGATCGATAAATTGGTGACCAACATACTCGTTATCTATACCTGCAGTCATCACCTTTTTCATGGTAGTCATTGAAATTTTCCGCTAGACATTGCATTCTTGCAACAAAAAACCTTGAGTTTTCGCAGCAATTATTGATTACAAAAATTTGCAATAATTTCTCTTATATGGTTCCCAATTGTATGAGTTTCTAAAAAAAAACAAATTTTTGCGCACTCTGTATTAGCTAAATCAATAATTGATATATGCAAGTTGATGCCAAATATCTCATTTTTACATGTATTATCTCTACTCCCTCTTTGTCCTTCTCATTAAGGCAAACCCTGTATAAATTTATTAAACTTTAGTAAAAAGAGTTTTTTCCATGTGCACGATGACAAACAAGTAAGTACGGTGAAATTGGTATGCTTCGTACGAATACAATTATCATTCCCCTACTGGACCGGTTCTATCCTATTAATGCCTAGATAATTACGATCAAAAATATTACAAAAATGTGTGCAAGTGGCGCCATCAGACGATGGTTGGTTCTTCCACAAAGAGTACGTGAGAAAAATCGTAAAGTGAACCAAAGCAGATTTTCACCGAAGTTGTCACTTCCCACAGATAGTTGGCCGAGATTTCGCACATATAGTGTCTGGGGGCGATGTTTAGCAGAGTATCAAAGTCAATTTTCTATCAGGCAGAGGAACCATAGACCGGATTCGCTATTAGTGGAGCTCATCAGTACGGTATACCCCAAACCTGACAGAAAATTTTCAAGAAAAAATTCAAGAATCTTGGTTCTTTTTCTTGCTCAAGGCAATGTGCATATGTGCAAGTGGCGCCATCAGGCGCCGAGGATGTATACGGTACTGATGAGCTCCAATATGAGCGAAACCGGTCTATGGTTCCTCTACCTGATAGAAAAATGAATTTGATACTCTGGTAAACGTCGCCCCAAGACTATATATGTGCGAAATCTCGGCCATCTGTCAGTGGGAAGCGACAACTTATTACCTTACCAACACATTACCTTTGTGAAAAAAACAGCCGTCGTCTAATGGCGCTACTTGCACATATACACATCACCTTGAGCAAGAAAAAGAACCAAGTGTCTCCAACTCCATTTTCTATCAGGTTTGAGGTATACCGTACTGATCAGCTCCAATAAGAGCGAAACCGGTCTCTGTCTGATAAAAAAAATTCAGTTTGATACTCTGCTAAACGTCGCCCCCAGACAATTTAGGTGCGAAATCTCCGCCATCTGTCAGTGGGAAGCGACAACTTCGACGGAAATCCGCTTTGGTTCACGTAACGATTTGTCTTAGATTCGCTTTGTGGAAGAACCAGCTGTCGCCTGATGGCGCCACTTGCATATATACACATCGCCTTGAGCAAGAAAAAGAACAAAACTTCTCAAACTCCATTATCTATCAGCTTTGAGGTATATCGTACTAATGGGCTCCTAAAAGAGCGAAACCTCTGCTTGATAAAAAATTGAGTTTGATACTCTGCTAAGCGTCGCCCCCAGACAAATATATAAACCATTCACTTATTATTGCCGTCAAATAGACGTTGGAAATCTGACTCTGACTTTTTGTCTCATGTGCCCCAACATGGGCCGAAAAGAGGTAGGTCTAAAAAAAATTAAGATTTCAAAGGTAACGAAAAGCCAAAAATAAGAGAATTATAGGTGCGAAATCTCGGCACACAATTTTTAAAATTGAGCAAAGAGGAATTTTTTACATATTTTGATCACAATTTCAAGTGTCCCAACAACTTCTAAAGTCATACCTGTCTATACAATGTGGGTATAAAGAAAAATGAACCGGCTATTAATTTCACTGGGTAATAAAGTCCCTTGGCTTAGCTAAAGGTGTAAAATGAGGACTAAAAATTTAAGAAATTAAAAAAAATTGCGTAAAATCATAAATATCCAAAGTTTTTCAAGATTGAAAATCAGCTTTGTTTCGGCCAAAATTCATAAAATCAACAGCGAAGTTCAAATTACAGCTCGATTAGATCTCATTTTACAAAACGTACACATTGTTACGAGAAGGTATGTTGACTATGTCAAGTTGTCAATAAAATAATTTTGTAAAAGTTTCATATTTTACCCATGTTTTTCATTTATAAATACGGTAAAATCTAGAAAATAACCTTAGCGGTTTAATTGGTCCTTCGAGCCGGATCAATGAAACCGCTAAGGTTATTTTCTAGATTTTACCGTATTTATAAATGAAAAACATGGGTAAAATATGAAACTTTTACAAAATAATTTTATTGACAACTTGACATAATCAACATACCTTCTCGTAACAACGTGTACGTTTTGCAATGTAAAGGTAACAAAACCGACCTGCCTGTAACTTTAGAACGACTAGACCGATTGGGGTAAATTTAGCGGTGATATAATTTAACTTTTGATGTCCTTTGTCACCTCTCACTAACGAGGGTCCCGTAGATTCAATAGGTTGAGAAGTAGACCCCTTCGGTGATCGATTTTTAGGTAATTTTAGAACGTGCTTTGGAGGATTTAGAAAAAAATCCACGTATGGGACTAATTTCACACTTATTATGTTGAACTGTAGATAACGGGTGTAGGACAAATTTGGAGTGACAGATGTGAATACACCAACGTTTCGATCTTTATTTAGATATTCTTCAGGGTTTCTACTTCAAGGTTCCTTCATTCCATCGTTTATTTTGATCCTGGCGGTTGGTGTTTCGTTTGTCTTTAACTCATGTGGTCGTTGTCTGTTTGGAGATTCATTGTTTTATGTTATGTCCGGTAGAAGACATACATCTAGCTTAGGTGACATACTTCTCAAACTGAATTAAGCCTTGAAGCAGATCTAAATAAAGCATTTAGTAAAAAGTCTACTTATGGGACTAATTTTATACTTAGTATAGTTGTTACATTCAAACGGGTTCAAAATCGCCTCATTCCGATTAAAAACAGCAAAAAAAGTTTCCAAATTTATTTTAAAATTGACCAAAGGGCAAAAATTGACCAAACTCAATTTCCAACTTTGACCGCCTGTAAGTTTAGAACGAGAGGATATGTTGGAGTAAATCCAACGGTTTTTTGCTCTTTTTGATGTTCTTTATCAGGGGTGAATCCAATAGCCTCTAGTTCTTTTTGATGTTGTCTTTCACCGCCCACTAAAAAAAGTCCCGTAGGTTCCATAGGTTGGGAGAGAGACCCCTTCGGTGGTAGATTTTTAGGTTACAACGTGCTTGGGGGGGTATTTCCTCTGTTTGATCAATGTCCAACTTTGACCGCCTGTAACTTTAGAACAAGGTTACCAATTGCAGTAAATCGAACGGTTTCTTGTTCTTTAGGATGTCCTCTTTCACCTTCTCACTAAAAAGTCCTGTATGTTCAACGGTTTGGGAGATAAACCTCTTCGGAGGTCGATTTTTAGGCACTATTAGAATGTGCTTTGAAGGTATTTAGAAAAGTCTACTTATGGGACTCATTTCATTCTTAGTATATTTGTTACATTCAAACGAGATCAAAATCGCCTCATTCCGATTAAAAACAGCAAAAAAGTTTCCAAAAACCCAAAAAGTTTTCTTGAAATTGACCAAAGGCCCAAAATTGATCAAAGCCAATTTCCAACTTTGACCGCCTGTAACTTTAGAACGAGAGGATCGATTGGAGTAAATGCAACGGTTTCTTGCTCTATTTGATGTCCTTTATCAGGGGTAAATCCAATGGTCTCTTGTTCTTTTTGATGTTCTCTTTCACCACCCACTAAAAAGAGTCCCGTAGGTTCAATAGGTTGGGAGAGAGACCCTTCGGTGGTCGATTTTTAGGTAGCTGTGTATTAAGAAAAAATTGCACGTATGGGACTAATTTCACTCTTATTATGTGTGTTACGTCCACAGGATATTGAAATCGGTTCATTCCCATCAAAAACCGCAAAATAATTGTTGCATATTGAAATTGACCGAGTATTACTTCTTTTGTTTCAATTTCCAACTTTGACCGCCTGTAACTTTAAAAAAACTGTACCTATTGCAGTAAATCCAACGGTTTCTTATTCTTTTGGATGTCCTCTTTCATCTCCCGCTACAAAAGTTCTGTAGGTTCAACAGTTTGGGAGGTAAACCTTTCGAAGTTCGATTTTTAGGCACTATTAGAATGTGCTTTGGAGGCATTTAGAAAAAGGTCTATATATATCTTATAGGACTAATTTCAATTTTAGTATATTTGTTACATCCAAACGCCAAATCAAAATCGCCTCATTCCGATTAAAAACAGCAAAAAACAGTTTCCACATTTTTTTTTAATTGACCAAAGGGCCAAAATTTACCAAACTCAATTTCCAACTTGGACCGCCTGTAACTTTAGAGCTAGTGGACCGATTGGCGTAAATCCATCGGGTTTTTGCTCTTTTTGATGTCCTTTATCAGGGGTGGGTTCAATGGTCTCTTGTTCTTTTTGATGTTCTCTTTCACCTCCCACTAACGAAAGTTCCGTAGGTTCAATAGGTTGGAAGTGACATCTTCGCTGGTCGATTTTTGGGTACTTTTAAAATGTGCTTTGGAGTCATTTCAGACAAAAAGTCCACTTATGGGACTAATTTCACTCTTATCATGTTCGTTATGATCACATGGTATTGAAATCGCCTCATTCCTATCAAAAACAGCAAAAAGATATTCAATTTTTTTCCGAAATTGACCAAAGGGGGGGGGGGAGTATTTTCTCTTTTTTCTCAATGTCCAACTTTGACCGCCTGTAACTTCAGAACAAGTGGACGGATTGCAGTAAATCCAACCTTTGAATGTCCTCTTTCACCTCCTGCTAAAAAGTCCTGTAGGTTCAGCAGTTTGGGAGATAAACACCTTTGGAGGTCGATTTTTAGGCACTAATTTGATTCTTCGTACATTTGTTACATTCAAACGTGATCAAAATCGCCTCATCTCGATTCAAAACAGCAAAAAGTTTTGAAGATTTTTTTTAAATTGACCAAAGAACCAGAATTGACCAAACTCAATTTCCAACTTTGACCCCCTGTAACTTTAGAACGAGAGGACCGATTGGAGTAAATCCAACGGTTTTTTGCTCTTTTTTATGTGCTTTATCAGGGGTGAATCCAATGTTCTATTGTTTTTTTTGATAATGAAGTTCCCAATAAAGATGAAAAGGTTAAATCACTAGTTTGGGACAAAATAAAGATTCCTCAATCCCTTATCAATTTGCCGACGTTTCGACCGTTTATTTCGATCTTTCTTCGAAAGGCTACAAACGAGCAAGAAACAATCCCGTTAATGAACCAAAAATAAAACGAATAGAAAAACAGTGTGAGAGCAATACTATAAATAATCACTTTAAAACAATTGAACTAGAAAAACATATATGTATCTAGTTCAATTGTTTTAATTGTTTTAGTTCAATTGTTTTTTGACAAAGTTGTTCTCAGACTGAATTGTTCCTTGATTGGATCCTGGATTGGGAAATCTTTATTTTGCCCCCACCCAGTGATTTTACCTGTTCTTTTTGATGTTGGCTTTCACCTCCCATTAAATAATGTCCCGTAGATTCAATAGGTCGAGGAAAAAAGTCCCCTTATGAGACTAATTTCACTCTTATTATGTTTGTTATGTTCACAGGGTATTGAAGTCGCCTCATTCCAAGAGCAAAAAGATTTTCAAAATTTTTTAGAAATTGACCAAAAGGAGTATTTCTTCTTTTTTCTCAATGTCCGACTTGGACCGACTGTACTTTTGAACACGTGCACCGATTGCAGTAAATCCAACAGTTTCTTGTTCTCTTCGAAGTCTTCTTTCACCCTCCCCAAAAGAAAGTCCGTAAGTTTAATAGTTTAGATGATAGACCCCGACGGAGTTCGATTTTTAAAAACTTTTAAAATTGAGTTTCTTGTCCTGTCTTAAAATATCACTTTTGGGGCTAATTGCAATCGAATTAAGTCTGTTACGTTCCTAGGCGATTGCAAACGTCATATCACTATCACCAACAGCAAAATTCCCAATTTTTTTTTAAGATTGACCAAAGGGTGTATTATCACTTTTCTCTCAATTTTCAAGTTTGACCGTCTGTAACTTTAGACCGAGTAGACCGATTGGAGTGAATCCAACTATCTTTTGATCTTCTTGATGTCCTTTTTTACCTTCCACCAACGGAAATTCTGTAGGTGCAATAATTGCAGAGATAAGTTTGATACTTTATTAGGAATTGTAATCGTTCCATTCTATCAAAAACTTTCCAAATTTTTTTCAAAATATTTCAATTATTAGCCTAAAGAGCTGTAATGGCTTTGGGTGTGTGATTTAAATGTAGCAGTTTGTTAAGCAGTATCGAGTCTATTGTAATTTTTAAATGCGATATGGTGACAAATTTCTGTATCACACTGAGAGTTTAAACTGGAATAGGATTTGGGTAAGGTAGAAGCTATCTATATGAACATAACATGACTCGGTGAATCAACAATTATGCGCATAAATAATATGCAAGAAGTTATCATGACTTGCGAAAAACATAAATTACAATGGCAATAGTGGTAGCGTCCCCTTATAGGAATAGATCTGGCAAGTCGCAGGATTAGGGCAAGCCCGTACCACTGCCAGCAATAAGTCAGGTTTTGCGTGGATCTGAGTGTACGTTGTGGATGATGATGTTGCGTTGTGATTTCTACCGGCATTATGGTGATAATGATCCTTTTGACACCATCTCTTGTCGACAGAAAATAGCCCTGAAGAAGACGTCGATTGAACGTCGAAACGTCGGCCTTTTTTCAAACTACAAGAGAGTTTTTGTTTGTCCTAATCCTGCGACTTGCCAGATCTATAAATTATAATCATAGGACCTTGCCCTTTACAGTTTTAAGTTGTACGCCTTTGCAACTGCATCTTTTTTTATTCCAAACAACCATTTCAATAATATTAAAATGCATGATCAATAACAAAGGACGTTTGTATATTGTCCAACCCATTCAAATCAAATTTACATAAATCCTTTCGCGGTATATGTAATACGTTTGTCAACAAGTCTCCACCCTCCCGGTTCTGATTGATGTCCAGTAATCGATTATAGCGTATTTAGACACATCGTTTTTCATAATACGACTACATCAGGATAATTATTTCCCATATGAGGGCACGCAGGAGGTAATTTAATGTCCGATCCTTGTTTAAGTTTAATGAGGGTTTTAAATTACCGCATCACTGAATTACTCATCGGCTTTATTTGATCGAGTGTTTGGGGACGCATTACCATCAATTATCCCAGGGCAAAGACGTAATTAATTATTATTAGAGGCTCGAATTCGGAACGAACGACCTGGACGTGCTCTCGATGCGGTCCTGGCAAAATCCCAAGATAAACAAATCAACGAAAATAAAAAAAAAATCTCGGCGCCCATGAATGGATACACAGAGAACAGAGGTCGCGATAGCAACTGGTTTCCATTGTCAAAAGCTGCCTCCGGCCCTTCGCATCGGAAGACTCGCCCTTACTTGTTGCAGCTTTCGGGTGTTGCGGCCGGCCCATACGCCTCTTCGCCTGTTGATTCTCAACTTTTTTCCAGTGGCGTCCAATATTCAAAGGTCACTGGAATTTAACTTTATAGCAACAACAGTTAGTTACACGATTGCTCTTCTAGAATTCCCTCAACATCTATTAGAAAACATTCCAATAGCCGGTGGACTACTTAGTCATATAGCGAACATCTTTTACACGAAGATGACGAAACTGAGAGACGTCCAATATTTGTGAGTATAACAAGAGATATAGTGTTTAATAAATACCTTACCTATCGGCGTACGCCTATGCTCGGTTTCATATGACACACTTACGGTATCGACTTAAGAATCAGAGACGAGAAGGAGAGAGAGAGAGAAAGAGGGCCAGATGTATCGGTTGAAGTCTAGAAGGAGGTGATAAGTGGTTACAGGAAGAACTTGGAGAAGTTTTGATTTATTTAGCGAGAGAATGGGCAAAAAGTTGCGATGTTAAACTTGAAATTTTGATAGTTTATGTTGCCGGATCGTATCTCCAACTCAAAATTACGAAGCGTTATGGTTTTTGGTTACCCGAGGTCATACTTCAGAGTTGACATATTGTTGACATGTTGATGAGAATATTGTTTTCTAACGTTGAGCCATGGTCTATTGGAATTTCTGCCTGACGTTTCGTCCACAACTGCGGCAGATATTATCAAAGACGATGAGGTAATGGACGAAGAGATTTCCTATGCGCAGTAAGCTTCTGCCAAACAAGTAAAAATAAAATGTAGAATAAAACTTGCCAAACCTACAATTAGAAAACTCCTAACCTAAGTCTCTCTAAAAATTGCTGTTTCAGATTAATAAGGCGATTTAATATTTATAGAAACGCAGGTTTGGAGAGTTTGGAACAAAGTCCAAACTCACTCAACTGTAGTGAAAATAAAATGAGGTCAGAGCCTGAGCTGATGGCGGCAGATCCCACATCAGATAGCGATGACGATGATCAAGCAAAATCTGACTTGGAATCTGAGGAGTTATTGTTATCAACAAATATTGAGCCTGCCTCAGACTCTGAAGAGAGAGAGAGAGAGTAATGATGACTGATGAGAATAGTGACTAGTGATAATAAGTTTTTGGATTCAAGATACTTACTTTTTATAAATAATCCATATTATATGTTTGTGATAACTTTTGTTTTGTGACAAAACAAAACAATTTTTTTTGTTGATATCGACCGCACTAATTTTATGGCAAATAGTGGTTTATCGGTATTGAAGAAAGCTCATTCATTCATTAAACTCTATTCGTGTATTGTTCGTACACTTCATCAGGAGAAACTGAAATGGATATAAGAACCAGCGTATTAATAACAGGGGCAATTTTGCCAATAAAACAACGCCACAAGACAATGTACAAATTAAAATGTTAAAACAACGAAAAACAGCTTAAAATAACTTACCGAATTGACAGTCAAAAATTAAAACAACAATAACAAGAAACACCAACGTGCTGGCAAGACATATCGGTATTGTGTCCTATTGAAGCTACTAATCTAGCGGTGTTCACTTTGTTTACATTACAACTAACAGTGGTATAAATACAATGATTAATGCCAAAAGTGTAGCATCCAATGCCGAGAGAACACAATAGTTATTTTTTTATTAAATTAAATAAGTTTGATATTAATTAAATTTGTAATTAATACTGTTGTTTTCATTACTAATATGAAACATTTCGAAAAATAGATTCTTTTTTGTATTAGACTCCTGCTGAATGACTTTTATATTGTGATAGTCGAACGAGTGTCCTGTTTTCAGAGATCAACCACCACGCAGTTGTATTTTACAATGTGAACATCGCTTTGTGTTGAGTAACACGTTGTAAAACAACGCCACTGAGATGTCTGACCTATATAGCAACCATCACAACCTAAGCAATCAATTTTGTAAACTACGTCTGAAAGCAATGGCAAGCGAGTGTTGTCTTTTAATTTTTGAAAACAGATTTCGATTGGCATTTTGATGTTCTAACACTCTTTAAAAAAGTTTGTAGTTAAGTTGGTTAAACCCTAAATGGTTATTGGAGTTGTAGATAAGCATTTTTAAAATAGGTTTTAGATACCCGTTGTTATGAAATGTTTCAAATAGTTTCTTGAGATTACTGTCAATAAATTTTTCATTGCTTATACATAATATTCCATTTTTCATGGGAATTATAGTGTTATACTTTTGATTAGTAGGATGATGTGAATGGTAATTAATAAACCTCCCAGAAGAAGTTGGCTTCTGGTACCAATCAAGTATTATCCTATTATCTAGTGTCCTAATAACCCTAGTGTCCAAGAAAGACCCCTCTGTCTATTGTATATTACTATTAAAATAATATATAAAACAATGTTTTAATAATTTTTTTATATAATATAGGATAGTTACTATTAATATAAAAACTCAAATTAAATCCATTGTTACCGAATATTACGTAATATTTCCTATTGGGTATTCTGAGAGTGTGTTGTCTTGGGTTCTTGGAAGAGGAGGCGGGTGTCTCATATATTCTCTACTAACATGGTTTCTGGAAGAGGAGGAAGGAGCCTCATATATTCCCTACTAACAAGGTATTCGGAAGAGAAGGGTGTCTGATATATTCTCTACTAACATAGTTTCCGGAAGAGGAGGAGGGAGCCTCATATATTCCGTACTAATATGGTTTTCGGAGGAGGAGGCGGGTGTCTCATATATTCTCTACTAACATGGTTTCTGGAAGAGGAGGAAGTAGCCTCATACATTAACTACTAACGTGGTATTTGGAGCAGAAGGATGCCTCATATATTCTCTACTAACATGGTTCCTAGAAGAGAAGGGGGAGCCTTATATATTCCCTAGTAACATAGTTTTCGGAAGAAGAGAACGGTGTCTCCCCTATTCTCTACTAACATTTGTTGCAGTGATGAGTGTAGCTTTTGCGTAAATAAACAAAATTGCGATTAATTAAATAATAGGAATCCGCACTTATTTAGAGAAAAACTCACGTGTAGCTTCAATCGAGGTTCTGCAATTATTTTATCCATCAAAAATGTAACAAAACTATCTTTTTTCTGTCTGGCTTAGCGTTAGCAAAGTCTTGAAATATTTGCATCTTTTTGATATAAAATATCACTATCTTCCTCAACTGATGAACGGGAAAATCTGGGAGCTCCCTTTGAAAATAAAAGTGGCATTGACTGAAAGACACCCATATGCTTACTCCACAACCTGGTGGAGAAAATCCAATATAACCTATAAAGGGTGTCGCAATTGGTATTTTCATAGATCACAGGTGCCTTTAATAATGCACCTACAGATTCCCTCCTGAGTGCCAGTAAAGCAAGAAGGGTCGAACCAACAATAACGAACTGGATTCGCAACTTGTTAGAATCTAGACTGATCACTACATCACTAAACGTTGACACGTCAGATTCACAACAACGGGAGGTTGTCCACAGGGCGGAGTCCTTTCACCACTCCTGTGGTCCCTACTAGTGGATGATCTTCTTGCTACTTTGGAACTATGGGCAGTCGAGGTCGAAGAATACGGGGACGAGATCGTTATCCTTATAATAAACTACCCAGACCAACAAATCGCCAGCACATAGCAAGAGGTGCTGAATGTTGTACACAGCTGGTGTTCAAAAGAAAACCTAGCATTAAACCCTGAGAAAACGGTGATTGTGCCATTTATTAGAAGGAAAAGGCTGGACTTCCTGAAACCGTCATCTCTGTTCGGGACGACAATCCCGTTTACCAAATCCTGGACAAATCACTCACATGGACCCCACGTATGACTCGTACCGTTAGAAGGCAGCTCTCCCTTTAGTCGTACAAGAACCTGTGCGGCAAATCATGGGGGATGAGACCCCCAAGCAGAATTCTGCTTTGGCTGTGATACGGCCTAAGTCTCCTCCATTTTCCAAACCACATTAACGCACTATAGTGGCAATACTAATATATTCGCTTTATATACGATATGTCCTGGGAAAGCCATTTTGAGTCTGACGCACACGGAGTGGCAAGTGTTATATTGTCCTGAGGATGGCTCTGTTTTAGAGCCGAAACGTCGACGATTATAACGGTTCACATCCCGTAGTCGTTTTATTGATCCTTACCAAACTATCCACCGTACAATATATATATATGTGGATCACCAATAACAGCTGCTCATTAAAAAGATATTTACTAGCTATGTTATTTTCAAAGATAAAACCATAAACTTTACATTCTCTCTCAGATAACTTTTCAACACTAAAAGACTGGATTTTTCCAATCTCTCCATACTTGTGGAGAAATTTACTACCGGTGTTATTATCAAAATTAAACCCATGAAATTTATGCTCGTTTTGAGGAAACTTTCTTCAAGTAAGCTATCGATTCTAACCAATTGCTCCAACCTCTCCCAAGTTTAAAGATATCAGCTACGTAATTTCTTATTTTCAACGATAAACCCATGAAGTTCGCATTCGGTATAAGAAACTTTTTCAAACTAAGGAACCAGCTTTGCTCAAATTCTTCAACCTCTAACAAGTCTGGAGATATCCACTAAGTTTCCAATTTTCAACGAAAAAACCCATGAAGTTTAAATTCTGTATCGGGAAACTTTTTTTTCCTCTAAAACATCGGCTTTATTCAATTTCTCTAACCCCGAACCATTCTGGAGATATCCACTAACTTTGCTATTTCCAAAAAGAGACCGATAAGTTGTGTACTCAATTTCAGTACTTTTTCCAACAAGATTAGTAATTTTCTTAATTTTTCCAACCTTTCAACAGTGTAAAGTTGACAACTACATCATTTTCTTGCTTTCAATATACACCACGAAGGGAGGGGGGGAATAAACCCTTGCATTGGGTAATAGGAAAAGTTCTCCCCATTAAGGATCCGGCTTTATTCAATTTCTCCAATCTCAAACCATTCTAGAACCATTTATTAACTTTGCAATTGTTATTATAAATATACTCAACTGTTATAAATATAAACTCATGAAGTTTGTACCCGTTTTCAGCAAACTTTTTCCTAAGGCAACGGCTCTTTCCAATTTTGCGCCCTTTAACCAGTCTAGAGATATCTACTAATTTTCCTATTTTTAGCAATAAACCCATGAAATTTGTACTCTCTTTCACACTAAGAGTGCGACGCGATTCAATCTCTCTAACCTCTAACCAGTTTGAAGATATTGACTAAATTTCGTATGTTCAATGACAAATAGCAAGATCAGGTATAAAAGACAAGTATCAGGTAACTTTTTCCCCTGAAAAATCGGATCTACTCTATTTCTCTAATCTCGCACAATAATAAAGATATTTACTAGGTTTGTCATTTTAAAAACAAATCCTAAAATTTCTAACCTATCTCATCTAACTTTTCCAACTAAAACGGCGACTATACCAATTCTTCCAACCTCTCAACAAATCTGGATTCAGTTTCCTTGACATTGCTATTTTCAAAAATAGACCCATGAAGTTTGAACTAGTTTTCAGCTAACTTCTTGCGACTAAGACATCCACTCTATCCAATTTCTTCAACCTCTAGCCAGTATGGATATATCTACACTAATTTTTCTATTTTCAACCCACGAAATCTGCATTATCTCCCATGAGGTCCTTTTCCTCTAGCTTTTTAGCTCAATTCTACTAATGCAACTATATTCTAAATTCCAAATTTGAATCAATCTCTAATCAGTTTGGAGATACCAACAAATTTTTTTTTAAACGTAACTGGAACGACCCCCACAAGCTAAAAAAAGGTATGGAGAAGTTTATCCTTAGACCTGCTGGTAATCCGGATTTAGATAAAGTGACTATTGTTAACCACTGCGTTTGTCATCCAACGCCTACAATAATCTAGACTTTAATGAACTTAAATGTAATCAAATGTAACAGCCTGGACGACGCCTACTTACAATATTTGGGATTTAAAGGCTTCGCTTTATGATACGAGGTGACATTCGATTAAAAATTCAACACCCATACTATTTCGAACCATTTGCATCCATGAATGTTATTATTATTTATCCCTATAAAATTTTCCACTAAATAGCGTCGCCGTCGTCGGGCCCTCGAAACGTATTTGTCAACTTGTCTATTACATGCCGGAACCGATTCAATTATAATTTCGCAAAAACATTCGGGCTGCTCTTTGGCAGGTCATTATTATGATCGGAGCGTCGTCGCCGTCGGGGCGCGACGTGGCGGAGATTTCGTATTCATAGTGTCGCGAAACGCGCCGCCGTCAGAGCGTAGAAAAGGCCTCCGCTTCTGGTTGAATAAAATTACAAATTCGTTCACATAGAGGGTGAAGTTCTCGCGCCCCCGTCGAACTTTATCTAAAATCTTGAGCGTAATGAGTTTAATAAAAAGCTGTCAAAGGTTGCCGCGTTTAATATAAAATTCTCTTCAATGGGCTCGCGGACGGATCGTAAAGATCCCGAATGATTTGCCACGAATCTAATTATACGCCCAAAGGCACCACATAACTCTTATAAGGCTCGATAGTTAATAAATTATTTATATTAGCTGTGATAGGTTTGTACAGAGCGAGGTTCAGGTACCATCAAGAGGAACTAAATCTGGCGAAAGTGCTGGTCAACTGCTCGTCATTTCACAAAAGCATCAGCACATACACGGTGATTCTTCTGGAACGACTTTATATATTTATTTCAAGTTTTGTGTGTGGCCATAAATGCTTCTTAAATATATTCATCTTTGCGGTGATGCTTGTTCAGCTTAAAAGGAATACCAATCGTTTTTAAATAGAACATCATTTAACATTTTTATTCCTATTGTTGGGGAAACCCTACATAAGAAGAAAATAATAAACACATTTTAAAACGATTTTAAACAGTAAACATCCCCAATAAACCCACTGTTTCTATAATAATAATAGAAATAGTGCTGAATGTATTCATATTCAAAGAAAGCCGTCGGAATAAAATCTAACAATAGCCAGACCACAGTTTTAGTAACCTAGACGTCGGTGTGCGTTTGCTGATTTCCCCATTGGCTGTGCAGCGTCGCGACGGATTAATGGTATGCATCGCTCGATATGATTGGCTAATGTCTGCATAAATGCATTCGTTCACCCGGGTGACGAAGAGTTCATGTTCAGTTTTCGAACAAAAAATAACGCTGTTTCCCGGACAGGAAATATATCGATCGAAAAGTAGGTCAGCAAGTTGGCTGAAAGTTTGATAAAGTAATTGTACTGAACTGTTGGACGGTGTGCAGATTCTCTTCTCTTATTTTGCAATTGATAAACGTATTTTTTTATTGCAAAAATCGTATGGATTTCGCCCGTTTATAAATCAGTCTGTCTCCGTTTTTGCCCATAAATCTAAGGTGTGTTTACAGATCTCTTTTATCGTATTCTGCAGTTAACTTTCGTGATTTGATCGCATTATTCGTGTATATTTCTCAGGATGTCCCAGTAGAGTATTGTTGTTGTCGCATAACTGCACTAGTTTCTGTCCTGGACTGATCAAAGCTCGGGATAATTAATCCAAGCAGACTTATTCGCGGGTGTAGGACATAAAAAAAACTTAACGTTTGTGAAATTGCCAACGTTTTAGTATTTATTGTTATAGTTCTTGGGGTGCGGTCCTTATGTAATGAGAAAAAACAAAATGTTTTTTTTCTCAATTCTGTCTATTAGTCTTAAACGTTTCGATTCTCTATGGCATCTTCATCAGTGATAGCACAAAACACTCTCACATGGGAGATAGAACTGATGGACCTTCCTTCTTTTCGTGTGATGATATTTTTTCCTAATAGTTTGGTTAAAATGGGACTTGTGGTGCTTCAGAAAGACGTTACGAGCACCCTACTATTGGTAAGCGTGTTGTTTTCTAGTTGGGGAATTGTCATGGTGAAGTTTGAGTTACATGCCTAGTCCTCGCCGCAACAAACTGCGAATGACCATCAGTCACATCTCCCATGTGAGCGTGTTTTGTGCTATTACTGATGATGATGCCATAGGGCATCGAAACGTTTAAGACTAATAGAAGTTTGAAAGTTTTAAATAATTATTGTTTTCTATTTCTTACTTTTTCCGTTCCGCCTTATTTTGCCCCTTCTTACCTCTATCCCCTCTCTTGCCCAAAAAATATTGTCAACAATATGATTTAGTTAAACTGTTAACTCTTCAACGGCCGGTCAAAATACAGTGGAGGGACCGGGGTGGGATCGGCGTCAAGACTACCCCCACTCCGGTCTCTCCACTGCAGCGCAACGGCGAGGGAATAAATACCACGAACAGAGTTGCCAGTTTGGGCGACTTGTCGCCAAATGGGTGACATTAGGTTCACAAATGTACCAAAAAGAAAAGGTTGGCGAATGGCGACTAAATGGGCGATTTTGCGACAATTGGCAATTGGCGATTTACACGTCTATTGAGAATGAAAGATTAATACTGATGTTTGAAGCTGTATGTGACATTCCTTGTGTATTTATACTTGTTTAAAATTAAGCTTAGATTGGTTAAATAAAATGAGAAAAAATGCCTTAAATTTGTATCCTAATTTCATATTTTTTTTTTATTAACCTTAACAACCATTTAGGAACTGAGGGTTGCGCTTGTTAGAGTTGGCAGAGCCGGCGCGATGTTAGGGCGACATCTGATATTTATTTTGGCGATTGCTCAACGAAAAAAACTGCCGACCCTGACCAAGGAGCTCATCACAGCCGAATCAGTCAACGTCGGAAAGCACGGGAGATCACTTCGATAATGTCTGTCGCAGCTGTAGAGGAAACGTCAGGAAGACATTTTTTAATCAAGTGGAATGTTAATATTCCTGGCCTGTGATAAACTTCACTTATTGAAAGAGGTAAGAAGGCTTCCACAGCTAACTGATTTTTGTTTTCTCTAGGATAAAAGAGGAGGAAGTGGGAAGGAAGGGAAATGGAAGGGAGAAGAAAAAGGAAAGAACATCAACGATAATAGTTGGTGAAGTTAGCGGGATTAGGACAAATTATGCACCTCTTCTTTATTCGAAAATGGCCGACGTTTCGACTATTTATTTAGTCTTCATCAGGGCTATTCTCACTTAGAGAAGGTAGTCAGTTAAAGTACGATTTAAGATAGTTACGGTAGCAAACTCCATTCGATTGTTCGGTGACCCTGGTATCTTAGACTCGACAAAACACACATCCGCTGCCCAAGGTACAAAATATGAGAATTTTTTTTTCGCATATTTTGTACCTTGGGCAGCGGATGTGTGTTTTGTCGAGCCTAAGATACCAGGGTCACCGAACAATCGAATGGAGTTTGCTACCGTAACTATCTTAAATCGTACTTTAACTGACTACCCTCTCTAAGTGAGAATAGCCCTGATGAAAACTAAATAAATAGTCGAAACGTCGGCCATTTTCGAATAAAGAAGAGGTGCATTATTTGTCCTAATCCCGCTAACTTCAACAACTATTTACAACTTAAGGACGCTAATTACAACAATCAACGATAATTATTTAAAACTGAACTTGTTGTGTCGCAACTGTTTATAGTTTCTTCATATGTAAGTATAAGTATATTTTATCCTGAGGAAGCCCTCAATAAAAGTCGAAACATTGGCAAATTGACAAACGTGAAGTGTTTTATATGTACTAACCGGCTATGCACCTCTCTTAAATAATTGATATATCATGACCCACAAATTTCATGATTTGAATGCGCGGGCTTCTTTAGCTATTAGAACTATGTGCCTGCATACCACACAGGCAAGTACTGACAAAAACCTACAGGGCGGTCTATAATTAACCTTTTCATTTGTCAGAAGACAAAAACTGCCCAAAATTTGTCTTTTTTTTTCAGCTGAAGCAATTGTGTATTGTTCTTCACAAAGAAAGGATATTCAGCTTAGGGCAAATCGATGTATACTTTACCATACCCAACTATAACCGTTTCTGGATTATAAGCTTTATTTCTTCAAATGCACAATATAGTCCATTGTAACTCAACAATAATGATTCATTTCGATGGCGTCACTTACATCTACATACAGTATCTTGAGCAAGAGATATTTCCAATTGCCGTTCAAACTTATTTTTCTGTCAGGTTGGAGGTATACCGTACTGATGAGCTCTAATAAGAGCGAAACCGGTCTATGGTTCCTCTGTCTTATAGAGAAGTGAGTTAGATACTCTGCTAAACGTCGCCCCCAGACAATATCGGCAGAAAACTGTTTCTGGTTTGCTTCACAATCATTCTGCTTGTCCTAGTGGAAGCACCTGCCGTCGTCCGATGGCGCCACTTACATCTACACACAGTATCTTGAGCAAGAGATAGATTCAATTGCCGTTCAAACTTATTTTTCTCTCAGGTTCGAGGTGTATCGTACTGATGAGCTTTAATAAGAGCGAAACCGGTCTATGGGTCCTCTGTCCGATAGAGAAGTAAGTTAGATACTCTGCTAAACGTCGCCCCCAGACAATATAGGTACGAAATCTCCGCCATTTGTCTGTGGGAGGCAGGGTTGCCAGGTCTGGTGAAGAAGAAGATTTGGTAAAATTTAAGTTAATCTGGTGATTTGGTAAAAACTTTTGCAAAATTCCACAAATCTGGTGATTTTTTGAGGACCTTTCATCAATATTTTGTAAATGCCAATATGCTTTTTAAGCCGTATTTTACATATCAAAAAATTGATATGAGAAATCGGTGCCAACTGTTATGATTTTATTATTAATCAAGAGTTACTGGCTCACAGTAATGAAATGTATCGTCCATAATTACTTTTGTTTTTCAATTTCCAATATGTTAATAAATTTAAGGCTGACTTTTTTACCATCTGACCATTTGTAACGGTATTTTTTTTTAAATATATCATGGTATTAACCACGATGGAGGATGGTGGATATGCCAGCGCGCAAACGGTAACTCTGACAAGGTCGCAAAATTGAGTTGTGACGTAATTCTGACGTTGCACATGTCAACTTTTGCTATTTGGAACTGATGATCTGACGTCATATGATCTAAAATTGACGCGGGTGCGCAGTACTGATGTGTTTTGGTCCGGCCTCCGACAAGAGAGTGCGCAACTAATTTTCGTCAAAATTATTTTTATTTTATTCATTCATTAAGAATTTTATTTTATTCACCTGGCAACACTGGTGGGAAGTGACAATGTCGCAAAAAACTGGTTTTTGGTTCGCTTCACAATAATGATTCAGTTCTGGTTACTGGTTGTAAAAAAAGTCAGACAGAGCAAATACCGTAACCTTTGTCACATATCTTTGTCAGGTCCAGTGTCATTGAATTTGGTTTTTCTTGTGACGAATTTACTGATTAACTTGCAGTTTCTGAAGATGGAGCGAGATAATAATTATTCTAGAGCCTTCATTAAGAATTTACTCAAAATGTGCGGAAAATGTAACAAAATTATCAACTAAACGTGCAGAAAAAGCTGCCAGCTATCGATAAAAGATTATAAAAAAAATCAAAAAACATAAAAAAGAACTTAAATGGTATAACCAAATGATAATATTTATATTTAAATTGCTCTCCATTGGTGTGATGACAGGTGAAAACGTACCTATTTTCTATGAAAATTTGGTCTAAGTCTAAAATTTTATGGAATTTCAAGTTGAAAATTTATAACAAATCAATGTAAACAGGGTGGAGTTTAACGACGTAATCTGCATGAAAAAACATTTTGCGTGCTTTCCTAGGATGTTCTATTGGAGTTATAGATATGTATTACCATGACGGTTGTAAGCGTGGTGAAGTTCTTCACTGTTTGAAAGAACCTTGAGAAAGACCACAATAGAGGTCGAAACGTTGGCAATTGCAAGAAAGTGAAACTTTTCTAGTTATTGAAAGCACATAATATGAAAATTAGCTTTGACGACGCTGCAAAATAAATCAATATGGCGCCGTAACAGGTAACATAAAATGACATTTGCAAAATTTTTGAAGATAAAAACCTTATAAAGGATTTTTTTCACCTTCTAAGTAGTTTTTACTGCGTATGGAGTATTTTTGGACATTGGCCGTTTAAATTATGTACGTAGTCAATCTTTCTATAGTTTAACAGTGACTCCTGTAAATATTTTAAAGTTTATCTTGAAAGCAGTTGGAAGTTTCCATGCAAACATTTTTAGTTTTTAACTAACCCGTGAATAGGGAACGTGAGATGGCGCCCAAAATGTGAGATTCTTCAAATTGTCGGTTTCCCTCACTAGCTAGGAACCTCCAAACCCGGTCCTAGTATCTACTTTTTTACGGGCTACACAACGGTGCCCCCCCCCCACCCCCCCCCCCCACTCCCCTGGAGGGCTTTTTTCGAATAGTTATATCGAATTTGTTGAAATTTAGGTCCCGTTTTTGGCCCGTGTGCCCCCCCCCCCTAATTGTCCCACCCCCATGCTGGTGGTATCATTGGATAGGCCTTAATGGTCAACTTTTTGAAAAAAAAATTGTCTCACCGTAATTAAGGGGGTCGTGGGGGACTAAAAACCACATTTGCAGTGGTCGGACGGGCAAACCGGCGTCACATATAAGGTTTTGACCCCCGCTGAATTCGAAAATAATAAAATTACCCCCCGGGGGGCTCATGGGATAGGCCCACAATTTTTTGTTAATTTTTTTTTTAAATTTCATTCAAAATCGGGTCAAATCAGGACGAGGTCTACACCTAATACTAAATCGAGGACAAGCTATCGAATGCCGTAAATTTTGCGCCCCCTTGAGCCCCCTAAATTCCAATAAAATTAAATTTTAGAACCATTTCTTTTCCCCCTTTTAGTGGGCGACATATTTTTTGTAATTTTCCACAGTCATTTTGTAGCCCTTTAATAGACCTTACCACTTGCATTTCCAACAAGGTACATAAGTCCCGACTTTATTTTATCGTAAGGCCCCAGGATGGTTTCGAAAGTGTGCTGAACCAAATGTGCGCCCCCCCCAATTAACGAATAAATTTTATAGTTTTAATTTTTACAAGTAAATCGATAAGCTCTTCTCCTGGTAGGTTATCCAGGACGCGCTATCAAATAGCGGAATTTTTGCGCCCCCCCCCCTCCTGCTATTTTTACGATTTTTAACACATTTAAATCGCCCCCAAAGCGTGAAAGGGGGCATTTAAATTTTATTTTAATTTTTCTTACATAGCCGTGCAAAAGCCCTTTCCAACGCGCTATATAAGTGCCATATGCTAATTACGTATCAAAAGATATGACGTTTTTTAGATTTCCACTAAATCGCCTATATATCTGAAACACGGAAGTTTTTTGGCCTTCGGTGGTCTAATGGGTAGGATACCCGGCTTTGGACATTATAGTGGTGTGGGTTCGGTCCTCGGCATTGCCATGTGCTTTTTTTTAAATAAAATTCGTATTTTGGCGTTTTACGACCTGGTGTTATTTTTTTATTTTATTTTTTTAAATGTGCTTACAATTTTTTTATCGCAAAAATAAATTATTTTGCGATTTTTATAAATAAAATTAATATTAAAAACTAAATAGCTTTCTTCCTATTCAATTTAGAGAACTGCGGTTTTCACTGCTAGGCTTCTTTTATTAGTCCTAATATGACATAAAAATTTCAGATTAATCTGTGGGATAAAAAATTTTCGGAAAAATTTTGGGGGCCCCTTACGAAAATTTGAATTTATTAGTGTTTTTCATTTTTTTGCAGATACGGTTTGTAATAGGGCAAAATAGATAAGCACAAAAAATGCGCAATGACAGTAGCTATTCGTGTAATTAGAATATTGTACCATTTACCGTTTTTGAAAAAAATTGATAAAACTGAAAAACACAAAATTGCAATTTTCTCAGAAATTAAGAAAGCTATATACAATCTAATTCAGGCAGATGATAGCAAGTCACAAGGCCAAAAAAAAAGGTTCTATACTTTGTTATCCTAACTGTTTTGCTATTAAGCTTACGGCAAAAACTCTTTACCTAGGTTTCCTCTATAACCTGAGGATGCCCAATCAAACGGCGAAACAATCGCGGTGGAGGACTGTACAAGTCCACTCACATTGAATACAATACAATACACTAAAAACATATTATACCGAATTCACCCATTAGCCACGGAAATATTAGGACAGTTAAATGAATTCAGAGTTTCTATCCACTTTTAACTTTTAAATGCTTTACTATATTGCAAAAACAATGCCTGTTTTCGAATCGCTATTGCGAATAATAAAGTCAAATTTGGTTATGTGTTTTGAATATACAGTTTTATTGATACGAGGGCGATAATTTAAATAACAGAACAACTGATTGTTAGTCGAGTCAGGAATGACTGAATAATGCTATCTACTTCATTTTCCTGTCAAGTCCCGGTTAAAGTCTAAACTCCCGAAACGTTCTTTCTTTGTAGGGAGTTACAATAGGGGCGTTGAATACATGGATATCATATGCTCGTATTGTTATGCGTATATTTTCTAAGGGAGCATGAGAAAAATATCGAATAAGTGAAACATGAGTGGAAAGTGGTTTTTTATAATACCATCTCCAGGGTGACAACGGCACGGCCCCCAGCGTAAAGCAAGTTATTCTCTGGTTACGCAAATAACAACCTTTTCTTGGTGATACACAATCTGTCGACACTAGAAAGACCCGTAAACAAGTCCTATAAACGCCAGTCCTACGGAAAACTCGTATAACGAGGACGGACGTTTTCACCTGCCTATTTAAAAAGAAGAAAAGTCGGCCTTTATTGTAACAGCTACCCAAGTTTTAACAAAAGAAAAGGATACCGCTATAATGCCCTTTTAAAAAGAAAATAGAAGTAACCACCGGTAAAAACCCGAACAATACGGCCACGGGAACGTTTTAAAGGAGGTTTTCGATACGGCAGGAAAATCTTTTCCGCTCCCGATCCAGAACCCTCTTGTATTTATGTTATTGTTAACGTTCCGTACAGAGTTTCCCTTTTAAATAAGTTTAAAGACTTTTCTGGCTTTGGTTAATTAAAGAGTGGGAACTTTCTTTGTCGAGATCTTTAGTTTATTAAGTTGGTTGAAGACCTTCGACGAACGAAAGTTGTCGAGGTGAAAAACGTCAATTGCGCAATTGGTTTTTTTTTTCACGGACTAAAGGACTGCTAGTAATCATAAGTTCTTAAAGCTGAAAAAGGTCAGTTACTCGTTATTTTTTTATTTTAGGGAAAATCCCTGAGTTCCCCCCCCCCCCCCGTAGCATACACAGAATGATTCACAGTGATGATACTGTTGCGAACTCGGGGCCTAAAGCTTGTAAACTAGATTTGCATTCATTTTTCACCGCTTTGTCATTTTTAATCTATTTTTTATCCCAGTCCTAACTTGCATTTTTCCAAAACATTTTAATTTGCATGCTCCGTCTTTGGCCATCATTCTAACCCGACTTGACTTTCTCGAAAAACTCCAAAGTTACATTTTGAGGAGATTTGAGTTAAATTTCACTTTTCATTTTGATCCAAAAATGTAATTTGATCAACAACAACAAATTCGAAGATCTGAATAGACTTTGTCTGGGGTTAACTTAAAATTAAATTTCTTCAAAAACAACAAAATTTTTAGACAATAAGGGTAGTTTTTAATCGATTTAAGCCCTAATCCCTGTCTGTATTTTTTCAAAAAATCTAAATTTGAGTTTTAAGACGTCTTAAGTAATTTTTTGTCTATTTTGGCTATCATTCCAACAAATATTTTTCCAAAACCTTTTAATTTGCATCTTTAAACACCTTGAGTCCTCTTTAACCAATTTTTCCCACAGTCCTAATATGAATTTCTTCAAACTCTACAAATTCCTATTTTCACATACTTTGAATCATTTCTCAGCGACTTTGTAAGCATGTTACGAAATTTTTAATTGTATTTAACCCTAATCCTATTCTATTTGCATTTAAAGGCGCCTTAGGTCTTTTGTAAAATATTTTCTAGCCTGAACTAACCTGAACTAAAGTGACCTGACCTGAACTAACCTGAATCTTTCCAAACACTTTTAATTTGCATTATTAAATGCTTTAGATTCTTCTTAAGCAATGTGGGCTACAATCACAATCAGAATTACGGTAAACATTCCAAACTTGGATTTTTACAGGCTCTGAGCAATTTTTCAGTGATTTTCTCGAAAAAATAAACTTCAATTTTGACGCGTTTTGAGTAAAATTTCGCTTATTTTGGTTTACAAATGTAATTTTATCAAAATCAGCAAATTAGATTATTTGAAGCAATTTTGCTTGGCATATCAAAATTTGCATATTTAGAGAATACGGGTTATTTTTACTCCTAATCTGCATTTTTCAAATAATTCCAAATTTGCATTTTTAAACCCCTTAAGTCATTTTTAAATTATTTTGGCCTTTCTCCCAACCTGTATTAATCTAAAAACTTTTAATTTGCATCTTTAAATGCTTTGAGTGCGTTTTACCTAATTTTTTATCGTTACCTTGATTTAAATTTTTCAAAACAGCAAACTCGGATTTTACGGCGTTTTGAAAAAATATTTTAGATTTGTATTTTTACACCCTTTCTTCCTGCGTTTTTCGCCTTAATCCCGCACTTAATCCTAACCTGATTTTCTCGAAAAAAAAAAAAATTTTGATTTTTAACGCTTGTTGAGTTAAATTTTACTTATTTTGATAAAAACATATATTTTACTAACAGCAAATTACTAGATTTTTAGCAAGTTTTGGCCCTAATTCTTAAACAAAGTTTTTCCAAATGCATCAAATTTGTATTTGTAGATATTTTAAATAATTTTTGAACGATTCTGATCCTAATAACGAATTTTTTCACAAATATCAATTTGCATTTTTTTGTGCACTTTTGAGTCATTCTTAACCAATTTTGACCCTAATCGTAACCAAACACCTATTTTGACCTTAAACCTAACCAGATCTTGATCAACTACAAATTTATATTTTAAGGCGCTTTGAGCCACGTTCCTGTAATAAACCAGAATTTTTCCAAACATTTTTAATTTACATTATTAAGTGCTTTAAGTTCTTATTAAGCAATGTAGACTACAATCTCAATCAGAATTCCGATAAACATTCCAAAATTGTATTTTTACAGGATTTGAGCATATATTTAGTGATTTTCTCGAAAATAAAAATAAATTTTAATTTTGACGTGTTTTGAGTAAAATTTCGCTTATTTTGGTCCACAAATGTAATTTTATCAAAAACAGCAAATTAGATTATTTGAAATAATTTTGCCTGGCGTTGTTCTAATATTGAATTTCTCCAAAAACATCAAAAATTGCATTCTAAGATAATACGGGTTATTTTTAAACGGTATTAGCCCTACTAATAACCAGCATTTTTCAAAAAACTCCAAAATTGCATTTTTAAGGATCTTAAATTATTTTGGCTTTTCAGCCACCTTGAATTCTTTTATAAACTTTTAATTTGCATCTTTAAATGCTTTGAGTGCGTTTTACCTAATTTTTTATCGTACCTTGATTTATAATTTTCAAAACAGCAAACTCGCATCTTAAGGCGATAAAAAAAAAATATTTTACTAACAGCAAATTAGAACATTTGAATAAGTTTTGCAGAGTTTTAACAAATTTTGGCCCAAATTCTTAAACTACATTTCTCCAAATGCATCAAATTTGCATTCGTGGATGTTTCATGTTGTAAATAATTTTTGAACGATTTTGGCCGTAATAACGAATTTTTTCACAACTCTAAATTTGCATTTTTTTGCACTTTTGAGTCATTTTTAATCACTTTTGACCCTAATCGTAACCAAACACCTATTTTGATCTTAAATCTAACCAGACTCTCCTGATCAACTACAACTTTGTATTTTAAGGCGCTTTGAGCCACGTACCTATAATAGATCTGAATTTTTCCAAATACTTTTAATTTACATTATTAAGTGCTTTAAGTTCTACTTAAGCAATGTGGACTACAATGTCAATCAGAATTCCCATAAACATTCCAAATTTGTATTTTTACAGGATTTGGGCAATTTTCAGTGATTTTCTCGAAAATAAAAACAAATTTTAATTTTGACGTGTTTTGAGTAAAATTTTTTATTTTGGTCCACAAATGTAATTTTATCAAAAACAGCAAATTAGATTTTTTGAAACAATTTTTCCTGGCGTTGTTCTAATATTGAATTTCTCCAAAAACATAAAAAAATGCATTTTAGGACAATACGGGTTATTTTTTAATCGGTATTAGCCCTATTAATAACCAGCATTTTTCAAAAAATTCCAAATTTGCATGTTTAAGGATTTTAAACCTTTTTAAATTATTTTGGCTTTTCTCCCCCCTTGAATTATTTTAATAATATTTACTTTGCATCTTTGAGTTATGAGACACCCTTTGAGTCATTCTTTCAGCATTTCCGCCTTAATCCTAACCTGACTTTCTCGGAAAAAAACAAATTTGAATTTTAACGCTTTTTCAGTCAAATTTTACTTATTTTGATGAAAAATTTTAACAAAGATTTGCAGATTTTTGCCCTAATTCTAAACAAAATTTCTCTAAATACATCAAATTAGCAATTAGCAAGCATGGATATTTTAAATAATTTTTGGACGATTTTGGCTCTAAATCTAACCCGATTTTTTTACAACTCCAAATTTGTATTTTCCAGCCCTTTTGAGTCATTTTTAACCAATTTTGACCCTAATCGTTAACTGAATTTTACCAAACTTTTCAAATTTGTATTTTCACATGCTTTCACTAATTTTTCACCGATTTTGACCTTAATCCTAACCAGACTGTCTTGATCAACTATAAATTTGCATTTTAAGGCCCTTTGAGTGAAATTTGCCACGTTCCTGTCATAAACTGCCGCAATTGCCATACGTCAAAATCATCACTAGGAATGTGCAAAAATGAAGTCAAACGTTGGCGATAAGGTTAATACCAGATAGGGATGTCAATATTTAAAATGCTACAGTTTAAAAGGTTAAAAATAATATAAAATTGATAGATTTTTCTTAGTTTTCTACAAAGTTATCAGGCTGGTTATGGATTTGTACTTTTTTAGGGATTTTTGTACTTTAGGCCATCCAGAGAGACCGAGAGAGAGAGAATAAGAAAAAACAAAATGTGGTGGAAGCTAAAACGTAAGAAACCTACCAAGGTAGTTTTAAAGCCATAATAAACTAATTGAGAAGGATGAAACAGTAGACACCACTAGAAAAATGCTCCAGCAAGTCAAAAATTGGTAGATTTAGACCCCTATAATTTAGTTACAACCAATTTTCTTCAGTTACCAGGCTGGTTGTAGATTTTTACTTTTTTAGGTTTTTTTGTACTTTAGGCCATCCAGAGAGAAGAAGAGAGAGAAAATGAGAAAAAACAAAAAGTGGTAAGCGGAAGCTAAAAGGTAAGTAACCTACCAAGGTAGTTTTAAAACGATAAGAAAATATTTGGGAACGATGAAGCAGCAGAGACCACTAGAAGCATGCTTTAGCAAGTCAAAAATTGGTAGATTTAGACAGCTATAACTAAGTTACAATTAGTTTTCTTCAAAAGTTACCAGGCTGGTTGTGAATTTGTACTTTTTTAGGCTTTTTTGTACTTTAGGCCATCCAGAAAGAAGGAGAGAGAGAAAATAAGAAAAAACAAAAAGTGGTAAGGGGAAGCTAAAACGTAAGTAACCCACCAAGGTAGTTTTACAACGATACGAAAATATTTGGGAAAGATGAAACAGCAGAGACTACTAGAAGCACGCTTTAGCAAGTCAAAAATTGGTAGATTTAGACAGCTATACTTTAATCACAACTAGTTTTCTTCAAAGTTTTCTGGGCTGGTTGTGGATTTGTACTTTAGGCTTTTTTGTACTTTAGGCGACCCAGAAAGAGAGGAAGAGAAAGAAAAGTGAGAAAACAAAAAGCAGTAACAAAAATTACTTTGGATTGGCAGGTGACAGTTGACTGGTGAGAGATGTTGAGATAAGAGTTGATTGTTTGAGGGTGAAGCCTAAAAGCTCCTTTTTCCTTTCACAGTTCGTTGTTTTTTCTTTAAAATAGACCTAGAAGTTCTTACGAGAATTTACACCAGAAAATGACTGAAATTGTGCCTGAACCCCTGGCTGCATATCTACTCACACATGTTTCTGGTGTCGCAAAAGAGATTGCAAACTCGTAGGAACGTACTCTCTAACACACATTTTGACTCTATAAGTCTATAAATTACGGATTATTTAACTTACAAATTAAAATAGGCCAATTTGCGAGAATAGAGGTTATTAAGCTTCATTTGGTGCTTTAGAACTGACCAAAATAAACTTAAAAGTTTTCGCATGAACAAAGACATGAGAAATTAATCAAATTGCGCTAGAACTCTTGCTGCTAACCTACTTAGGGTATGCCAGTTTTGTTGGTTTGAGTTGTTGAGTACACAAAGGGACTAGGGTTATACCTATTTCCCAACTAAACTATAGAGACTGATAAACTAAGTTAATAATCACGATTAAATATATTAGATGACAACACAAATTTTATAGATAATTTCGAATAACCCCACCTGGCACTGAAGCCGTAGAGTTTCCTCGTATTTTAACCTTCATTTATTAGAGCTATTTGTTCGAGGTGGTATCAAACAGCCGCTAATGCAACTGCGATTAAACCAAGAACCCGAAAATTAAATTTTAGGAGCAATATTATTGAAATTCATGCGAAAATCTGGGAAAATTATTTAGAGAACTGGAGGAGCATTTAAATTTTAAACGGTCGCTTTGCCGCGTCTACCCACCATTTATTTTAATAAGGCCCCGTTCATTAAGGCCGCCAGGCTGGCAAGGACGAGACAAATTTCTGTGTACACAAACAAATTATTCATGGTCCGTCTTTGCCTAATAATTAAAATTAATCTGTATACAGAACGAATAACAATGTGCTTCGTCCCCGAGTTCGGGTTAATGTATGCTAAAAACGCCCGGAGTCGTAACGGTTTCGTCACCCCCGGAGTAAATAAACACTAATTTCGTTTGTTGAGAAGTAGAAATAAACAGAGCGACGCAAAACGACTTCAAGTCTCCGGTCTGATATTTTTCTCCATCACTGAGGCATTCCGACCGCATGAAATTTTAAAATGATGCAAGTGGAACTAAATAACTTTGGCGGAATTGGAGTAGGTTTTTTCCGGGTAAAACGCATCCCTTTCAAGCACTCCGGGGCTGAGAGCGTTTATCTTTGAAACTAATGTTGGTCAGATTGTGCAGGCTTTCGCGGCCACTCAAACTACATTCTAAAGCATTTTCCGGGTTTTGAAGCCGTGGTGAGTAGTTATCACCACGGGGTTCTGGGACACTTTGACCTTGAAGTCTACGTGAGCCCTAGTGTAAAAGGGGACCCTGGACCCCAAAATGCTGTTATTCTTGTCAAACGTGGCAAACTTGCCAGTTGACAGATGACGTGTGACATATGACAGTTGTGGGACATAGTACAGGTGAGGTATGACAGGAGACTTGACACTTTTGACATCTAGTTGTGGCTAGACAGGCTTGACAGGCAGGACAGACAGAGCAAGCAGTGTAGATGGCGTAACTCCAACTGAGCCGCAGTGAAAAATAAAACAAATATTTTAGGGAAAAAAAATTATTTAAGTTATGGAAAAAGTTTTACACAACGGTGCTGTTTGGGACGCTAAAGAAAACAGTATTTTGAGGCCCCCCTTTTACACTAGGGCTCACGTACACTTCAAGGTCAAAGTGTCCCAGAACCCCGTCGTTATAACTACTGTGGTCCAGTGGAAAGACTTCCTGACGTTTCGTCTACAATGGGCAAAGTGATCTTCCCTTCCTTTCGACGATGACTGATGCGACCATTGAACGTCACATACCTTCGCTGTCTCACTCGACTGGGGGTAGCTCGTGATTACGCGCACATGATATATGTCGCAAAACTCGTTTCCAGTCGGAATTCAGTATTTTCGCAAACACACATAAATCTCCACTTTTTATTAAGCACTGAAGTGTTCCAGAACCTAACAATAATACCTACTATTGGCCCTGATACGATATGGAAATTGATTAGGACTTTTGAGTCAAGAATGCCACAATTATCATAATCATGACTCATAAATATCATAATCCGACATTGCCTTTTTATATATATACGCTAAAAACACAGGCCATTCCCGCAAACCGCATTATCCGGCTTTTCGTAAAAATAAATTGGAATATACATACATACGAGAGATGCCCATCAAAAGATTTAAAAAACACTCAATTTCCTGGTCATATCTCTTGTGACCTGTGTGAATGTCAGGCTTTTCCAATTTTATATGCAAGATATTACCGGGGCACAAGCGTTCAAAGGGACAGACAAACATGAAATGTGATATGAAAAATCTAACTTACCCACTAAGGCCAAAATGACCGTCAGCAGCGGGGCAGTCGGGAACGTGATCGACATGTTGAATTCCAACATTTGCAGTAGATCAACTGAAACGTTAAACAAGGACACATTATAAAGGTGTTATGATAAGTTCATGGAAGATATACTATAAAAAAAATAAACTAAGCAATAGCAGGAACTACTCAGTTTATAATTTTTGATATACCCTGTATTTACTTTTGCAGATTACACTAACTATCGATCTAAATTATAAAAACAACAAATATAAAATTCACAACCTCGACTAATTGTATTCTTAGCTTATTACTGTTGCTGATTTAGGTAGTTAAAAAAAAAGCAAAACTGTAAACGTGATTAACTAAATGTGCCAAATTTACTGAAAATCAGTTTAACTGGATGTGCAGAAACGTTGATTTAATGATGTTCAAATTAAAAAAATCTTTACTTGTCAACTTAGTACATGGGTGCTTACTAAATTTTCATTTTCTACCTTTATTTGTACAAGTACAAAGTATGATTTATTGTAGTTTTTAGTAACTGCAAATTTGGAAACCTGTGCCAATTAATTAAATCTAGGGACGAAAACAACAGAATGTCCAATTTAACCGAATAAACAGAAATTTGATTTATTAAATTTTACGTTCACCAATTCCTTCTATCGCTGTTACACTAATCAAGTATCTCAAATAAATTTTGTTTTATTAAATACGATTTTCCGAAACTACTTCACTTGTTGATTCAATATTTGAATGACTTGATGATTTAAAAGTGAGTTAATTAATTAAATCATAAGCTCGATTTATTGATGGTTATAGATAAGTGAGTGGCTTGTTCCCTAAGATTCTTGTCAAATACCTAGAAATTACGTATAAATCGGTGATAAATAGAAAAATTTTATTGATTAAATCAATTCTTTTATTTATTGAATCTAGCAATCGATAAGAAGATGAATGAAGAATATTAAAAAGGTTCTTCATTGAAAGTGTTTATCTAATGTATGTATCAGAAAACATGAGTTATTGATGTCAACATTGGGAAACACTTCACTTGTCGAACCAATATTTAAAGATCAATTTACAATTAATTCAATTCCAATACAGAAAATGGATGTTTAATAAATAATAATTCAAGTACAAAGCATGATTTATTGATAAGTATGTACATAATTTGAAAGCCCGCAAATTTGAAGTACTTTGTCAAATATTTAAATTTAAATTATCAAATTAAAACTTTGATTTATTGAATTTCGCATTTGATTAGAAGTTGAATCAATAATTCTAAAAATATTCTTCATTGAAAGGCTCTGTTTATTATATCTCTGTCTCTGTATATCTGTCTGTCTAGTCGATTAAATATTTAACGATCAATCTATCCAATTGCAACACAAAAAATGGGTATTTAATAAATAACAATTCAAGTAAAAAGTATGATTTATTGACAGATATGTAGATAATTTGAATGCTTGCAAATTCGAAGATCTTTGTCAAATATCTAAATTTAATTGATAAAATTAAAACTTTGATTTACTGAATTTGGCAATTGATAAGAAGTTGAATCAATAATATATTAAAAAGATTCTTAATTGAAAGTATTTGTCTAATGTGTGTAGTGAGGAGGCATGATTTATTGATATCAAAATTGGGAAATACTTCACTGGTCGATTTAATATTTAACGATCAATCTATTCAATTGCAACACAGAAAATGGGTGTTTAACAAATAATAATTCAAGTGCAAAGTATGATTTATTAATAAATATATAGATAATTTGAGTGCCTGCAAATATGAAGACTTTTGTCAAATATGTAAATTTTATTGTTCAAATTAAATTGAATTTAGCAATTGATTAGAAGATGAATCAAACACTATCG
Organism: Taphrorychus bicolor; assembly: GCA_951812265.1. Taxonomy (NCBI): domain Eukaryota; kingdom Metazoa; phylum Arthropoda; class Insecta; order Coleoptera; family Curculionidae; genus Taphrorychus; species Taphrorychus bicolor. Next base: position 20,794,886 of record OX638299.1, on the reverse strand, counting down.
ATGAAAAAATATTCTTCATGGAAGGTGTTTGTCTAATGCATCTATGAGGAAACATGATTTATTGATGTCAAAATTGGGAAATACTTCACTTTTCGATTCAATATTTAACGATCAGTCTATTCAATTGCAACACGGAAAATGGGTGTTTAACAAATAATAATTCAAGTGTAAAGTATGATTTATCAATAAATATATAGATAATTTGGATGCCTGCAGATTTGAAGACATTTGTCAAATATCTAAATTTAAAGCAAAACACTAAAATGTCCAATTTAAGTGGCTAAACAGAAATATGATATATTAATTCAGTAGTTTCGGAAACAGACCCTTTCAATGGTCGATTTTTGGACCCTTTTAAAACCAGCTTTCAAAACACGTTAGAAAACTAACTTACTATGTGTGCTTTGTGTCCTTTCTAATATGATGGAACTGCAGATAGCGGGTGTAGGACAATTAAATAGCTACTTCACAGTTGCGAATGCGCCAACGTTTCGATCTTTATTTAGATCTTCTTCAGGGCTTAATTCGGTTTGAGAAGCATGTCACCTAAGCTATATGTATGTCTTTTACCGGACATAACATAAAAACAATGATTAATCCACAAACAGGCAACGACCACATGAGTTCAGGACAAAACGAAACATCAACCGCCAGGGACAAAATAAACGATGGAACTAACGAACGATGGACTAAACGATAAAACTAACCTGAACTAACTTACGCTACGACTTTCGCCCAAATTCGGTTTATTATATTCAGAAAGGATTGAAATCGTCTCATTAAGATAGAAAACACCATAAAAAAATTTCTTTCATTCACAGTTTTCTTTCAATTGATCAAAAGGGTGGGGGGGTTATTCTTTCTTTTTTTTTAACTTTTCTGGCCGATTGGAGTAAATCCGACCGTTTTTTTCTTCTCTTGTTGTCACCTTTCAAATACTGCAAACTGCAGTCGCTTTGGGTCAGTAGTTTCGGAGGTAAATCTCTTCGATAATCGATTTTTGGACTCTTTTGAAACCAGCTTTCAATTGAACTTAAAATGTTGTAATTTTCATTTTTTGTATGAACTTATCTCAGACAAGAGTTTTAATTCCATGTCTTGCTACGAGGTTTTTTTTACGATCATAGATTATTATGCACCTGGTCACAGGTCTTCAGAGAGTGCGGTCCTCGACAAGGTAATTGTTGTCTTCCTAACGGCGTCTGCTCCAAGTTGGGTAATTCGACAATGTTACAATTTTAATCAACGTCAAAGTGAACTTCCTGTACCTACTCCCGGCCAAAGAGCGAGCGCTGAACCGATATCCGCGGTTAATTTCTTTACATGTAATTAGAGCGGAAACGTGTCAGATAACTTTTAAGCGACTAAACTTCTCAAGTTTGAATTTATAAACTTATTCAAGATTGATGAAGTAACGGTAAAAAGGGTAAGCGTCTTAACGCGAAAGAGGGTAAATTGAAGTTTTATGGAGTTTGAAACAAAAACATCACGCCTTTGGATGTTTAAGAGGACAGGCGACTTCCTGCTTATAATTTTATTTTTAATATTGTTTGCATCAAGTCTATGAACAAGCAGGATTGTTGAACGTTACGAAAGAAAACGGAAAAATTTCAACTTTCCCCGTTGACCGCTCCCCATAAAAGTAATCTTAAGTATTTCATAGCGTTAAATTGGAACGAATTGGATTTGTAACTTTCCGCCCTGGTTATTCCTTTAATCTTCGGCCGGTCCTTTATAATACGTTTCTGCGGTTGACTCTTTCTATATTTCTGGTTATAGTTGATACAGCAAATACATAAGGGCAAAGAAAGGAGGGTTTGTCCGTCCCCGGGGCTTCCGCCACAGACCGCGGACCGACAAACAACCGGAATGTTGACCACAAGGTCTGCCCTCGGTCTTTCCACTTTGCAAATTCAATCGTTGCTGCTCTTATTGCCAGAATGTGTCTGTGTGTGATGGTGTGTGTGTGTGTGTGAAATTCTTAGGTACTTACCGATAAAAACGAAGATCTGGTGATGGGCGTACCGCAGTAGCATTGATACTATAACAGTCTGGAAATGAACAAAAAAGATATAAATTAAAATGAAGCAAAAAAAACGGATAATACTCTTAAACTATCCAAACAGACTTGCACTGGCGAGGCAGAACTAAAAGCTCAGTTCTCTTGTAAAATTAAATACAGTATTTTATGCAGATTCTCTAAGGGGAGCAACATTAAAATGCCAGCTCTAAAATGAGCTGTTTAGAGGAATGCGCCCCGTTGCATTTTAAATGCGATTTATTAATTTACCTGGATAGCATAAATTTTAAAAACGTGTTTTAAGGCGTGCTGAGAACAACGATTAGAACAGTGTGCTAAGAAAATGCAACATGATCTGGGTAAACAAATTCAGCTACAATATAAAGTGTTTTGAAGCCGTGGTCCAATGGTATTTCTTCCTGACGTTTCGTCTACGGCTGCGGCAGACATTATCAAAGGCGATGAGGCAATGGACGAAGTGATCTCCCGTGCTTCCCGACGTTGACTGATTCGACTGTGGTGAACTCCGTGGTATTTATTCCCCGCAGTCGCGCTGCCGTGGACGGACAGGGGTGGGGTAGTGGTGTGCCGACGTTTCGGTGCACCCTGTCGTAGAAGTCGCTTCCACTCTGCATTAAATTTAGAAACGTAATTTCCTCCTTACTGTTGAAATTTTTGACATGTTTAGAGATCTCAATGGCTTCTCTCGTTGGTCTCAGATATAAACGCTGCAATTGATGTAAGATATCCACGTCGTTAAAAAGGATGTGGTGACCTTCGAAGAGAGCGTGCTCTGCTACTGCTGACGTTTGTGTTTGTCCCGGCCTGCAACTCCTCTTGTGTTCCGTAATCCTCGCGTTGACACTGCGTTTTTTGGTGCCAATGTATACCGAGCCACAGCTGCATGGAACTAGGGTGCCGATAGAGAATCTTTGCGGTCTTTGGCCGATCTCAAGCTCTCTTGTATTGTACGAATGGGTTTGGATCGGTTGTTTGGATGGAATTTATCTTGTGCGTTACTTTGTAGATGTATGGTAGACTAGACCATCCACGCTTATCTTCATCTCCTCCCGTTGTTCCTTCATGGCGCTCTACATTTCTTGGACGGGCGGACCTATCGAACTCGTGCTTGCTGGCTTTTTCCAGATGCTTCACTTCCTATTCCAAATGCGGGAGCAGAGCCCGTTCTCTCCGAAAGTCACGACATTCTCTTCAACGAGGTGAATATCTTATATCAACCGCAGCGTTTATGAGTCTAACAAGAGAGGTCATTAAGATCTTTGAACACGACAACAAATTAAACAGGAAGGAGGAAATTACGATTCTAAACGCAAAGTAGAAGCGAGTTCTACGCGACACCACAACCCCCACCCCAGTCCCGCCACTACAGCGCTACGGCGGGAGAATAAATACCACGCAGCTCACCAGAGTCGAATCAGTCAACGTCGGGAAGCACGGGAGATCATTTCGCCCATTGCCTCATGCCCTTTGATAATGTCTGCCGCAGTTGTAGACGAAACGTCATGAAGAAATTCCATTGGACAACGGTTTCAAAGCCCGGAAAACATTTTAGACTGTATTTTGACCGGCCGTGAAAGCCTTCACAGTCTTGTAAATTCAGCCAAGTTTCTACGAAGCTAGACTAATCATGGGTGAGAGTTTTGCAATTGGCGACTCGAATGTAGAGTGACTGTAATAAGAGAGTGGTTGTGAGGTGGCATCGTTTCCTAATGGTGCCCCCATGTTTTTTCAAAAGTCATTCAGTCACTTGAAAAGAATGAGACTAGAATATACCTGGAAACCTAAAACGTCCATGACATACTTTTCTTTCAAACCATCTAACCAGTTTAGATCGGTAACACATTCCATTTATATGCTCAATAATTTTTGGAATAAAACCAACATTTTTTGACATTTAAGAAATATTCAAGTCTGATGGTAATCTCCTGAGTTTGTTTAGTGGAATTTCCAAAAAGTCCGATTCACCCAAAGTGTTTTCTGCAAGGTAACAAGAAAATATTTTTGGGTTGTGGCGCTTCGACGCTTTGAGAGTATTGACATTCCTATTGAGAAAACAAAGAATGAAAATACTCTGAGCCGCCAGCCGAAAACGTTATACCGGGTGTCCAGCACACCCTGGTCATCGGAAATTAACATGGGAAATCGGAATTTTATTTTTTTGCGCCTGTACGGTTGATTTAATTGAAAAACTTTTAAGAGTAAAGTTGTAGAGCTTATGGTGAGCTATCATCCTGTAGTTTTATCAATACCTCAGTTTTGGCTGTTGTTTTGAAAAAACGCCTAGCAAAGTGCAATAATTTGCATTTGGCGCGTCACCCCCGCCATGCATGTGCAGTGTCGCCAACATAATAATTTTTTATGTCAGAGTCAGAGCCGATTTTCCTTTCTTATTTATTTTGAGGGACTATCATGTAGTAATTAACGTGATTATACAGTGAAAATATGTTGGCGACACTGCACATGCATGGCGAGGGTGACGCGCCAAACTCAAATTTTTGCACTTTTCGAGGCGTTTTTCCAAAAAACGGCCAAAACATACGCACTACAACTTTACTCTTAAAAGTTTTTCAATCAATTCAACCGTACAGGCGCAAAAAAATAAAAACCGATTTCCCATGTTAATCTCCTATGTCCAGGGTTGTGCTGGACACCCGGTATATTTTTCGAGCATACTCGTAGACCTCGTAGATGCATATCCGTTATCCGAACTTCACCTCAAATGCAAAATTGGCGGAATATTAAAAAAAAAACCTAAACTTTAAACGGGATTGGGGGAATTTAAAAACATTGTCAATTGATCATAATGCATCTTGGATTAAAGCGTTCGCATATTGGTACGAAGATAAGACGACATACAGTTCATTTCTCTGCAAAAAATCATAGTCCATAAGCTGCCAGGCAGTCCGGATTTTGAAGGACTCAGGAAGAGTTGTGCAGGGAACCGCGCTCGGGTTGGTCGGAGGTCGACATTACGCCGGAAGGACGAACGACCACCATCAGGTACCAGGCCACTGTTTATCAGTAGAAAAACGAATCGGTTTTTAGGGACTCTCGAGGAGGAGAGCGATTTTGGGGGGACTCACGAGGAATCATTTTTGAGGCCTCACCAGGAGAAGTTTTGCTCTGGGGGCTCACGAAGAAAGTCTGGTTTTAGGAAGACTCACGAGGAGCCGTGCGGGGAGCCGCGTTCGGTCTGGTTGCAAGTCGACATTATGCCGGAAGGACGAACGACTACAATCAGGTACCAGCTCACTGTATAAAAGTAGAAAAAAGAAACTGTTTGAGGGACTTGCAAAAGGCGTCGTTTCGGGGACTCACAAGGAGAAGTCGGGTTTTGAGAACTCACGAAGAGAGTGCGATATTGGGGGACTCACGAGAAGGGAGGGATTAGTGAACGGGGCCGAGAAGGAGTGCTGTTACGCAGTAAGGACGAGCGATCACCAGCCGAGATCACGAGTAGAAGCTCCAGCCAAGTTAGTTTTTACTAAAATCCATCAAAAGGACATGTAGATTTTATATAAATAGTAGATTATGTCACTAGGAGTAAAAGTGGGTCTTTTCGTGCTGAGCCCAGAGATTGACGGCCGAAGCGAAGCTGAGGCTTGCAACTGGGCGAAGCGCAAAAAGACCTTTTCCTCCGAGTAACATATACTTTTTTTTTCAAGCATGCAGAAAATAAGAAGTTTATTTCAGAGTGATTCAGTTTTGCCATTTTCTTTCATCCTCTTTAAGCGGGTCTAGGTACTTATCCAATTAGTGGTGTATATTATTTGTAAAATTAATAAAATGTGTTAGAACGGTGGTTTTCAATGTTCAATGGTTTTAATGGTATTAAATCATAACCAATGGTTTAGGTGGTTTAGGTAAATTATGGTAAACTAAAAATTTGTAGGGTTATTATCAATACTAATTAATAAAAATCATATTGACAGATAAATATGATGGCGCGCCTGACATTTAACAGACGAACTGAGAATATGCGATTTCGACTAATAACGGTTTCGGGTGGTGCTCTCGAGCGCTCTGAGAGTTTTCCTATCCTTTGCTTTTTCAATGAGATTTTAAAGGTGGCAATACACTCAGATCGGTGTATCTGGTGTCATCTAGTGTTCAAATAATTTTGATTATTGAAAATCGTTTATACATGCGCCACCATGACAGTAGCGGTGACTTGTGGCCTTACTTTTACTGCCTAGGACTTTTTTGCTACTTTTTTGCTCTCAGGATTAGAAAGCCCACTTTAGGTGTGCGTATGGAGAAAACAAATGACGTACTTTTAGTCCGCTTCAAAAAAAACAAGATTTTTTTCCAAAAACCTTGAATAAAATTTAGGTAAAATAGGTGAAATTGTCTTCTTTTGAGGCAAAGAATTTAGCAGTACTTCTTCGTCTTTAGAATCCATTGCAGATGCTTTGGCTTAACTCCGCAAGTGCATGATAAGAAGGAAATGTCAAAGACAATGCTGGAAAATTCTTCATTTCGCCACCTTTCTATGGATGTTCGAAAAAACTGTAAATATCAAATCAAAGATAATTTTATATTACTTTAGTGTCTCTTTTTAGTCGCACGCCACTGACTTGAATTCATTCCCGCGTTATGTAACCCGATAGGTGACATAATTATATAAGAGTAGGCCACTGGGAGCCTGTTAACCCCCAGCTCGAGTACCGTTGATTTATGTAGTTCCCGGATACACGATCCGGCCGTTGATTAGCACCAGAGATGACGCATATAACGGGCCGGGATGGCGCCCGAGCGGGTTAGGGAACGATGTCAACTCTCCGGCTCCAGTTTCAATCCACGACGAGCGCCGGTCGGGGCCCCAAAACACGAAGGATAATGATAAGCCTACGGTTACCTGCATACGTGTTCCAGAATTATTATTGTTAAATTGCAAAACATCCGAGGAAAAGCGAAATCTGCAATAAAGCATAATTGCCTGTCGAACGAGACTGGAAAGAAAGGAAATAAATGTTCAAAATGTTCAGGTTCACATTGCGTAAACGGTAACAATGATAATGATGGTTTGCTGGTCCAGACAGGCGGAAAGCGGGACGGCGCGCATCCGGTCCGGGGCTTTTCGGGGGCCACTCGAGTGGCGTCTTCACCTCACCGGAAATAACGCACGTCATATCGAGGGGCCACGTGATCGGACTTATCGCAGAAAAGACGGTTCGATTAGAGTGATACGCGGAAAATCTCATAATAAATTTATGGGATTCAACGATTGAGTTGAAGTACTGAATACCCAGGTGTCATGTCCAACAACAGAAGAGATTCGCTCTGGAACGAATAATACACAATTATCATAATCAATTTGGTGTATATCAGATAAAATGATGGCAATGAATGACTTGTGAGTATTCCCAGCCAAATTGAGAAAAAACGTGTGTTGAGTTTGTGTCTGAAGACAATTACAAGGGATTTTCTGACCAGCGAAAGAACGTAAACTTCCGAAGCACCGGAGTTCTAGAGAACAAAAGTTCCATAGGATTGTAAATTAATGTTTACATCGCTCCCAGAAGAGCTCCTCCCCTCTTTGGCACTGTAGGTGTCAAAGTGAACTAGGAAGACTGCTAAGGAAGAGGCAGCTTTCTTCAATCAGATTATCAAAGCACACCTAGCTAGGTAATGGGCAGCAGGAAATGTTGTCAATTGAGAATGAGATTAATGCTAAAAAGCTGAACTATTGATGAATAGAAAAGTTTTAAATCACCACTCCTGCTCCTTGGTAATCACTTTGACGATTAACCTCTACTTGGAATTGATTTCCTCTTTGAGGAAAAAAAGTCGGAGGGAGGTGAGGTGATGGATCCTCCAGGAGTTGTTAAAGAGTCTGCCACGTATTCATGGCTGTCACTGCACTACCAGATGCAATTAATTTATCATTTCTGTTTAGGTCGTCACTCCCTCAAAACTGGTTGAGAAGTTGGTTAAGTGTCAAACTCTTTTCTTTCTGAACCGTTGTCGATGAGTATGAATTTTTGTCTAACAGAGACTCTTTGTGTTGTTGCAACTCTTGCGATGTTGAACCTTTTGATTAAGGATTTGAACACTACGAATAAGAGAAATGTCTCTGGAGACTTGTTCTGAGACCTATCCAGGGCTTTTTACTGTGACAAACACGAACTCCTGCTGAGAAAATAGGATACATGTAACTTAGGTGGAGCTGTCCTGGAATAGGTTTATAGCTTCTTGTCTGAGCGTGTTCAATCTGTTCTTTTGGCTGGCGCGTCATTGGGTCAGAGTACCGCCACGTGTGGTGTTCTCCAGAGTTCTGTCCTGGTTCTTCTTCTTCTTCTTATGACGCCGTCTCTCTCCGAAGGTTGGCGATCCAACAGGCTATAATGGTGCGCGAAACTGCACCCCTGAATATCTCAATAGACGTCCGACCAAACCATCTTCTCAGATCCTTGAGCCACGAATTCTGCCGTCTGCCCACAGATCTTTTACCCACGATCCTTCCTTCAATAACAAGGCGGAGTATTTCATATCGCTCTCCTCTCATGATGTGACCGATGTATTGTAGTTTTCTTTCTTTTATTGTTGTTAATAGTTCTTTATCTGTATTCATGCGACTGAGTACCTCTTCGTTGTTTATTCGGTCTATCCAGGATACGCGCAGAGTACGTCGATATAAGTACATCTCGAATGCGTTGATCCGACGTTCCAGTGAATCATTAAAATTCTAGATTTAATCACATCCATATAGAAGGACCGTGAAGATATAACAGCGTAGCATTCGCACACGCAGATCCAGACTCAGGTCACAGCAAGCGAAGAAGCTCCTCATTGATGTAAATAAGCGTCTGGCCTGTCCGATCCTTGCAAGAATCTCGACTTTAGGGTGATTGGTTTCGTTGACGAGCGTGCCAAGATATTTTAGAGCCGAGGCCTGTGTACAACCGCGTTGTTAATTTTGAGGGTTGCTAGTTTTGGTGTCTTGGAGCATATAACAATCTTGGTCTTGGCAACGGTCATTTGTAATCCGTGCTGCATGCTATGTTTGATAGTACGGTTCATCATGCTCTGCAGATGCGGCAGGCTGTCAGCAAGCACGACCGTGTCACCAGCAAAGCGTATGTTGTTAACGCAAATGCCATCCCAAACAACACGTGCATGTCCAATGGATACCCAATTTTAGTCCAATTAGGTCATCACATCCGAAGGTCCATGGACACATTTAGGACACATTCTGGACATCCTTTGTATATATTTTGTTGATGATCCCATAAACTCTAAATTTAGGACATCCACTGGAGACACACAACTGTACAGATTTATGGCAAATAAATTTTTAATATATAGCGGACATACAAAATAACTATATTACTCGGAAAAGAAATTCTTGCAAATTACTGCGTGGAATGAAACATTAATGTCGATTCTTACTTGACAGTGAGTTTTTGACTCTTCAATATGCATAACAAGAAACTGCATTCATAGTTAATTCCACAACAATCTACAACTATAACATTAGACAATAACTTTTATATCTCCCTAAGATTTAATAACCTAGGTACATGAAAAAAGACTTTTCGGAATGACAAGAGATTCAATCGGATTAGTTAAAAATCATCTGATAGAAGTCAAGCCAATCCGAGTTGCTGTTTCCGGAAAGCTCTAATATGTCCTAATAAACTTCATGTAATTAGGCAGTCCAAGGACCTGTCGAAATCATCTGGAAATTATTGTTAGGACAACAACTCTTGTTTATCCTTTCTTTTTAAGGTTTTGTACGTTTTTGCTTAATATGAGCACAAAAAAGATGTAAAAAGTTACAAAAAGTTGAAAAAAATTGGATTGAATTTGTACAAACCCCCAAAAAAAGCAATGATAAACAAGGACCGAATTCCAAAATTCACCGGGTCATCTACAGATTAAGCTGATCATGTGATGGCCATCAAGCAATTTAATGGATTAAGCAGGTGACTGATCTACCTGGTAGATGATCTGGTGAGTTTTGGAATTCGCGCAAAGGTTGTTTGTCCTAACAAAAAATTCCATAGATAATTTTGACAGGCCGTTGGACTGCCTGATGGATATTTTGACGTTATACAAAAATGATCCAGCTGAGAGACGAAATGTTAACACTAGGATGTCATTTGATTACTAAATGGACATATCCATCAAATGTAGAAATTTGTGCCCTCTGTATAATCCATTGGACAGCCTTTGGATTAATCTGGGCTCTTCAGCTAATCCATTGGACAGCCTTTGGATTAATCTGGGCTCAATCAAACAGTAGGATGTCTTTTGGCTACTAAATGGACATATCCATTAAATGTAAAAATTGGTGCAATCTGTATAATCCATTGGACAGCCTTTGGATTAATCTGGGCTCTTAACGGTATATCCATTGGACATGCGGATTTACAAACATATTAGTTCATTGAATGTCCATAGGATTAGGTTGTGCTATTTGGGACTGATCTTAATGCCCTCTCTCACATCGTCCAATGCTTCACGAAAAATCGCTTCGGAATATATATATATATATATATATATATTGAAAAGAAGGGGCGACAGGACACAACCCTGTCTCACTCCCCTCCGAATCTCCATCTCTTCAGATGTTTCGCCCTATATTCTGACTTCCGCCGTCTGATTCCAATATAGTTGGTTGATAATGCGCAGGTCTCCCTTCTGGGTATAACCATGTTCTTAATGTATATTAATGATTTGATTAGGGTGGACATGTAGGTGTCATTCTTGGTGACAAGCCCGCAACTAACTAGGCGGGAATGCAAACTGACATGCAACACTAGGCTGAGTTGCAAACTGGGCGGCGCTTATGAGGTGAATACAAAGATGGCACTAAGTCTCCAGGGTGGCATCTTTGGCTTGACTATGGCCTAAAACTATGACAAAGTAGCGGGTACAAATGCTTCTGGACGTGTCAAGGTCAAAACGTCAATCACACATTGGTGAAAAGTCTCCACTGAGCTCTTCCTTTCTCTTTGCTTATTTGGTGCCTTGTCCCATCTATTTCCATAAAACATCTTCTTTGCTGCAGCCAGTGTTCTCTTGTATAGTGGCCTGTAGCGGCAAAATAAGCCAAAAATGGTTTACTGCCACTGAAATGCTTTTTCAAAGTTAATAAGTAAATAATAAGTAGTAAATGAGATACAGATTTAACCTCTATTTTAGTCAGAGTCAAATTTATATCCTGTTTTACGTTGGTCTGAGTCGGTTGGTCGTAAATTATTAAATTCGCCTCGCAAAGACGAACGCCCTATTTCCTTATAAAATTACCTTATTATCCGAAGACATAACTCAAATTATCTGTGACGTTCTCATCATGCCCAATTTAACATCGAATTTCAAAGATCGTCAATTTTCTCCAAATAATAAATTTTTAATTTTCGAAAAAAGCCCCTTATTTTCTCTTGTTTTCTCGGTTGTTTCGCGACGTTCTACGAAGGGGGGGGGGGGAGAAGGGGTAACATTACATGTCAAATTATTCCACTCATTCGAGTAACTTTCCGCGAAATAATAGGAAATTCAGCCCCCGTCAGCCGATGCGCTTTATGCAAAATACATTGTAATTTAATGCGAATTATTTTGATTTTGAATTTATCGGCGACTCTATTTTGGGGGCTCGTTAAAGGGAACTGGGTCACCTCACCACCAACAACATCACCGTGACGTGCGATGATTCCTATCCAACCAGTCTCGCGCACACAATAACCACATTTTTACAAAACGTCCCCTTTATCTAATTCGTTTTATCAGACTTCGGTGATCTCCCGACATAAATAATGGATGACTGTCTCCATATTGTGATTTCTGTTTGGGGCGCAATAAATGTCCTATACGTTTTCATCGATAAAATTATTTTAACGACTTCCCTTCTCCCATTGAATGACGGAATGTCACAACGGGGTTGGAGAAAACTCCACTTTAATTGGAAACGTTCCGGCGTGTTTTATTTTCGCTCCGTGGCGAATTGCGACATCTTGGATGTCGGTATTAATACGTTCCGTGGAGTTATCACCTGTTTTATTTTTTTGACGGCTAGAAATTGATGTATTGGGAACGCTTCTAACGTTTCCCTCATTTCTCGTTGATTGATGGTTCTTTAGATAATTATTATTGGTGTATACCTACTATTTCTATCGTCTTGGAAAAAAAAATATTTCTTATAGTACGTATAGTTTCTTATTAGGATTACAAGGTTATTTGCCTATGTTTTTATGATGATATTTAATACAAATTGAATAGCAGTGGCGAAAGTATACAGACAGTCCTCTGCTGATTTCAACATTATTACTTTGTTCTCCATCGATTTTTATGTGAGCAGATTGGTTCAGATAGAGATTTTCTATGCAGCGTATATCTTTGCCGTCCATATCCATTTTCCTCAGTATTATTAATAATTTATGGTGTTGTACTCTGTCAAAGGCCTTTTCAAAGTCTAGAGAAACACACGCACACATCCTTCCGCTGATCATGGCAGTTTTGCACTAGTACCTGTATTGCTACCAGTGCTTCTCGAGTACCCAAGCCTTGACTAAATCCGAATTGTGTGTCACTGATGTTTTGTTCACACTTTCTAAATATTCTTTGATGTAATATTCTGAGAAATAGTTGTAAGGAGTGACTCATGAAATATCCTGTTGAAGAGTTGCTAAAGAACTGCTATGCCCCTATCATCCAGTAGCTTTATGAGCTCTGCCGGTATCTCATCGGGACGAGGTGTTTTGTTGTTTATCAAAGTGCGGATGGCCCATTCTATTTGTGATTTTGTTATTGAAGGCCCTACTAGATCTTCCTCCCTATCTTGGTTGGGAATTCTTTCATCTGAGAAGAGGTTTCAAATTTTGTTTTCCCACATTATTTTCCGCGCATTGATCTCGCATGCGATTTCGTTTTTCTCATTTCTTATTATAGAGAAGTTTCTTTTCCGGTATATTCCTGCTGTTTCCTTTAGTTTTTTAAGTAGATTAAAATCTCCGTGTAGGGTCTGCAAATTCTCTATTGTTCCACATTCTTGCTTCAGCCATTCATTTTTTGCGATTCTGATCTTTGCCCGTATTACCTTTTGAGCCCTTTGATAGCTGTTCGATCCCTGTTCGATTGGTTTTTAAGTTTCCTGCGTTCATCCATCAATAAAAGAATTTCGTCAGTCATTCATAATTGCTTGTGTTCTCGTTTCCTATATCCTATTATCTCTTTAGCTGTGTTCATTATGATATTTTGGGTCTCTTCCCATATATAGCTTAGGTCTTTGTCTGCTTCTATTTTTGTTGTAACTGTTTCTATCCCCCGATTTATTTCTTCACTTACAGTATCCCTAATCTGTTTTTGTCGTAATCGTTCGTAGGAAATTTTCCTTTGCAGGGCTTTTTTTTGTGTTTTGCCATTGTAATTTTAAGGCAAGCCAGAAGTAAAACGTGATCAGAGGATACATGTGCTGCTGGGTATGTGCAGGTTCTGGTGATAGAGGTTCCAAAACGTCTGTTGATAAGGATGTAGTCTATCTAGTTACGCACAATGTTGTTTGGTTTGTCTGCTGGAGACTTTCATGTGTACCGACAACGAGGTGATAGACAGAACCAGTTATTGGTTGCCTTCATATTTATTGTAATAGTCGGTCGCCTCTCTATTTCGCTCTTCTAATCCGAAAGGTCCAACTAGGTCCCCAGATCTGTCCTTCCCTATTTTGGAATTGAAATCACCCATTATAAGGTTTATTTCATGCTTTTTAGTAAGTTTGAGTAGTTCTTTTAACCCCTAATAAAATGTATCAATCTCCTGTTCCGTTGACTCTGAGGTAAGAGCATATATTTGGATAATATTCAGGTTAACGGGTTTGGCGCTGAGTTTCAAGAGAGCCAATCTGTCGCTGTACGGACTAGCGGACAATTCATCTGTAATAAATATTCCCACTCCATTGCGGTGGTTCCTATTTTGGTTGCCTGAGTAGTAGAAGCGACCTCCGTTGACAGTACACATACCGTTGTCCGGCCACCAAGTTTCTGAGATTTCCAATATATCTATAACTTGTTTCTTGATTTCTTGAGTTAGATTTGTTAGCTTTCCTGCTTCGAACAAACTTTGTACGTTCCAGGTCCCTATATTGACATTTTTGCAGGCATTTAGTCTTTGTATCCTGGTTTCATTGGCTTCATTCAAAACTGTTCCCCCAGATATCCGATCGGGGAACTTATTTTACCTCCGGAATATTTCGAATTGAATTTCGTCATCATGTGGTTCTCTTGGGAAGTATAATGGAGGTGATTTCCCATTATCTTCCTCCATGGGTTTGGGTTAGTTCCGGTAAACCAGGAGCTGCTATTTTCCAGCGATTTTTTTATTTTATCGAGTTTAGTACACTCCAAAGTACCATTTAAAAAGAAAAAAATATAAAATTTGTGGGTCGTACCCTGATATAGACTCGGTTTACGTTTTTGAGCAAAAATAAAAAATTGAAATATCTCTAAAACTATTTAACTTTATATAATGCAATTTAAGTTTATATTTAATGGGTAAAAGGACCCAACCCGTCCCAATCGGCCAAATCAACAAACTAATAGTTATATTTTATCTTTACCTCCTCCCTTTCAAATCTAAAAGCGAATTAAATATCCTGCAATTTTGCTATAGCAAATAAAATGCCAAAATTGTACTACAAAGAGAATTGAAACTTTACAGTAAGTGTGCTTTAAAAAATTAATTTTTCACGGTATTAGATATATCTAGAAAACGACTTTCCATATTTATTTCAAGTTATACACCGATATGTATTAAATTGAATCACCTTTCTCTGCGAAGAACTTTACAAGAGACGATCTTTCAGAGCACTTCTATGCTTCTAATTTAAATTAAATGGTTTCGGGAAGCCTTGAAAATGACGAATAATTTGTTCACTGTTCCAACCAATGGCCTATAAGATACAAACATAACAAACAAATGCCAATATTTCCCTAAAAATGGTCTCGTTTGTTGGTCGAAGTCCGCAATTTTTAACGGATCCAAGAAGTTTCATCGCCAAGGCACAACGCGATTTTGACTTATTTGACGTAAGAAGGTGACGTCCAATTACCGGAAGTGGCGCCTTTCTATTAAAAAAAAAAACATTGCTACGAAGAGTGGCAAAAACTCGAAAACAAGAGGGGTTTTCCAGATATATTATAGGTACTAGCGCGTTGGATCTAATTAAGGAAGAGCGTTCTGGATAATTTGGTGGATGCAACTGTGTGGCTTTATTACTATATACCCTGCTATTCATTAACTCTTATTTTCTATCCACCTAGATTAAATGAAAAAAAATATATATGGTGGGCCTACTGCTGAACCACACGCATATACGGAACTTTATTAACGTAAAAATTATTTAAATTATTGCGACTGATACTCGACAAAGTCGATATCAACGCAAACTAGTTACTGTGAAACGCTTTAAATAAGTAAAAGGAAAATACTTACAAAGATCAACATGCAGACTATAGCGGGGATGTACGCTGTCTTGGCCATCCAAAGATTGACAAACCGGTAATGTTCCCCAGTAACGACATTTCTAAAACAAAGCAATAATTTTAAACCACTGCGAAAAAAATAGCGCACGGTCATATTATGCGTCACAAATCTGCAGTTTTCCATTTGATGCGTGTAATAAGACATTAAGTGCACGTTTTACAAGTGAAGTTTAAACCTTAACTAAAGTTAATAGAGACATATAATATAATATAAATAAAGACAGGTGTAAACCTGGAGTTTAAACTTGACTTAAGGGTAATTATATTGCATTTTTAACTGTCAAAAATTTCGTTATAAACTAAACTTGATTGTTACAAAACAGATAATAAACGGCGGTTTCTTTCCAGATCTTTGTCTGACACTTTCCAAAGTTAACCACACAATTAAAACCTGCCCCCGCCCTATTTTTTTTACGGACGACTCACTTCAAAAACCCCCTGCTCTGCTCCTTCTCCGCAAAAGCCTTCACTGACGTCATGAGGAGGTCGTTGTATCCCAGAAATTCGCCCAACAGCAGCCGAGTGAACGAATCCCCAAAGCACTCGTCTCTGGTTGGATCAAGGAACACGGCCTTGACTGGGATATTGAGTTTGGCGCGGGCCGCGGGGCTCAGACGCAGGAACCCGTATTCCAAGGCGTATTCTAAGATGTAAATGTCATCTGCAGAGAGCGAAACAAGTATGGTGTAAGTAGCTGTCATTGTGAGAGAAATGCTTGAAAAGCACATCATCATGTAAAGCAAAAAATAAACCAAAACACAATTTTTACTAAATATATAGTCGCTTTCTTTTGCCTGTTATGAGATCAAAATTTCCTGTTTCACAACATTAGAATCGATATTTTTTTGGTTAAAAGCAGGGGCCATCCTACTTATAGCCAAAGAATTCATTTTTTCAACACATTCATTTTTATTTAAAGAGAAATCTTCGCTGAAAGGCTCAATTTGTCTTTGTTCAAATTTAGCTGTTGTACCACTTACATGCATATGAGTATGCTTACATGCATACACCGCATGTGAAGAAATGTGTTTCCAAGAGCTAATATCACGTTAGCAGATACGCAACTCTTGAGCTTGTTTTTCTACGTTTAGTTTAAGTTGACGAGCGCACAGTGCTCTTTGTAACGGTAAATGTCTTTTTTTTCCAAGCCGTCTAAAAGTAGGTTATATGTCATCCTGATACAGGCCCTTAAGGTGCCCTTTCTAGAGACAGACAAAAAGTAACAAAGAGGTCCTAGGCAGTAAAAGTAGTTTCCAAAGTCGATTGAGATCGACAAACGATTCTCATCCACCAAAACTATTTGAGCATTAGATAACACCATATAGGCCGTTCTGAGTGTACCTAAAAGCATCTTTACACTCTCATTGAGAAAACAAAGGATGAGAATACGGGGTGTTCATTATAAAACTTTATGTAGCAGGGAATGAAATTTTGACAGAAAAGGATGATATAATCAAAGTAAATGGACTTTTGTTTCTCCATCCTTTTCTTTTGACATTTCACAGCCAACTAGATGAAGTTTTATAATGAACACCTCGTACTCTCAAAGCGCTCTAGCGGCTACCCGAAACCGCAGAACCATTGAACATTGAAAACCATCGTTCTAAAATATTCTGATTTTACAAAAAATACACCACTAATTGGGTAAGTATAAAACTTAATATAATATACACTGACAATAAGTATATTATACTTAGATACGCCTGAAGCTGAAAAATTTCCTGCATGCTTGAAATAAAAATAGTATATGTTATATACTATTTTTATAGTATAGTTCGCTCAGTTGCAGGCCTCAGCTTCGCTTCGGCCGTCAATCTCTGAGCTAAGCACAAAAAGACTCACTTTAACTCCTAGTAACATAATCTACCACTCATCTTTTCTTTAGGTCTTTCTTCAAAATCGTATTTTTAGAGGAATGTATTTTTTAGCATCAAAGACTTTGTGGTCTATTTCTTCACTGCTCCGTTTCTTCAATTTCTTTTTACTTTCAATCACCGTGGCTTCTTGCAAATCGAGCTGGTCCACCGGATGAGCAGTACTTTCTGTAGGACCAGGCTCTTCTACTCTAGCAACCGGTTTGAGCTGGTATTTAACTCTGGCAATGCAAATTCTTGAAGTTTCGCTTTTTGTGGTTTCTCTGGCGATTGGGCCGCAGTTGGTTTAATCTCTTCAGGCTTCATTTCTTCTTGGTCAAGGACAACAACCATTTTCTTTGTAATGCGTTTCTTCGGTTTCTCTTCACTCACCTTCAAGATAGCTGTATCTTCAACCTTCAGTAACTGTTTCGACAATAACAGACATAGTAACCTGGGGCTGATTACCTCAATAGTTACAATTTACGATGGTTTGTATCTGATATATTTGGACAAGGTCGAGAATATTTCTTAAGTTAAGGTTTCATAAAGGACAAAGGGATAATAGTAAAGGATTTCTTTATAAAATTAGAGAATTACCAGAAATTTCAGGAACTCAAATTTGTAATAATTTATTACTAATTATAATAATATCTGATTACTGGATTATGTTATACTGATCACAAAATTATCTCTGCTCACCCATCTGAAGCATAAATTATTAGCGATTCACACAGCCAGTGTGATCACCGATCACACTGGAAATTTCGGATCAACCGAGCCCACAGGCAATTTGTGGACAAAATGGCGAAGGAGCATGATTTATCTTGTTTGTAAGTATCCCACATTTAGTAATTCCACCACATCCTGTATATTTAACTTGCCACCATTTCGAAGACGTAAAGCCCGTTTTAAAATCGTCAAGTTACTACAAAAGGACAAGAACTTGCCGTACGCATGCTTAGTAATGAATCAGCTCATCTGTTACCCATTCACTTATTTTTGTCATCTATTTACCTTTGAAACCTTCAGTTTTTTTACACCCATCTCCTTTTAGCACATCTTGAGAAGATACGATAAAAATGTCAAAGTCAATTTTCCAACGCCCTACTTGACGACAATAATAACTGAATGGCTTATATTTTGACAAAGTTCTTAAGCTCATCTTGACATTTTGGTGGAGGAGCCTAACTTTACGGGTGAACAACATCATATACTTTTATTGCTACATCCTTTTCTGTCAAAAATTCATAATCAGGTTGATGAATACACCTGGTACAATGACATTAGAGTAAAATGTTTCTTTACATAGTATGTGCTCTTTGAATTCAAAAAAGCCATATACAAGGTGAGAATTTTTGTGTAATTATAGGATAAGAAGGTTGTACACTAGCTCAGATAATAAAGGCCGGTTTAAGAATAAACTTGAAGTTTTAATGAACAAGTTTAAAGCACTTTTGGATTTTTCAAAAAGTGTAAAGGGCAACCAACTAAAAATTTTAAAAAAATATATTTTTTTATCTGATTTAGCTTTCATATTATTTCATATTAGGTGATGAAGAATGATCGAAAGCATCCAATAGAAACCTAGCAATAAACCCTAGGAAAACGGTGATTGTTACCCGAAGGAAGAAGCTGGACTTCTTGAAAGCGCCATCTTTGTTCGGGAAGAGAATCCCATTTATCAACCAAGTAAAATTTCCTGGACACATGTGACTCGTACCGTTAGGAGGCCACAGCTCTCCCTTTAGCTAGGCTCACCATAGCAGAGAGCCTGGGCCGATTCACCACAGTGTTTCAGCAGAGATACACGCCATTGAATTGTGTTCCCGACACCTATCAGAGGAGGGAGGACACAACAGATCAATAAACATCAGCTCGTCAAGGCTGAACTCCAGAAATGGAGCAGTACCAAGTCTCAGGTACTGGCGGGAGAATCTACCCGGACTATCACACTCCAAAAGATTTATCTCGGGAACAGGGAGGGCAAAAGCCCAAACATTCCTCAGACTAAATAGGAGACAAATCAGAGTGGCCACTGCACTGTACACAGGACATAGCCACCTAAGATTTCACATGCACAAACTCGGACTGTCCGAAGAGACGGAGTGTCGGCTGAACATGGAGGACGACGAGACAGTTGAGCACGTCCTATGTGACTGCCCGGCTATTGCCAGTTCGAGATACCCACTGTTCGGAAACACGATCACTGAACCTCAAGATGCAAACGCAGTGTCGCCCGAGAGACTCATCACATTCGTTGAGGTTTGAGGGTCTAGGGATAACGAGTAACAACTAGTGGAGCTAGCAGGGGCAAACCTTGCTGGTAGCACTTCGAGTGAGCCACAATAGACCGCAGGTCGCGGTGGAGGACTGTATAAGTCCACTTACATTGAATACAATACAATACAATGATCGAAAGCACACTAGAACTCTTTTAAGTACTTACTTTTGTCAATCAATTTGGTTTCAATAAATTTAGACTCCGATTGTCGGGTCTCAGCAAATGTTGCATTAACTTGAGATGCAGAAGTCGAATCCACATTTTCCAACATCAAGAAGTCTGAATGTTTCTTGGGAGACTCCGTAAACATTTCTATCCACGACCATTTTGTCGAAGTTGCATTTAGCGATTCATTTGGGTAGTTTTTTATTTCTTCTGAAGTTGTTTGCTGAGAATTAGCAGAAACTCCTCCTAGAAAAACGTAGGCATTATATCAAACGCTTTTTTAACCCTTGAATTATTAAACTGACAAATTGAGAAAAAAATCAAAAAAGTGATTGTTCCCACATGAGAATGTGCAAGCTGTTTGGCTATATCTTCAACAGTTCAGGTTTTGCAACGACTTAAAAATTTATGCTGCATTTTCTTGAAAACAATGGTCTTTGAGAGCATGGATCATTTAACAGAAATGACTTAGAGTTGGCATTACAATCGAAATTGACAATAAAAAATCAGTGGTTTCATTTGAAGATACAAAGATGGCATTGGCTTCTGGTTTATCCAAGAGTGCTACCATCTTGGATCTACTATAGGTGAGTTGTGCCTTGCATACATCTTATTATAAACAAAAATTAGTTATAGCCAAAATTGTGTCACAGTATTATGCCCTATTATTCTTGAGATTCAAGATTGTGTAGAAATTCCTAATTATTCAAATATTCTTCTTACTTTTATTATTTATTAAAATGGACTACTCTCAAAACTCAATACTACTTATATCCTGAACTACCAGCATTTAGATACCTGATTTTTTACAGTAAACAAAACCAATAAAATTGAATAATTTAACAGTATCAGCTTACTTATATGATAATTATTTTTTAATATTTATGTTAAAATTATTAATATAACCTAATTTTTAGTAGAACCATGGATACAGTTAATTGAACCAATCACTGGTATAGCAAACCAATAATATTATTATGTTAAATAAAATACTTAATTAAAATTGGTCACTAAAGAGCCATTTACACCCAAACAAACTTGCATAAAACAGAAAACTTACTATTATTATATGGTAAAGTTTCAGTATCCTTGCCTTGATGCTCCAAGGTAGATGGCTCCAAATCCAGCCTGGTAGTCAATAGCCCCAATAAGCTTCCAACATCCTCTCTTCCCATTCTATTCAGCCGCTCCTCCTTAGCATAACTATCTTGCAAACTATAATCCTCCTCCATATTTCTAATAATCTCTACCCTTAAAATGCCATCCTTGGGCCAATTAGATATACTATCTAAACAAGTATTAGCAGTCTTTGAAAATGATAAGTGGATATAGACTAGCACAAAAAATGCCATGAAAGCTTTAATTAACACTACAAACTCTATAAACCTCCTTATTGGTTTAGGAAATGTCCTTGCATATGCTAAGGCTCCCCGATAGAACAAAGTATGAAAGAGTCTGTCTCTTATGTGCACTAACTGATTATGGTTCCTTGTTCTGTTAATTGTTATTTGGGGTCTGTTATTAGGTGCATTATTAGGTGCTCCGGGCATTGCATCTGAGGGAGGGTCCTGAGTGGGTCCTGCTACTGGTTCTGCCATAGTGTTGACTGTTGACGATTCTAGGTTTGAACCATTCTAAAATAATCATGAGGTTAATCGAATAAGGCTAGAAGCATGTGTAGTGTAACAAAATAGGTATTAGATATTATAAAATCATTAATTGAATCAATTTGTCACAAGAATTAACTTAAATGCGTTACATGGAATTTTTTTAAACTTTACGAATATAAACGAGTCGTTTGGTACACCTTTGTTGCAATTTGTAGGTCGAAAGCAAAAAATTTCACTTCCTTAATCCACAAACATTTTGTACATTGAACATTGATTCTACGTTACTTGCCTGTAAAGTATTGGACTATACAACTGATGAACTAGATGACACGTTTACTTCCACTGTTGTATTCCGAACTATTTTGCCTTACAATGTAAATAATTTAAATAAAATGTTACAAAAAATGAAAATTGAATAATAAAAAATATTGGAAATATTTTTTTTTTGCACTAGTCAACAATCGACGTTACGTCATTCCTCATTGACTTTGACATCTGACGTATGGCGTTGACGTTTGAATTGTCGGTTACGTCATCACCATATGTTTTGCGTCAATATTCTGAACAATTTCCAAATTGTTTACACTTTATGCTATTTGTATCAAATTTGTATACTATAAAAAAACTGTTTTACAATTTATTGTACATCGAGATATACATTTAGGTTAGTGTTTAAAGATTTTCTAAAAAATTGCCTTCATGGATACTTCTCCTGAATCAGTCGAGGAAGAAACAATCAAAATAGAGCCCAACCAAACGAGCAGTTCCAGTTGGTCTCCTGGAATCGTAGCAACTACGAAATGGTCTCCTCAGTCACTGCATGACAAAAACCGGAAAAGTGCATTTCAGCCATACAAGCTTTGCAGTCAATCTTCAACAGTTTTAACCAATTTGCAAAGAGGTAACATTCAGGCAGAAACATTGATACCTCCAACTGCTGGTGAGTAAAAAAGTTGGGTGGTGGTCAGTATTAAGCATTAGGGAAGTGTTTTGAAATTTAGAGTGAAGAGAGTCTCAAATTAAGTACGTAGTTTAAAGCAAACAAATTTGGGGAATATAGATATGTGTAGCAAAAATGTAATAAAAACAAACCCAAAAAATTGGGTGTATTTATACATTTGAATACTCAGGATTGGATTTAAAAGTTGAGTTCGGTAATTACATCCCAAGAGCTCGGGATATCAGTCTATCTCACTCTATGGTGGTCTGAGTCCAGGTGCTCAGATGGAATTACTGAAATCGGCTATACCTAATAAGTTGAGTTTGTTTAGAGCGTTTTTTACTGACAGTAGGTACTAGTGCGCACTGAGTGTATTTCCATTCTTTGTTAAGTTAAGTGAATTATAAAGATGGAAATACACTCAGTAGTCAGTGCACACTAGTGCAGCCAGTGAAAAAAGGCTATTAGATTGTGTTAGCTGTCACTGTCACATATTAGACCATTTAGATTGCTAGTTTCTCTCTCAATATCCAGAAACTAGGGATTTTCGGATATAGTAGGAAGGATTCATTCTTTCTTTTGGAAAGATGGGATTTTTGGAAGCATGTGTTGAATCCTGCAATGGCCTTAAAGTTTAGGCACAGTATAAGGAATAATACATTATATCAGTAATATCAGTCTGTCAAAAAATTGAAACTCCTCTCCCCCTGCCCCATCTGCCCAGCCACCAGCAGTGCACCAACAAATCAATTTTGGCAGTACATTGATGGTGCTTGAGTGATACAGAGTGCTCGCCAGCTCTGCAGTAAATTTAATTTGCACGATTATTACACAGTGTATTTTAAAAATTTAAGGAAAAAATTTTTGTTCAGTGGACCACTGCTAAAGCCATTTAAGAGAAGGAATTACATTTTTTAGATGTTCACAGGGTGAAGAAAGGTAGATAGGTATGGAGACAAGTCTTTTGTTTACAAGTCCCTCATAACTACTTACTGGAGAAAATTGCCGAATGCAGGTGCACGCGACACGCTTTAGTTTTGGAAATATCAAAAGTGCCGACATGAACAGACGATACTGATACAATGTATTACTCCTTATACTGTGGTTTAGGCTACACAAAGGGAAAGTTTATAGAACTAGAGTGTACATTGGGCGAATTCCATAATTCACCGGGTCATCTACGGGTTAAGCTGGTCATGTGATGGCCATCTAGCAATTTAATGGATTAAGCAGGTGACTGATACCGGTGAGTTTTGGAATTCTTTAGTTTGGTTAGTTCAGATAAACTTGTCCCTTATGTCAAAGTTAAATTTTCAACAAGTACTTAAAGACTGTAATAAGTGAATGGCTTATATATACAGTTAATTGATGACATGATCTGAGACTTTTTAATTTTTAGTTGAGTTTAAAATGCAAAAAAAATAGGTTAAATAAGTACTGAGTAAGTACTAAATCACCTTATTATACTGAAATTTTGACTTCTTAATTAGTGGTACTATCATGATGGGATCCTAAATTCTTCAAATTCCAGAGCTTACCTTCCATATGAAGGCCGGCCAAGGGGAACTGAATAGCCAAGACATTTTAAAAGAAGAATGCGTGGATGTTTTAGATTGCAATGGTTTGACAGCATTGCATTGGAGCGCAGCCTATGGCCAGTACAATACCGTAGAATTGCTTATACAGTTTAAAGCTAATGTTAATAAATTAGGCCCGAACGAGGAGAGTCCTCTAATACTCGCGGCCAGTGGGGGGCACCACGAAGTTGTAAAGCTGCTGCTGAGTCATGGAGCTAAAGTCGATCACGAGGACCATGTGAGTTTTAGCAAAATCCTTATATATTGTATAACTCGTACTGCTACACACTTTTTGTATAGTTCTCTTATGTTTGGCATGTTTTGTTCATTTTATTGTGCGTGACTACTTTTTTTTACTTAATTACTTAATTTGTTAGTTTCTTAATCATTTGTATCTTCGAATGGATAATAATACTGACAAATATTTTTTATCTATGTTTTCTCTGTCTTTTTTGTACCTCCTACAAGCAACCAATTTTGCCTCTTTTGCCTCATTTATTTTTAACAATTCCTAGTTCTACTTCGAAAGCCTGAGTAAATAACTTTAACATTTATTTCTAGATACTGCTTGTTTGATTAGTTATGAATACTAGAACAGGTATTTTCATAAATTTTAGCTTTGCAACACCGCATTAATGTACGCAGCGAAAGGAAGTCATCCACATACTTGCCAAGAACTTCTGCTTAGCGGTGCTAATTTTGGGCTAGTCAATTTAGAGGACGACACCGCATTGAGCATAGCCATTGATAACAATAGTACTGCAGGTAATAGCCGCTGATTTGAATGTAAACTTGGTAAATCTTATTCCAGTTTACTAATAAATAGATTTATTTGCATTTGATCAGTATATTTGATCTTAGAACTATCACTTTTCAGTTAACCATCTGCCTAGAATCATTAGTTCTTATAATATATAAAAAAATAATAATAATAATAAATTTGAAATATTGGATTAAAGCAGATACTCTATGTCCTAGCTTAGATCAAATAAGATTTTTATTTCAGCTCAAGCTGTGATTGAAAACTACATCATCTCTTGCATGGAGAGTCAACCGAAGAAGGAAGACTGATTGGTTGCAATACGTAGTGAAGCATCTGTGATAAGTTATTTTACATATTGTAAGTATCTACAGTTCATTAAAAAAAGTCATCTTATAGGATATATATTTTTTACTGAAATCAAAGTAAACGGACTTTAGTTACTTCATCCGTTTTTTTTGACATTTCACAGCCTACTAGATGACGTTTTCAAATGAACACCCCTTGTATTGTGTAAATTTTAATAAATATACGATTAAAAATAAATAATTAGGTCACAACTAGTCGTAAAATTCCACGTGGTTCACCTATTTAGTCCTGTCTCTTTTTGCGAAATTTTGAATTAAAAAGACTAGCGCTTGATTTTATTTTGACGATTACTGAATAGCCTTGAAGAACTCTGGACCGGCTTAACCTGACCGGTTGTTTCTTGATGGTCCGTGTAAACGTAAGAGCCGCTAATAATAATTGACGTCCTCATCAATGGTCTGTAAGCAAATAGCCGTTATCTGGTGTCGGAAGATGTGTACCATATATCGGCATAACTAGCTAAAGTTTAGTCTTCATATCACAATCTCTATTTCTGACAAGTAGCTGATTTATGCCGATGCCAACAGTTTCCAGCCGATACCGACAATCGGCCGATGGTTTATAATAATGGTTAATAATACCTGAAACATTAGTAAGCTTAACAATTTTGCCTTAATTTTTCAGACATACATTTTTTGACAATGCATTACTTTGACCTGTGATGACAAATTAATTTTTCTTGAAAATTGCCGACGTTTCGACTAAAAATCCATTACATAGTCCACTTTTTAGATTTGGGTGTTCTTGACCAAAACTGTGGACTGTCATCAGTTATTCAACATTTATTATAATATATACTTATGTACTATTACGTACCATGTTACATTAGGGCTCTTTATTGTACATGCCTTTAATTTTTGCCAAAAGTTCAATGTCTGGTAAATTACAATTAGTAGGTACTTACAGTAACGTTTTTTGGCAGTTAAAAAAATATACCTGGAGTATAAAAGCGCCTTTGGACTTGTCCTGATATGTTTAATAGTTTTAAAAGAGAACGTTACGCCTTTTTATTATTTAATTTTATTCGCAAGAAATTCCTGATAGCTTTTATTATTGTTACGGGATACGGGTTCCGATTATTTTTTATTTACTTTTAACTATTACATTATTTACTTGATTAAAATACAATTAGGTACTCTCTACTAACAATTCGCACTGTTCGATTATCCGCTTATTTGCTACACTGCACTATCTATTCGATCGATCTCGCGCGGTTCGCTGATTTATATACCCGGCCCGAACACACTCTCGTACTTGCGAGAACGGAGGCGACTGTTCCTGGTTCTCGTTTAGACTAGATGGTTTCCCGCGGTCGCGGTCGGCGCTCGGCTTTGCCGCTGCGGCCCGAATCTCTGTGGGCCGACTGTCGGGCGCAACATTTCCCCGCTCTTTGTTCTGATCATCCCGATCAGAGAAATCTCCACGACTGTAAGTCTTTAACCGTTCAAGATATACCACTTTCATCTTTGCTCTAGGGGTTACGTTGGATCCTGTATACCACGTCGTTGATCCGTTTGATGACTGTATATGGACCCTCCCAACATGGGAGACATTCCTTTCTTCCTCTGTGGATTATACAGCCACACCAACTCACCTGCCTTAAATCCTGCAGAATTCGCCCTTAGGTCTATCTGGCTTTCATCCGAATGCTGGCAATCTTTATCTTTGCCGTTACGTTTAGATGAATTTCCTTTAATCTTTCTCGAAGTTCATCAGCATAGTTCCCGACATCTTGCACTGGTTCTTCTGGTGATCCGTACACCAAATCTACCGGAAGACGAAGTTCTTTACCAAATATAACCTTGTCAGGGGTATGTCGACTTGTCGTGTTATGCATTGCACCTCTGTAAGCGACCATTAGAAGAGGCAGAAATTTGTGCCAATCTTTCTGGTGGTCCGCTACCAGTTTGCAGAGATATTGTTCCATGGTTTGATTGAAATGCTCGACTATGCCATCTGATTGTGGATCCTGGAGTTGACCTTGCTTTGGGGATTCCCAGAAGTTCCGTGATCTTTTTGAAAAGTTGCGATGCAAAATTCCGTCCCTGGTCCTAATAAAGCTCTAATAGTTCGCCGAATCTACTGAAGAATTCTTCAAACAATACATCGTGATGAATCCTTAACCTTTTCCTAACTTCCAAATGTATCGTTGTTTCTCCTTTAACAGGGCAATGATCCCCGGTCACAGTGCATAGGGCCACTTTTTCAAACAATGTTCTAATTTGCGTACTCACTTTATCCGGTCGAATAATTGACACTTCGGCACCAGTGACGATAGTTAAAAGAGTTTCCGTTTGTTCAGTGCGAACTCTGACTCCTTTGGCCGTCGAACGCGACAGTCCCTTTTAAAATGGCCCATTCTACCGCAGTTGAAACAAGATCTGGGTTTCTGTATTTCTTCTGTAACCAATGTCTTGTGCCCTGCTCACACGATTAAAACACAATTACTCTCTACTAACAATTCGCACTGTTTGTTTATTTACTACACTGCACTATCTATTCGAACGATCTCGCGCGGCTCGCTGGTTTATATACCCGGCCTGGACCCACTCTCGTACTTTCGAGAACGGAGGCGACCGCTTCGGCCCGAATCTCTGTGGACCGACGATCAGGCGTAACATAATTACGCACAAATGGACCACTCAAAGTGACTTCAACTGTCTTTCCCTCAAGTGTTTTTTTCTTCAATATCAGATGATTTTGACCGGCTATAACCTTAGAACAAATGGACCAATCAGAGTGTACATCCAAATGTTTTCCTCTTGAATCGCCGGCTCTCGAAGGCCTAAACTTTTAGTACGTGCTAGGGACGCATTTGGAAAAAAGTCCACTTGTGGGATTAATTTCGCTCCAGTAGGTTCAGTAGGTTGGGAGGTAGACCCCTTCAGAGATCGGTTTTTAGGCACTTAGATCGTGGCCAAAGGGCGGAGTTTTCTCTTTTTTTTTCTCAATTCCAACTTTGATCGCCGGTTTTACTTTGGCGCGAGTGGAGTGAATCCAACGTTTTCTTGTTCATTTTGATGTCCTCTTTCTCTTCTCACAAACGAAAGTCTTGGTTCAATAATTTCGCTGATAAAACCCTTCAGTGGTCGATTTTTAGGGACTTTTAAAAGTTCAGTTCTTCGCCATTCTTACAGGTCTATCCATTGGAATTAAAAAAGGCCGACCGACATTTCTGGTCGAGCATTCGACCAGAAATGAGGCGGAGCCAGGAAGAGGCGAAGATGCCGCTTACAATTATTTCGAGACGGCAGTGCCTATTTTGGTCCATTCCAGTTCCTCCATCATGTGTACTGGTGCACTAAACTCTATTGACACAACTATGTTCTCAACATAAAAAAAAAGGTTAGTAAAATCATATACGAGTGATCGTCTAGTGTTACGTTATGTTGTCGTTATGTTAATAATTGTTTAAATGTTTATATGTTTATATTTATATTTATTAAGGACAAATTTTACATTTATTCTGTAGGCCTGCTGTGCAATTTCTTTTTTATATTTGTAGCCCTGAAGAAGATTGTAATATACAATCGAAACGTCGGCAATTTTTTAACGAGAGTTGGTTTTATTCAGTCCTATACCCGTAAACCTGTTCCTATTCATTGGCAACAAGGACGTTAACCACACATAATTGGAATTCAGTTTGCTACTTTCTTAGGGTAATAGAAAATCAATACATAAAAATAAAAAAAAAGTTTATTATACTTTAGAAATCGTTTTTATTTTCCTATTTAACATTTAGCTACTAATAATTATTAGTTACAACGTTCGATTGAAAACTCTACACAATTACGTTGAGGGTTTTACCTGCCTATAAGTACACATTTGTTTTAATACTCGTGCTATCCAGCCTACATTTGGTACAGTACATTACGTATAAATTATTAATCGTTACATTAAGTTAAATAATATAAATTAATTTAATAATACATTTATGTGTTGCTAAGTAAAAATTGCCTAGGGGGTTATTAACATGGAATTACTGCTAGTTAGTCTATGCGTCGCGTGCCCACATGTGACATTCTTTGGTTTGATATGTCGCCTATACGAATGCGGAGGGATTGAGAAAGGGTCGATCTATGGCCAAATGTCTTTTTTCTTAACCTGAAAACGGAGGAATGAGTTTTACAAGCAATAACCAATTTTTGAGCTAATGCAAAGTAGTGACAGTTCTAAACTCTACATTGCACTGCACATGTAAGGTCTTTTATCAAGATTTTTCGCTTTTTGATGTAGATTTTCTATGCCGTTTGTCATTTATTTCCATCTTCAGATGCCAGGATTGAATACTCTTGAGAATTTTACCCAAACAAGGTACTTTTTTTTCGAATAAATGAATGGTTTTTGAGAAAGATTGATATTTATTTGTTGTTTTTTTTTTCTGGATTGGCATGAAGGCACTGTGTAGCATCTTTATTCTGTGCCATCTAGTGTCAGTGTTGCCACCCATGATATGTTTATAAAGTACTTCTAAGGTACTAAACACTAAACTAGGTCATAAAAATTGAGAAAATTTAAAAATATAGACTTTTAACGGAAACCACAGATTAATAATAAAAATCAAATTTTGTTAACTTGTCAAGATATGGAAACTCAACTCTCTATACAATGTGTCATATGATATGTGTCGTACGTGAGTAGTTTTGAGTGTTTTGACCAATAACCTAGGAGATATGAATGAACTTAGCCAACAAATCCAACTATTTCCCTAAAAATAGTTGTTTGGTCGGAAGCCCGCCATTTTTAAGGTATCAATGACGTTATTTCATCGTCAGGCAAATCACAACTTCAAATGATTGACGTAAGACGTCAAGTGACGTCAATTCAAGCGGATATTGCAACAATTTTTCTAGGTACCCACTGCTGAAAAGGAGGGCCAACACTCTAAAATAGGGGGGTCTCTCCAGATGTAATATACTAGTTCGTTGGTTTTGACAGATCCCGGATGCTCTCAGCGTGTGAACTGTGAAGATTGTACTAGATT
Organism: Taphrorychus bicolor; assembly: GCA_951812265.1. Classification (NCBI taxonomy): domain Eukaryota; kingdom Metazoa; phylum Arthropoda; class Insecta; order Coleoptera; family Curculionidae; genus Taphrorychus; species Taphrorychus bicolor. The sequence continues at coordinate 20,764,822 of OX638299.1, read as the reverse complement.
TGGGACTATGGTTATAATAGAGTACCAAATAAAATGCAAAAAGTCTCGATCTAGTACAAATGTACTAGGGTTGGCAACACTGTCTTGGGTTCAGCTATGTTCGCAAATCGGAGACAACTATGCTTTGCTTACCATACATTTGCCAGAATGTTTGGTGTCGATGACGTAGCCCTTTGCGCAAGCGTCCCTCATCATGTGACACCAGGTTTGGTAAGTGTTGTTGTTGGTCCCGCAGACGGGCCCGTGTAAATACTTGGGACGACAGGCGGCAGAACACGTGACGCAACGGGGTCGCCCTCCCGCTTCCCTGTCCACCAAGCACTGTTCCAGGTGGTCTTTGCATTGGATACTGTGACAAGTGACGTTTTCTGTAATTTAATTACAAAATATAGAATATCTGGAGGTGTAAATCAAGTAGGTTTTGAAAATCTGACTGAAATTTTTATCGTATCTTCTCAGCGTGTGCTGAAAGGAGGTTTCAAAGGTAACGAGAGGTCAAAAATAAGTAAATGAGTTATAGGTATGCATTGTGTTGTATTAGAGAAGATACGATATGTTCTCTCTTATGAGAGACAAAGAGACTCTTATGTTTTATCTTCGTCTTGGCGGCGTGAGAGCAAAAAATACTACAAGAGAAATAACCTTATATATTATATAAGTTTCATGTAGCATACCTTACCCTGAATTTTTACTGTTTTTTTTTAACATAACATTGTTTTTGTTTTGTTTTTGTCGTTATAAAGTGTCGCGCCGTGTCCCCCCCGCTAATCAGTCGTTGCGTGGGGGCGGCAGTGGTTGAGGCTGCTGTGTTGCCGTCGCCGCCGTGTCTGCTGAGATTCGACTACGTGGATGTTCTAAGTCCAACGTATCTTCATGTGCCAAATCTCTTTTACCACGCTGCAAGGGGGACTGAACTCTCGGAAAGGATCTATCTATTTTGTTGTTCCTTAGGTCTAATGAAGGGGGCAAAGGGCCGATAATTAATCCGTGGCGTTTCATCCTTGATGCGGAAAAACACTTCCATGGTATTGCCAAACGGATATAATTAATAAATGGTAATCTAAATGAGATAAAATTCAAATAATTAGCGCGGTGGACTTAAAACGGGATTCAAAAAGGGAAAAAAATACGAATTGGCCATAATAAGAACGGAGTCGCAATAATAATGTATTATCCAAATGCCAGTGAAAAACATTAAGACCAACTAACGTGTTATAAGAATCCATTTACAAGAAAACCATCCAACCTTTAATGCATCAAAACCTCCACTGTCATCATTTAAAACCGAGCTATCGACGCAATAAAGGTAGGATTTGCATCCGACTTTCCAAAAAAAACGACTTTTCCAAGTGAAGATTCTCGAGAACCAATAGAAGGTTGCAATAATAAGTTATTATCCAAATTCTGACCATCCAACCTTTAATTCATCGATAGCTCCACAGTGTCATTAATTTAAAACCGAGTTATCGACGCAGTAAAAGTTGGATTTTCATCTGACTTTCCAAGAAACGAGTTTTCTAAGTGAAGTTTCTCGAGAACCAAAAGTTCTTTGCAAGAGGACAAACCAAACTTTAATGCGTCAATGGTTTAATAACCAATGTGTTTCTGTCATTCGACTTTTACAGAAACGTCTTTTCTAAGTGGAGTTCCTCTAGAATCAGTAGAGAAGGCCGCAATAATAATGTATTATCCAAATGCCAGGAAAAACCCTTATGACCTGATAATAATATATTAATAATGTATTATCCAAATGCCAGTAAAAACCCTGACATGTTATAAAAATCCTTTTACAAGAGAACCATCCAACCTTTAATGAATCAATAGCTCCATATTGAATGTGGCACTGTCATTCATTTAAAACCGAGCTATCGACTCATCAAAGGTTGGAATTTCACCTGACTTTTCAAAAAAAAAACGCCCTTTCTAAGTGAAGTACTCGAGAACCTGTAAAACCAACCAACATTTTATAGAAATTCTTTTACAAAAGGACCATCCAAACTTTAATGCGCCGATGGTTCCATAATGAATGTATCACTGTCTCTGATTTCCAAGAAACGACTTGGAAAGTCAGATGATCATCCAACCTTTAATGCGTCGATAGCCCCATATTGAATCTATCACTGTCATTAATTTAAAATCGAGCTATTGACGCATTAAAGGTTGGATTTTCATCAGACTTTCCAGAAAACGACTTTTTTAAGTGAAATTTCTTGAGGGCCAATAGAAGCTTGCAATAATTAATGCCAAATTGCGGAGTAAACTATTAGGACCAATCAACATTGTCTAAAAATTCTTTTATATTTTGAATGACTTGTTTAATAAACATGTTTTACAATGGCGATGGACATATAAACGTAAATCCTACATAAGGAAGCCCAGGACTGACTTTTTTCTCGCGGTAAAATTCGAACTTTTTCGTCTTCTCGGTTAGATCTTCGGTTTTAGATCGTAATTCTACCGAGTTCAAAACCGTCTCCTTTTTTCGAAGATCCTCGGAACCACCCTCTCGGTACTTCTCATCCCCGAGAGGTTACCGCATAAAAATCGATACCACCCCGCTAGTGGCCACTGTATGGAGCTTCGACTTCGGACGGTGCGGGCATAAATTCAAAAAATGAACTTTTTTGAAAATTCTGTTGGAAGGGGATTGAAAATGTGATCACTGGACGGAATAATTTAAAATGACACCTCACATAACACATTTTAATTGGCAATTAAAGCATGACCGTTAATCTCCTGGGCCAGTCAATTAAGAGATAAATTTCTGGAATTTACATTCAAAGGATGAGAAATTAAAAGCTCTATCTGATGAGAGAATAAGATTTTAATTTCAGTTAATGATATTCGCGAAATCGCTTTAATAACTAAACTATTGTTCGGGTCACGCACAGGTCGCCTTGGCCGGTTAAAGAAGAAGGGGGGAAGATTGTATGGTTGAATTTCCAAGAAACTATGAAAGTACCTGTCCGAAAACTATCAAAAGAAATTCTCTTCGACGAGAATTAAAAATATTGCAACCATATGTGCATTTAGGGCCTCGCATGGGCCTGGTTTATTCAGAAAATCGAAAAACAGAAAAGTTTCATAAGTTAAAGCTTCATGGCTTACAGAGTTGCCATGCTGCCACACATGAACTCATGTGTAAAAAACGGCTTGCCATATGAAAAAAGAAACTTCACATTTCTATCTCAACTTTGGAATATGATTAACCGCCATTTGCACCAAGCAATTTTCAATTACTCCTAGTTAAGGCTTCCCGTATTACCATGACTCATGCTAATAGCTATGGTTTAGGGGTCCTTAATTTTAGGTTTACCTAAATTTGTTTGGTGCAATTGGGGGTTAATGCCCAATTTGACATCTGTCAAATAAAGTCTACTAATTTGAGCCAGATAAGATATTTAAACCCCTCGGGGAAAACTAAAATTGAGATTAATTTTTTTTAATCAAATTTTGCTTTTTATCAAAATATCTTTGTTTTTTTTTAATTGGAAAACAAAATTATTTTTACTTAAATAACTTAGAAATGAATAAAAAAAAATTGGTCTATTTTTGATAACTGAAAATTGAATTTTTTTGACAAACTATTTTGTCCAGCTCCGCCTACCCTGCATGGAACTATTCCTTATGTTATCTTCAGACATTCACAAACTCTTAATAAATTTAATTAGCCACGGCATTCACTTTGAATTAATTTAACTTAGTTCCTGTTTGCTAAAACCGCTCTAGATGATTTATAAACGCGGAAAGGCAAAAACCCACTTTTCTACGGTGCCCCGCAACAATGGAGGATACGGTCTAGCCGTGGCACAACGAAACCCATTAGTTTTAACGTGCGCAATCCTTTAATGCTATCAACAAAGTAATGCAAAATATGACTTTAAAATATGTATATCCCCTGCCCGCAAAATGGAAACTTGTCTAGTCTAGACATAGTAGAGTTTAATTTTATGCACATCTATCAGGCTGTATAGGATTAGAAGTGGCTTTCAGTCTATGCCCGCTCCCCGTTGTCTGAAAAGAGGATTTCAAATATTAACATACAAAAAGGTTTTTTAATTAAGGCTTTATATTTTGTCTCCAACAGATCTGCGCGTTTCAGCTTTGCACTCTAAACTACGTATCGGAGGTGACGTCGTCGTTCTTTTCGCTCCCACCCATCCTCTTTCATCAAGTTTTCCACTTTCAGCCCAAGAAATTACGAATTTGGATTTGTACGTACCTTTGCAAGGTCCTTTGTAGGCAATCGGAATTGCCTTTCCCGCATGACAGGCAACGTCCCGAAGATGGCAAGCACTCTTGTAAGTCAATCCATCGGATCCGCACACTTGACGATGTTTGGGCACCAACGGGCACTTCTTCTTGGAACAGTGAATGCAATGCGGCGCCAGGTTTTGATCTAGTAAACAGGTTTTGCTTTCTGGACAGCTGATTTTATCACAGGAACCTATATTATATATGTTTCATATTATTAGTGATACTTTATACCCCGTCTTCATCAGAAATTATCGTCTAGAAGCCTATGAATTTTTGACAGAAAAGGATGAAATAATCAAAGTAAATGGACTTTTGTTCTTTCATCTTTTTCTTTAGACATTTCACACTTTTTCTTTAGACATTTCACAGGCATTTGACATATGACGGCGAACACCCCCTACGTTTGGCAATGAAGACGAGCAATTCAAAATGTATAATGACAAAATTTATGACAGTTTTTCAGTTCTGCGATATAATCTAGCGAATGTTATTGTGTGCGAACTTGTTCAGGTTAGTTCAGCTCAGCTCGTTGTACAATATTTGTTTCCGCTATGATAGTGATGTGTCAACGCGAAATTTCCACTGAGAACGGGAAAACTTCCGGGAATTTTCTCAAATCCAATGTTTTGGAAGAAAATGGGAACAAAAAAGGTAAAAAACTCAAAAATCGACGCAGCAACCAAATTGATATTTGGCCATTTGGAGAGTAGTATTAGGCTAGTCAAGACTGTTAAATAGGTACTTATTATACCAGGTGTTCAATAGAAAAAGTCATTCTGTTGGCTAGAGAAAGAGTTTTTCTCTTTCTTGCTCTCTCTCTCTCTTTACACTTTTATAAAGAAAATTTGTTATTTGTGTTACTTCAGATGCCTACCTACTTTAAAATTTTTTTTGCAGAAAAACTTTTTTATACTAGTAAGGGAAGATAAAACTGTGAAGGCTTTCACGGTCGGTCAAAATACAATCTAAAGTGTTTTCCGGGCTTTGAGGCCGTGGTCCAATGGAATTTCTTCCTGACGTTTCATCTACAGCTGCGGACAGCACAAGACATTTTCAAAGGCGATGAGGCAATGAACGAAGTGATCTCTCGTGCTTCTCGACGTTGACTGATTCGACTGTGGTGAGCTCCGTGGTATTTATTCCCCCTCCGCGCCGTCGCGCTGCAGTGGATGGACTGAGGTGGGGGTAGTGGTGGCGCGAGGTTTAGGCGCACTTGAAGTGTGTCGTAGAACTCGCTTTCAGTTTGCATTTAGAAACGTAATTTCCTTCTTCCTGTTGAAATTGTTGTCGTGTTTAAAGATCTCAATGGCCTCTCTCGTTAGTCTAGGATAGAAACGCTGCCATTGATATAAGATGTCCACCATGTTGAAAAGGATGTTTCGGAAAGAGCGTGCTCTGCCACTGCGGACTTTTGTGTTTGTCTCAGCCTGCAACTCCTCTTGTGTTCCGTAATCCTCGTGTTTCAAACCACGGTTTCAAAGCCCGGAAAACACTTTAGATTGTAAGCGAAGATAGTTTATACTAATAATAAAAGATTTTTAATAAATATCTTTAAAAATTGATATTTTAGTTGGGGTGTTAAGGTGAAGAAATCTATAGAATGCATTCTTTATAAAATAACCTGTGCAACGATGTTCTACACATGGAATGATAACATTCGAGAATTTAGAGGGGGTACCAATGTGACGGCTAAGGGGTTGATGACCGAACTCCGATTCTATCTAAAAATATGTCCTCCTTGCTATATTTGCAATTTTCAACCAAAACATAATTATGAAAAATACTGAAGTGGCCATTCTTCGTTGAAAAATCCCCGTCTAAAAAAGCTGGTAGAGGGAGTAAAAACTTTACTTACTTTGACAAATGCCATAATAAGCCACGGACAGGTTCTTCTGCTTTTGTTTGCACGATTTCTTCCGCATTCTGCACCAGTTCCTGTAGGTCCTGCCATCTGTAGCGCATAGCGGCCCTTTGGGCTTATTTTTGCCCTCTTTGCACGTCGCAGAGCACACGCATTTTGGGGTCCCCTTCCGTACAATGCAAGTTTTTCCCGTCTCGCATTTGACATTCGTACAGGATTCTGATGATAACACTAAGTTAATACTTTTGATATTGAAGACAGATGAAATTGATATTATTATAACTCATTCATTTATTTTTGCCATCTTGTTACCTTTGATATCTTAATTTTTTTTTCTTAATGTTCTTTGAATTAAGATATGTTGAGATGACACAATAAAAAGATCAAGTCAGATTCCCAACGCGTACCTACTTGATGTCAATAATAAGTGAATTATTTATAGATGAGCAGATTGTTACAAATTGTTAGGTCCAGTTCAGCCGACCTGATTTTTCTACCAGGTTGGCTGATGGTAACTGTTCAGACAGTATTGAGACAGTTTTTAGTAGAAATGGCGATCGTCCAGAAAAAGCATCGATATTTGAATCGAGAACCAAGAAATCGATTCTCAAAATAATCGACTGACACATCGATTTTTCGCACTCGATATTTCTTAATTTATTTTTGAAAAAAAATTATTTCAGCAAAATGTAGTTCAATTTTTTTGTAAATAACGTTCAAAACGTACCTACTACAGATACCTTGGCAAAAATTATTGTGATATTATGTTATATGTGATATTATATTTAAAAAAATATAACATTTTTTATATATTTTATAAAAAAAAATATAATATCATACATCAGATTTTACAAATACGGGAGAAAAGATCCTTTGAATCTTAAATGAGTTATTGAATCGAATGGTTGCTGAAAATCGCTAAAAATATCGATTTTGAGCTCCCGAAAGATCGATTTCAGATCGCCAACCCTAGTTTTTGGCAGTTGGGAATTATTCAAACAATCATGAGGTCTCTTGACGTCTGCATGATATCCCACCAGGGTACAGGAAAGAAAAGATGTATACTTCTTGCATAAATTGAATTAAAAAAAAAACGGTTTTGGCTAAATGGCATCATCAGCGCCAAATCTGAGTCGAGCAAATAAATAAGTGATGTTTTTAAGTTAAAATCAAGTGTAAAACTTACTCATCAAAAAAAGAGATAAAAACTCATTAAATGGATCTCACCAAGAAAAGCAATAAAATTGGCAAAGACATAAAAAAAATTAAATTGGTAACACTAAAATTCGTCACTTTTTGGTCCACTTTTTTCCTTTCTTTTGGCTCAACGATTAAGGCTTAGGCAGGTACTAATTGATTGAAGGATCGTGTAGGTACCCTTGATAAAGGTCACGTTTGGAAATGTTGGTAGTTCCAAAAAGTTGAATTCTGATCTCAAATGGAGCCGTCATCAGTAAGACGACCGATCGTCATTTGCTGGAGTACCAAAAGGTTAAATGTGGTGGTTTATGTAGCTCAATGAAACTCAACAATTTCTTAAACGTAAGCAGTTGTGAGCTATTCCCAAATCAAATGCACAGGGGGGAAGAATACGATTTCTTTCGCTGAATAAACTTTTCTTTATACAGGGTGGGCCATGTTTTTATTGACAAATTGTATAGAAATGTTCTGCGTCTAAAATATCTCAAGTTATCAATATTATTTGATGTCGAGGTATGCATCGTTAAGGAAATACAGGGTGTCAAAAACATTTTTTTTTGCAAAACCGTTTATATTTTAATTAAAATTTTCAGTCGTCAATAACACCGGAAGACCAAAATTTTGGATAGATACAGCTTTTTTTACTGTTAACAGTGGCCATCTAAAGAACTTCCCATAGGGGGAGAAGGAAGAAGAGGGTCCAGGCACCGTTAGAGAAGGAATTATTTAATGTTTTGTTTCCCTGAAAAACCGTTTTTTCTTCAGGGTGGACCAGGTTTTTTATGCCAAACTTTAAATAAACGCTTTAAGTCCAAATGACCTGTAGTTTAAGTTGCCATAGAAGTATGCATCGTTTGAACTATTTTAATAAATCTGTTCCATAATTTACGCCATAATTTCACATAAAAATATTGTTCCGACATGTTCAAGCCTTTAAAAAAATTTAGGTTTTTGATAAAAAACACATATTTTTAGGCGTTGGAAAAACAACTTTTTGGCATAAACTTTCAATTTTTAACTAAAATCGGTTCATAATGAATTTTTTAAGGTGAAAACAATCAGTGCGTTTACAACACTAACTGAACCAAAATTCTTCCTGATTGAATCAAAATCTAGAAGTTATTTGAAAAAGGCTCTGAACAAAAACCATGTTTTTTGAGTTTCAAAAAACTCAATTTGTGGGTTAGAAGTCACAATAGCTGGACCAAAATTGCACAAGTCGTCGATAGCACTGGAAGACTCTAATTTTGCAATAAGAAAAGTATAGTTTGTTATCCGCAGTGGTGCGCCCACCGACTCATAACTCGTTATTTTTTGTCAAAAAATGGTACATACTTTAAAAAGTTTTTAGGTTATTTACTAATTGTTAAACACTGCGTCGTATCAAAAAAAAAACAAGAGAACTTTTTCAAACAGACTCTTTCAGACTCTTTCAAACAAAACAGAGAATTTAAAAAAAAATCTTAACGCTAACGGGCCGCTTTGTCATTAACTAACCTGACCTAAGGAAAAACATAACTGAACTAACTTAACCAAACGAAAACTAGAACTGAACTAACCTGAATCAACCTGATCAAACCTAAACTAACCTAATCAAAGGAAAAAAATAACTGAGCTAACCTAACCAAAAGAAAACTAGAACTGAACTAATCTGACCCAACCTAATCTAACCTAAACTAACCTGAACTAACCTAACCAAAATATTTCATAGAAATTGATTTTCTCATAGAAAACAATGCGGCCCTAACTGCTTGGCCCCTTATAGTGACGTAAGCCTGTTGCCGCTTTGGCTTTAACTAACCCGATCAAAGGAAAAATATAACTTTTACCATATTTTTCAAGATAATCTACATAATTTACCCAGAATTTCTCACTAACGTCACTTGTTGACATTTGTGACAAGTGTCGTTTCAATTTATAGCCCCATGACAGTGTTTTAACATAAACTCACAGCTCACATTACGTTAGTCAAGTCAACTTCTATTGTATAGTTTGTTTGAGGTAAGAAAGAAGTAAGAAATTTATTATTATATTTATTCTAAAAATTGTTATATTATTTTATATTATATTATATGTAATATCAAATCATATAATGTTTTTAAGTTCTACAATCATCTATAATTTTCTATTTTGTCTATTTTATATTAATTCCTAAAGAAAATTTTCGAAAAAAATTAGTAATAACGACTTCTCTCAAGTGTACCAGAAGCGAGATATTTTAATGAAATGTTGTTTAATGAAATTGAAATTGCAATAAGAAAATTATTTTTATTTCCGCTAGAGGCGCGCTTACCAGCACATAGACGTATATTATTTGTATAAAAATTGAATTTCATTTTTCAATTCACCACTGATTTCTGAAAAAAAAACACATCAGATTTTTTTGTATGATGCTTTTTTTTAGAGTAAATAATTTTTTTGAGTAAATAAATAAAAATATAAAAAATTTAATCTACGGCAGCTCAACTTGCTCGACCTGCTCTGCCAGTGCACATTTATCCGGAAGCACCCTAATCTATGTATTGAGCGCCATCGCCCGGCCGTGCCGCACACCAGACACTTCACTTTTTTATTTGTTGCTGTCAAATTATTATTTTGCTTTTATATTCCGATAATTTTGCATAGGAATCGAGATAACCTGAAATTAGTGTTCCATATGTCCTGATTTACTTATGTAAACATGTCCTGGTAAGTGATACTTGTAATTTTCAATTTGAGTTCCCTTTTAATAGTGATTTCCGTGCCATATGTCCCCATGGTTTGCCTAGGAACTCAGACTAAATATAGTAAATAGACTCAACATTTCAATCATAAAATGCCTGTGTAAACACGGTCAGTTATTATACATAAACATCAATGAGTGTGATAAAGAAAGATAGATTAGTGATAGCTATAAGGCAACACCGCATCATTCGCAGGTTTGCATGTTTACTTACTTGTGGAATGATAATTTGGGGTTCAGATAATCAAGTTTTTACACACTTGGCATTGTCGAATCATTATAATGCCTTGGAACAACCACACAAACCACTACACTATGAATAAAGTTCAATAAACGGTCTAAATTTAATAAAAAAAAAACGCAGGTAAATATTCTGATAACGCTGCTGCACCGCTGTACCGAATTTCGGCAGTGTGATTTATCGCATTGAACTTGTACTAGAACTATATCTCTCTCTGTCACACAAGAGTATCAGCTGTAGTTGAATGAACACAGATAGCGAGGCCGATCTTCACGGATTAGTTTGTAATGTTTAATCACTCACCATTTTATTCTATTACCTGTTTGTGACGTATTTACGATTTTCGTAAAATTGGAATTCGGGGTTTCCAGATTGATCAAAATTAATATCTAAATAACCACATTAACATTGTTATTTCTATTATGAATTAGAAACTGTATTAGAATTACTCTTACATTTTCTAGGAAAACGTCTACTAATATTTTTTCCTTATAAATATGTAAATTATATTGATTTAGTAAGCTGGTTGTTAAAGGTTTGACAACTAAGCCGACACAGCGGTCCAACTTAATTACTTGTACAATCGGCCAGCGTACGATTGGTTTGACAATGTTTGGCCAGCCTCAATAGTAAATAATTCGGTCTATTTATTATATTTAGTCTGAGGTAATGAGCAACTAACTCATTGGGATGGTTTTTAAGGATTTAGAATGGCATAGATCTTTAGGTTAGATTCACAAAGCTTCTAACTCATTTATTTATAATAATTAACAACAAAGATCAAAATCACTGACCTGTCAAAATTGAAAAACTATTGATCAGTCATCTGATCAATCATATCAATATTTTCAGTCATAATTATTGGATTATTGTAGATATCCGATAATGTAGATTTTTTATTTTAATGGGCTGAATTATAATGTTTTTTTTTTCATTTTATTTCAAAAAACCAGTGGCGTATCACTTTTCATACAAATAATATGCGTCGACGTGCTGGTATGCGCGTTATTGGCAACAATAATAGTAGATTATGTCACTAGGAGTAAAAGTGGGTCTTTTCGTGCTGAGCCCAGAGATTGACGGCCGAAGCGAAGCTGAGGCCTGCAACTGGGCGAAGCACAAAAAGACATTTTACTCCGAGTAACATATACTATTTTTTTTCAAGCATGCAATAAATAAGAAATCTATTTAAAAGTGGTTCAGTTTGGCAATTTTCTCTCATCCTCTTTAAGCGGGTCTACCCAATTGTGTACTTACCCAATTGTGTATATTATTTGTAAAATACATAGAATATGTTAGAATGGTGGTTTTCAATGTTCAAAGGTTTTAATGTATTAAATAATAACCAAGGATTATGGTAAACTAAGAATTTGTAGCGTTATTTTCAATACTAAATTAATAAATGTCACATTGACAGATAAATATGATGACGCGCATGACATTTAACAGACGAATTCAGAATTCGAGAACCTATGCGATTTCGACTAATAACGGTTTCGGATGGTGCTCTTAAGTGCTCTGAGAGTATTTCTGTCCTTTGTTTTTTCAACAAGAATGTAAAGATGGCAATACACTCAGATCGGTTTATCTGGTGTCATCTATTATTAAAATAATTTTGGTGAATGAAAATCGTTTATATATGCGCCATCATGACACTAGCGGTGACTTTTGACTTTACTTTTACTGCCTAGGACTTTTTTGCTACTTTTTTGGTCTCAGGATTTGAAAGCCCACTTTAGGTGTGCGTATGGAGAAAACAAATGACGTACTTTTAGTCCGCTTGAAAAAAAAATTATTTTTTTAGCACATTTCATCAAATTTCATTTAAATATCTGTTACGTTTTCGGAATAATCAAGATTTTGATATTTTGAAATTTTAACTTCAACGCCCTGTAACTGCTTAATGAAGTTGTATAAGTAACACAATAATTCTTTGACAGACCCCGCTAAAAATTGACCAAAGAATATGAGATTTTATTTTCGAACAACCATCATGACTCACCCTGTATAGAGAACTATTTTTGGACATAGTACACTCTCATAAAGTTTGTCTCGAAAAAGCTGGCCTACCCTGTATAGGGTGTGTTTATCTTGAAGGCTATGGATCTTTGACAGAAACGAATGACGTCATAATAAATAAACTTTTGTCACTTTATGCATTTCTCTTGGCATTTCATAGTTTTTAAATGGACACCCTCTACTATAAGCTATTCACTTATTATTGACATCAAGTAGGCGTTGGAAATCTGACTTCGTCATTTTTATCATATTTTTTCAACATAGCTGAAAGGAGCTAAATATAAAAAAAAATATTTCAAAGGAGATGGGAAAAATAAGTGAATGAATTATAATTGTATCATTTAACAAACCCATCATATTTGATTATATAGGGTGGTCTTTTTAGTTTGAGACGGCCAGATACTCGTGAATTATAGTTGAGTAAAAAAAAATGTTCCAATAGTAGCCTGTATTGTAAAGAAGAGCCTATTTTAGGCACATATTTTTACGTATATAAGGTGGACCAGAATAGTGTGACGTCACATAATGAAATATTGTTAAATGGCACGTCCTGTGTGTTACTAGATTCTGATAGATCTTAGTTCTGTCAAAATTGAAAAACCATTGATCAGTCATCTGATCAATCATATCAATATTTTCAGTCATAATTATTGGATTATTGTAGATATCCGATAATGAAGATTTTTTATTTTAATGAGCTGATTTATAATGTTTTTTTTTCATTTTATTTATTTTATTTCAAAAAACCAGTTGCGTATCACTTTTCATACAAATAATATGCGTCGACGTGCTGGTATGCGCGTTGTTGGCAACAATAAAATTATTTTTTTAGCGCAAAATGAGAGCCTTCCATAGCATTTCATCAAATTTCATTAAAATATCTGTTACGTTTTCGGAATAATCAAGATTTTGATATTTTGAAATTTTAACTTTAACGCCCTGTAACTGCTTAATGAAGTTGTATAAGTAACACAATAATTCTTTGACAAACCCCTCTTAAAATTGACCAAAGAATATGAGATTTTATTTTCGAACAACCATCATGACTCCATCCAAGGCTAGCGAGATGTAAAACTTCTGTGAATAGATAATACATGACACCCCGTACGAGATACTTTCAGTTTTTTAATGAATTTCCTTTAAACTATTGCAGGTAACGATGTCGAATTTTCAGGGTTGACAAGCTATAAGATGTATCACGATCTAGTAAGAAATGCAGGGTGTCCCATTTAAAAATTATTACATCATTGAAGTTCTCGAGATGTCTCGTTGTCTCAAGTTCTCTAACACCACCCTGTATATTCCTAGTTACAGACAGAGCAAGATACAGATAAAGAAAAATTGCTAGTTCTTAACTAACTATGTCTATTAGTGACCCCATATCTCAATTTCTTAATTGTTAATCCCCGGTTCTTAGTTAAGTTTTTACTTTTTTTTTATAAATCTACCATCAAATATTTAGTGAAAAATAATATTTAAAAAACAGCTCCACAAAGCTGTTTTTGGCTTACCTTTGCATCGTAGGCATTTGACTCCTCCACCCAACATTCTCCAGAAAAACAAAGTGCTAGGATCGAATTCGTCAGGTGACCAAGCGGTGGAAATGGAGGTACTACCGGAACAACAGTCTTCCTTAGATATCCTCTCGTATAACAGTTCGGTGCAGCGTCCGTTATTTTTTTTGACCATCGTGGACCAGCAAGTGCCAGCTAGAACCAAAAAAAGTAAATTTATGGCATTCTTCCCCTTGCCTCTCTGGACTTGAAAAAAGCTTCTGATTGACATCGTCTTCTTCAAGATGGTCTTCAGCGGAAAAACTCGAAGAAGAAACTTTCAGATAGAGATTACGATGGTTAGTCGGTGACAAACGAACACTTTTTGAACGTGGAAAACTTTTGCTAATAATTGATCAGTTTGACGAGTCTCATAATTTCAAACTGATCAATTTTAAACAAATTAAGTGACAAAACCTTATGGCGAATTCTTGAATTTGGTGCATCAGTTTATACCTCGCTGGTCCAATATCGAGTCAAGTTTATTTTTAGGACCGCAATATCAGACGTAATTTATATCGCTGTTTTGACCATAAAATTACAAATTTAAGCCGCGTCCATTGGGGACATGGGCGAAATGGGCCCTGTCGCATTCCCTGTCGAGTCTCCTTCTTCCTAACCCATCATTGACGCCTCCCATCGTTCGCGTGCTAAAATTTTTTATTAGACCCACAACCGAAAAGTTTTCGTTCATTTTAAGATGCCATACGTGTCACGACTTTTATGATTCAACTTGTATTCCGAACAAGTTGTCCGTTTTATGAGACGATAATGGCTGGTGAGTCGCGAAATTTTGACGCCACTCCTTTCAGGTGCCTTCCCGCGGATTTGATTGTCTTTTATAAGGCGATACTTATTCGTATAATGATGCATATTGTATGTAAACATCTGTCACGTTTAGCATTCAAGATCAACAATAATTATTATTGTTATGTTAAACTATGAACGCCTTAACTAAGACAGTCGGTGTAGAGTTACTGAAATCGTAAACATCTGGCAAAAAATCGAACCTGAAAATTAGCATTTGCACAAACATTAACAATTGCATCGTTTAAGTATATGATTTGAATAATCAACCATTGCCGCCTAATGTAATTAATTTAATATGTGCCAGGTGTACGTCAAGGTCGCTCAAGTTTACTACTTGACTCGCCATTAAGCGCACTTAATGTCTTTCGTTATGCAATGGCGGATTTAAGAAAGCTTCCTGGAATTGTTGCCTTGTATCCTTCGTTTTTGCACGCAAGAGAGGATATGTATTTCTTTTTTAAGGTCTTTTTACTAACTATTCCAGATTTGTTGCCTTTTCGTTGAGGGTCAAATGCACCTAGTCCACAAAATCCGGATCAAAAAGCTCATCCGGATTGATTTGACAGTTTATTAACCTGTCAGTTCAACCTTCTAGACCAGATCATGTAAAACGCTCCATTTACTTACCATAAACTAATGTCAAAAAAAGACCTGGTGCTGTCTATATACCCAAAGGAAAAAAATTGTTAGAATCCATATTAACATATAATGTTATGTCACGAATCAGGATTCCCATTTATCACATACTATTTGTAAATATGGAAAAATCAAGTTTTAGCAAAAATGTGTCAATTAATTGACCAACAAAAACTGAAAATTGAACCTTTGCTATCCATTGAAAGGTTCCGGTCCATTGCAGCTTCTACCTCCTACATAGCTCGTAGAGAACTTACGTACCAAATTTCAGCCTCCTAGCTCTAACCGTTGCCGAGGTATCACCATTTGACCAATTTTCTATTTTTTTTAAATGTTATTTATAGCACATTTTACATAAGGGAACGCCATTTGATTTTCAAGTTGATTCCACCGTTGGTTCATAAATCAGCTATATCTTAGCTACCGAAGCTATGTCAGACATTTTACAATTCATGGGATCAGCTATTTTACAATTCATGATACTCCTTTAAGTAGCTACCATTCAAATTTGTTTTACCGAGTATTGCATTAACTAACCTGAGCTGTGTACCATAGAACCTTATATACAGGCTGATTCAAGTAAAGTGTCCTATTAAAAGTTCTGGGAAAGTAATAAAGATAAGTTTTTAAAAAAAAAATTTGGGGCTAGAGCAAACCATTATGTATATTTTAGAAATATTTTTATAGATGTAGATCTATCAAAAATTAATTGCAACTTTGGATTTTCAAATAGAACACCTTGTATATTTTTGCTTTTTCGGATTCTACGCAAAATTCTAAACAACTTTTGTTGATAGTTACCTAGTCCGATCTCTTCCGTTGATGAGAAAAAGCTAATTTTTGTTTATTTTTGTCGTAAAACACTACTTTTATAAATTTGTATATTTTCGGCAGTAAGTGATCTAGCGACTTGAAAATTTCACATGACTTACCTATGGCATGTCGTTAAATATGTACATGTTGACATTAGAGTCATGTTATACAGGGCGTGTCGAAAAATATTTATGTTTTCAGAAATTTACTTAGCTTAAACTCGTGTTTATTAAATGGAACTACCCTTAGTTTATGTTCATATACCCATCTCTCACCGTTTTTGAAATACAAGCGTGGTAAGGTAACTATCAACAAACATTGTTTAGAATTTTGCGTAGAATCCGAAAAAGCAGAAATATACAAGGGGTTCTATTTGAAAATCCAAAGTTGCAATTAATTTGTGATAGATCTGACAATGCTGCATCTATAAAAATATTTCTAAAATATACATCATGGTTTGCTATAGCCCCAAAAATTTTTTTTAAAAACTTATCTTTATTACTTTCCCAGAACTTTTAATATGACACTTTACTTGAATCACCCTGTATATAGTATCAATAGAACCCTAAATTGCTAATGTGTACCATCAATAGTACCCTAAGGGACGTTATCTATTATCTTCCTCCCACATAAAAGATATTAGCTAACAAATAGGAGAGATACATGTCAAAGCCTGATGATTCCGTATAGCGGACGAAATGGTGAAATTTCATAACGCGGCTTATAGTCAAATTTGTAAGTAAGCTACTTGCCAAATTTCAGCTTTCTAACTTTAATCGTTGCAAAGATATCATTATAAGACTGTGAAGGCTTTCACCGCCGGTCAAGATGCAGTTTAAAGTGTTTTCCGGGCTTTGAAGCCGTGGTCCAATGGAATTTCGTCCTGACGTTTCGTGTACAGCTGCGGCAGACATTATTGAAGGCGATGAGGCAATGGGCGATGTGATCTCCCGTGCTTCCCGACGTTGACTGATTCGACTGTGATGAACGCCGTGGTATTTATTCCCCCGCCGTCGAGCTGCAGTGGAGGGACTGAGGTGGGGGCAGATTGGAAGCGAGCTCTGCGACATACCTCACGTATCACTGTCCCCAGTCCCTTGACTGCAGCGCGAGAGGCGGGGGAATAAATACCCCAGAGCGCACCACAGTCGAACCAGTCAATGTCGGGAAGCACGCGAGATCACTTTACCTATTGCCTTAGCGCCTTTGATAATGTCTGCCGCAGCTGTAGACGAAGGAATCAGGAAGAAATTTTTCAAACTTTAGATTGTAAGGATATCATTGTTATGATGGTACTTTTAGCTTATATTCTTGTATTCAAGTTGCAACTCTAAATCAGTTTATAAACTTTCAGAACGTGCTTATTTCATAGCTTTTGATAATGTCCCCCGCATTTGAGGACAGAATATCCATCAGAAACATTTTCCAGGACTATGGCTTCACAGTCAGGAAAACACGTGTTCATTAAAAAACGTCATCGAGAAGGCCCTGAATTTTTAACATTTTAACAGACAAGGATGATATAGTGAAAGTAAATGGACTTTTGTCCTTTCATCCCTTTTTTTGACATTTCACAACTAATTAGATGACGTTTTTAAATGAACACCCCCTATTAATCTATCTACTTAACCACCAGACTTGATGTACATTGCATTGTTTACCTGACAGATAAACAATGCAATGTAGGTTATATCTGGAGTTTTATCTTCAATCTGAAGTTTTACTTGAACTTGTAAAAGTCACCCTTAGTGGTCTGGTGACGCTAACAAACAGGTAGAGAAGAACTCACATTCCTCAAAATTCCTCAAAAGAAAATGACAAGAATAGAGAAATTTGACAATAAAGAATTTTATTTTTTAAAGAAATATTTTTTTTTTTTTAAAAATTGCATGAAGCTCTATATGCTATTCCCCCCCCCCCCCTCTACATAAAGTGAATAATGGGCAAGAACTATACCCATCAGGCTCAAAGTAAGTAGTAAAATTCCAAAAAAACTGCTTTAGCCAGCTATAATGTAGTAGAAAATGGCCAGAAATAAAAATTAAACTGGAGAATACGAACATTAAACAGACATTTTTTTAAATCTTAAGAACAAAAAATAGAGTACAAATAAATTAAAAATTCTTGTTGAAAATTTTTTAATGAATAAAGAAATGTAATGAATACTACCAAGGTTCAGGAAGCAATAAGGCAAGTACAAGACTGAAAAGAGTATTAAAAAATTAAAAACAAGCTTAGCAAACAATAAGGACAAAGTTTCACAATAAGACCAATTTTCATTTTTTTTTTCAGTATTTTTGCCTGAAGACAGAACTTTTCAAATTTGAAAATGCGAGTATTTGCTTCAGTTAAATTGAATTAAATAAGTGAAAGTAAAAAATTATTTCTTTATTATCTAAATTTCCTAAAATAAGAAATAAATTAAAAAAATTAATAACATTTGAAGTAAATTAAATTAAGGAAAGTTCATTTAAAAACTAACTTGCAAGATACTGTATTAGACATTTTTCAAATTCTGCTATTGTCTTTTAGTCTCTTATTACAAAGGTAGATAGGACTAAAAGGGCAACAACAAATTACAAATTTTCGAACAAAATATACCTTTGACTTTTGCAATCAGATTGTAAGTTGATGTTACAATTGTAAATTCAATTTACAATTGTAGGTTCATCCTATAAAGTAAGTTAAATCCTGTGAAAATGGAAGTTTTTACTGGATCCGTCAAAACATTAAGTCTTTTCGCTGTTTCTTTTATGAATTTAATTTTTGTTTATATTTTAATTGAGTGTCATGGTGAATTTGTTTTGTTTATGAAGCAAAACTCTTTAAAACAATGGAAAAATTAAAATAAAAATCTGCAGAAGCAGGAAAACCTCAATTTTCAAGTTATATATTGCTATAATAGTTCTTAATGTTTTCTGTGGTGTCTCAGTCAAAATCTTTAGATGGTTGTCGTCTACATTCTACTAGTTCTTATCTACAAAATCCTCACTAATCTAAACTTTAAGGTTCAACTTTCCAGCATCAACATGTGGGTTCTCTTTTGCACCCATGCGGTGCACTGTCAGTGAGAGCATGGCTCCACCTAGCAACGCCAGAGTGACTCCTACTTATACCAGGGCCGCTCATTACGTAATAATGTCATTTTCAAATGAACACCCACTATTAATCTATCTAGTTAATGCCCTGTTAACGGTAACAAACAGGTAGAGAAGAAATGGTCATTTTATTCAGTTTACTAAATATTAGTGGCATACCGGTCGTTTCAAAATTCCTCAAAAGAAAGTGACAAGAAATTTGGCAATAAAGAATTTTATTTTTAAAGTATTATTTTTTTTAGTAAAAAATTGCATGAATCTCTATAATCTATTTCCCCCCCCCCCTAAATAACGTGAATAAATATGCACAAAAGATCAAAAAATAGAAAAAAAAAGCTTTTACATGAAATAAAAAAAATCACACCAAACAAATAGACAGTGAAACTTAATGGGCAAGAAGTATGCCCATCAGGCTCAAAGTAAGTGGTAAAATTCAAAAAAAAATGTCTTAGAGCCATAAAGTAGTAGAAAATGGAAAGAAAGAAAAAAAACTGAAGAATACGAACATTAAACAGACATTTTTTAAATCTTAAGAACAAACAATAGGGTATAAATAAATAAATAATGTTAGTTGAAAATTTTTAACGAATAAAGAAATATAATGAATACTACTAAGGTGCTGGAAGCAATCAGGCCATAGTACTAAGACTAAAAAAGAGTATTAAAAAATTAAAAAAAAAAACGTAGAAAACAATGGACAAAGGACAAATAAAACCAATTTTCAAAAATTTCTTTTATTTTTTGGTACTTTTAGCTTAAACCGTTTGAAAATACACATATTTGCTTCAGTTAAATTAAATTACATAACTGAAAACAAAAAATTACAATTAAAAATAAATTTAAAAAATTAATAACATTTGAAGTAAATTTTATTAAGGAAAGGTCATTTAAAAACTAACTTGCAAGATACTCGCGTAGACATTTTTAAAATTCTGCTTTTGTCTTTTAGTATCTTATTACAAAGGGGTAAATGGGACTAGAAGGGCAACTACAAATTTCAAATTTTCGAACAAAATATAACTTTGACTTTTGCAATCAGATTGTAAGTTGATGTTACAATTGTAAATTCCTATATAGTAAGTTAAATCCTGTAAAAAAGGAAGTTTTTACTGGATCCGTCAAAAAATTATGTATTTTTGCTACTTCTTTTATGAATTTAATTTTTGTCTATATTTTCATTGAGTTTCATGGTGAATTTGTTTTATTTAAAAAGTAGTTGGTGAAGTTAGCGGGATTAGGACAAATAATGCACCTCTTCTTTATTCGTCTAATTCGTTATTTGTCCTAATCCCGCTAACTTCACCAACTACTTACAACTTAAGGACGCTAATTACAACAATTTATTTAAAAAGCAAAACTCTTTAGAACAATAGAAAAATGGAACATAAAATTCTGCAAAAGCAGAAAAACCTCAATTTACAAGTTATATTTTGATATAATAGTTCGTAATGTTAGCTGTGGTGTCTTAGTCAAAATCTTTAGATGGTTATCGTGTATATTGTACTAGTTCTTATCTATAAAATCAAAACTTTAAGGTTCAACTTTCCAGCGTCCACAGCTGCGCCAGAGTGACTCCTACCTATACCAGGGCCGCTCGTTACGTAATAATGACAGTACTGCTTATGTATATTGTATGCAGTTAAAATATTAATTTTAATTAGAACAGAATTAATATAGAATCGGCAGAAGAAGTCAAAATCTTTAGAGGGTTGTAGTCTACAAGTTCTTAACAATAAAACCCTCACTAATGAAAACTTTAAGGTTCAAATTTCCAGCATCGGCATGCGAGTTCGCTTTTACACCTGCTGAATGTGCATTGCGTTGTCAGTGAGAAGAAGTTTTGACTTCTTTCTATAACCTTCTAAAGATTTTAATCTTTAGATCGTGATGTCACTTCGATAGCCTTATAAAGTTCTTTATTGGCTCTGCAGCTTTACCAGGCTACGTCGATTTCCAGTATGTTTATCCAACTAGCATTCACCATCATTCATACCCATGTACGAGAGTAAACTATCTTGTAATAATTGGTTGATTGAACTTCTGCTGACAAATCTAACAACTATTATTATTCGCAAGTGGCGCCATCGGACGACGGCAGGTGCTTCCACTAGGGCATGCGAGATAATAGTGAAGTGAAACCAAGCTAGTTTTCTGCCGAAGTTGTCGCTTCCCACAGACAGATGGCCAAGATTTGTAGTTATACTGTCTGGGGACTGTATGGGGAGGTAAATGAGCTCTAATAACAGCGAAACTGGTCTATTGTTCCTCTGCCTGATAGAGAAATGAGTTTGATACTCTGCTAAACGTCGTCCCCACACAGTATAGGTACGAATCTCTGCCATCTGTCTGTGGGAAGCGACAACTTCGGCAGAAAACTGGCTTGGTTTCACTTCACTATCATCTCGCATGCCCTAGTGGAAGCACCTGCCGTCGTCCGATGGCGCCACTTGCATACATACTCAGTGCCTTGGGCAAGAGAGGAGACCAAGTATTTTTCGAACTCGTATTTCTATCAGGTTTGAGGTATACCATACTGATAAGCTCTAATAAGAGCGAAACCGGTCTATGGTTCCTTCGCCTGATAGAGAAATGAATTTGATACTCTGCTGTACGTTGACCACAGACAGTCCAGGTACGAATCTCGGCCTTCTGTGGGTGGGAAGCGACAACTTCGCCAGAAAACTGGATTGGTTTCACTTCACTATTATCTCGCATGCCCTAGTGGAAGCACCTGCCGTCGTCCGATGGCGCCACTTGCATACATACACAGTGCCTTGAGTAAGAGAAGAGATCAAGTATTTTTCGAACTCGTCCTTCTATCAGGTTTGAGGTATATCATACTGATGGGCTCTAATAAGAGCGAAACCGGTCTATGGTTCCTCTGCCTGATAGACAAATGAGTTTGATACTCTGCTGAACGTCGTCCCCAAACAGTATAATTACGAATCTCGGCCATGTCTGTGGGAAGCGACAACTTCGGCAGAAAACTGGCTTGGTTTCACTTCACTATTATTAGTCGTTGCTATTTAAAGCAAAAACGTAACACAGATACAAAGTACTGCAACCAGCATTAACAATAAATGTCCAGGACGCTTACGAGCGTTCTTCGTTCTACTACGAGTAGTATAGTCCAAACAGATGGTTGTGGTCTATATTTTACTAATTCTTATCTATAAAATCTTCACTGATGAAAATTTTAAAGTTCAAGCTTCCAGAATACACCTGACGAATGTGCGATTCGCAGTCGGTGAGAGCACAGCTACGCTTCTTGCGCCAGATTGACTCCTACTTAGGTATACCAGTGGCGCTAGTTATGTAATAATGACGGTACCGCTTAGGTACACCGTATGCAGCTAAACTATTCATTTTAATTAGACAAGAATTAATATAGGGATAATTTTGTTCTTCTAGAATCTACTATCTTCTACTAGTTCCTAACTATAATAAAAAAGTAAAATTTCAAGCTCACAGCGTCGATATGTGCGTTTGCTTTTACCCCTGTTGAATGTGCGGTTCGCTGTCATTGAGAGCACAGCTCCGCTTCTTGCGCCAGAGTGACTTCTACTTCTACCAGGGCCGCTCATTACGTAATAATGACAGGACCGTCATGTATATTGTACGCAGTTAAAATATTAATTTTAATTAGACAAGAATTAATATAGGGATAATTTTGCTCTACTAGAATCGGCAGAAGAAATGAAAACCCTCACTATTCAAAACTTCAAGTTCAATTTCCAGCATCGACATGTGAGTTCGCTTTTACACCTGTTGAAAATGCGTTGCGCTGTCATGGAGAGCACGGCTCCGCACAGCTGCGCCGGAGTGACTCCTATTTATACCAGTGCCGCTCGTTACGTAAATCACAGTACATCGTTAAAATATTAATTAAGTGATAATATTTTTATACTAAAATCGGTAGAAAACATGACAAACATATTTTGGTTTCTCTTTAATATGATCGACTCGAAACTGTAATGAAAAACTACCTCGCGTTAACCTTTCTAGACCTACATTTAACACCTCTATGGTCCCAGACATTCTATTTTTAGCCTTCCGAAGAGTGTTCCTGATGGTTCGGCGAAAGCGCGATTAATAAATCAACTTAACGGGAACCAATACAGGGGGCATCCTCCGTAAATGGCAACGTGTTTTCTTTTTGCATTGAATTATAATGCGGACGAATGAATGTCTTAAATACTGTTAACGTCTGTCTGGCGTATGTTTGTTTATCGCTTAATCCGCGTTCGATCGCATTGTGATTTATGTCGTTATTTAATAAATTAGATACTTGGAATACGTAATTAGGCTCGTTTAGGATGTTTCAATGAATATTAATAAGCTCTGTTGACGGTTTCGTGTAAATCCTTTTATTGCGGTGTGCGTATTTATTAATTTATCCAGTTTTAAGGATGTAGGTTCTTATGCATTAATTGTCATTTAAGTCACCAATATATCATAAAAACTACTAAATATATAGTCAGCACAAAATCCGAGGTGTAGATGGTTCAAGTTAGCAGTGACATCAGGTAATGCCTAATGTTTCTTACTTAAGGTCAAAATGAGTATTATAATGATCGAAGTTTATGAAGGGTAATTTTATTAATAAATTGATTTTTCTTTACAAATTAAGTATTTACAGTGTCGTGTGCAATAACTTGAACGATATTAATATACAGTGTGTCCCAAATTGGTCTTCCATGTATTGGGATCTTGGAAACTATAGGAGCTACGAAGTCGGTTAAATAGGGAAAGTTCTAGACAATTATGTTAGTAATGTAATGATAAAAACGGGGTGGTTGTAACCAATCGGGTTTTTGAGAAATTTTGAGAAAACCAAAATAGTGCATTTATAAAAAACTCTTATAAATCCTGTATTTTAAAAGATAATCAAAATTTGTGAAAACATTTCTGAAACAACTTTTTCAGTGGAATATACCTGTAAAGGTAAAACTTCGATACAACGTGTCGGTGTTCTAGAACCATCATCAATTTCTCTTTTTCTTATGACGGCCATATTGGATTTTTACACTTGTTTACAGGGGACAAGAAATGCGTTTTAACAATGTATAACAACCCTAGTAATTATAGTATTTTAAAAAATCAAGAAAAATATAATTTTTACTAGTAGGCCATGGATTGAACTTGACAGTAATATGTGGTTATTATCGCGAATGCTTAAAAACAATATCACAATGGCTGTAGAGGTCACAGAGTAATATTTGTTGAATGCAGAGTTCTTAAAAATTAAATTGAAACAGCTGGAAATTACTTAAAGTAAGGGAAATTTTGACATGCGGAAATTTAATTTCCGATACAACAAAAATACTCAAATTTCAAAAACTGACTACGAAGGAAAATAATCTAAATGAGCAATATAGATAACAATTCAAGTCTTGAAGTCTATAAATTTATTAAATTAAAAAAGATTTTCTTTCTTCAATGCCAAGTACCTAAATGCGGAATACACTTAACGGAATATTACTCTCAATTGAAAAAGAAAATTTTTTGAGTTAGCCATGTATACCAATACACAATATGAGGTAACTTATGTTGATACGTCAACGTTAGTCCCGCTTCCATCTAACCAAATTACTTTGACGGTATCTAAAGACTTCAAATTGGCCGCGATAACATTTAAAGCACTCTAAGAAGATAGAATTTGGTAGCCTTCTTCGAGTGTCTTTTGAATGATTTTAAAATGCTTTGCAAGCATAATTTTCCAATCGCAATTTATCGTTCGGTGGTTCCAACGGAAATTCTATGTCCGATTGCAACATTCTGTTTTACAGTTGAGCCATTATCGTGTATTCCTCATTTAGGTGCTTGGCCTTGAAGTAACTTCAAGGCTTCAAGCCTTGAATTGTTTTAAACCATGCTGAAGTCGTTCCTCGTTCCGCATATTTTCCTTCGTAGTAAGTTTTAGAAATTGGAACATTTCTGTTTTCTTGGAAATGAAATTCCAGCATGTCAAAATTTTCCTCACTTTAATATAAATACTTTAAGTAATTTCCAGCTGTTTCAATTTAATTTTTAAGAACTCCGCATTCAAAAAATATTCCTCTGTGACATCTACAGCCACTGTGATATTGTTTTTAAGCATTCGCGATAATAACCACATATTACTGTCAAGTTCAATCCATGGTCTACTAGTAAAAACTACATTTTTCTTGATTTTTTAAAATACTAAAAAATTTTACTAGGGTTGAGATATATTATTGAAACTAGCACTTCTTGTGCTCGTGTGTAAACAAGTGTGAAAATCCAATATGGTCGTCATAAGAAAAACAAAAGTTGATGTTGGTTCCAGAAAATTGAAACGTTGTATTGAAATTTTACCTTTACAGGTATATTCCGCCGAAACAGCTGCTTCAGAAATGTTTTCACAAATTTCGATTATCTTTTAAAATAAAGGATTTATAACATTTATTTAAAAACGCACCATTTTGGTTTTTCCAAAATTTCTCAAAAACCCGATTGCTTACAGCCACCCCGTTTTTGTCATTACATTACTAACATAATTGTCTAGAACTATTCCTATTTAACCGACTTCGTAGCTCCTATAGTTCCCGTCGTAATACATGGAAGACCAATTTGGGACACACTGTATATGAACGTTTACAGTTATTTCAAAATGACAAGTTCGGTTAACAGTGCCTTTCATTCAGATGAAAAACAGCATAAAAACAATTTCAAAGTGTCCTTCAATGGACCAAAAGGGATTATTCCTTTTTGAAATCGGACCCTTTTGAAATCGACTTTGAGCACACATATTACAAAACGAACTTATGATTCACCTTTCACTTAAGTTCGGTCTGCTACGTTCAAATGCATCGAAAACTTCTCATTTAGGTAGAAAAGAGCAAAAAAAATCGAATCAAATGACCAAAGACGGGGGTATTCCCTCTTTTTTCAACTAAATTTTTTTTAAATATTGTGTTATTTTTTAGGCAAGTTTTTCTTGTTACTTCAAAATTTAAAAATTTTGTGTTACGCTTTAGGTTACATTTTCTTACTAGTAAAGTCAACGCTTCAAAATTTCAGTTAGTTTCGGATCAAAAAAGTTTTGACTAAAAATGACTGTTACCAAAATCAAAATTTTTAAATTTTGTGTTACTTTTAGAACAACATTTCTGGTTGCCAAGACAAAATAATAAAAAAAAAATTGTTACGGTTACACTAACAGTTTTCAAAAGTTTTAAATTTTGTATTATGCTTTAGACAAACTTTTCACGTTACTAAAGTCAAAACTTAAAAATTTGATGTTACTTTCAGATCAATATGATGGAAATGTTTCTGGCTTCTAAATTAATTTTTTTAAATTTTATGTTACGTTCAGACTACAATTTCTTGTTACTATAGTCGAAATTTTAAAATTTCGTGTTACATTTAGCCTAAAATTTCCTGATAGTAAAGTCGAAATTTTTTAATTTTGGGTTACTTTTAGACCACAATTTCTTGTTACTAAGTCGTTTTCGTGTTACGTTTAGACTAATTTTTCAAGTCAAACTTTTGAGTATTTGTGTAACTTTCAGACCAAATTATCGTGAAACGTTTAGATTAAAATTTCCTGTTACTAAAGTCAAATTTTATAAATTTTGTGTTACTTTTAGACTATAAATTATTGTTGCCAAGTCAAAATTTAAAAATTTTGTGTTACTTTTAGGCCAAAATTTTCTGTTATCAAAGTCGAAACTTAAAGATTTGATGTTACTTTCGGAATAAAATTTCTTATTATTAACAGTCAAAAAAATTGTGTTACTCACTCTTAGACCAAAATTTCGTTTTATTAAGTCAAAATTTAAATTTCGTATTACGCTTTAAAATAAATTCTCGTCCCACTAAAGTCTAAACTTAAAAATTTTATGCTACTTTCAGATAAAAATTTCGTTACGTTAAGTAAACATTTTTTTTGAGTTACGTTTAGACTACAATTTCGTGTTCTTACAGTCAAAATTAAATAATTTCGTGTTACGTTTAGACTAATTTTTCAAGTCAAACTTTTGAGTATTTGTGTAACTTCCAGACCAAATTATCGTGAAACGTTTAGATTAAAATTTCCTGTTATTAAAGTCAAATTTTATAAATTTTGTGTTACTTTTAGACTATAAATTATTGTTGCCAAGTCAAAATTTAACAATTTTTTGTTATGTCTATATAGACTAAAATTTCAAGTCAAAATTAAAAAATTGTGTGTTACTTTTAGGCCAAAATTTTGTGTTACATTTATGCTAAAATTTTCTGTTATCAAAGTCGAAACTTAAAGATTTGATGTTACTTTCGGAATAAAATTTCTTATTATTAACAGTCAAAAAAATTGTGTTACTCACTCTTAGACCAAAATTTCGTTTTATTAAGTCAAAATTTAAATTTCGTGTTACGCTTTAAAATAAATTCTCGTCCTACTAAAGCCTAAACTTAAAAATTTTATGCTACATTCAGATAAAAATTTCGTTACGTTAAGTAAACATTTTTTTTGAGTTACGTTTAGACTACAATTTCGTGTTCTTTCAGTCAAAATTCAGTAAATTTGTGTTACGCTTAGACTAAATTTTTCTGTTACTAAAGTCAAATTTTGTAAATTTTGTGTTACGTCTAGACTAACATATCAAGATAAAATTTTAAGATTTTGTGTTACTTCCAGACGAAAATTTTGTGTTATATTTAGCTAAAATTTCCTGTTACCAAAGTCGAAATTTAAAGATTTGATGTTACTTTCGGAACAATTTCTTGCTACTAACTGTTTTTTTATATTTGTGTTATGTTTAGACTACAATTTCAGGTTAATACAGTCAAAATTAAAAAAAAAATGTGTTACACACTCTTAGACCAAAATTTTGTTTTATTAAGACAAAAAAATTCGTGTTGCGATTTAAAATAAATTCTCGCCTTACTAAAGTCAAAATTTAAAAATTTGATGCTACTTTCGGATAAAAATTTCTTGTTACTAAGTAAACATTTTTTTTGTGTTACGTTTAGACTACAATTTCGTGTTCCTACAGTCAAAATTCAATAAATTTGTGTTACTTTTGGACTAAAATTTTCTGCTACTGAGATAAAAAAATTTAAATTTTGTGTTACTTTTAGACCAACATTTCTTGTTACCGAGCCAAAATTAAGTAAATTCGTGTTACGTTTAGATTAACACTTTCAGTTAAAAATTTTAAATTTTGTATTATACTTTAGACAAACTTTTCACGTTACTAGAGTCCAACCTTGTTTGATGTTACTTTCAGATCAATATAATGGAAGTATTTCTGGTTTCTAAATTCAATTTTTGAAATTTTGTGTTACGTTCAAATTATAATTTTGTGTTACTACAGTCGAAATTTTAAAACTTCGTGTTACATTTAGGCTAAAATTACCTGTTAGTAATACCAAAAATTTTGAATTTTGGAGTACTTTTAGACCACAAGTTATTGTTACTAAGTCAAAATTAAATGATTTCGTGTTACTTTTAAAACTACTACTTTTAAACGTTTATACTAACATTTCAAGTCAAACTTTTTAGAATTTGTCTCACTTCCAGGCTACATTGTCGTGAAATGTTTAGATTACAATTTCCTGTTAAAAAAGTAAAATTTTGTGTTACTTTTAGACCACAATTTCATGTTACATTTATGACAAATACTTTCGGTTTTTCTTTTCTTGTTATCCCATCGAAAGGTTTCTTGTTTTCATCCCCACTTGTCTTCATGCTCCTCAAACAGCGTCTCTTTGGTTCAGTAGTTTTGGAAATAGTTCCCTTCGATGGTCGATTTTTGAACTTTTTGAAATCAGCTTTAAACGCACATTGTTAAAAACGAGCTTATTGAATCACCCATGATTACGTCATTTTTTGTGATGCCTAAAGCAGAACCCGAATGTTGCAGCTGATAGAAAGTTATGTGAACCCCAGAGTGAACTAAAGCTTGAAAGATACATTTGAGTAAGATGAATATTTTGAACAATTTGAAGCTAAAAACAGACCTTTGATCAACGGTTGCAACTACAATGCAGTTGATCCTGACGAAACTAAGAAAGATAAAGGTCTTTGTAACAAAAATGGTATGAGCATTAAGATACTAGAGGTGTTTGTCTTTGTTGTAGAAGATGCTATAGAATTCTGCAGGACAAGTGAACAAGCAAAGAGCAGTTAAAAGTTTCAAGAGAGTAAAGTAGCAGAACTCAACCACACTAAAGCAAGTAAAAACAAGCATGAATACAAAAATTTTAATTGAAAAAAATACAAAGGAAAGTTTAAGTGTAAAAGGTGTGCAACTATCCATGGTTTATGAGAATGTCCTGCTTATGGAAAAAAGAGCAAGAAATGTAAATTACTTAATCAATTTGCCACATCCTGAAAAGTAAAGGACATTAAGAATGCAAAAGAAGAGTGTGAAAAGGACGCCGAATTTGATGCAATGAACTTGTTGATAGGGGAGTGAATGATCAGAGGAAAAACCAACAAGCAATGAAATACGTGTTTTCCGGCCTTCGAAGCCGTGGTCCAATGGATTTTCGTTCTGACGTTTCGTCTCATTCCCTCATCAGAGGTGATGAGGCAATGGGCGAAGTGATCTCCCGTCCTTCCCGACGATGACTGATTCGACTGTGGTGACCTCCGTAGTATTTATTCCCCCGCCGTCGCGTTGCAGTGGAGGGACTGGGGTGGGGGTAGTGGTGGCGCGGGGTTTCGGCGCACTTGAAGTATGTCGTAGAACTCGCTTCCAGTCTGCATTTAGAAATGTAGTTTCCTCCTTCCTGTTTACTTATCGCGTTTAAAGATCTCAATATCCTCTCTCGTTAGTCTCGGATAGAAACCCTGCCATTGATATAAGATATCCACCTCTTTGAAACGGATGTGGTGACCTTCGGAGAGAGCGTGCTCTGCTACTGTTGACTTTTGCGTTTGTCCCAGCCTGCAGCTCCTCTTGTGTTCCGTAATCCTCGTGTTAACACTGCGTTTTGGGGTGACAATGTATACCGAGCCACAGCTGCATGGAACTTGGTAAACTCCGGGCGCCGATAGGGAATGTCTGCGGTCTTTGGTCGTATTTAAGCTCTGTTATATTATACGAGTGGGTTTAAAGACAGTTTTAACCTTGTGGTTTTCCAGTAGCCTGCCGACCCTGTCCGTGACTGTTTGAATGTATAGTAGGCTAATCCATCCGCGCTTTTCTTCATCTTTCCCCGTTGTTCCTTCCTGGCGCTCCACATTCCTTGGACGAACGGCCCTATCGAACTCGTGCTTGATGCATCTTTCCAGATGCGTCATTTCCCGTTCCAATTCTCTTGGCACTCACAGACAGCGTCTTTATGACTCCCCTTTTCTGTGTGGGATGATGATTTTATCCATTATTGAGGTATCGGTCAGTGTGTGTTGGCTTTCTATTATAAGGTTCCTATTCGGCCTCCTTAATACCAAAACATCCAAAACCGGAAGATGTCCTGTTCTATCTCCATAGTGAAATGAATTTTTGGGTTGATAGAATTGAGATGTAAGAGGAAGTTTTGAAGTTTGCCCTCGCCATGGCTCTAAATAACAAAAGTGTCGTCCACATATCAGAAGTAGCACTTTGGCCTTTGATTTGCCATTGTCAAGGCCTTGGCCTTGAGCATTTTGATAAAAACGTTGGTTATTTCTGGACTAAGGGGACTGCCCATTGCTACACCATCAGTTTGTTCGTGGAAATCTTCCTTCGGTTTGGTAGTGGTTAGGCAGTGT
The DNA here is from genome assembly GCA_951812265.1 of Taphrorychus bicolor. Taxonomy (NCBI): domain Eukaryota; kingdom Metazoa; phylum Arthropoda; class Insecta; order Coleoptera; family Curculionidae; genus Taphrorychus; species Taphrorychus bicolor. Next base: position 20,733,908 of record OX638299.1, on the reverse strand, counting down.
TGGAACAACTTAGCAGTATCTTGTGGAAACTCCTGGTTAATATGTTCCATGGCTTTCTTAATGGCTACCATCGTGAAGAGCGAAACAACATCGAAGCTAACGAGAATGTCTCCTGGAGGGAGAGTCTGAATTTTTCAACGAAATGAATGGAGTCTTATAAAGCTGTCAGTTTATATAAAGCTGTCAGTATTTCTTATTTTAGGTTGCAGCAGTTTTGTGAGGTGTTTCGCGATTTTGTAGGTCGGGCTTCTTATGTAATAGGAATAATAAGTCTTTTTTACACAAAACGTTTAAGCTCGGATTAGATAGCTACAAGGGCAAATGTAAATATTTTACCGTTTTAATTGGTAAACAATTGAAAGTTGCCCCATGCTAAACCCATAAGCAGCCTAGAAATGGAACCGGGGCAAAGATATCATTGTGGGCCCCGCAGGTGGTTGTTCAGGGACAGATGCTTCTTCTATCGGTTATTCGTTAATTGGTAGTTCCATCGTGGCGTATGCTGATGGAATTTCTTCAGTCGCTTCTTCGAATATAACATCTTGTTTCTCCACCACCTCGAAATTTGCCACGGGATTTTCTTTGGCGGTGGTTTCTTCTTCGTGCTCCATTGGAAACAGTTGTCCTTTTAGTTCTACAACTTTTTTTTTATTAATGATGAGTTGTCCTCAACAATCTCATCTTCTTCTTCTTTGGTTTCTACGGTAACTTTTACTTCAACTACTTCCAGCTCGCGGCAAGCACCTTTGCACCACGAGTCAAAAGTCGATTTTTAATGAAAGAATTCTATTCCACAAACGTAACTTTTTTTACTGGAATTTGGCATTTAATTTAGAAATATTTTAAATAGCTTCTAGCTATCGACCTCTTTTGGACATTTTTTTTACAAGCGCCTGTCCAAAAACCAACAAAAGAGATGCTCTTCGACGAAAATTAAAAATATTGCAATCATATGTGAATTTAGGGCTTCATGGGACAGGTTATTCAGAAAACCGAAAAACAGAAAAACTTCCATAAATTTAAAGCTTAAAAGCTTTGAAAAGTGGCTTACAGGGTTGCCAAATTGTCACACATGAATAATACCATATACTAACTATCTCCATCTGCTTTATGTCTCTACATATAGAATGAGAATTCAAATTTGGAGTTTTCGAAGCAATTCACGTTAAGAATGGTCAAAACCGTTAAAAATTGATGACTGACGAGTGCCAAAAACTGATGGCTGAAGCTTTTGGAGAGATCAGATTAGAATTAGAGATAATATTGATTAAAAATTACTCGCGTTGTCCTAAAATGCAGATTTTGATTTTTTTTTTACCTAACTCAATTTTAGGACAAAATTAGGCAAAACCGAGGGCAAAACTGACTCAAAATTTCTAATTAGTCCTTTTTGGTAAAATTACATTTTTGGAATAAAATAAATGAAATATGGTTCAAAACGCTTCATAATGCAATTTTGATATTACGCGTCTAAATAGCAAAATAGAGTTTTTTGAGAAATTTAAGTAATAATTAATGCCAAAATCATTTAAAAATCACTCAAAGCGTTTAGAAATGCCAATTTAAAATTAGCGAAAAAATTCAGTAAAATGCAGGTTAGAATTAGGGCCAAAATTACTCAGAACAACTCAATTCACACTCAGACCCACATTTCGAATACTTTGGTGGCAGCCTCAGTAAAACTCCAGCTATCTACTCCATAGAGGAGAACACTAAAGACGTAGCATCTGAGAATTCTTATGTGTATAATGATATTAAGAAGCAAGTTACAAAGTTACAAATGGAGTAAGTTTAGAACCTAATAACCATGATACAGTAACTATTAAAGATAAGATGTTGCACATATGGCAGGTGGCCGTAGCCGTCGATTGTGTAGGAACAAAAATTTGTGGGCAAAGTGGCGAAGGCAAAATTTCTCTCCTATTTTTAAATACTCAATTCAGGCTACTATACAACAAGCTAACATACCTCAATTACCCAGATTTTCCCCTGTAGCAAATCCACACTGCCAAACATTAAGCATCTATTGCAACAATGTTAGACTACCTATGCAGAATTTGGTATATATAAACAAAGCTGAATGCAACACACGAATTAAAAGCATCAGAAAATGTTGTTTTAAACCGAGGTGAGAACTAAGAAATATTTCATGTGGCTTCTTCTGATTTTAAAATTACCTGTTTAGGGCAACGACTCTAAATTTAGCAAGAGAATTGTTTGACATTCCTGCACAAATGTGATAATAAGATTGCATGCAGATATGGTTTGTGACTCATTGTACAATTTAGTTAGAAGCATAACATCTATGCTTCTAACAAGTCTTTTATTTTATTTTGTATAATTTAGTACTTCTTTTCATAACATTAATCTGGCAACATTTCATGTATGAATTAGACATTTGTTAAATTTGTAACCTCATTTACTTGCCAAATTCACTCAATGTCATTGTCAAAAATTTATACAGGGCCAAAACATCTGTTTTTCATGGCACACTCTAGTCCATAATAATTTGAGACGGCATATAGGTTCAAAAACAGCCTGTACAGGTCCTTTTTGTAGATTTTTTGTATAATAGACTCGTCCGTTTAGGTGAGCGCAACTTTGTCTGAAGCTTTCTTCTTTTGTTTTGTCTACTTTTTTCTCTTCAAGTCATCATCGATACACAGTGGGAATGAAATTTTTGTCGTCTGGTTTTTAATCGTAAAATTTTACCAAACTCGAGCCTACTCGAGTAGTAGTCGTAAACAATGAAGTATTGCCTCTAGGTCTTAGAGGCCCTTTTTACAGTCCCTCGGTCCACCCATGCCTACTCCACCAGGGCTCATTCCCTCCACCCTCCACGAGTTACCCGTCCCTCTAATGAAGGAGGATATCCCGTCACGAGTCGGAAGCTCGTCTTGATGAAGAAAAGCGGCTCCAAGTGGAGTCCTATGGTGCAGTCGCGCCCACCTATGGTACACTCTCAGAAAGTGGTGTGTAGTGGGTACAGACTGGACTGTCAGCCATTCCTAGGAGGTGGCATGTTCCTGTTTAATCTGCAGTCTCCAGTAAGGATTCCTATAAGGTCCCCCAGGCACTGCCGGTCTACTCGAGTAACACCTAACGAAAATTAGTACCAGCAATAGTACCTATGCATCAAATAGTAGTCAAACATCCCTATAATAAGAAAAGTTTATATCTTTTCCATCTGAAACACGCTCAATTGGCGTTTTGTGCACTAACGGAAAGAACATGCCTGCTTTAGACCATGAATGGGTAGTACATACATTGTCGATTCACAAGATTGCCAAAACACTTATTTTTGGCAATTTATGTTTTCCCACATTAAATATTTCGGGTAGAGCACGCGATATGCCTACAAACCGACGTAATTTGTGCACACTGGCCACTCCCTAACCATTCAGCTGCATATTCACCGCACAGTCTGCAGTTTCAACGGAAGCTTATCGTGCAGATCAATGAGATTTCTTGACAAATGTACTATGAAAATTATGAATCATGATACGTTGCGAATGTAATTGAATTTTATACGTGCGTAGCTTGGATAATAGATCCCTGCGGCGTACGCCCGCAGTGGCGTAGACGGGCGGAATTTCCCATTCGTCAGCTGGTCTTCTCGGAAGAACGTTTTTCGAGGCTTGAAAAAGTGACATAATAGACTCCAGACACGTAATAGTTGTTAACGAGATGAGACAAATTCCGTTGAGGACTAAGACGGGTCTGACGGAAAAAAATGCCCGGCAACAGCTAATGAATCTGAGCTTTCAGATGTATTTTTATTACAAATCGCCAGTCATCAATCATACATTAAAATAAGTATTATGGTTTATTGTTTAGCGTTGCTTAAAACCGGCCTTGCCAAATCAACGATTTAAAATCTAATCATCGTCGAAGAATCTTTAACCGTCTAGACACTCCGTATTCTATTGTGGGTTGAATCCCGTTCGGGAGGAAAAAACGTGCAACCGACTGCATTATTAAATAATACAGCGGATTAGAGATCGCTAATTGATTTCTTGGTTAACCAAGTAGTACCAACGAAGAAAATGTTTTGTTTCTTACAAATGCAATTAAAAATTTATCTTTTCTTTTTCTCGTTATTTTTTCTGAAATAAACTCTCTTTCAGAGTCGAAAGCTATTATTGACTCAATGTATAAACAACTTATTTCGTGAATGATAAGGTCATACCAATCCATATTTTTCGAATTTTTTTTCTGTCAATATCCGATATTGACTCTTCAACCTTTTAAATATTGAATAATAGCAACGCATTTTTATTGCATTAAAACCGAAGGGAAAATCATTCCATAAAATGTGTACATCAAAATTCCATTTTTAAGGAAAATTCCATATAATTCAACCTTTTATTGCTTGTTTTGAGTTATTTTAAACCAATTTTGGCCTTAATTCTAGCCTGCACTTTTTCCAAGAACTTTTGATTTAGATTTTTAGACACTTTGAGTAATTTTTAGCTGACTTTTTTTCTCAATCGTAACCTGCAGGTTTCAAAGATTTCAAACTCTAATTTTCACATGCTTCCAGTCATTTTTAACCGATTTTGGCAACAAACACCCGAAATTTGTTTCGGTTTCAAGTATTTTTTTTACCAATTTTCGCTTTACTTGAGCCTCTCGTTGAAATTTGCAGTTTCAGGCATTTTGGGCTAAATTTTATTGACTATAGTCTAGCTGAGTTTTTGCTTTTTTTTGTTTTAAACTAGAGTTTATCTAAATCCATCATCTGCATTTTAAGCCCTAATTTAAGCCCTAATCCCAACTCGCAATTTTGGTCTTTTTTTTTAACCGATTTTTGACCCTATTTATACATGATCTGATTTTTTCTGAAAATTTCACATTTCAATTTTCACAGCTTTAAGTAATTTTTTTAAGTATTTTTGCCCTAATCCTAATCTCAATTTCTCGAAAAACCCTAATTTTCATTTTGAGATATTTTTAGTAAAATTTTACTCAAAAACTAATTTGACTAAAATCAACCAATTAGAAGATTTTAATAAATTTGTTGTGATTATATTTTAAAATTAAATTCTTCAAACACATAAAATTTCGCATTTCTACACATTGTGTTATAACAATGTTTTAGCCCTAATTGTAACCTCAATTTCTCCAAAGACTCAACATTTGCATTTTCTGTCTTTCGTGATTTTCTCCAAAAACTCCAATTTTAATTTTATTTGTTTGGAGTCATTTTTACCGATTCTCGAATTAATTTTAAAAGTCAAATTTCATTGACTATGGACCATGTGTAATTTACCAAAACCACTAAATCAGAATTAAATAAATAAAATTAAATAAATAAAATCAGTAAGCAGAAAACCAGTAAATGAACTCTTTTTGTCTAAACAGTTTTCCAAATACACCAAAATTTGCATTTTAAGCGGATGTGGGTTATTTTAAATGAAATAAGCCCCAATTCCAAATTGCATTTTTAGACACTTTAGGTCATTTTTTAAACAATTTTGGCCCTAATCATGATTTGAATTTTTTCAAAAACTTTTAATTTGTATTTTTAAAGCAATAAGTAATTTTTTGTTTTTTGTTTCGCTCTAAGCCTAACCTGACTTTCTAGAAAAACACCAAATTTTTATTTTGTTGTATTTGTAGTTAAATTTTACATATTTTAAAATCAACAATTTTGGCTCTAATCGTAACCTGCTTTTTTACAGATTTTACGGATTTTACATAATTTTTAACGCCGATCCTATCTGAGAAATTTTTTCAAACACCCCCATTTAAATTTTTGGACACTTAGTCATTTTTAACCGATTTTGGCCCCGATCCTAATTAAGAAATATTTTCAAAAACCTCAATTTGATTTTTTTTACACTTTAAGTAATTTTTAACCGATTTAGGCCCCGATCCTAACTGAGAAATTTTTTCAAAACCCCAGTTTGAATTTTAGACACTTTAAGTCATTTTTAACCGAATTTGGCCACGATCCTAACTGAGAATTTTTTTTTAAACACCAATTTAAATATTTAGACACTTTAAGTCATTTTTAACCGATTTTGGCCCCGATCCGAACTGAGAATTTTTCTGAAAAACCCCAATTTGAATTTTTGGATACTTTAAGTCGTTTTTAACCGATTTTGGCCCCGATTCTAACTGAGAATTTTTTTCAAAAACCCCAATTTGAATTTTTGGAAACTTTAGTCATTTTTGACCGATTTTAGCCCTGATCTTAACTGAGAAATTTTTTCGAAAACCTCAATTTTAATTTTTGGACACTCTAAGTCATTTTTAACCGATTTTGGCCCCGATCCTAGCTGAGAACTTTTTCAAAAACCCTAATTTGAAGGTGGATACTTTAAGCAATTTTTAATCAATTTTGGCCTCGATCCTAACTGAGAAATATTTTCAAAACTTTAATTTAAATTTTTGACCCCTTTAACTCATTTTTTAACCGATTTTGGCTCCGATCCAATCTGAATTTTTTTTCCAAAAACCCCAATTTGAATTTTTGGACACTTTATGTCGATTTTGGCCCGATATTAACTGAGACATTTTCTCAAAAACACGAAATTGAATTTTTGGACACTTTAAGTCAATTTTATTCGATTTTGGCCCCTCTCCTAACTGAGAATTTTTTTTAAACCCCCCAATTTGAATTTTTGGTCACCTTAAGTCATTTTTAACCGATTTTGGCCCCGATCCTAACTGAGAAATTTTTTCAAAACCCCAATTTGAATTTTTGGACACATTAAGTCATTTTTAACCGATTTTGGCCCCGATCCTAACTGAGAAATTTTTTCAAAACCCCGGTTTGAATTTTTGGACACTTTAAGTCATTTTTAACCAATTTTTGCCCCGATCCTAACTGACAAATTTTCTCAAAAACCAGAATTTGAATTTTTGGACACTTTAAGTCATTTTTAACCGATTTTGGCCCCGCTCCTAACTGAGAAATTTTTTCAAATCCCCATTTTGAATTTTTGGACCCTTTAAGTCATTTTTAACCGATTATGGTCCCGATCCTAATTGAGAATATTATTCAAAATACCACACATTTGAGTTTCTGGACACTTCAAGTTATTTTTAACAGATTTTCGCCCCGATCCTAACTGAGAAATTTTTTCAAAAACCTCAATTTGAATTTTTGGATAACTTAACTCATTTTTAACCCATATTGGCTCCGATCCTAACTGAGAATTTTTTTCGGAACTCCAATTTGAATATTTGGACACTTTAAGTCATTTTTAACCGATTTTGGCCCCGTTCCTAACTGATAAATTTTTTCAAAACTTAATTTAAATTTTTGGACACTTTAAGTTACATTTAACCGATTTTGGCCCCGATCCTAACTGGGCAATTTTTTAAAAAACCCCAATTTGAATTTTCGGACAGTTTAATTCATTTTTAACCGATATTGGCCCCGATCCTAACTGAGAATTTTTTTCGAAACCCCAATTTGAATTTTTGGACACTTTAATTCCTTTTTAACCGATTTTGGCCGCGACAGACTGAGAATTTTTTTCAAAACCCCAATTTGAATTTTTGGAGACTTTTAAGTCAGTTTTAACCGATTTTGGACCCGATCCTAACTCAGAAATTTTTTCAAAAACCCCAATTTGAATTTTTGGACACTTTAAGCCATTTTTAACCGATTTTGTTCTCTATTCCATGTCACTGCAAAAAAAAATGTGTACATCTAGAAATATACCGGTTTAATTGCATTTTTAAAGAGCCGCTCTAAGAACCATCAGTCTAAAAAAATCTAATGTCTTCACGACAACAAACATTGCCGATTTTCTGGAAAAAGCGGACGGTATACATCATTTAATGACTAAGGTATGTGCAAGTACTTATCTACCTCTATTTGTAGCACTAACGTTATTATGGTTTTCATAAGTAAAATTGTCTGTCTCATACGAAGGCGTAGAAGACCCAACAAGATTTTTTTTCTTAAGTTCCGAGTTCAAAGTTGGAATTCAAGAACAATTCCGAGTTCAAAGTCAGAGTTTGATTAAATTTAAAATTTAAAATCGTAATTTAGTTAAATTCCGAGTTTAAAGTCGGAATTTAGTTAAATTTCGAGTTCAACGTCGAAATTTAGTTAAAGGCCAAGTTCAAAGTCGTAATTTAGCTACATTCCGAGTTCAAAGTCGGAATTTACTTCAATTCCGAGTTTAAAGTCGGAATTTAGTTAAATTCCAAGTTCAAAGTCGGAATTAGTTCAACTCCGAGTTCAAAGTCGGAATTTAGTGAAATACCGAGTTCACAATCGAAACTTAGTTAAATTCCGAGTTCAAAGTCGGAATTCAGTAAAATTCCGAGTTCAAAGTAGGAATTTAGGTAAATTCCGAGTTTAAAGTCTGAATTTAGTTAAATTCCGGATTCAAAGTCGAAATTTACTTAAATTCCAAGTTCAAAGTCAGAATGTTGTTAAATTCGGGGTTCAAAGTCGGAATTTAGTTCAATTCCGACTTTGAACTCGGAATTTAACTAATTTCCGACCTTAAACTTGGAAATTAACTAAGTTCCGACTTTGAACTCGAAAAATCACTAAATTCCGACTTTAAACTCGGAGTTGAACTAAATAATTCCGACTTTGAACTTGGAGTTGAACTAAATAATTCCGACTTTGAACTCCGAATTTAACTAAATTCCGACTTTGAACTCGGAATTTGACTAAATTCTGACTTTGAACTCGGAATTTAACTAAATTCCGACTTTGAACTCGAAACAGATTTAAATTCCTACTTTGAACTCTAAATTTCACTAAATTCCGACTTTGAACTAGGAGTTGAACTAAACAATTCCGATTTTGAACTTGGAGTTGAACTAAATAATTCCGACTTTGAACTCCGAATTTAACTAAATTCCGGCTTTGAACTCGGAATTTAATTAAATTCCGACAATGAACTCGATATTGAACTAAATTCCGACTTTGAACTACGATTTTAACAAAATTTTGACCTTGAACTTGGAATTTAAGTAAATTCCGACTTTGAACTCGGAACGTAACTAAATTCAGATTTTATACTTGGAATTTACCTAAATTCCTTCTTTGAACTCGCAATTTGACTGAATTCGGACTTTGAACTCAAAATTTCACTAAATTCTCACTTTGAACTCGCAGTTGAACTAAATAATTCCGATTTTGAACTTGAAGTTGAACTAAATAATTCCGACTTTGAACTCCGAATTTAACTAAATTTCGACTTTGAACTCCGAATTTAACTAAATTCCGATTTTGAACTTGGAATTTGACAAAATTCCGACTTTGAACTCGGAATTTAACAAAATTCCGATTTTGAACTCGAAATAGAACTAAATTCCTACTTTGAACTCTAAATTTCACTAAATTCCGACTTTGAACTAAAAGTTGAACTAAATAATTCCGATTTTGAACTTGGAGTTGAACTAAATAATTCCGACTTTGAACTCCGAATTTAATTAAATTCCGGCTTTGAACTCGGAATTTAATTAAATTCCGACTTTGAACTCGAAATTGCACTAAATTCCGACTTTGAACTCCGAATTTAACAAAATTTTGACCTTGAACTTGGAATTTAAGTCAATTCCGACTTTGAACTCGGAATATAACTAAATTCAGACTTTATACTAGGACTTTACCTAAATTCCTACTTTGAACTCGCAATTTCACTGAATTCCGCCTTTGAACTCAAAATTTCACTAAATTCCGTTGAACTAAATAATTCCAATTTTGAACTTGGAGTTGAACTAAATAATTCCGACTTTGAACTCCGAATTTCATTCCGAGTTCAAGGTCGGAATTTAGTTTTGCCTCCGAATTTAACAAAATTCCGACTTTGAACTTGGAATTTACTAAATTCCGACTTTGAACTGGAAATATAACAAATTCAGACTATATACTCGGAATTTACCTAAATTCCTACTTTGAACTCGGAATTTAACTAAGTTTCGATTTTGAACTCGGTATTTCACTAAATTCCGACTTTATTATACTCGGAATTGAAGTAAATTCCGACTTTGAACTCCGTATTTAACAAAATTCCGACTTTGAACTTGGTAATTAACTATTTTCCTACCTTAAATCTCCGTAAATTCCGAGTTCAAAATTGGAATTTAACTAAATTCCGAGCTTTAAAGTCGGAATTTGGTTCAATTCCGAGTTCAAAGTCAGAATTTGGTTAAATTCTGAGTTTAAAATCAAATTTTCGTTAAATTCCGAGTTTAAACTAACAATTTAAGAAAAAAATTTTGTTGGTCCTTCTACGCCTTCGTAGTCTCATGTATTCATGCAACAATTTAGTTAAACGACTATGTTTATTTTAGATATTTGGTAGTACCTGATTATTGGTATTGCTGGTGCTTGCCGGAAATGTGAATTTGACTTTTCTTCGTATGGAAAATTTGGCTGATGAAGGACAGTACCTCAAATTAACAATTCCTAACACAAAGACAAATATACGTCGTGAGTTCGTAATATCACCAAGGGACATCGACGGCTTAAACCTCAGGAAAATTATAAAAAAATATATTGCGTAGCGACCACCAAACATATTGTGTTTCCAGTAATGGAAAATGTGGACCTCAACCTGTGGGTATCAATAACTTCGAAATTATTCCGAAAAATATAGCAAAAAATTGCCAAATCCAGCTCTATACACCGGTCCCTGTTTTCCAAGGACATCATACTTCAAAGGGTTTAGAAAAGTGTTATTTTAAATATCAAAGTTAGAGACAAATTTATTACCGAACTCAGTACTGTAAAAAGCTATTTATCGGACCAGATTCAAATATGTAAACATGTCATAAATGATAGTTTGAATTAAATGTTTTTTTTTATTCATCTTTGAGTTATTTTGTAGTTAGTAATTGGGTCTGAAAAAAAGTTGTGAGAGCTTAATATGTATAATGATTGTTGAAGTGTCCCCACGCTTGTTCCAAACTGCTCGACCATGGGGCACATTGGAAAAATTACATCCCTTCTTCCAATGTTTTTCTGTCCTCAACAATGGTTAAATATTTCTTCTTTTAACAACAAATATACATTTTGAATGTTTTCTTGTTACTTAAAAAAAAAACGTACAAACCTACCTGTAGCACATTTGAAGAAATATAATATATTTGAGCAGTCTTTTCATATCTGCGAAACACTAACAATTTTTTTTATTGTGGTGGCTTCAAACGGTATACGAGGGTCGCATACCGTCTGAATTGCAAGTTGACGTCGAGTGATGTAGATTGTAGGTTCAAGGGCAGGGCGATATAGAAAAAACTCACGTACTTATTGAGTCGACCCTGTATACGTTGGTGATAACTACTGCGTTCTTGGCAGGGTATTTGGCAGACAAGCCGCTAGAGATGGAAGGGGTAGGAAGGTTTGTCGCACCCTAGTGTTTAGACTTATTCTATTACTGAAAGCCTTCTATAGGGCTCCCATCCATACTATTTAGTTTTTTATCAACATCGATATACACAATTTTTACTTAATAGAGCAGTTGCGCAAAGTCCGTTCCTGATCCGACGTGGCCAAGTCAAAGTCGCGATCATTTACGCTTATCTTCAGCTCGGCCAGCCAGCCAACACCAGGCGACAGTTTGTCTGCCGTCTGTCTTCATCGTTTGATGACGATGCGGTGATTTACGCCTTTATTGCTCTCCGCAGAACCACCTCATTCGCAAGGGAGCTGAACCTACAGAACCTGGATAAAATCAGTTGCCGGGGCGCGGTGCCTGGTACCAAAGAGAGCAATGCCATAAATGTCGTGTATATACCAAACGCGCTGCAACCTGATTTATCACCCAATATTTTACTGAGTGAGGCAGTAGCTACACCAGGTACCTAATTCTAAAAATTAGCTGAACCAGAACGGACACGAGGCCGCAGAGGTTGAAGCCAAGGCTCTCTCCTTTTCCTTTCTGCACACACACACACACTACCACACTACTGAGTTCTAAGTCAAAAATAATAAAAATCAGCCAACAACCTTCATGCACTCAACGACGTCTAGACTTTATCAACATTAAAGTGCAAAAACTCATAACAGCGGCAGATTCTCGCATTAGGATGCATTTAACGGGCAGGTGGGTTGTTTATGGTTTTGGCAGCATGGTCGTGGTGTTGACCAGGAATTGGTTTGAAGAGGAAAAGAAGAAATACAAAGATGATGCACCCATTGGAGAAGCGGGTTAAACACGTTTCTGATACTACTCGATCAAGCTTTGTTATACTTCAGCTTAATGCCAACATCAGCGCCAAATCTGACTCGAGCAAGTAAATAAGTGATATTTTTAACCTAAAATTAAGATGTAAAAAAAAAGAGCAAAAACGTAGAATTTATAGAAAGACGTATTTCTAATTAAAGGTATATCGACAAATCAAGAAACGGGGCTAAAAATTAAGATTAGGTAAATTTTGAGATATAATTTTGAGAATTTCCTAATTTTCTGGGAAATTAAAGGTGACTTGGCAATACTGTTAAAGAGCTTAAAACGTCCCAAAACGAACTGAAGTTAAGAAATTTTGATATTCTTCCAGATATCTCATAAACGTCGAAAGATATGACAACACCTATGAATAGTAAAAGGTCTTGAAGCTTTTTTTTGAACAAAATCAGCGTCGTAGATGCAAAAAAAGAGGGGAAGCAAACATTTCTCTCATATAATTGTATGGAAAAATCAAGACACGAGCCAAAAATTAAGATTATTGTTGACAAAAGAGATTTTGAGGATTTCGTAATTATTTCCGAAATTAAAGAAGTGGAAGCATTGTGGGCGGAAGAACTTAAAATGTCGTAAAAGGGTCTGAAATAAAGTAATTTTTATATTTTTAAAATAAACGCTGCCACACTTCAGTGAATGAATAGCTAAAAAGTCTTGAAACCGTTTCTAAGCAATGAGAAAGCAATACAAAGAGACGGGTACGAAAAAAATACATTCAGATATATTATCGAAAAATCAAGAAACGAGGGAAAAAAGTTAAAACTAATGTTACCTAACGAAAAAAGTTTATATTGGAACTGTCAAACAAAATAAAAAAATGATTTTTGGGAATGTTCTAAGCATCTCAGAAATTAAGGAACACTTTACAACACTGTCAAGAGGCTAAAACGTCCTGAAACAGTCTGTCGAATTTTGACATTTTTCCAGATATATCATAAATGGCGCAAAATGTGGCAGCACCGGCGATTAGTTAAAGAGTCTTAATAACATGGAAATAATTTCTCTCATATCGATATATGGAAAAATCAAGAGATGATGTAAAAATTAAGAGTATTTAAAAATATTTTGGAAGTACATGTATTTGGAAATCTTGGAAATTAAAGAAGTGGCAACGCTGTCGAAGAGTTTAAAATATCATAAAGCGGCGTGGAATAAAGTAGTTGTCATATATTTTTTAGACTTCTCAGAATTGACGCAAGATGTGGTCACACCTATTACATAAATAGCTAAAAAGTCTTGAAACAGTTTCGAAACAATGTTAGAGCAATAGAAGAAACAGTTACACAATTAAGGGGAGAAAAATAGAAACATTTCTCGCACATATATATTTAGACTTAGTTAAAATTAAATTAACCTAACAAAAAAAATCATATTGGGAACTTACCTTGGAAATTAAACAAGACATGACAACACTCTCAAACAATCTTAAAAGATGATATAGGAGATTTTCTAAATATCTCAGAAATTATAGAAGACTTGGCAACACTGCCAAAAAGCCTAAAATGTCCGGAAACCAAGTTAAGTAATTTTGAAATTTTTCCAGATTTCTCATAAATGACGCAAGATGTGGCAACACCTACGAATAGTTAAACGTCTTGGAACCTTTTCTAAACAAACCCAGAGATATAGATAGAAATAGATATAAAAAAAGAGGAGAAACAAAAATATATATGAAGAAATGAAGACGAGAGGCAAAAATTAAGATTATTGTTTCCAAAAAGATGATTTTGAGGATTTCTTAATTATCTCGGAATTTAAAGAACTGGCAGCACTGTCAAAGAGTTTAAAATTTCAAAAAACGGTTTAAAATAGCAATTTTTACATTTTTTTTATTTTTTAGACATTTCAGAAATGACTCAAAACATTGGTTTTCTAAACAGTGCGAGAGTAATAGATAGAGATATAAAAAAGGAGAAATACATAGAAATATTTCTCGCATATATGTATTTAAATAAACTATCGAAAAAACAAGAAACGAGACAAAAAAATTAAAAATTAAATTTACCTAACAAAAAACATCATACTGGAAACGTACCTTGGAAATTAAACAAGACCTGGCAACACTGTCGAACAGCAAAAAAAAGATGATTTTGGAGATTTTCAAAATATCTCAAAGATTAGAGAAAACTTGGTAACCCTGCCAAAGAGCCTAAAACGTCAGAAAACCAAGTTAAGTAATTTTGATATTTTTCCAGATATCACAAAAATGACACAATATGTAGCAACACCTATGAATGGTTAAATGTCTTGGAACCTTTTCTAAATAAAGTCAGCGACATTGCGAATCAGATACAAATCGATACGAAATGAGGAGAAACAAAAATATTTCTCTAATACCGATGTAAGAAAAAATAAAGACACGAGGCAAGAAATAAGATTATTGATAACAAAAATGATGATTTCTTATTTATCTCGGAATTCAAAGAAGTGGCAACACTGTCAAAGAGTTTAAAATTTCAAAAAACGGTCTAAAATAGTAGTTTTTTACAAGGTAATTTTTACATTTTTTACATTTTTTAAACATTTCAGAAATGACTCAAAATATGGTTTTCTAAACACTGCGAGAGTAAAAGATAGAGATATAAAAAAGGAGAGATACATAGAAATGTTTTTCGCATATATGTATTTAAATAAATTATCGAAAAAACAAGAAACGAGGCAAAAAAGTTAAAATTAAATTTAGCTAACAAAATAAATCATATTGGAAATTTACCTCGGAAATTAAACAAGTCCTGGCAACACTGTCAATCAACAAAAAAAGATAATATTGGAGATTTTTAAAATATCTCAGAAATTAGAGAAAAACTTGGCAATCCTGCCACAGAGCCTTAAATGTCAGAAAACCAAATTAAGTAATTTTAATATTTTTCCAGATATCACAAAAATGACACAAGATGTGGCGACACCTATGGATGGTTAAACGGCTTGGAGCCTTTTCTAAATAAAATCAGCGACATATCGAATCAGATACAAATCGATACAAAATGAGGAGAAACAAAAATATTTCTCTAATATCGATGTAAGAAAAATAAAGACAAGAGGCAAAAATTAAGATTATTGTTAACAAAAAAGATGATTTCTTATTTATCTCGGAATTTAAAGAAGTGGCAACACTGTCAAAGAGTTTAAAACTTCAAAAAACGGTCTAAAATAGTAGTTTTTTCAAGGTAATTTTTAATTTTTTAGACATTTCAGAAATGACTCAAAATATGGTTTTCTAAACAGTGCGAGAGTAAAAGATAAGAGGTATAAAAAAGGAGAGATACATAGAAATATTTCTCGTATATATGTATTTAAATAAATTATCGAAAAATCAAGAAACGATACAAAAAATTTAAAATTAAGCTGACATTTAGCTAATTTCCTCCTTACAATTTCAACAGGAAGGAGGTTCCGTATCTAAATGCAGACTAGAAGCGAGTTGTACGAGATACTTCAAGTGCGCCGAAACCCCACAACACCACTACCCCCACCCCAGTGCCTCCATTGCTGCTCGACGGCGCCGGCGGGGGAATAAATACCACCGAGCTCACCACAGTCGAATCAGTCAACGTCGAGAAGCACGGGTGATCACTTCGTCAATTGCCTCATCGCCTTTGATAGTGTCTGCCTCAGCTGTAGACGAAACGTCAGAAAGAAATTACATTGGACCACGGCTTCAAAGCCCGGAAAATACTTCAGATTGTATTTTGGCCGGCCGTGAAAATCTTCACAGTCTGATAGAAAAAAATTATTTAGAGATAGTTAAAATTATCTCAATAACGAAACAAAAACCTGGCAACATTGGTTAAGACACTAAGTCTTTTGGGTTTTAATTGAGAGCTATGAATCGAGGTAGAACCAACAAAGCAAAACCTGGCAACACTGGTTAAGACTCCAAGTGTTTTGAGTTTTGATTGAGAACTATGAATCGAGATAGAGGCGAAAAAAAGAGCAAAATTTAGAGACAAAAGAGCAGAGGCGAAAAAAAGCAAAATTTAGGGAAAAGTTAATTATAAAAACACTAAAATGTTCTCTATCGGTATTAATCGTTCTAACTTAAAAATGATCATTTTCAATGTGTCCCAGAGCTAGATATCCATAGCAAGGGGAAACTTAAATTTGAAAATCTTTGGGCGCTGATGATGGCCTGAGAGCAGAAACTAGGCGGAAAGAAAAACATATATAGCGAGTGCTCATTATAGGTCGTCATGTAGAAAGCTATGAATTTTTGACAGAAAAGGATGACATAATCAAAGTCACTGGACTTTTGTTCTCCCCCCCCCCCCCCTGCCGCATTGCAGTTATAAACAACTTATATGGCCACGTCGAGTCAGGGACTTTCACGTATTTACCACCATACCTACACTATAAAGAAAGACACACTTTGAATTATAATTCCATGATGGTAATCACGTGTTTTTCTTATCTAGATGCCGTTTTTCTTATCAAGATGCCTACAAAGAAAAATAAATTTAAAAGTGGACCAAAAAGTGCATAGAACGTTATACTATCTAATGAACGCCACGTCGGAAACGTAAAAGTGGGAGCTAAGTGCTACTGCCACCATACCGGACAACTTACACTTTGAAGTGATGATGTTGGTTTTAGCTACCTACCTTCTAAAATTTTGTAGAAAATATGAATAGTGGGGGCACTTGATCGTGTTAAGAAAGTGGTGCTCGACAGCGACCAGCACAAAGATCTTCCACGTTATAGTGGTAAAAAATTTACCACCACTTAAAACTAAACGCGTAAGTGATTATTTTAATCACCGTTCAGGATTAAATAGGAAGGATAAAATAAAGCCTTAAAAAATCACTGTTTTTTTTCTAAACAATGCATATATACCACAGAGTTACTAAGCTGTGTTACTAGTGTAAAGTGTGGCCATCTAGGATTTGTGGAAGTGAGACAATGTGAAAAGAATTTATTATTTGTAAGACTAAACAATATGACGCCATGTCGCTCAGGAAAGCAAAGTGTTGATAAAGTGGAAATCACCACAATTCCACGATATCGCCACGTAATTAAATCGTGGCAATACCGTGATTCTATAGTTTGCAGATTTAAGGATATAATAAAGGCTTAAAAAAATCACTGTTTTTTTCTAAGCAATGCGTAGATACCACATAGTTACTAAGCTGGGTTACTACCTAACGGGAAACGAACCAAAGTTTGGCCATCTAGGGTTTGTAGAATTGAGAGAATGTGAAAAGAATTTATCATTTGTAAGACTAAACAATATGACGCCATGCCGCTCAGGAAAGCAAAGTGTTGATCAAGTGGAAATCACTATACTTCCACGATATCGTCACGTAATTTAATCGTGGCAATACCGTGATTCTATAGTTTGCAGATTTAAGGATAAAATAAAGACTTAAAAAAATCACTGTTTTTTCTAAACAATACATAGATACCACAGAGTTACTAAGCCGGGTTACTACCTAACGGAAAAAGAAGCAAAGTTTGGCCATCTAGGATTTGTGGAAATGAGACAATGTGAAAAGAATTTATTATTTGTAAGACTAAACAATATGACGCCATGTCGCTCAGGAAGCCAAAATGTTGATTAAGTGGAAATCACCACAATTCCACGATATCGCCACGTAATTAAATCGTGGCAATACCGTGATTCTATAATTCGCAGATTTAAGGATATAATAAAGGCTTAAAAAATCACTGTTTTTTTCTAAACAATGCATAGACACCACAGATTTACTAAGCTGTGTTACTACCTCACGGGAAACGAAGCAAAGTTTGGCCATCTAAGATTTGTGGAAGTGACACAATGTGAAAAGAATTTATTATTTGTAAGACTAAACAATATGACGCCATGTCGCTCAGGAAACCAAAATGTTGATTAAGTGGAAAACACCACAATTCCACGATATCGCCACGTAATTAAATCTTGGCAATACCGTGATTCTATAATTCGCAGATTTAAGGATATAATAAAGGCTTAAAAAATCACTATTTTTTTCTAAACGATGCATAGACACCACAGATTTACTAAGCTGTGTTACTACCTAAGGGGAAACGAAGCAAAGTTTGGCCATCTAAGATTTGTGGAAGTGAGACAATGTGAAAAGAATTTATTATTTGTATGACTAAACAATATGACGCCATGTCGCTCAGGAAAGCAAAGTGTTGATAAAGTGGAAATCACCACAATTCCACGATATCGCCACGTAATTAAATCCTGGCAATACCGTGATTCTATAATTCGCAGAAATGTGACCATATCGGTTCTAGCCCCACATATTTATTGCCCATTTTGGTGATTACCACTTGCAATTCGCGGCTCTTTTACGTGATTGTCATTTAGGCAATATACTTCATAGTTTCTAAGTTCGTGGCGGCCACGTTAAATGTTAGTTGGGGGGGGGGGGGGATAATATGTGTTGGGAAGGAAAAGCGTGAAAGAGTAAGACAAAAGACGTATTACCCATTCAGTTATTTTTGTCATCTAGTTACCTTTGAAACCATCATTTTTTATACCCATCTCCTTTTAGCACATGTTGAGATACGATGAAAAGGTCAAAGTAAATTTTCCAACGCCTACTTGATGATAATAATAAGTGAATGGCTTATATATAATCGGATTTTCTGCACGGTGCGCGAAAAGGGATAAAGATGCACAAGAGGTGACGTTCGACAAGACGTAAAAGTTACACCTCTTGTGGTCAAATTTGAGAAAAAACACAGATTATGGGATAACACTAAAGTTTCAAGAGATGGAGGAAAAAGGGGTGAATGAGGCTGAAAAAGAATGGCACGTCTCGTCGAGGAAGGTCCGCACGTCTTCTTGAGAAGAATCAAAAAAAAAATTAACAAGAATTTTGAGCCCACACAGACGCATAGTGTAGTGTTAATGATTTTGTCTATAAGTTAAGGTAACTGGTGAAGGCTACAACTGATTTTGCTAAGCTATCTACCTCTAGACAGCCGTTACACCTTTCAGGATGCTAAACTCAAAAATATTTCTAATATACAATTTAAGGCTGCAATACCATGAAAATGTTGTATCATACAATGATCAATCCATACTTTGCAATAGGATGTATGCTATCTTGTTGGTGCTCGCTCAAAGTATGGAAAATGGCGTACGTGACCTCAATCAGCTTGACACAAAATTGGCCAGTGTTAGCTGACCATCAGGATAAGCTGATTGGCGGTGCGTCAGCGACGGTTTCCAATAAAATGGACTTTAGGTTTCGTTTTCAAAACATGGCTCTCCTATCCAATATCAAATCCGGTCCTGTTCGTATGACCGAAGAGGAATAACCTCGAAAGGCCGAAGCGGCTGGAAGATCGGGTCAGCGAGACGGAATTATGTAAGCGAAGTACGACCACGGCTGCAGGACGGCCCAGTATTCGAACAACACAAACAAAATATAGTAAACAAGTTTTCTGGCCATCTATGGCTGGCTCCCAATAAAGCACTTATCAATTTGTAAATCGCGGATTAGGATTTAACTTTTTGGACGGAACGTAATCTGTCTCTTCGGAGGATGACCGTTAATTATTCACTCGTGATGGTGCGAAGGGTCTTTAGGAATATTTGGCGCTATAAATAAATAATATCTGACCAATATAACTTCCAGACCAAATAATGAGAAAATAATAGACAAGCAATTTATTTATTAAGATGGATTAATCTGTGCAAATATTGTATTTTCTGATCGATTATAGGCGGCTGACTCGATGCAAAAATAATATGCACCGTTCCTCTCTGTTATAGATTAATTATTTGTATGTTATTCCACGTGTGCAGCCGATGCTGGCACCCAATCCTTTTCACCCACCCACCAATCCAAATATCTAATTTTAAATCCATATTTTATTTGATTTTATTATTTATGGTTGACGTTAGAGCCACTTCCGCGCTAAACAGATTAAAATAGCTCGGTTCTACTTAAGTGAGCGGCTTAAGAAGAGTTACGATGTCAAGAAAAATGCGCGTCCCACTTTGTGAACTTACCTAAAGAAAACTTAGGAAGTGAACCCAGACAAAATACAATGAGCAGAGGCCAAATTTTGATAACGACAGCATTCATTTCGATGGGGAAGCTCGTGATGGTACGGGGGCCTTGGCCCGGCTCAGCCCAACATCTCACATGCTACTTGAGAAGTCTGCCACATTCCTGAAAGAAGAAAAGTTTTCTAAGTCACATTCTATTAGTGAAGTCCTGAGAAACAATTTTAAATTTAATAGATAATTTCTTGTTTTTTTAAGTAGATTGTAAGTATCTTGCTAGAAACATCTCTGATTCAAGCGGATTTTGTCATCTTTTCCAGGCTTTGGACTACTGCACCACGACCTTAAAGCCCAGAAAACAGTTTGCATGTAAAAATAGTGTACTAGAATAAACTAAAAAAAAGAACCGAGAAGTGTAAACTTTTCTGGTACACCAATATATGCAAGTCTTTCGCAAACGTCTCAACTTGATTCGTGACTTAAGAACGAAGGCGCTAATTCTCATAAACAGTTTTGTCAATTGCCAGATCTGGTGAAATATCGCCATACTTGATGATTTTGCTTACTTTGAAGAAAAAAGCTAATTCTGTGTGACTTTGACTGTAATAGTAGTGTAGATTGTGATAAAAAGTAGACGGTAAATAAATTTATTTTTCTTTTACAGTCACAGTAGTTTCTTGTAAATTATCTTCCGCCTCAACTGCAGCAATTTTTGGTTTCTCATTCTTTTCCACCTTTCTTTTCTTACTTTTTTTCTTTACAATACCTGCCCTTAGAAGAGTGGTCTCCTGTACTCCTTCTGGAAGATCTTCAATATTATAAGTTTGACTCTCTTCCACAGTCACCCTGGTTTTTATTTTTTTTTGCCCTTTTCCTATGTATTCACAAATTCAGTTTTTCTTTATTTGTCACCCTGGTTCTTTTTAATAATTATGTTTCTTTTTTTTTGAATATTCTTAATTTATTATGGCTATTTTTAATTTTCTTTTACAGTCACAGTAGTTTCTGGTAACTTACTCTCCGCGTCAAATGTAGTAATGTTAGTTGTTTCTTTATTTCTTGATGACTCGTTTTTCATTTTTTTTTCTCTTTAGAATAGGTTCCTTTAGAGTAGTGGTCTCCTGTACTTCTTCGGGTAGCTCTTCAATATTATAAGTTTGACTCTCTTCTACAGTGACCCTGGTTTTTATTTTTGCCATCTTCCTCTATAGTAACCATTTCAGTTTTCTCTTATTTGTCACCCTTCTTCTTTTGAATAACTGCTTTTCTTTTTACTATTCTTAATTTATTGAGGTTCAATATGGTGATCGTGGTTCGCGTCCTTAGCACTTTCAGTTCAGGTGGTTAGCAGGTTTAGGACAAATGAGACACCCTTGTAGAACGAAAAACGGCCAACGTTTCGACGTATAATTCATCAATGTTTGTAATTGAAAAAGACGTTCTTCAGGGCTGTGACATATAATGAGAACACACTACTTAATGAAACAGGAAGGAACAAACATGATAATTTAAATACCTGCACAGGTGACAACAAATTCCAAACATTGATGATACGCTGATTAACATATAATATATATATTTTTTTTGACATGCTAAATAAAACAAAAAACACAATAGAAACAATAAAATTAAAAACAATAAACTTATTGAGCCGTTTAAGAGCATTAAAATTCTTTTTTTTTCTCTTTAAAAATGTGTATATAATATCTACTAATAAAAGAATGATTCTACACTAATAAAACAGTGCGTTTCCTGTGTAGCATAAAAGGTGGTCGTCCTGTTGCTCGTCGCTCGCCTGCTCCGTACTTAATTTTCGTTATTGTTTTATGTTAATTTATTGGTGTTTTGTTGTCATCGTGAGAACATCTGCCCATGACGTGGACAATGGACACGTTTTTGATTAGAATGTACAGGACTTCGGCATATCAAGAGCCTTGTAAAGACCACAATATATGGTCGAAACGTTGGCAATTGATAAAAGCTGAATTGTCGTTATTTGTCCCCATCCGGCTAATCCACCTACTACTTAGATTATTGGGACGCCAAACACTCGTTTATTGGGGTTATTTTTAATTTTCTTTTACAGTCACAGCAGTTTCTGGTAACTTACCATCCGCCTCAAATCTAGCAATTTTAGTTGTTTCTCCTTTTTCATTCCTCTCTTCTTGATGACTGGTTTTTTCATTTTTTTTCTTTAGAGTTTTTTCACCTTCAGAATTGTGGTCTATACTTCTTCTAGTAGCTTTTTAATAGTATAAGTTCGACTTTCTTCCACAGTGACCAGGGTTTTTTATTTTTTTGTCCTATTCCTCTACAGTCACAATTTCGGTTTTCTCTTTTTTGTCTCCTCATTTTTTTTTAAATATTTTTTTTTTTACTATCTGCTCTTAGGTATGTCGAAAACTTTTATTTCTTGAACACCTACGGGTAGTTTTTGAATTTAATATTCCCATTCTCCCTCCACAGTCGAATCAGTCAACATCAGGAAGCACGGGAGATCACTTCACCCATTGCCTCAGTGCCTTTGATAATATCTGCCGTAGCTGTAGACGAAACGTCAGGAAGAAATTCCATTAAACCACGGCTTCAGAGCCCGGAAAACACTTTAGATTGTACTACTCAGCTTTCTCACATCCTCTCCTATCTAGTTCTTTATTACTTATTTTTTAGCAACTTTCTTTTTAGGTACGCTTTTTTCTATTATAATTATTATTGTCTCTTCTATTTGCTGTGGTCGCTCATCAATAACAATAGGCATTTCTTTCTCCTCTAAGTAACTAACAAATTTTTTTTCCTTCTTCTTTCCATCTTCTCTCTTTTGTAGCTTTTTTACTTTTTTCAAGTTTTTTTCTTATCATTTTTTATTTTTTAAATTTTTGTTTTACTTTTTGTCTTATTTTGTTCAACTTTTTATTATTTGAATTATTTATTGCATCGAGCGAAAGTAGACTTTTTATTAGGCTTTGATTCCCTTTAGGTAATCATGATTAAAAATTAAACATTTCTAATGATTGAACAATTGTTAATAACTGATTTGTAATGAGAAAACTTTTGTTCTAAACTGTGTTTTTCCATCATTAATGATTCCTGATTTTTCGAGTTTTTTATAAAGTGTATAGAACTTTTACAACACGAGTCAAAAGTGGATTTTATGAAAATAAGTCTGGTAAGCAGAAATATCTATTTTGCAATATTTGAAAGATTTTGAACGATTTTGGCTTAAAATTTGAAATATGTGGTTCCTACTACCTAAAGAGCCCTCTTGGATATATTTTTTACTAAAATTTCTGCCGTTGTTTTTGTAGTTCTTCATTTCAAATTTTCATGTTTTATTGCTCATAATTGTTCTATTTTTTTTTCTTTTTCACGATTCCTAAAATTTCTGCTTTTTCGTTTTTGTAATTCTTCATTTATAAATTTTATTTTTTGTTGTTCATAATTTTTCTTTTTTTTTTCTTTTTCACGATTCAGTTTTTTTTTGCAAGGTACAAAATTTGTGAATTCACATTGGGCAGCGGACGTGTGGTTAACTATCTTGAATCGAATTTTAACTGACTACCCTCTCTAAGTGAGAATAGCCCTGATGAAGACTAAATAAATAGTCGAAACGTCGGCCATTTTCGAATAAAGAAGAGGTGCATTATTTGTCCTAATCCCGCTAACTTCACTAACAACTTACAACTTAAGGACGCTAATTACAACAATGAATGGCACAATTGTTAATGTGTACTGATTTGAAATGAGAAAACTTTTGCTCTAAACTGTGTTTTCGTATTTTTTAGTTTTTTACAAGGTTTTGGGCCGAAATAGAACTTATACAGCACGAGTCAAAAGTCGATTTTGTGAAAAGAATTTTGGTAAGAAAAAAGAACTATTTTGCAACTTTTTGAAATATTTTGAACGATTTTTACTTAAAATGTAGTTCCAACTACCTACAGAGCCCTCTTAGATATATTTTTTCCTAAATTTCTTTTGGTTTTTGCAGTTCATTATTTAAAATTGTCATGTTTTATTGCTCATAATTTTTCTATAATCATTTTTTCCATTTTTACGGTTCCTAAAATTTCTGCCTTTTGCTTCTTGTAGTTCTTCATTTAAAATTTTCATTTTTATTACTAAAAATTTTTCTAATTTTTTTTCTTTTCACGATTCAGTTTTTTTTTTTGTTTTTCTCCATTGATCTAATTGCACTTTTTACTGGATTTTTATCTTTGTGAAGAAATTTTGACCTAAAATTGAACTGGGATTTAAATTGATTTGCACTGAAACGTCTTTGAACCAAAAACACAGTTTTGGCCTCGCATTTTTTACTGAAAGAATTTTAGTACGGAAAGATCTCTCTTTTAATTTTTTTGTAATTTTAGAGGAGTTTGTATCAAATTTAAAAATATTTTAAATTTCTACATCTATATATTTATTTTTTAACTTACTTTTTATATTTTTATTATTTTAATTTTTATATTTAATTTTATTTTTTACTCGTTTTTTATTCGTTACGTGTTTCGACGTATTTCTTGTTACGTATTCTTATAACTGGTCATATTTTTTTATTTTTTTTTGTAGTTGTATCGACCTACTTTGCATTGTTTTCATTATTTCGAGGTACTTTTGGCCCATGATTGGACTTTTCAAACAAGTAAACATTTGTAAATTGATTTTCAATGAAACAATTTTTGCCCAAAACTGTTTTTTTTTTTAATTGATGATTTTTGATTTTTTATTTTAATTCTGCGGTACTGACCCTCAGAATCTCTTCAACGAGTCAAAAATCAATTTTATTGAAACATTAATAGTCCGAAAAAGGACGTCTTTTAGCAAATTTGTGAAATTTTTAAAAGGCTATTGGCTTGAAACTACTACTATTTATATACTACTATTATTTTAATTTTTCTATTTTTTTTTTCTTTTTTACATTTGGTTTTTTTTGTTTTTCGTTTTTCTTCATTGCACTTTTTACTGGATTTTTATCCTTCTGAAAAAATTTTGACCCAAAGTTGAACTGTGATTTAAATTGATTTGATCTGAAACGTCTTTGGACCAAAAACACAGTTTTGGCCTCTCATTTTTTACTGAGAATTTTAGTTCGGAAAGACCCCTCTTTTAATTTTTTTTTTAATTTTAGAGGGCTTTGTATCAAAACTAAAAATATTTTAAATTTCTACATCTATATATCTATTTTTAACTTGTTTTTAATTTTTTCATTATTTTAATTTTTATATTTAAATTTTTATATTTAATTTTTTTTCCATTTTTTACTCATTTTTTAATCGTTACTTGTTTCTATTCTTATAACTTGTCATGTTTTTTATTTTTTTTTGTAGTTGCATCGATCTACTTTGCATTGTTTTCATTTTTTCGAGGTACTTTTAGCGGATGATTGGACTTTTCAAACGAGTAAACACTTGTAAATTGATTTTCATTGAGACAACTTTTGCAAAACTGTTTTTTTTTTTAATTGATGATTTTAGATTTTTTTTTCCTGCGGTACTGGCCCTCAGAATCTCTTCAACGGGTCAAAAACCAATTTTATTGAAATATTAATGGTCCGAAAAAGGACGTCTTTTAGAAAATTTGTGAAATTTTTAAAACGATTTTGGCTTGAAACTAGAAATATTTTAATTTTACTATTTTAATTTTAACTACATACATAATTGTCGTTTTTTATTTAAAACTTTTATTTTTTATTATTCATAATTTTCTAGTAAAATTAATAATTCTTATTCTTTGTCATGCATTCCAATTTATTCTTTGTTTTTTTTATTGATCTAAATTGCCTTTTTTACTAGGTTTCATTTTTTTGAGGTAATTTTTGACCAACAATTGAACATTTTCAACAAA
Organism: Taphrorychus bicolor; assembly: GCA_951812265.1. Lineage (NCBI taxonomy): Eukaryota > Metazoa > Arthropoda > Insecta > Coleoptera > Curculionidae > Taphrorychus > Taphrorychus bicolor. The sequence continues at coordinate 20,707,940 of OX638299.1, read as the reverse complement.
AAAACTATAACCGTGACGTAAATTGATTTGCACAGAGACAATTTGGGTTTAAAACTGTGTTTTTAAATTAATGATTGTTGGTTTTTCAGATGTACCTGGTACGAAATAATACTTTTCCGATGGGTAAAAATAAATTTTTAGTGAGAGAAGTTTAGTTCGAAAGGGAACCTGATTTAGTTTTTTTTTTAAAGTTTTAGACGATATTAATATTGTCCCATCATATGTTAAATATATTTTGAATTTGTACCTCAATTAGCTCTTTGGACTTCTTCATAATTTTTAGATTGTTCCACTTTAGTTTAACTTTTGTAGTTTTTATTTTTTTTTATTACTAATAGTTCTTTTATTATTCATATATATTTATATTCTTATTATTTGTCATATTTCTTATTTTTTGTAATTTATTTTTTTATCTATTTTGCACCTTTCTAGTTTTCATTCTTCCGAGGTAATTTTGACCCAAAATTAAACTTTTAAAACGAGTGTACACTTGTAAATTAATTTCTATTGAGTCAATTTTGGCTCAAAATTGTGTTTTTTTTTCTTAAGGATTCCTGATTTTTTACTTCATTTATATGGAATGCTCGAAAAGAATCTCTTCAATTTTTATTGAAAGATTTTTTGTTCAAAAAGGGTCGTCTTTTAGCAAAATCGTGCAAATTTTAAAAACGATTTTGGCTCAAAATTAGACATATTTTTTTTATAATTTCCTAATTACTCTATGTTTTTCATCTTTCGATGATTTTTTGTTTCTTTTGACTTTTTCCAGTTGTATTGTTGTTTCCTATTAAACGTTATATGTATTCTCCACAAGCTCTTTTCTCCATATTCTTTCTTTCTTCAGACAAAACCGTTTTTTTTACTCATAAATGTGTTTTGTGTCTTTAATATGGTAGTAGTACGTACCTCAATTTATTCTCTTCAACATTTCTTTGGGCCATGTTTTAATTCCCGGACTTCTACCTCTCTCCCTTATTGACCCTAGTAAATAATTTTTTTTCGACTTTTTTTCTAATTGTTACTGTATTTTTTCTGTTTCATCTTTGGTTCTTCAAGACTTTCTTAACTTTTTTGCGACTGAGAATTTTTTTTTTTAACTTTAACTAAAGGCAATTTGGTTGTTGCTCAATTTGCCTTACTTTTTCTTTTTAGGTTTTTAGTGATAACTTTCAGCTTTCAGCTGGTTTTTGATTCTTTTACTTGTATCTTGTAGTCAGTTCTTTATTTTTTTTTCTGTTTTCTTAATTTTTTCTTCTTCGAGACCTTTCCCAAATGTTGCTTGCAACTTTAATTATTTTTTTAATAATGTTATATCACTTAATATTTCTTTTATTATATTAATAATATTTAAAAAATATTTTTTTTTTTTTTGGTAACTCTTGGAATATATTATTCAAAGAAAATATAAGAAAGAAATATATATTCAAAAGATTATACAATTATCTCATCGCCGATGTTTCGTTTATTATGCATAATCTTCCTCAGGCCCCGAGAATAGTGTGCGACCGGCCTGTGCTAATCGGTTTTGCTGTGTTTTGTATAAAGGTCGATGTCCTTATTGATTTAATTCCTTAAAATGTATTTAAAATATGCTAATAAACGTTCTAATCCATAAAAAGCCGTGTTCAGATCATGATCTCATGGTTTAACTTGGGTGTTATATTTAAATCTCGAGGCCTGAAGAAGTCTATGCATAATAATCGAAACGTCATAGAAGAGATAAAAGTCACCAATATACCTACCAGGAGAATCTTTCACATGTCGCCAGTTAAAGGTTAAATACGTCAATAACTCCTCCTTGCTTCATTTGCACCATCAGAAACGAAATCTGGCCAGTCAAAAGTGAAGGTACTGCTATACTGTTAGCGTGACGGGTTAAGGACCATTAAGTGCAACTGCGACTTTTTTCCTTTCACGGTGCTGCCCTAAAACGCGGCTATGTGAAAGGAAAAACTTCCCAAGAATGACCAAGAAGCAGGATTGTTAGACAGCGCACTCAGGCCTGAAACATTAAATTCTAATATGCAGTTTTGCTGCGCTCATGTTGCACCAATTAAGTCGAACCTGGTCATTAGAACCACCAGCCAACTGTAGGACTGCTATTTGCGCGATCGAACGAGATTTCTATTCGAATAATTATTATTGTTCGTAATCGGATGTAAATTTGACCGAAACTGAAACATGTATAAGAAATGCTTCACGGTAACTGGTAAATGGTAAAATGGTAAAATAAAAAATAAGAAAAAAAATCGATGCAAAAACTCTCAAAACTGACAGTTTGAGTTCATTTTGGGTCAGACTTATCTCAAAAAAGGTAAAAAAACCCATTAAAAAGTCCAATTTAGATGGATAAAAACATACATAAAAGATCAATAATTTTAAGGAAACTTGACAAAGAAAAAGAATAGACAAATATGAAAAAAAAATGAGATGGTTTAATGTGAATATTACTCGACCTTCCCTAATTTTGGTTTTGGTGGTCACCTGGATGGTGGAACGAACAAACGTGTTTTCCAGATTGAAAGTATTAGTTATTACTAAATCACATCCCAAGGACCCTCAATAAGCCATAGAAGAACCCTACGTTCTTTTCTTTGGACCTGATACTCGAGAGGAGTCAACTGCATCCAAGAATTGGAAGCCAATACTAAAAAGTAAATGAAAAACTTCAAAAAATCATCGAAAGAAGAAAAATATAGAGTAATTAGGAAATTATAAAAAAATAATTAATTTTTTGAGCCAAAATCGTTTTAAAATTTGCCCAATTTTGCTAAAAATCGACCCTTTTTGGACAAAAAATATTTCAATAAAAATTTATTATTATTTATCCCATATCTATATATACCCATTATATATATCATTGAAGAGATTCTTTTCGAGCCAATACTATATGAAAGAATTGAAAAATCAGGAATCCAAAAAAAGAACACAGTTTTGAGCCAAAGATGACTCAATAGAAATCAAGTTATATTACAAGTGTTCACTCGTTTTAAAAGTTTAATTTTGGGTCAAAATTACCTCGGAAGAATTAAAACTAGGAAGGTGCAAAATAGATCAAAAAAATAAATTACAAAAAACAATAAATAAATATGACAATTAATAAGAATATAAAAATAAATGAATAATAAAAGAACTATCAGAAATAAAAAAATTACGGCGAAATCGATGCGAAAACTCTTCAAAATGACAGTAAATTTAAAAGTATGTTTACCGTGATTCTAAACGTCTGAGTTCATTTTGGGTCAAGTTTGCCTCAAAAAAATAAAACCCATTAAAAAGTCTAATTTAGGTGGATTAAAAAAAAATATAAAAAATCAAGAATTTTAACGAAACTTGACAAATATGAACAATAAAAAATGAGATGGTTTAATGTGAATATTACCCGACCTTCCCCTAATTCCTGTTTTGTTGGTCACCTGGATGGTGTATAATAGTAGTAGTTATTAATAAAGCACATCCCAAGAACCCTCAATAAGCCTTAGAAGAACCCTACATCCTTTTCTTTGGACCTGATACTCGAGAGGAATCAACTGCATCAAATAGAATAGAAACATATACTAAAAAGTAAATGAAAAACTATAAAAATCATCGAAAGAAGAAAAATATAGAGTTGTTTATTTAGGAAATTAAAAATAAAAAATTTTAATTTTGAGCCAAATTGATTTTTTAAATTTGCATAAATTTGCTAAAAAATTACCCTTTTTGAACAAAAAATCTTTCTATAAAAATTAAATTTTGACCCATTGAAGAATCCATATAAAATAGCCAATACCATATAAAAAAATTGAAAAAAACAGGATTCCTTAAAAAAAACACAATTTTAAGCCAAAATTAACTCATTAGAAATCTATTTATATTACAAGTGTTCACTCGTTTTAAAAGTTGAATTTTAGGTCCAAATTACCTCGGAAGAATGAAAACTAGGAAGGTGCAAAATTGATCGAAAACAGAAATCACCAAAAACAATAAAGAAATATGACAAATAATAAGAATATAAATATATATGAATAACAAAAGAACTATAAGAAATAATAAAATAAAAACTTCAAAAGTTAAAAAAAAAGTGAAAAAATCTAAAAATTATGAAGACCAAAAAGCTAGGTAGAAGCACAAATTCAAATTATATATAATTTTGGGACAATATTAATATCGTTTAGAACTTAAAAAAATTGCTAACTCAGGTTCCATTTCGTACTAAAATTCTCACATTAAAAATTTATTTTTACTCATCGGAAAAGTATTATTTCGAACGAAGAATGTATTATACATCTGAGAAATCCACAATCATTAATTTAAAACATAGTTTTAAGCCAAAATTGTCTCAGTGCAAATCAATTTACGTTACAATTACAGTTTTTTTGATGAAAATGTTCAATTTTTGGAAAAATTACCTGGCAAGAATGAAATCCCAGTAAAAAAAATGCAAAAATAAAAAAACTAATTATAAAAATTACATTAAAAAAAATAAAAAGTAAGTTTTAAAAAAATTTACCTATAGAGGTAGAAATTTAAAATATTTGTAATTTTAATACTACAAAGTCTTCTAAAATAAAAGATGTGTCTTTTGGAACCAAAAATCTCTCAGTAAAAAATGCGAGGCCAAAACTGTGTTTTTGGTCCAAAGGCGTTTCACTGCAAATCAATTTAAATCACACTTCAATTTTGGGTCAAAATAACTTCATAAAGATAAAAATCCAGTAAAAAAGGCAATTAGGTCAATGAAGAAAAACCAAAAATAAAAAAAACCGAATTGTGAAAAAGAAAAAAAAATATTAGCAGTAAAATATGAAAATATGAAATGAAGAACTACAAAAACAAAAAAGCAGAAATTTTAAGAAAAAGTATCCAAGAGGGCTCTGTAGGTAGGTAGTTCAAAACCGTTCGAAATCTTTCAAAAAGTTGCAAAAGAGGTCTTTTTTCCGGACCAAAATTCTTTTCATGAAATCGACTTTTGACTCGTGCTATAAAAGTTCTATTTCGGGCCAAAACCTTACAAAAAAACTTGGCTACAAACAAACCAAAAAACGGCTTACTAAAATCTGGAATCATTAAGGATGTTTAGAGCAAAAATTTTCTCTTTGCAAATCAGTATACATTAACAATTGTTCTATTATTAGAAATGTTCAATTTTGAGTCATAATTACCTCAAAAATTGAAGAAAGCCTATTGAAAAGTCCTTTTAGCTTGATGCAATAAACAAGTCAAATGACAAAAAATTGAACAAAACATAAAAAAGAAAAATAAAAAAAAAAAAAATATATAAAAAAAAATTGGAAAGGAAAAAAAAGCTACAAAAGAGAGAAGGTGGAAAGTGTTGTAGTAGGAGAAGAAGGCAAAGAATCCCAAACAACAAAAAATTTTGTTAGTTACTTAGAGGAGGAAGAAGTGCCTATTTAGCTGCCACAGCAAATAGAAGAGACATTAATAATTATAATAGAAAATAATAGAAAAAAGCGTACCTAGATAGAAAGTTGCCAAAAAATAAGCAATATAGAACTAGAAAGGAGAGGTTGTGGGAGAGCTGAGGAGTACAATTTAAAGTTTCTGCCGGGCTTTGAAGCCATGGTCTAATGAAATTTCTCCTCCTGACGTTTCGTCTACAGCTGCGGCAGACATTATCAAAGGAGCTGAGGCAAGGGGCGAAGTGATCTCCCGTGCTTCCCGACGTTGACTGATTCAACTGTGGTGAGTTACGTGGTATTTATTCCCCCGCTACGCCGCGCCGTCGTGCTGCAGTGGAGGGATTGGGGTGGGGGTAGTGGTGGCGCGGAGTTTTAGCGCACTTGAAGTATGTCGTAGAACACGCTTCCAGTCTGCATTTAGAAACGTAATTTCCTACTTCCTGTTAAAATTGTTGTCCTGTTTAAAGATCTCAATGGCCTATTTCGTTAGTCTCGGATAGAAACACTGCGCCTGCTCCTGCTCTGCACAACATCTCACCGCTCTTCGGTAGATTTTTGGCTTTAAGCCGCGAACTTATGGTCTCCTATTTGTCGAAATTGTCGACTAGCCAAAGCTGTACTTATAGGTAGACCCCGAAACTAGTATGCGGATGGGTTGATCGACAAATTGGTGACCACCTACTCTTTACACTTCGTTCTGGTTTCTCGAACTGAAAGCCATCTGCCATGCAGTATTAGATCTAATACGCTGGTGGATGTCGGCTGCTCCTGCTCTGTACAACATCTCACCGTTCTAAAGGATTAAAGGGAACACTAGAGACTGCAAATATGTTTCGTCAAATTTTCACTTTTACCTTCCATACTCAAGCTTTGACAGTTTCTTTTCTTTAAATTTTTAACAAAAACTTACTTTTTTTTTATTTAATGAGCCCCTTTTTTTCACAGAGAATAAAGGGAGAGTTAGTTCAGGTTAGAGAAGAGAAATAGAACATCAAAAAGAGGAAAAAAATCAATTGGATTTGCTCTGATCAATTCATTCGTTTCAAAGAGGCCGGGAAAAAAATGGATCGACCTGACTTGAATCTGAACGGATAACTGAACTAACCTGAGCTAACCTAAAGATTGTCCACATCTCAAATTCTACACCTTTTCGCTACGAATGCATAACCATTACAGAAAGGTCCATATGCATAAGGCGCGAATTCTCGAAATTTGAGTAGCAAATTTCCGTATTCGTGTAATGTCAAAACAGAAGTATTTGACAACTTAAGAATTCATCAGTCAAGCGTCGTGCTGACGAATACGAAAATTGACTATTCGAAATTCGAATTTCGAGGATTCGGGCCCAGAACCCAATTTACACCATGGTAACACCCAATAGGCATTTTCGTTTCACAGCGATTCCGTTTCGAGCGTCCGACCAGCTCATTTTCACCAAAACTGATTGGTTGGAAATCACCTGATCTGTCATTTTTATGTCAACCAGCACCAGAAATGGTGCAAAACGAAAATAACTATTTCTTTTAAGTATTGACAGAGGAAAAAAAAATATGAGACGAAACAGATAAGTTAGAAGATGTACAGTTTATGCCTTGGCAGCAAGTTGTATTGCTTTGTTGCGTGTGTGTGCAACACTAAAAGAACTTTTAGTGTTGCTTAAGCGTGTGTTTGCGGACATGCTCAATATCATTTTCCTAATTTGGCTCTTCATTTCATACCTTATGAGTCTTCAATATGTATTAACTAAGAATACCCTGTATAAATCAAAATAAATATATGCAACAATGATGCTTCTTCATATTATTAACAGGTTGTTTTGTTGGTTTTCAAAGTGGCAAGTCACTCTCGAGTCATACCTACTTTCAGAAATTCTACGATGTTGGTTAGTTACATTGTAGGTACCGAGAAGTCGGGTACAAAAAGGCGTAACACATTATTTTCAATGTAAGACTGGAAAATTTACATTATATAGAGGAAGAGTCATACAAAAACCTAATAATAGCGACCCGGTGCTACGGCCACGTATTATCTCCGAATATGTGGGACGAAATTCCCCAACTTAACGGGTACCTGAGTATACGAATAACATTATGCGCCGATAATGCACGTGCCATTTCTGTCAGGTTTAGTGTTTTTAACAACCGCGATAAAAACGTCTCGAGGACAGGCAAATAAAAAACCGCATCTTGGCAAATACTTTTTTAGCGTTTTTATGATTGTAGCCGCGAACGGGACGCAGGTATGCACCTAAGTGTTACCAGCAATCTGAAATTTCGTCTTATTAAAGGCTAACCTGGTGCGACAATAAAAATTCCTCTCTGGACACGACGACGAAGAAACGGCCTCACTATCGGTATACTGATGCCAAAGTCGCACACACCTAATTGGAACGTAACTGATGGTGTGTACGTACTGACACAGATGAGTCCGACATATTTACATAATAAGGAATGCTCACTCGGACAATATATAAAAATGTTTTCCACTTATTAATAGCGCCGAGATTTTAAAAATACAAAATGCGATCGTTGATCTCGATAATTATGTTGGACATTAAGAGTGCCAACTGTGATTTTCGAAACGCACCACAAGGAGAAGTCTAAACAGTGTTACGTTGACACAGGCTGACGTCGTAATAACGTCGGCACCTCGTTAAAATATGTTATAAATAAATTCATAAGTGAGTTATAGAAGTACTGTCGACCTTTCACATCATTCATCGCAGAAAAGAGCTATTATAATAATAGTAATAGTAGCAAACAGATATACTCTCTGTTCAGCGATTCTTCAATATGGCGCTTTTCGTCTCATCATTAGAAAAAGAAATGGAAAAGAAACAGAGATATTATTATTACTTTTTGGTTGGCAGCTCTGATAGTGCTTCCTTTATTTTCTCAATAAGGATATAAGGATAGCAATACTCGAGAGGAGTCCCGAGCGGCCACATGAAAACGCTGTTAGTTTTTGTCTATAATAACACCACCAGCTAAAGTCAGTGTAACGGTTTGTGACAGAAAGTTAAGCATTTATCAGGATTTTCGGCTGACGGCTCTACATCGCTCTGAGAGTATTCCCGTCCTTCCATTCTTAATAAAAAAACAAAAGACGGGAATACTCTCAAAGCGCTTTAGAGCCGTCACCCGAAAACGCTATCACTAGCAAAAGTTTGATACGAGCAGCGAACTTTGACGACGGAACACCATGAGGGCGACGTCACATACAGCGGAATTTGGTTAAAAGCGGAACGGAGCGTAATTTGACAGTTGAATTTAAACCAATCAGATAAAAGCTAATATAGAAATTGACATATTTAATGACGTTATTGACATGTGTAATGACGTTATTGACATTTCTGTTCCGTTCCGCTTCCTTCCGTTCCGCTGTGTGTGACGGCGGCCTCAGGGCGAGTTCGCTGAGCGCAACGGCCTAAAATGCGGAAATGTCAAAAAGTCAAAATTGCGGCATTAGCTCTCGGTGCAATAGCGACGGATTATCGCCAAATATTCAATTTTAAAAATGACAAGTCAAACTCCAATCACAACTGACATTCGCGTTTCGCCGTTTTGCTCGTTGCGCTCATGCGAACGCGCACTCAGAACGAGACAAGCTGTCATTGACTAATTGATCATTTCAGAATTACGTCATTTGACATGTCTGCCCCTCAAGGCAATATGGCGAACCAACCTAATAAAATATCAAAGAGAACTTTAAACTTGATCTTGATCATTAGGTTTCATGTTTGATTTGAGATATATTTTCAGTTTTATATAACCTAAATTGTCTCTTTTAGGCAATAGTTCCAAGGCAGAATTTATAGTTTTGCAGCTGAAGTGCTACAGAAAATTCTAAAACATCAAAACAAATATGTTAATATAATTAATAAATTGGCTGCGGTGTTGCCGACCTTACTATTTTTTACACTTTAATTTATTAGTGTATGTATATAAGTCATATCAGGTTAAAGATAATGATAATAAAATACGAATAGCTACAGAAAAATTGTCACTTCTTATTCATCATTTCCGTATAAATACAGAAAATTTGGTACGTTTGACTACACTGTTTGTTTGCCCCTCAAAAAAGTTTGTCAAAATCAGCTGTTCTGGAACGGTCATTCAGTGGACTGAGGTGCAATAAGTTTCTGGGCAGTTCTAGCACGGGATTCAAAACAAAATGATTACTACTCCATTTCCAATGAATTGGAGGGGTCTCGTGAACTTTTTCATCCCTCGATTTTCAAGTTTTCTTTATTTGTAAATACGAAGTTTTTATTAGAGAACGTCACTGAAGGCTATAAACTTTTGATAGAAAAGAATGACGTATACAACGTAAATATTCTTTAGTTGTTTCATCCTTTTCTTTTGACATTTCGCAGCCAACTAGATGTTTTTAAATGAACACTCCCTGGTTCCTTACGACATATAGAACAGTTTAAAATAAAACAATTCCTGGATGAATTACTTTTAAACGAAAAAATTAACATTAAAATTAGGGAAATCAGGAAAATCCACTTCGAATGCAATGCGAAAACTATTAAGTTATAACAGCAGGGGCAAATGATATCTGCAATATTGCCAAATGTGTAGATTTATCCTTATTTATCTTAATGCCAAAGTAATTGATTGATAACTATCCGGTATTGACATCTACAAAACAGTAATAGATGAAATTTGATTCGATGGTGTCATAATTTCCCGACCACCTTGATTCGTTTTTGGTATACGGTATATTTTGGTTGTAAAGAAAACTGCATTTTTGAAGTAGCACGGTTATTATAGAAAATAGAATAAAAAGTCAAATAGAAATGTTTTAGAGTTTTTAATACATCACATACAGTCATTTAGTGCAGTTATTAACTTTTTATTGATAGCGATTTTCAAATTTATTTTTCAAGTTTTCAAATGACTTTAAGTTGGGTTTTTTTTATATATAAGACACCCTTTGTATTATTGGTGCATGTTTGTTTGATTCCTCTATTTTAGCTGATTCGAATGATGTTTTGGGGCCTTTATCTCTATCGGTTTTCAAAAGATTAATAAAAAACTTTTCCCATAAGGAGTAATATGTTGGAAAGGGACAGCAGATCTCAAATCCTGGGGTTATTATTTGAATTCGAAAAAATTATAAAACGTTTAATTGTTATTTAACCGTTTATTTGAGACCTGCTGTGTCTCTCGCTCTCTCTAACACACAACTCCTTATTTAAAAAATTGTTTTTTTCTTATTAATTCTCGAAAACCACTATAGATAAAAGTATAGAGATTTGCATCATTCGAATCAGCTGAAAAAGAGCTTAGAAATGAACCAATATAGAGTGTCTCATATACTCTTTCACCACTAAATTACATATAAAAAACTCTAAAAACATTTCTATTGACTTCTTGTTCTATTTTATATGATATACAAGATACAGCGCCATTTCAAAAGGGCAATTTTTTTCGCTTCGACAAAGCGTCTTGTATAGAGAAAACGATTCAAGCTTGTCATTAAATAATGACACCAGAGAATTTATTTTGAAAATCGGAGAATGTGCAATCGGATTTCATCCATCTTGGTATTACGATTTTGACAATACCATGTATCCATCGAAAAGCGCTAACATGTACAAATATACAAATAAAATGCCTCTAAAAAAAATAGAAAATACGGAAATTACTGACAATAAGGAACCTGATAAAAAAAACATAACTGAACTAAATTAAACTAACTAATCAAATAGTCCTCCATGAGAAAGTAACATTTACTCTGTGTATCGCAATATTTAATTTGCGGCGGAACTTGCTCTACCGACTCACAGGTGGCAGCGCCGAAACCTCACCCACCGACTCACGGGTGGCAGCATTAGTCGAAATCCTTCATAACATCACACCGCCTTTCCTGCGCCGAATTTGTCCTTAAATACAAGTTCTAACTATGAATACTCACCCCGGCGTATAAGGCAAAGATCTACCACGCCTTACTGACGAGTCCAAAGTAAACCCCTGAACGAAACACCAACACGTATCTAACAATATCTAACAATAACAGATAATTAAACTAAACTCAACTAACCAAAATAGGAAACTAAATTAACGAAAGAGATAATTAAACAAAAACAATTTTTAACTTCAGAGAACCTTAAATAATATTTTTAAATAAAACAACCTGTATATTTTTAAATGTGCGAGTAATGTCTATATGTGTTGTTGCTCACCTTTTTTAAATAAAGCACACTGTATATTTTACATATTGAGTAGGTTGATTTAGGGCAACAATGTCTGTATGTGTGGTCCCTATTTTAATCTCTCATCGTTTTATAGATAACTAAATGAAAACAATTTTTTACTTCAGAAAGCCTTAAATCAGATTTCTTAATTAAAACACCCTGTATATTATTAAATGTTAGAGTAGCCTGATTTATGGCAATAACGGCTTGTCATCAAAACAAAAGGAAATAAGCATTTTAAATACAAAATTTTTGAATTCAAACAGCCCTGACTGATACTGTTTAAATAAAACACCTTGTATATTTTCACATATTGAGTAGGTTGATTTAGAGCAATAATGCCTGTATGTGTTGTCCCTATTTTGATCTCTCATCGTTTTGTAGATAACTAAACGAAAACAATTTTTAACTTCAGAGAGCCTTAAATCAGATTTCTTAATTAAAACACCCTGTATATTTTGAAATGAAGAAATAGAATATATAACTAATAATAACTCACATGTTTTAAATAAGACACCTTGTATATTCACACATCGAGTAGCTGGATTTATGGCAATAATATCTGTATTTCTAGTCCCTATTTTAATCTCTCGTGGTTTTTAGAGATCTAATGCCAAACAAATGGAGAAACTAAGAGAAATATGCATTTTAAATCCAAAATTTTTAAATTCAAAAAGCCCTAACTCACATTTTTTAAATAAAATATCCTGTATATTTTCATATATTCGCCTGATCTATGGCAATAATGCCAGGTCGCCTGATCTATGGCAATAATGTCTGTATATCTGGTTCCTATTTTAATATCTCATCGTTTTGTAGATAACTAAACGAAAACAATTTTTAACTTCAGAGAGCCCTAACTCACATATTTAAATAAAACACCCTGTATATTTCACATATTGAGTAGGCTGATTTATGGCAATAATGTCTGTATGTGTTGTCCCTATTTTAATCTCTCATCGTTTTGTAGATAACTAAACGAAAACAATTTTTAACTTCAGAGAGCCTTAAATCAGATTTTTTAAATAAAACACCCTGTATATTTTTAAATGTTCGAGTAGCCTGATTTATGGCAATAATGTCCGTATGTGTTGTCCCTATTTTAATATCTCGTGGTTTTAGAGACCTAAGGCCAAACAAATGGAGAAGCAAAGCGAATTAAGCATTTTAAATACAAAATTTTTAAATTCAAAGAGCCCTAACTCACATTTTTTAAATAAGACGCCTTGTATATTTTCACATATCGAGTAGCTTGATTTATGGCAATAATGTCTGTATTTCTAGTCCCTATTTTAATCTCTCGTGGTTTTAGAGATCTAAGGCCAAACAAATGGAGAAACAAAGAGAAATATGCATTTTAAATCCAAAATTTTTAAATTCAAAAAGCCCTAACTTACATTTTTTTTAAGTAAAACATCCTGTATATTTTCACATATTGAGTAGCCCGATTTATTGCAATAATGGTTGTATGTGTTGTCCCTATTTTAATCTCTCGTGGTTTTGCAGATCTAAGGCCAAACCAATAGAGGAAGAAGGAGAAATATGCATTTTAAATACAAAGTTTTTAAATTCAAAGCGCTGTAACCCGCAATTTTTAAATAAAACCCCCTCTATATTTTCATATATTTAGTAGCCTGATCTATGGCAATAATGTCTGTATATGTAGTTCCTATTTTAATCTCTCATCGTTTTGTAGATAACTAAACGAAAACAATTTTTAACTTCAGAGAGCCCTAACTCACATATTTAAATAAAACACCCTGTATATTTCACATATTGAGTAAGCTGATTTATGGCAATAATGTCTGTATGTGTTGTCCCTATTTTAATCTCTCATCGTTTTGTAGATAACTAAACGAAAACAATTTTTAACTTCAGAAAGCCTTAAATCAGATTTCTTAATTAAAACACCCTGTATATTTTTAAATGTTCGAGTAGCCTGATTTATGGCAATGTTGTCCGTATGTGTTGTCCCTATTTTAATATCTCGTAGTTTTAGAGATTTAAGGCCAAACAAATGGAGAAACAAAGAGAAATATGCATTTTAAATACATAATTTTTAAATTCGGTGCCCTAACTCATTTAAATAAAATACCCTGTATATTTTCAGATTATTGAGTAGGCTGATTTATGGCAATAATGTCTGTATATGTAGTCCATATTTTAATCTATCATCGTTTTGTAGATCTAAGGCCAAGCAAATAGATGAACAAGGAGGAATATGCATTTTAAATACTTAATTTTTAAATTCAATGAGCCCTAACTCTAAACTTTAAATAAAATGCCCGGTATATTTTCATATATTCGAGTAGCTTGATTTATGGCAATAATGTTCGTATATGGTGTCTCTATAAAACTGTCTCACCATTTTGGAAATTTAAACCTAACCAAATAGAGAAGCGAGAAAAATACGCTTTTTAGTTACATAATTTTAAATTCAATGAGCCATAACTCAGATTATTAAATAAGACACCTGGTATATTTTTATATATTCGAGTAGCCTGATTTATGGCAATAATGTCCGTACATGTTGTCTCTGTATTTATCATTACTCGTTTTGAAGATCTAAGGCCAAGCAAATGGAGAAGCAAGGAGAAATATGCATGTTAAGTACATATTTTTTTATTTCAAAGAGCCATAACTCAGATTTAAAAACAAAACACCTGGTATATTATTATATATCCGAGTAGCTTGATTTATCCTAATAATGTCCGTGTTTGTTGTCTCTATATTAATAGATCATCGTTTTGGAGATTTAAGGCCAAACAAATGGAGAGACGAGGAGAAAAGTCACTGGCTTATCCGTAAGCCCCTGGGTATTATTGGTGAGTTAAGTTATTTTGGAATACTTCGCCGATGGAGTTCAAGAGAACGATCTGCAATATACTAGATCTTGATCTGTTTAAAAATGTACCCTAGTCTGAGGCTTGGATTTTGAAGCTACTAGGAATGTGTCTTAGAAGAAGGACAAAATCAGGGAGTGTAGTTGTAAAAGAGCATTATGGTCGCAATGACGCACATCAGCAAGAACTCTAGAGAGCAACATGAAGTACCAAGCTATAAGAACGTTGGCAGACGTATTAAGAACAACAAGAGGAATTATTGAACGAAAAATATACCAATTAACAACCAATGTAGCAGAAAGTAAGCCAGAATATCTAAAAGAATAAAAACTGGCACATACAGGTCTAAGTTGTGAGGAAAACTGCACATTCATGATGATATAGAAAAACTGTAGTTGAGGGCGTAAGTTAGAAAAGTGACATATAAAAATGTGCTTAACGAGAACTTGGATGCAAGTATCAAGAAGGGTAACAGAAGTTATAGGATCACCTTCAATTAATCAGTAATTGGATGGAAAGAGGCAAAAGTTTAAGTAACATGCCTTCATCTGATGCTGAAGAGTTGGCTTCAACCTCATTCGCTTGGTCGTGCCCCCCCCCCCTTTTCATCATTTCCAAGATTCATTCGATTATGTGTGTCTTCCTACTTAGTCTATGCTCAAACTTGCCTGATGAAGCCAATGAGCGTTAGGAATGGATCCAGCATGCAAACACCTTTTTTCTTTTCATTCTGTTTCAGTTCTTTTTTCTGAGGAGTTGTCACCAACTGTATTTTCTATAATCTCTCTATCCTTGATGAAATCCTATAAATCAAGGCTAGGTACTTTATTTCATCATTTTCGATTAATTAATTATAATTAAATTTATATACTTTTTTTATCTATGGTTTTGACATTCAGTCAAACTAACATTTAATCACGTGATATTGGACGTGACGTGTGTGACGTGATTGGAGACACACTTAACAGAGATTATGTACCTCTTTAATGTAGTTCCATGAACGCTTCAAGATAATGATGCTGTTTAGGTACGCATCAATATTGATTTTTTTGTTATAAAAGTTCAAGAACATGAGAAAATTTTCCCGTTTAATAACGCATTTGACAGAACATCGCATGTCAAAGCTGGTTAGCGAATACCAAACAAAATCGGTAATTTACTGTACGATCGCACGGACAATATAATTGGCAACAGCATGGTAAAAGGAAAGCTTACACTGACCTGGTGAACACATAACATTTAATAACAGATATTACGCACGCTCAGTTACAGAGTGTGATATTTAATAAGGTAGTTAAAGCATCATGAAATTCCCATAAAAGATCATTTTCTTAAACAATGTTGCCTTCTTGCCAAGGTTCCGTTAAGGCGGATGCGACTAGAAAGTGTGCAGCTAAAATTTGCATCGTTAAGCCCCCTGCAACTCAAGTAAAAGTGGCTGAAATACCATCGGTTTCGCGTTATGTATGTATGTAAAAGGTTTGTTACACTGATCTAATCAAAACAATTTTGTAATAAAATCCATTCATTAGACATGGGCTTTTACGAGTCGGTTGATTTATCTGTGAACTAACCTTACCCACGTTGCATTCTTTCCAGTTGATGTACCAACATCAGACGATGTTTACGGTTTAAATCTGCGAAGCATAAACAGGCATTAAAATATTTTCGATTCGACGTCAGCAGAATTCTTTGCGATTTTAGTATAACTGTTAATAATGTTTATGTGGGTTGATCCTGAATAGTTGTGCTGGATGATTTTGCCTACGTAGTGCTGTTGGGTTTTCCAACTCTAATAGGGACATAAATGAAAGCAAAACAAGAGTATTCTTTTAAAACTGGGGCAATAAAAAAATTTACGTACACACACAAAACGGTAAAAATGCTTAATAATTTTTCTCGTTAAAAATCTATTTTAAATCGTTTAATTATCGCCACAAGATTTTTTAGTCTAGACTGCATCTAAACAAAAACAAGTTATTTTTGACAGAGTTTAATTAATGTGTTATTAGCCGAAAAAATTAACGGTCTCGTAAAGATTTTTTTGTAATCATTTGTAAAGATGTGAATTCTTGAAAGACTTTACCAATATTGGCGAAAATCGTTGAGCACACAGCAACAGCAATGACCATCATAGACAAACTTAACTGCTAGATTGAAATATTCAATTAAAAACAGTTGAACCTGGAAATTTGACACTTTATGAAATGTATGAGTCGTTCTATTATCGCGCTCGTCGAGCTAATCTGGAGACTCCCTGTAGTTCTACTGTTTTGGCCCCCCTTTTTAGCAGTGGGAATCTTTAAACTGGTGACGATTACCGCCGCAGTGACGTCTCGGTGACGTCATGACGTCTTACGTCAAACTATTGCAAAACATTTGACACTTCTAGCCCTTAGGTGACCTAACTCCAAGGTTTTCTAAAACTTAACTTCCAACCTAACAAAAACCGAAAACAATCGTCACAATTAATATCCGATCCGGCGTTAAGTTGCTTGTATGACGTGCGCTGACTACATCATTACGTCATCGGAACCTTAAGAGTGTCGGACTTCCGGCCAAAACACGGGACCATTTTTAGGAAAATATCGGCATTTGGTGGCTCTGTCCATATCTTCTAGTTCATTGATTGCGCTAGTGGGCGCCGTTGGTCATTAACAATGACAGACTTAAATATCGGCATTTGGTGGCTCTATCCATATCTTCTAGTTCATTGATCGCGCTAGTGAGCGCTGTTGGTCATTGACAATGACAGACTTGACAGGACGTCTTTTCGGAGAATTGACGTATCGCCCTGTCACTGTTGATGTTATAGTTGTGACGTCACTGAGATTACTTCTCTACTGTATCTTAAGAGTGCCGGACTTCCAGCCAAAAACGGGACCATTTTTAGGAAAATATCGGCATTTGATGGCTCTTTCCATATTATCTAAATCATTGATGGCGCTAATGGGCGCTGTGGGTCATTGACAGTGACAGAGTTGACAGGACGTCTTTTCGGAGATTTGACGTATCGCCCTGTCACTGTCGATGTTATAGTTGTGACGTCACGAGATTACTTTCTCTACTGTACCTTAAGAGCGCCGGACTTCTAAAAACTAGACCATTTTTAGGGAAATTTCGGCATTTAGTAGCTCCGTCCATATCTTCTAGGTCATTGATCGCGCTAATAGGCGCCGTTCAAGATCAGTTAACTTTACAGGTTACCTCATTTCTTAGAGAGAGAACCACCTGTGTAGGTCAGTCAATGTCACAAGACTTCATTTCCGCCATTTCCTCTATGTTTTCGTAAAGCGTGGGTTAACTTCTTTTTATTAAAATTGAGTTTTGTTAAGGTTTGTGGTATTTTTGTGTGCTGAAACCAAGAAGTTATTTCCTATATTTAGCGGTTAAGTTATTTTCTATTAACTAATTTAATTGGTGTTCTGTTGTTGATAAGGATGTACCTAGCCAATTTGTTAACTACTAAAATCACCATCCAAGAAGTACATTTTTATAAATTTTCAGCTCTATACTACGTTGTAAGTGTTTAAAGTTTTGGTTTGTTTTAAAATTCGGGACAAAAAATGCAAAATAGGAAAAAACCTTGTGTCGTTGTCTCTGCTTAACTCTGCTAGCACCTAAGTCATTTTCGTTTCACAACGGTTCTGGTTCCGGTTGACATAAAAATAACAGACTAGCTGATTTTTATCAAAGCTGATTGGTTGAAAATCAGCTGCTGTCATTTTTACGTCAACCAGAACCAGAACCGCTGCGAAACGAAAATGACCCTAATGAGTTTTAATTCCAACCCTATTTTCCTAGCCGTTTTGTCAAGTTTATATCCGATATTTTAGAAGTGTTTTGAATAAAACTATTACTTTGCATGGTGTAAAATAAGTCTAAATAAACACCAAATTTATAATAATTAAATACACTTAACGAACATTAACATTTATCAGCTTAAATTTTCAAAAAATAAGGCATCTCTGACAACTTATTCATTCAAATCAATATAAAATTGTCAGCCGTGAATTTTCGTGACGTCACTATAGCTCTTTCTTTATTTTCTGGAAAATGAGGTAACCTATAAAGTTAACTGATCGTGAGCGCCGTTGGTCATTGACAATGACAGACTTGACAGGACGTCTTTTCGTTGAATTGACGTATCGCCCTGTCACTGTCGATGTTATAGTTGTGACGTCACTGAGATTACTTCTCTACTGTAACTTAAGAGTGCCGGACTTTCGGCCAAAAAGCGGAGAAACATTGGCATTTGGTGACTCTGTCCATATCTTCTAGGTCATTGATCGAGCTAGTAGGCGCCGTTAGGGTTGTGATCTTCATTGTACCCGGTGCATATGATTGTACCGGGTGCGGTGTTTATGAACGGTGCATAAGGTGTTTGCACCCGGTGCATTCCGAATATGTCAGAATCGTCAAATGAATCTCGATCTGTCAAATGTCATCAGTCAACAAGTGTCATCTGTGAACTTCATATTTCATAAAACAAAATATATATTTTTTATAAACAAATACTAAATAATTTACGAATTACATAAATAAATGTGTGTTAATAAATTATTCCCTATTACGGTATCCTGCATCCTGCAAAAGCAGAACCGTTATTTGTTGTTCCTACTCGGTGTAAACCGTAAAGTACTACTGTATTTCTCCGTTCTCGTCCAAATAAAGGTATTTGATCCAAAGTCCAAACAGTTTAAGTAATTTTTGTTATGAATATGTTCGTTAAATTTTGTTTAACTCTTAACTCTAATAACATACTCAAGATAGAAAGAAAAACTCAGCAATTAAAGCAATATTATATCCTTTTTTTTCTTATGATATTCGTTCAAAAAGAGAGTTTTTTCTTATAAAATCAGGTGGTTTAAAGTTTTATAAAAGTTTATTTCAGTTCCTAAGCGGTAAAATATATAATAAAAATTAAAAATACGCATGCACGTGACTTGTAGATTGTAGTTAATGTAGAAAATAAAAAATACATAATATCACATATGACATATAAGAATATGGCAACGTGGTAACTTAAGTTGAAAAGGCAACGCTGCGAATGGAATGCACCGGGTGCAATAAGGGTGCATATTCTCCAAATATCGGTGTAAACAAATGCACCCGGTGAAATCACATCCCTAGTCGCCGTTGGTCACTGACAGTGACAGACTTGACAGGACGTCTTTTCAGTGATTTGACTTATCGCCCTTTCATTGTCGCTGTTATAGTTGTGACGTCACTAAGATTACTTCTCTACTGTGCCTTAAGAGTACCGGACTTTCGGCCAAAAAACGGGACCACTTTTAGGGAAATACCGTCGTTTGGTGACTCTGTCTATATCTTCTAGTTCATTGATCGCGCTAGCGGTGCTGTTGGTCATTGACAATTCGTAAGTTCCGCCGACGGCAGCAGCTGAGAAGTTTAGTCAGCGAACCCTAAAATTGGCCAATCAGGTGCCGATTTTCAGCGTTCGCTGACTAAACTTCTCAGCTGCTGCCGTCGGCGGAACGTACGCAATGTCAGATTTGACAGCACGTCTTTTCGGGGATTTGACGTATCGCCCTGTCACTGTCGACGTAATAGTTGTGACGTCAGTGAGTTTACTTCTCTACTGTACCTTAAGAGTGCCGAACTTCGGGCCAAAAAACGGGACCATTTTTAGGAAAATGTTGGCATTTGGTGGCTCTTTCCATATCTTCTAGGTCATTGATTACGCTAGTAAGCGCCGTTGGTAATTGACAGTAACAGCGCCCTGTCACTGTCGATGTTGTAGTTGTCACGTCACTAAAATTACTTCTCTACTGTACCTTAAAAGCAGGGATGGGCACGTAAATAAATAAAACGTAAAAATATATTTATTTACGTTGTAAACAATTAATTTTTCACTTATGAATTTTTATGATATTCAAACCGCGTAAAAAATGTAAAAAAAAATATGAAAAGCAAACGTGATTTGTTGGTTACTTTACTTTACTTAGTATGCTATTTCATTTTGCATTTACGAAATGAATCTTTTTTGGTAGTCTCATATTTGAAATCAAAAAAATTCACTGAAGAAGGCCTGCCTCTCACGGAACTGGCCCCAGTGGGAACAGAGACCATTGCCCATTGTTTTTCTTGCATTTATATATTAGATATCTGAAATTTAAACTTTCCTTTATTTTAATTAAAAATTAAACTTACACAAGAGAAAGTGACAATTGACACTATTGACAATGTATTTAGCATCATTCACCAATGTCAGCGTCACTTGTCAAAAATTGAGTGTTAACAGCTGTCAATATTGGTTCTGATGTCATAACTGTCAGTCAGAAACGTCAATCAATTAATTTACATATTTTACGCGTAAAAAATATTTTTTTACGTCAAAAATGCAAGAAATTTCAAAACGGCGTAAATGCCCTTCCTTGCTTAAGAGGAACTTTTCTAGGAAAATATCGGCTTTCGGTGGCTCTGTCCATATCTTCTAGTTCTTTGATCGCGCTAGTGGGCGCCGTTCAGTGACGTAAAAGCAGAAAATTTCCAAACGGAAATTTTCCGAAATCGGTAATTATCCGGAAAAAATTCCTTCCTTGGAATGGACATTTTCTACATTTGTCGATGTCATTATTGTCAATCCGCAATCAAATGCCTTTCTTTGTAACTTAACCGTCAAAGTTTTCCTGGATTTTTTAATATAATTATGATTATGTTAACAATTCTAGCTTTGGGGAGCCACAATTTACAAACAAAATAAGTACTTCTTAAACTAAAAATGTTTTTAGACGAATATTGAACACATTTAAAAATGCTACAACTTTTAATTCTAAATGTTTCCTATTTTAGCGGTAAAATTTCCGAAAATTTTCTGGAAAATTTTCCTAATATTATTTTTCTGGAAATTTTACATCACTAGCGCCGTTGGTCATTGGCAATGACAGACTTGACAGGACGTCTTTTCGGTGACTTTTTTTTGACGTATCGCCCTGTCACTGTCGATGTTATAGTTGTGACGTCACTGAGATTACTCTACTTCTCCACCAATATTATACACAAGGTGTTAAGTATTGGTAATGCCTATTACTGGACGGAAATGATTCCTACAACTGTGTTTATTGTGGAAGATCAATCCGATTGTTTAAAAATCAACTAATAGGAAAAATAATCTGGTCGTTTCGTTGTTCAGATTCCTCCTGAGGTTTTGGGTAGATTCCCATTGCAAAAAAACATTTTTTTTTCTATAGAAAGAAAGCTCCATAAAAATCCAGCTTTGCTGAGATCTTATACGGAATTCATGACTGAGTATGAAACTACGGGTCTTATGTCTGAAGTACTTGAAGAGGGAGCAATGAGATATCTTGTTTTTTACCACATCATGAAGAAAATAGTTCTACAACTCGATTACCTGCAGTTTTTAATGGTTCCTCGCCTGCAAGTTATGGAATCTTATTGAATGATATTCAATACAATAGGCTTAATATACAAGATGATCTAATTTAGAATTTGTTAAGGTTTAGATTGTCAAATGTTGTGCAGATATTGAAAATTATACAGGGTGGTACAAGTTCAGAATGAACAATGGTCTGTTAAGAAATATTTTCTAGGTCATATCAAACTGAATACGGTATCGTACGGTACTAAGTCAGCTTCATACTTTCGTTGTTTGAAATAATTGGGTCTGGAGTGTGATTGTGATTCACCCGAGGCTTCCCAAGTTAAACTTTTTTTTTTGTGGATGATATGTCGCTTGGTAGTGATACTGATGAGCGGGCTATTACTCTAAGTAAAAAGGTTTTCTTCTATATTAAAGAGTGGTTGTTTTATGAGACTGTGAAGGCTTTCACAGGCGGTCAAAGTACATTCTAAAGTGTTTTCCGGGCTTTGAAACCGTGCATGGTCCAACGGAATTTCTTCATGTCGTTTTGTCTACAGCGACGACAGACATTATCAAATGCGATGATGGGCGAAGTGATCTCCCGCGCTTTCCGGTGTGACTGATTCGACTGTGATGAGCTGCGTGGTATTTATTCACCGGCGTCGCGCTGCAGTGGAAGGACTGGGGTGGGGGTAGTGGTGGCGCGGGGTTTCGGCTCACTTGAAGTTTGTCGTAGAACTCGCTTCCAGTCTGCATTTAGGAACGTAATTTCCTCGTTCCTGTTGCCGTGTTTCAAGATCTCAATGGCCTCTCTCGTTGCCATGTAGTAAAGTATCAATATCTCTTGTTTGAGCAAAAAGTAGGGTTGCCCCTCTTAAGGTTTTAACAATGCCTCGTTTAGAGTTATGTGGAGCGTTGGTGTCGGCAAAATTAGTTCAATGTTTTCGTGAAGCGACCGATATAAGGTTGTCACAATCCTCTTTATAGTCTAATTCAACAGTGGCGTTGAATTGAACAGGTAGTTCCCCCAAAGACTTGGGAACTTTCCTGAGAAATCGTGCCTCGAAAATTGAGAATTTGACTTTTATGAGGGAATGTCGTCATATTGGAGTTAAAGACAATCGATCTGACATATATTCACGAAATTTGTTTCCTGAAAGCTTAAAGGACTGTTGGTTATGGTGGACTGGTCCCGGCTTCTATCACAAATAGCTAACAAAATACATGAGTTTGATATTTTGAAAAATGTTTATATTTTTTCCAATAACTCTGAAACCACTGAAAATGCGGACTCTAAAAAGAGCTCAACAAAAAGCAGCTTTTTCCTAATTTAAACGACCTTGTAACTCTTACCGCTTTGAAGATGGCAATGGTTGGAACATATAACATAAACACCCCGTATAGCTACATAACATTTCAGCAGCATAACACCACGCAGTCAATTATCGGGCAAAAACTTCACTCCTATAGCCTCATTAATGGCATTAAAATGCACACATGTCTAGCTACCAATGTCCAATTAGATCATCTATTAGACTTATCTAATTTGCTGGTAACCATTCTTGTTTCGTGATATTGGTATCATTAATTACACGTTAGCATTCAGCCCGCTGCCTTTCTAACGAGCAGCACGGGCATTTTTTTTCGTACCAATTCCGGACACACTAATACGGGTTGTCCCAAATTAGAATTGACAAATAGGCACCGGGTCCCAAATATCTCGAGAAAAAGGGACCGGTAGCGGGGTTTAGGCGTCACACTACATAATTCAATATACGTATGGCTGCGTGTTGCTTCTACGTGTGTAAGAATAAGTTTTTATATACATTGTTGCATCCTAATGTGTGTCTGTTATAGCACGTGCTTAGTGCAATCGTCGCTACTCGTGACAGGTGACGAGAAACGAGTTACATGAATTTTGGCGCAAAACCAGTATTATTTGTGATTGCTTCAAGATTAAGCTGATTGCTGCTTATTTCTTTTAGAACCTAGCAAGTTACGGCTTTGTCTTGCAACATTGTCTCAATCTCTCTGCCACTTAATAAATTTTTAATGCGTTTTTTTTTGTATTCCAGTACCTACCTAATTAGTCACGCTAACTCCAAGAGTTTATTATCAAAGCGGAATTAGGTAACAGCACTTTTACTCTGCGTATAGAAAAATCTCAATTCAAATGTTGTCACTTTTGTTGCGATATTATTTAAAAGTTGTATACAGGGTGTCCCAGAACTCAACGTCATCCCTTGGAGAGGTGATAGCCCAGCTCATTCCTGACCAGAATATCATAATATGACCTTAGTAAAAAATTGTTGATTTTCGAGATATTGTGACTTTTATGAAATAAAAATAGCCCATGAATGGAGCAAAAATGTATTTTTTTCGCCAAACGGTAAAGCATTAGTAATTTTTCTTTGACCCTTCTTCAATAACAGGACTATCCAGGGTTGCGTAGCACCATTTGGAATCTTATAATTTGGAATTTTAGAGCTGTGGCACTCAAAAATCTGATCAAGGTGTGGATTTTTATGAAGTTCATAAAAGTCACGATATCTCGAGAACTATCAATTTTTTACTAAGGTCATATTATGATATTCTGGTCAGTAATGAGCTGGCCTATCACTTCTCCAAGGGATGACGTTGAGTTTTGGTACACCCTGTATATAGGCCACTTAATAATGTAATAGTCCGCAGGAATCTGCCAACGTGTGTTCCAATCTTGTAACTGCCACGAGAACACGAGCGGTTTATTTTAGAGAAGTGTCTCAATTGGTATATGGTGCATTCATGCTTTTCGTGTTTTTTTATACAGGGTTATTCAAATTCCCGCTCATCATTGGCATCTCGTAAACCATAATAGACACAGATTCAGTAAAATTAGAGCAAAGTTGCGCATTTGGGTGCAGATCATAATGACATTTTTTCAAAAGTTTTGATTACTTCCCAAGATATTCGAAAAAAATCGAAATCTACGACAAATGTTTTTGTTTTTTCCTGAACTTATTTGAAGCAATATTTTAAAACGAATTGCACATGGGCACTTTTACAGTGTTGTTTATTTTTTAGTGCGACTCTCGGCAACACTGGCACATCCTTCATCACTCACTTCGCTCAAGCAATTGCAACACAACTTCGTTTTCTTGCAAAAAGAGCCTCGCTTCCCTCCTATCATACATCCTCCTTCCTCGTTGTCACTGGGAGGGGAGTATTGTGGCGGAACTTCATCCACCGACTCACAGGTGGCAGCGCCGAAACTTCACCCAACGACCCACAGGTGGCAGCATTAGTCGAAATCCTTCGTAACATCACACCGCCTTCCTTGCGCCGAATTTGTCTTTAAATACAAGTTTCGACTTTTTTCACCTTGTGGTTTTGGGTATGATAAAGCATTAGTATGGGTATGATAAATAGAACCCAATTGGTTCTATTTAAAAAAAAAAAAAACGAACTTTTGACCATTTTTCTTTTCTAGTGAAAGTAAATTTTAGACCGCCCTGTAAGTTATCGTCACGAACTGCCCATGCGGTATTCAGGCACATGGTTCTGGCTAACGAAGTCCCCGTACTCATGTCGTTAAATCTTTCGGTTCGTGATATTTTAATTATTATTTAGGGTCCTATTTTTATTTCAAAAACAAGAAATTATTAAATATAAAAAGTAGGTGGTCACCAATTTGTCGATCAAATCATCTGCATACTAGTTTCGGGGTCTACCCCTCATCAGTACACCTTTGGCTGGTCGACAAATTAAAGGCCATGAGTTCGGCCAAAAATCTACGGAACAGCGGTGAGATGTTGCATAGAGCAGCCCATATTGCTCTGTACCTCGAAGGTTATCAGAACCAGAACGAAGTGTAAAGAGTAGGTGGTCACCAATTTGTCGGTCAACCCTTCTGCATACTAGTTTCGGGGTCTACCCCTCATCAGTACGGCTTTGGCTGGTCGACAAATTGGAGACCAAGAGTTCGCGGCGTAAAGCCAAAAATCCACCGAAGAGCGGTGAGATGTTGTGCAGAGCAGGAACAGGCGATACCCACCAGCGTATCCAATACTGCATAGCAGATGGCTCTCAGTTCGAGAAGCGGCCCATATATTGGATCTAATACGCTGGTCGATGTCGCCTGCTCCTACTCTGTACAACATCTCACCGGTCTTCCGTAGATTTTTGGCTTTACGCCGCGAACTCATGGTCTCCAATTTCTCGACCAGCCAAAGCTGTAATGATGAGGGGTAGACCCCGAAACTAGTATGCAGATGGGTTGATCGACAAAGTGGTGACCACCTACTCTTTACACTTCGTTCTGGTTCCGATAATCTGCGAGGTACAGAGCAATACGGGCTGATTCTCGAACTGAGAGCCATCTGCCATACAGTATTGATTCTAAGACGCTGGTGGATGTCGACGGCTCGTCTCTGTACAACATCTCACCGCTCTTCCGTAGATTTTTGTCTTTAAGCCGCGAACTCATGGTCTCCAATGTGTCGACCAGCCAAAGCTGTACTGATGAGGGGTAGGCTCCGAAACTAGTATGCAGATGGGTTGACCGACAAATTGGTGATCACCTACTCTTTACACTTTGTTCTGGTTCCGATAACCTGCGAGGTACTGAGCAATATGGACTGCTTCTCGAACTGAGAGCCATCTGCCATGCAGTATTGGATCTAATACGCTGGTCGATGTCGGCTGCTCTTGCTCTGTACAACATCTCACCGCTTTTCCGTAGATTTTTGGCTTTACGCCGCGAACTCTTGGTCTCCAATTTGCCGACCAGCTAAAGCTGTACTGATGAAGGGTAGACCCCGAAACTAGTATGCAGATGGGTTGATCGACAAATTGGTGACCACCTACTCTTTACACTTCGTTCTGGTTCCGATAACCTGCGAGGTACTGAACAATATGGACTGCTTCTTGAACTGAGAGCCATCTACCGTGCAGTATTGGATGCAATACGCTGGTGGATGTCGGCTGCTCCTATTCTCTACAACATCTCACAGCTCTTGCATATTATCAAATATCTTCAAAACGGTGTGAGATAGGTAGCTATAGTAATGTTAAAAGTGGTATCATAAAGAAATCTATGAGGAATTCGAAAATAACTTTTAATACATGGTGATTGATTAAAAAAGTTGGGACTCCTTTTCAGCTGAACCGACAACATCGCAAAGCTGTAAATATTTTAGAAATAGAGTTTAGACGCATTTGTAGACACACAAAATCTTCAAATAGATATGTTTCAAGCCGTTCTCTGGATACGTCTAAGGCACCATCACCCTGTATGTTTCTGTAGACCAAAAAAAAAACAAAAAATCGCCAAAAACGTCCCGAGATATCGACTTAAATCCTATTATAATAAATGTGTTAAGGTTAGGGCAACTCACATACTTCTAAGGATACCTCGTGTATTTCAATTTCTGCACATGCCGAAAAATGAGCGCCTTTTTGAAAGTGGCACAGTTAGATCCACGTGCAGTCACGAACTAGACCGAAAGCACTTGATTCGTGATTCGTGACATCCAATGTTGCCAATAGTTTCACGAGTTACACCGGTTACTCGACGTAAATGCGTGGGATGGAAATATATTTGATACGGAAGTGTGTGATTCTAACCAAGTATGTTTCGAAATTTGGCAACAACCCACGCAGACGCGTGAATCAGAACGAGCTGCCATATTTTGGCATCAAGGTCACTAAGGAATGTCCCGTACGTTATTGACGTACTTGGGGCAACCGCCATGAGGTCATGGTTAATAAAATATTTATAAGTTTCTTATTAGATTTTGCCACCCCTGTAAACGATGGAATAGAAGTGTTTTATTAACCTTGTGTTTTTACAATCAATTATCGTTTAGAGATAATTTATTTCATACCGATATTCCCACCGAGTGCGGTAAAGTTACCTTTCCGGACCGAGTGCGGTAAAGTGACGCCGGAGAGCAAGAAGAGATGAATGACGCAGTAAAGCTACAATGCGCTAGGAATTGTATTTTTAATTTCAATATTTATCGGACATAATCTCCCTTATAGTGTTCTTTAATTGTTTTGCGTTTAATAAAGTTATTATATTAAATAAATTTTGATTTTTGTTTATGGTTTAGCGAACTAAGATGAAATACTTAGATACCTAGTGTTTGCTGACAAACCATGAGCTATTCCTAATGAGATAAGCTTATATTTTGTTTTCTGATTAAAAAGCACCTCAGATCAAACTACTAAAATCAAACTTTATTTATTCTTCATGATGATAATGTATTGTGTCCTCTCAATTTACAGATGTAATGGTTTTGCAGGTTTAGGACAAATAAAACTCCCTTGTCGTTTGAATAAAGGACAACGTTTCGACGTTTAATTTACGTCTTCTTCAGGACTAGAAGCAAATACAAAAAACACAATAAACAATTGAAGAGTGGCCAACAAAAATATAAAAATCAAAAAACGTTTAAAAAATATTTAAAATATTTTGTTTTGAAAAACATGCGGTCTACCTTAATATAAGTATATAGAACCTCCGCTCTATATTACCGTTTAATATTTTTTTCCCTTTTAAACAAGTTTAAAATATTTATACAAAATCTAAAAACTTTGTAACTAAATACTCAAAAAATAAACCTTCAAAACATTCAATAATTTAGAATAAATTTTAAAAAACACATGTGTTTGTTTTTAACTTGTTTAAAAGGGAAAAAAAATAAATTGTAATATAGAGCGGAGGTTCTATATACTTATATTAGGGTAGACCGCATGTTTTTCAAAACAAATTATTTTAAATATTTTTTAAACGTTTCTTGATTTTTATATTTTTGTTGGCCACTGTTCAGTTGTTTATTGTGTTTTTGTATTTGCTTCTAGCCCTGAAGAAGACGTAAATTAAACGTCGAAACGTTGGCCTTTATTCAAACGACAAGGGAGTTTTATTTGTCCTAAACATGCAAAACCATTACATCTTTATTTATTCTGTAAATTTTAATTCCATGTAACGTAAACGGATACCCAAAGGAAGAATTTTGTCGACGGAAAAAACGACAGCCACGTGCGGAAAAGTATCACTTTCCGCACTTGTTAGGTAAATAACTATTTCAAAACCCTCATTTTGTAATTCAATGTTATATGGCTTGACCAAGGAGAGCGGCAAGAACAGATTAAAAAAGTTTTAACCAGTCCATACTGACTTTTTAGACACTACCCCCCCTCGTATCCCCCGCTCCTGGACAAATGTGTCCCTATCATTATGTAACATACCAAACTTTATTAAATATATCGCGACACGTTTCGGAAATATTAATTAAAAACCATCCTCAAGATCTAACCTTTCAAATCCTGTAGGTATATGGTAAACAAAGCAGTTTTCGATATCTTATGTTGTTTTCTCATTTTGTAGCCAAGAATAAGTAGTTACATTTATGAACGTTTTGCAGAAATCTCTTGCATATTAAAAAGTTCTTATTAAGGCTGTTTTAATTCAGTTTCGAAACCGATACTCAAAAATTAGCTGCCAGCTTACTTCTTACATTAAAAACCATCATTCAAAGTAAAAATTCCTGTGAACAGCCAGTCGATATTTTAGATGTATTGTGTAAAATGCATTTTGTTTTGGCTCGGTTTCTAGCTAACCACTAAAACTTTTATTGCAGACATGATGGGAAACAGGTTTTTAGGTGCTAAAATTAATGAAAAAGCGCAATATTTGTTTTTGTAATACGTAGCGATCTTAAAATAGGTCTGAGTTTCTAATGCAGTCTAGACAAAAACGTAACGTGGCAGTAATAATTAAGCGAATGTGGGATTCGCGTTTCACATTAATTATTGTTCCAGCTGCTTTTGGACAGTTTTTTGTAAACAGAATTATTTTGAGATAGTTCCAGCTTTGATCGTTTTCAGGAATACCCTGCACATCAAAGAATAGAAAGAATTGATGATAGTCGGAATTTTTTAACTTTATGGCACCCCTGCTCACTATAGTTTTATTTTAGCCCAAAGCTTCACTTCATATTTTAGAAGGTATTTTTTTGGATAAGATGATTTGTGACACCCTGTATAGTATAGTCAAATAATAAAGTACATGCAGCAAAGGCTCCGTAACTTGTAATTTCATTAAACAATAAATAGCAATGTAAAAGGTAGACAACCTTACAGTTGTTACCTAGTTTTTTATAACATCTGAGATACCACTGCTCCTTCTTAAACCCCTTTTTTTATGTGTTTTGAACAAAAGTATTATACAGGGTTATTCTAATGTTAGTATTATCCTTCCTCCACCCAACAGGGCTTCAAAAAAATATATTTTTTTTTTATTTTGGGGCTTTTTCGAAATATCGACTGCAAGGCTGTCTTTAGTATGCCAAAAACTGTCCTTAAATTTGAAATTTAACTAAATTTCGACCTCAAACTGAAAATTTAAGTAAATTCTCACTTTCAATTCGAAATTTTAACTAAATTTACTAGAGACAGCGCAAAACTAGACGTCTTGTCTTTTAACATGTCTCGATAAAATTAGGGTCCAAGTCGGTGTTAAAAATAACTCAATGTGTTTATAAAAACAAATTTTGGGTTTTTGAAAAACCTCAGGTTAGGTTTATGGGCAAAATGGGTTAAAAATTATTAAAATCAATTAAAAATGTAATTAAAAATGTGCGGAAAAATTTACCAATTCGCACCAATCAAATCAACCTGAACCGGAATTTCATAGTCACAAAATTAATTTTTGAAGCAAAGTAAGTGAAATTTGACTAAAAACACCTCAAAATAAATATTTGGTATTTTTTGAGAAGGTCGAGGAATTCTGGTTAAAGTAAAAAATCTGGAAAAAATGACTCCAGGCTTGAAAAAAATTAAAATATATTGTTTATTTATTAATAAGGACCAAAAACGGTTAGAAATAACTAAGCTTTAGAAAAATGCAAATTTAATTAAAGTTAGGATTGTTGCCAAAATCGTTTTAAAATTGTTTAAAAACTAAAATTTGATATAAAATCGCCTAAAAACGACCCACGTTGTCTAAAAATGTAACTTTTGATGTTCTTGGAAAAATTCTCAGTTTTAGAAAAAAATCAGGCAAAACTGATTCAAACCTGTTTTTGGTAAAATTAATTTTTGGTCCAAATTAATTGAAATTTGACTAAAAAATGACTGAAGGCAAATAAAAATTGATATTTCAGTTTTTCAGAAAAGTCTAGGTTAGAATTAGGACCAAACTTGGTGAAGAGTAAGTTAAATTATCTGAAAATGTAAATTGGAATTTTTGGAAAAAACCCAAATTAAAGGTAACAGCATTTGGAAATGCAAATTTTGAGCCTTTGGAGGAATTAAGGACAGAGTTAGGGCTAAAATGAAACAACGTCTACAAACGCAAATTTTAATGTTTTTAAAGAAATTTTATTTTCAGGCAAAACTTTTCTTCTAAATTTTTGCTTTAAGAAAAAGAAATTTTACTAACGCATTAAGCACGGGAGATCACTTGACCCATTACCTCAGAGCCTTTGATAATATCTGCCGCAGCTGTAGGCGAAAAGTCAGGAAGAAATTTTGTTGGACCACAGCTTGAAAGCCCGGTAAACACTTTAGATTGTATTTTGACCGCCCGTGAAAGCCTTCACAGTTTGTTAAATATTACCTAAAGCGTTTGAAAAGGCAAATTAGATTTTTTAAAAAAAAATACAGGTTTGGACTAGGGCCAAATTTGACAGAAAATTTCTGAGAACATCTATAAATGCAAATTTAATTAATTCTCTCAGTTTAAAAAAATATTTTTGCAGGAAAACATCTGGCAAATTTGATTAAATTCTTTTAATTTCATATTCATAAAATTAATTTTTCAACCAAAGTGACATTCGACTAAAAACGCCTCAATATAAATATTTGGTATTTTTTGATAAGGTCGAGGAATTCTGGTTAGGATTAAAGCCAAAAATCTGGGAAAAATAAATTACTCGAAGGTTAAAAAAATACAAATTTGCAGTTTATTTATCAATAAGGACCAAAAACGGAAAAGTCGCCTAAAAATTGTCTACGTTGTTTAAAAATGTAACTTTTAATGTTTTTGGAGAAATTTAGTTTTAGGAAAATATCAGGCAAAACTGATTCAAACCTGTGTTTGGTAAAATTAATTTTTGATCCAAAATAATTGAAATTTGACTAAAGAACGCTTCAGAATGATAATTTTAAGTTTATCGAGAAAGTCAAAGTAAAAAAATAAATCAGGTTTAAAAAACTGTTAAAACCTGTTTTCGGCCAAAATGGTTTAAAAGCAATTGAAAGTAATTAAAAATTCAATTAAGAAGTTTTTAAAAAACTTTGGCATTTCGGGTTAATTCTAACCGGAACCAGGTTATTCTTAAACCCCAATATGTTAACCTTAATTGGAGAAAAACCTGTTAAATATTACCTAAAGCTATTGAAAATGCAAATTAATTTTTTGAAAAACACCCATTTGGACTAGGGACATCACCAAATCAAACGAAAATTTCTGAAAAGTCTATATATGCAAATTTAAGTAATTCTTTTCAGATCTAAAAACAATTATTTTAGGAAAGCGTATGTAAAATTTTACTAAAAACGCCTCAAAATAAATATTTGGTATTTTTTGAGAAGATCGAGGAATTTTCGTTAGAATTAAAGCCAAAAATCTGGGAAATATGACTTGAATTTGAATGACTGAGCTTGAAAAAAATACAAATTTGTAATTTAATTATTAATAAGGGCCAAAAACGGTTAGAAATGTCTAAGCTTTAGAACAATGCTAATTTGGAGTTTGTGGAAAAATTCACATTAGGATCGTTGCCAAAATTATTTAAAAATTTTTTAAAAACTAAAATTTGGAATAAAATCGCCTAAAAACGGCCAACGTTGTCTAAAAATGTAACTTTTGATGTTCTTAGTGAAATTCAATTTTAGGAAAAAATTAGGCAAAACTGATACAAACATGTTTTTGTTAAAATTAATTTTTGGTCAAAATTAATTGACATTTGACTAAAAAAAGCTTCAAAATGAAAATTTTGAGTTTATCGAGAAAGTCAAAGTCAAAAAATTAAGTCTATGTTAAAATTAAGACAAAAATTGGTGAAAAATAAGTTCAATCATCTAAAAATGTAAATTGGAATTTTTGGAAAAAGAAACGCAAATTAAAGGTAACAGCATTTAAAAATGCAAAATTTGAGCCTTTGGAGGAATTAAGGACATAGTTTGGACTAAAATTGATGAAAAAACAACGCACTTTGTCTAAGAATGCAAATTTTAATGTTTTTGAAGAAATTTTATTTTAAGGCAAAACTTTTCTTCTAAATTTTTGCTTTAAGAAAAAGAAATTTTACTAACGCACTAAACACGGGAGATCACTCGACCCATTACCTCATCGCCTTTGATAATATCTGCCGCAGCTGTGGGCGAAAAGTCAGGAAGAAATTTCGTTGGACCACAGCTTCAAAGCCCGGTAAACACTTTAGATTGTATTTTGACCGCCCGTGAAAGCCTTCACAGTTTGTTAAATATTACCTAAATCGTTTGAAAACGCAAATTAGATTTTTTGAAAAAAATACAGGTTTGGACTAGGGCCAAAATCGATAGAAAATTTCTGAGAACATTTAAGTGATTCTCTTAGTTTAAAAAAACAATATTATTTTAGGAAAACAGCAGGCAAATTTGGTCAAATCTTTAAATTTCATATTCATAAAAATAATTTTTGAACCAAAGTAATTAAATTTTACTTGAAAAACGCCACAAAATAAATATTTATTATTTTTTGAGAAGGTCAAAGAATTCTTGTTAGGATTAAAGCAAAAAATCTGGGAAAAATGACTCGAAGCTTGAAATAAATACTAATTTGTAGTTTATTTATTAATAAGGGCCAAGAACGGTTAGAAATGACTAAGTTTTAAAAAAAATGCTAATTTGGAGTTTGTGGAAAATTGAAGTCAGGATTGTTGCCAAAATCATTTCAAGAGTGTTTTAAAAAAAATTAAATTTGTTGTAAAATCGCATAAAAATGGCCTACGTTGTCTAAAAAAGTAACTTTTGATGTTCTTAAAGAAGTTCAATTTTAGGAAAAAGACAGACAAAACTGATTCAAACCACTTTTTATTTTTGGTCCAAAATAATTGAAATTTGACTAAAAAACGCTTTAGAATGGAAATTTTGAGTTTATCGAGAAAGTCAAAGTCAAAAAAATAAATCAGGTTTTATAAAATAGTTAAATCCTGTTTTTGGCCAAAATGGTTGAAAAGTAATTGAAAGTAATTGAAAATTCAATTAAGAAGTTTTTATAAAAATTTGTCATTTCGGGTTAATTCGAACCGGAACCAGGTTATGCCTAAACACCAATTTGTTAACCCTAATTGGACACAAACCTGTTAAATATTATCTAAAGCGATTGAGAATGCAAATTGAAATTTTTGGAAAAACAACGAAATTCAAACGAAACCTTCTGAAAAGTCTATAAATGCAAATTTAAGTAATTCTTTCCAATTTTAAAAATAGTTATTTTACTAAAACATCAGGCAAAGTTGATTAAAATCTTTTTAATTTGATGTTCATAAAATTAATTTTTTAACCAATGTATGTAAAATTTGACTAAAAACGCCTCAAAATAAATATATGGTATTTTTTGAGAAGATCAAGTAATTCTGGTTAGGATTAAAGCCAAAAATCTGGGAAAAAATGACTCAAAACTTGAAAAAAATACAAATTTTTTGTTTATTTATTAATAAGGGCCAAAAACGGTTAGAAATGACGAAGCTTTTAAATAATGTTAATTTAGAGTTTGTGGCAAAATTCAAGTTAGGATTGTTGTCAAAATCATTTCAAAATTGTCTAAAAACAAAAATTTGGTGCAAAATTGCCTAAAAATGGCCTACGTTGCCTAAAAATGTAACTTTTGATGTTCTTGAAAAAACTCAATTTTAGGAAAAAATCAGGCAAAACTGATTCAAACCTGTTTTTGCTAAAATTAATTTTTGGCCCAAAATCATTGAAAATTGACTAAAAAAAGCTTCAGAATGAAAATTTTAAGTTTATCGAGAAAGCCAAAGTCAAAAAATTAAGTCAGGTTTATGAAAACCCGTTAAAAATGATTGAAAGCAACTAAAAATTCATATTTCAATTCTTTAGAAAAGTCTAGGCTAGAAATTAGGACAAAAATTGGTGAAAAATAACTGTAATCATCTGAAAATTGAAACTTTTGGAAAAAAAAACGCAAATTAAAGGTATCAGCATTTAAAAATGCTAATTTTGAGTTTTTGGAGGAATTAAGAACATAGTTAGGGCTACAATTGATAAAAAGACAACGCACATTGTCTAAAATAGCAAATTTTCATGTTTTTGAAGAAATTTTATTTTCAGGCAAAACTTTTCTTCTAGATTGTTGCATTAAATAAATTTATTATAAAATAATATTTTCTTTATTAATTTTTCAACGAAACTCAGTGGCATTTGACTAAAAACGCCTCAAAATAAATATTAGGTATATTTTGAGAAGGTCTAGGAATTCTGGTTAGGAATAAAGCCAAAAATTTGGGAAAAAAGACTCAAAACTTGAAAAAATTACAAATTTACAGTTTATTTATTAACAAGGGCCAAAAACGGTTAGAAATGACTGAGCGTTAAAAAAAATCTATTTTGAAGTTTGTAGAAAAATTCAAGTTAGGATTGTTGCCAAAATCATTTCAAAATTGTCTAAAAACTAAAATTTGGTGTAAAATTTCCTAAAAGTGGCCTACGTTGTCTGAAAATATAACTTTTAATGTTCTTGAAGAAATTCAATTTTAGGAAAAAATCAGGCAAAACTGATTCAAACCTGTTTTTGGTAAAGTTAATTTTTGGTCCAAAATAATTGAAATTAGGCTAAAAAACGCTTCAGAATGAAAATTTTGAGTTTATCGAGAAAGTCAAAATCGAAAAATTAAGTCAGGTTTATGAAAACCCGTCAAAAATGATTGAAAGCAACTAAAAATTCATATTTCAATTTTTTAGAAAAGTCTAGGTTAGAATTGGGACCAAAATTGGTGAAAAATAACTTAAATCATCTGAAAATGAAAATTGAAACTTTTGGAAAAAAACGCAAATTAAAGGTAACAGCATTTAAAAATGCTAAATTTGAGTCTTTGGAGGAATTAAGAACATAGTTAGGGCTAAATTTGATGAAAATACAACGCACATTGTCTAAAAATGCACATTTTAATGTTTTTAAAGCAATTTTAATTTTCAGGCAAAACTTTTCTTCTAAATTGTGGCT
This sequence comes from Taphrorychus bicolor, assembly GCA_951812265.1. NCBI lineage: Eukaryota > Metazoa > Arthropoda > Insecta > Coleoptera > Curculionidae > Taphrorychus > Taphrorychus bicolor. The sequence goes on along the minus strand of OX638299.1, from coordinate 20,671,930 downwards.
TTAAATAAATTTATTATAAAATATTATTTTTTTTATTAATTTTTCAACGTAACTCAGTGATATTTGACTAAAAACGCCTCAAAATAAATATTAGGTATATTTTGAGAAGGTCTAGGAAATCTGGTTAGGATTAAAGCCAAAAATCTGGGAAAAAAGATTCAAATTTTGAAAAAAATACAAATTTGCAGTATATTTATTAACAAGGGCCAAAAACGGTTAGAAATGACTGAGCGTTAAAAAAAAATCTATTTTGAAGTTTGTGGAACAAATCAAGTTAGGATTGTTGTTAAAATCATTTCAAAATTGTCTAAAAACTAAAATTTGGTGTAAAATTGCCTAAAAATGGCCTACGTTATCTGAAAATGTAACTTTTAATGTTCTTGGAGAAATTCAATTTTAGGAAAAAATCAGGCAAAACTGATTCAAACCTGTTTTTGGTAAAATTAATTTTTGGTCCAAAATAATTGAAATTTGGCTAAAAAACGCTTCAGATTGAAAATTTTGAGTTTATCGAGAAAGTCAACATCGAAAAATTAAGTCAGGTTTATGAAAACCCGTTAAAAATGATTGAAAGCAACTAAAAATTCATATTTAAATTTTTTAGAAAAGTCTAGGTTAGAATTGGGACCAAAATTGGTGAAAAATAACTTAAATCATCTGAAAATGAAAATTGAAACTTTTGGAAAAAAACGCAAATTAAAGGTAACGGCATTTAAAAATGCTAAATTTGAGTCTTTGCAGGAATTAAGAACATAGTTAGGGCTTAATTTGATGAAAATACAACGCACATTGTCTAAAAATGCAAATTTTAATGTTTTTAAAGCAATTTTAATTTTCAAGCAAAACTTTTCTTCTAAATTGTGGCTTTAAATAAATTTATTATAAAATATTATTTTTTTTATTAATTTTTCAACGTAACTCAGTGGTATTTGACTAAAAACGCCTCAAAATAAATATTAGGTATATTTTGAGAAGGTCTAGGAAATCTGGTTAGGATTAAAGCCAAAAATCTGGGAAAAAAGATTCAAAATTTGAAAAAAATACAAATTTGCAGTATATTTATTAACAAGGGCCAAAAACGGTTAGAAATGACTGAGCGTTAAAAAAAAATCTATTTTGAAGTTTGTGGAACAAATCAAGTTAGGATTGTTGTTAAAATCATTTCAAAATTGTCTAAAAACTAAAATTTGGTGTAAAATTGCCTAAAAATGGCCTACGTTATCTGAAAATGTAACTTTTAATGTTCTTGGAGAAATTCAATTTTAGGAAAAAATCAGGCAAAACTGATTCAAACCTGTTTTTGGTAAAATTAATTTTTGGTCCAAAATAATTGAAATTTTACTAAAAAACGCTTTAGTATAAAAACTTTGATTTTATCGAGAAAGTCATTGTCAAAAAATTAAATCAGGTTTATGAAATGACTGAAAGTAACTAAAAAATCTAATTTCAGTTTTTTAGAAAAGTCTAGGTTAGAATTAGGACACAAAATTGGTGAAAAAATAACCAAAATCATCCGAAAATGTGTACGGGGGGGGGGGGGGGATACCAGTGCTAAAAGCTTTTAAAAATACAAATTTTGAGCCTTTGGAGGAATTAAGGACGTAATTAGAGCTAAAATCTATAAAAAAAAAACGACACAGATTTTAAAAAAAAATGCAAATTTTAATGTTTTTGAAGAAATTTTATTTTAAAGCAAAACAAGGCAAAACTTTTGTTTTAATTTGTTGCTTTAAAGAAAAGAGAAATTTTACTAACGCCTCAAAATTGTGTATTTTTAAGACAATCCATTTACGATTCTACGAGTCAGATAAAGAGAGTCAGAAATAGAATGGCATAGGTTTTAAAAGTGTATATATATGATTGATTAATTGTACAATATGATTTAAGATTTCTGGTATCACTTTGGGGCAAGAGAAGGGGAAGAGATAGGAAAAGGAAATGGAAGGAAGAGGAAAGAAAGAAAGGGAAATTAGAAAGAAACGAACATTATTCAAAACTGACCTAAGTGCTTGCGATTGTTTTTAAAATTTCTATATATATGTGTATTTATATTTTAACCCCGATGAAGACCTCAATAAAGGTCGAAACATTGGCAATTTCACAAACCTGAAGCGTTTTTTACGTCCTACATCCGCTATTCACCTCTTTCAAGTTAGAAGAATCTTAACTTTAGAGTTATTTATCGATATGCTTCTAAAAATGATTGGTTTAGTATATTTAATAAGAAGAAATTTTAGAGAGACTTGTGATCACACAACAGGTTTTTATATGCTGCAGCAAACGGCAAAGAAAATAACTCAGAAATTAGTGTAAGAAAGTAAATGTAAGATTCTTAGAACAAAAAAAACGCAAAGAAGCCCAAACTAGTAAAACATTTAAAATTCCAACACACGTTACTTTGTTTAGTCGAAAATGACAAAATAATGTTGCCAAATACTAAATTGTTTTGGTTCCATGGAACGGGATATCAACCACAAATTATCATTGAAAGTAAATAATTCTTAAACAAGAGATACACATTAATAGGTGGTGAAGGATTTGTTGGGGTAGGCCAAAAATACACTTCTCTGTGTATATTGTCGACGTTTCGACCTCTATGAGGTCATCCTCAAGGCACTAAAATTGGTGGTGCAATACACGTTAATAGTATTTCATAATATTTGATAAGTTTTAATTATTAAGTCCGGTTGTCACGAAAAGACGATCCTTTGTTCTACCTACCTATCATTAACAAACCGATAATTGTTGCTTTATATAATTAGCCATAAATTGGCTCAATAAATTATCCTAATAACCTCGCAATTTGTGGAAATTAATAACAATCACTAATCTGTAAAACCCATTTTTCATCTCGGGTCAAATTGCGGCAACCTTTCTCTTGGCTGCAGCAATTTCTGCGGGATAGATACCACGTAGTACTCAGGAACCGAGCAGAATTCTAATTAATTTAATCACGCAATATTCCGTAAAATCGGTCATTTTTCCGGAAATTAAAGGGATTTTCAAACATCTGCCTATTTCCAATATTTGAGGAAGTACCGGTGATTTGCGCTACGCAACCAAGCTGTTATAAATATGCGAAATTTTTAACAATAGGACATTCAACGCGCTACGTTTGAAAGAACTCGTAGTTGCCAATATTGTTCTTTTGTAACGTTATCCCTTATTACCTAGTTCAATTATGTTGCCTAAGCCCAGAAATTTAATTTGGTTTTTAGGCATATTTTTGGTATGGTGCAATATTGCGGTTGGTGTCATAGACCGCTCATATGAAGACTACGTTCAATCGGGAGAAGAAATTGTGTCTGAGGACGAAAATCAGTGCTCCAAGGGGTATGACGAATGCAGCAGCAGTAATGCTGGTACTTTAGTCCTTAGTCACGTGGTAAGTCGCAAAGAAATTCCTTGGATTTCACTTTTATTGCAAATTTTTAATCTTACAGCTATTTCGACATGGCAACAGGACCCCAGACAGCTTTCAGGAGCTCTACCCTAATGATCCCTACCTCAACTACACCTACTATCCTTATGGCTTAGGACAACTGACTAATGTAAGTGTCAAACCGACGTAAAAATAATACCCTTAAGAGGAACCATATTTTAGGCCGGAAAGCTGCGTGAATTTACCGTGGGTACCACTTTACGCGAGAGGTATCGCTCCTTCTTGAGTGAGGTGTACGTGCCTGAGGAAGTCGAGGCTGCTTCCACGGACTACAACAGAACCAAAGCTTCTTTAGAGTTGGTGCTGGCAGGGCTATACCCTCCACAAGAAGAGCAAATATGGAACAAGGAACTCATGTGGCAGCCCATTCCTTACAACTATGCTCCGAGGAACCAGGACAGGATTTTAAACGGAATACTTTGCCCAAAATTCGTGACTATCTATCAGCAGGTGCAGGGCTCTTGGGAGATGAGGAGTCAGTACAAGAAGTTCCGGAAAGTGTTTGATTACATATCCAGGTATGTGGAGGTTTATACTTAGTGTTTAGTGGGTGGATTTGGGGAAATTTATTTCAGTTTTGCAGTTATTTTTAAGGCGGAAAGGTTGGCAGATACAGAGTTGGGGTTCCTTTTCCTCGCTCTCTTCTATGAATCAACCCACTGTTGAATCCACCGTCGAACCCACTATCGAATATATCGTTGAAGGTATTAAAGAACGCTCCTATTCAAAAATGGTTTTGTGTTGGTAGACGAGCACTTTCCCACAAGAACACTTTCTCTCTGAACATTATTCATTGATGTTCTTTTTATTCCATCATTGAAGATCATTCTTTTGTTTACACCTTTCAGTTTTTTTATGTACATTAAACTAATTTTGCTCCTCTGTTATCCTTTCTACCTCCAGTTATAGTCTCGCTGGAGCCTTAATTTTATGTTTGCTGCTTCTATCTTCTATCTATCATCAAGATTTGCTCAGTTATCTACGTTTTTCTCACTATTTTTCTCTATTCTTTACTCTCAAAAAGCGTTTGTTTCAAAATCTCTATGATCATTATTTGTAAATATTTCCATATTGAAATTTTTTTTCATCTTGTCTCTCTTGTTTAGAACTTTTCCACTATTTTTTTAATTTTTTATACATTATTTTAGAGAGAATTTGAATGTGTTTGGTTTATTGCATAGAAAATGTAGTTTTGTGATCTCTGCTCATTCATTGCACATCACAATATTTCCGTAATTTCCAAAGAGCTTCCGTGTGAACTTCTACGTTACCATCTCTGATAATGTTGTCCCTCTTGTGACGCCATTTTTTCTTGTGGTCCGGAGCCAAGACAAAGATAAATTATCGGAGTTTTTTTGTGACAAAACTGGTAAGTTCTTTTGTATTTCGCTAACAAGGTGTGTTGGCATGTTGGTGTCTAATAATCAAATGTCTTTGAATTCTTGACATCACAGTGACTCGAATTGACCTAGTTTATTTCCCTTACACCCTCATACCCTTGATATATTTACATTCCTCGTGTGAATGCTCTAAAAATATCCGATTTTTATCTTTCAGTTTCCTACTTTCACTATCTATTCCCAACTATGGTTCAGTGAGTCATGCTACGGAGGAGAAAAACACTTTCACAGACTAATGACGTCAATCTTATGTTAGATGGTAGATACTTCCTGAATTAACTATGATCAAGTTCAGTTTATCTTTGGGTCATTCTTTACAAAGTTTTAGCTCTTGAATTTTCAAAGTTTGCCCACTTACTATTGCTTCACAACTTATTCAGTTATTCAAGATGACTAGAAAACATTATCTATGGCATCCCCATTCAATCTCTACATCTCTGGGTTTTATGCCTCGCGATATGTGAACTGTGTCTGCTTATTCTTTTTTTCTTATCAGTACCAGTTTTCCTGAAATCATAAACCTCCAATTTTCCCAGGAGTATGTTTGACGATGTCAAACGCCTTGCTGATGTCACCAAATACCGCAGCAACCAACTGCACAGCTTTCAGTCCCAAGTAGAGACTCTCCAAAAATTAGCCTGTGCCATAAAACAACCGAAAACTTAACAGATTTTTATTCAGCACATTGAGCCGAAGCAGGAACGCCATCATCCATCTTTTCTCCATTTTTTCAATTAGTTTTGGTGGTACGGTTACCACCTGCTTCAAGAAAGGCGGAAAGTTATCCCCAGCCAATGATATATGCTTATCAGATGTTTGAACATCTTGACAGAAATTCCGTTTTTACCCAATGCGTTTGTTCTTGATTCCTCCAATGGCTTCCTCAACCCTCAAAATAATGAGTCCGTAGTTCTCACATGTTTCATGAAATCCTAAACTCACCCCCTATATTCAGACCCTCCGACTTACACAAACGTCAAGCGATCGAGCAATAAAATTCGTTGAAAACCTGAGGGTACAGATGGCCGCCATCTGAGATCGTTTATGATGCTCCAAACCTCCTTCCCATAGTGGGTCAGTCTCCATTGATACGGTTGGTTCAGACTATGGTTCTACTTATTCAAAAATAAATTCCCATGCTTTTTGAAGCATGTTTGACCTCATCAGCTATCATCTCATCATTTTTACTGATTGGTTGCCATTACTACTTACACTAACCACCTTAATATACAGATTCAGTGGTCTCAACGTCAGCACCTTCCAAGACACCTACAACCTGTCTACTGAGGAAGAATTTGGTCTCCACCTACCGCATTGGACTCAGAGAGTATTCTTTTGAACTGTGTCGGCTTATTCTTTTTTTTTACCAGCACAAGTTTTCCTGAAGTCGTAAACCTCCAATTTTCCTAGCAGTATGTTTGACGATGTCGAACGCCTTGCTGATGTCACCAAATACCGCAGCACCCAACTGCACACCATTCAGTTCCAAAACTCTCCAAAAATTAGCCTTCTGCCTTTGGACAACCGAAACCTTCACTGATTTTTATTCAGCACATTGAGCCGAAGCAGGAACGCCGTCATCCATCTTTTTTTCCATTTTTTCAATTAGTTTTGATGGTATGGTTACCACCTGCTTCAAGAAAGGCGAAAAGGTACCCCCAGCAAATGTCGAGTTTATATACTCATCAAATGTTTGACCATCTTGACAGTAATTCCGTTTTTACCCAATGCGTTTGTTCTTGATTCCTTCAATGGCTTCCTCAACCCTCAAAACAATGAATACGTAGGTCTCACATGTTTCATGAAATCCTGAACTCACCGGCTATGTTCAGTGGTGTTCAAAATTCGTTGAAGACCAGAAGGTGGAGATGGCCGTCATCTAAGAAGGCAGCTCCCTCTGAGATCGTTTACGAAACTCCAAACCTCCTTCCCATAGTGGGTCAGTCTCCATTGATATGGTTCGTTTAGGTTATCATTGGTAAATCATCTATTTCTTCAAAAAGAAATTCCCATGCTTTTTCAAGCATGTTTGACCTCATCCCTTTTACCCATCATCTCGTCATTTTTATTGATTGGTTTGCCATTACTACTTACACTAACCACCTCAATCTACAGATTCAGTGGTCTCAACGTCACCACCTTCCAAGACATCTACAACCTATATTTTGGCCTGTCCACTGAGGAAGAATTTGGCCTCCACCTACCGCATCTTGACAGAAATTCCATTTTAACCCAATACGTTTGTTCTAGGTTCATCCAATGGCTTCCTCGGCCCTCAAAACAATGAGTTCGTAATTCTCACATGTTCTATGAAATCTTGGGCTCCCCCCCCTCCGTCAGTCCCTCCGACTTAGACAAAAGTCAATCGATCGAGCAATAAAGTATGATTATTCCTTTATATCTCTATTTACTGATGAGGAAGCTAAATAACTACTTAGGAGGAAGCTAAATAACTACTATTCATTGAAAACCTGAGGGTGGAGATGGCCGTCATCTATCGTCATCTCTAAGATCGTTTACGATACTCCAAACCTCCTTTCCGTAGCGAGTCAGTCTCCATTGATATGGTTGGTTCAGGTTATGGTTCTATTTCTTCAAAACGAAATTCCCATGCTTTTTCAAGCGTGTGTAACCTCAGCAGCTACCATCTCGTCATTTTTACTGATTGGTTGCCATTACTACTTACACTAAAGGTGATATCAGACGGTCAACTCGGATGAATGGTCACTCAAGTGATTGTTCTCTTTTCGGAGAGCGAGTGATTGATGCTGAATACCGAAATCCAACATCGCTGGATTGCTTCACTAATGAATTCATTTATCACTTTTGATTCATTTAATGGCTAGACGCTTCTTTCTTAATGAAAGATGCCGAATGAAAGACAGAAATGAATAAAAAGTGAACCGTCTGATATCATCTTTACTGCCTTAATCTACAGATTCAGTGGTCTCAACGTCACCACCTTCCTAGACATCTACAACCTATATTTTGGCCTGTCCACTGAGGAAGAATTTGGTCTCCACCTACCGCATCTGGACAAAAATTCCATTTTAACCCAATGCGCTTGTTCTTGATTCATATAATGGCTTCCTCAACCCTCAAAACAATGAGTTCGTAATTCTCACATGTTCCATGAAATCCTGAACTCCCCCCCTCCGTCAGTCCCTCTCACTTAGACAAATGTCAGTCGATCGAGCAATAAAATTCGTTGAAAACCTGAGGGTGGAGATGGCCGTCATCTATCGTCATCTCTGAGATCGTTTACGATACTCCAAACCTCCTTCCCATAGTGGGTCAGTTTCCATTGATATGGTTGGTTCAGATTATGGTTCTTTTTCTTAAAAAAGAAATTCCCATGCTTTTTCAAGCGTGTTTAACCTCAGCAGCTATCATCTCGTCATTTTTACTGATTGGTTGCCATTACTACTTACACTAACCACCTTCTACAGATTCAGTGGTCTCAACGTCACCACCTTCCAAGACATCTACAACCTATATTTTGGCCTGTCTACCGAGGAAGAATTTGGTCTCCACCTACCGCACTGGACTCGGAGAGTATGGCCTAAATTGGTCACGGAAATAGCCATTAGAGAATACTACGTGATAATGGCCAAGAAGAGCATGCAAAAAATGGCCACCGGCTACTTTCTCAAAAAGATCATTGACGATACGCGCTCAAAAATATCCCAAAATGGTAGGAAGAAGATTTATTTATATTCAGCTCATGAGAACAACTTGGCTCAATTACTGATCTTGCTGGGGGTGTTCACTCCCCATATTCCTAACTATGGTGCGCATGTCATAGTAGAGGTGCACAGAATAAATGGACAATTTGGAATTATGGTAAACTGTTGCTCTACTTTGAGTAAAAAATTTTAGTTATATTTTTCTTTAAGGTGTTTTACCAGAATTGGGCAAATCCAGAGCCGGACCTGCTGCAAATTCCTGGCTGCGAGGCGTTCTGTCCTTTTGAGAAATTTGTTAGACTATTTGAGTCACATTTGCCAGAAAGTGACGAGCTGTGTGATGGGAACAACGCTGCTGAAGAGACTTAACATTGTCTCAAAGTTGCTCAAAGCTAAGAGGCTACTTGAGCTAGGCAAGTTAGAAGAGGATCTCACACAAGTCTGGGACGATATTAAAGTTGCCTTTTAATATGGTTTTTGGTCCAAAAAATGTTTAAAAATCTTTTGTTAATTAAGAGTTACTGGCTTTGTTTTCTTAACCAATAAACAGTATTACTGTATAGGTGGTATATCTTTTCACACTATTCACCTATTAAAAATATTCAAATAATCCATGTTAAGATAAGGGCCACTATTGATTAAAATTTACTCACAACGGCTGTAAATGCAAATTTGGAGTTTTTGGAAAATTGAAGATAGGATTAGTTGTTGTTTTTGGACAAATTACAGTTTTGTTCAAAATACTTTAAATTTAACTCTAAACGTCTGAATATGTAAATCTAAGATTTTTCGAGAGACTCAGGTTAGAATTAGGTCTATATTTGGTCAAAAGAACGTTTAAAAATTTAGAGTTTTAAAAAAGTCCACGTTAGGAGCTAAAACTGGCCACAACGTTATTAAATGCATACTTGGAAATTTTTTTGAGTGATCTAGTTCAGGATTCAACATCTACAAATTCACATTCGAATTTTTTGGAGAACAAAAAGTTAATACTAGGACCAAAATAAAATAAAATTACCCACGTCATCTACAATTGCAAATCTTGTTGTTTTTTCTGAGTTCTTATAGCGTTAAATGTCATATGACACCAAGACATCTTCTCCTGAGTGCTCCTACGGTTTGCTGTTGCCTCCTTCATTACACGTAACATCCTATAATCCGCGCCAGAGCCGAGAAGCATAATATGCGAATTTGAGTTTTTCAAAAAAATTAGGTTAGTTAGGTTGCTTACAATTAACTCACAACGTCTAAAAATGCAAATTTGTAGTCTTTTGAAAGTATCCAGCTTAGGAAAAGGGCCGAAATGGTTAAAATTGACTTACACAGACAGGACAGCATCTACACAAACTTCGAGTTTTTTTGAAAATTAAGGTTAAAATTGGTGAACTAAACCAAAAATTCTACATTTGCATTTTTTTGGCGCATTGCATTATTTTTCAAATATTTTTCGTTTGACATTTCGAAAAAACATCAAACAAGACTTTTTAAAAGTTTTTAGTCAAATTTTACTTCTTTTGGTCCAAAAACTAAATTTACCGAAAAGAACAAAAACAAAAAAATTTAGCTCCTCCAAAAACTTAAAAATGTGCAATTTTTTTGACCATTCAAACCTTGATTCCTTCAAAAGCTCCAAATTTGTATTTGTAGCCACTTGGTGTGCTTTTTAAATGATTTTGATCTTTATTTTAACCTGTTTTTTTTAGAAAATTTAAAATTTGCTTTTTTAGACAATGTGGTTAATTTTTAACCGATTTTAACCCTCTAACAATAAATCGAATTCCTTCGAAGTAACAAAATTTGTTGTTTTTGACAGTTTTTGTAATTTTTAAGTGGTTTTGGTTTTAATCCTAACCTGTATTTTTCCAAAAATTCCAATTTGCATAGTTAGGGGCCTTGGTATATTGTTCAAATATTTTCCAATCCTAACCCTTAATCCTTCAAATATTTTTACTTCTTTTTGTCCAAAAACAAAATTTACCGAAAAGAACAAAAACTACAAAATTTAACTCCTCCAAAAACTTAAAAATGTGCAATTTTTTGACCATTCAAACATAGATTCCTTCAACAGCTCCAAATTTGTATTTGTATCCACTTTGTGTGGTTTTTAAATGATTTTGATCCTTATTTTACCCTGATTTTTTTTAGAAAATTTCAAATTTGCGTTTTTAGACAATGTGATTAATTTTCAACCGATTTTTAACCCTCTAACAATAACCCGAATTCCTTCGAAGTATCAAAATTTGTTGTTTTTGACAGTTTTTGTACTTTCTACCCAAATTTACCGAAAAGAACAAAAACTACAAAATTTAACTCCTCCAAAAACTTAAAAATGCGCAATTTTTTGACCATTCAAACATAGATTCCTTCAAAAGCTCCAAATTTGTATTTGTAGCCACTTTGTGTGGTTTTTAAATGATTTTGATCCTTATTTTACCCTGATTTTTTTTAGAAAATTTCAAATTTGCTTTTTTAGACAATGTGATTAATTTTCAACCGATTTTTAACCCTCTAACAATAACCCGAATTCTTTCGAAGTATCAAAATTTGTTGTTTTTGACAGTTTTTGTACTTTCTAAATGGTTTTGATCTTAATCCTAGCCTGTATTTTTCCAAAAATTCCAATTTGCATAGTTAGGAGCATCAAGAAACATCGTCAAGAAAAATCAAACAAGAATTTTTAAAGGTTTTTAGTCAATTTTTACTTTTCCTTGTCCAAAAACTAAATTTACCGAAAAGAACAAAAACAAAAATAATTAGCTCCTCCAAAAACTTAAAAATATGCAATTTTTTTGACAATTCTAACCTAGATTCCTTCAAAAGCTCCAAATTTGTATTTGTAGCCATTTGTGTGGTTTTTAAATGATTTTGATCCTTATTTTAACCTGTTTTTTTTTAGAAAATTTCAAATTTGCTTTTTTAGACAATGTAATTAATTTTCAACCGATTTTTAACCCTCTAACAATAACCCGAATTCCTTCGAAGTATCAAAATTTGTTGTTTTTGACAGTTTTTGTAATTTCTAAATAGTTTTGGTCTTAATCCTAACCTGTATTTTTCCAAAAATTCCAATTTGCATAGTTAGGGGCCTTGGTTTATTGTTTAAATATTTTTCCTAACCTAACATTGTCAAGAAACATCAAACCAGAATTTTTAAAGGTTTTTAGTCAAATTTTATTTCTTTTAGTCCAAAAACTAAATTTACCGAAAAGAACAAAAACAAAAAATGTAGCTTTCCCAAAAACTTAAAAATGTGCAATTTTTTGACCATTTAAACTTAGATTCCTTCAAAAGCTCCAAATTTGTATTTGTAGCCACTTTGTGTGGTTTTTAAATGATTTTGATCCTTATTTTAACCTGTTTTATTTTAGAAAATTTCAAATTTGCTTTTTTAGACAATGTAATTAATTTTCAACCGATTTTTAACCCTCTAACAATAACCCGAATTCCTTCGAAGTATCAAAATTTGTTGTTTTTGACAGTTTTTGTAATTTCTAAATAGTTTTGGTCTTAATCCTAACCTGTATTTTTCTAAAAATTCCAATTTGCATAGTTAGGGGCCTTGGTTTATTGTTTAAATATTTTTCCTAACCTAACTTTGTCAAGAAACATCAAGCCAGAATTTTTAAAGGTTTTTAGTCAAATTTTACTTCTTTTTGTCCAAAAACTAAATTTACCGAAAAGAACAACAACAAAAAAATTTAGCTTCTCCAAAAACTTAAAAATGTGCAATTTTTTGACCATTCAAACTTAGATTCCTTCAAAAGCTCCAAATTTGTATTTGTAGCCACTTTGTGTGGTTTTTAAATGATTTTGATCCTTATTTTAGCCTGTTTTTTTTTAGAAAATTTCAAATTTGCTTTTTTAGACAATGTAATTAATTTTCAACCGATTTTTAACCCTCTAACAATAACCCGAATTCCTTCGAAGTATCAAAATTTGTTGTTTTTGACAGTTTTTGTAATTTCTAAATAGTTTTGGTCTTAATCCTAACCTGTATTTTTCTAAAAATTCCAATTTGCATAGTTAGGGGCCTTGGTTTATTGTTTAAATATTTTTCCTAACCTAACATTGTCAAGAAACATCAAGCCAGAATTTTTAAAGGTTTTTAGTCAAATCTTACTTCTTTTTGTCCAAAAACTAAATTTACCGAAAAGAACAACAACAAAAAAATTTAGCTTCTCCAAAAACTTAAAAATGTGCAATTTTTTGACCATTCAAACTTAGATTCCTTCAAAAGCTCCAAATTTGTATTTGTAGCCACTTTGTGTGGTTTTTAAATGATTTTGATCCTTATTTTAGCCTGTTTTTTTTTAGAAAATTTCAAATTTGCTTTTTTAGACAATGTGATTAATTTTCAACCGATTTTTAACCCTCTAGCAATAACCCGAATTCCTTCGAAGTATCAAAATTTGTTGTTTTTGACAGTTTTTGTAATTTCTAAATAGTTTTGGTCTTAATACTAACCTGTATTTTTCCAAAAATTTCAATTTGCATAGTTAGGGGCCTTGGTTTATTGTTTAAATATTTTTCCTAACCTAACATTGTCAAGAAACATCAAACCAGAATTTTTAAAAGTGTTTAGTCAAATTTTACTTCTTTTTGTCCAAAAACTAAATTTACCGAAAAGAACAAAAACAAAAAAAATTAACTTCTCCGAAAACTTAAAAATGTGCAATTTTTTGACCATTCAAACTTAGATTCCTTCAAAAGCTCCAAATTTGTATTTGTAGTCACTTTGTGTGGTTTTTAAATGATTTTGCTCCTTGTTTTAAACTGTTTTTTTTTAGAAAATTTCAAATTTGCTTTTTTAGACAATGTGATTAATTTTCAACCGATTTTTAACCCTCTAACCATAACCCGAATTCCTTCGAAGTATCAAAATTTGTTGTTTTTGACAGTTTTTGTAATTTCTAAATAGTTTTGGTCTTAATATTAACCTGTATTTTTCCAAAAATTCCAATTTGCATAGTTAGGGGCCTTGGTTTATTGTTTAAATATTTTTCCTAACCTAACATGGTCAGGAAACATCAAACCAGAATTTTTTATGGTTTTTAGTCAAATTTTACTTCTTTTTGTCCAAAAACTAAATTTACCGAAAAGAACAAAAACAAAAAAATTTAGCTTCCCCAAAAACTTAAAAATGTGCAATTTTTTGACCATTTAAACTTAGATTCCTTCAAAAGCTCCAAATTTGTATTTGTAGCCACTTTGTGTGGTTTTTAAATGATTTTGATCCTTATTTTAACCTGTTTTTTTTTTAGAAAATTTCAAATTTGCTTTTTTAGACAATGTGATTAATTTTCAACCGATTTTTAACCCTCTAACAATAACCCGAATTCCTTCGAAGTATCAAAATTTGTTGTTTTTGACAGTTTTTGTAATTTCTAAATAGTTTTGGTCTTAATCCTAACCTGTATTTTTCCAAAAATTTCAATTTGCATAGTTAGGGGCCTTGGTTTATTGTTTAAATATTTTTCCTAACCTAACATTGTCAAGAAACATCAAACCAGAATTTTTAAAGGTTTTTAGTCAAATTTTACTTCTTTTTGTCCAAAAACTAAATTTACCGTAAAGAACAAAAACAAAAAAATTTAGCTTCTCCAAAAACTTAAAAATGTGCAATTTTTTGACCATTCAAACTTAGATTCCTTCAAAAGCTCCAAATTTGTATTTGTAGTCACTTTGTGTGGTTTTTAAATGATTTTGATCCTTATTTTAACCTGTTTTTTTTTAGAAAATTTCAAATTTGCTTTTTTAGACAATGTGATTAATTTTCAACCGATTTTTAACCCTCTAACAATAACCCGAATTCCTTCGAAGTATCAAAATTTGTTGTTTTTGACAGTTTTTGTAATTTCTAAATAGTTTTGGTCTTAATATTAACCTGTATTTTTCCAAAAATTTCAATTTGCATAGTTAAGGGCCTTGGTTTATTGTTTAAATATTTTTCCTAACCTAACATGGTCAGGAAACATCAAACCAGAATTTTTTAAGGTTTTTAGTCAAATTTTACTTCTTTTTGTCCAAAAACTAAATTTACCGAAAAGAACAAAAACAAAAAAAATTAGCTTCCCCAAAAACTTAAAAATGTGCAATTTTTTGACCATTTAAACTTAGATTCCTTCAAAAGCTCCAAATTTGTATTTGTAGTCACTTTGTGTGGTTTTTAAATGATTTTGATCCTTATTTTAACCTATTTTTTTTTAGAAAATTTCAAATTTGCTTTTTTAGACAATGTGATTAATTTTCAACCGATTTTTAACCCTCTAACAATAACCCGAATTCCTTCGAAGTATCAAAATTTGTTGTTTTTGACAGTTTTTTTAATTTCTAAATAGTTTTGGTCTTAATCCTAACCTGTATTTTTCCAAAAATTTCAATTTGCATAGTTAGGGGCCTTGGTTTATTGTTTAAATATTTTTCCTAACCTAACATTGTCAAGAAACATCAAACCAGAATTTTTATAGGTTTTTAGTCAAATTTTACTTCTTTTTGTCCAAAAACTAAATTTACCGAAAAGAACAAAAACAAAAAAATTTAGCTTCTCCAAAAACTTAAAAATGTGCAATTTTTTTGACAATTCTAACCTAGATTCCTTCAAAAGCTCCAAATTTGTATTTGTAGCCACTTTGTGCGGTTTTTAAATGATTTTGATCCTTATTTAAACCTGTTTTTTTTTTAGAAAATTTCAAAATTGTTTTTTTAGACAATGTGATTAATTTTCAACCGATTTTTGACCCTCTAACAATAACCCGAATTCCTTCGAAGTAATAAATTTGTTGTTTTTGACAGTTTTTGTAATTTCTAAATGGTTTTGGTCTTAATCCTAACCTGTATTTTTCCAAAAATTCCAATTTTCATAGTTAGGGGCCTTGGTTTATTGTTTAAATATTTTTCCTAACCTAACATTGTCAAGAAACATCAAACCAGAATTTTTAAAGGTTTTTAGTCAAATTTTACTTCTTTTTGTCCAAAAACTAAATTTACCGAAAAGAACAAAAACAAAAAAATTTAGCTTCCCCAAAAACTTAAAAATGTGCAATTTTTTGACCATTTAAACTTAGATTCCTTCAAAAGCTCCAAATTTGTATTTGTAGCCACTTTGTGTGGTTTTTAAATGATTTTGATCCTTATTTTAGCCTGTTTTTTTTTTAGAAAATTTCAAATTTGCTTTTTAGACAATGTGATTAATTTTCAACCGATTTTTAACCCTCTAACAATAACCCGAATTCCTTCGAAGTATCAGAATTTGTTGTTTTTGACAGTTTTTGTAATTTCTAAATAGTTTTGGTCTTAATCCTAACCTGTATTTTTCCAAAAATTCCAATTTGCATAGTTAGGGGCCTTGGTTTATTGTTTAAATATTTTTCCTAACCTAACATTGTCAAGAAACATCAAACAAGAATTTTTAAAGGTTTTTCGTCAAATTTTACTTTTCTTTGTCCAAAAACTAAATTTACCGAAAAGAACAAAAACAAAAATAATTAGCTCCTCCAAAAACTTAAAAATATGCAATTTTTTTGACAATTCTAACCTAGATTCCTTCAAAAGCTCCAAATTTGTATTTGTAGCCACTTTGTGTGGTTTTTAAATGATTTTGATCCTTATTTTAACCTGTTTTTTTTTAGAAAATTTCAAATTTGCTTTTTTAGACAATGTGATTAATTTTCAACCGATTTTTAACCCTCTAACAATAACCCGAATTCCTTCGAAGTATCAAAATTTGTTGTTTTTGACAGTTTTTCTAATTTCTAAATAGTTTTGGTAATCCTAACCTGTATTTTTCCAAAAATTCCAATTTGCATAGTTAGGGGCCTTGGTTTATTGTTTAAATATTTTTCCTAACCTAACATTGTCAAGAAACATCAAACCAGAATTTTTAAAGGTTTTTAGTCAAATTTTACTTCTTTTTGTCCAAAAACTAAATTTACCGAAAAGAACAAAAACAAAAAAATTTAGCTTCTCCAACCACTTAAAAATGTGCAATTTTTTGACCATTCAAACTTAGATTCCTTCAAGAGCTCCAAATTTGTATTTGTAGTCACTTTGTGTGGTTTTTAAATGATTTTGATCCTTATTTTAACCTGTTTTTTTTTAGAAAATTTCAAATTTGCTTTTTTAGACAATGTGATTAATTTTCAACCGATTTTTAACCCTCTAACAATAACCCGAATTCCTTCGAAGTATCAAAATTTGTTGTTTTTGACAGTTTTTGTAATTTCTAAATAGTTTTGGTCTTAATATTAACCTGTATTTTTCCAAAAATTCCAATTTTCATAGTTAGGGGCCTTGGTTTATTGTTTAAATATTTTTCCTAACCTAACATTGTCAAGAAACATCAAACCAGAATTTTTAAAGGTTTTTAGTCAAATTTTACTTCTTTTTGTCCAAAAACTAAATTTACCGAAAAGAACAAAAACAAAAAAATTTAGCTTCTCCAACCACTTAAAAATGTGCAATTTTTTGACCATTCAAACTTAGATTCCTTCAAAAGCTCCAAATTTGTATTTGTAGCCACTTTGTGTGGTTTTTAAATGATTTTGATCCTTATTTTAACCTGTTTTTTTTTAGAAAATTTCAAATTTGCTTTTTTAGACAATGTGATTAATTTTCAACCGATTTTTAACCCTCTAACAATAACCCGAATTCCTTCGAAGTATCAAAATTTGTTGTTTTTACAGTTTTTCTAATTTCTAAATAGTTTTGGTCTTAATCCTAACCTGTATTTTTCCAAAAATTCCAATTTGCATAGTTAGGGGCCTTGGTTTATTGTTTAAATATTTTTCCTAACCTAACATTGTCAAGAAACATCAAACCAGAATTTTTAAAGGTTTTTAGTCAAATTTTACTTCTTTTTGTCCAAAAACTAAATTTACCGAAAAGAACAAAAACAAAAAAATTTAGCTTCTCCAAAAACTTAAAAATGTGCAATTTTTTGACCATTCAAACTTAGATTCCTTCAAAAGCTCCAAATTTGTATTTGTTACCACTTTGTGTGGTTTTTAAATGATTTTGATCCTTATTTTAACCTGTTTTTTTTTTTAGAAAATTTCAAATTTGCTTTTTTAGACAATGTGATTAATTTTCAACCGATTTTTAACCCTCTAACAATAACCCGAATTCCTTCGAAGTATCAAAATTTGTTGATTTTGACAGTTTTTGTAATTTCTAAATAGTTTTGGTCTTAATCCTAACCAGTATTTTTCCAAAAATTCCAGTTTGCATAGTTAGGGGCCTTGGTTTATTGTTTATATATTTTTCCTAACCTAACATTGTCAGGAAACATCAAACCAGAGTTTTTAAAGGTTTTTAGTCAAATTTTACTTCTTTTTGTCCAAAAACTAAATTTACCGAAAAGAATAAAAACAAAAAAATTGAGCTTCCCCAAAAACTTAAAAATGTGCAATTTTTTGACCATTTAAACTTAGATTCCTTCAAAAGCTCCAAATTTGTATTTGTAGCCACTTTGTGTGGTTTTTAAATGATTTTGATCCTTATTTTAACCTGTTTTTTTTAGAAAATTTCAAATTTGCTTTTTTAGACAATGTGATTAATTTTCAACCGATTTTTAGCCCTCTAACAATAACCCGAATTCCTTCGAAGTATCAAAATTTGTTGTTTTTGACAGTTTTTGTAATTTCTAAATAGTTTTGGTCTTAATCCTAACCTGTATTTTTCCAAAAATTTCAATTTGCATAGTTAGGGGCCTTGGTTTATTGTTTAAATATTTTTCCTAACCTAACATTGTCAAGAAACATCAAACCAGAATTTTTAAAGGTTTTTAGTCAAATTTTACTTCTTTTTGTCCAAAAACTAAATTTACCGAAAAGAACAAAAACAAAAAAATTTAGCTTCTCCAAAAACTTAAAAATGTGCAATTTTTTGACCATTCAAACTTAGATTCCTTCAAAAGCTCCAAATTTGTATTTGTTACCACTTTGTGTGGTTTTTAAATGATTTTGATCCTTATTTTAACCTGTTTTTTTTTTAGAAAATTTCAAATTTGCTTTTTTAGACAATGTGATTAATTTTCAACCGATTTTTAACCCTCTAACAATAACCCGAATTCCTTCGATGTATCAAAATTTGTTGTTTTTACAGTTTTTCTAATTTCTAAATAGTTTTGGTCTTAATCCTAACCTGTATTTTTCCAAAAATTCCAATTTGCATAGTTAGGGGCCTTGGTTTATTGTTTAAATATTTTTCCTAACCTAACATTGTCAAGAAACATCAAACCAGAATTTTTAAAGGTTTTTAGTCAAATTTTACTTCTTTTTGTCCAAAAACTAAATTTACCGAAAAGAACAAAAACAAAAAAATTTAGCTTCTCCAAAAACTTAAAAATGTGCAATTTTTTGACCATTCAAACTTAGATTCCTTCAAAAGCTCCAAATTTGTATTTGTAGTCACTTTGTGTGGTTTTTAAATGATTTTGATCCTTATTTTAACCTGTTTTTTTTTTAGAAAATTTCAAATTTGCTTTTTTAGACAATGTGATTAATTTTCAACCGATTTTTAACCCTCTAACAATAACCCGAATTCCTTCGAAGTATCAAAATTTGTTGTTTTTGACAGTTTTTGTAATTTCTAAATAGTTTTGGTCTTAATATTAACCTGTATTTTTCCAAAAATTCCAATTTGCATAGTTAGGGGCCTTGGTTTATTGTTTAAATATTTTTCCTAACCTAACATGGTCAGGAAACATCAAACCAGAATTTTTTAAGGTTTTTAGTCAAATTTTACTTCTTTTTGTCCAAAAACTAAATTTACCGAAAAGAACAAAAACAAAAAAAATTTAGCTTCCCCAAAAACTTAAAAATGTGCAATTTTTTGACCATTTAAACTTAGATTCCTTCAAAAGCTCCAAATTTGTATTTGTAGCCACGTTGTGTGGTTTTTAAATGATTTTGATCCTTATTTTAACCTGTTTTTTTTTTAGAAAATTTCAAATTTGCTTTTTTAGACAATGTGATTAATTTTCAACCGATTTTTAACCCTCTAACAATAACCCGAATTCCTTCGAAGTATCAAAATTTGTTGTTTTTGACAGTTTTTGTAATTTCTAAATAGTTTTGGTCTTAATCCTAACCTGTATTTTTCCAAAAATTTCAATTTGCATAGTTAGGGGCCTTGGTTTATTGTTTAAATATTTTTCCTAACCTAACATTGTCAAGAAACATCAAACCAGAATTTTTAAAGGTTTTTAGTCAAATTTTACTTCTTTTTGTCCAAAAACTAAATTTACCGAAAAGAACAAAAACAAAAAAATTTAGCTTCTCCAAAAACTTAAAAATGTGCAATTTTTTGACCATTCAAACTTAGATTCCTTCAAAAGCTCCAAATTTGTATTTGTTACCACTTTGTGTGGTTTTTAAATGATTTTGATCCTTATTTTAACCTGTTTTTTTTTTTAGAAAATTTCAAATTTGCTTTTTTAGACAATGTGATTAATTTTCAACCGATTTTTAACCCTCTAACAATAACCCGAATTCCTTCGAAGTATCAAAATTTGTTGATTTTGACAGTTTTTGTAATTTCTAAATAGTTTTGGTCTTAATCCTAACCAGTATTTTTCCAAAAATTCCAGTTTGCATAGTTAGGGGCCTTGGTTTATTGTTTATATATTTTTCCTAACCTAACATTGTCAGGAAACATCAAACCAGAGTTTTTAAAGGTTTTTAGTCAAATTTTACTTCTTTTTGTCCAAAAACTAAATTTACCGAAAAGAATAAAAACAAAAAAATTGAGCTTCCCCAAAAACTTAAAAATGTGCAATTTTTTGACCATTTAAACTTAGATTCCTTCAAAAGCTCCAAATTTGTATTTGTAGCCACTTTGTGTGGTTTTTAAATGATTTTGATCCTTATTTTAACCTGTTTTTTTTAGAAAATTTCAAATTTGCTTTTTTAGACAATGTGATTAATTTTCAACCGATTTTTAGCCCTCTAACAATAACCCGAATTCCTTCGAAGTATCAAAATTTGTTGTTTTTGACAGTTTTTGTAATTTCTAAATAGTTTTGGTCTTAATCCTAACCTGTATTTTTCCAAAAATTTCAATTTGCATAGTTAGGGGCCTTGGTTTATTGTTTAAATATTTTTCCTAACCTAACATTGTCAAGAAACATCAAACCAGAATTTTTAAAGGTTTTTAGTCAAATTTTACTTCTTTTTGTCCAAAAACTAAATTTACCGAAAAGAACAAAAACAAAAAAATTTAGCTTCTCCAAAAACTTAAAAATGTGCAATTTTTTGACCATTCAAACTTAGATTCCTTCAAAAGCTCCAAATTTGTATTTGTTACCACTTTGTGTGGTTTTTAAATGATTTTGATCCTTATTTTAACCTGTTTTTTTTTTAGAAAATTTCAAATTTGCTTTTTTAGACAATGTGATTAATTTTCAACCGATTTTTAACCCTCTAACAATAACCCGAATTCCTTCGATGTATCAAAATTTGTTGTTTTTACAGTTTTTCTAATTTCTAAATAGTTTTGGTCTTAATCCTAACCTGTATTTTTCCAAAAATTCCAATTTGCATAGTTAGGGGCCTTGGTTTATTGTTTAAATATTTTTCCTAACCTAACATTGTCAAGAAACATCAAACCAGAATTTTTAAAGGTTTTTAGTCAAATTTTACTTCTTTTTGTCCAAAAACTAAATTTACCGAAAAGAACAAAAACAAAAAAATTTAGCTTCTCCAAAAACTTAAAAATGTGCAATTTTTTGACCATTCAAACTTAGATTCCTTCAAAAGCTCCAAATTTGTATTTGTAGTCACTTTGTGTGGTTTTTAAATGATTTTGATCCTTATTTTAACCTGTTTTTTTTTTAGAAAATTTCAAATTTGCTTTTTTAGACAATGTGATTAATTTTCAACCGATTTTTAACCCTCTAACAATAACCCGAATTCCTTCGAAGTATCAAAATTTGTTGTTTTTGACAGTTTTTGTAATTTCTAAATAGTTTTGGTCTTAATATTAACCTGTATTTTTCCAAAAATTCCAATTTGCATAGTTAGGGGCCTTGGTTTATTGTTTAAATATTTTTCCTAACCTAACATGGTCAGGAAACATCAAACCAGAATTTTTTAAGGTTTTTAGTCAAATTTTACTTCTTTTTGTCCAAAAACTAAATTTACCGAAAAGAACAAAAACAAAAAAAATTTAGCTTCCCCAAAAACTTAAAAATGTGCAATTTTTTGACCATTTAAACTTAGATTCCTTCAAAAGCTCCAAATTTGTATTTGTAGCCACGTTGTGTGGTTTTTAAATGATTTTGATCCTTATTTTAACCTGTTTTTTTTTTAGAAAATTTCAAATTTGCTTTTTTAGACAATGTGATTAATTTTCAACCGATTTTTAACCCTCTAACAATAACCCGAATTCCTTCGAAGTATCAAAATTTGTTGTTTTTGACAGTTTTTGTAATTTCTAAATAGTTTTGGTCTTAATCCTAACCTGTATTTTTCCAAAAATTTCAATTTGCATAGTTAGGGGCCTTGGTTTATTGTTTAAATATTTTTCCTAACCTAACATTGTCAAGAAACATCAAACCAGAATTTTTAAAGGTTTTTAGTCAAATTTTATTTCTTTTTGTCCAAAAACTAAATTTACCGAAAAGAACAAAAACAAAAAAGGTTTGCTCCTCCAAAGACTTCAAAATATGCATTTTTTAGACAATTCTAATCTGAATTCCTCCAAAAGCTCCAAATTTGTTATTGCAGCCGCTTTGTGTGATTTTTAAATGATTTTGGTCCTTATTCTAAACAGTTTTTTTTTCAGAAGATATCAAATTTGCATTTTTGGAGAATGTGGTTCATTTTCAAATTTGTTGGTTTATTGTTCAAATAGTTTTCCTAACCTGACATTTTCAAAAAACACCAAAAATTATTGTTTAACCTGATGCCAAAATATTCACTGGGTTCAGCCAACAATTCACTGGCAACCAACAATTCAATTTTTGAACTTTAGAATATTAAGATTAGGATAGGGGCAAAATAGGTTAAAATGTCTCCCATCATCTAAACATATTTTGGTGTTTTTTCTTGAGTTCTTGAGTTAGATGAAGTATGACATTAAGGCTCTCAAAAAGCTTCAAAATGGAATTGTCGGCCTTTTCAAGAAATGCAGGCTAGGATTAGTGCTACGTGTGAAAAAGTGCCCGAAGAATTTATAAACACTAATTTAGAGTTTTTTTCTTAAATCTAGGTTAGAAAAATTCCCAAAATCTGTTAAAATACGCCATTAAATGCAAATTTGAAGCTTTCTAAGAATCCAGGTTAGCGCAAGTACCAAAATTCTCCAAAAGTTTAATTTTACTCAGAAACCCTCAATATGTGCAAACTTGAGATTTTCGGATATTATTAGAGCAAAAAAAAACGGGCAAAATTGTCTGAAGAAGTTGGAATTTCAAACGGTGACAATAGGTTGACACAATAGGTCACAAAATTGACTCAAAAACCCTTTAAATGTAAACTTGAAGTTTTTGGAGAAATCCATGTTAGGAAAAGAGCTATAAAAATTTAGTCACCATGTTCAAGAATGCAAGTTTGAAGCTTTTCGAAACCTTTAGGTTAACAGATGGGCAAAAATCAATTAAAAATTCTCTCTCTTTTCGCTCTATAGGTTCAGAAATTCAAATATGGTGTAAAAAAGAATCACGTTCTAATAAGGGCCAAAATAAGTCAAAATTAACTCACACAATCTTTAAACGCAAATTTTAAACTTTTAGAGAAATCTGAGTTAGGATAAGTGCAAAAATCGGTCAGTATGAACTGACGACGTCTATTGAATCAAAACGAGTTAAATTTGTCTCAAAAACAATGAGTAAGGAAATGGCATATAGACTCACAACGTTTTTAAATCTAAATTTGAGGTTTTTGGAGAAATCCATGTTAGGATAAGACCTAAAAATCGGTTAAAATTCAGTCATAACGTCCAAAAATGCAAATTTGAAGTTTTTCGAAACCTTTAGGTTAAAAGAAGGGCAAAAATTGCTCTATTTGTTCTAAAAATTCAAACTTAGTGTTAAAAATCGTCGTTCACGTTCTATTAGGGCCAAAGTAAGTCAAAATTGACTCACACCATCTTTAAATGCAAATTTGGAGCTTTTAGAGAAATCTGAGTTAGGATAAGGGATAAAATTGGCCAGAATGGACTGATAACTTCTATTGAATCGAAACAGGTGAAATTTGTCTCAAAAACAATGAACATTTGCGTTTTTTGATATTGCAAAAATCGACTAAAATCTCGGAGGAAAGATTAGAGATGCAAATTTGGATTTTTTTTAATTCAAGTAAGAAAAATGGTAAAAATGTTAAAATAGACTATCAATGTTTTTAAATCTAATTTTGAAGTGTTTTAAGAAATCCAAGTTAAGATAAGAGCTACGATCGGTTAAGATCGACGTATAACGTAGAAAAACGTACGTTTGAAGTTTTTGGAGAAATTCTGGTTAAAAAAGGGGTTAAATTTCACTCAAAACGTCTTGAAATGTAAATTTGAAAATTTTTGAGTAATCCAGTTAAGGATTAGAGCTAAAGTCGGTTAACATCAACATACAATGTCCATAAATTAAAATTTAAATTTTTTTGAATAATTCAATTCAGGATAAAGGTCAAAATCATTTGAAAATTGCTCGACGAATAAAAAAATTCAAACTTGGTGTTAATGGAAGAATTTACGTTATAATAAGGGCCAAAAGAAGTTAAAATTTACTTACACAACGTCTATTGAAATACATAGCAAAATAGGTTAAATTTGTATCAAAAACCCTGAACGTGCAAGTTTTGGGTTTTTTGATATTACAATTAGGAGCAAAAACGGTTGGCTGGAAATGTTAAGAATTGCAAATTTTGAGTTTTTTTTTTAATTCGAATAAGGAAAATGACATGATTGACAACGTTTTTAAATATAAATTTGAATTTTTTGGAGAAATACATGTTAGGAAAAGATCTAAAAATCGGTTAAAATTGAGTCATATCGTCCACTAGGATAAAAGCTGAAATCGTTTAACATTGACTTACAATCTACATAAACGCAAATTTGAAGTTTTTTGAAAAAAATCTGATTAGGGTAAGAGCCGAAATTAGTTAAAAAAAAGCTCCATGCTTTTAGAAATTGATATTTGGAGTTTGTGGTAGAAGTCATGTTATAAGGCGAAAATAGGTAAGAATGCACTCACATCATCTTGAAATTCAATATTGGAGCTTTCAGAAAAATTCAGGTTAGAGTAATGAAAATTAGAATTGACACGCAACGTCTACTCGATCAAAACAGGTTAAATTTTACTCAAAAAATCTCAATGTAGGTACAAGTTTGTGGTTTGTCGATATTAGGATTAGGACAAAAATAGCTTAAAAATGGCTAGAAACGCAAATATGTTTTTTTTTGTTAATTAGAGCCACAATTCTTTGAAATTTACCCACAACCACACTAAATGTAAATTTTGGAAAAATCCACGTTAGGGCAAGAGCTGAAATAGGGTAAAATTGACTCACAGTGTCCATAGAAGTAAATTTTAAGGTTTTGAAGAAATTCAGGTTAGAATAAGGGCCACTATTCGTTAAAGATCGCTCGAGGCATTCAGAAATTCAAATTTGGAGTTTATAGAGACATTCACATTATAATAAGGGCCTAATTAGGTGAAAGTTGACTCATAATATTAATAAATGCAAATTTGGATTAGAATGAGGGCCAAAAATCAGTTAAAGTGCTTCACATCGTCTAAAATTGGAAAATATTGGTATTTTTCTTGACTTCCTGAGTTAGATGTCGTACGACACTAAGACATCTCATCCTGAGTGCTCCTGCTGTCCACTATTGCGTCCAGCTTTATACGTACCTGCCTACGATCAATACTGTGCATGTAAAACTCAATTTTACCACAAAATCATGCAAAACTGATTCAAATAGTCTAATTTGTTGCTTTTGATAAAATTATATTTTTGGACCGAAATAGATCTGTTTTGACTCAAAAAAAGCTCACTATGCAAACTTGGATTTTTTTTGAGAAATGTTGGTTAGTTATGCCAGGGTGCAGCTTAAGTACCCGAATAGAGAATAAAAATTACGAATTTTTTAGGCTTTAAACGGGAGTCGTTTCTGGAACCGACCTGGCGAACTTTTTCAATTACAATTTACGCGATATTTGAAAGGCCGGCGTTTGTGCAACACACACCGCTACAAAATGGTATGCTAATTCCACTTGCAACAGTTCCACGAAGATTTAACGGCCTTAAAGCCCATCAATACTTAATTAAATGACCCACTAAATGTCAAAAACGTAACCGGAAAGTCTCATTACATTTATTAACACGTACTACGTGTTCGGCTACTTTGTTGCCCCCGACTTATGTAATGGACGGCCCAATTAAATCTTCACCGATCACATACTGAATTATGAATGTTTATTTATTTACCAGATAACTACCATCTTTACCGGAGTTTAATAGATGGTACGCGAGTGGACGAGCTTGTTATGTGGGAAGATTAGGGGGTTTTCTTGTTGGAAATATGGCTTTAATCGCTTCGAAATCGTGGCCATATTTAAATGATTTATAGGCCAATTTGTAAATGCGTGACTTGTTTCTTACAAAGTACCAATCTACAGGGTGGCGCCTTTTTAATGGACCGTACAAGGCAAAATACAGAGTGGTTCAAATATTAGGGGAGTGAACACAAAACAATAATTAACACTACTTTTTCCGTTAACTTTTCATTTTCTCTCCCCGTTTCCGAGTTATTTTTAAGAGGTGTCTTCACGGATACAAAGTGAACTTTCAACATTGTATCTTCTAGGCTCATTAACTAGTTCCAAACCCATATTCATCAGGTTTGAATTTATCAGGGAAGAGAGTGCAACATGTGTAGTATGAGAGTCCAACACATTTCAATAAAATTAGGGGTGCAAAGATTGAAAGGGCAGAAAAAAACCCAAATTTTGATAAAAAAAATAATTTCTTCTAATTTTGACATATAAAGTGGCACTTTTCAATACTGATGACAGTGACGTAACGTCCTACTTTTCGTAACTAGTTACGAAAAGTAAAATCTTTCGTAACTAGTGATGAAAAGTTGGTGTCACCACCAGTTGCAGGTTTCGGCTGTGGCACACCGTTGCTATAGTTTTACGGTATTAAATGTAACAAAGTGGTTTAAAAGTAAATATTGAAGTTTAATAATAATAATTCTCTCCCTAAGTAGGTATTTGTAGTCAAAATTAGAAAAAATCTTGTATGAAACACGTGACGAAAAAACCTTTTTTGTGTATCTCATTCAAATTGCGGGAACTCGCTGCGCTCGTCCCGCAAACATTCATTCGTTACACAAAATCGGACTTTTCGTAACTGGTTACATAAATAGCTATTAAATTATGTACCAACTCATTGATAAATTAGTCTCGGGATTTTACCAGTGATCGTTAAGGGTCATGAAGAGAATGATATTGTTAATAATGGGAATATGGAGAGTCCTTTTAGTGAGTAGGAAGGAGTTGGATGGCGGGTGTACGAAAAACAGCTAGTTCGCTTTTTTTTAAATTGACAACGTTTCGACCTTTATTGAGGTTGCTCAGGGATTTTTCAGCAAGAGAAGCATGTCACAATAGCATTAAGCATTTGGTCACACAAACAAACGTCAAGCACACACACACACACACCTAAATATCTGCAATATAAGTGTTTTGTATTTACGGGGTGTTCATTACAAAACTTCATCTAGTTGGCTGTGAAATGTCAAAAGAAAAGGATGGAGGAACAAAAGTCCATTTATTTTGATTATGTCATCCTTTTCTGTCAATATTTCATAGCCTGCTATGAAATCGTAATGCTTTAACGCAATGAAGTTAATTGAGATAAATACAGTGGGTCATGAAAATCCGTACTCTCATATCTTCGTAAGTTATTACGATTTTTAACATTAGCATTCATTGTGTTACAATCTAAAGTGTTTGGAATGTAGCAATGGAATTTCTTCCTGATGTTTCGTCTACAGCTGCGACAGAAATTATGAAAGGCGATGAAGCAATGGGCGAAGTGATCTCTCGTGCTTTCCGACGTTGACTGTTTCGACTGAGGAGTGAGGAGCTCGTGGTATTTATTCCCCCGCCAGCCCCGTCGCGCTGCATTGGAGAAACTGGGGTGGGGGTAGAGGTGGGGCGGGGTTTCGGCGCATACTACAATACTATTCCGTCGGCTGTAACTTGGTCATTGTTCTTAAAGAAAATTTATTTTGGATATTTGTTTGAATATTTGAAATTCGTCCCCTATATGTCAAATACGATGACATTGATAGAATCAATCCAAAATGACAGATGTCTGGTTTTTTCTATCCAATGCCTATCAATTCGTAAAAAGATAAACATTGAGTTTGTCTATCTCTCTCTGTCGAGTTAATGTCAAGTAAGACGACAATATACACTGTCCTGGTATTTACTCAGCAATGAACTCAGTGTTTTGTTGATTTTGCATACAGAGAAATAGAATTGACATTCACATAACCGCTTTTAAAGTGACAGAACCGTTGATTAATGGGCGTCATTAATGAACGATTTTGGTAAAGAAATCGTACCTTAAACAAATCTATAGTTATTAGTCAGTCGACGAAAAAATTATTTAAAACGAGACTTTTTGCATGCCTAGACTATCTTTTAAAACCAAAAATGCCCAATTATTTCTTTATATTTCAATAAGGTTTCAATTTCAATATTCAATAACCCGATAAAAGTATAAAAGTGGTAATAACTTACAAAGATATGAGCGTAACTTTTGTGTCCAATTTTTATGTCCAAAGAGAACAAATCTTTTTAACAAGTCTGTCTACTAAGTTTAAAACATACACAAGAAATAAGGGGCATGAAACGGTTAATCAAATAAAAACAAATTGTGAAACAAATTAATAGAGAAGCCCTACAAAATTATTAACAAGACTGGCAAGTTTTTATTGTAACAACTCAAAGAATAAAACAATAGCAGAAAAAGTGGCAAAGCGGAAGACAAACTAATACTGTGTTTTTCTTCAGTAAATGCATCAGAATAATTACCATCAATACTTGCAATATTTTTAGTACCTTAAAGAAAATTATTACAAAAATTAAAAGAAAGAAATCTTATTATTGTGCTAATATAAACAAGATACTAATGTTAGAAACGAAGCGATGACTTAATATTTTGACCTCTTTTTGTAAACAACTATTGTTTTAAGAAATGAAATGCTCAAATTGTCTTCCTTGGTTTCTTAGACATAACCTTGCCCTCTTCTTAATATTGACCTGGACGTTTTCTAACAATTGTGGGGTAATTTTATTAAAAGCCATTTGAATTTTCCTTTTCAATTCCTCCATATCTTGTGGCGCACTTTTGTACACATCATTCTTTATAAAACCCTAAATAGAAAAATCCATAGGAGTTATATCAGGGGACCTAGGAGGCCAGTTAACTGGCAATTTTTTATCACAATTAGTTTAAGAAATTTAATAGACTCGTCAACTAAATTATACTTATAGTACACCTATAAGTATACCTTGATGATGGATTTAATTGGTCGAAACGTTTAAAACCCTAATCGTCGTTATATTAAGAATAAAGAGAAATTTGAAATTATGAAAAAAAATCCAGGTCCGTATTTAAAAAAAAAATACTTTATACCGGTAACCAGGTTGGTAAGCGCTACACGAAGCTAATCGAGATGTCATATGAGAGAGTTTAGAATGCAAGGAAACTTCGTAATTTAAACTTTTTTTTTGCCACCAATAGTTTTTGAAATAGAAGAGATTTAAATTTTTGACATTTTTTAGATTTTTCTAAATATTTCAGAAACCACTCGAAATGTGGCAACCCTGTGAACGTTTTCTAAACAGGCTCTACAAAAGTCAACTTTTTGCTAATTTAACCGACTTTGTAACTACAGCCGTTTCGTACATAGCAATACTGCGCGCACTTAAAAAAGACACCTTGTATATCCAAAATCTGCAGGTTAAAGAAATAAATATAAAATATTTCTAGTTTTGTGCCAAATTTTCCTTATTACAATATGTATTACAAATGAGTACATATTCCACTTGGTTAGTCCTCAAAAAAAATCACTTTTGTGTCAAAATTATCTCAAAAGAGTGAAAACCTAATAAAGAAACCCAATTAGATCAAAGAAAGAAAATAAAAGAACAAAAATTTAGTTTAGAATTAGAACAAAAATTGTTCGAAAGGAACTAATTAGACGTAAAAATTATAATCTTGATGTCTTTTGAAAAAGTCAGGCCAGCATTAAGACCAAATTACGTGAAAAATGACTCAAAAAGGGTAAATATAAAAACTTGGAGGTTTTGGAAAACTTAGATTAAGATTATTGCCAACATCAATTAAAAACTACTAAAAGCGTCAAAAACACAAGTTTGAAGTCTTGGAGAATGTTAGATCAGAATTGATTTTTTTCGAAAAAAACTCTCTATGTACTATTACTACTTTATGTTTTTTGAAAAAGTCAGGATTAAGGACAAAATACGTGAAAAATTACTCAAAGAGGCTAAATGTAGAAATTTGGAGGCTTTGAAAAAAATCAATTTAAGATTACGGCTAAAATCAGTTAAAAAGTAATCAAACTGTCAAAAAAATCCGATTAAAATTTCTGGTCAAATTCATGGTGCATGGTGCA
The DNA here is from genome assembly GCA_951812265.1 of Taphrorychus bicolor. NCBI lineage: Eukaryota > Metazoa > Arthropoda > Insecta > Coleoptera > Curculionidae > Taphrorychus > Taphrorychus bicolor. The sequence continues at coordinate 20,641,754 of OX638299.1, read as the reverse complement.
CTATTGGTGAATCAGCTTAATGGAATGGTAATGTCTTAAGTTCAAGCACAAAGCGTATGGACAACCCAAGGTTATAGGTGAATTTAGATATCTCCTATATTAAATTAGGAGCAAATATTATTTCATTTTTTATTTAATTAAAAAAACTAATATTTACTTAAAGCAAATAAAGAAAAATGACAAACCGAAAGACCAAGAAGTTGTGTTAAAATTAGTTTAAATGGTTTTAAAAATGTTCTTAAGGTGTGTAAAAAAAAAGACAAATAATAAATCCAAGTGCAAGAGCGGACTAAAATAAGTCTGCTTACTAAGTACAAAATACGCACACTTAATGAAAACAAACCGATAAGACCCAATCATTTACAAGGAAACAGTGAAACAAGAAAAGAGGGAATAACATTAACTAGTTTAATCAGTAAGAAAAACATTAAACCATCAAGAAATATACAGGGTGGCTCCTCCTCTCGATTTATTTCCCGGTCAGCTTGATTCGCTTTCTCTACACAAGGCGTTTTTTGAAAAACTGCACTTTTGACGTGCTACCTCGGCTATTCTGGAAAACAGAACAAAAAGTGAAATAGATGTTTTAGAGTTATTCATGCATAGTTTAGGGCTTGTGAATTTTTTATTGATAACGATTTTCAAGTTCTGACATAAAATTATTATTTTTTAATAGGATTGAATCGTTTGATAGCCCTTCTTTCGCTGATTCGATTGATATTTGATGACTTTTCCCATAAGGAATAGTGTGTTAGAAAGAAACTGAGGATCTCATTTTGTTTTATTTGTTAGATTTGGAATGTGTTGACTCTTTCTAATACGTTTCTCCTTATGAAAAAAATAGTTTTTCAATAATTCTAAAAAAACCACTAGAGATTTTTTAAATGGGCCACCTTATATATTATTAGTTCGTTTGATTGGTCTTTTTAGCTTATTTGAACGTTGCAAAATTTTATTCATTTATCTCCAGTGGTTTTCGAGGAATTAATAAAAATTTAATTTTTTCCATAAGGAGTAATATGTTAGAAAGAGCCAGCACATCCCAAATGTAACAAAATGAGCTCAGCCGTCTCTTTCTAACACATTACACCTTATGGGAAAAAATAGTTTTTCATTAATTCTTAGAAAACTGCTAAGATATATCTATGAAATTATACATCCAATCGAATCAGCGGCGGATCCAGAGACGGGGCAGGGGGAGGGCGGTCGCCCCCCCCCCTTTTTTTCGATTCTCTTTAGGTTTCTTTGGGAAATTTGTTTGACTGACTAATAAACGCAAACGCACAACTGAAAAGTTTCATTTTGACGACTTTTCGACCTCGAAAGGGGTCTATCTTCGAAAATATTAAACCTACGGAACTTGCGATGGTGGGACGTAAAAGAGGACATCAAGAAGGGAAAAAAACAGCCGATCGGTAGACGCGTTCTTAAGTTACAGGACGGTCAAAGTTGAGAATTGAGAACAGAGTGGTAATACCCTCCCCCCCCCCCCCTTCGGATTTTTTTTGCTGTTTTTGATCGGAATGCCACACAATGCCCTAAGAACGCAACAAATTTAATTCGATTGAATTTAACCTCTAAAGAGGTTATTTTTAAAACAATGGTCAAAAAACGCGATTCGAAAAGTGCTTAAAAATCGACCTCCGAAAATATGGCACCTATACAGAACTTCCGATGGTGAGGGGTAAAAGAGGACATCAAAAAGAGGAAGAAGTATTTGGATTCACTCAGATCGGTCGAGGCGTTCTCAAGTTACAGGGGGTCAAATTTGAGAATTGAGAAAAGAGTTGCAATACCACCCCCCCCCCCCCCCTTTGGACATTTTCGGACATTTTTTGCTGCTTATGAGCGGACTGGCACGCTTTCAATCCCCTATGAACGTAACAAACGCAATTCCAATGAATTTAACCTCTAAGGGTTTTTTTTTTTAAATAGTCAAAAAACGCAACTCTAAAAGTGCTTAAAAATTGACTTCCGAAAGGGTCTATCTCCGAAAATATGGCACCTACAGAACTTCCCATGGTGGGAGGTAAGAGAGGACATCAAGAAGAGGAAAAAGCAGTTGGACACACTCCGATCGGTCGAGGCGTTCTCCAGTTACAAGCGGTCAAATTTGAGAATTAAAAAGAAAGTCATAATAACCCCCCCCCCCCCTTTGGACATTTAAAAAAAAATTGGAAAAGTTTGTTTGATGATGGGAATCATACTCTTGCAATTCCCTAAGAACGTAACAAACTCAATTTGAATAAATTTAACATCTAAACAGGTTTTTTAAGGATTTACCAAAAAACACGATTCTAAAAGTGCTTAAAACTCGACCTCAGAAGGGGCCTATCTCCGAAAATATTGCACCTACGGAATTTCCGATGGTAGGAGGTTAAAGAGCACATAATCAAGAGAAAGAATCAGTTAGATTCACTCCGATTGATCGAGGCGTTCTCAAGTTACTTAAAAAAAGAAAAGTGGTAATACCCCACTTTTTTGGACATTTTCGAAAAAAAATCGGAAATTTTTTTTTCTGGTTTTGATCGGAATCGGACGCTTGCAATCCTCTAAGACCGTAACAATCAATTTGAATAAATTTAACATCTAAACAGGTTTTTTAAAGAATTACCAAAAAACACGATTTTAAAAGTGCTTAAAAATCGACCTCAGAAGGGGCCTATCTCCGAAAATATTGCACCTACGGAATTTCCGATGGTAGGAGGTTAAAGAGCACATAATCAAGAGAAAGAATCAGTTGGATTTACTCCGATTGATCGAGGCGTTCTCAAGTTACTTAAAAAAAGAAAAGTGGTAATACCCCACTTTTTTGGACATTTTCGAAAAAAAATCGGAAATTTTTTTTTCTGGTTTTGATCGGAATCGGACGCTTGCAATCCTCTAAGAACGTAACAATCAATTTGAATAAATTTAACATCTAAACAGGTTTTTTATAGAATTACCAAAAAACACGATTTTAAAAGTGCTTAAAAATCGACCTCAGAAGGGGCCTATCTCCGAAAATATTGCACCTATGGAATTTCCGATGGTAGGAGGTTAAAGAGCACATAAACAAGAGAAAGAAGCAGTTGGACTCACTCCGATCGGTCGAGGCGTTCTCCAGTTACAAGCGGTCAAATTTGATAATTATAAAGAAAGTCGTAATAACCCCCCTCCCCCTTTGGACATTTAAAAAAAAATTGGAAAAGTTTGTTTGCTGATGGGAATCATACTCTTGCAATCTCCTAAGAACGTAACAAACTCAATTTGAATAAATTTAACATCTAAACAGGTTTTTTAAGGATTTACCAAAAAACACGATTCTAAAAGTGCTTAAAAATCGACCTCAGAAGTGGCCTATCTCCGAAAATATTGCACCTATGGAATTTCCGATGGTAGGAGGTTAAAGAGCACATAAACAAGAGAAAGAAGCAGTTGGACTCACTCCGATCGGTCGAGGCGTTCTCCAGTTACAAGCGGTCAAATTTGATAATTATAAAGAAAGTCGTAATAACCCCCCTCCCCCTTTGGACATTTAAAAAAAAATTGGAAAAGTTTGTTTGCTGATGGGAATCATACTCTTGCAATCTCCTAAGAACGTAACAAACTCAATTTGAATAAATTTAACATCTAAACAGGTTTTTTAAGGATTTACCAAAAAACACGATTCTAAAAGTGCTTAAAAATCGACCTCAGAAGTGGCCTATCTCCGAAAATATTGCACCTACGGAATTTCCGATGGTAGGAGTTTAAAGAGCACATAAACAAGAGAACGAAGCAGTTGGATTCACTCCGATCGATTGAGGCATTCTCAAGTTACAGGCGGCCAAAGTTAAGAATTAAAAAAAAAAAGTAATACCCCACTTTTTTGGACAATTTCGAAAAAAAATCGGAAATTTTTTTTTCTGGTTTTGATCGGAATCGGACGCTTGCAATCCTTTAAGAACGTAACAATCAATTTGAATAAATTTAACATCTAAACAGGTTTTTTAAAGAATTACCAAAAAACACGATTTTAAAAGTACTTAAAAATCGACCTTAGAAGTGGCCTATCTCCGAAAATATTGCACCTACGGAATTTCCGATGGTAGGAGTTTAAAGAGCACATAAACAAGAGAACGATGCAGTTGGATTCACTCCGATCGATCGAGGCATTCTCAAGTTACAGGCGGTCAAAGTTGAGAAATGATAAAAAGTCGTAAAGCCCCCTTTGGACATTTTCAAAAAAAAATCGAATTTTTTTTTTGCTCTTTTTAATCGGAATGGCACGCTTGCAATCCCCTAAGAAAGTAACAAAGTCAATTCGAATACATTTACCATCTAAACAGGTTTATAAAAAATTGCTAAAAAACGCGATTCTAAAATTTCTTAAAAATCGACCTCAGAATATCATTTATATTATTATATATTATATATAACTATCTTCGAAAATATTGCACCTACAGAACTTCCGCTGGGCAATTAACCCTTGTCTAGACAACGTAAAATTTCCGCTAAAATTTTTGAAAATTACACTCTTCTTAATGAAAAATTTATGCGAGAGAAATAAGTGGGCGTGGCTCCTCAAAAAAATTTCGCATAATTTTGTTCTCCCCCCCCCCCCCTACTCCTTCACAGAAGACTAGATCCGCCACTGAATCGAATCAGCTAAAAAAGGGCTATCACACGATCCAAAAATATATAGTGTCCCATTTAAAAAACTCTAACCTTATATCATAACTTAAAAATTGTTATTAATAAAAAATTCAAAACTGCACCACTAACTATAACGTACAAAAAGCTTGATTTTTGGTTCTATTTCCTAAAATAACCGAGATTCAGCGCGTCAAAAACGCAATTTTTTCAGAAACCTTCTGTATGACGGAAAATAAATGAAGCTGACCGGGAAATAATGATACTACTAAATTTATCATGAAAACCGGAGCCGAGAATATGTAGTCAGATTCATCTATCGATGGCCGTTTTACCAATAACCCATAAATTGATCGAATGGACCACCCTGTACAATCGCTAAATGTTAATCTTTATTGCAAACGATGGCTGTGCTCCGTACTTGAGTATCATCAAATAAGATCACACTTATAAACAACACTGATGTAAAATGTGCATTCCGCAAAAGCACTTTTTCACCCTCTTTCTCAGGTAAGCTCATTTTCGTCTTAAAAGAGCCCAATAATGAATCACCTGGCTGGCGGCAAGAGATTTCGCCATCAGGAATCGTCTCCACAGACGAGACAATGGGATACTTGTTGTTTATGAGCCGTTATTAATGAACCCTAGACAAAATAAAACGATCTTTACTCCAACATCCTCGAAAGGCATCAAAATTATTAACCAATTTATCCTCGCGATGCTGTGTTAATCTCTTTTTGGCGTGTTAAAAATTGGGCTAGTTTATCATCTTCCGGCTCGTAACACCGTCTGGTCCTTCTCTTGTTCTACGTCACCATTTATTAATTGTTACGCCGCAGTCTGACATGTAATAATGTTGTCCTCGTTAATATTATTTAAAGTTTGCAGAATTAGTTTTGAGACAGTTAACTATCGGAGACGTCTTACGCTCTTGGCCGCAGGTTGCGTCATGGCAATTAATGACCTCATCTCCTGTCGTCAATCTGTCCATCAAGTGATTTCGTTTAATGATTCCAAGAAACAATCACCTCTAGCCGGTTATGATTTAATGGTGATATAACCACTCTTTGCTATATAATACCTGCTGTCTCAACTTTTTTATAGGCGTCGCACAAAAAAAATCCCAGGAATGTATAATAGTTCCTGCATCCACAGAAATAGATGGTGTCATTGAGAAAACATTCCAATACAAATCAATTTTTAGCTTTCGGTTCGAAAAGGCGGACGTGGGAGCGTAATGTGCCCAACTTTCGAAATCACGTCTATTTTGCGGAAGACACGTTCCATTACGATTACCACTTTAAACCTACATTCATCATAATAAAATCGTTTGATAAATAGACCCGTAAACTGTCTAACGGTGTGATTCAGGATTTTTGTATTTTTGGCTTCGGTGTATGTTTGTTTTTGAGTTAAAAATAGTTTTGTTGTGATAAAGCCCAGTGGGGCGGATTGCGGGGGTGATGAACGGTACCAACTACTTTATGGGTGCCTGCAACTACCAAATCCATCCTTCTTTTTTACAGCTGCTAAACCAAGAATTAAATAGCAACCTGCAATTAATGGTTTTAGCTGAAAATAAGTTACCTACTTTCAATACCTAAGGCATTTAGTTTCAAAGTTAGTCATAGTGAATTGAGCTGACACTCTAAACCAAATTAGTCAAGAATCGTGCATCTCACTTCTTGCTCTGATTGTGAAGGAGTGTACATTGGGCAAACTAACCCACTTGCCCGGAGCATAATCTGATTTCACAAAAGCGAATGAAGCAGATTGATTAAAAACAGAAGATTATTATTAATATTTTCTGCGAGGTATGTTAGAGATTGAAATTTTTTGTTTTTACTGAAAAGTCTAATTTATAATATGCAAAAATTTGGAAATTAAAAACTTATCTGCGCTCTAAATTTCCAAAACAGCTGCAATATTTTGTAGACATAAAAAGAAGATACTTTTTCAATTTTCATATTGTAAATATTGCTTTTTTGCATATTTTGTATTAGAGTTTTCTACGAAAAAGCTAAAAATTTCAATCAAAAAAAGATTGATACAAATATAACACAAACACTGTTAAACAACAACCCAGTTGCCACAAAGAACTTTTTGGAGATGGTAAAAATTGCCATGGAGAACAAGGCCATCACCAAAAGCACGGCTATTGACAACTTCAGTAACATAGAGACCTCTAGTGAGGTTTTGAAGACGACTCGTGTTGTGATATTTCTAGCAGGAAAGTGGGGTCAACTAGGATAAATGTAAACAGGAGTAAATGTAAACGTGATCAATTTTCAGTTTAGATGTCCCGCTAATCTGTATATGTCTATACTCTATTAAATTATTTTCTGCGCCGCAGGTGGTCACGGAATTTTCCCTGTATAGCATCCATAGCTCTTTTCCTCTTTGACGTCGTCAAAGCAAATTGATAAAATTGTAGTTATAATTGAAAGATGAAGTAACATACGTTTGAAACTCTCCAATACAACGGCGTGACGTCATAGCCGTTTTGATTTTGACCAATTAGATGGCAAGAAGTCCATCACTTCATAGGTTTTCCTGACATAATCGCGTTCGCCCTTCCTCCCCCCTTTTTTTCGACTCTTTTAAATTTCTTGGAGATTTTTGTTTGACTGACCGATAAACAAAAACGCACAACTGAAATGATTCATATTGACGACTTTTGAAATCGACCTCCGAAGGGGTCTAAAATTTTGCACCCACGGAAGTGTGGTGGGAGGTGAACTGAGGAGGGAGGTGAAAAAGGATATCAAGAAGAGGAAAAAACCGTTGGATTAACTCCAGTCGATCCAGGCGTTCTCAAGCTAGAGGCGGTCAGAATTGAGAATTGAGCTAAAAGTCGTAATACCCTCCTTTTGGACATTTTCAAAACAATTACAACTCAATTCAAAAGAATTTAACCTTTAAGAGGTTTTTTTAAAAATGGTCATAAAACGCGATTCTAAAACTGCTTCTTAAAAATCAACTTCCGAAGGGTTCTATCTCCGAAAATATTGCACCTACAGAACTTCGGATTGTGGGAGGTGAAAGAGGACATCAAGAAGAGGAAAAAACGTTAGATTAACTCCAATCAGTCTACGCGTTCTCAAGTTACAGACGGTCAAAAACTGAGAATTGAGAGAGAAAAAAGTCGTAATGCCCTTCCTTTGGACATTTTCGAAACAAATTCGTAAACATTTTTTTGCTGTTTTTGAACGGAATGACACGCTTGCAATCCCCTAAAAACGTAACAAACTCAATTCGAATGAATTTAACCTCTAAAGAGGTTTTCTTAAAAATTTTTAAAAACGCGATTCTAAAAGTGCTTAATAATGGACTTCCGAAGGGGTCTATCTCTGAAAATATTGCACCTACAGAACTTCGGATTGTGGGAGATGAAAGAGGACATCAAGAGGAGGAAAAAGCCGTTGGATTAACTCCAATCGGTTCAGGCGTTCTCAAGTTACAGGCGGTCAAAAATTGAGAATTGAGAGAAAAAAGTCGTAATGCCTTTCCTTTAGACATTTTCGAAACAAAATCGTAAAAAATTTTTTGCTGATCCTGAACGGAGTGACACGCTTGCAATCCCCTAAAAACGTAACTGACTCAATTCGAATAAATTTAGCTTCTAAAGAGGTTTTCTTAAAAATGTTATAAAAACGCGATTCTAAAAGTGCTTAATAATGGACTTCCGAAGGGGGTCTATCTCCGAAAATATTGCACCTAGAGAACTTCGGATTGTGGGAGGTGAAAGAGGACATCAAGAAGAGGAAAAAACCTTTAGATTAAATCCAATCCGTCCAGGCGTTCTCAAGTTACAGGCGGTCAAATATTGAGAATTAAGAAAAAAGTCGTAACACCCCCCCTTTGGACATTTTCGAAAAAATTTCGGAAACATTTTTTTGCTGTTTTTGATCGGAATGGCACGCTTGCAATCCCCTAAGAACGTAGCAAACTCAATTCGAATGAGTTTAACCTCTAAAGAGGTTTTTTTAAAAATGATCAAAAACGCGATTCTTAAAGCGAAGTGCTTAAAAATCGACCTCCGAAGCCGTGTATCTCCGAAAATATTGCACCTAGAGAACTTCGGATTGTGGGAGGTGAAAAAGGACATCAAGAAGAGGAAAAAACCTTTAGATTAACTCCAATCGGTCCAGGCGTTCTCAAGTTACAGGCGGTCAAATGTTGAGAATTAAGATAAAAGTCGTAACACCCCCCCTTTGGACATTTTCGAAAAAATTTCGGAAACATTTTTTTGCTGTTTTTGATCGGAATAGCATGCTTGCAATCCCCTAAGAACGTAACAAACTCAATTTAAATGAGTTTAACCTCTAAAGAGGTTTTTTTTTAAATGGTCAAAAAACGCGATTCTAAAAGTGCTTAAAAAACGACCTCCGAAAATATTGCACTTACGGAACTTACGATAGTGGGGGGGGGGGGGTGAAAGAGGATATCAAGAAGAGGAATAAACAGTTGGAATCACTCCGATCAGTCGAGGCGTTCTTAAGTTACAAGCGGTCAATGAAGTTATTGACTTTCTCAGCCAACAGTCAAAATGGAAAATTACACTCCTCTTATAGGAAAATTTATGCATGAGGGAAATGTTCGTCAAAATTTAACAAAAAGTAGGCGTGGCATCTCAAACAATTTTCGCACTGCTTCTCCCCCCCCCCCCCCCCCTTCACAGAAGGCTAGACACGCCACTGGCAGTATAAGAAAAGAAATAAAGGGATAGAAATTCTTTCTGCAACAATTTTGTAGTCAACCTGTAACTGAGGAATTGTTCTTCAACGTATATTTTTTCAGAATTTTTATACCAAAATACAAAATGAAAAAACTTCAAAAACTGTCACAAGTTTCGCCAAGACACTGTGTAAAATTTTGGCAATGTCTGAGGCTGAGAACAAAAAGTGATAGAAAGTCTTTTTGTAATCATTTAATTATCAACCTGTAACTGAAGGACGGTGCTTCCACATATATTTTTTTCAGAAATTGTATACTAACAGAAATGTTAAAAAAAAAGTGAAAATCCTTCAAAAATTGTTACAAAGTCAATGCCTCAAAGTGCCACAAGATTCGGAATAAAATTGTAACAAAGTTTAGTGTTCATCCTTAGCGCTTTGAAATAATAACAAAAGGAGTAATAGTGTGTTAACATCAAGGAAACCAAAAATATTATGCCAATACCAAAAAAATAATAGAAAAAAGGGGAAAAAAACTTAAAAAATTGTCACACAGCCATTTTGGCGGTACACAGCCCCATAACTTAAGCTGAAAACATATTGTAAATTAGTTTCTGTAAATATTATTTCTGTAAATATAGTCGTTTTCAGGAAGATATTCATCTAGCCACCCATGACATTGTAAACGCACCTTTTAAAAACAATTGAAAAGTTACCAGAAAAGTTACTAGATCGGAGAGTATTGCGAATCGAGCTTAACGAACGAATTTATCGGGTTTTAACCTCAAATTTTGTAATTTTCAAACATAACTACTTTATTTCTCAAATTTTGCTCAAATCCAATTGTTATGCTGCGTTTGTAATGTAGAAAAAGTAAACTGGCTTAATAAGCGACTAACTACCACACAGAACTATTAACACAATTCATCGCATGACCCAGAAAACTCATCTGCAACCTCCAACCTCCAACTTCTGCAAAATAAGATGCTAGAGTAGAGATACAAAAATTGAGACACGAAAACCACATTCAAGCAGTTATTGATGATTGATTATTACCAGCGAAAGCAAGCGTTAAATTAGTATGCTTATGCAGAGGGAAGAACTGAACTGGACCATCAACCATGAACAAGATTTCCAAAAGTTCCAAATATACTCACCCAGAAATTACCTTAGTGTCCAGATGCCCTGGGAATAGACCATATATTTAACTATGCTTATGCCTATGTTTAGTTTACCACTTTCCAAGCTTAAAATTGAATGCAGATTGCAGACAACTAAAAATTGTTCCAAATGCAGCAAAATCACCTGAGAAAAGATTATGTTTCTACCAGACTGAATTTAAATATTGCCATATGATTTGGATTGTGTGATTATGATCCGTGGTGAAAGTTCCAGTGGCCTTTTCATATAGGTTACCTATATGCCATCCATAATTCCTATATCCATGCACCATCCATAATGTTCCTCGATGATCACTATGGATCTTCAGTTAATATTAGTCAAGATTATTCCCCATGATAAAGAAAAGAATATTTTCTACCAGATGAATTTACTGTTATGTGTAGGTATTTAGAGAAGTGTATTTTTGTTTTGTTAAATATATATGATTATTGATTCTACATTATAAATTACTTACACAAAAGATGTCTTGCCTAATTGAGCATTTAATTTTTTAAACTACCTAAATATCAAGAAACTAAAACATTTGTGTAGTGATTTAATATGAAGGTTTGTTCTAATATGCTAGAGAACCATTGCAGAACCTTTAAAAAATTATTTTGGCCAACTCACTAGCAAACATTTCAAATTGAAATGAGGAACCATCTTGACGTTTGCAAAACCACTCTGAACAAGCACATTGTTTATTTCAATATCATATCAGTGAGTTGTCAAGAATGATAGATCATTATGGAATGGTTTCTTGGTGAAATGGAATAACTTTTCAACTAAAGAGAGCTACAGTTGTTTTAAACTAAATGGCATATAAGCTGGGGCCATTTCTTATATACTCAGTTGAAAATGTTTCAACTTATATGCATAGAATTTGAAGTAACTTTTAGAAACAAGTAGTAAGCTGGTACTTTAACCAACTACTTTCATTGTTCTATATATTCTATGAAAACTTCACAACCAACCTGTACACATTTTGGATGATATTTAAAAAATTATAACACATACATTGGTACTTTTTATTGATTACAATAGAGTATAAATATTTTATATTGGATATTAGGACTTTACTTTCCACTACAGGATGTCTACCATACCATGATTTCGGAAGTGTATAGAGCAGGTCAAGGTCACCAAGTTGTTCGTAAACATTTTTCTCTCAATGTGGGCTTTAGGACATACCTTGGGCTCAAAAGATGCACTTGATAGTTTGTGATTTGGATACAAACTTTCAAACTAACTCCTGTATTGTTTTGGAGTTTTTAGTGAAATGAGTTATGAGAAAGAACGATATGACATAAAATAAAAGACTGCTTGATTTCTGTTAAAATCTCAAGTATAATTGAAAATTATATTTGCAGAAGAAAATAATTACATACACATTCTCCTGGCTTTCTTCTAAAAATGGAAGATCCACTTCAAAGGCACACTAAGGGTCTTTGTGGTAATATATTATACAAAACACTTAAAATGTATGGTGATTTAAATATTAGAACCCAGGATTTTAAACTTCAAGAGGCCCTTTTGAGGTCCAGTCCTTAGCAATCACAATAGCAAAAAATGAAAATATCTAATATGATATACAGGAGTATGATAAAATATAAAAATTTAGTGTTATTTTGACAAATGGTGAGATGTTGTACGGAGTAGCCATAGATTTTTGGCTTTAAGCCGCATCCACATGGTCTCCAATTTGTCCACCAACCAAAGGTGTACTGATGAGGAGTAGACCCCGAAACTACTATGCAGATGGGTTGATCGACAAATTGGTGACTACCAACTCTTTAAAATGTTTTGACAAATGTTATATGCATCCTTCAGAGAGATTAACACTTACATAATTAGCACTCTGTATAACTGAGATCACAATGGTCACCCTCAAATTGGTTCCCATACACTCACTTAACAGAACACTTAATTTATAAACAGAAACACACATTTTTGGTTCAGGTTAGTCCATCTTTCCTTTGGTACATTCACAGATAATTGAGATGGTCAAATGGTCATTCTTCATTTATCTTGGATAATGCAAAATCATTCAGTAGCTCCTTGAAGATGTGACTTGAGAATACTGGATACTGGGCAATTCTTTTTTTTTTCTTTGTTTTATTATTGTCTGCAAATGGCAAAGTCAAAAAGCAGTCGATGCATGCAGGTGCAGCTCTGCTACTGGAGTTAAGGAAATTGTTAAAGAATAGCTTCATTCTGTAAGGGATCAAATCCGTGGTAGGTCGTAGGTTTATTTCACTTTCTGCTTTCACTATATAAGTTGTTGAGTATAAAAGTAGTCATATAAAGGACTGTTTGATGATAATGGGCAGTGTAGTTATTTGAAAATTACTCACAAAAATTAGAATAAGAAAAAAAGAAATATGAGAATTAAATTCACAATATTTACAAAGATGCTTCCAAGGAATCGACGTACGTAATATTGCGCTCTCTTTCCCAAAATACGTGCAGAAGACAAGGATAGAACGTAAGTGTCATGCCATTTCTTAAATTTTGACATAAGGTGATTAATACCAATAGAAAATAAGAATTTCCCCAGATTTCAGTTGAAAAATTTTTGGAAGAAGGGCTGCCACTACAAAACCGATATTTCCATGGCTGGCTAGATGAATATCTTCCTGAAAACGACTATATTAGTAAAACTTAAGCAGTCTGGTAACCGTGTAAGCATAACAGTAAACCAATGACTTAGAAAATATGGACAGAGTTACCAAATGCCGATATTTCCCTAACAATGGTTCCGTTTTTAGGCCGTAATTTTTAAGGACCTATCATCGTCAGAGCACATCAATTGGCGAATCACAACTTCAAATGATTTGACGTAATTTGTCAATTCAAGTGAATATTGTCGCCATTCTTAAGGTTTTCACTACTACAAAGGGGGCCAAAACTGTAAAACAGGAGAGGATCTCCAGAAGTAATATTATACTACCTCGTTGCACTAAACACATCGGGCTAATCTGGAGACCTTTTTTGTTTTACAATATTAATAATAATAATAATAATTGCCTTTATTGAGGGAAAAAAAATGTACAGGTTCTCAATGGGCGAAGTCTAGCAATACCTAACTCAAAACTTAAGTGTTGATGCCCCTTTGTAGTAGTGGGAACCTTGGTAAAGATATCCGCCGGATGTGATGTTTCGCTGACGTCATGACGTCTTACGTCAAATGGGTTTCGTGCAATGACGTCATTTTGCTAGAATTTTAGTAAATATAACCTCGCTTTAATAATTAATTATATAATGTTTGCAATAAAATTGGTCTTTTTGTATTAATTTTAGATCTTGGGATTTTGGGGGATCCAAACTTTAAATGTAGTTATGTTGATGCAGAAGCACACAAATACAATATATTTTTTTTTCAACTAATGTAGTCACGTGCCGCACGAAACCCATTATTGCAAGACAATTTTCACTGTCATTAATTTATTATTAATGACAGTATAAGTAATATTACTTCTTATTTCAAATCAAGTCGAAAATCGAACATATGTTCATCTCCTAGCTAAAGCGCTAGGGCTTCTAGCCCTGAGCTTACCTACCTCCCAAGGTTTTCAAAAACGGGACTATTTTTAGGAAAATATCGGCATTTGTTGGCTCTTTCCATATCTTCTAGGTCATTGACTAAACAATAATTATAACCTAAAATTGGATATCACTCAATGTGAGTGTCAGTTATGATCTACTGCAATCGCCTAGCAGATATCGACAGTCAGCAAAAATTTCCTAAAATTGGCCCCCTTTGGCCGTAAGTCAATCGCTTCAAACTTCAAGGTTTCCCTGACGTAAGTTGCCGTCAGCGCATGTCATAGCAACGGACCGGACATGGATGGTGTAGATTGTTTTTGGTTTTTGTTAGGTTGGAAGTTAAGTTTTAGAAAACCTTGGAGGTAGGTCAGCTAAGGGCTAGGAGCCCTAGGGCTGTAGCTAGGAGATGGATATAAGTTCGATATTCGATTGGATTGGAAATAAAAAATAATAAAAATGACAAATAATTCAAAGGTTCCCACTACTAAGAGGGGGGGTCAAAACTGTAAAACAGGAGGGGTCTTCAGATAGCTCGATGTTTTACATGGTGCAGTTTGTCAAATTTCCAAGGCTAACGCGATGTAGAAAATACTGGAAGGTATAATAGTAACGGTGAGTTTAGAACGTTTAAACACGGTGAATTACCTTAAATACACGTATTTGGGTGAAAGATGAATTCTTTTATCAAATATTGGCCGCACCGCGGCGCCACATGCATTGCGTTTTGGTTCAAGATTATTTCCGCCCGGAGTCGCAAGTCTAGCCTTGAAGCAAAACACCCCGAATTTTAAACAAACGCGAGCCGCCATTTCGTGTAATTTATCGCGCGTCTTTGGCGTCTTCGAGAGAGTGTTTAAAAAGCTATAAAATTATTAGTCGTTTTCATTATTATTGTTGCTGTTTGTTAGTCTATAGTATAATAAGTTAAGTATGGTTGTTTGTGAAAGTTAATCCCTTAGGATGGGAAAAACCGGATGTGCGGTGTGGGGCTGTAAATCTTCCAGCCGCACAACTCGATTTAGGTTTCCAAATCCAGAAAAAAAGTGCGGAAACTTGTTACTGCAAACTTCTGCTGATTTCGTAATGGTGATGAAAAGGAAATCTATTATAAGTAAGTAGCCCAGGACGTGACCTAACCGCCAAGGCGTCTTTATATGGCCCAGGTTTAGGTAATGTCTTTATAGTACTGTTCACTATCGTGCCCTTAGTATGCGTGTGGATTTAATTGATATGATTCTACATGGGACTATATATTCACTATAAAAATTTTCCTATTTTAAGTATCTACTATGACTGCGAAAGGCACTTCGAACGAGACCTAATAACCCGCGCACGTGATGGTAGGCAGTTTTTAAAAAAAGGAACGATACCTACCAAGTTTCTGCCAAGTTTAGGTATGCAAATATGTAATAGATAATAGTTTCTAACAATTATGATATTCCCAGGTACTTCGAACGGGAACAATGCATCGCATAAACTCAAGGAACGTTCATCAGAAACACCCAATGGAGATGGATTGTGTGCAGCACCCAAAGAAAAAACTGAATGCTATTTTAAACTTTTCGTTAATAATCCAATAGGTGGCGCTGATCGCGGCCTCATTAAAAAAACCGGGACGTTTTCATCTATATATGTTTATCTATGCGGTTAAAGAAGAGATTTCAGAAATTAGTTGCGAAGTGGGTTAAATGGGAAAAAAGGTGCAGTTTTAGGAGATTCTTCCATATTCTTGAAAATTTTTATGACTCGGACGGGTGCTTTTCAAAATGGCTGCCATTTTTCTTTCCAGATTAGTCCAAGCTATTTCACGTTCAATTCAAAAATGACAGCTATCAGAAAAACACTAATTAGTCTATTTTATTCAGAGTAAAATTATTTACAATTAAGGATCTACCTCATGTTGCATGAACTAATAATATGATGACTAGATCAGTTCTTCAAATCGATCTGGCTGGCTGAGTTATTATTGGTTCCAGAGATATGCTGTAGATAATAAAGTTGTAGGTAATTTTACCATGAATAATGATGGATTAATTAGATTTTTCTGGCAGCTGTCGTTTTTGAACTATAATATAACTTGGAGATAAAAGAGGCTGTGGTGCGCCGTTTTGAAAAGCAACCATTGGCATCAACTTAAAGCCAACAGAATGACCTTTCTAAATAATTTTTTTCAAATTAGAAACAATTGTGTTATTATTATTATTACGTATTTAGAGAAGACCTTTCATATATACACTTTGTGGGAAGTTTTTAGAGCATTTGATCGGTATAGATAATAATTACGCCCATAAATGGTTGTGAATAATGGTATTGTCGGACGCTACCGCCTCAGCAAAAACTTCACAAGACAGTCATAAATATCCTTCACGATAACGGTAATTTTCTGTTTATTGAGAGTTAGATTTTAGACAAAAGTTTTTTCTATTTCTGTTACACTGATGACCTATTTATTGCTAAGCATTTTATCTTTAATTAGAGCAAAATTCTTCCTTGTGGTACCTGCCTTATGTACAACCATAATCTTCATTAATTAATTTAATATTTAAATTGCTGTAAAACACATGTAGAAAAACACTCCATTAGATCATAAATATTTTCAATAATAAACACAAGTCAACATTAATAATACAAGTAAAGTCAAAATGTCAAGAAATTACTACCGTTTATATCATTAATACATTAATATATTTGAAGATGCAAAGCCAGGTAGGAAGGACATTTTATTATGTCTGATACAAAGAAAACATATGTTAAGAATTTGTGTAACAATAACAATAATATGTTGTCGGGTTTCAAAACATATTTGTCATCATCAGTCTGTCGTTATGTACATGTAATTGTTGGCTAGAGTTTTATACCTGAATTTTTAATTTACATAGATTTAAATACGTAATTCGATTGATCTTTTAACAGCAAAGCAATATCACATTGAAATCAGCGTCTTAAAATTCCACGGATTCTTTAAAAGGTTAGAGATGTTTTTTTAAAACTTTAAAACGTCGTCAATTTGAGTAATTATTAGTAAGTATTTACTCAAAATGATTATATATATATATATATATATATACAAGGTATTATTTTGTGAATGGGATATACTGTAAATTTTAGGGCGTATTTTTAAATTAAATTCGAATAGAAAAGTTCATATAAACTGTGATTCAGAATTTCTGATCTTCAAGATGCAGGTCACTGTCAAGGCTAAAAAAAATATGTTATTAGTATTTTAAAAGCTTGCCATTTTGTTGAAATTTAGTCTTTTTGTTCACTGCAATATAGCCCTAAATTAGCACTAATTAGATGAAAATAATCCGGTGTTTTAGCGTTTTTTTTTTAATGCGTTATATTATTCTACATTAATTTTTAGGAGATTCGTATTTTTTGCTCAAATATTTTCCAAACTTCTAAAAAAATAATTACAATTTATAATTTAAACGTTTGCGTAAACGATCGAGTGACGGCACTTATGCCAAATACCACGCAACGCCACAAGGTGGAGCCAGTTGACATCTGCTTCCAGAGTTGCCAGATTGGGCGCCTAACCGCCATTTGGGCGATCTTTCTACCTTGCCTGGTGCTCTTATAAAACGGTTGGTGCTTGGCGCATCATTTGGCTACATTGGAAAACAGTGTAGACTTAATGTATCTCTTTTTTTACCAGATATCAATGAAATAGTGCCATAGTTAAAAACCTAGTGCACCAATACAAGAATTCTGTATCCGCACTTCGTCCCGAACTGACAGACAGAAATTACAAATGGAATGCGCCATCACATTTATACCTGTCGCCCTGTCAGCTGTCGAACTTCAGGTGGCGTTCTCTTTCCAGACTCTAGAGCTATCTGAAAGTATTTGTGCCCTTTTGTTTGCTCAATAAGATTTCAGGAATAGGAATATTCTCAGACCACTCGATAACTGTCACCCAAAAATCCTATTAAGGCAAGGCTTGCGTTGGCGCTTTTTGGCGCCTTTTGATGAAAGATTTGGGACAAGCTGTAAAAAAAAATCTGGCAACCCTGTCTGCTTCTCAGTTTATTTTCGAAGTAAAACTTCAATAACAAAGGATCCTCTGCAACATCCGATTGCAATAACAGTGCAAAACAAAAGTTATATATGTTTGTATGTGGATGCATTATTAAAAAAAGATACTTACGTTAAAATGATCTTTGCAGCAAAATCTTTTAGTTTTACTATATTTGTAAAGGGCTGTCTAGCTGCTTCAAGCCAAGTTCTTCTACGATATTCGTTTTGAGGTACAGTATCGAAAACACGCACAAGCGACATAAAGAAAAACAGACAAAATTCAAAAGTCACCAGAGTCATTTTTGTTGGTTCTGGTTGACATAAAAATGACAGACCAGGTGATTTCCAGCCAATCACTTTTGGTGAAAATCAGCTGGTCTGCCATTTTTATGTCAACCAGAACCGCTATGAAGCGAAAATGACTCTAACCTCCAGTGTTGCCAAATTGAAATTTTGTATCATTCGTTGTAATTCTCGCGCGACGCGCATGCGCTGCATAACGTAATTAATAGCATTTTTGACTTGATGTTCTAGAGCAATCCGAGAGTATCTTTATTCTCTACTGCCTGAATAAGATTTTAAAGATTGAACAAAATTCGCAAATTGTTCTGCCCTAGAACAAACCGAAAACGTTAAAACACAAAAATGAAATGACAAATCTTAGTAGTATGTATATCAATGACCTAGCAGATACGGACAGACCCAGCAAATGTCGATATTTTCTTAAAATTGGCCCCCGTTTTTAGATGGAAGTCCGTCGCTTCAATGGTTCTCCTGACGTAATTTTGTCGTCAGCATACGTCATACAAGGGTTACAGCAACTTGAAGCCGGACCGAAAATTGATTGTCCATTGTTGTTGGTTTTTGTTAGGTTAGAAGCTAAGTTTTAGAAGATCTTGAAGCTAGATCTACCAAAATGCTCTTGCGCTATAGCAAGGAGATGGATATAAGTTCGAAATTCGATTGGATTAGGAGAAATGATAAAAATAATGACAGTGACAACTGTTTTGCAATAATTTGACGTAAGACGCCACGAGGTCACCGAGACGTCACTTTCGCAGGGGATCGTCGGTTCAAAGGTTCCCACTGCTAAAAGGGGAGGGGGCCAAAACTGTAAAACAGGAGGGGGTCTTCAGAGAGCTCGATGGTATTTACTTTGAAGCTTTTTATTCAATATTTTTTCTCTACACCAACGAGTTAGTAATTCACATCTGAAAAGACTCTCTTGTTTTACAGTTTTGAACCAACTTTTTTAGCAGTGATCACCTAAAAAATTAAGTCGATTCCGCCGGAACTATAAACTTAAAATTAGTCAACATTTTTTTTTTTTTCATCTCTCAATGATTTTTTTTCAATTTCAACTTTCAATGGTGAAAATAAAGTTTAGATATTTGTATTTTTTACTAAAAGAAATGTGCAATAAAATTGTAACAATTTAGTAAACATTTTTGAAAAACGTAGAAATTAATTTTTAAAATTTTAGTCACTACTAATGTCTAAAAAAATAAAACAGAACTTTTGTATTTTAAACTTAAAATTAGTCAACATTTTTTTTGGCTTTTGTGGATCTTTTACCCTTGTGAAAATTTAATAAACATTTTTGAAAAACTTAGAAATCGTTTTAAAAAAAATTAGGGTCGAAAAAATAAACTAAAAAATAAAACAGAATTTTTCCACTTTAAACTTTAAATTAGTCACCATTATTGTTTTATTTTTTTTTTGACTGTGTGTAACTTTTATGGAACTTTTACCCCTCTTGTAACCCTCATGGAACATTTCATCATCCTCTCACTGAAGTTTGTAGAAAGAATTTCAAAAAATCGATAAGAAAGAAAGAGATATTTAAAAATAAATGACACTTTTTGCTCTCTTTAATGTGGTCGTTTCATATTTAAAATCAGACGTTTCGTTTTTTATCCATTATTAAATTATTATTTTTTAAATATAATCTAGGATTTTTTCTTCAATTCAGCATGCATTTCGAATCAGAATTGATAATGGTTCTATAATAACGACAAATCGTTTTTTAAATAGGAAAATAAGACGTTGAATAGACCAAAAAGTGGCTATAAGTGTCATTTATTTTTAATTATCTCTTTAAATTAAGACCAGAAAAAAATAAAAATGGAGGTTTTGCGTTGAGTAAAAAAAACTGTGGGGTATCGCGTCCTTCTAGAAGTAGTTGGTTGCGTTGTAGCAGGTCTAGGTCAAAAAATAAAAAACTCGTTTTTGGAGAAATTATGCCGACGTTTCGACGTTTATTTGACGTCTTTCTCAATGCTAAAATAGAGGAGAGCATGCATAAAAATAAAGGCCGCTTGGCAAACAAATAAAAGAGAAGTATTAATCCTTATTAGATAAGGAGATATTTATCTGTTTTTAAGTCGCATTTTATCCTTTTTATTTGTTTGCCAAGCGGCCATTATTTTTATGCATGGTCTCCTCTATTTTAGCCTTGAGAAAGATGTCAAATTAACTCGAAACGTCGGCATAATTTCTACAAGAATGTAGAAGTTTTTTTTTGTCCTACACCTGCTACAACGTAACTAACTAAAATATAACAGGAGACATAAGATAATTTAAGAAGCAAACATTTAGGATCATTAAAAAGGAAAGAAAAAAGAATCAATGAGCCAAATAAGTCTAAAAATATGTCTAAAAAATAATTAAACGAATAAAAACTAAAGGTGAAAAAAACACTATATTAAGTATAATTAAAAATAATAAATATAAAAACACTGTATTAAGTAACTCTTTCGAGTTCAAAACGCGATTTTCCCATGACTCAAATGGAGTTTAAAAGTGTAAAATACGAGTGCGCGCCAATCAGAAAGGCATAGTAGTCAAGATCTGTTTTGGTCTCGCGACAAAATCCGAACTTTTCTTTTCCTCCCCTGTCAGGTAATGAAATGTCAGGTAAGGAAATGTCAGGTCGAATTCACAGTGGACACCTAAAAAATGGCGGCGATTTCCGCCATAATTGACTTCACCTGACATCTTACTTCAAATAATTAGAAATAATGATTCAACAATTGATATAGTGTGACAATAAAATTACGTCGTGGATACTTTAAAAATGGCGGACTTCCAGCCAAAAAACCGGGACAATTTTTAGGAGAATATCTGTATTGGTTTGCTCTTTCCGTATCTTCTAGATCATTGGTCTACACTTTACGTTACCTAGCACTAAAGACGTCAAACGTCAATGTTAGCATTTCACACTGTTGGACCTTCGTTCGCCTTACTCTAAATACATATATCCCCGCTTCTCTCTCATCAAGGATGAAATGCTCCGAAATGGAGAGTTTTTGATCGAATAGGCAACACTGCTAACCTCTAAAAATTGGTATTGGTAGTGTCTCGAGCCGTGCAAATATAAATGTCCCATTATTTTAACTAAACTTTAAACATGTTCCAATGGGTTACAAGTTGCAATAAAATTTTTAAGAAATATCTATGAAAAAAAAACAATGTTTAGTGAAATTTGAGACTTAAAAAACATACCGGGTGTCCAGCAGAACCCTGGACATAGGAAATTAACATGGGAAATCGGTTTTGATTTTTTTGCGCCTGTACGGTTGACTTGATTGAAAAACTTTTAAGAGTAAAGTTGTAGAGCTTATGGTCAGCCATCATCCTGTAATTTTTTCAATACCCTAGTTTTGGCCGTTTTTTGGAAAAACGCCTCGAAATGTGCAAAAATTTTAATTTGGCGCGTCACCCCCGCCATGCGTGTGCAGTGTCGCCAACATAATAATATCTTATGTCAGAGTCAGAGACGATTTTCCTTTCTTATTTATTTTGAGGGACTATCATGTAGTAGTTAACGTGATTATGCAGTGAAAATATATTGGCGACACTGCACATGCATGGCGGGGTAACGCGCCAAATTCAAGTTTTTGCACTTTTTGAGGCGTTTTTCCAAAAAACGGCTAAAACTGGGGTATGGAAAAAATTACAGGATGATAGCTGGCCATACACTCTACAAGTTTACTCTTAAAAGTTTTTCAATCAATTTAACCGTACAGGCGCAAAAAAAATAAAAACCGATTTCCCATGTTAATCTCCTAAGTCCAGGGTTGTGCTGGACACCCGGTATAATACAATTTATTTCAAATAGATATTCATCTAGTAAGTTGAGAAATTGACATATAAATGACACATTTACATGGAAGGAATAGGACTAATCTGTCGAATCCTGAGCCCGCTAGATAAATATCTATTTGAAATCAGTGTTGCCACCTTGATATGTTTAGAAATTACTAAAATTTACCGAAAATTATAGTAGATTGCCTTCTCTGATGATGATGGACTAAACTCTAAACTAGGTCGTAAAAATTAAGAAAATAAAAAAAAATACTTCTGACGAAGAGCACAGAAACCCGAACTTTCTGAACATCTGTCTATCTTACTCCAGCTTGTCCAGATATTGGGACCCAACAACGTGTCCCATGTGTTTATTAGAATCCGTCATCTAGCCACCTACGAAATTCATTTGTTATTTTGTATTCCAAGACCTCCAACATTCTTTTTTCTGATCATCTCTTTCTTCATTACGGTACCTACGTTCTCTTGTGGCACCCTTTATTGTCAAAACAACGATCCAAGCACCGACGTATGCATGACGTTTCCTAATTTTCTGACTTTTCTTTATTATGATAAATAGCGTTTTCGGGAGACCGCTCTGAGAGTATTGCTATCCTTACATTCTTATTAAGAAACCAAAGGATGGGAATAGTCTTAGCTTACAGCACTCAAGTTCGGTAATTCCAGCGCCCCGCACAGGGACTATCTCCCAAAATCTCAACAAGCTAGAATGAGACTGATATCCCGAGCGCTCGGGATCTAATGACGGAACTCAACTTATGAATGCACCCCAGTTGATAGCAGTCAATTTTTAACTTCGTATGTCACAGTTGGTGTCACTAATTGTGCCGGTTCCACGACAATGACAAAATATTGGGAGTTTTGTTACGACGAAAGAGACAGGCTTATATAAATACGTCGATGCTATATTTACATGTCGTGTCGCGATGCCTGTGTCTAGGAGTACAAAGTCACTGGTTGAAGCACTCAAGGCTGATTGGAAAGAGCCAACGTCAAATAGAAATCTTCTATATTTTCTAAAAAAATCGTAGCTAACTAGATGACATTTTATCAGGAACACCCGTAGGTACATGTCATATGTAAAAATAACAAATGACGTGAATACGTATATTTTTGAATGTTCTGACAGATTCCGGATTCTGACAGATTTCGGAGTGCGTGCGTGCGAATTGTGAACATTGTACTAGATTTGGGGCTGCGGGTACTAGAGTACTGAATGAGATGCAAAAGGATTAGATTTAGTACAATTGTACTAAGGGTGGCAACACTGTTTAAAATATGGACCATAGTAACATTATTAAAAAACAAACCAACATTGTCGTCGCATTATCGCACAAAATATAGTTTCGGGAGTTGTGGGCATTAAACACGACCAGAAAAAATGTTTCACTAGCGCCGCGCTTTATCGATTCTCGGAAATAACCATAAGTGACGTCAGAATCTTTTGGCGCACGTTTAAATTAGTGGATACTAATATTGAATTTAATTTATAGTTTTTTCTTTAATTGTTTCTTTTACATAATTTTTTTCTCGTTGTAAGGATTATACATAAATTGAATAGTGGGGTGAAAATCAATAAAGTTAGCTATGCTAAAACACCGGATTAGAAATGATGGAGCAGGTTTTCTGATTTTGAATAATGTCAAGTTTGACTAATTTATTTTTCTACGACTGCCTTGAAAATGCGAACAAATGCGCACTACTAACTACCGTTGAAAGTCGCGTATTGCAGACAGCGTGCGGAAAGAGCGTTTTGTGACGTTGTGTTACTGGCCTACGGCTCGAGCCCAAACCGTTACACTTTTGTGAAAAGTGCAATTTTCGACACTAGTTGCACAATATACTATTTACAACAATGATATTGAGCTGAAAAGTCTGGAAAACGTTTCTTTAACAATACTTAATACGCTAGTGTGTTAGAAGACCTTTAATCCACTAGTGCGTTAGCAGATCTTTAATCCACGCCAAACAGACTTATTAGAAAAAATGTAATGAAAGATTTACGTGATGACATGACCATTTAGGTGCCTATTGGTCAATTATTTTTTGAAGTTAAATTTATAAATGATTTACGACTTACACTATTAGGTCGTAATAAATAGAAAATAAGCTCTAATTGCAACCTCTTGATAGAAAATTGGTTAGAATCTTGTCCAGATTTTAAGATAAATAAGGAATGGTGAAATATAGGGCCAAACACGTTAATTATTTGACCATATTTTGCCCTGTGCAGCTAAATTATTTTTAGGTTGTAGGCCGAGTAATATTTTGGTAATATTTTACTTAAAACGCAAAAAGGCCATTTCAAAGTCAAATTGTGGCAAAGTTGTTATTTTTTTTTAACATGTTGGAAAAAGTGTTGTCAGGTTCAAATATTAGGTAAAATGCATGCAGATTTAGCCTATTTTAATTTACTCCGATGTCCAAAGTAATGTTTTCTTCAAAGACTTTTGATTGGATATTTCTAAGTTATAATATATTTTTTGGGCTATACGTTCACATGCCTAATAGATTCATTTTTAATCAAAAATTACAAGCTTTCGACCAAAATTGGTTAAATTTCCAAATCAGTGGTTATTTTAGGCTCATTTATTACTTGGGTAGTACTTCATGATAGTTATGAAGATATATGCACCTGATTCTGGTTTGTAAAACTACCTATGGTAAAAAAACTCTCCAAATATGGTAATGAGAACAATGCTAAAGTATATAATAATTTGTATCCAACAAGTAAAAATTGTTAAAAATGTATTTTTTTTTTTTAAACTTTGCTAATTATGCTTGTAGGTTCTCGTTAAGATATCTGGTAGGTATCCACTCTGCGAGGACTAAAGATTTTAAAATGTCAAAAATTTACCTCAAAATTTCTCTAGGAGCTCCCCTCGAGTGAAATTACTATCAGAAAAAAAACTATAACCAAGTCCACCACCAACAAACAGTCCTCACAAAGCCTTTCATACAGTTCTACTCGTAATGTCAAGCGTGTCCAAAAAAACAAAAAAAAAAAAGAAGTTTCGATCTTAGATGATGGACTTTAGTCCGCAAGACTGTGCAAAAGTTTCGCGCTCGAGAGTCGCGTGCTCGACTGTATAATAAAGTTAGAGCACTTGTTGCAAGAGGCCGGTCATGCACTGAGTGTTCTCGCGAGTGGCGTACGGTGGTTCTCCGTAAAAAATCGCCGCCGCTGGCGGGGAATGCAGCGCGAGTGATGCAGCACAACCTGCGACAGGTGAGTGCACCTGCGGATGCTGATGCTGCTCCTGATGGAGAGGAGTCCACGGCGGCCGACGAAGACGACGCTCTCCTGTTGCTTCTGCTGGGGCGACGGCGACGGGCGGGCCGGCAGATGCGCCTCCGCGTGCACCAATGACGATGGGTTTCGCTTTTCGCGACCGCCGACGATTAATCAGTCGGGGAGTTTTGCCCCCAAAAAAAAACAAAAAAAAGAGCGCAATTTTATTTTTAGATAACTATATCTATCGCCTGATGGGTGTTATTTCCGGACCAATGCCCCAGTTAAATAAAAATCAAAATATGACGTTAAGTGTGCAATGAAAAAAAAAAAGAAAAGTTTTCTTATGCACGGCAACTGGTATGGGGTAGTAGTGGGGGCGCGCGGAGTGCCTATAATTTAAAAAATATCCAAACGCTCCTTTTGTGATCCCTAAGCCATTGTGAAATTATTATAAACTAAAGAGCTGATGATGCCTACAAGTAGCTGAAATGTCGAAACGTCTTTATTTCGTATTCGTAAACTTAAAAACATTAGAATAATGGGAAAAAACTTGAATGAATTTATACAAACATGAAAGGTTTTACCACGGGTACCCGTATCAGGGTACCCATATACAGGGTATCCCAACTCTATTTAGACACTAAATATCTCCGCCCCTGTACATTTTAGAGGAAAAGGTTTCAGATAAAAAGTTCATGATTTGGAAAGGTCCTTTCAATGTCAATTTACTAATATGTACAGGGTGAAGCAAAAACGTACTTTTTGAGGTAAACTTAATTTTTTTCAATGGAACACCCTGTATTTTATTGGAGATTTGAATACTTCGTTAAATGTTCAATCAACAATGTATAACACCTTTTTTTTCTAATTTCAATACTTTTCAAGAAAATCACAAAAACATCATTGCATGTTCAATATTACGAGTAATTTTTATAATCTCGCCTGATTTATCAATAACCATAATCATCATCAACGTAATCATTATGTCATTGTCATTCTGAAAGTTTTCTGTCAAAAACTTTTAGTTAATCATGCGAATGGCGAGAGATATTTAATGTTTCTGACTGAAGTGTTGCCTGTACTGCTGGAAGATGTAACCAGAAACGAACGTTTAAATATGTGGTGGCAACAAGATGGTGCCTCGCCGCATAACAGCCTAAATGTGTCAATGTTTTTAAATAATTCTTTT
This sequence comes from Taphrorychus bicolor, assembly GCA_951812265.1. Lineage (NCBI taxonomy): Eukaryota > Metazoa > Arthropoda > Insecta > Coleoptera > Curculionidae > Taphrorychus > Taphrorychus bicolor. The sequence goes on along the minus strand of OX638299.1, from coordinate 20,615,206 downwards.
GTAAATAAGTGGATAGCTTTTATTGGAGATTTAATAAAATATAGGGTGTTCCATTGAAAAAAAATAAGTTCAGGTCAAAAAGTACGTTTTTCCTTCACCCTGTACATATTAGTAAATTGTCATTGAAAGCACCTTTCCAAACCATGAACTTATTATCTGAAACTTTTTTCTCTGAAATGTACAGGGGCGGAGATATTTAGTGTCTAAATAGAGTTGGGACACCCTGTAGATATATAAAAACAACTTATAATCAAAAATTCAAGTTTTTAGGTTTAGTTTGGTTCCTAGAAATGTAATATTTGACACCTTATACCCAGGTAACCAAATAACGTATTTCATACGTCTGAGTGACTATAGGACGTCTTTCAATGACGTATAAATAACGCATTAACACACGTGAATAAGACCCACCATTATGACGTCATGCGCATGACGTATAAAAAACGTCATTGAATAACTGGCCAACCCGTCTAAGTCACACCTCTATGGGTATTCCTCGGTGAAGGCCTATGAGTTAATAAGGCCATTGCAAAGTGAAAAAACTCATGATTTTGATTTTAGCACTTCCTCTTCCCAAGATATTTGGAAATAAAATAAAAAATAATAGGCTACTTATTAACAGTTGTTACGATAGCACAATGCTCAGACTATAATAATGGGTTTTGAATATAAATTATTAATCTTACAGCGATTTTGTATTATTGCATGAGGATCGTTGAGAGACAGCTCTGAGAGTACTCCCATCCTTATATCCTTGGAGAGAAAAAAAAACATAATTTCGGGTCGGTCTCGAGCGTCCACCCCGAAAACAATAATAATAAAACATATATGATTGGGAATCAAATTCAAATTATTCGAATTTTTTTATGTGCAATTATTCGCTTGCGAATATTTAAGAAACACAGATACTTTAGGGAGATTCATCGACCTTCAAACTAGATAAACTCAGGGAGTCAATTATAAATTGTCAGGTTTGTTTACTTCCAACATGCATATGCACGTTGTGCGCGCCCTCTGTGGTCCATATGACCACAGAGGGCGCGCGTCGCGAGGTGAATGAAAAAATGGCCGCCGAGTCGGGTAATAAGTGAAAACATGATAAATGCACTTACCTGTGATACGAAAGATTTCTATCCCACTTTTATAACTAGAAGTCTTACATATGCCATAATATATCACCATAATGATAAAACCTTTAATGCAACAGCAAAAAATCGCACAGAACCTTCGCAAGCACTGTCTCAACTTTAAACACAAAAGAAATACGTTTTGAGGTTTTGTATTACTATTTTTTTTTCGAAAATTTTTTTTATGAATTAATAAAATGGACAAAATAGAAAATTATAGGTGGCGGTAGAACTTAAAAACATTCACAATAATGTCAATTTTTAGAATAAATAAAATAATAAATTTCGCTTACCTGAAACAAACTATACAATGGAAGTTGACTTGACACTGTCCCCATGACAGTGTCCCCATGACAGTGTTTTAACGAGTAATGTGAGCTGTGAATGGGTGGTTATGGGGGGGAGGTTATGTTAAAACACTGTCATGGGGATATAATGTCAACAAGTGACATTAGTGAAAAACTCTGGGTAAACTTGTAAATTATGTAGATTATCTTGAAAAATATGGTAAAAGTTATCTTTTTCCTTTGATTAGGTTAGTTAAAGACAAAGCCGCCCGTTAAGGCCGCTTTTGCCCCACAGGCTTACGTCGATATAAGAGGCAAAGAGGCCCTAAGGGCCGCTTTGTTTTTCTATTAGAAAGTGTTTTGGTTAGGTTAGTTCAGTTCTAGTTTTCTTTTGGTTAGGTTAGATCAGGTTGGTTCAAGTTAGTTCAGGTTAGTTAAGTTATAGTTTTCTTTTGGTTAGGTTAGTTCAGTTATGTTTTTCTTTTGATCAGGTTAGTTAAAGACAAAAAACAGGTTAGTTAAAGATCGGGTTAATTTAAAACAAAAAAAAAGCGCTTTGCGTTTCTATGAGGTTAGGTTAGTTCGGATTAGAAACTCTAAACTCTTACTAAACTCTAAAGTAGTATATTTTTCAAGATAATCTACATAATTTACAAGATTACCCAGTCTTTAACTAACCTGATCAAAGACAGCAACTAAGAAGATTTTCTACTTATGTTTTGATCGGGCTGTACGGCTACATTTGGCTACACAACATATAAACATATGGGTTGTGTACTTGGACCCTGAGAGCGGGCAACATCGCACCGAACCTTTAGAAATGATGCCAGGGAAAATTTTGTAAATAAAGGACTCTACTTACCAATTCTTCCTCTGTGGGGAGATTTACTGTGTTTCGAGAACGTTTGAGTTTCGTTTAATGATTAACAGCATTACAGTTGCAACCCCACGGCTATCGTGAAGACGGATTTAGGGGGTGTATAGCTTTTGTACATTCTTCTGGGATTTATAATTGTCATTCCTGTTTTGTTGTTTTTTCATTCAACTATTCGAATATTCGAGTTTTTGATTTCCTGAACAATTATTGTCTTTAATTTTATGAACATTTGAATATTCGAATAATCAACCTAAACTACCTGCTGAAAATACCGAGAGCCGTGGCCTAATTTTAGCTCAACATATAAATTTCATTCACCAAATTGTTCAGATCATCGAGCTAATCTGGACACCCCCTCCTGTTTTACACTTTGACCCCCCTTTTTAGCAGTGGAAACCTTTAAATTGGTGACGATATCCGGTGGAAGTGACGTCTCGGTGATGTCATAACATCTTACGTCAAATTACTATACCATTAGTTGGATCTTAAATTTGGCAAATTTGGATAGGGGAAGGGGCCCTAAGAGTACGAAGTCCTTAAGAGTACGCACATGCATTTTTGCCATTTTTGGCAACACCGTAGAACAAATCGACATCCAATGGGTAAATGCCGCCGGCGGCAGCAGCTGAGTGTCAGCGCAAAACCGCTGAGTAATAAAACGAGTTAGCGGATGATTGTCGGGTGAACGCACTGCTTTGCCAACTGACAGTACTGACACTGACAGATTTAATTTAAATTGTTGTTACTCATCCTGATTTATAAGACGTTCTTGACAAAAAAACCATACTTCGGTATCAAAAATTTCAAAACATGATAATATAAGTATTCGTGTCTCAAGATATTTGAGATAAAATGCATTTAGATGCTTTGCTTCTCAAAAACCAAGCTATATTTCGACTTCAAAGCCACGTACTAAGTTTAGTATGTACACTATTTACCTTTGTTCGTCCAAAGTAACAGGTTTTTCTGGTTCTCACCGTCCATTTTAATGTGGGACTGCAGACCCAACTTCCCAAGTGCAACAAATGAAATTATACTATTAAATTATTTTATTATTTAAGGAAAGATTATTTCAAAATACTCTCCAAATGCATAGGAATATAGAAAAACGGAAAACCAACCATAACCTCAAATGCTCAAAGCAAACAAAAGCAAACGCTAAGATGGTCAGCGCTAAATTATTGCGCTTAGTAAATCACCCATCCGCTGACATCAAGCGGCTGGAAAGCATGTCGACTGAACGCGTCCGCTTACTAAACGTCTAAGCTGCTGCCGTCGATGGAACGTAGCCTCAAATCATTGCTTTACAGAGGACTTACTTGAGGTTATGTAAAATTGTGAATTTGTGCTTGTTTAGTGGAGAAACGGTAAGATATTATGTGCATGTTCCGAATTATTTTCTTAATGATATTTATTTTACATTTTAAACATAATGGCGAGAAAATACCAAAGAAAAAGTACTCGAGAACTAAATTTTACTGAAAATTTGTTGAATTAAGCAAGGGCTAGAATTGAAAGGGGAGAAAGTAAACGCTCTGTTGCAGCCTCGTTAGGTGTTAACGAATGTTCCTTAAGAAAAAGGCTAAAGGTGGTATATGTTTGTTGCGCTTTTTGTTTAGAAAAAAATGAACTAGAAAGAATATTTTATTTTTATGGTACTATTCTGACCTCATTGGGCACATTTTCTAATGTATTTAGCCCAGAAATGGAGTTGGAATTAGCAAATCACGTCAGAGAAATTGATAACAGATTTTACGGACTAAGGATGAAAGACATCATGTCCCAATTTGCTGAGCTTAATAGTGTACTACATCGAAGCTTTGCCTTACGAAATGGTATCATTACGGAATCCAGAAAAATGCAGTTTGGCTCGAGCGATGGGATTTAATCAAGTCCAGTGGCAGCGATTTTTTAATAATTTGACGCGATGATATCAGAAAACCAAAGCTGGAGCCCATCGAGTTTTTAATACGGACAAAACCGGTCTGTCCACCGTTCCAAATAAATTACCAAAGATCTTCACAACTAAAGGAAATAAATGTGTTGCTAAAGTTGTGTCTGCTGAAAGAGGCCAACTTATCACAGCCGTTTGCTGTGTGAGTAGATCGGGAATTTGGGTACCACCAGCCCTCGTTTTTCCTCGAAAGAGGATGAAGGAAGAACTATTTTATGGTGCTCCACCAGGCCGTTAAAGTTAATTTCCGACTCTGGATACAGGAACACAGATGAATTATTCATCGATTGACTACGTCACTTTCAATGTCACGTAAAAGCTACCCCAGAGGACCCAGTTATTTTAGTATTAGACAACCATGTGTCTCATTGTTCACTACAATATTGTTTTGCCGAAACCATTCCATTACGTTGCTGTTTTTGCCTCCTCATGCAAGCCACAAAATGCAGCCCCTTGACAAAGGATTCTTTGCTCTTTCAAAATGTGCTTTTTCATCAGAGTGCGACAAATGGATGGTGGCTAATCCAGGAAGAGTAATTTCTCTTATGCAAATGGCGACTTTATTTCATTTAGCCTACTCGGCAGTTGCTACCATCCAGATAGCCGAAAAATCGTTTCTGGCAACCGGGTTGATTCCTTACAATCCCAATGTTTTCGGAGATTCCGATTTTGCTCCTTCTGAAGTAATTAATCGTCCAGAAAGAAGTAATTAGCGATGACGATGATGATCTCCCACTTATCATGCATGAATCGCAAAAAACCAGGCCAGAAAAACCAATTTGAGCTTAAAAATTGTCCGGAAGAGACAACACTTGTAAAAATGGGGCTCCAGAAGAAAGTCTATGGCGCACCTGATACTTTTGAACCTCAGCCATTGACACCCATAACATTAGATTTCTATCGCCATATTCAAGAAGGAAAAAATACAACCAAAAATAATTTTCCAAAATCTGAACTACAACAGCTGCCAACTGAAAAATTTTATGGTATAAAACAGCCACTTATGTTGTCTCTGATACCACTGAACCACAACCATCAACATCTAAAGGACTCGAAAACTGCATTCAACATCCGAAACCCTCCATAACGCCAAATATGATAATTCCTGTTCCCGAAGCACAATATGTTCAGACCCGGAGAACTAAATCAAAAAAATCCGAGATGTCCTCTACCTCATTTAAAGATGAACTGCTTCATCAAAATGAAGAACGAGCTACAACTGTTAAAAGGAAAGTGTTACAGAAATCAAAGGAGGAACAACCTAAAAAGAAAAAGACGTCGACTCATGCCACAAAAGTGTTGAGCGATTCAAAGCCGGCAACAGCTGAAGTTGATGCTACATGTCCTGGTTGCAATGAAAATTATAAAACGTCTCCATCCAAATCAGGAGATTCAAATTCTCAAATTACCTAGGACAAGAATTTTTTTATGAGAGTTGAAAGAAATTTATTTTCTGCGAAGAAAAGGCAATATTGCCTTTTTGCATATTTTAAACTAGAATTTCTAGGAATTTTTGATGTGATTTTTGCTAGGATTATTATTCTTGTGTGTTTTGTTAGGTAGGTAAGAGTTTGAAACTGATTTTTCACTGTTGTGGTAGTTTTTTGTCCTGCGTACTCTTAGGTTGACTAATGCGTACTCTTGCACTCTATAAATTCTAAGAGTACGCATTTGCACTTTAATAAGAAAGTGACCCCAATTTGCCCCACAAAAATATTATTTTCTCTTATATCAGGCTGTATAAAAGTTAATACTCTACTTATGTACCTTTGATAGAAACATATGGTTTTTTTTTTCGAAAATGAGTTTAATATTTGCAAAAGATGATTAGGTGCCTACTCTTAGGGCCCCCTCCCCTATTGATAACTTAAGATTTAACTAAATATTTCTCTGCCCAAAGTATAAATACGTAGAGGAAAGTACCTTTAAAATAGCATCCAGTTTTTTCTTTGGGTGTTGCACACAATCCGTCTCCATTGAGTGGTTCTGATGAACGTTCCTTGGGTTTATGCGTAGCACTGTTCCAGTTCGAAGTACCTGGGAAAATCTTAATTGTTAAAAACTATTATCTATTACATATTTGCATACCTAAACTTTTCAGAAACTTGGAATGTATTCCTCCTTTTTTTAAAAACTGCCTACCGTCACGTGCGCGGTTTATTAGGTCTCGTTTGAAGTGCTTTTCGCAGACATATAGTACCTAAAATAGGGAAATCTTTATAGTGAATGTGTAGTCCCATGTAGAAACATATCAATTAAGTCCATACGCATATTAAGGGCACCATAGTGAACATTACTATAAAGACATTATATAACACAACTGGGCCCTCGCTTGGGCCATATAAAACGCCCTGGCGGTTAGGTCACGTCCTGGGCTACTTACTTATAATAGATTTCCTTTTCATCACAATACAGAAATTAGCAGAAGTTTGCAATAGCAAGTTTCCAAAGTTTAAAGAGTTCCGCACTTTTTTCTGGATTTGGAAACCTAAATCGGCTTGTGCGGCTGGAAGGTTTACAGCCCGACACCGCACATCCTGCTTTTCACATCCTAAGCGATTAACTTAACTTATTATACTAGAAACTAACAAACAGCAACAAGAACAATGCAAACGACTAACAATTTTATAGCTTTTTTAACACACCGCACAAAATGGCGGCGCGCGTTTGTTTCAAATTCGGGGTGTTTTGTTTCAAGGCTAGCTCCAGGCGGAAATAATCTTGAACCAAAACGCAATGCCTGTGGTGCCGCGGTGCGGCCAATATCTGATAAAAGAATTCATCTTTCACTCAAATACGTGTATTTAAGGTTATTCACCGTGCTTCTTATTTCCAATTCGGATATCGAACTTATATTCATCTCCTCGCTAATGCGCTAGAGCTCCCAGAGCTTATCTGACCTAATTCTACAGTTTTCTAAAACTTAACTTCCAACCTAACAAAAACCAAAAACAAACGACACAATCAATTCGGTCCGGATTTAAGTTGCTATGACGCTTGTATGACGTGCGCTGTGTGAATATCGGCATTTATTGACTCTGTCCATATGTTCTAGGTCATTGGTTCACATGTTAATTTGAAAAAATTTAATGCGGCAAATTATGCCTTATTTACATAATACTAAATAATTGAATACGCACCTTTGACATTGCATTGCCCCAATAGCAATATCAAAAACAGTTAAAAAATCAGTGAGTTTTCTTCATCCTTTCTGTAACAGTGGAACTTCCTGTAACAGCATCCTTTAACGGTGGAATTTAAAACAAATCCTAAGTCGAATATTATTCAAAGTTGATTCGTAGTTCTGCGATCATATTTAATGACTTTGCGCCTAATGCATACAATGGCCGATCTTTAACCTGAATTTAAAATCTCCGACACCGTAAATCCAACACATTATTACAACTAGACACCCATTAACAACTCAGAAACATAAAAGTTGGCAAGTGAACATTAAGCAGGATCTCCAAGACATAATTTCGCAATGCCATTAAAGACATCCGATGATCGTTATCTGGGCTTAATGCAGCGTTACGTTAGAAGAGTATTTATAGATTTTCCGGTTTGTTATATTTGATTTTTGGGAGATCGCCTACTGTCCATTTGGACAACATGAAATATTGGTCTGAAGACATGCCTCGTTTGGAGAGGAAGATGAGGAGGACGGTACGGTTGGGGAGAAATGGTTTGGAAAGGGTGCCCCAGCACTGATAAACGTTCGTAACAGTTGATGTAGGTACTTTATTGTTGCTAAATATTTTGTTTTTGTAAATATAGGTTTAAATAATTTTTATTTTTATTTTTTTACCAAGCGCGCTTTTAGTGTAAGTAATAATCAAACGCTTGTTGTAGATTTGGCGTAGCGGTTCTCTGCGGTAAAGACCACGTGCGCATAGTTTAAGAAATATTCAAACGCTGCTTCTGTGTACCCAAAACTACCGTCAAATTATGGACAATACGATTATGAGTATGTGTGCACAAGTGCTTGCTGGCGAGCATAAAATACTCGGCTGAAAAGCGCCTTGCGAATTGATGATTAATGTGCATTCACAATAAAATTACGTCATCGGGTCCTTTAAAAATGACCGACTTCCGGTCAAAAATTAAGCTTAATCTTAGATGAATATCAGCATTTTTTTGCTCTGTCCGCATCTAAGTCTTTTATATGAATATAGGAGAGAATAAAGCCATTATTATATATAATTAGCCATTTTATCCACAAATTGTTCCAGAGAATTAAGTCATTTGACATGATTGCCCCTCAAGGCAATATGGCGGACCCACCTATTTAAATGTCAGACAGAACTTTAAACTTCATCTTGATTATCATGTTTCTTGTTTAATTTCAGATATATTGTCGAGTCGTGTCCCCCCCGCTAATCGGTCGTTGCGTGGAGGTGGCTGTGGTTGAAGCTGCTGTGTTGCAGTCGCCGCCGTGTCTGCGGAGATTTGACTACGTGGATGTTCTAAGTCCAACGTATAAGCTTGTGCCAAATCTCTTTTACCACACTGCAAGGGGGACCCAACTCTCGGAAAGGGTCTATCTATTTCGTTGTCCCTTAGGTCGCTAATAAATGGGGCAAAGGCCGATAATTAATCCAAGGCGTTTCATCCTTGTTGCGGAAAAACACTTCCATGCCAAACGGATATAATTAATAAAATCATTTAAATTAGTAAATGAGATAAAATTTAATATTTTGGGGATGCCAGCAAGATTTTAGACAAAAACCTGCAAAACGCCAAAAAAAACTAATTGACTAGAATTAATAACGATAAAAATTAAAAAAAAAAAATCAGTCTTCTCAGGAATCTGAAATAAAATAGCGGCGGACGTGAAATTTTCGGGATAAGCTCAGTGGTCCCCAGAAACGTGCTTGACGGGTACACGAATTCTTACTAAAATTGAAATAACAACATTAAAGGAAACTAAACTAACGATGCAGTGTAGAATAGAAAATAATTCTGCCAGGTCGTTGGGATTCTCGATATTGCGGTGAACAAAACTTTTCTAAATGTTTCAACTTCTACTATTCTACAAGTACTTAATTGCCGGTAGCCTCCTGCGTCTGCAAAGTATCCGCTATCTGCAAGAAAATGACCTATTCAAGAAAAGGGCAGGGGTGGGTTGACACTATGTATGGCACAACCGAAAGAACACTCCACGAAACTTTTCGTAGGCGGGCAATAAGCGGTTTAATTGTTTTGGCACTAATTAAAAATACAAATAATTAGCGCGGCGACTTAAAACGAGATTCAAAAAGGGGAAAAAAATTACGAATTGGCGATAATCAGAACGGCGGAGCCCAGGACTGACTTTTTCGGTTAGATCGTCGTTGTTAGATCGTAAATCTACCGAGTTCAAAACCGTCTACCTAGGTCATAACTCTCGCAAGTTCAAAACGCGTCCCTCTAGGTCATAACCCTCGCGAGTTCAAACGCGTCTCCTCTGATGACGATCCTCGTAATTACCGCCTCGGTACTTCTTATCGTCGAAAGGGTACTGCAGAAAATTTACATTCAAAGGATGAGAAATTAACAGCTCTATCTGATGACAGAATAAGATTTTAATTTCAATTAACGATATTCGCGAAATCGCTTTAATTACTAAACTATTGTTCGGGTCACGCACAGGTCTGAAGTTCTTTCACGGGCCATAAACCATTAAAAGGTCGCCTCTGCCGGTTAAAGAAGGGCAATTGTAGGTTTCATGTTTTATACCCGGAGTTCCCAAGAAATTGTGAAAGTGCCTTGTTGAAAGTCTAAAATATTGCAACGAAATGTGCATTTAGGGCCTCACATGGGGCTGGTTTATTGAGAAAACCGAAAAACAGAAAAGTTTCATAAATTAAAGCTTAAAACCTTCGAAAAATTGCTTGCAGAGTTGCCATGCTGCCTCACATGTTCTCATATGCAAATAAAGAGTTCAGTTTGCACAACAATATTTATAATATATTCCTAAATTGTATCTTTTAGGCAAAAGCTCCAAGGCAAAATATATAGTTTTGTAGCTGAAGTTATAATAACCTTTTTTCAGTTTCAATTTAACCATTTACCTTAAATTTTATTGCAAAATCACCCATTTTTCTTTAACTGTGGAATGCTTTAAAACGTTAAAACTACTTAAAACCCAAGTAAAGAAAAAAGGCACGACTTTTAATTTTTGCATAATTAATATTAGGAAATTTCCCGCCAAAGATATTTCAAAGTCATAAAATCGGTTTCCATTGACTTTGCACTTTTACTGCACTGACAAAGAACGAGTGCAGTTCTCTTGCGATTCTAGTGCAGCGCTAATTTTACCAGCGCAATACGCTTATAATTAATAAACTGGCTGCGGTGGTGCCGTTCTTACTATTTTTTTATAGTTTAATTTATTTATGCCGTCGTTATAAGTTATATATGGGTTATAAGTTATATATGGGTAAATATAGGTTTTAATGAGAATATATCCCTATCCTAAAAGAACAAGCGACATTGAATTGTCGATTCTTATTCGTAATTTCCGTATAAGCACAGAAAATTCGGTATGTTTGACTACACTGTTTGATGCCCCTCAAAAAAAAAAGTTTGTCAAAATCAGCTGTTCTGGAATGGTCAATGAGAATGACAGATTTGACAGGACGTCATTTCACTAATTTGACGAAGCGCCCTGTCACTGTCGATTTTACAGTTGTGACGTCACTGAGATTAGTCTACTCTATCAATACTACCAAATATGTTATACACAAGGTATTGGAGGCTACGATCTGATATAATTGATTCCTATTGCTGATAAGAATCTGATTATATGGCCTATCATGGAAGATCAATCCGATTGTTTGAATATCAACTGATAGGAAAAAATCCCATACAAATCAAGAGCTTGGCGGTTTCCGAAAAAGGCCTATTCGTATCACTCTGTTCTTTAAGGGTGATAAAGCAATATAAATCCACTTTATGATTTTTATTACAACCTTTTGCATCTTTAATTGGCTGGCATCTTTAGTTGGTCTTCTGTAAAACCAAATTACCCAAGTTGAAGGTATGTTAGGATTCTTTTGAAGCCGGTGCGGGGTACCTTTTTAACCAACCATGCACCGACCTGGTCTGGAAAAGAGCACATTAACAAATTGTCAAACATACTCTGCCACCTTGTGTATGACAATGATGTCACATACATTTAAAAAGTGTCACGTAAGTCGCTTCAGACCCCCATGTTTGATTTACGTCTTTAGCTCGGTACTTTACGGTTTCTTCAATCCCCCTACTAGAAACTAGTAGGGAAAAAGGGAAGTTCATACCAGCACAAAATGAGATCACACCAAAAGGAATAAAACTTATTGGCATAAAATAAGAAGCGATAAACAAACCATAATAGTTGGATACATTACCATAAACATTCGATATATTACTTTAACACAACAATGCAATAACTCTTGGTATGAATATATTATCAACTATCCGAGTCGTCTTCATTAAAAATACTGACACTTTTGGTGGGCAATTTGTCGAAACGTTCCTGAGTCTTTTTCCATATACTCTGTTTCGATTTATTTATCGAAGGCTGAGGTGTGGGAACACCAATCGATCCAATTCCAGCCGTCCCAACATTCGAACTAACTTGAATCTAAAATCAGTTTTAAATTAATATTTTTTTAAATTATGACGCTTAATTTTTATTATTATTTTCTATAAAAAGTTCTCGAAAGTTACCGTCTTTATACCCAAAGCTTATAATCTGGGAAATGCCCCAACATTCATGGAACAATCAAAGAATTAAATACTATTAAAAGTCGAGTAAACAAGGTAATAAATCACGCTCGGAGACAAGTCGCGATAGGTCCAAAGATCGCCCGGGAACGATCACCCTCCTGGCGCACGCACCAATTCTTTACAAGATGGCAATGCCCGTTAGGTATACAAACTTTTATCACAGTATAAAGAATAATACATTATATCAGTAACGTCAGTCGGTCGAAAAATTGAAACCCCTCCCCGCCACCGTCCGCCCGGCCGCCGGCGGTGCACCACCAAACCGGTTTTGGCTGGTTTTGGCAGTGCATCGCTTATGCTTGAGCCGTATACGAGTCCCCTGTAACTACTCGAGAAAATTGCCGGGTGCAGGTGCGCGCGGCACGCTTTAGTTTTGGGAATATCAAAAGTGCCGACACGAACTGACGATTCTGGTATAATGTATTATTCTTTATACTGTGCCTTTATGTCCCACCAGTTCACGTTAGTGTGATTCAATCATAAATTATCATTAAAAATATAAAATATTTCTACTTTATGCCCGCGCAGGTCATAAAATAAACTTTATACCTGCGCGGGCATAAAGTTTACGATTATGTATTTGGAAACTGAGGAATAAAAACACAATAATGAACTGGCAGGTAGGACATAAATTCTTTTTGTTTCAATTTGGCTGAGTAATAAGTGGTCTATTATTATAAAGATTAGATTTCTAAGGTAATTTGTTCCTCTTTTAGTTATAGCTCTGTCCACAGATATATTAGTTTTATATCACAGACAAATTAACATGTGGGTATCTAACTATAATTCAATACTCACCGGTTCCTTAACCCCCGTACTTCCATCTTTTCCCAAAGACTGCCCCTCCTTCCAGCCCATTTTGGCTAACAGCTTAAAACCTTTATTTTCCGACGGTATTGATCTGCGAGTAATCGGAATAAATAAAAACGACCATGGGTGTGCAGTTTTCCATAACTTACGAGTCTACAGATGCGCTTTCAGTCTTCTCGAACGGGTTCTGACTGCCTACTTCCACCCTTCTTCTTTCCGCTCGGTCGGTGTAGCCTTCCGCTAGTTTTGAAGAGTCATCCGCGGCGCCAACAAGGCCATGCTGCTTTTTCAAACGTTTAAGTTCGCTTTTGAACTGTTGGTTCAAGTTTTTTCTATGTCCAAGCGGTAAGGGAGGTTCTTAAAAAAAAAGAAAATATGAAATTATTTCGCTATTTTCCAGGGTTGGGCTGATTTAAATCAAAAATAATTCTTTTTTATTTAGATCCATGAAACAAAATAAAATGCATCGAAAATTCTAAAAATAAAACCAGAATAAAATGTATTAGTTAAAAACCTCACACTTTCCTTCATATTCGTTGTAAGTTTAAACAAAAAAAAACTAATTTCTCTCCTTTCTCTATTCCCAAACCTGTTTCTTATATCAAAGTGTAAAATAAATAAGGCCTGAATATTCTTTCCACTGATGCCGAAAAAGCAGTTGCGCATAGGAACTGCTTAATGACTGACAGTTGTTTTGCGATTTCTGGCTCTTCACTCGGTAACATCCACCACTGGATGTCACATGTTCTTCAGTATTTTGTAAGAAAAAATAATCCGCTGAAATGGCCTACTACGCGCGTTGAACTTTATTACCAAGGGTAAAGTCCAGTATTTTCATGAAGCTCGTTGATTGTTTCTAAGGCCAGATTCTCTTCTTCAGGTATTAACTTGTATTTCTGCTTCTGTATTTGCACCATTGTCTGTCAAGAAAAGTTTAACTTCTCACTTGTGAGTTTTCGATGCATCTGAAGTTTGAATTGTGTTGTTTTCAGCTGCTGTCGTACGCAATGCAAAACTACTCATACTCGAGAGGGTAATGTCAGTATCACTTGTTTCTTGCTGTTCTTTTTTACAAATTTCACGGTGCCCCTTCGGTCTCTGAACAATCCCTTGAATTTTTTTCTTGCAACCTCATTGAAAATCAGCAGTTATTTGGGAATCATTAAAAATCAATTTGGTAGTTGTTATCGATCCTTAAGTTTAAAAATATGATGGGTTATGCTAGGGAAACAGCATCACGAAATGACGAAGACAACCATTTGAATTAGACTACGTTTCGCAGATATATTTCTGCATCCTCAGGACGAATTCGGTTTTGGCTTTATTGTTCCTAAATTTACACAGAACTTAAGTACAGCAGAATCTGGAGTAAACATATTTTGGAGTATTTACAACACTTGAATTTTTGTCAACTCAATCAACAAATTGAGTTTAAAATAGTGGGATTACACAGTTAAATCCACACACAAACTAGAAAAGAATCTAGACAAATTCTAACTCCATTATAGTGTTTTCCATCCGAGTTCCCTGAGTAGTACAGAGTTCCGTTTTCAGTTGCACAAGTTCCAGAGTTTGGCCACCGAACCTCACTTAGACCTACTTTGTTGATATTTAATCTCTTCATTTCTTGGGTAAGGTTGTCCAGCTTTCCTGCCTGAAACAAGCTGCGCACATTCCATGTTGCTAGCCTGACCTTGTTTCCACATATTTTGGAACGATTCCCTCGATTGGCTGACGGGGCGTTTCTCGCCACCGAAGGGATGCCCCGTACTGACGGTCATTACTATTGTATTCTCAGCCATGTGATTATCTGTGGGGAAAGGTATAACCTATCTAGTGTGGTAGTTTTCCGTTGTTTTCCGCACAGCAGTATCACAGTCGGTTAAACCATACTTTGGTTGCCGCCTGTGACTGTCCAGATCCTGTGACATCCAGAGATCATTTCTCTGTCGCTCTGATCTAGTAATGACATAGCTTCTGCCCTACGTCATGTCGTCAGTTGATCCGCGAGTGTTTATTTAGCAGAGCGTTATTCACACCTATTCTACATATCTGCAGGAACGTTCCCTGTTAACCATTGGGACTCGCCGTGTCGGGGTTGAGGACTTCCCCGCCCGAGTGTTTTACAAGTAGAGTTGAATGGCCCCTACTCAATTCAGAGCCCCTCGTCCGAGCAAACTGACACCGGACACAAGTCAAAGTGTGATGATCACAGACTAATAAGTTTGATGAGTCAGGTTCTGAAGATCCTTAAAAAAATTATACATACTAGAATATACAAAAAATGTGAGGCTGAAACATTAGATACACAATTTGGATTCCCCAACGGAATGGGTACGAGAGAGCTTTGTTTTGAATGTCTTATCTCAGAGATGCCTAGATGTAAACCAAGACCTTTACATATGCTTCATAGATTATAGTAAGGCATTCGACAATGTCAAGCATGAAAAGCTTCTGGATGTAGTCCAAGGATTTTCCGAATAATATCAAATCTCTACTGGGGAAAAACTTCTAGAGTGAAATATGACAATGCTTTCACAGAACAAATTAGCATTCGGAAGGGCGTCAGACAGGTGTTCTCTCTCCGATGCTATTTAATATTTACTCGGAGTTTATTTTTCGGGAGGCATTGGAAGAGGAGATTTATTAAGAATTTGGAAGATTGCATCGTTCGAGACGGCGGCCATTTGCCAGACTCTATTTTCAAAGCATAAGAATCTTCCGTCCCTTATCTTCAGAAATTTGTTTTGTTATTTATTTTTTTTTTCAAGTTAATACATTTTTATAGCTCGTTAAAAATGGGTAATACCTTTTGCCTGACCCTGTATATCTGCAAAACGTAGACTAATTCAAATAGTTGTCTTCGTCATTTCGTGATCCTGTTCCCGCATAACCCATCATATTAAAAATCATTGATTGAAATTTTGTAGCAAAGAAATTTTATGCAAGAAAAGAAAACCAATTTTGAAACTTTTCTTTCTTTTGCACCCTATATTTTTTTAACCAGCATTATATGCATCCACCCTTGCCTTATGGGATAATTACTAGTATAGGTAGTACAGGTAGTTACCTAGTTAAGTCTAGACATATGAAAAGGCAGGGTCATTTAGGGCAATAAAACGTTTATGTTTATGGAGTTGCGGTGTTATTAATTTCTGTTGTAAAGAAGTGCCAAATAAACACAAACACATTGCTTCAATTTACTTACAAAGGTATCTTCTCTAGTCATGCCTTTGGTCTACCTACAAATTTCCGTAATTAGGCAGACAGAATTCTAAGTTTTAAAGAAACGGGTCAGTTCAGCTTAGGAGTTGAATAAAAGCGGTTCGTGGCTGACAACTACAAGTCCCTTGTGGAGCGCTGTTATCGGGTATTCGGGTGAAGTTCTGTTATTGACTAGTTTTTCACCACAGACAGTCAATCATCAACATAGAAACAAAATCCACAGTAATTACAAGTAAGACCAGCCTCAAACTGTATTGTTCCTCACACTATTTCCTAACCCGACGAAAAGACCGGCGACTGTCAGAAACGCATTACCTCTTCTCCATTCGCTAATTGACCTGGCCACGCCATCCAGGCTCAGTTCACTGCCGCCCACTGACTGATCAACAAGACAGCATGGACGCTTCTGACAAAATAAGTATTTTTGACTACCGCTTGCACTGCAAAAACCCTAACGGCGACCAAATCATATGGAAATGCAAGACGAGCGAATGCCCTCAAAAAGTGGTCACTAAGAAGGACAAGACTGTAGTGAAGAGAATTGGCGGACATAAACATCCAAAGCCTAAAACAAAATTCACGGTCAATGGAAAGCCTTTCGTGCCGGGTAATGACAACGATAAAAAAGAGAAGCCAGGGAGTCCAGGGACAAAGCAGGAGCAGACGCCGGTTAAGAAAAAACGTAAAAATCTCAGAGATGCTGTTCTAAGAAGAAATTTTATACGGTTTATAAAACAGTGGAAAGAAGCTGAAGCGCAGAAGAACCAAAAGAAATAATGTAATAGTAAATTAAATTTTAGTTTAGGTATAAGTATAATGTAGACGACTTTTCAAAAAATTGATATGTAGATTGTATTTTTTATTACTATAGATAAATAGATAATAAAATAATAAAAAGTAAATTAAATTTTAGTTTAGGTATAAGTATAATGTAGACGACGTTTTCAAAAAATTGATATGTAGATTGTATTTTTTATTACTATAGATAAATAGATAATATCTTAAATTTGAATTTTTTGATTTTTTTTTTAATTAACATGATGTTTGATGAAATGTATTTAATATGATCAAACTTTAGCCACTTATGGCTTTAGAAGACATCCATCCTCTTTCCCATCTCACTCACAGATAGGTACAATATTTTTGCAGATAGACCCCTTCGATGGTCGATTTTTAGGCACTTTTAGAACCAACCTTTTTTGCTATTTAAAATAAAAACACTTTTGAGGCTTATTTTAATGGAATTACGTTTTTACGGTATTGCAAACGTCCCATTCCGATCAATTATCCACTTGCCTTGTTCCCCTCCCACAAACGAAATTCCACTGCCTCAATAATTTCACAAATAGACCCTTTCAGTGGTCGATTTTCAGCTATTTTAGAATCAACTTTGATAGTTTTGCCTGCTTTGATTTGTTAGAACAATTTGTACTCAAAATTGAAAATTACTAAGCAAAATATTACTGGTTAGTTACAAAGAAGGCCTATTGTTCTAAACCTCAAAATTGTAACAGCTAGACAATATATGTATAATCTGTTTTTTTTATCCTGATATTTAAAGTAACTGTTAGTTCAAGATGTTCACTGCACCTGAACAACCCAAATATAAACAATATTTTCATAGTTCCATCTTTTTGCACAAACTGAACCGACTACAAATTATGTCACTCACCTTTTTCCTCCTCGAGCAGCAAACCCGGCTCGCAATGTCCACAAGTCTGACTCCCTTCATGTATATGGCACAATAAAGTTGTCGACCCCAGCTGCAGCTTACTCCCGTGAGCGACCTCTGCAGGTTCACTCTCTTGCTTCGAGCTGGAGATTCTCTTCCCATTTAGCAACGTCCCATTCCTCGATCCAAGATCCACCACCATGTATTTGGCCGCCTCAGACTCGTAGCTGACTTTCAAATGGTGCTTGCTCACATTAATATCTGGCAAACAAATCGAATGGGTGGTTCCCTCGCGACCTACAGTACCCCCATCGCAGGTGATGATATACAATGTTCCAGGTTTGATATTGGGAATTTCTGTGGACTCGACGATCATGCGCATGCAAGGCGGCCACTGCTTTGTTAGATCTGCATGAAACAGAAGTGAAGAAATAATGAAGACTGTGAAAGAAATTGAGAATGCCAACCCTGAGCAACAAGCCAAAATTGCTCAGAGGACATACTCAACTATCACTGCTACCAGTACCACTAGAGTCAGACACGCTCCCATCCTCATCGCAATTGGTGGAGGAAGCTTCCGAACATTCCCCTTCCTCCAAGTCATCCTGGATTTCCTCATCTTTCCGTCTTCTCTTGGACTCCTGCAAATAACATGAGCGTTACTTGACAATACGTACCGGCCACGTAACTGGATATATTCATATTATTCAAAGAACTTGTAAGGATTTCCATATTGTAGAAGCTGTTTACCTGAAAAATAAATCAAATTAGAGTTTAGTGATTAAAAACTATATTTTATATTTATGATAATAGTAGGTACCTACCAATGTTTCTCAAAATTGACATTATTACATTAGAGACTAAACAATGAATAATTCTACTTACTTTTGTTTTTTTCTTTTCAAATTTACTGGCTTTTCTTTTCGACTTAATCATTGTGGTTTTACTTTCTGTTTCTGTCACAGCTGAAGGGTCCACTTGGCATTGGTACTCATAGGATTGGGTTGTGTCATTGTAGCTAAAATAGATCCCACTTGCAGAATCATAGTACAGTCGACTTTCCTAAAGATAAGAACTTTTAAATTAAGAACAACATAGCTCTGTTATAATTTATTCAAGGTTCCTTCAACAATGGTCGGAGGTTACAGTTAGTTTTACACTAGAAAAAAAATTTTCACTTGACACTGTCAAATGGCTAGAAGTTTTCCTGATTGCTAATTTGTTGTTGTTATATAATAATAATTTATATCATTGATGGGAAAGTAATTAATTGATGGAAAAGTAGACATCAGTAAATAGTGCAAGGCACTGTTGAATAAAATCAACATGGGATGACTGAAAGTGATACTTAGAACATACTTAGATATTAAATAATTTGTCCTTGAATTTGTCATTCATGACAACCATTGTTACCCCAGCCTAGACATGTGGTGTAGATATTTACAGATTGGTGTTGTCAGAAGTTGTCATTTTTGGTTGTCTATTGAAGAACACCTTTTTAATAGTCTAGGAGCAACTTCTCCCAGAATTTTTGTCAGTATGACTGTACAAAATAAAACATCAGTCAGACATTAAAGCTGGGTTGGTTTATAATCTCTGGTGCTTATACTGCTTGCAGCTCACTGCTCAAATTTTTCAAGTTGTGAATGGTCATCATGTGACACTATAACTATCTTTCTAATTGGCAGAAATAAGAATAGTAAACCAAATCACTTATATATCTTAATTGAACTAACACTGAAAAATATGAAAACAAACACCTGGATGAAAAACATGTCAACAAGAGATTTTAAAACCTCATTCCTCAGTAAAACAGAAAATACTTACAGCATTATAATAATATCCACTAGTACAATCATAATACAGCCCTGATGTTTCATCATATACAAAACCAGTATTTTGGACTGCTTGCTCTGCAGCCTCTTTGATATCTTCTACCAAGCTTTTCTCCTCTGCCCCTGCATTTTCAATCTCTATGGCAAAATCTTCTGAGGTAGTTTGTGTGGCAACATTGTGACAATTTTTCTAGATTAGTACAAGTATAATATAGGACCATCTATTGATAAGCTCTGCTATGTTTTTACCTCTCCTAAATGTTTGAATTTGCTCTTCCACTTGATGATCTTTTTAACCTGTTTCTCTATGACTTTCTGTAATCGCTGGATAAACTGCAATACTTCCGGGAGGTCATTAAGCTTGTCCCTTAACTCCTTATTCAGTTCTATGTACTTAGGCAAGCTGTTTTCACTCGGGGCATCATCCGGGAAATCAACACTGGACTTTTTCCTTCTAGGATGTTTTTTGGTTTTCTTCTTAACTGCCAGTGTGTTTGCTGGATGTTTAGCTCCCTTTTCCATGGCTTAAAAGGCTGAACAGATTACATAGAGTCTCTCAAAGTAAATTAATGTACTACTTCTAATTCTATTCGACTATTCGAATAAACTTTACAAAAATCGTTTAAAGATAAAGAAATGCTACAAGCTACAAGGGAAAATGGAAGGTGGAAGGTAAGAATGTGACAGTACTGACGTTTAATGACTGGAAGGACCAATGACCTAGAAGATATTGACATAGCCAATTATGCCGATATTTTCCTAAAAAATGTTCCTGTTTTTTGGCAGGAATTCCGGAACTCGTAAGGTTTGTTGTGAAAACTGAACTCTTTATTTTATTTACATATGATATCATGTGTGGTAGCGTGGCAATCCTGTAAGCCATTTTTCGAAGCTTTTAAACTTTAACTTATGGAAGTTTTTTTCTGCTTTTCGGTTTTCCGAATATACCAGCCCCATGCGAGGACCTAAATGTACATATGGTTGGAAAATTTTTAATTTTTGTCGAAGAGCATTTCTCTTGTTAGTTTTTGGACAGGCATTTTTATAATTTCTTAGAAATTCTACAATTGCCCTTCTTCTTTAACCGGCAAAGGCGTCCTTTTAATGGTTTATGGCCCTTGACAGAATTTCAGACCTGTGCGTGACCCGAACAATAGTTTCGTAATTAAAGCAATTTTAGTTATTAAAGCAAATCTTATTCTTTCATCACTGTAAGGAGCGGATTTTCGGTTTTGACCTAATTTAAGCTCTTCAAGCTTGTCAAGTTATTTCACCTAATTCTGCTTACATAGAGAGATTTCACCTAATTTTATGGGCTTGCGACGCGCTAATGGTAAACTAAACAGGTGACCCACAAACTATCCCTTATTTTCGTAAAACTATTACGTGCTACCTGCCCCCTATGTTTAACGAAAAATGTCTGAAACGGTTGTCGTAAATAAATTAAGTTCGTAGTAAATGACCCCAAAAAATAAAGAAAAAGGTACAAACACGGACTACCATTTTGTTTTTTTTTTATATAATTAACACATTTTTGGTGTATACCTATAACATTTTAACGGTGTGCATAAGGTTATTTAAGTTATTTGATAATTATAGTTGACCAATTTTATTATGAAAAATAAATTTTATTTTACCTAAATCTAAGTTTAATTTACCTAATCGGGTTTTTTTTTCTGACCTAAATTACTTATTTATTTTGCATAATTCTAGAGTTTTATTTTGCCTAAAATCCGCTCCTTACTCATCAGATAGAACTTTTAATTTCTCATCCTTGAAATGTAAATTCGAGCAATTTATGTCTTAATTGACTGGGCCAGGAAATTAACGGTCAATTTAAATAAAAAGCTTAAGCAAAAAACAGGACCATTTTTATGGAAATATAGGCAATTGTTGGCTTTGTACATATATTCTAGGTCATCGCCTCATCGCACTCAGCAAATAGAGCCGTTTTCCATCTTGCCATGGGAGGAGGTCGGAGCAATTCCGAAGCGCGAAGTTCGTTTTTCTAACTTTCCAGCACCTTGGTATCTCATGCACTTGAAGCGCTCCAATCTTCCGCCCCCTTGCCCTTCAAGTACCTACCAATATTTTGGTGTTTGAAGTACTTTTGACAACTATGAAAAGCTGTTCCAGCTCGAGTCTTTAAAATTCGTATGGACTTAACGCTTCGGGAGCTTCACGTTCAAATCCTTTATTACAGCTGGAAAGCGGCTTAGGTATGATCGAATTCCAAAACTCACCACAGTCGCGTTCAAGCGGACAACCGGTTATTACCGATAATTACCAAATATATTCAAGCGAAATGGTTATAACCGGTTAGACAAATATGGCGTCATGACTTGGCCCTTTGTCATGTGATATTTACGTCATCGTTTGACGTTTAAAACCGCAAATTCAACCTACCTTTAAAGCAAGGTTGTAAGTACGGTTATATACCATATTCACTTATTTTTAGCAGCTCGTTACTTTTTAAACCTTCATTTTTTTTATACGTATCTCTTTTCCGCACATGATGAGAAGATACGATCAAAATGTCAAAGTCATTTCCAACGCCTACTTGACGGCAATAATAAGTAAATGGTTTATAAATATGTATGTGACAGAAACTTAAAAGGACGAACAAAATGCAACATATTGCCCTATAACTTTACTTTTGATGGTGCTGTGAGTGTTGTAAGAAATAAATATTTGTACCAACCACTAACCAAACATATCAAATATAAACATAAAGAGGAAAAATTATTCTACCGAGCTCGAAGATTTCAAAACTGCGAAAGTACTATACTAAATAGTAAATATTCTAGATAAATACAAATTCTAACACAATTGTTCAGTTAATGTAGACGAATAAAATTGATAATGATTGCCAACAGTTTGTTACTGGAGTTGGGGATTAAGTTAAGCAAAAATTAGACAATAAAAAAAAACACCAAAATTGAAATTGTCGAACAAGATTGCAACAGACTTTTGGTTAAAATATCAGAATATTGGGGACGATGACTAAGATGGATATCGCCAAAATTTGCAGCAACGTCATGTTAAAGGGTCTGTCATTTGTCACGCAACCAAGGGCTCAACCGAAACAATTACCGGTTCAGCACTTGAACACGGTACAGGTCATCTACCGGTTAAGCTGGTCATGTGATGCCATCTAGCAATTCAATGGATTAAGCAGGTGACTGACTACCACCCAAGCAGCATTCTAAGCCATAATTTCGCGATCGTTTCGTAATCCTTGCTAAAATCGGTGGCCATTTGGTTAAAAAAGCCAATCTATTACGAAATTATTACGACACCTTGGCGAAAATGGGGAACTTTTATTTCGTCACTATTTCGTTTTTTTTGACCAATATATTTAGGACAGTATTTTGGCCATTTTTAGCAATAAATGCTAGATTTTATAGATATAATCGCTAAAACTTGGGTGCTAAAAAATAGCTCTTATGACTAAAAATGTTGCTAGATTTTAATATTTAAAGCTAATTTCCACGTTTGCATTGCGTTCCTTTTATCAAACCAACTGTGCATGGAGATTCCAAATGCCGACATGAACGGACTGATTGTCTTGTGTGGATAAGCATCCTGAATAGTTTGGTTGCAGATTACATCGAATTGCCTCAAATAATGGACTAAAATCTTAGAGCCAAGGCAAATTTACTGTGAATTTAGAGGAGATACTTAATATATTTCAAAGCGCCAAGATTATTTTCATTATTTTGCAACCTATATTTTACATTAATAATATAAATAATTGGCCTTGAACTAAATTTTTCTGATTTTGTTTAAACTTTTCCGAAAACTCTCCCTTTGACGACTCAATCTATGAAAATACTTTAAATTAACGATAAAAGTATGAAATATTCAATAGATGGTATATTTTATTAATTTACAAATAGCTGCTAAATTAGAAAATTTAACAGTCTAAAAATCATGGTTGCTGGGTTGTTGCAGATATTCACCGAGGCTACAACGATCGTGAAGAGGCTAATGCAGCCGTTCCGCCATAACAACCAATTAGTGGGGAAAAAATAGCAATTTCGGCCGTCGTTTATTTTACTCCTCCTAGTGGCACTCAACGAAGTAAAAAAAATAGTTAAATTGGCTACTTTATGGCTATCTTATGTCAATATACTTTTGCCTCATAAATTAACTATTATTTGCTAATTTTGTAGTCATTTTGGCTAACACAAGTTTTGGTTATACTTCTGGTCAGGAAAGCCACAATATTACTGCAATAAAATAGATATTTTATCTAGGAAATATTCGGAAGTTTTAGCCAGGCAAGAAAATGTAATTTTTCCATGGATTCCATTAGTCTACATATTCAAAGGAGTTCGCCCTACTACAGCCGAGTTCGTTAATTCCATCCGAGTGCTCTGGACATCGACCATCTCCCAAAATCTGAACAAGCTAGAGTGAGATAGACCGATATCCCGAGAGCTCGGGCAGTAATTACCGAACTCAACTTACAAAAAGGGGAATTGTGATTTTTTTTATTTTTTGTAGTAGCTATTTTTTTTTTAACTTTTTGAAGCGTTTAAAAACTTATAAACATTGAAAATTACGAAGTTTATAAGTATTGTGTTGTGTCCATAAAACAAGAAGAAAATGGGACAACTCCAAAGTGTGAGTAAAGTTCTTGAATATTCTTATTTTTTCATGATTTTCCACAAAACTCAACCATCGGTTAGTTTTAACATAAGCTTTCTAATGATACCAAAATTAACGCAAAAATCCAAATGACATTTTCTTTACAATCACCAAAATATAAATAAGAACCCAAATCGTTAAAATAGTTTTGAAAAAACAGTATTTTTTTGGTTCTTCCCACTATTTAAATTCCCTATATACTACCGGATCAATTTCGATTTGTATCCTAGTGTTTGAGTACTAACAAAACTACCACTGTTAAAGGCCCTTGTAAAAAAATAAGATAGGAAAGTGCAAATTATTTTGTTATATATATATATTTATCTTCAACAGTTTGGGTTTTACAACTTTTTAAAAGTTGAATTGTTGTTTTTGAATTGAATTTGTTGTTTTCAGAAATACACTCAGCGCACTGAGTGTATATTTCCATATTTATATTTTGGTTGTAATAAAAACGAATAGACTTTACACTCACTGAGCAGAGACGATTACCAGTTATGTATAATTACAGATACTACATTTTAAAAAACATCTATTAACATTTAAATAATAACCAACGCTTCTAATTAACAAAATAATTAAAATTATTATATACTGTCGCGCAGTGTCCCCCCAGCCAATAATGATAATAATAATCCGTTTAAACGGTGGTTGCGTGGGGGCGGCTGTGTTCGCGGCTGCTGCCGTGTTGCCGCCGTGTCTGCGGAGGAGAATCGACTACGTGGATGTTCTAAGTCCAACGTATCTTCGTGTGTCAAATCTATATTACCACGCTGCAAGGGGGATCCAACTCTTGGAAAGGATCTATCGTCCCTTAGGTCGCTAACGCCAAAAAAAAACTAAAGAAAAAAACTAAAAAAAAAAAACTAAAAAAAAAAAAACTAATTGAATAGTAATTAAGAAGGAAAAAAAATTAAAAAAGACAATTCATAGTTTTCTCAGGAATCTGACATAAAATAGCGGCGGACGTGAACTTATCGCGATAAGCTCAGTGGTCCCCAGAAACGTGTTTGACAGGGTACACGATTTCTTACTAAATTGGAAAAACTACAACAAAGAAAACTAAACTAACGACGCAGTGTAGAGGAGAACAGAATTCTGCCAGTAGCTGGGATCCTCGATATTATGTTGAGCAAAACACTACTATAATATACTAAATGATTCAACTTCGACAACTACTCTACAAATACTTAATTGCCGGTAGTCTCCTGCGTCTGCAAAGTATCCGCTAGCTGCAAGAAAATGGCCTATATATATATATATATAGGAAAAGGGCAGAGGTGGGCTGACACTATATGGCACAACCGAAAAAACACTCCACGAAACTTTTCATAGGCGAGCAATAGCCGAATTAATTGTTGTGGCACTATTTAAAAATACAAATAATTAGCGCGGATTTCTAAAGCGAGATTCAAAAAAGGGGGAAAAAATTACGAATTGGCGATAATCAGAACGGCGGAGCCAAGGACTTTTCTCGCGGTAAAATTCGAACTTTTCCGTCTTCCCGGTTGGATCGTCGTTCTTAGATCGTAACTCTATTGAGTTCAAAAACCGTCTTTTTTCTTTCGAGCGTCGAAGATCGTCTCTTTTTCGCCACCCCCTCGGTACTTCTCATCCCCGAAAGGTACTCCGAAAAAATCGATACCACCCTGACCAGTGGCGATTATATGGCGCTTCAGACAGCGCGGGCATAAATTCAGAAAATGGGCTTTTCTGGAAAATGTGCTGGAAAAAGAAAATTGAAAATGTGATCATTGGACAGAAGAAATGATGCTCTTCAAAATGACACCTCACATGACATAGTTTAATTGACAATTAAAGCTTTTTATTGAAACTAAATGTTAATTTCCTGGCTCAGTCAATTAAGACATTAATTGCTCGAATTTACAATCAAAGGATCAGAAATTAAAAGCTCTATCTGCTGAGAGAATAAGATTTTAATTTCAATTAACGGTATTCGCAAAATCGCCTTAATTACTAAACTATTGTTCGGGTCACGTACAGGTCTGAAATTCTTTCAAGGGCCATAAACCATTAAAAGGGCGCCTTTGCCGGGTAAAGAAGAAGGGCAATGCGACAGAGGTCAGTTTGCATAACACACAAAAAAGTTCGAATTTTACCGCGAGAAAAGTCCTTGGCTCCGCCGTTCTGATTATCGCCAATTCGTAATTTTTTCCCCTTTTTTGACTCTCGCTTTAGAAATCCGCGCTAATTATTTGTATTTTTCATTAGTGCCAAAACAATTAATTCGGTTATTGCTCGCCTACGAAAAGTTTCGTTGAGTGTTTTTCGGTTGTGCCATATAGTGTCAACCCACCTCTACCCTTTTCCTGAATAGGCCATTTTCTTGCAGATAGCGGACACTTTGCAGACGCAGGAGACTACCGGCAATTAAGTATTTGTAGAGTAGTTGTAGAAGTTGAATCATTTAGTATATTATAGTAGTGTTTTGCTCACCATAATATCGAGGATCCCAGCTTAGTTTTCTTTGTTGTAGTTTTTCCAATTGAGTAAGAAATCGTGTACCCATCAAGCACGTTTCTGGGGACCACTGAGCTTATCGCGAAAAGTTCACGTCCGCCGTTTATTTTATTTCAGATTCCTGAGAAAACTAAGAATTGTCATTTTTAATTTTATTTTTACTTAATTACCATTCAATTAGTTTTTTTTGGCGTTTTGCAGGTTTTGTCGTAAACAATAAAACCTTGTTCCTAAACGGATTACGGATTATCATTAGCGGGGGGGACACTGCGCCACAGTTGTTATTTAAATATCTTGATTGACAAATATCTTATGTCAGTGTCAAAGTTGTCAAAGTTAGCTTTTGTACCGATGTGAGGTTATGTTATCTTGAAATTTCACCTTTTTACATCATCCGATCATCCGATGGTACGAAAAATTAAAATTTATGTTCAAAAAGGAAAAGTGGTAAGGGAATTTATCAATGATCATCTTGCGTGACACCTAGACGGAAGTAGAGGGGAGCATTTCACTTTCAAATATTTAGAAACTGGAATGCTGAGGAAATTGTAACATTGGGTAACCGACCGCTATTAACTACCGACGGTTAATTTAATTTAAACGATCCTAGTGTAGTATCGCGTAACGTGAAAAGCCGCATCATGAGCTCCTGGCCTGAAGACGTCGGAATACTAGCGTTGGAAATCTATTTTCCTTCCCAGTATGTGGACCAAAGTGAATTGGAGCAATTCGATGGAGCTTCCACTGGTAAATATACAATCGGGCTGGGCCAGCAGCGGATGGGCTTCTGTGGCGATCGGGAAGATATTCACTCATTGGCCTTAACTGTGGTTGACAATTTAATGAAACGTTATAACATTCAACCTCAGGAGATTGGACGACTTGATGTAGGCACTGAGACAATCATTGACAAATCTAAAAGCATTAAAACTGTGTTGATGCAACTGTTTGAGCCTCATGGCATCACTGACATAGAAGGCCTGGACACTACAAATGCCTGTTTTGGAGGAACGGCAGCCCTTTTCAATGCTATTGCTTGGGTGGAGTCTTCTTCTTGGAATGGCAGGTATGCTTTGGTAGTCACTGGAGATATTGCTGTGTACGCTAAAGGTGCTGCTAGGCCTACTGGAGGATGTGGGGCTGTGGCCATGCTGATAGGTCCAAATGCACCTCTAGTGTTTGATAGGAGTGTGCGGGGATTTTACTTTAAGCATGTCTACGATTTTTACAAACCTGACTTAACTTCAGAATATCCAGTAGTGGACGGCAAGCTTTCTGTTCAGTGTTACTTAGAAGCCTTAGATAAATGCTATCAATTGTATTGTAAGAATGCTGAGAAAAAGTGGCAGAAGGTTGTAAACATTGACTCATTTGATGGAATCTTGTTCCATACTCCTTATTGTAAATTAGTACAGAAATCTGTAGGTAGGTTAGCTCTAAATGATTTTGTCAGTCTTCCTAAAGAAAAACGCTTGACCCTTGATTCAGATTTGGCTAAGTTTGCTGATGTTGAATTGGCCAAAACTTATTTTGATCGTGATGTAGAAAAGGCATTTTTAACTGCCAGCAGTGAAACTTTTAAAAAGGCAACAAAACCCTCTCTTAATGTGGCAACAAACATTGGGAATATGTATACAGCTTCTTTATATGGAGGTCTAGTTTCATACATAATCTCCAAAGACATTAAAGATTTAATTGGGAACAAAGTAGGTTTATTTTCATATGGTTCAGGACTGGCTTCCTGCTTTTATTCTCTTAATATTAAGGACACCCCTGCCTTACATATCATAAAGCAAAATCTCAGTTATGTTAAGCCTATGTTGGAAAAGCGTGTCAAAATAGACCCGGATAAGTTTGAGGCCACTTTGGAACTTAGGCAGCATAGTGCACATAAAGTTCCTTATGAGCCTGTAGGGGATATCAGTCACTTTTTCCCTGGTACTTACTATTTGACAAGAATTGATGAACTGCATAAGAGGTACTATGACCAAGTGTCCCATAGTTCTTTAACCAATGGACATGCAAGATAGGACTTGCTTCTGCTTTTATTTAGTAGGTACATTTTGTATGGGTAGAGCAGATGTAAACTTGAGTCCAAATTATTATAGTGACAAATGGTGCAATAATTGGAAAATGAATGTTTAGGCAGCTTTCTTATTGTGGGTAATGTCAATTTAGTTTTCAATTTTCAATATGTACCCATACCAAAGTGAGGGTTAATATTTGTTATTCTTATTAAGCCTTTTTATCACAATGAAGATCAAGGACCACTACTGTTCAATTTTATTTATACATATGTTAAGTCTCATTGTATTGTCAAATATTATCTTAATGAATTTACAAGTCAATTTATCATGAAGCTTTGTGAGTAGATATAATAAATGAGGATTTTTCTCGGAACTTATAGCATAAAAATGGTTACCATTAAGTAATGTCTGTTCTTTGAGAAAAAACTTGGCCTTGTATTTACAGGGAAAGATCTCTCAGTTAGTATTATTCTTAACAGAGAGAAAATGACAATACTTATCTAGATGTTTCAGAAAAAATATACTTCAGTTTGTGCCAGTTTTTATATTATTTATTTTGCAGCGTTATTGTAGTTTTGCTATACCTACCTTATACTTAATATATTATGTCTATTTATAGGATCAGTACAGTTGTGAATTTATGTACAGCTGTTTTGTTATATATGTCAGTTGCTATATTTACCAGTTTATTAAATATTGAGAAATTAGGACTTGTGTTTGAATTTTTATGGAGCGCATTGGCAAAATAGCTATGATAAACGCTTACTTATAGTAATCAGTTCACATTTTTCTTTATTTGTTACAATAAAAATTACACACTTATTCAATGCCTGATATTCTTAACGTCGATCTGACTTAAAGGTGTTGCAATCAGCAGTACAATTCCTGAAAGTTGATTGTGTAGTTTTAAAATTACAAGTTCAGAATAAATTATTATAAAGCATCTTTAAACAGTGAACACATATGACCTTAATAATGAAAAATCAAAGTGAAAGTGAAATGAAGAAAGCTCAAAGCCATTAGGTGAAAGTTATATCATGCGGCTGCAACGTGTTGTAATCATTATATGAAGTAGTGTAGATAGATTGACACGTGTTATTAAGTTTTTTGTTTATTATGTTAGATATGCTATAGGTAGTGGTAATAAACTTAAAAGATTGTTTCTGAGGACTTACCAGTTGGTTTCACCCTGGCGAATATTGTATCGTTCAACTTGACCACTTCGTTGATCGTTTCCGAGTCGTAAACGTCCTAAATTAAAAAGAAAAATCGGTAAAGAG
This sequence comes from Taphrorychus bicolor, assembly GCA_951812265.1. Taxonomy (NCBI): domain Eukaryota; kingdom Metazoa; phylum Arthropoda; class Insecta; order Coleoptera; family Curculionidae; genus Taphrorychus; species Taphrorychus bicolor. The sequence goes on along the minus strand of OX638299.1, from coordinate 20,585,226 downwards.
CTGCTTATACAATGTGTTCCCGGATAGTTGAAACGATTCGTGTAAAAAGTAGGAAAAAAATGCCACTTTACAATGTCGTGTTTTGGGGTTTGGCTCCGCTTGGTCAAAAACCAATTTCTGGTATAATTAATACGGGTTAAATAATAATTAGTTTTATTGTTACATTTTTTGAAATTTGAGTAAAAATAATCTGCTGCTTTATTGATATTTTCAATACGTACTATTAAAATAAGAAAAATCAGCTTTACGTAAAGATAATAATATGTATATCAAAAAGTCATTTGTAGAAGTTGCTTAAAATCAAAATAAAAGTCAGAATATAAATATAATAAAATTTAAACTGAATCTGAAAAAAGACAGATCTCAAATAAAATTTAGTAACTGAATGAGTAATAGCTACTGTTTCGATAGAGTAAAGTTTCGTTAGAGGTTGCATAAAATCAAAATAAAATTTAGAACTGAAAACCTCTTTCTGCAAGCCTTGATCACTTGGCACAATATTTTTTTGAGGTTTTTTCAAAGAAGAAAAAAATGAAAAGTGATAGTCTAAGCAACTTTTTTTAATGGCTTCTGTCATATGTCTCACAAAATAGGAACTATATTGGGACTCTATGAAGGTTTCAAACAATTCTTAACTTTTAAAACCCTAAATTGTGTCAGAAATTGATCTTTTACCAAGGAGGATTGAAGCCCAAAACACGAAAATTTTATTTTTTAACTTTGGCATTTTTTAAAACTTTTTCAAAAGTAGCTTTACCTAGAGCTTTACCTATCTTGGAATCTGATACAACTGGATCATCAGTAAAAAGAAAGTAGACTAGAGCCACAAAAACTGAAAAGGAGTATCTATATTTAGGTGTACTATTTATACTAACAAAGGGAGTGAAACCAGTAACGAAGCAGGAGCAAAAAATAATCAATCAACTATCAGAGTTTTAAAACTGTTACGCCCGACCCTCGATCCACAGAGATTTGGGCCGAAGCAAGCAACGCCGAGCGCAACCCATCTAGAATAAACGAGAACCGGGAACAGTCGCTTCCGTTCTCGAAAGTACGAGAGTGTGTTCAGGCCGGGTATATAAACCAGCGAGCCGCGCGAGATGCAAAGTGCAGCGTAGTACATAAGCAAAATAAGCGAACAGTGCGAACTGTTACTAGAGAGTAATTGTGTTTTAATCGTTAAAAGTAAATAAAAGTGTGTAGTTAATTGACGGTAAATTATTGGACCCGTATCCCGTAACAATATCGAGCTAAACGAACCGAATTAGAAAATTTTTATATTTTTTTAATACTTTCATCATATTTTATTCTTTAACAGGGTGATTCACAAGTTGTACGATCCTCCATTTTGTATACAAAGAATTTTAATGGGAGTCTTTGATACAACACATTTTTTTACTACGTTTGATTAAAAGTTATAGGGAGTTGAAGTTATATTTTCAGAACGCGACATTTCTTAAAAAGCACTACACTTTTAATGATATTTTCTACGAGTAGATTACAATGTAAGATATATTTTGCAATAAAAATTGTATCGTTTGATCTACCAGTTACTCACGTACCCACGTTTTGGTAGACAGACCCAAGGATATATGCACCCACGTGTTATTGGGGATCCGTGATGAAAAAAAAATGGTAACGCTACTGGTCTTTTGGATTACATTTTTTTTCTAATTGTGCTTGCAATTCTGGCGAAAAAGTCTTACTAAAAATTGCTTGTGCAGTGTTTTATTTTTTGGTCACTTATGAATCATCCTGTATTTAATATACAGAGTGTTACTAAAAATAATTAGGCTAACCGGTAACTAAAGACTCTCTGATGACTAATGACTTTTTATCCCATATTTTTTATTTTGGAGTCTCGTGTTTGCTCTACAGAGTGTCAAAGTGTCACCTTTAAATATTTTTTATTTACTTTTTTTGGAGTTTTTTTAATGAAAATTATCTTCATGACTTCCTGGACTATGGGCCAGTACGCTTTAGAGACTGATGCGCAATAGTAAAAAGGTCACCTCAGTCGTATTTTCTAAAGAATACAAAAACGTCGACTTAAATGACGAAATTATACTTTGAATTGTATATTCTATTCACAGCTCAAAACCTACTTATTGTCATTTGTAGACACCGGGTCAGTACTCATTATCACAACAATTGCTGTTGCTTTAATTTGTTACTGCATGCGGCGTGATGCGAACAAAAGGTACCTATCTATCAAATTAGAATATATTGCAATTCTCCGCACAAGAAGACTATATACCTAAGTACTTATTACTATCGAATACAAAACATTTAAATTTTAAGTGCTTTAAGAAATCAAGTTAATATTATACCGGGTGTCCAGCACAACCCTGGAAATAGGAGATTAACATGGGAAATAGGTTTTTATTTTTATGCGCCTGTACGGCTGAATTGATTGAAAAACTTTTAAGAGTAAAGTTGTAGAGCGTTTGGTCAGCTATCATCCTGTAATTTTTTCAACACCCCAGTTTTGGCCGTTTTTTGGAAAAACGCCTCGAAAAGTGCAAAAATTTGAATTTGGCGCGTCACCCCCGCCATACTTGTGCATTGTCGCCAACATATTTTCACTGCATAATCACGTTAATTACTACATGAAAGGCACTCAAAATAAATAAGAAAGGAAAATCGGCTCTGACCCTGACATAAGAAATTATTATGTTGGCGACACTGCACATGCATGGCGGGGGTGACGCGCCAAATTCAAATTCTCACATTTTTTCAAGGGTTTTTCCAAAAAACAGCCAAAACTGAGGTATTGAAAAAATTACAGGGTGATAGCTGACCATAAGCTCTACAACTTTACTCTTTTAAAAGTTTTGCGATCAAATCAACCGTACAAGCGCAAAAAAAATAAAAACCGATTTCCCATGTTAATCTCTTATGTCCAGGGGTCTGCTGGACACCCGGTATATATAATACAGGGTGTCCTGAAATTGACGCAACAAGTTTTAACAGCGTTATACTACGTCCAAAAGTTTGTACCTATTAAAAACAAAGGTCCGAAAACGTTTATTACATAAAACAAATAAAATAAATTAATTATTAATAATTTAACAACGAATTAACCGGTATTTTATATATGTGTTTATGTAGTTGCATTAATTTCGAGCACTCTGTATTTGTCCTACCTTCAGAATGTATCCATTGGAACCCCTTAATCCTAAATCGGCAAGGGTAAAGTTAACCCGGAAGGGATAGCCATCACTTCTGTTGCTCAACAATCCTATAGCGTATGTTTGCTCTCCATCTACCACTGGGTTAATTGGCCTGGTCCAAATGTCAATCTTGTCTTTCTACATAAAATCAAATTACGATAACTAAAGACTAAGTAAAGAAAGAGAAAAAGGAGAAAAAATTGGGTATTCAGGGCGGGTATGTTTCGAACTTTGAATACGCAGAGGGTGTTCCATAACTATAGAAAAACATAGAGCGGGTGGCGGTCCCTCTAAGTCCATGTAAAAATATGACCTTTTTTTGGGTTCAAGTTGTCTTTATCAAATATTACTAGTTAAGAAAATACAAGGTGTACAAAATATTTTTTTTTATAATTTATTTCCTAAAATTTATGGGTTTTGCACAAGTTATTCGGAACAAGTCAATTCGGTTTATTCTGTTATCAAAGCCAACTTTTTTGTGGTGCGTAGATATTCGTTTTATATATTTTATATACTTTCTCCATTTGCTCTGGATCCCTATGCTTATAGTTGGACACCCTGTACCTATAGGGCCTACGTCTACTCCGACAGACTTTGCGGCAATTTGCAGGAGCGGAACTCGTTCATGACTGCAGGGATGCTCTAGAGTCACTGGCAGAAACAAAAAGGGTAACTCTGGGATGGCTTCCTGGACATAGTGGCATCGATGGGAACGAGCGTGCGGACGAATCTGCCAAGCGTGGTCGAGGCCATGTCTAGGAGTATGTAAAAGGTACGCCTCTCACACTCTGACCTAGTGGGCATGGGAGAGTACCAGGACAAACCGGACACAGTCTGGAATATATGTAGAGAGACCAAGGAAATCTACCCTAACCCTGATAGATCCAAAGCCTCGTGGCTTCTTGGGAGAAGCCGGGAGTGCCTGGAAGGCCTTATAGGAATCCTTACTGGATAATGCAGACTAAACAGGCACATGCACCTCCTAGAAATGGCTGACAGTTCACTCTACACCCACTGTGGGGCAGGGAAAGAGTCGTCATACCACTTTCTGGGAGTGTGCCATAGGTGGGCGCGACTGCGCCATAGAACACTTGGAGCCGCCTTTCTTCATCGAAAGGGGCTTCCGACTCTGAAATGGGAAGGGATACTCTCCTTTATTAGGGGGACGGGTCGACTTGTGAAGGGAATGAGGGCCCTGGTGGAGTAGGGATCGGTGAACCAGGGGACTGTAAAAAGGGCCTAGTCGCAAGGCTTCGGTCACCCCATTGTTTACTACTACTACTACTACTTACTACCTATAGGGTACCGCGGTAACCAGAGGGGAGAAAAAGGAGTACCTATAGTACTTCCAATGTCTTAGTTTAGGTACACCCAAATGATAACTCTTGCTTACCGTCAAAATTAATCGACCTTGAATCCCCAATGAATCCTGGTTAATAGCGATGACATCCCGATTCAATAAAATATCCCTGTACTGAGGCTCTATGGTTCTCAGGTCCACAGACATCATAAGAGGAGCGGCCATGATTGCCCAAATCGCCATTTGAGCTTTTGACTGTTCGTAGCTTAATCCGTAGTTTCCAATTAATAGCTTAAACAAGGTTGCATGGCCAATTAGCAAATTATACAACTATGGAAAATACAGGGTGACATTGAAAAAGTTAAAAAAGCATAGTAGCATGCAACAGAGGCAGTCAAAATAATGGAGTTAATTAATTTGTATACGCTTTGGTCGAAATCCCTTTTGTTTTTGGAAATACAGGGTGTCCAGATATTGCGAAAAAAATACACATTTTTGAGTTGCTCCGAGATGACTTAAGATAGGAATACGAAATTTCAGTTTATGGATTCTATTAGTACATTTTTTGCACTAAAAATGTTGTTTTTAATTTCACCTGGACTTGCGTATGGGCATAGCTTTACGTATTTTTAAGACAAAGAAATGGTAGATACGTTACCGTTTTTTGAAAAAGAAAGATCAGTTTTGATTTCCTCATCTAAATAGACGCAAAAGCTATCACTTCAGTTTTTTGTAACTTAAAAATATAATAACAAAAAATAAAACCATTTTTATGTACACCAATCAAAATGTTTCTATCAAAGTCCCATTGATTCAGTGGTTTTGCAAATTTTCTCATCGAGTATACCCCGTGTTCATTAGAAAACGTCATCTAGAAGAATATGAATTTTTGACATAATTAGTGTTAATAGACTTTGGTTCTTCCATCTTTCTCTTTTGACATTTCACAACCAACTAGATGACGTTTTCAAATGAAAAGCCCCCCTATGTACACTATTTTATTTTTAACCGCTAAGCAGGGGCTGTTCATTTGAAAATGTGCTGTAGTTGGCTGTGAAATGTCAAATGAAAAGGTTGAAAGAACAAAAGTCCATTTACTTTGATTGTGTTATTTTTCTCTGTCAACAATTCATAGCTTTCTAGATGACGTTTTCTAACGAACAAGAGGTACTTTCTGAATAACATTAAAAAATGTTCTTTACTGGTCCAGGACGGAAAGTAGTTATCTACCTACTTCCTAGTTATGAGAATGGCCAGTAATGAAACTAGTAATAGAATAGTTTTCCCTCCTAGACCAGTAATGTGGTAAAAAGGCAATAATTTCATCATTACATATATGGTCGAAAATAAATATTTGTTACCATATCCGGATCATTCCAGTGTCCGGGCCCAGCATACTTAGCAATTCTATCCTGATTGTCGCTGAACCATTTCAGAATTTCGGTTACGTCATTCCAGGAATCGTTAATGTCATCCCAGTTCCTCCAGAGATTACAAACTGTTGCCATTTTGTCGTAGTTTGGCTACGAGATGAAAATACGTTATTAAATTATGTGGCTGGCGCTTTTAACTAAATAAGTTCTTAATATGGGGGCAGTTGATAGAGTTTAATTATTATAATTACGTTCATTTTAAATAAATACTTATCTAGCAGACTGTGAAAATGACATATAACTCATTCAATTTTTTTTTGCCACCTCGTCACCTTTGAAATCTTAATTTTTTTAATACCTATCTCCTTTCAGCATATCTTTAAAAGATACGATAACAAGTCAAAAATCAGATTTCTTATACACCTACTTGATGTCAAAAATAAGTCAATTGCTTATATTTTCATCCACGGAATAGGTCAAATCTGTTTGAAATGGACCATACTCACGTGAATTCCTTTGGGTTCCTGATATGCAGGCCAGCTGCACGAATACACTATTGGCCGTCCGGTTTCGTTCAGATATCTGGACATCAATGAATAACCTATTGTTAAAAGGATGTGTCCATATGCATTAGTGATTTGGATGAAAGTACTAATTTACCAGCTTCCATTGTGAAAATATTAGAATTACACCCATCCAGCTTAAGGTAGTCCACGCCCCAATCTGCGAAGGTCTGCGCGTCCTCCTGCAAATACTCCAGACTGCCTGGATATCCTGCGCAAGTTAAGGTACCGTAGTCGCCGTAGATGCCAAATTTCAAGCCTTTGCTGTGGATCTATAAAACACACATGTACCTAAGTTTATCTGTTTGATAACTAAAAATTACATAGTCAGCCAAGGACTTAATTCCACTAGGAAATCTCTTTGGGTCAGGTTGCAATTTGCCATTGCTGTCCCTTTCTTTGCTGGCCCAGCAGTCGTCGATGATGACGTATTCGTAGCCTGCATCTTTAAAACCGTCCGAAACTATGTGGTCGGCCATGTCTCTGAACAGATCTTCCCTACAAAAAACGGTAATTTAGTAATAAAATCGAAAATACCTATAGGTAACTTGTCTTGAGGGGCCTTAAACGTGTATAGTTTCTAAATGGTAAAGTGAAACTAGCTGTCAGTGAACTTGAATGGCACTAGGTAGATGAGTATAATCGGAGCTTTAAGTAGAGCCCTAGAGTTACGTTTATAAGCTGTATGTACCTACTGCTGATCAGTTCTATCATCTTTAGTTATACAGAGTGTCCTGTAAGCACATGATCAGAAAGATTACACAAAACCCTTCCAACTTTTAAAGAGTGTTATTGAAGTTCCTAGTGTCCCAATAAAGATGAAAAGGTTAAATCACTGAGTGGGAACAAAATAAAGATTCCTCAATCCTTTATCAATTTGTCGACGTTTCGACCGTTTATTTCGATCTTTCTTAAGGCTACAAACAAGTGGTCCCCACTCAGTGATTTAACCTTTTCATTTTAAGAGTGTCTTTATTTATTTTCTAGGTGTCAAACTTGCATTAGAGTACATACAATTGAGGTTTTTAGCACTCAGAAAGGGCACACAAGACCCTTCCAACTTTTAAGAACATCCTACTTTCTGAGTAGCCGATATTTAGTATATAAAATTATTAATGTTTCTCTCAATCCTAAGAAGTCATTTCCTACTTGTCAACACTAGCAGTGGTTTTTAAATTTCTTGTTTCAACTCTGATTAAGAGGCTCTGAGATTTTTGGGCTCAGAAACGTTTACGCAGAAATCTATCAAATAAAAAAAAAATGTCTTACTGACTTACTGTATTATAAATATTTCCTTCCGACGTCAGAGGCTTCCAGTGGCGGATCCAGAGAGAGCCTTTTTTTTCGACTTTTTTTAGATTTCTTTGGGATTTTTGTTTGACTGACTGATAAACGGAAACGCACAACTGAAAACACTGCACCTGCAGTGTGGTGAAAGAGGACATTAAGAAGAGAAAAAAAACCGTTGGATTCTTCACTCGAATCGGTAGAGGTGTTCTTAAGTTACAGGCGGTCAAAGTTGAGAATTGAGAAAAAAGTCGTAATACCCCCCCCCCCCCCCCTTTGGAAATTTTCGGAAAAATTTGGATGGAACTAAGAGCGTAGCAAATTCAATTCGAATGAATTTAACCTCTAAAGAGGTTTTTTTAAAAAAAAAAAACGCGATTCTAAAAATGCTTAAAAATTGACCTCCGAAGGATTCTCCGAAAATATTGCACCTATAGAGCTCCCAATCAACGGTGGGAGGTGAAAGAGGATATCAAGAAGAGGAAACAATAGTTGGATTCACTCCGATCGGTCGAGGCGTTCTCAAGTTATAGGCGGTCAAAGTTGAGAAAAGTTATAGGCGGTCAAAGTTGAGAACTGAGAAAAGAGTCGTAATACCCCCCCCCCCTTGGAAATTTTTCGAATTTTTTTTTTTTTTGCCGTATTTGATCGGAATGGCACATTTGTAATCCCCTAAGAACGTAGCAAACTCAATTCGAATGGATTTTCCTCTAAAGAGTTTTTTTTTAAATTGTCAAAAAAACGCGACTTTAAAAATGCTTAAAAATCGACCTCCGAAGGGCTCTATCTCCGAAAATATTGCACCTACGGAACTTCCAATGGTGGGAGGTGAAAGAGGATATCAAGGAGAGGAAAAGACAGTTGGATTCACTCCGATTGATCGAGGCGTTCTCAAGTTAAAGGCGGTCAAAGTTGAGAACTGAGAAGAGTCCTAATACCCCCCCCCCCTCCCCTTTTGGACATTTTTCGGAAAATTTGTTCTGCAGTTTTTGATCGGAATGGCACATTTGTAATCCCCTAAGAACGTAGCAAACTCAATTCGAATGGATTTTCCTCTAAAGAGTTTTTTTTTAAATTGTCAAAAAAACGCGACTTTAAAAATGCTTAAAAATCGACCTCCGAAGGGCTCTATCTCCGAAAATATTGCACCTACGGAACTTCCAATGGTGGGAGGTGAAAGAGGATATCAAGGAGAGGAAAAGACAGTTGGATTCACTCCGATTGATCGAGGCGTTCTCAAGTTAAAGGCGGTCAAAGTTGAGAACTGAGAAGAGTCCTAATACCCCCCCCCCCCTCCCCTTTTGGACATTTTTCGGAAAATTTGTTCTGCAGTTTTTGATCGGAATGGCACATTTGTAATCCCCTAAGAACGTAGCAAACTCAATTCGAATGGATTTTCCTCTAAAGAGTTTTTTTTTAAATTGTCAAAAAAACGCGACTTTAAAAATGCTTAAAAATCGACTTCCGAAGGGGTCTATCTCCGAAAATATTGCACCTACGGAACTTCCAATGGTGGGAGGTGAAAGAGGATATCAAGGAGAGGAAAAAACAGTTGGATTCACTCCGATTGATCGAGGCGTTCTCAAGTTAAAGGCGGTCAAAGTTGAGAACTGAGAAGAGTCCTAATACCCCCCCCCCCTCCCCTTTTGGACATTTTTCGGAAAATTTGTTCTGCAGTTTTTGATCGGAATGGCACATTTGTAATCCCCTAAGAACGTAGCAAACTCAATTCGAATGGATTTTCCTCTAAAGAGTTTTTTTTTAAATTGTCAAAAAAACGCGACTTTAAAAATGCTTAAAAATCGACCTCCGAAGGGCTCTATCTCCGAAAATATTGCACCTACGGAACTTCCAATGGTGGGAGGTGAAAGAGGATATCAAGGAGAGGAAAAGACAGTTGGATTCACTCCGATTGATCGAGGCGTTCTCAAGTTAAAGGCGGTCAAAGTTGAGAACTGAGAAGAGTCCTAATACCCCCCCCCCCCCTCCCCTTTTGGACATTTTTCGGAAAATTTGTTCTGCAGTTTTTGATCGGAATGGCACATTTGTAATCCCCTAAGAACGTAGCAAACTCAATTCGAATGGATTTTCCTCTAAAGAGTTTTTTTTTAAATTGTCAAAAAAAACGCGACTTTAAAAATGCTTAAAAATCGACTTCCGAAGGGGTCTATCTCCGAAAATATTGCACCTACGGAACTTCCAATGGTGGGAGGTGAAAGAGGATATCAAGGAGAGGAAAAAACAGTTGGATTCACTCCGATTGATCGAGGCGTTCTCAAGTTAAAGGCGGTCAAAGTTGAGAACTAAGAGAACTAAGAAAAGAGTCCTAATACCCCCCCCCCCCTCCCCTTTTGGACATTTTTCAGAAAATTTGTTCTGCAGTTTTTGATCGGAATGGCACATTTGTAATCCCCTAAGAACGTAGCAAACTCAATTCGAATGAATTTAACCTCTAAAGAGGTTTTTTTAATGGTCAAAAAAGCGCGATTCCAGAAGTGCTTAAAAATCGACCTCTGAAGGGGTCTATCTCCGAAAATATTGCACCTATGGAACTTCCAATGGTAGGAGGTGAAAGAGGATATCAAGAAGAGGAAAAAACGGTTGGATTCACTCCGATTGATCAAAGCGTTCTCAAATATAGGCGGTCGAAGTTCAGAACTGAGTCAAAATGATAAGTAGGTGACAGCGGAAATTAACCGTTATCTAGACAACGTGGAATTTCCGCTAAAATTTTTGAAAATTACATTCTTCTTATTTGAAAATTTATACATGAAGGAAACATTCGTCAAAATGTAACAAAAAGTGGGCGTGGCACCTCAAAACTTTTTTTGTCCTCCCACTCCCTTCACAGAAGGCTAGATCCGCCACTGGAAGTTCCTCAAATTGGCAATAGTTTGTTAATATATTGTTGCAACTCGGATTAAGAATCTAAGTTTAAGGTTAATTTAAGGTTTTTTGCACTCTGAAAGGTTACACAAAACCTTTCCAACTTTTGAGAATATCTTTGTGAGTAGCCGAAATTCAGTAAACACCATAATAAATATTTCTCTGACACCTGAGAACCCATTTCCTACTTGTCAAACTTGCAGAAGTTTCTAAATATTTTGGTTCAACTCTGAATAAGAGCCTCTGAGGTTTTTGCCCTCAGAAAGGTTACCCAGATCATTTCTCGCTATTCCTTCGGTGCTTTTCGTCGTTTTTCATTTGTAAGTTTTATTTTCAATTGCTCTTTTATTGTTCATAATTTTCTATTCTTATTCTTTGCCACGTTTTCTGCAATTCATTTTCATATAATTTTTTTTTGTTGATCCAAATTGAGCTTTTTATAGGGTTTTCATTCTTACCACATCATTTTGACCCAAAATTGAACTTCCCAACACGAATAAACTATAATGTACCTTTTTTAAGTTTTTTTTAAATACCTCTTTTGGACTTATTTTTGTTTACAATTTCTTAACTTTTTTAACTCGCTGCTTTTGTAGTTTCTATGTTTTTCTTACGGTTCTTTTATTCTTCATTTTCTATTCTGGTCATTTGTCATGTTTCATTGAAAGTTTTGCTAATTTTTTATCGATCTAAATTGAACTTTTCCTTGTTTTTTTTTACCTAAAATTAAATCTTAATGCAAGTAAATAATTGTAATGCAAATTCAATTCCATTAAGACAATTCCATTGAGCACAAACGCTGTTTTTTAACTATTGATGGATCCTGATTTTTTCAATAATTTTATACAACTTTGGTCCAAAGGAGGTTCTACAACAATCGATGATGATTAGAAGTTATAGTCCGATTAGGGACCTCTTTTTGGCAAATTTTTGAAAGGCTGAAGATGATTTTACCCCACAATTGGAGAAATTTTAAACTTGGCTGTTAACTAAATTTTTTATTTGCCACCTTTGAACATATTTTTTTCTATAATCTCCAGCGCCAGATCCACCTCCAGCGTAAAGTTTCAGACAATTTTGGCCCAAAACCGAGTTTATTTAACGATTAATGATTATTTAAAGTTTCTAATACGGTTTTGAACGGGAATAAAACTTTTCGAATGAGTCAAGAATGTTTTTTTAATTGAGTTAAGTTTGATTCCAGTTTCTATGTTTTAGATGACATTTTTTTTGTTTCTCTAGCGCCAATTCCTTGGTAACGATCTTTTTTTAAATAAAAAAGTGAAAAAACTTCCACTGTCACAAGGTTTCCTCGTTCTACGGTATTGCAAAAAACATATTTTTTTCAAGAACTTTGTCCGGGAATAGTAGGAGAACCAGACCTTTTTTTTTCGATAAAAGTTTGATCAACTCACCGCTTTTAATTCTTGAGCTTACGGACACCTTGTATTATCGTACGACACATCAAAATATAGGAAATTTAAAAGGAAATTATATTAACAATTTCATAGTGACTTTACCTGATACAATCGTTGGGATAAGCCTCACAGTCGATAAGACATCGGAATCTCTGCCAGTGTAACCATCCCATTGGTGGAGTTAGAGCCAGCCCATTGTCAAGGCATTGACTGCATTTTAACACAGCGAATAAGAAGAGGATTGAGGCGATTTTACTTATAGCCCTCATCCTAGAACTAACCACTATAAACCTACAAAAAAGGTAATTACACTACAATAAAACAAATTCCACGTTAGGGGTACACAAATATAGCTTAAACTTCTAGAATGCGAGGCACAGTTAATAACGCTCTTTATAGAGGAGAAGTAGTGTTCTAAAATTATTATTCACTATAAAAACACAAAAATTTCATAACGGACTTGTATTGATGAACCGGCCTCTTGATAACGGTCACTACACTGATTAGAAGAGGTCGACCGCATCTATACATCTTGTACTGTGGTTTGTGTTGTGTCGTACCAGTAGGCACTTTGGTTATCATCAGATACGTTTTTGTTATTTAATAAGCCATAATCAGATGATTGTTGTTTTGCTAATAATATACTTAATTTGTATATATAGTTTGGATACTAAGCTGAACTAACCTTTATAGACACCTACCTCCTTACATCGTACAAAATTACCTACCTAAATTGCGCAGAACTATATTTAACATTATTAAGGTACCTATATATATATATATACTTTATACCGATTATAATGGCGTTTTTTGATTCTACCTACTTACCTTATTCATTCATAGAAGCAGTCTTATTTTATTATCGCAGACCTTGCAATGTTTAATCATGCAAATATATAGATATTCGCCCTCGTTATCTATAAATACGGCAAGGATTTGTTAACAAAAAGTAGATATTTGCGTAGATTCTTATATTTATCTATTCTTATGGCGGCTTTTACAACTATCAGTAAAACTTCAGTTTGAAGTTAAAATACCAGATATGACGTGGATTGGATTGTTTATTTGTCAGGTAAAACAATATAATTTACGTCATTACCGGTGTTTTAACTTCAAACTCAAGTTTTAGTGATAGTTGAAACTCACCCTTAGACCGACAATAATTACCTTATGATCTGGGGATGTTGGATTTATGAACTGGAATGTTTTTCAGATTATCATTTTTTGTCAGATATCTCCACTTCAGGCAGCGTAAGTGATTGATAATAATTCCATAGATATGACGGTAATTTTAAATATTAATAAAATACGAAACTGCACTATGTTCCATTATCTATTGCTTGCTTTCAAACTTTGTTCTCAATTTAATTTTTTCAACTTACCTCTGCACTTAGAATAATGGACTATAACGTCAATGAATTTCAATGTCTATTTAAAAATAAAAATTTTGCAGTAAAACAAGCATAGAGGTTTTTAAATGCAAATTACATAGATATATATGCAAATAAAGTATGAGCATTTACATGCATGTCCTTAGAAAAATGTTTTTTGATTTACTCATTTGCTACATAGACTATTAAGTATATGTACTACGGTTTAATTTGTATATAGTCACGGTTGTTAAAACATGATTCAGTTAATAATTGTCCATCTAAACTGTTAAACTCGCAGGTTATCGGAACCAGAACGAAGTGTAAAGATAGTAGGTGGTCACCAATTTTTCGATCAACCCATCTGCATACTAGTTTCAGGATCTACCCCTCATTAGTACAGGTTTGGCTGGTCGACCAACTGGAGACCATGAGTTCGCGGTTTAAAGCCAAAAATCTACGGAAAGCGGTGAACGCCTGCTCCTGCTCTGTATAACATCTCACCGTTCTTCCGTAGATTTTTGGCTTTAAATCGCGAACATAAGGTCTTCAATTTGTCGACCAAAGCTGAACTGATGAGGGGTAGACCCCGAAACTAGTATGCAGATAGGTTGATCGACACATTGGTGATCAACTACTGTTTATCGAAGATATTGACTTTTCCAACATTTCGATCTGATATCCTCGCTTTGAGAAAAAAATTTACCGATTCTTTAACAAATAATTAGGGGGTGTTAGATTGGAAACGTCATCTAGTTGGCTATAAAACGTCAAAAGGACGAATGAAAAAGTATCTATTTACTTACTACTGTCATCCTGTTCTATTAAAAATCCAGAGCCTTCTAGATGATGTTTTCTAATGAACACACCTTTCACCAGGTACAAGCATTATGTCTATGGTAAACGGTTTGTGAAAGCCAGATACAGGGTGATTCAGAAAAGTGCTAACATAATAATACCGAATTTTTGAAATTGGATGTTCTGTTGAATATTGTTAAGCAGGAGTATACTGGGTTCTTAACGCAGAAGTATACAGGGTGTTCCAGGTGTAAGTGGTATGAAGAAAATCAAAATGGTGGCTTTAGGAAAACGATTTCCCATTTACACTTTAAAAAATGTTTATAAATTAAGCAATGTTACCATGTCTATAACAAATCTCAAAATTCAAACATTTTATGTGAAACTTGCCGAGTCAACATACAGAAATTTTTATAACGTCACGACTTAAATTCCCTACTAGGAGAAGGAGAACATCAAGAAAAGGAGAAAACCTCACAAACTTAGTTCGAGTGAAATTAGCCCCATAAGTGATTTTTTTTTAATGGTAAAAACCTGAATTTTGATGATGCCTAAAAACTGAAAGGGTTTATTATCTGAGAAATTATTGAACCAAAGAGACTTTCTTTTTTGTGGGACGAAAAAAAAAGGAGATGAAGAAGAGGATAAAACAGTTGGATTCACTCTGATATCTATTCTACTGGCTATACCTAAAGGTCTAGACAGTAGTCAAAAATGGAAATTGATAAAAAGGGCGTAATACTCCCCCTTCATGGGAAATTAAGAAAAAAATTGCCAAATTTGTATGCGGTTTTCGATCAGAATGGGACGACTGCAATCAGTTAATCGATCAATGGAAACTACTTGAGTGAACAATTCGAAAAGTATCGAGAGGCACTTCACTCGAATATCTTCGAAATTATTGAACCAATGAGGTCTTTGTTTGTGCTATGAGAAAGAGGACATCGAGATAAGGAAAAAACAGTTGGAACAGACTCTGGTCGGTAAATTCGTTATAAATTTATTAGAGGTCAAAGTTAGAAATTGAAAAAAAAATGTAAAATTTTTCCTCCTTTTCGGTTTAGTTCAAAAAAAATTTCGGAAATTGCAATTCTTAATTCTAGTGAAATTAACACCATAAGTAATTTTTAAAAAATTGCAAAAAGCTCGGTTGTAAATTATAGAGGAGTACGTTTTGGGACACTCCATTTGAATATCTCTAAAATTACTGAACCTTCGTTTGTGGCTGAATGTGGTGAATTAGCCATATTGTCACTCACAATGAATAGGAATTTGTTATATTAAAATACTTGAAAAGATAGAATATGTGCTGAATTCACTTTAACTGGCCTTTTGCGATTTGGGGTACTGGGGGTTACGTTACCTCACCTGAACAGTCCTTTACTGATGAAAAAAAAAACAACCCATACAAGTTAAGAGAGCTAGAAATGAATCTACTCTAGAAAATTGGAATGAGTAGGTGAAAAATCACAAATGAGTAGTAGGTAGATAGCATTTCTTCACGTTCAGCAATCGACGAAAAAATCAAATATGAAGATCTCAGTTTTGCTTGATTTTGATAGATTGGTCAGCCATATTGCCTTGAGGGGCACTCATGTCAAATGACGTAACTCTGAAATGGTTGCTCAAAATAATTTTCTGATGTGGAAAGAGACCTGGTGGCTCGTCATAAAGAATTGTTACCTCCTTACCGATTATTTAGTTCTTTTTCTATCCGCGTCTAGTTTGACGTCCCAGCGAGTCAGCAATAGGTGGCAACAAATAAAACTACATTATGATTAGGTACAAAATTGTTGTTATATTATTTAATTCAGAGCGGTGTGAACAGCAGAAGTACAGCACCTAGAGAAAAAAATGAGATTTCATATGAGAAACCATTTACCTATTATTGACATCAAGTAGACGTTGGAAATTTTGACTTTGATATTTTTATCGCATCTTGTTAGCAGAAGAAAGGAGATAGATATAAAAATTAATTTTTCAACGGTAAAGAGATGTCAAAAATAAGTGAATGAATGATAGAGGGTGAGCATCTAAAATAGGACGTCAGCTTGGTATATCTAGAAATCCGTTTATCGTACAGTTTTCAGAAAAAATAAAGTAACCCAAATTGCTGTAAATTATTTTCAGGTAGTTTTAAAACAACCCCCAGAGGGCGTAACAGCGAAGTCAAACTAAGAAATGCCTATTTTCGCTATTTCTGATAATTTTCACGTCATCTTTTTTTCACTTAGTTTTTAAATAAAAAGACTGGAGGAAGTTAAAGTTTATCTCATAAAAACGTCCCCATCTTTGGACTCCAATCTTGCGAAATACGGTTTCATTAGAAAGAAAAAGTTTTATCCGACACACCCGAAAAAGAACAATTTATTTCTTATGCCAAGCACAGGAAATCATTTTCGACAGCACCTGTGTTTTTTTGTGGTTTGAAAAAAAGTGAAAAACTCACATATGTTTTTGACATGACTGTTGATAAGAGCGGTAAATGGAGCGTGGTAAGGTAAAAACCGCAATATTCTACCTATTTTAATTGTAAAGATATAGAAGAGGAAATATTTGTGTTATACCAGTTTCTTTCTTAACATGTTAATCATGACATTAAAACAATTGAATTGACTATTAATTTAAAAGTGATACATCACTGTCAGTTTTTTTTTATATCAAATGTACCACTCATTGCATAGGTTCCGCCGACGGCAGCAGCTGAGAAGTTTAGTCAGCGAACGCTGACAATCGGCACCTGATTGGCCAATTTCATGGTTCGCTGACTAAACTTCACAGCTGCTGCCGTCGGCGGAACTTACGCATTGACATCATAGGTGTCAACGGTCTGTCATATATTTTAAAATGGTGCCGTGGTCTAAAGTGTCCCTTTTAAACCTGCTAAACAAGTTCATAAATGCCAAAATGAAATCAATTTGACTGTCATTTTTTTACCTGTAATTTACCGAACATCAATTTTTAGTTAATTAGTTGATAGGAGTGTAAGTAATGTTATGATAATGTGAATATTGTTATTAACATAAGTTACTCCATTAATAGTGGTTCTCTGGCTCAATAAAAGATCACTGGCGCATTAACATTTCTTCTTCCATAACTCTAGAATAAAAATAGGTAAAATATTGCGATTTGTATTATACTATGTATTTTTTTAACTCTCTTTTTATCTGTTTTGTCAAAAAATATAGGTCTGCTATAGATTTTTTTAAAAAACCCCAAGTGACGTCAAAAACTTTCCATCCACACATTATATCTTTAAAGATAACCATGAATCCAAATAAGATAGAACATCGTATGCTAGCAAGATACAACAGAAGGTTATTACCTGTAGGAGGCACTCGGACTGTTATAAAATCGTCCTTCAAAACATTCCTATTAAGTTCACTCGTTTCATCGAATACATCCTAAAATAATGCCTCAACTTACTCTCTAGTGATAAAAACTTAATTTAATTGTCTCACAATGACGCTGTATTCCTCAACAGTCCCCTTTACAAAAGTGTTGACAGAGATGTTCCTGGGATAGTAGTACCCGTCAGTACGATTACTGACCACCCCTAGAGCGAAACCTGGAGACTCACCCACGCCTTGTAACTCTTTGACCCATATCATGATATTAGATTCCTAAAAGAATTTATAAGAGATAACATTGTGAACATAAAACTGAATTAGTGATCATTACATTGGAAATGAGCGTTCCTGGATACCCCAGCGGATCCTGATTAATGCTGATAGCGTGCTTGTTTAAAAGGATATCCTTGAATTCAGAACGAATGGTATCCAAGTCAACTGACATTATCAGTGGGGCGGCTAGTAATGACCAAATCGTCATCTGACTTTTGCTTTGTTCCAGACTTAAGCCAAAATTTCCTATGATAAGCTGCAAAATAAAATTATTTATTAAAACTTTAATATTAACAATAGAAAGTGCAGCTCGAAAAACCAGCTTGAAAAGCAACAGAGTACCACCCAGTTTTTTTATTGTGTGAGTAATTGCTATCTTTATATTCTTATTGAAAAAACAAAGGATGAGAATAGTCTCTATAGCCGCCATCTCAAAACCACATATTTCCGTAATATACAAGACATTGCCTCTCTTTACGTTCTCATATGCTGAAAAATTAGGGCCCTTTTGAAAGTGGCACAGTTAGATTTTAATTTCTTTTTATTAGCTATTAAGTCAGGGCTCCATGAAGGCTACATTGGTGGAATATACTCTGAACCTTGCGCGGTTTAATAGTTGATAATGTGTTGAAGTTGATGTTCATTGCATATTCTTATGTATTATGAATCACAAATATGTTTTTGATATTTCCATTTATCTATAGCTGAGCGCTAAAAGTACGTTAAAAAAGAAATGTATGGTCCATCTTCAATGAATTTTTTGTCCAACGTTGGGATAATATTGAGATGTATAGCTACTAAATTTGGAAAATTTAGATCTTACCATATCAGGATCGTTCCAATGTCCGGGACCTGCGTAGTCTCGTAGAAAATCTTCGTTGTCGGCAAACCATGTAGCAATATCTACTACGTCAGCCCATTTATCATCGATGTCCCCGTAATTTCTCCACAGGTTGCAATACTCCACCGCTAGGGAGTAGTTTGCCTTAAATTACACCATTTAATTAGGTACTCTCTGCCTACATTTTTTTTAACAACTGAAGAACCAAAACCCGAAAATAGGGAGTGTTCATTTAAAAACATCACTTAGTTGGCTGTGAAAAGAATCAAAATAATAAAAATCCATTTACTTTGATTGAGTGTGAACAATTCATAGCCCGTTAGATGACGTTTAATAATGAACACCCCGTACATTCCAAAACTCGGATCTTTAATTCACTAATTATGTTTTCAAGAAAGTACCAAAAGTTCCATTCTGTGGATGACTATAAAGCCACATTGGCCTTTGTTGAGTCCAAAAGTTCAAAATCGTTTATTCGCATTAGATAAAGCTTGAAATGTTTCAATTATTAAAACTGCTTTTAACATTATACTATATATGTTTTGCGTCGTCAAATAGCCAACGTTTCAACCTTTATTGAGCTCTTCTCTAGGGAGTCGCTTATTGAGAAAGTCATGAGGAAGACCTCAATAAAGATCGAAACGTTCGCTATTTCACAACCATGAGGTGTTTTTTTCTGTCCTCTCTTTCAAATTATTTTTTAATCAATAAGTTTAGCACCACCCCTCAGAACTACTGTTAGGAGACTTACTTACCTTAAGCCCTTTGTACGCCGGAAAACTGCATGAAAAGACAATTGGACGACCTGTAGCGTTCAAATATTGAGACATTTGCACGTAACCTAAAAGAAATCAAAACCACGTGGTTAGTAAATTGACTTTTATTGAAAACTTACTAATATAAAACCTTATATTTCTGAGCTAATCTTTTATGTGATGTCATCAGATTAAGTAGTTTGAAACAAACAAAAAATTGCGGAAAATTCATATTTTTGGCAAAAATAAGTGAGGGCCGCTACTGGGTTAGGCTGAGCCCTGTTGATTAGGTTAGTTCAGCTTAATCCAGTTCTGTTTTTCTTTTGGTTAGTGTCCTGGATCAGATCGATTCCTACAGCTGATTTTCAGTCAACTGAATTGGTATCCGACGACAGGCCAGTTAGTCCAGGTTGAAAATTACTTGATATAATGGTGAATAAAGCGGTATTCTTCGACGTTAATACACCTTAACTCCAAAAACAGTTAACTTCAGATCAAAGTTCTAATTTGATAAAATTATCTAAGGTAGTGTGAAAATAAGAAGAACTGACTGAAATTTCGTACAGCAACTTTTCCATATATAGATTGAGTCGTGGTGAGACACCCTGTATACAGACGTGCAACGATATGTCTCTAATAAATTGTTTACCTTCCTCCATATCGGTACTGTTAACGTAACACCCATCCAGCTTAAGATAGTCCACACCCCATTCCGCAAAAGTTTGAGCATCCACCTCCAGATACCCCAGACTTCCAGGGTAGCCACCGCAAGTGTAAGTTCCGTAGTCACCGTAAATGCCCAACTTCAAACCTAAATCGTGGACCTGAAACTCTTAAACTATACACAAACTGTTGCTGAAAAACGTATCATAAATGTAACCACTTGTTCTGGGCTCCAAAATAGGAAAAAAGCGTATATAAAAGTGTATCGAAAAAGACTTTGTTCCTTATACGGGGTATGAAAGGTCACACTTTGAGGATGGTTTTTAATAAAAGGAATCCAAAATAAGTGGAGATTATTGTACCTAAACTTTTTGGTGCGTAAACATATTGACAATTTATTAGAAATTATCACAAATCTGAAGATTTTTACATAAAAAAATGGTATTTTTTAATAAGAATTTTATTGTGAAGAGTGACAAAAATTTTAATTAATAGATCGCACGCTTTAGAAACTAACTTCACCCTCTGTAAACCGAAGTGTTTGTCTTACTTTGGAGCCTAGAATAAGTGGTTACATTTATGGTACTATTTTGGGTATATTTTTTCTGACAATAAATTGACAAACTTACATAATCAGCTAATGCTTTAATCCCATTAGGAAACCTTTCGCGGTCCGCCTGCAGCCGCCCATTTTCGTCCCTACTTTTCTCCGCCCAACAGTCGTCGATTATAATATACTCGTACCCAGCCGCGAAGTATCCATCACTAGCCATTCGATCAGCGGTTCGTTTAAAAAGGGCTTCACTAAAAAAAACGCAAAACAATTGTTTAACTCTTGATTTTGCTAAGAGAGATAATAATGATTGTGATTAGCGTCCTTGAGCTGTATGTACTGGTGAAAGTAGCAGGATTAGGACAAATAATACACCTCTTCTTTATCGGAAAATGGCCAACGTTTCGACTATTTATTTGGTCTTCTTCAGGGCTATCTTCCACTATCACTGACTGACTATCCTCTCTAGTCGAAGATAGCCCTGAGCAAGACTAAATAAAAATTCAAAACATTGGCTATTTCCCGATAAAAAAAGAGGTGTATTATTTGTCCTAATCCTGTTACTTTCACCAGTACAGAGATAATAATACTTACTTTATGCACTCGTTTGGGAAAGATGCGCAATCAACCAGACATCTGAATCGTTCCCAACTGAGCCATCCCATGGGAGGCGTCAGTGCTAAACCATTGTCAAGGCTGTTAGAGGTGTAGATGTTGAAGGTAAAGAGTAGAGTAAAGATAGTTAACTTTTGCATGTTTATAGGTGTAACAAGAGCAAGTATTTAACTAATAATAGGTAGTAGCGGAAAAGCAGTTATGTTTCTAAAACAATGCAGTAGATTTATATAAGAGGTTTTATACTAAATAAATTAGATTACGTATCAAGGTACTTAAAAAACAGGGTTAATGCGAAGTATATTTGATAGGTACTAACGTGATTAGTTGTTCAGTTCAGGAAATTACCATTAGAAATGTACAAACTTCAACAAGGAAGGAAAAGGAAGAAAAGTATACCTAAATAAACAAAAGGAAACAAATTTAAAGTAAAAGTATATATCGGACCTGCCAAGCAAACACCACTCAAATCGCTAATTTTCATAAACAATCTTCTTAGCTGCATCTTATCTTATGTACTATAGGTACACCAAGTATATCTAAGTATAAAAATTTGAGTTCAGACGTGGTTAGATAAACTAAAGCAGGTATAGTTGAAACAATGAGCCTGTGATAGATTGATATAATGTAGCCGCATAGGTACCTAGTTATCTTCTTCCTCATCTCATCCACTGTGTTTAGATGTTTTACGTATTTTATGTATCAAGGGCATTGAGTAGTTTATGCCCTGAGGGCGACGAGCTTCCGTCTCCAGAAGGCATAAACATATGCTAATGCCCGCAGTGCATACAAACTTTTAGTCCCACCAGTTCATGTCAAGTTTGTGCCATTAAATTTGACCTACATGACGTCATTATGTACATGCATGGTGTTTAGATATATTTAGACATGTTCCAAAATAGCAGAAAACACACTGATTTCTCATGTGGGATAACTCTATAATTTATAGTTTTTTCAAAAACTGAAACAAATTACAAAGCACTAGAAGATATTTTTATCAAAATCTAGATCTTCGTTATAAGAAATGGAAAACAGTGTTCCTTCAAAATAACACAAAACTTAAAGTTATTAAAAGTCTGTAAAGTGGCTTTTGAACGTAAGGTGTTTTGAAATGGGCATTAACAATAGACTTACCACTACTACTTTGCAATACTACATTGGCAGATTGGGCGATATAAGGATTATGCTGATGTCAGGTAATCTTCCATCTTGAACTGTTCAGACTCCTGTATTTGATATTTTTGCAATTAGCAATGCTAGAAACAGGTTAAGGCGTGTCATCCGGGATGCCACCTTGAAGACAACTTCGGAGAAGAAAATGCTTCGGTGTGATGGTATGAACACCTTCGACTGACGCTGCCATCTGTGAGGCGGTGGATGAATGTTGTTGGATTGAGAAGAAGCAGATTCATTCTCAAAGCTTGATATTTCTAGAAGCCCTAAAGGGCCAACTCCAAGGGGGCATAAACTGGAGCTTGCTATTCTACTAAAACCTAAACTCCAAGATAATTGACGAAAATTAACAAATCAGGCCACGAGGCCTGCGAGCTGGTCCCAGACTGTCACCAAGATTATGCTGGCTAATTGCCCGAGAAGAGCAAAACCATCGAGAAGTGCAGGGTACAGAATAATACCTAACAGATTTGTTTTTGCTAAGGATAACAAATTAATAATGACAAAGTAAATAATAGTAGAATAAAAACACCCACATTGCATATAATCTCCTTCAACTAGAAGGCAATTATGAATCATTATTATACTCTTGTAACTCTCTAACTTACGCAACAGGTACGTAGGTACTTTTAATTATTCTTTTCTTCTGTCTCTAGTTCTTGAAGCGTGAAAGTGTGTCAAGTTACCTCCGAATCAGTCTTGAAACCACCAAACTCTTGTTCCTTCCTTGAGAATTACCTATGACTTTTAGTATAGTCTCTATGCCCATGACTTATTCTGTAGCAGGAGCAGGTTCCATCTGGAAGTCGCAAGGTATCTATCTCCTTGTTGAAGAAATTCTATGACTTTTTTTGGTCATTTTCATGATTCAGTATATCCGAAATGGATTAGGTCTCTTCAAACACTAAAATAGATTTTGAAGGTACTAACTTTTACTTAGACCTTAAAAGCGGTTTCTAGGAATTTGTATTTATGCCCTAGGAAAGCAAATTTCGAGGGTTTTTTTAGGTGCTTTGGGTTTCCAAAGCTACCACTTGTAAAAACCTTTTCATAATTTTTTTGAAGCCTTTTAAATTAAGCAAATTATAATAGTTGGTTAGTAGGTAATAGTAGTTTAGAGATGCTACTGAAAAGTGAGAATTGGTGATTTCTCGAAATGTGCTTAAAGCCTTAGAAAAAAATGACGACAGCTTACCTATGACTTTTAGTATGGTCTCTATGCCCATGACTTATTCTGTAGCAGGAGCAGGTTCGATCTGGAAGTCGGCCTCTTTTCTTGCATGGTACAAGGTACCTCCTTGTTGAAGAGCATTCAGAAGTGAAGAAACTCTTGACTATT
Organism: Taphrorychus bicolor; assembly: GCA_951812265.1. NCBI lineage: Eukaryota > Metazoa > Arthropoda > Insecta > Coleoptera > Curculionidae > Taphrorychus > Taphrorychus bicolor. The sequence goes on along the minus strand of OX638299.1, from coordinate 20,561,496 downwards.
TTCGTCCACTTTATGATTCAATATCTTCGAACTAAGTATCTTCAACAACTAAAATAGGTTCTTAAATCTCATTTCTTATATTTCTGTGCGAAATTTGCTTTTCCAGAATTATTTTTTTTTGTTTGATAAAAGGAAAGGGTTATTAAAAAATCTTACCTACTGCAATAAATTTGAAAATTAAGTGTGGGCTATTTTGTTGCTTACAACTTTTACTTATATCTTGCATTTGAGCAATTTTTTTCAAAAGTATTTTTCAAAGCCACCATTTCGAAAAACATTTTCCTAAATAATATTCTGTAGTATGTTTTCAGATCTCTAGTAACAAAAAAAATCATTATGTAACATACAGTATGTCAGTGTATTTTACTGTAGTTGAAGTGGTTGCTAGAAATTGGATTGAAGCCTTAGAAAAAAATTACGACACTTTAAGATGCTGTTAGAAATAAAAAAATGCAATGTTTGCTCCATTTCCAACTTTACATATGTTATTATATCTGCAGTTTTTTGAATTTGCGTTAAAGCCTTAGAAAGGAAACTAAGAACACTTTTCCAAAACTACCCCTTTTAGAAAAATCCTAAATTTTTTCAAGTATTCAAATTGAAAAAAAAAGGTGAAAAGGGGAACATTTGGCATTGTTATCAAATATTGTTAGTTAAAAAATTACAAAAGCTAAACCAGCTCCCAGTTTTAGAAGCGGAAGACGGTATTCCTTTACCGGATTAATATTTGGCAATTATTGCCAATTAGGCACCTGACTGAACAGTACAATATAATTGCAGCTACACGGTGAGATTGCCAGTCATTGAACATTTCGATTCAATACAAACTTCTTCATAAATTATTATGTAAAGATTGCATTAAGCCATTGTTTCAGAGCAATAAAAAGTACATTTTCAATCAGGTGGCTTTTTGACAAAACACCCAAGACAAAACATATAAAACGTTTATCATGGCAACGCTGCAACAAAATCTTGATTGGTGCGGATGGCCTTGGAAGGTACGAGTCAAGATTATCGATCGGTTTCACGTGTTTGCGGCGCGGCGTTGCCGATGTTACTAAAGGTACCCCAATAGTCTATATTAAAGCATGAAAATGTATAAATCACGGAGCTCATTTTGCAAACTATGCTTATATGTAAATTGTGGCCACTTACCTCTATCTGTAGACCATTTCGAATAGATATTTATCTGGTGCATTATTTATCGTATTATAATTATATCCAATACTAAAAATATATATGAAAATGTTATCTGAGAGATATTGGCAACATTGCATCGCACCTGCTGAGCAACAAGCTCAGGAATGTGAGAATGCTTATAGTTTTTTGTTGTCCAGTTGTTAATTTGTACAGTTTTTTACCCAAAATGCAAAATTTAATAATACTACGCCTGGAAAGTTATAAATCTTTGCAGCTGATAAATTAACTTGGATTTTAGATAAATAACAAAGTTCATTCAAGTCTTAAGAGAACTTTGAGGGTTGTTCTAAATCACTTTTAAGATCACTTTTCTATTTTTTTCCAAGTCTCTTAACTTAATCAGAAATGATAATATTCCTGTATTATTCTTGCGGTTCTCTATTACAAAAAAAATCAGTTGTGCAACATACAGGGGGTCAAAAATTAATTGTAACATTTTTAAAGCACATACAGTATCAAAATTCATTCAAATAATTTCCAAGATGCTGTTAAAAATAAAAAAAAATGAAGTGATCATTACAGGTGCCTGCAGTTAGTTCATTGCATTTATATCTCTAAAATAGTTTTTAGAAGCCTTAAAAAACTACAGAAACCTTCTTAAACTTTTTAGAAAAATGTCCGAATGTTTTTTAAGTATTTTAAGTTAATCAGAAGCTAACATTTCTGTATTATCCTTACAGATCTCTATAAAACAATACAAACTGCTAACAGAACAGCAGAATCGATAGAGCAGAATTTTTCGTCATTTTTAAGGATCTGTATCTCAGAAATGAGAGAAGAGATTTTGAAAAGTCGTTTATTCTAGAATCAGACTGAGATTTTGACATTAAATAAAAGTTGTTTTGTAAAGAAAATACTGGGCAAAGAAAAAAACACTGAAAATTGGTTGCATTGCAACCCACTGCAAAAAAAATTACAGGATCTTTTTAAAAATTGCCTTAAATGCCCTTCAATCGCCAGTACTTCTGCCTAAAAAATGTATTCAGAGTTTTTATACGAACAAGAATTAGTCTATTTTGTTAATTATTTATGGTTTACATGAGGGGAGTCAATCAATTGCAATTCTGCTTAAAGGGCTGAAATAAAAACAATTGCATCCTATCACCTCAATGAAAATCACTAAGAATGTATGCTTTAAATGAGGGGAGTCAATCAACGGCAATTCTGCTTAAAGGGGTGTAATAAAAGTAAATTTAACCTATCTCCTGAACGAAAATCTACTAAATTCTCAAGGATTTATGGTTTGAATGAGGCGATTCTGCTTAAAGGCGTGTAATAAAAGTATATTGATCCTATTGGGGGAGCTCCTCTTCGACGATCCTCACAACGGAAGGGCAATTTCTTCAGGTTACTAATCGTTATTAAAGATATTGACCAAGCTCAGAGGAAAAGTCAAACTAGAAAAAAATAAGCTGTTAAATCACCAGATACGTACATGATTAAGAGACACGGCTAAGTGATATTAGACCACATGGCCTGCTGTCACTACCGAAAAAGATTCAAAAAGTTCAACCACCAACCAAAAAAGAAAATCGTCAAGTAGCGGGTCTTCATAATCGCCATGAAACTATAATTCGGAAGAAATTGGATTTGTTGAAATAAAAAAAGAGTCATAATTTCCAAAATGGAGAGGCTTCGAAAAAATATTACAAAGAAAAATGAAATAGTAAAAATAAAATATATTTCTCTAAAAAGAAAACGAAAAATAATATAATTTTTTCATAGTAAATAAACACAAACATATCATATTGTCAAGACGCTTTTATAGGACGAATACTTAAGTGGTTTTTAATTTAGAGACATAAAATGGCCAGTACGTCAGTCGAGGTAAATATGTTTAAAGTCAAACCTAACTATATACCTCTGTGAGGTTGTATTTACTTATTCATAAAATTCTATTTTTGGCGAAAAAAAACCGAAACATTATTTCTTCAATATATACTGAAAACTTGGTGTAGGCACTTTTTAATATTATATAATAATAATCATTATTACTCTATATCCTTAGGATATAACTGTCTCTCGCCTTCATGCAAGAATATCATCATAGCTTTATGCAGCAAATAGACCCCCAACATCTTCTTCTGCCTCTGCGGCCACGTCGCAGTGATCCCATAAAACTCCCCCCCTTTTACGTTGGTCAAATTGTTCAAAGTTATTGCACTAATCATGGCTGCCTCCCTCGTGTACGCCTCGACTGGAATGATGTTTAAAAATACGTGAAGGCAGATCACGCCGCAGTCGCTCTTCCAGATATCCAGAATTTTCTGCAGTTTCTGGTTGCTCGTTGTCAACTCCTGCTTGTTCCATAGACTGACTGCCTCGTATAGGTGATGGTAAGGCCGGGAGCGTTTGCCTTTCCCCACATAAAATATAGCGGATAAAAAGGTTTGCCACGTTTCGATCGTGGATAATGAATCTGAACGGTGAGGTAAGTTATCGGTTAATCGAGGATCGAGGAGAAGATACGTGAAAGAAGACTTTGTGATTCCTTCCCTCCACTTAACTGAATGGTCTGGAGTGCCGAATTGCGTCGCTAGCTGCTTTTCTAGGTTTTTAAAGGGCAGCTCGTTGCACCAGTCTAGATTTCTAAGGCACCTTTCCAGTTCCACTGAATATACTGAAAACCAAATATTTTACATTACTCACCGTTACGTGTGTTTTCCAATGATAGTGGTTTACATTTAGTGATCGAGGTTCTTCGAAAAGTGGTAAAAAACATTAAGAAAATGAAAAATTGTGTAAAAAACGTATATAATGCCTGCTAAAAATGACGTCTCTCAGATAGGCGCCAAAATTCATGTCAAATAAAGTTTCTTTGACTGGCAGCACTAGGGGTCTCATTCTGTAGGTTCAAGTTGTGAAAGAGAGAATGAAAATTTTAACAACCTTGATTGGTCAAAAAGGTCTATTGACCAATTCCATTGGTCAGAGATTTTCATTTTCACTTTCACCCCTTTCTATAGAATAAGTGCCCAGTGCGCACTGAGTGTATTTCTCCCCATGGGCGAATTTCAAACTCATAACTAACCGGTTACAATTTCAGCCATTGAGGGGCTAGCTAGATAGCCGGTTTAACCGGCGGATATACCGGAGTTTTGACATTCGCTCCTTGGTGACGTTTCGGTAACGTCTTGACGTCTTACGTTAAATTATTGCAAAACAATTGTAACTGTCATTACTTTTATTACTTCTTATTTCCAATACAATCGAATACCGAACTTATATCCATCCTTCTCCTAGCTAGAGCGCTAGGGCCCCTATCCTTTAGCTAATCTAGCCCCAAGGTTTTCTAAAACTTAACTTCTAACCTAACAAAAACCAAAAACCATCGACAATCAATATCCGTTCCATATAATTAACAATTGAATAGAATACGCCGGCTGCCAAGCTCCGTAGTGTAAGTTTGGGAAACTCTAAGGCCGCCGTCACATACAGCGGAACGGAACGGCGCGGAACGGAGCAGAAATGTCAATAACGTCATTACACATGTCAATTCTTATTTTAGCTTTTATCTGATTGGTTTAGTTCAACTGTCAAATTACGCTCCGGTCCGCTTTTAACCAAATTCCGCCCTATGTGACGTCGCCCTAAGAGTAATTGCCATTTTTACATTCTTTTTGAGAAAACAAAGCACGGGAATAGTCTTAATGCGCTCGAAGGCCGCCATTTGAAATCGCTGACGTGTCATCGGCGTACGTCTTGTGCATAAAGATGTGCGGATTAGCAAAAATTAGATCTCGTTTTGGTTTCCATAGGTCACTCGACGCTTCACCTTCAATTAATGGCAAAATATTGACGCTCGTAATATATAAGTAGTAGGAATGTGATCCGCTGCGGCTTTAAACTGCTATGACGCTTATACGACGTGCGTTGACGACAACATTTCGTCGTGGGAACCTTAAAAATGGCGGGAAGTCCGGCCAAAAACTGGGCCTATTTTAGGGAAATTTCGGTATTTGTTGTCTGTGCCATACCTTCTAGGTCATTGGGTATTTCATATGCAAGGAAATTTGCGTTTGCCATAATATCAAGAAACCTGCCTCAAGGCTTTATCAATGCGAAGTCAATGGGATTGATTAAGAAATTGACAAACAATTGCTGACATTTCCTTAAAGATGGTCCCGTTTTCTCACCGTTTCTCACCGACTTTGATAATCAAAACATGATGCATGTTGAAGACCAAGTTACTTAGGGCCGTTCGCATCAAGCAATTTTTAAGTACACTTAGTTAAGGCTTCCATTATTACCATAGTTACTCATACTAACAGCTATGGCTTAAGGGTCCTTAACTTTAAGTTTACTTAAAATTTGCTTAGTGGAAATGGCCATTAATTAACTATTATGTTAAAAGTTGGAAATTAAGCTGTGGACCAAATATGATATCCAATTTGCCTATTCCATGTTCCTACTATGAGCGTAAATCCCTTGCCATGGATTGAAAGTGCAGCGTCGAGTGACCCATAGAAACCAAAACTAGGTGGAATTTTTGCTAATGAACAAGGCCACGCCCACAGACAAGCAACACTGTCCGATGGCGGCTCTAGAGTTCACTAAGACACTTCCCATTCTTCGTTTTCTCAAGAAGAATATAAAGATGGCAATTACTGTCATTTCTCAAAGTTTTCTCAACAACTGGGCCGACTTTGATAGCCGGCGATTCGCGTCGGTTACATTTCGACCTGTACTTTCTAACATTTTGTGCTTATTATATTCAATTGTAAATTATATGGCCTATGCCCTCTAAATAAGTCTATAACATACTGGACATTCCTTGTTGACCTTGATGCCAAAATTTGGGGGCATGGAGCCGACGCCCTATGCGCATGTGCGTGGGTTGTTGCCAAATCTCGAAACGTACTTGGTTAGCATCACATACTTCCGTATGGAATATTTTTCCGCTACACGAGTTTCCGTCGAGTAACTCGTGAAAGTATTGGCAACATTGGATACCACGAATCACAAACCAAGGGCTTTGGCTTGGCCTTAAACGCACAGAAGTACGTCGGTCTAGCTGTGCCGCTTCCAAAAGGGCGCTTAATATAAGGCATGTGTAGACATTGAGTAACACGAGCAACACATGTAATGTACAAGGCATTGTGTTTCCATTCCTTCTTTTTGCAGTGCAAGGCCAGCAATGTAAAAGATAGGCAGTATGTTATGGAAGTATGTAGACAATTCGAATTGTCACTGTCATTTTCTGACGACAATGGACGTTAGTGTGTGCTCTCTCGATTATCTCCTACCTCATTGAACCCTAAGGGCGACGTCACATAGAGCGGAATTTGGTTACAAGCGGAACGGAGCGTAATTTGACAGTTGCATTTAAACCAATCAGATAAAAGCTAAAATAGGAATTGACATGTGTAATGATGTTATTGACATTTCTGCTCCGTTCCGTTCCGCTGTATGTGACGGCGGCGTAACGATTACTAACAGCGTTTTCGGGTGGCAGGTCGGTCTGAGAGTATTCCCATCATTTGTTTTCTCAATAAGAATCTAAGAATGAGAATACTTTCACACCAGTCTAGAGTTGTCTCCCGAAAACGCTGTAAATATATCGTTAAATCAGAATTTGACTTCACTAAGAGGAGTTAAAGATTTTCTTTTTACAAATTGTAGTTGGTGGTAAGAGTGACTGAAATAAATGATACCATAAAACAAATATGTCTTACCTCTTTTGTTTGTCTGAGTCGTGTAATTTTTCACAGCCGTCGGATGTTTCTTAAGCTCATACAACTTCTTTAGGTAAATCCTCTTAGTCGTCTGTGTTATGGGCCCCGGACTGTAACCCAGCTGGGTCAATTCTCGCCTTAAAGTGTCGGCGTCGTAGTCAAATGTGGGCGGCAGCGATGAAATAGAAGAGACAGTGGAACCCTTAACGCTCCTGGCGTATTCACTAAGAAGTTGAAGGAATAGGTTCAGTCAATGAGGAAGTCTTAAAAATAGATATGAAGAACTAAGCTGAAGCCTATCCTAAGTAACAATCTCATAGTTTCACATATTAAGGAAAAGATTTTATTTGGAAGACATTACAACGTCGCAACTAAGACAAAACAAACGCCTGATCAATCTGTAAATTTACCTTAAACGAGAGAATAACCTCAACATCTAAAACTAACCTGAAACCTTTGTCATCGGCCCCAGCAGGGGCGTCGATCAAGTTTATCGATAATAATCTTGCACACAAATCGTCCATAATTGAGGAATCTCTTTACTTTCCAATCGAATGATAGAATAACACCCGAACTAACTAACTATTTTGCGGCAATAATTGTGGTTATCTAATATACACAATTAAAAACTCTATCTTATCTTAAACTAGACTGCATGCTCGTCAATAATGGTTATCTTTATTAATAAGCAGTTTTGTACTTACTTGGGACTCTTCAATAATCTTCTCTCATATAAGACCACTCCCTCCTCTTTGTCGATGTACTTATAGACCTCAGAAACGCTGACAAAGCTCAACTCGGTTTCGTCCTTTGTGGCATCGTCAGACTTCTCGCCGATCACTTTCTCGACGCTGTCATCCAGAACAGTCACATTACTGAGGTCTTCAGTTACGTCAAAGATGTTTTTCTCCAAGGAATTAATACTGTTGTGGGAACACGTGAAATAGTCGCTGCTCTTTTCTTGCTTTTGCAAAAAACTCGCAGTGATATTTTTACAATAATTAGTGGCGTTAATGGAGGAACTCGGTATGGTTACGACACCGCTTTCCTTAGAGTACTCCTTGAAGCTGCTAAGGGCGGTAGCTTGGGGGTATGTCGTGTCCTCGAATAGCGGCTCAGAGGTGTCGATCGTTGCTCTAACGCAGGGCGATTTGTTCTTAGGGCTGCTGCTCTTGCTGCGACTTTTCCTATATACCTTTTGGTACAAAAAGGTTAAGAGTTACTCAACGAACAAGTCACTTAAGGATGGCGATTAAATGTTTAGGAGTAGCGAACTTGTTAAGCTAATGACATTTCACAGCTAAGATGATGACCCCTCTATTGAACACCCCCATTATATTTCATATATGCAAGTGGCGCCATCGGACGACGGCAGGTGCTTCCACTAGGGCATGAGAGGTATATGTGAAACCAAGCCAGCTTTCTGCCGAAGTGGTCGTTTCCCACAGACAGATGGCCGAGATTCAATACCTATACTCTCTGGGGACGACGTTCAGCAGAGTATCAAACTCATTTCTCTGTCAGGCAGAGGAACCATAGACCGGTTTTGCTCTTAATGGAGCTCATCAGCATAGTATACCTCAAACCTGATAGAGATACAGGTTCGAGTATAACTTGGTTTCCTCTATTGCTCAAGGCCCTGTGCATATATGCAAGTGGCGCCATCGGACGACGGCAGGTGCTTCCACCAGGGCACGTACGTAAGAGATTACTTGTATGAAAAGGTAGTTAACACAAACGAATTATTGCACACATGTTTTTTCATTTGACAATCAGTGTCAAAGCCTTTGCCAATTGAGTGGTTATGGTTTCCGACGATTAACAGCTCTGCCATAGATGTAGAAATGTATTGTTTTGACTACCTTCTTTTGATAGAAAATATCGTAAAGTAGTTACTTAGAGACTACTTACTACTTACTAGAGAATGAAGCATTCTTCAATAGAAGATAGACGGTTTATTGAGAAAGTTTAGAAAAATGCGGTGCAAATGTATAGAGTATGCGTTACATACATTTGTTAATACTAGACCCTAAAGATGGATAAAAAAACCTGACACTATTATCTAGTGTAAATAAACTTACCTTTCGAAAAGTGATACACTTTGAGTCATAACGTTTGCTCTCCCTATCGCCGTCAGACTCGGCCAACGAATCGTCCGAATCCTCGAAACTGGACTCACTGTCCAGGCTTCGGATCACGCTCTCAGCTGCGCTGCTCCTAGAAGTGACGTTTTGGTTTTGTTGATCAGAGACCCAAGTGAGAATGTATTCAGTGGTGTTGGTTTGCGGTAGCGATTGAAGGTGGTGCTGAGTGTTGACATGGGGAGTAATACTGTCTGAGTGAGGGGTATCATCGGAGACGCAATACTCGCCGATCACAGTCCCGGTGTTTACGATAATTTTATCTGCAGAGCACCCGAGAAAATCAGTACAATGCTCAGAGGAAAGTTAGAAACATTATTATAAAATTATACAAACTCATTTTTACGCATTTTAAGTTCCCTGGTTATAACAAATATTTGACTAATAGGTCTCATTCATTAAAAAATAATTTCAGTTCATTTTTGTTTTGACTGTAACATCTTTGATACAATTTGTCACATTCAAAACAAAATTAGCTAAACAAGGAAAGTGAAAATGAGTGTAAAGGCAGGTTCTACAACTGACCTTATTTCACAAACAATCTTTATGCCTGTCAAACATTTTAGCAAAAATAATATTGAATATCCTGCCAGGTCTTCATTAGAAAAACTCGTCAAAAATGATTTTTGATAGAAAAAGAAGAAGTAATTTGATAGAAAAAGAAGAAGTAATTAAAGTAAATGGCACTTTTGTTACTTCACATTTTTGCTTGGTTTTACATCCAACATACATATTGAACAAATCTTACGATTTTACCTAAAAAATAAAATGAATCTGGATATATTGAATATGGAACAGGTCAGGCTAGCTCAGTTCTAGTTAGTTTAGGTTAGTTTATTTTTTATCAGCTCAGGTTAGGTCAGTTCAGGTTAGTTTAGTATATTTCACTTCAGTTATCAGACTGGGTTGGCTCTATATGAATCTTCCCGATTTTTTATTTTATCATGTTTAGTACGAGGTACCATTTGAAAAAAAAAAACTAGAAACTCTATGAATTTAAATGGTACCTTGGAATGTATTAAACACGATTAAATAAAAAAAACTGGAAACCTGTATAATGGTTTATCTAAACTAACCCAATGAGATATCTAACTGAACTAACCTGAACAGTAGATATGCAGCAGGGTTTTAAGCGCAATTTGGTTCACTTTCTCCACAAAAGAAATTTAGGTTTATTCTGCTCTTTGTACTCCGCATCGCGACGCCTAAGTGACATCATACAGTCGAATAGCTATGCAGGTAGGCAAGTAGAACGTGGGTTCGATGGGCATAGAGATTACCATCAAGGTGCAGTCTTATGTAGAAACTACTGAATATTCGGTAACGGAACAAGACAGAACAAAAAGATAGATACAGTAAGATACTGAACGTTCTTAAATCTTAGAAAAAGGAGCAAGTTTCAATATACAAGATGCCGTGGGTTGCCAAATTTCAGTAGTCAACGTAAGGAGCAAACTTTTCCTTCACCATTTTATCCACAAAGAGTTGGTTTAACATCGATGACGTAAACAATCTATATTATTGAAAGTTGCTCCATTTTCTAAGTTTTAAGAACCCTTTGGTCTCTTGCTGTATCTATCGTTTTGTTCTGTCTTGTGCCCTTAAGGTTTATTCAATCGAAGTCGAATAGCTATGCAGATAGGCAAGTAGAGCGTCGGTTAGATGAGCACACAGATTACCATCGAGGTGTAGTCTTATGTAGAAACGATTGAATATTCCGTAACGGCATAAGACAGAACAAAACGATTGATACAATAAGAGACTAAAGGTTCTTAAAACTTAGAAAAGGGCGCAAGTTTCAATATACAAAGTGTTGTGGGTACAAGTTTGAGTAGTTAAAATAAGGAGCGAGCTTTTCCTTCGCCATTTTATCCACAAAGTGTTGTTTTAACATCGGTGACGTAAACAATCTGTATATTGAAAGTTGCTCCATTTACTTGGGTCTCTTACAGTATCTATACTTTTGTTCTGTCTGTGCCCTTAAGGTCTATTCAATCGTTTGTACATAAGACTACACCTTGGTGATAATCTTTGTGCCCTCCAACCCACGCTCTACTTGCCTACCGCACACCTGCATTGCTATTCGACTGTATGATGTATAGATTAGTTAAAAAGGGGTACAAAAAAAGTGCACAATGGACCTACATTTCTCTTATGGAGATTTACGTGTAAAAAAGAGCGAAGATTCGCTTAAAGCCCTGCTGCATTTCTATTCTGAACTAACCTGAAATAAACTGACTTGAAGTTACTTGAACTCACCTAAAATGACTTAAAACTAAACCAACCTGAACTAATCAGAACTAGTTCAATGTTTACTGCTAAAATCCGTATTGATTTTAAGTTTAAACATTGAATTTCACGCAAAAACATTGAATATTACATTTTTAACCATTTTGAGATATTCTAAGGCGTTTTTTACCACGTTTTCTACCGATCGTTACTCCAAATATTGAATTGCAATGGATAGTCACTAATGTTGCCTTATTAAGCACTTTTATATACCGTCTTATAATGATTTGAGCTCTAAACAATAAGTTTTAAGGAAAGACCTTAAATGTTGCATTTTTAAGCATTTTGAGACAACTTAATTTTCCTTTTTTAACTGCAATCAATGTCTATTAATGCCTCTCAATCTTTTACGAATATTCGATCAAAACATATTATTGATTAAAATAAGTTATAAATAATCGTCTGGCTCCTATTAGGTTTGTTCTCCATAAAAACATCCTACATTGACTCAGATGTCGATAATTTACTAATGTTTTTATCTTCTTCATTTCAGTTGTTGCCCAGCAACTTTTAACATAACGATCCCGCATTTAGTATTACCCACACATGTTTAAAGAAAAATCTGAATAAAAAACAACCCTCATAATTGATCATATATGTCTTTAATTCATGACTTTCAGACACAATGTGCATTCACACACAATGGGTCACTAATCTCACACGTTATTCAACAGCAATAATCTCAATTATTTTATTAATAGCCTTCATGGCCTCTGTTTAACCTATCACCCGAAGAATAATTACTCAAGTGTTAAACGTGATTTTTTTTATAGAGGTTTTTATTTTTATTCATTTATTGATAAGTTCCTATTTATGGATCAATTATATTGGTTCAGATAGTTCTTCATTAGCTTTCGGCCGTATGTCAATAATAAAATGCGGATTTATGGATGTCCAAGAAGGCGGTCTTTACGTCAATGGGCAAAGGTCAGTTGTTTGCCTAGGTCAATCTTGTTTATTCTCTTTTTTTAATCTACTACGGCAGACTATATTAACACAACAGGAATACATTTCAATTTTATAGATATATTTATAGTTAACAGAAGACTGCTTTACCAACTACAGAGTGTCCGGAAATTGTTGCTACAAAATACAGGGTGTACGAAAATTGTTGCGACTAAATTCACTCACCAGATAAATTAGCAGTCGCGTATCTTTAATTTTCAACAATTCGGAAGGGAGTAACTTGACTGAAAGGATTGAACTTTTTTAGACCTCAGAACCCTGCTGTACGATAATCAGTAGGTAAATTAAACTGAGGTGTTTTGTTATTGTTACTAGATTTGGATAGTGTTAAGTTTTTTTTTTATTTTTGGCGTTAGACCCTTTTAAAAGACTATTTCGTGGACACTCTTACCTTTGAAGGGACAGAACTTTAGTCGGAATTTGTTGTTAGGTCAGTGTTGTACCACATTTTTTATTTTCCACAGTCATTAATAGTTTAACAGCATTAATTTTTCGACACGTTGTATTTATGGGCTTTTTCGAATTATTCGTTAACGACATGCAACAAAATTCAACCAATGACAATATATACTAATTAGCAACACGCAGCATGGTCACACCAATTAAAAAAAAATAATAACTGAGAATTTAAACCTTCATCCACATGTTGATAACCCAAATCCCGTGCGTTTAAGTTTAGCGACAATTCATTATTCAACTTAACCCAAAACAATTTAATTACTGAGAAAAATGCTTTAGATGAGTGCAGATTATCAAACACGTCTACATTAACTGGGTTCATGTTTAAATGTAAAAATTATAACAGCATATATTAGTAATAATAATCGAGTGGAATAGTACTTAATTAGCTGATTAGAGGCAACCTTTAATACCACTTTTTACGATTATTTTATCTAAAAGTTTGGATTTAATATTAGATAAATGAGTGCAAAATGCGTTATGCAATGTATAGAGCAACTTAATAATTTCGAGATTTGAAAAAATTGATTGCCTAAGTCAAAAAATGTCTAGTTATTCCTGTTTTGTATTTCTGCTGTTATCGAAATTGTTCCGAAATAATAGACTTTGAACTCGAAACATCAAAAGGCTCGAGCACTTTCAGAACTAATATTAGTTTTAAAACATGCTTTCAGAACTAAATTTTAGTTTTAGAACAGATGTTCATATAGAGAGATCTTCTAATTTTGACCTAAAGTGTATCAAGTAGTTAATTCTCACCTACGAATGTACATACTCTATCAATGTTAGGTTAGTAAACATCCTTATTACCATAGAGGGCGAGCATTCTAAAGTGTGTTGACCAATCGCAAGAGTTAAGGATCTTGTCCATAGGTTTTTTCCTCATTGCCACTTTAAAATATGTCTCTTCGATATCGATTGTGGCACACCTATGAGCCCCTCCAGAAAGCTCATTATAGGTATAAAGCAAAATAGAAAGGTATCCAAACTTTAGGTCATGCAGTATTTTGCAATCTTGAGAGATGGGTCTTCAGCATTTTTTATTTTGTACTTTCTGGACCATCCCTCCTCGTATTTCCTCCTTAATCTTCTTTCATCTCCCACAAAGGGAAGTCCCACGGGTGCAATAGTTTCGGAGATAGCCAACTCAGTGGTTGATTTTTAGGCACTTTTTGAATCGACAAATTTTTGAATGGGACCAATTTCACTCTTATTATGTTTGTTTCCAACTTTGACGAGTGGACTAATTGAAGTGAATCCAACGGTTTCTTATTCTTTTTGATGTCTTCTTTCACCAAAGGAAAGTCCCGTAGGATCAATAGTTTGGGAGATAGACCCATTCGGTGGTCGATTTTTAGGCACTTTTAGAACATTCTTTGAAGGCATTTAGGACTTTTTCCTAAATGGAGCTAATTTCACTCTTATTATGTTTGTTACATCTCTACAAGGGATTGAAATTGCCCCGTTCCAACTAACAACAGCAAAAAAAAATGTCGAAATTATCTAAAGGGGGGTATTCCCACCGTTTTCTCACTTTCCAACTTTGACCCCTTTTAACTTTAGAACGAGTGGACCAATTGGGGTCAATACATTGTCGTCTTTCACCTCCCACCAAACCACCAAAGAAAGTCACGCAGCTTCAACAGTTGTTCAATAGATCCCTTCGGAGGTGAAAGATTTTTAGGCACTTTTAGAACGGGCTTTCAAGAATTGACCAAAGAAAAGGCGCTGTATTCCCTCCTTTTTCTCAATCTTGATATTAAAAGTTCTGAAAAGTTGAAGACGCCAAAATATGTTTACAAATATGAGCTGACCCACCCCCACCCCTCAACTGTGTCGCCTATGGTTACAAATGAAAGATCACGTTTACATGAAAAGATTGCGTATGCAATGTAAAGAGCGATCTGAGAAATATAACCAATGTCGAATAGTCAACGTCAAAGAGCCTTAGCTCCCCTACGACGGATTTTTGAATAAGTCCATTTACGTCAAATCAGCATAAAATCATCTCCAGAATTTGCTGCTTTCGTTTGCCGGTTAAGTTTTCTAACACCCCGTATATATTATGGAAAAAATAGTGTAAACAATCCTTTAATAACATGAAACAAAGAATTACCCGTTAAAATTAAATTCAACAGTTATTTGAAACCATGTAGAGCGTTTTCGGGTGTCGGTTCTAGGACGCTCTGACAGTATTCTCATTCTTCAACAAAGGAAGGGAATACCCTCGGTGCTCCCGATCAAAACTGCCTGAGGGTCACCATCAACAGCGGTCTGACCGGGCAACTACGCAGGCAGTGGACAGGAAATGGGGTGTAAGGTTCCATGTTCTACCTCTACACTGCATTAATCAGACTGAGGACATCCTATGGGTCCTTGGTTTGGCTGAGCTCCTTGGTAGCCAAAACGGGTGCATTCAGAACAACACGGGGAGCGGCTCTTAATGCTAATGGGTCTGTCGGAGCTTCGAATCTGGATAAAGAGAGAGTCTATGGCTTCTTACAGAAGGATGGACTGCTGCGACCAAAGAAAGAAAACGGTCACACGCAGATTGCTAGCTTCATCCAGCCAGACATCCCTATTGTCATGTAGCAAGAGCGACGCCCCAGCGAACAACTAAGACTAAAATATCATTTGAAATATATACCCCATCAAGGGCAGAACTCAAGGAAAAGCTGCTTCAGCTAAGAATGATCAGGTGTGGTATACAGATGGATCAATAATGTGACTCACAGTCGTCAGTAGCCGGAATGTACGAAACTGGGCATGAAGAGGTCGAGTGTTTCCCATTGATCTTATTTCCTATTTTGACCTGAGAAGAAGACCTGAGAGATTTCCGTTTTTTGGTGTGTTTCAGAAGTGACATTCTTACAGGTATTACAGTGTCTTCGGTATTTTTATCAAAGTAATGGCCCATGTTAGTGCGTCTCATGTCAGCATTTATGGACTGATATCTATAGTTTTAATACAATAATCAACTAATGCTCTATCACTTGTGTATTTGGTGAATGAACACTATAAAATTACATCATATTACTACGCTACAACAAAGGTCGGAATCTCCTGGGTAATGGCTCAATTGCTGTTGTGGGTTGCATCATCTCACGTGCCGTAGCGTTTAGCCACAATTCTTGATAAACACAGTAAACATATTGTCTTTTTTTTTTGCTCGTGAGTACTATCGTTTTCGATTAGAGGCTCTAGAGCTTTCTGAGAGTCTTCTCGTTCTCTGTTTTCTGGATAAAAATGAAGGATAGGAACACTGCCGGTGCTCTTTAAAGTCGACAATAGAAAATGCTGTACATTTGCTTTTCACGTGGAGTGATCAAAAACAAAGAGTGAATCAGTGACCACTAGGCCATATTATTTCTTCCTCAAAAAGTGAGTGTTAATTGCTGACAAACCGGCGCCTCATTAATTTACTACCATGGCGATGATCCCTGACATCGCATTAAAATCATATAAAAACACAGTTCATGTTTATAAAACATGTCCGTGCAGTGATAAGATCAACCTAAATTTCGAACGGTTCTCCTTGATAACGCGACTAACCATTGCGAAATTAAGTATTTTAATACCCTGAAATACCCTGAAAAACTGACTTTTCTCGCAATGAGAAAAATTTTAATATTTAGGAGCATCTGAACCATGTCAAACGGCGTAGCTGAATGGTCCAAATAGACGTCCTACTTTTTTTTAAACGCATGTCGCCACATTCAAAATGTTTTCCGATAAAATAGATAGATAGGACTTTGGGCTGCATACACATGACGCAAATATTTACGTAAAAGTCTCTAAAACCACGTACTTATGCAAGCACATGATTATCAATAGAACCAATATTGTCACGACCTTAAACCAACTAATTTTATTATTAGTTGGGGTTAGACGCCACGATTCGATTATCCAATAAAAGTCGAAACGTGTACGGATTAGGTGGTTACTCAATACGCTAATAAAATTTCATTACGATACTCAGTACTGTAATGAAATTTGATTACGGTACTCAGTACTGTAAAAAGCTTTTTACCCAACTAAAATCAAGTAAGTAAAATTGTACTAAATCAATTTGTTTTAGCGACTTACCTAAAACTAGACAGCAATTATTCTTGTCTTCATCCCTCCTAATGAGATCGTTTTTGGCAGGTAAATAAGCCTTGATTAAGTTGAGACAGTCAGTGAAGCCCTCTTCCGCTGCGTAATGGAACGGGGTCTTGCGGCTGACGTCCCGAACTTCAGGGTCACCGCCGTTCTTGAGGAGCAGGTCCAGGACTTCTGTGCGTCCCCATGCCGCCGCTATGTGGACAGGTGTCAAACCGTCATCTGACCTAAAAGTACAAAAAAATAGGAAGTAAGAAATTGCTGTATTTCAAATATCAGTTAAGCGACAAGGATTAAATACAAAATGAATTGAAAATATTGTGGCGGGAATAGGTGCGGACAAGGGATGCGGTCCCCGTATTTTATTATTGTTCTCGTAATTTTAGGAAATTTTCTAGTTTTAGAATGTTAAATATAAAAAAGCAGTTGAACGTTGAATTTATGATTGTAGCGAACCAATCCGTTTCCTAGTGAAGTGTAATTATACAGCTAAAAGAAAGCAGCGATAGTGGAAAGTTAAATAAAGGGCTTCGGTGCAAATGGTTTAGGTTATTAATAACAAATTCACAAAAGTAATCAAATATTATATTAAACATAAATTGAAAATAAGGCAGGCCGCAGACCTGTCGCCACGAAGAGTGGTTTATTGCCTTGTTTGAGCTATTTTTTGGTGTAATTTACATATTTACCCGTATTCTTTTATTGTTCTTATAATTTAAGGAAATTTTCTAATTATAGGATGGTAGATAATAAACAGTTAAAAGAACGAAGCGACAGTGGAAAGCTATATAAAACGCGTCGGTGCAAATTGCTTAGTTATTGTTTTGTATACAAATAGAAAATAAATTGTGGAGCGAATAGGTGCGAGCCGTCGACCTGTCAAGGCGACGAGTGATTTATTGCCTTCTTTATGAATTTTTTTTGGTGCTATTTACATTTTTCCTCGTATTCTTTTATTGCTCGCATAATTTTTGGATGTGAGAGATAAAAAAGACCGACCGTTGTAGTCTTGGGTCGTGGTTGCGGTAAGTCAATCCGATTCTTAGTCGATCGTAATAATTCAGTTAAAAGTACGAAGCGATAGTGGGAAGCTATATTAAACGCGTCGAAACAAATGGCTTATGAAGCTGTAAAACTAATTATTACTAACTGCGCATTTGACTATCTCGAAACGTTTTTTGTGCTGGTTTCAAGCAGCTTCGAACAAAAAATTACATGCGACAACCAATCATTTGTTTTAGCAATAAAGTGTGTTACAAGCTTGATTATACAATGGTCAATATTGTTTTATAATCTTAATTGGTTCGTTTAACAACGAT
Source organism: Taphrorychus bicolor (assembly GCA_951812265.1). Classification (NCBI taxonomy): domain Eukaryota; kingdom Metazoa; phylum Arthropoda; class Insecta; order Coleoptera; family Curculionidae; genus Taphrorychus; species Taphrorychus bicolor. Next base: position 20,543,346 of record OX638299.1, on the reverse strand, counting down.
CCGGATGAAACTGGATGGTAATTCAAACTTTGTTTTTAAGAAAACAACGTCGCCGATAATATATTAATTACCGCTTGATTGTGTTAATTTCTACGTCTTTACGAAGACGCAAGTTGCGTGATATTGCAATCAATGCAACCGGGTTCAAATGATAATTAGGACATTTAAATCACATTATTTTCACTTACTACGGTGTAATCTACACCTTTCGCCATTTTAAACTTCCCGCCATTCCATTTCAACTTGGCGCTCTAACGGCACCTAGCGATGAGGCGAAGGTGAAGACTTTGACCAGACGTATTTGCCATCAACTCTTATGGGCGGAATCCGCGAAACCGGTCCAAAAAGTTGTTACTTAAGTCCGCATGCTGCCTCGTGGGGCTGTCGGCGCCGTGGAAAAGATGGCAACATTGGAAAATGAAGCTGCCAATTAGTCAACTACAGTTTGACATGTCAATTTTCAGACAGGTTAGCTTTCCGGTACCATGATTTCATATTCCTATACTAGTTATATACTACGAGTTCAATCTTTTGCCATTGAATAGAAGTGCTGTGTCAAATGACCCGTGAAAACCAAAACCGGGTCGAATTTTTTCTAATGCGCAAGGACACGCCCAGCAAATAAACAGCGTATTCGGATAGCGACTCTAGAGCGCCTTGTGACTATTCCCGTCCTTTGTTTTATCACTAAGAATATAGAGATGGCAATTACACTCAGAGTTTTTCAAAAGTAAGGGTCGAGTTGGACGGAGCTTGGCAGCCGGCACATGCCTCTCTGTTAATACGAAATATTCAATAGAAAACGACATCTAGAAGGCTGTGAATTTTAGACAGAAAAGGATGACATAAGCGAAATACATATACTTTTGTTCCTGAACGAATGATATTTCTAATTTTTTTCAAACTTTAGTAAATTAAGTGATGTATGATTTCACTGCTGTTTCTCATAATCCACCAAAGTGACGCAACTTAGGACCTATCAAGTATGTTCGCACATATTAATGTTATTTTCCAGTTATTTTTAACTTGTTTCGGTCGTGAACCGCATGTCAACAGTGTAATGCTCGCATGAACAGTACCTACTCGTTGTTTTTGCAATCATGTCTTCCTAAATTAACACGTTATCAGTAGCTTCAATAATTATTATTACATACAGGCGCCATATACCCGACGATTTACAGAACCATAAAATGTCAGATAATTCTTCGCGTGACGTCAAGACTTGATGTAGTAAACAACGTCGTGTGTAATAGTCAATCGAGTATTGAACATGCGGAAATAAATTAATCAGACATGTCTGATGAGCAGCTGTTTTATTTAAGGGTTTTTTCAAAGACTCATGAATGAAGCAGTGCATTGAGAAGAGAGTTATACATATTACCCATTCACTTATTTTTGTCATCTAGTTACCTTTGAAACATTTTTTTTATACCCATCTCCTTTTAGGACACGCTGAGAAGATACGATAAAAATGTCCAAGTCAAATTTCCAATGCCTACTTGACGACAATAATAAGTGAATGGCTTATATCTTTGAAGGTTTTTCTTTGCTTTAAACCTCGTACGACTTTATTATGTCAAGTTTATATTTCACGTAAGATCCAACGAAAGATTGTGTTACAAGTCGTTTTTTTTCACACCGGTTCCGTTTCTGATTGACATAAAACTGACAGATTAACTAATTTTCAACCAATCAGATTTGTTGAAAATCAGATGACTGTCATTTTATGTCAACCAGAATCAATCCGGACCATAACGGGTGTGAAACCAAAATGACTATGAAGGTACCTATTTATCATTCACCATCAGGTCGTGAAAGCTAGGTATACCTTTCTTATCATTAAAAATGGAAACTGAAACACATTTTCATCTATTTTTACCATTTTCTACTACCCAGGCAACCAGTAGACGTCATAATGCGAAATATACGTAACAAAAGTGACCAATAACGCGTCCTGAAGTCGTATATGTCATGTCAGTAAGACCCATCGTATTCCATCCACTCACCATAAAAAAAAAACGTAATTACTCCCAAACCTAAGATTAAATATGATTCCACAGAGGAAGAATTAACTAGAGTCCTTTCTTTACAATTTTTTTTTCTGGCATCATTTTTAAAGGTTCTGTGCGATGTTGCCCGCTCTCAGGGTCCAACTACACAACCCATAATGTTAATATGTTGTGTAGCCAAATGTAGTCGTACAGCGCGATCAAAACCTAGGTAAAAAATCTTCTTAATTGACGAATTGGCAACGGTGCTGTCAATTCAATATGTGTGTGTCAATCTCATTGAACTGATGTCAACCACAAAACGTCAAAACCTGTTTCCTTTGTGTTTGAAGTTGAGACGGTGAGACGGTCACGTTTTGTGCGATTTTTTTATTAAAGGTAAAACTATTAAGGTGTTTTATTAAAGATTTTATCATTATGGTGAGATATTGTGGCATATGCAAGACTTCTAGTTATAAAACTGGAACAGAAATCTTTCGTATCACAGGTAAGTGCATGTATCATGTTTTCACCGATTACCCGACTCGGCGGCCATTTTGTCATTCCCCTCGCGACGCGCGCCCTCTGTTGTACATATGAATTTTGGAAGTAAACCTGACATTCTATGATTACTAAGGGCGTCTGGCTCAATCGAGAGCTTACCTAATAGTGTACCAAAATGAAGCTTTTTGCCTTGAGTTTTTACTAAAGTTATCAACATGTTGAAAAGGGTTAAAGAACTTTTAAGCCAAGATACGTCCTGCTTTGACTATAAACTGTGAAGAAATATCTCAATAAAACCACACTTGGCCTTAAGTGGGTGCAAATGGCCATTAAAAAAATATAAGATTTAACAGGTATAGGGCGAGTTCCAAAACTCACCAGGTCATCTACCGGTTAATCTGGTCATGTGATGAACATCTAGCAATTCAATGGATTAAGCAGGTGACTGATCTACCAGGTAAATGACCTGGTGAGTTTTGAAATTCGCCCATATACTCACTTTACATTCGGATTGCCGCCATTTTGCAAAATGACATTGATGACCTCAAGAGCAAATTGGTAAGACTCGCACCCGATAACCAAGTGGAAGGGTGCTATTCCTTTTTTGGGCAACACTAAATTGGGATCTGCACCTTTTTCTGTTAAAAGTGATGTGACAGACCTGAAAAAAAAATGTTTTAGTAGTAAATGTAGTTTACTTTATAAATGTAATAGAAAAATGTAGTTTTAGAAACTCTTGAAAAATAAAATGAGGTAATAGCGAATATGGATAACGATGTAGCGTTTTAAAGATTAAAAGGAGAGAAGTTAAAAATAAAACATGGCAGAAAACAATTCATTTATAGCAACTCATTATCGATTTAACTAACCGTGACTTTATAGTAAACTATGTACAACTCGTAATTGAATTGATAAGGCAACGTGTTTTTACTGTCAGAAGGAAGAAAATACTAGAAAACATTATTATATCAGGTTTGGCTTAAAATAGAAGCTCGGATAGAAATGGGGGGGTTAAACCTACCCAAGACACTATACAACGGGAAGTGAATATCTACTAAAGTGCATGATTACCAACTTTACATAAATCATATAGACATAAATAGAAGAGGTCAAAGTCTGCTGCGAATCTAATCCTCCCTAATAAACATGACATTTTCTACCAATTGTTTATTTTTTTAGATTAAAGTGCAATTCTCGGTGCAATTAAATTGTTGTCATTGAGTGCGTTTTGAAACGATTACGAATCATCAATAGCAACAAACCACCGTAAACGTTTACTTGGGGTTGCCAGATTTGGGAGACAAACCTTTGACCTTTGACTCTAACGGAAGATAAAGCTTAGGTAATATAAATTATTTGAAACTGTGTTATGCAGTTTGCAAGGCATTTTATTACCCTAGGCTTTTAATAAAGAGCTTAGTTGTTAGGCCAAAACGCCAAAAGTTCGTAAAAACGGTGACAATAGACAATATACAGGCCATAGGGTGACCGTTTTTCGAGTTTAACCATAAGGATATCAAATATTTGAGGAAATTCGAAGGAATTGAGGAAAAAAAAGTTAAACTAATAGATGTCTTTTAAATTACTACACTACCATGACCCTATGTTGCATGCTTTTTGCTTTTGCTCTGCATGTTATCAACTTATTCACTTATTTTTAACATTTAAATACCTTTAATTTTTTTTTTTTTTTTGAGGGAGAAATTATTGGAAAATTTGCGTTGCAAATTTGGTGGTATTTACAGGAGTTTAAGGTAAACTATATGCACTTTTTGAATAGTTTTTTTTCTCTACTTAAAAATTCACCAGTAATTTTCTCTAAAGGTATGTAAAAAGTAAATTTACTGGTGGGTTTTGTTGTGAGAACATTGAAAATTTAGTGGTATTAAGTGGAATTTAATGGAATTTAGTGAGATTTGGTGGTATTTAGCAGGAGTTACAGAAATTTAACTTGGAACTTGGAGGAATTTAAGGTGAATTGAATTTTGGTGTACACCTGTTACAAAGTGATTTTTTCCTAAATTTTTTAATACATATCTCCTTACTACGCACATGTTGAGAAGATAAGAATAAAAATGTCAAAGTCAATTACTTTAATTGAGACTTTGATATCAAGTAAGGGGTGTTCATTTACAAATGTCATCTGATGACTGTGGAATATAAAAAAAAAAGGGTTAAGAAACAAAACACCATTTACTTTGATTATATCATCCTTTTCTGTCAAAAACTCATAGCCTTCTAGATGACACCCAGTAAAAAATTAATATATTAGTTGAATATACTTGTTTCTGAATTTAAGTATTTTGTGATTTTTAAACTTTCACATATTTTCAAGTTCTTTAAAGCAAATTGTTGATAATGATTTAGACTTTGTTCATTAAAATTTTGATGAATTTTAAATGTTAAGAAGGGTATCAGCTGATGTTTTCAGCAAATTATTTTTATTTTTCTCAATTCTTATTGAACTTATAAACTGCTTTGAAATGCATAAAATTATTTTTATAGTACCTAATATTTTTTTTGGTACAACAAATGTATAAACCCACCTTTTGCATTTTTATAAAAAAATTATATTACATATACCTATATACATATATAAACCATTCTCTTATTATTGTCATCGAGTAGGCATTGTAAATCTGACTGACATTTTTATCATATCTTCTCAACATGTGCCGAAAAGATTTCAAAGGTAACAAGATGTCAAAAATAAGTGAATGGGGTATATATAGGCTCAGATATAGATAGATAAGAGGTATATATACTTACTACCCTCAAAATTTTTATGTATTACAGATACTTACTCTATGTGCTGGTATTCAATTGCGTCGTACAAAAGCGAAGCCAAATAAAACTCCTTTTTGTCCTTTCCACGATATAACATTATCACATAACGGGTCTTAATTATTTACGAAATCAAGGATAGGTACTTCCAAGTTCCTGCCAAGAAAACTATTTCCTTTTGAGACCAAATTGCGGAGAAACGGTACGGTACCCAATGCTGAATGAAACACCACTAATGCCGACACTCCGAAAATCTGAACTTGTTCATATATTTGATAACGAAAGAATTTTGTTGATTCTTTACAACATGAACAAAAAAATTGCGGCTCCAACCCAACCGTACCGTACGAGATCTATTTGTAAACAATTTGGGACTCCCTTCACTCACTCCCGGCCACATTTGGAGGTTAGGTTCCACATGTGGACAGTGGAAGTACGTCTGCGACTCCGGTTCCCTTTTCCATCGGTGCTCTGTCTTACTTGCGTCTATTCGTATTTCATGTGTGGGAGCGAGATAAAAAAAAGCGGCTTTCATAATATATTTAGAGGTAGGTTGAGTGGAGGGGTTTTTTTTCGTTAGAGAGGAGAGAGGTTTTAAATTATTTGATTTGTATTATTTTATTTTTTTTCTGTGTGCAGTAGAGTAGCAGGTGGCAGGTAGCATATAGTAGGATCAATAATGTAAATATATTAATATAAAGTAAATTCGTTCTAGTTATTAATATAAATGTAGTGTAGTGTAAATTTATTTCCTAATATTATGGTGAACAGATAGTTCGTTATAGGAGGGCAAAAACGTGTACCCGTATCGGCAACTAAATTGTGCGGAATATTCCATGGATATTCTTTAGAAAGGTAATCTAGGAGGCTACGAACTTTTGACAGAAAAGGATAACAATCAAAGTAAATAGACTTTTTTGTTCCTTCATCTTTCTTTTGACATTTCACAGCCAACTAGATGATGTTTTCAAATGAACACCCCTATTTTTTTATCGTAAGAATGTTCTTTAACTTTTTTCATTACACACAATCACATAAATTTTCATTTTTTTTCTTGTTATATTATATCCACTTCTGTATTACCCATTCAGTTATTTTTCTCATCTAGTTAACTTTGAAACTTTCATTTTTTTTATACCCATCTCCTTTTAGCACATGTTGAGAAGATACGATAAAAATGTCGAAGTCAAATTTTCGACGCCTACTTGACAATAATAACTGAATGGCTTATACCTACCCACATAATATTGGTTTCCCTGAGTTGTTATAATATGAAGGCAAAAAAGTACGTGTGCCCATATCGGCGACTAAATTGTATTTTTTTGTTTGTTTATTGTTAGAATGTACTGTAATATGTTAATTTTTATTTTTCCCTTGTTATTTTTTATCCGCTTTTATATAAAATTATTTCCTCGAAATCTGAGTGCTCCGATTGCTCGTTGTGATCTAAAATTCTGCTCCATTCCAAGTTTCTTGATTGTGCAATTTTTTGGTCAATTATATATTGTGCTTGTGTACTCTCATATACATCGGATATACACAAATGCAGATGAGAGAGTTTTTGAGTATGTAGTATGATTTTATCGTTAGAAAATTGTACTATTTTTTGGTCACTTGTACATTGTACTTGTCTACTCTCATATACCTAAATGTGCGCTTTTGCTTACAAAGTACGGGGTGTTCATTATAAAACTTCATCTAGTTGGCTGTGAAATGTTCTGTCAAAATTTCATAGCCTGCTAGATGCAGTTTTATAATGAACACCCCGTACATAGCGTAAACATCCCGGTGTCCTGATGAACAGATGCTAAAGTCTTGAATAACCATCTTGTTGAGTTGTGTCAAGCGTTTTTCATTCTCAATAACGCATGCTTACTAAGGGTGACTTTTACAACTCTCAATAAAACTTCAGTTTGAAGATAAAATACCAGTAATGACGTAGATTGCATTGTTGGTAACAATGCATTTCAAGTCATTACTGGTGTTTTATCCTCAAACTAAAGTTTTACTGATAGTTGTAAAAGTGACCCTAAATGAATTAAAAGAATAACGTCATAAGCCTATGTCACATATCACTTCCACTTTACATCGTTTTTATACGATCTCTCTAAAGCGCTCTCAGCGTATTTCCATCCTTTGCTCGACCCCTTCGATGGTCGATTTTTGGACCGTTTTGAAATCAGTTACCTATAAACACACATCGTTAAAAAACTAACTTATGGTACAACTTTCACTCAAATTCATTCGTAAAGTCAAAAGTCACCGCTACTGTCATGGGGGCGCATATATAAACGATTTTCATTCACCAAAATTATTTGAAAACTAGATGACCCAAGATAGATCGATCTGAGTGTATTGCCATCTTTACATTCTTATTGAAACAAACAAAGGATAGGAATACTCTCAGAGCGCTCGAGAGCACCACCCGAAACCGTTATTAGTCGAAATCGCATAGGTTCTCGAATTCTGAGTTCGTCTGTTAGATGTCATGCGCGTCGTCATATTTACCTGTCAATGTCACTTTTATTAATTTAGTAGTGATAATAACGCTACAAATTTTTGGTTTACCATAATTTACCTAAACCACCTAAACCAATTTTTCAAAAAATTCAAAAAAATAATCATTCTTGAATTCAGCTTTATCAGTTGCAAATTTTCAGAAAGATCTTGTGTTTATACCTGTGTATATTCTATTCATACAGTGTGACCGTCGGATACCCTGTATGTCACGTGATGTTATTTTAGATAATTACTAATGAAAAGTATATTTGAGATAATCAGCTTCATTTAATTGGCCCACATTCACTTGTCACATTCATTCGTAAAACATTTTTTTTCTGCTTAAAATACAAGACAATCTTCCCACACCTTAAAAATAATATCACAAATAGAAAAAAAGCAAAACTCATTTAGTTTTTGGCACCCAGACTGGCAAGGCCACCGCCCCCATCGATACCCGCTCGATGGAGATTATTTCGTCCTCTAGGTTGTCTACATTGTAAAATTTCTTCAACTCATCAATAGCTTTGTCTTCAATCTGTAAGTAACACATGTTCATTAGAAAACGTTATCTAGAAGGCTATAGATTTTTGACAAAAAAAGCATACTACATAATAAGAGTCAACGAGCTAATCGGGAGACCCTCTCCTGTTTTATAATTTTGACCCCCTTTTTAGCATTAGGAGCCTTAAAAATATCGGCGATATCCGCCAGAAGGGATGTCTCGTTAACGTCGTGAAGTTTTACGTCAAATTATTGCAAAACAGTTATCACTGTCATTATTTTTACTATGGTCCTTTTCAAATAGATATTTATCTAGCAGGCTGAGAAATTGACAGTCTCTTCCCATTCCGTCCATGTAAATGTGTCATTTATATGTCAGTTTTTCAGCTTACTGTTACTAATATCGAACTTATATCCATCTAGAAGCTAGAGCGCTAGGGTTCCTAGCCCTTAGCTGACCTAGCTCCAAGGTTTTCTAAAACTTTGCTTCTAATCAAAGTCAAGGCAGAAAATCAAGTTTTAAACATATGTCAACCTAAACCATTGAACTGAGAGAAAAAGGGTTTGTACTATTCTTTCTTAACTTTACATGGGGTCCTAAAATGGTGTTAACAGTCAAAGAACCCCAATTTCACGCTCAGATGACATAAGCGAAAATCCCTAAAGTCCCCAGCCGATTGGCAAAGAAAAAAATTATTTGTTTTGATTGGTTGCCTGCAGTTTTCCGTGTCACACCTGGAGCCAAGGCCAAATATAAATTTTTCATTTTATTCTTTCCATAATGAGCATAGTATAAAGACTTTTAAGTACCGTTGAAAATCGCGTATTGCAAACGGCGTGCGCAAAGTGCACATTGCGCACGCACTCATACAGAAGCGTGTGCAGCTTAGAAAATGTAAACCAAAGGAAGTAGGATACGACGCCGGCGTCTGTTACCAGTTTGCTCCAATCTGTCAAGTGTGAAAATGCCAGCGTAGCATTGGTATTGTAGCACATAAGAAAATATTTTATCAAAAATAATAATGGAACTAAATTACTATTTGTAAAATTACTAATATTATACGTAATATTATTAGCAAACATCGACTTACTATTAAATAATTAAACATAATTGTGAATTAATAGTCGTTGATAACCCTGGGATTACATCTCCTGCGCCCCTGGAAAAACTGCTCAAAAATTTAAATAAAAAAACTGTCTACAAGTTACAGGATTAGAAAAATATTTCCCAAAATAGCATTATTGACTTCACTACCGTAGTGAAGGTTTAGTATATACCGACATACTAAACCATATTTCGAAGATTTGGATGTAAAATAACTGGTTTTAGAAGTTATTTGAAATAATTTAATTGTTGCTGAAAAACGCCATTATCTGTTTACCTGTGAAATGTAACTCCAGGCTCCTTTCTATAGCCGCGGCTTTTAAAACCGTAATCTGCACATTCCACCATTGTAAACAACACAATTATTTATAATATTAAAGTCTTGCAAAATGCAATTTATTGCAGAAAAACACATAGCCAACGAAATGTTTGGTTTTCGCCTTAGACATTGCCTCATCATTTTAGTTAACAGGTGCCCATATAGCGGAGAATTGCGCGAGTGGATTCTATTAGTTTACATTTTCTGAGGTGTGCAGTCCACTTTGCACACGCTTCTGATTGCTTTGCACACTTCTTGCATATATTTTATAATACGCATGATTATTTATGAAGCAAAATCGCAGTCGTAGAAAAAGTATAGTGTGCAACACGTACGAAAAATCACTCTTCTCAATCTTGTGACGTTGTATCGCCTACGGCTCGTGTCCAAACCGGCACACTCGTGAAACGAAAAGTGCAACTTTCGACAATAGTTGCACAATATACTATTTCTGTATAGGGTTTCTTTTTTCTGAAGTGTTTTGCATACCCCGTTCACTATAAAAACGTCATCTAGTAGGCTATGAATTTTTGGCAGAAAAGGACGACATAAACAAGGTAAATCAACTATTGTTCTTTCATCCTTTTCTTTAGACATTTCACAGGAATCTCCATGACGAAATAAACACCCTCTACATTACCTGGGTAAACACCAACTGTTTACTGGTTATTTTAACCAAATTTTCCTTCTGCCTTCTCTCGTTCAAGATAATGGCTTCAAAATTATTATCATTTGTAGGAGAGTTAATCGGTGAAACGGAGTCCTGTAGGACTTTCCACGGATTTTTAGGGCTTTCTGAAACATAAATTGACATGAAAACAAATAAAACTTCATTAAATATATCCAACGTTTATGCCCTGAAGGCGACGAACTTTTCAATTGCTTCGTGGCTGAAGGGTTCCTAAGTCGCCTCAAAGGCATAAATATATGCTAATGCCATATGCTAATACAAATTTTTAGGTACCACCAGTTCATGTTAGTGTGTTTCAACAACATTTATTAAAAAAATCCTAAAATGTATACCTACTTTATGCCCGCGCGGGCTAAAAAGTGCATTTTAAGTTCGCGCGTCGTGCATAAAATTTGCTTTAAGCCGGCGCGTACCAGTAACTCGTTTCATGTCCGCGCGGGCATAAAGTTAGCGTTTATGTATTCGGTAACTAAGCAATAAAAACACAATAATGAGCTGGTAAGACATAGAAACAATAATAAACTGGTAGCACGAAAAATGAAATAGTTTCTAAAGCCCACTTGAAAACATGTAAGATGCCTTGCACATCTTCCTCAGAAAATTGATCTAAAGTGGACCTTAAAATATCGCATGTACAATGTATTCACGAAGAGATAAAACAAGTCTTGTAAAACGCACTTTTCAATTTTTACAAAATTTATGGCAGTGATCTAAGGTTTCACCTACGCAAGGACACATCGTAGAATACTTTGTTGTCAAACAACTTGTCACTTACCAATTTTTTGACAACAACGCATTTTATATGACAATCTTTAAGGCCCATCTCGGCTGAACTTTATGAAGGTGTGCAAACCGCCCCAACAAACCCAATTACCTGCTAAATTAGGCGAATTCGGGACGGCAGCGCTACTGCTTTCCGAAGACATCCTCTTCCGCTGCTTCTGCGACATCTTGACCAACTTCATCCTCGTCTCCGTTCTAGGTTGAGGTCTACTGTGAAATCCTGACGGTTTTGGCGGGCTGTTTAACAGCGGAAACTCCACAAAAGAAGTGCTCAGATTCCCGGAATCGGAGATTCTTTGAAGAGGCATAAAATCTTCTTCACAGTCTTCCTCGAATAGACCAACAGTATTAGCCACAAGTATTGATTTCACTCGATTGGATATTGGATTGTCAAGGATGATTTCTTGTGGCGAGCTACTGCTAGTAATAACTTGAGCGACGACTTTATCAATCGACTGGGACAAAGGTCTCTCAGAAATGCTGCTTTTATTTGTTCGTGACCTCTTCTTACTAGTAGGAGCTTTTTGTTTATTACCCTCCTTACTGTTCCTGTCCTTTTTCTCGTTAATATCCACAGGAAACATCGAACTAATAGCGGCAATATCCTCATCAGACACCGCAGTAGAATAAGGAGTTATTACCCTACAATCCAATTGCCTCTTCGCCTGATAAAATTCGGACATCTCACGTAGCAAATGCGAATCGAGATCTTCGAGAAGTTTCAACTCCAGAAACGATGTCATGTTTTGTTGCATAAATTCGAAGCAATTCTCTTTCAAGTTTTCAGCGTTATAAGCATCGGCGAAAGCCAGTAGCTGAACCGCGTTTTTGATAGTTAATAAGTTCGACAAGATGCTCTCGCACTGGTCTCGCAACCTGTCGACAAAAAACTGGTCCGCGAGGATTATGATCTTGAATAGTTGGTCGGTATCCTTTTCGTCTAAACGATCCAACGAATCGGTGTAAAGGAACTCCAGAAGGGCCTCCACGACGGACTTTGAGAATGGAATAGTGATGGTCGATGTTTCGTCCTAAATACGGTGAGAGGTAAGTACAACAGTGTGAGACAAGAATCTTTTAAATGAGTAAATTGGAAAATGGATACTAAATGAACATAGGTATAAGCAAAAAAAAACAGATCCGCGTAAGTTTAGGTTCAATTAGACATCTCCAACTTAAATATGGACAATGTCGATTTCTAATTGGTGAGAAATCGAGAACTAGCGCAACATGTCGAGTGTCTATTTTAAACAAATATCAAAAATGAGCATTAACTCTGTACATTGTGCTACAAATGAGCAATGAACCACGCCAAAGCAGATAAAGTCATACTTCATAATTTTTCTGCTATGGCCTCGCCAGCTGACGGTGTAGGTCAAAACCTCGGCCACCGGTCTGCGTGGGGTGACAAGTACATGAACATGTACTTGGTACATGAAACTGATTGGTTCATTGTTCATATGGTTTTGCATGCGATTTGTGAAAGCATATGTCAGATAGCGTCACCTACATTGGGCTGCAAATGTCCCACGTGTCGAAATACAGAGTTGTGCGCACCTTAAGCTTTCACTCACTTGAACTGTCCCATAAAGACTGGAAATCTATTGCTATCAAACTGATTTTATTTTGATAAGTAATAGATGATGGGTTTGCTAGAGGGTACAATTTCTGCGAGATTTTCATAGCCAAGTGGGGGACTTACAAGGTTCCATCTATTGTGAGGGAATTTCATTCCCCCTTCAAGAATCTGGCTCCAATAGATACTGTATGGTGGGACTCACTTGAGTGAAAGCTTAGACCTTACGACCTCACATTACAAGGCAGAAAAGTGCAAAATTTTGACTTACCCCTCTCCACCTCGACGAAAACAAATTCCCAAAATAGTCCAATCGGGCTGACAAGACGCACTTATGAGCGCGTAACGTCTTATTGTCCTTGCAGATGATCTCCACATCGTACAATTCAGAACAATCAATTTTACTGAAAACGATGGGAGATTTCCTGATTTCTTTTCCGCCTTTTTTAACTCTCACACTAAACTTCGCCATATCTAGATTACTGAGAATTTTTTGGAGTTCCACTGCCTCAAATCTCTTGGCCATTTCGTGCAGCATTCTAATGGGATTGTCTAGTTTCTTGTCGTTGTTCAGTGGCTTAACTTTGGTTTTTGCGTAAACTGCAAAAGCTGATTGATTACTTTCATCGTCGCACTCAGTGGCGATCACCACGTTCTCTCCGTCACTTTCCTGCGTATTTTTTACTGAACACAGTTGCCGAAGAGTGTCGTTCTTCAACTCGCCCACTTCAAGAAGCTCACTGAACCCGGTATAAATATATTTTAAAAATTCTTGAAATATTGCGGGGTGGTACCCTTTGATTTCGACGTTGCTGTCATGGTTTTTGTTGAACAAGTTGGAAAAGTATTGGCTTCGCGAAGCCAAGATGTATTTGTGCGCCGGCAGTAGTCTCCCGGAGACGTTGAATTCGACATCGGCGATGCCGTCACTTGCGTCGGCTGTGGTTAAGAGATCGTACATGTTTTCCAGCATCGTGGATTCGGTGATGTCGTAACGTGTGAAATATTTATAAGGCCGGTCCTGAAAAAAAAAGTTTTTTTTACAGAAAATTTGGATTTATAAACCAAACAAACGGGATTGATATTCAAGATCTCAAAAGAGCACCGAACACCACACAAAGAGCACGTTTCTCCTTAAACTTTTAAACCATTAATTTGACAGGATTTGTGTACATTGCGCAGGTACAGAAATGAAAAGGCTTTCCAAAAATAGGGTCGATTTGATGCAGGTGTGGGGGGAGGGCTGAGCAGTGGCGTACCAAAGTCAAAATTGCGTTTTTTTTCGATAACCAATTTTACGAGTCTGACGCAGCTTTCATAGCAACGGTAGCTAAGTTGTAGCTGTTTTATGAACCAATCATAGTAACGAGTTGAAAATCTATTGCTAGGCTTCCCTTATATAAAATTTCCTAAAATCATTTAAAAACAATGAAAGGTTTAATTGAAGGCTTTTGCTCTTCAATGAGCTTTAAATCACATTGTTCTTCTGCCGAAGTGCAGCGTCCAATTTCTGAATTTCATTTTTTTAAGCCTTTAACTTCTTCATCCTGGTTGTTATTATACTCTTAGCATTCCACCGAGCAGACAATCTTGGACCCCTTACCCACTGTACCTCTTTCCTGTCGCACCACTTGAACATACTGATTATACAGAGTGACAACTTAAAATCTTAATAAGGGCCATACCCTGTATAGTGATTTACTACACAGAACGCACTATGTCACTATTTGTCTAGACCCGGGTGTTTCATCATACGGAACGCACGATATTGGAGCGATATCTCCAAATATCAGTCTCACAAAAAAAAACGCATTCCTGCATAATTTGTTTATACTGATTTACGTTCTGGAGACGTACATCTCACTACTGTTTATGTTTATGAGGCCACAGATTGGGTCAAATCGCACACACTATGAACTATCAATCACTAGTTCATACTCTACGCCTTGATACCAAATTCCAAATTCACCATTTAAAGGTATTGTAAGTTGCTGTAATTTTAAAAAATATCAGGACAATCTCTAATCTCGACTATGCACAACTTCATACCACTTGATACTGTCTGAATTTGTTAGTCTTCAAGCAAAGACTCCTGACTATTCCGGCGAGAGCTGCATTTTCGCGGTAGAGGATATAAGAGAGCACAAACTTTTTGGAACATCCCGGTAATTTTTTTTTGTAGGCCAGAAACCGAACACAATGCCCGAGATTTCAACCAAAGCCATTAAAAATGCAGTAGGTTGAAATGCAACCATGTTATAGTGATTTATTCTTTACTCTGTATATCTTTTAAAAAGTTAATTTAATTTAGGATCAACCTCCCACACTGATTCTAGATGAAGCGGCCTTTCAAAATCTCTTTAAGTTGAGAATTTTAACGCATAAGCGAGATACAAATTCCCAAAATTGACGATAAATTTTGGTGTATCGATCTTTTTCCGTTAGCACTTTAGTTGGCTACATAAATCATACTACAAAAGTGATTTGTTAAAGAATTATAGGGTGTTGGTACCATTACCGTTTTTATATTTCACAAAAAAAACACTGAATCATACAACTCACCTGAACAATTCCGAAATTCTGTCCCTTTGGATCGCTTTGGATGAAAACGGCTCTATGAACTCGAGGAATCCGTTCAAGCTTCACAGTGACGCACTCATCCTTGTCTATAAACTTGTGAAAGTCGCTCTTCGCACTTTTGTCCACTTTCTCTTTGTCCGCCGCCCTCTTCTTTCTCGTCTTGGCCTCACCTTTAAATGCCTCGCCGTCCTTCGTGACGAACATAACGCCGTTTATGTTAAGAGCCACTTGTTTGACGTTTAGAGATCTGTTGATGGAGAAAACGCATCTCCGCAGAATCGGGTCCGACTCTTGCCATAGGAGCACGTTCCCAGTGTTGGTCAGGGCGGCGACTTTCAATTCCCGGTTTTTATTAGAGAGTTCTGGTTCTAAAGAGTGGTTGAGGTTTCCACCTATCACAGACATTTCTACCAAATTCAGCTGCCTAGAAGAGGGAAATTCAAGCTTGGAAAAAATCAATTGAGAGGATGTTTTAAGAAGGCTGACTACTAAGGTTTGGGTAAACCCTACTCAATCGGAAAAATGACCGGAAAGTTTCCGGAAACTTTCTAGCAATTTTCGTCGTTTGAATTTGAATCGCCAGTATTTACTTTGAACAGTTTTTGAAAAAAAAACATGTGTACCTTGACGCTATCTTCCTACATTGGTACTCGTGCAGAATGTAAACGTCACCCTTTTCAGTATACACAACAGTTGCTCCAGTGCTGGCACAAACTGACTTGATGATATTCTCTTTGGAACTAATGCAGGTGACTCTTTTCGCGCTAAGAATATATTTTTCCGAAGGACTTGTCAACTGATGCCCTAATTGGCCCGCATTTAGTCCCCAAGTGTCAAGCCCTAAAAGCGACGATCTAAAACGTGATATTTTCTTTTTCGTCAATAAAGGGAAATACCGGACTTGTTCCAAACTAACGAATGATAGTTGCCAGTTCCTACAAATGACGAACTGTCTGCTAGATGTTTTAATGCCTTGGGAACAAGCAGTTCGTCAGGAGGTGGTGTTACTCCTAATACCCTGTGTTTATTTAAGCCACAAGAGTAGAGCTAAAAGTTGATAAAGTAACAAAGTAAACGTAATCAGGTCACAAAACGATATGAAAAAATCTTTCGTTTTGTATACCGTTTTCATACCTCACCAGTTGACGCCAAAAACAAGCTGTGATCCCTCGCAATACTGCAACAAATGATTTGAGTTTTGTCGCCAGAATGAGGAATATTCGTAGCAGTTGCGGGAAATTTGAGAGGTTTGGGAATGACCTCAGAATGTTGAATGCCCAAACCCAATCTACCGCCCTGTCCATGACCAGAACTATAAACTACACCTAAAAAGTTGATAATCAAAAAATCAAACTTACAAAAGAAATTAAAAATACATGCTTCAATAATGTTTAATATAGGGAGTGTTCATTTGAAAACGTCATCTAGTTGGCTGTGAAATGTGAAAAGAAAAGGATAAAAGAACAACTTTCACTTTCAACTTTCAGTTGCTTTCATTATGTTATCCTTTTCTGTCGAAAATTCATAGCCTTCTAATGAACACGGGGTATATTCTAATAGAGGTTGCTTACACGTTATTTTAACAATATACTTTACTATTTACTAAATAGTGTTTCGGTAGAATACTATTTACAAGTGGCAACAGGAACTAACTTGTCCCTTTTTTCTATTTTTTTTAATGTATAAGTATGAGAACATTCATAAATTGCCGACACCCTGTTGGGGTGTCCAAATTTAATAAAATAATGGTTATTTTGGTAAGACCAGCCTCCTTTAGAATAGGGCAACAGTTGGTCGAGTCTGAGAATTCATTCAAAAACAGCATGTGATTAGTCCATTTCATATCGCACAGAATGCACAGAGAATTGCCCATAACATTGGTCTATTTCATATCCCACAGCTAGGATTAGCTGCAACTGGCTACTTATCCATTCTGTTAAGAAAACAGAAAATATCTCTGTTTATCGTGTTTCTACTTCGATTGTCTACTCGAAGCTTACGTGTCTGTTTTGTCATGGAATTTATGTATACAAAATGTGAAAAAAAAATGTAAACAAAGTTGACTGTGTGAATGTACAAAAAAAAATTATACGGAGAGTGCTCTTTTAGACGTAATATAATCTAATGATTCGCACCACACCTTTTTGCGGTATTGGACTTGCAATCAGAAAAGAACGAAGTGGTTATATGGCGGTTGCATTTCGAATTTTTTTTGTGTTATCAATACCTTAGGTAAATCTATAAACTGAGCTTTATTAAACGTAAAACTTCAAGCATGTCTGTTGAATAGTAATATAGCAACTCAGAATTGAAAATGCTCACAAGACTTTAAATTTTGCTGCTTGAAATATTCCCTCTAAACATAAATTTACTACATACCTGACTCGGTCAGTATGACACTGTGAAACTGATTAATAAATATCTGCTGCACGTTTTCATTTGGGTATTCCTTATGAAAAATATCCATACTTTCAGGCACTGTTCGAGGTAGCTGCGAGCCCAGAGAATTATTCGAGTTCGCCCCCCAGGTGTAGAGTTCCCCACCGGAAAACGCCGAGTCTGGGGGGCGAAAGCGGTCTACCATGGCGTGCTCTAAATACGTTAGGCTGTTGGCATCTTGAAGTGTTACATTTGCCCCTAAATTTTAAGTCATTTATTGCAATACCATGTTCTATTTAAAGATAGAAATTCAGTAATTCAGGTGAAAATACCATTAGGTATGTAAAGTTTTTAAAATATACAGGGTAACCATCTCAAATGAAAATTCTAATTTGAAAACCTGCCCATTTCAATTCAAAAATATTATTGTTCGAATTGTACCTAACACTTTATGTTATCAATAAATCATCTAAATACTCACCTAATCTGATTAATTCCACTGCAGTGTCAATTTTACCATAAAATATGCTTCGATGCAAAGCTGTATATCCAGATTCTTTATCCTTTATATTCACATTGGCATGTCGATTTTGCACGAGCCAACCTACAAGGCTCGTTCTACCACATGAGGCTGCTACATGCAGAGCTGTCCGCCCATCTGAGTCTTTTACAGATTCGCAGCAGCAACAAATATACGTCAAGTATGACAATAACTCCTCGTTGGTAACAGACCTTTTGGTAATGGCAGCAGTGATGGAATCTCCATGTTGAAGTGATTGGCATCTGCTTGTACAATCAGGTTGGATAGGTGGCTGTTTATTCATCTGGGTTGAAAAGTTTAGTAAAAATATGTGATTATAGAACAATGCCTTGCAAAATTGGTCAATAAAAAATAAGGCAAAGAAATTTTCAATAGTAATATGTAAGTGCATATACAATTGTTGAAAGCTTTGCATGAAGGTTTGTTGACCAGAAACTGTTTGAATGCATTTTGATTGTTGTTTGACAAAAAGTGCCCGATCTGAGGGAGAGGGGAAAGAAAATAACCTGCAATTATGCTGTGTGACTGTGACATCAACAATGAAGAATGCAATTTTTAAGTAGAAGTGCAATTGTCACTGTAATTTGAAAAAAATTGCACTTGAGCTTTAATATGAGGGACATAGTCTATATAAGTTTGCAAGGAAGCCATTTGCACAGATGTATTGTAGCTTGAGGTGGTGGTGTGAGATATCAGTGTGAATGCTCCTCTCAATGTTAAAACTTCTATATCATGAACCTGACAGACTGATGGTTGTATATGAACACTAAGAGTATCTAAGGAAAAAAATAAAAAAAACTCATATAGTTTGATCTAGTGGCAAACTCTCAATGAACAGTAAGTTTTCATCTTTAAGAAACAATTTGCTGAGAAGAACTACTGTGAAGGCCTTAATGCTGCCAGACCTCTGGGTTTGAATGGAGGTCTCCCATTTTTGATAAACAATTCCTGCCTGCCACATAAACCTAAAACTTTCCCAATTTTGGTCAGGTTGCCTCAAAGTTGACGTTAGAACTAATAACTACACCAGTTTTTTCAATTTCAAAAATTTCCCAGTTTCTAAAGATTTTGTTCTTGAATTGCTCTTTTTAGGCAGGCACTTCTGACTTCCACTTTACAATAAAAAAAAATCTGATAGCTCTAGAAGGCTTAAAAAAAAACATACCTATTCATTTTAAGTAGTACAATAAATACAATGATAGTATCTACGTGTCTAGGGTTGACTTTGAGCCTAAAACTCTATTTTTCATCCATTTTAAAGCAGTTTTATGGTTTTAAAACATTATTTTTATGAATCTATGTGAAGTATATCACAGTATAAGGAATAATACATTATATCAGTAGTGTCAGTTCCTGTTGGCACTTTGATGTTTCCAAAACCTGCACGCGACAGTTTTCTTGAGTAGTTACGAGGGATTTGTAAATGCAATACTACAGCTGCCCTTGGATGGAATCTTTCTAGGAGTGTGCCATGAGGTCTTTTTTAAACATAATTTTATTTCTTTGATTATGGATAATTTTACCTTTGTAATATTTCTACATTGATAATTTAATAAATAATAGGTTTATTAGAAGACCATTTTTGTAGAACATCATTTTCTGTATTATATTATTTCGGATTTACACAATTTAATACATATCTACCTTTCTTGATCCTGTGAACATCTAAAAAAGGTTATTCCTTCTCTAAAATGACTTTTGCAGCAATCCACTGAACACACATTTTTCCCTGACATTTTTAAAAGACACTGTGTAATATCCGCACAAATTAAATTTACCACTGAGCTGGGAAAACTGTGTATCACTCAAGCACCATCAATGCACTGCCAAAAAAGGTTTGGTGGTGCACCAGTGGCGGCCGGGTGGACAGGGCAGGGGGAAAGGGCAGGAGTTTTGATTTTTCGACTGACTGATGCTAATGATATAAGATATTATTCCTTATATTGTGCCTATATCTAAACACTTGGTTCAAGATGAAACACTCGACACTATGTAGGTATCAGTTGACTCTGCGTTATGCATGCTCCAAAATTAAGTGAGGGCTAAGGTGAACATATATTGTTAATGAACCAGTGCCCACAGCATTACCATACTTTTCTTGTTTCTTCCAGCACTAATAAATATTAAAATATCTTCTAGTGCTTTGGATATTATCATATAAGATTAAACACTGAATGTTGCACAATCAGTACTTATAGTGTTAAGAAATGTAATAACACATCTAGAGTGTTAAAGAAGATATTTCTTCAACGAAGCAAAAAATACTAAATTTAACAGCCACATATTTTGTCTACACCAATAGAACTTACCTTCAGTACAAGATTGTTTCTTCCAAAAAGAACTAATCCAGATGGTTCACTACCCTTGACTACTATAGACTATTTTTGTTAATCTCAAGAGTGTCACCTTATACCAACCAGTTCTTAATATGGAAATTATTATTAAAAATAAGTTAATTACTTTTATTTTAGACAAAACTATTGATTTTTACAAAATAAGTACCAACAAGTAGTTATATTTTTAAATTGAACTGATTATGGAAATCCTTTTTCATTTTTGATTTGTTGTTTATTTCTTGTTAGACATAGATAAGAGAATTACATTTAGATGTAAGTGTCAAAGTCAATCAACTGAAGTGATGATTATGACAGGCCAAATTTTGCTCCCAAACCAAAGCTGCCACAGCTGACAAGTGACACAGCGCATTCGCATTGCATTTCCATTAGTGATCAACTTAATTATTTACCCACCTGAATCGTAACAATTGTCCATATATAGGTTTTTTTTGTTCCACAGGTAATGTCTACTATATCAAATAAATATTCATCTAGTAGACTGTGTGAATATTACATAACTTTCCAGCCAGCTAGATGAATATCAATTTGACATGGCCTTAATTTCAAAAACCACTTACTTACCTGCTCTATTAAAAGAATAAACTGTTATGTACGACAACCCTTTATTAAAACATTAAAATACACCAACATTGAGGCCTTATTATATACAACTTACGTTTTTATATAACTTAAAAGGGAAAAAAGATCTATTTAAATTGTATTATCAGCAAATAAACACATAAACATCTAAAAATAACACCTAAAATTATTCTCTGTGTCCGACTGAATTATCAGGAACAAAGTGTTTTCTTTTTGGGCTTTTCTAAAAAAAGAAACATACACATTAAGAAGAAATAAATATAAAATATTGTGATTTTGTGATATTAATAGTTTTACGTCCCTAACACTTGACTTGATAGTTACACAATGTGTTTCCATATTGCAAAAAATAAAATGAGTAGATGTTGTTTGACTTTTAGTTCAAAATTATCTACTGTAACGGGCAAAGTCAAGAAATCAATTTTTAGTTTAACAATTTTCTGTAATGAAAGTTCAGCCATTTATTGGAGAATATTGGGGAGGGCTTTGCTTTCCCCAGGATGCTGCGGACATATAGAAAAATCTATTGAGTGCGTCAAATTCAAATTTTGAGGAATGATTTTTATTATCAAAATGCTTAAACTTCACAGTAAAATGTTCCATTTAGGGCCATTTGCACACCTTTCCCAAAGTGTTGATCTAAGGTGGAAGTTCAAATTTCCCATATATAATGCATTGATGTCACTCGATCTGTCACGTACTAAATTTTTTAAGAAAAGATGTCCAAATGGCCCTTAACTATGTTTATACCAAGCAAATTTAAATTAACCTAAAGTTAAGGACCCCTAAACCATAGTTATAAGCATGAGTAATCATGGTAGGGCCTTAAGTGGGCCAATAAAGGAAGCCTTAACTAGATGCACTTAAAAATTGCTTGGTGCAAATGGCCCATAAAGCATTATTCTTAAGTAACATAAAGGACACAGACACAATTAAAAACTTTAGCAATAGGTTTTATGTTTTAAGGGTTTTCTTAAACTGATTGGCCAAAATATTGCTCTTGACCAACTGAATGAGGAAAAATGCATAAAACTTATTACTTAAGTTTTTAATTCTGTCTATGCCCTTAGTTAACAAAAAGTTGTGTCAAAAAATCGTGACTTTTTGTTATGATGGATTCATCAAGAAAAGATAAAATGATTTAAAATAATTTGTCTATCCAGATTACAAGTAGTCGGTCCATTTTTTAAAAGTTTAAGTAATAACAAATAAAGATATGTTGGTCCTTAAGTTATTGTAGAAGTAGAGTGTTCTACAGCCATTAAGAATCACTTTTACATCTCAAGGATAAACTTAAAGTAAAGTAAAGTTAAACGAAAGAAAATTTAAGTATTAGACAAGTCAACAACACACGCGAGTCACTTATAGCCCATGGTGAGATATGGTTTAACCATATTCTGCACCTCCAGAGCTGTACAAGGCTACAGACTCAAACAGGGTAGCGAGACCCAAAACTCTTTAGGGGGATTGAAATCTTCATCAGTCAGGAGCTCCACTTTGAAAACTCTGCACATTCAGCGTCAAACTGCTGGGGATAAACAAAATTATATCAAGTCCTTCCTTGCAGAAAGTCCCATGGACATATGTGCATAATGGAACATTGGATGAAAGAACAGAAAAATAGGCATTGTATAGCTGTTGGGCCATATGATGACTGCTCACTACTGCTGTAGTAACATAGGTAATAAAGTAATAAAGTAAATTGAGGAAAAAACGATGTAATATTTTTGAACTTGACATTGAAGTGTGGCCTTTTAAAAATTTAACAAAGGAGAAACAGAAATTAGACATCTAACAGAAGTCCTTTTACTTTGGGCATGTTTGTACTGTTTCCAGACCTGGTTAACCACCTGGTAAATAACTGATTTGACATTTGATATACGAAGGTTCCTGAAAACCTGGTTATTTTTGGAACAAAATTAATTATCACCACTACAATCAGTGACCAGCTGTCATACAATCTTAAAGAAAAAGAAAGAAAACAGGATACAGGGTTCTCTTTTCAGCAACAAATGGTTTACTCTTGGGTTTACTATTTTTATATTTGAGACCTGATATCTAATAAACCATGAAAAACAATCCAAATTTCATAAACAGTTAAAAAAACACACAATGTTGACAGATTAACTGAGAAAACCGAAGACTGATGTTTGGTAGCTTCAGAGACACTCTTGTACATATATAACTGGTTTTCAGGATTCACAGGATTACCATAAATAACAGAACATCTAATCATAACCGCGGTTGCAAATGGTTCACGTGTTTTGATTAGGTACGTCATCATTTTCTGTAAACATTTCAAAGCTTGCTAAATGAAGTTTTATATTGAACACCCCATACCTGTGGGAACAATTTTAGAGAGTAGGAAATTTTTTTGTTTTTTAATAAATATTGCCCCTGTACTTAAAGTTGGGACGCAAAAAAGAGGTTTCCTACTTATGTACCTAAACATATTTGACCTTTGTTATTTTTAATTAAAACAAACTGTTTTTTTTTTGCAAATTTTATAGTATTTGAAGTCATGTATAACAGGATTACTTTCATATTTCATTAGCTATATGCAATTATGACATAATTTTTAATAGCAATTTTGATTAAAAAAATGAGTGTTGCACTGAGACAACAACAGTGCACTTCCAGTCTCTTCAAATAATAGCCCCAGTACATTCTCATTAAAACATGAGATTGCACTAAGATCAAACTAAAAAAAAAATAGCTACTAGAGTTCATGCTGAAAATGTTGCACTGTGCAAAACTCACTGCATCACTTTTCCAATAAACATACCAAACTGCACAAATGTTACCAATCATCAGACATAAAAATTGCTCTAGTTTTACAATAGGGTCTCTAATAATTGAAAAAGCTTAAAGCTAAAATATCATCTTTATGTTCTATAATTATAATTATTTAGAAGTGACTCTGCCCCAAGTCTTAAAAAAATATAGGGAGAAAATACAGCTGCCTCCTAGTTAACTGTTGGGGCAGAGGCAACTCACATTTATTAAACAGGACATTGGAGTATATACTTTGCCTTATACATTGCAAAAGGAAAAAAGGGGTTCTTTCTTTGAAGGATTAGTATGAGGATTTTGCGTTATTTTAATTACCTAAAAAAGAAGTGTCTCAGCGCCACCCTCTATGGGTTTATGTGGTAGAGGGGCCACAGAAGAAATGCCTAACGGCTAAACCTTTAAACAGTGGAGAATGACTCCCAGGATATGTTGTTTTATTCTTAGAGGTGAAAGTCACACAACACGCATTCAGTCCACCAACAGATTCAAAGATTTAGTAATCAAGATCGATAATTTATTATCACAGTATTTCCAACTAGGCAGATAAGAAACTCTTGAACTTTATAATAAATCTACAGAAAGTCTAATTCGGAAAGAAAAGGGTATGGGTGAGGAAATCGGAGGAGAATATAAATGATAACGGTACGGAATGGGGCCCTACTATCAAATGGCTAAACTACTAATTTGTAATACTTGAATAACCCGTTAATGCTTCGCTCATTTTAGTTCCGACGGTGTGAGTTTGAGGAGCCCTACTAATGCCAGGCACCCGTGTAATGTTTGTATGTGGGGCCCTACTACTGCCAGACACCCATGTAGTGAATGTTTGAGGAGTCCTACTAATGCCAGACTCCCGTGTAGTGATTGTGTGTGTGTGTGGGGCCCTACTACTGCCAGCCACTCTTGTAGTGAATGTTTGAGGAGTCCTACTAATGCCAGACCCCCGTGTAGTG
This sequence comes from Taphrorychus bicolor, assembly GCA_951812265.1. Taxonomy (NCBI): domain Eukaryota; kingdom Metazoa; phylum Arthropoda; class Insecta; order Coleoptera; family Curculionidae; genus Taphrorychus; species Taphrorychus bicolor. The sequence continues at coordinate 20,518,411 of OX638299.1, read as the reverse complement.
ATTGTGTGTTTGAATTTTGGTTAAACGGTTTTCCTTACTTTTAACTCTTTAGAGAGCTCTTTATTTTTCACCTGCTAGCAATGGAATCTGTTTCGGCTGTCATGCTCCCGTCTTTTATATCCGTTCAACAATCCTAACAAGCCTACTGCCTAATTTCTAGAAACTGGTCCTGTATTATCGGGTAAGGTTGCCAAACTATTTTAATCCAACTAGACAGGTTTAGCATTTGACAAATTACTGAAATTTAAAACATTGAAATACTAAATAACCAACAACTATTAACCTTCTAATCTAAATTTGACACCATATAGGTTACATGTAAACTGAACTAGTTACATTTCCTTATTAAAAACCATTCCTCGGTCGCCTCTTGAAGATAAATTTTAGTAACTTCATTACAACATGGAAAGCCTAATGAAGAAGCCACAACTTATTATAGAGACAGAGTCAGGGTCCAGCGACAAAGTTATAGCAAATTTAAATCTCCACATTTGCATTCAAACTGTGGACCTTTTTTCATGCATCTTGTTAATAACTTTATAGACTATAGACTCAGCCTACCACAAAAAAGCATTCCATTTTTTTTTTAATTAGTTCTCTATGCATGTATAATGTGTACTACTAGGAAAGTAACCAAATTCTCCGAGAAATTGCATGGAAAGTAAGTAGAAATTTCTATTATTAATTGATAAAGTTGCAGTTACTAAAACAAAAAAAAATCATCTATTGTACTTACTTTAATCTTGCCTCTGGATTTTTGTGAACAGTCCAACCCTTTGAGAAACAGCATGGCAGAGACAACCACATTTTAAAGTGGACTATTCTGTTTGCTATTGACTTATCAATTCATGTTAATTATAGCTTTGCAGTCCCTTCTTGCTTGCATAGAAGTAGTTCTTTGAATCACAATCACCAATACCTACACAAAACAAAACTGTTTTTCAAATTACAATTATGCATAATATTATACATGAGATTAGCTTTAGTGGTTACTGCTTCAAACCTACTTACATTGCTACACTGGACATTGCTTTGACGTTTTTTTAATTCTTAAGGAGAATCTGGGTTACTGTGGCGGGATCCCCCGCCAAATTTGATTTTTGTGCCTTGTTCAAATCAATGTTTCAATCAACCACGTAACGGCTTCGCTTAGGGCCCCTTATAGACTGTATACCGGGCCCCCCGCCGTCGCGGGGCTCGGCGGTATGGTTGATAAGCCACTGCCTCTGCCCCTCTTATTTTCTAGGTAGGAACATCACCATTACCCACATATCACACCAAACCACTTAATAACGTGATACACCCGAAAATTTTGTATTAAATTTATATTTAAAACCAGAAATAAACTAAAAGATTATAATATTCATAAATACAAAAACGACCGACGACGCCATTTTTGCGATACAAACAAATCGAATCGAGTTCGGCATTTCGGCTGTTTCCGCGTAGAAATCGCCGAAATCGGCCAACACCGGCACTTTTTAGATGGGGTGGGGGCTTGGGAGTTTTTTTTGAAATGTCAAATTTCCTCCTTCAGAGCCCCCTATGTCAGTTTTTCATCTATTTGGATAATTTATGTTGTTAGACAACACTATTGACACTATTGACATATTAAATAAACGTCATCGAATTAGGAGTTTTCAAGCATTCCAACGAAGAATGTTTCAGAGTAGTGAGAACTTAAAATGCACGAAGATAATGTAGAGAAAGTAATAAAAGTAATGATTTTTGCACTTTCCCCTTTTTGCATTAAACAAGAAGAGTTTCTTACTACTTTCGGCTCTAGTAAACTTTTTCACCCTCAATTTTTACGATCTACTTGTTTTTGTTTGAAAGCTTATTATATGACTTTGAACACGTTATATTATTTTGGACTAAAAAGAAAAAAAAATTGTGATGGGTCACATTTGTAAAAAAAAACAAAGGCAAGTGTATTTAAGCGGGGTTCGGTAATTCCATCCGAGCGCTCCGGACACAGACCATCTCTCAAAATCTTGACAAGCTAGAATGAGATACACTGATACCTTGAGCGCTCGGGATGTAATTACCGAACTCAACTAACGTACCCCATGCTCATTAGATAACGTCATCTAGCAGGCTATGAAATTTTGATTGAAAAGTGGAAAGGATGCCATAATCAAAGTGACTTTTGTTCTTTCATCCTTTTCTTTTGAAGGTACCTAATAAATGCTAATATTTCTCTAAAATTAGTACTATTTTTTGGCCGGAAATATGCCACAAGTTGGTGAGACCCATGTCGTAATGTCATCACAAGAATTGGCGTCATTGGCGAATTACGGTTTCGAATCATTTGACGTAAGAGGTCAAGGTAAGTCACTGGGCGGATATCGTTACCATTTTTTTGTGACCCACCTCTAAAGAAGGGATCTCTCACTTCCACTCAAATGGGGGTTCGCAGAGACCCAAGATGAGTTCAAGTTAGGTGATTGTGAGGTTAGAGAAATATTAGGTAGATGATTTCATGAGGACTTGACGTAAATCTTCTTATTCAAAAATAGCTCCTAAGGGAACTAGGGGAAGATAGCCCTTCACAATAAACAGTTTTTGGGACCAACAAAACGGTGCTAAGGTTAACGTTATTTGAAAACTGTCTTAATTTTTTTTTATAATTTCTCAGATTACTTTTTACCTGGAACAATGACTTAGGAGATATGAACAGAGCAAACAAATACCGATATTTTCTCAAAATTGGTCCTGTTTTTTGGCCGGAAGTCCGCCATTTTTAAGGTAAGTACCCACTAGAAAAAAAAGCGGGGCTGAAACTGTAAAACAGGAGGATCTCGCCAGATGTAATATACTAGCTCATTGGTTCTTACCAATGATTGAATGATCTAATAGGTATATTGACATAAGAAACAAATGCCGATATTTCTCTTAAAATGGTTCCGTTTTTTGGCCGTTAGTTCGACATTTTTAAAGAACTGATGACGTAATTTTATCGTTAGAGCACATGAATTGGCGTAACGCGATTTCGAATTATTTGATGTAAGATGTCAAAGTGACGTCAATTTGCCGGAAGTGATGCTACATTCTTTTGGAACCCACCGTTAAAAAGCGGAGGCCAAAACTGTAAGCAGATGTGATATACTAGCTCGTTAATTCCTACGTGACCAATTGTTTGTATTGCAGTTACAGTTATTTCTTTCAGGTCCAGATTTTAGTTAGTATTCGGAAATTAAGACGCGCATGTAAACTATTCCATATTTAAGATAAGCGCGCGCTATCTTGTAACAAAATTCTAAACTAATCTTAGCCCGTTTATTGTCAATTTGATTGGCTGCAATAAGCAAATACTTACGCGCTTTTTTTTGTTAGCCAATCACAATCGTGAATGCCTGACTTTTATTAGTTTATAATATCATCACTAACAGCCCTGCAGCAGTAATTTGAATCGCCAATAATAGAAGCCCATAACTCCTGAACAGACTTATGGTAAACAACCAGTCCCCGGTTTCGAGTCGAATTCATATCAGCTTCCTGAGGGCAATAAACATGTCAAATTAGGAATGCATATTCGGAAGTTAAGCACCCCCAGAGGCTGCCAACTCAACAAAAACAAAATCAATTTATCTTCATTTCGGCACTTAACGCCCCGCTAAAAGTTGTCCTAGGAGAACCGAGACCAGAAAGTGCAGCTCGGCTATATAATACCTCTCCCGGATCGTTTTCCTGATAGACCCAAGCGTTCGTAACGGCGTGAGTGGGTTGAAATATCGTGGAAACGGGACAAAAAAATTTGAGATTAGGCGAGACTATTCGCTCAACACTAGATGGCAGTATATGGGTAGTAAACAATATAATCTATTTCAAATAAATATTCATCTAGTAAGCTGAGAAATTGACATATAAATGACACATTTGCATGGATGGAATAGGACGAATCTGTCAATTACTCAGCCTGCTAGATGAATATTTATTTGAAATGGACCATATTAAAGTCATTTTCGTTTCGCACCGGTTGACATAGTTCTGGTTGACATAAAAATGACAGACTAGATTGATTTCCAACTAATCAGTTTTGGTGAAAATCAGCTGAAGTGCCATTTTTATGTCAACCAGAACCACAACCGCTGTGAAACGAAAATGACTTAAGAATCAGAATTTTTTCAATTCAATTCGCCATCGAAGTTTGACAGTTGTCACTCCAAAGTTCAGGCCAACAAAAAAAAACGGTTATACCTTTACTATTGATTTCTTCATAATGTGCGAAATGTTAAGCGAAAACTGTGCCTAGAACATCTTCACTACTCCATGGTTTTGGCATAAATACCCCAAAATAAACGTCATCCCAAAGAATTTCCTACACGTTTGTCATCGAATGATGCCGTTCAAATTGTAGTATAGCAAAGTAAAAAAAAATTACAGTATAAATTGTAAGGTGAAAATGTTTATTTTCGAATTTTGCGCTGTTTTGAACATATCAATTTCGTGCGTAGTTTTGGTGACAAGTGACAGCGACAGAGTGAGGGCGACGACACATACAGCGGATTTGGTTAAAAGCGGAAGGGAGCGTAATTTGACAGTTGAGGAGCGTAATTTGACAGTTGAGGAGCGTAATTTGACAGTTGAATTTAACCCAATCAGATAAAAGCGAAAATAGGAACTGACATGTGTAATGACGTTATTGACATGTGCAATGACGTTATTGACATTTCTGCTCCGCTCCGCTCCGTTCCGTTCCGCTGTATGTGACGGCGGCCGAATCGGAAATCGGCCGCCGAATCGGGTAATATGGCACTTTTCAACACCAAACATAAAAAAAAACGCGTTTTTAAATGGAAGAAGACAAAAAACACGTACTTGTAGTAGACGCACAACTGGCCACAATGTTGCCAATTCGTCAATTATAAATTTTCATCTTGTGTTTTGAAACGTGCTGACTGCTGTGCGCCTACAGCACATTTGTCGTTTTTCAGGCGTTGAGAGCAGGCAACGTCGCACCGACCATTATCATATGATGCCAGACAAAGTTTGTAAATAAAGGACTTTATATTTATTTATTCCTCTGTGCGTAAATCACTTTATGTATTTTTTATGTTTATGAGAAATTCCTTTATTTCATACTGACAAAATTATGGAAATAAAGCCCTGAATTGATTCAATGTTATTGTTGAATGATGCTTAAAGCCCCTACAAAATTAAATATCTAAAGACACAAATTCTCGAAACCAGTTTTCAGGGAATATCGCCATTTGTTCGGTCTTACCTGTAAGATTGGAACCACAATGCTGGAATTAATGGCCTAGGAGATAGGGACGGAGCAAACAAATGCCGATATTTCCCTAAAAATAATTCCGCTTTTCGACCGGCACTCCGTCATTTTTAAGGTAGTCATGCTAAAAAGGGGGCGAAAACTTTAAAAAAGATAGCCTCTCCAGAATATACCAGCTCGTTGGCAGGAACTTACGATTTATTAGAGATGGGTTTTTCACCCGTTTTTTTTATTTTTAAGGGTTTATTCCCTGGACAATCCCGGGAAAATTCCGGGTTTATTCCATTATAACCTCTAAATTTAACTTACTTTTCTATTTTCAATACGCCTGACACTTACCAATTAAGCAATAATTTGTCGGTTGGTGCAGTTTGAGGCTTTTGATCAACTAACCAGTGTTTAGTTTATCAAAAAACAAACCAGAATCTGGAATTATCGAATTCTAGTCTAAGATCTAACCTTAAACCTTGAAACTGCCGGGTGCTTTAAAAAAAAAATGGGAAAAAAACCGGGAAAACCCAAAATTGAGCTCAAAGGTTTTTTGGGAATTTTCTCTTCGCCCATCTATACGATTTATAGTCTTATAAGTCTGATAGATGAAACTTGATTAATTCTAACCACTCCGCTCACTCTATAAAGTCCGTTTTAACAATCTGGACCCTTACCATAAAAAACTCATAGACCAATAATGCTTTGTAGTGTAGGTACCACAGAGGACACACCAAGAATTAACTAGAGTCCTTTATTTACAAAATTTTGTCTGGCATCATTTCTAAAAGTTCGGATCGATGTTGCCTACTCTCAGGGTCTAACTACACAACCCATATACGTATACCTATATATTGTGTAGTCAAATGTAGCCGTACAGCACGATCAAAACATAGGTTATTTAGCTTTCCAGATAAAGATATAAAGATCCTTTCACATCCAAAATCTTCTTAATTGACGAATTGGCTACAGTGCTGTGCATTTAATGTGTGTGTCAACCTCATTGAACTGATGTCAACCACAAAACGTCAAAACGTGTTTCCTTTGTGTTTGAAGTCGAGACAGTGCTTGCGAACGTTTTGTGCGATTTTTTGGCGTTTTATTAAAGATTTTATCATTATGGTAAGATATTGTGGCATATGTAAGACTGCTAGTTCTGAAAGTGGGACAGAAATCTTTCGTATCACAGGTAAGTGCATGTATCATGTTTTCACCGATTACCCGACTCGGCGGCCATTTTTTCATTCCCCTCGCGACGCGCGCCCGCTGTTTTCCATATGCCTGTTAGAAGTAAACAAACCTGACAATTTATGATTGACTCACTGAGACCATCGTCGCATACAGCGGAACGGAACGGAGCATTAAAGTCATTACACATGTCAATAATGTCATTACACATGCCAATAACGTCATTAGACATGTCAATAACGTCATTACACATGTCAATTCCTGTTTTAACTTTTTTCTGATTGGTTTAAATTCAACTGTCAAATTACGCTCCGTTCCGCTTTTATCCAAATTCGCCCTCAGGGCGACGTCACATACAGCGGAATTTGGTTAAAAGCGGAACGGAGGGTAATTTGACATTTGAATTTAAACCAATCAGATAAAAGCTATTAGAATTCCGTTATTTTCAAGGTCGATCGGCAAAATGTTCGGTTAACTTCAACTTTCGCGGAACGATGGTAGCAGAAAACGTTACTAAGTCAAACTCCATAACATATTTCGCTCTACAAATTTTACTAAAACTTTTATAACTCTTTCCCGGATTCTCGAGCTTCGCATTCAAAACTGCAACCCCTTACAGATATTTGAATTTTTGATGGCTATGTGACGAAACGAAAAAAACGCAAAACGCGGTATTGACATATGTAATTACGATTTTGACATTTCGGCTCCGTTCCGCTCCGTTCCGTTCCGCTGTACAGCGAAATTTGGTTAAAAGCGGAACGAAGCGTAATCTGACAGTTGAATTTAAACCAACCAGTTAAAAGCTAAAATAGGAATTGACATGTGTAATTACGTTAGTGACATTTCTGCTCCGTTCCGTTCCGCTGTACAGCGAAATTTGGTTAAAAGCTAAAATAGGAATTGACATGTGTAATGACGTTATTGACATGTGTAATGACGTTATTGACATTTCTGTTCCGTTCCGCTTCGTTCCGTTCCGCTGTATGTGACGGCGGCCTGGACGCTTATTCTATAGGAAAGAGTGAAAGTGAAAGTGAGAATTGCTGGCCAATTTAATTCGTCAACAGAATTTTTTGACCAATCAAGATTGTCAAAATTCTCACTTTCACTTTCACTTTTTCCTATAGAATAAGGCCGCTGAGGGCGAGGTCACATACAGCGGAATTTGGTTAAAAGCGGAACGGAGCGTAATTTGACAGTTGAATTTCCGCTGTATATGACCTCGCCCTGAGTCTATCTAGTTTCAAGGTCGATATGTCAAAGCTACGGTATTTAGGTTATATTATAACTTAAGAAACCATTTACACTAGGCGATTCAAATTTGAGTGGTACGTACCTACGGGGGTTTCTTAAATGGTAAAATAGGGTGGCTAGGATGTAGATATTTAATAAATCGATTGTCGATGTTCCAAGATGGCTGCCGTGAAAAGAAATGGTTAAATGGTGATATCTCGGAAACCGTTAGAGCTATAGGCTGAATTTTTGATTGATTGATTGAAGTGATTTCCTTTCGTGGTGAGCTAAAGTCCAAAATTTGTACCTCATTTTTGGGCCACCTGTGTTCAGTTCAGTTATCGTTGTTACAGTTGGGCATTCAAAAATCAGCTCAAAACGTAGCCGCGCTTTACTACTTTCTTAGGTTTTATTATAAATTTTTGACTAAATCTTTATCTTCACTATGGGTGTCCAAAAAAAATCTGTACATGCAATTTTTTGAATTTTTTTATATAAAAATATACCAACTGTTTTCTTTTGTATTTCTAATATTTATATGAGAAATGTGGAGTTGGTTTCTGTTTTAGAGACATCCGACATAGCACAAATATGTACCGAATATATGTCAGGCATCTACTTTTATCACTGGGTATATGATATGACATTCCAGGAAATTTCCAGGAATATTCAGGCATATTCCATGAAAATAAAAATATATACCAGGCATATGCCTAGCATTATACTTTGGCTGCTGACTTCATGTGCTAGGTATATGCCTATGTGCACCTAAATAAAATATTTAATAATATTTTCGGAACATGCCTGGCATGTGCTTTATAGGAATAACCTGACAATTTTTTTTTAATGGAACACCTATGGTGATGTGGTGATGTTGATGAAGATGTAAGAAAAACGAAAACGTGAGTGGTGGCATTCGGGTTCAGGATTACAATGTGCGAGTGTGGCTCATGAGTACTACTTACGTTGACAAATACATTTTTTATTTTCGACGAATTTTTCTTTACAAGAATCCAGGATTATAATAAAGTGATAAACTGAAGAGCTATTTGCTTATAAAAAAAACAAAAACGTTCGACAATCTGAATATGGGTAGGTATCTGAATATATCTGGCATATCCTAAAGGGAATATACCAAACTCCAAAAATGATAAAATGCCAGGCATGTGTCAGGCGGATTTCATAAGTCATGTGCCTTTTGGTATATGCCTGGCATATATCGAGAATATGAATGTGCTTTCCGTGCTATGTGGAATCTTATAATAATGATGTTCGAAAACAATCTGTAAACAGCAATTTTAGATTTTTGTTATATGTTTCTATACGTTTTTAATAACTCCCGGTAGTTTAATTTACATAAACGGAGTTTAAATATTTCTTAAATTAGCACGCGTGACCCTTAAATACCTCTCCCAAGTTGCCCTTAAATCCCTCACCCAACTGTGGCCAATTAGGCCAAATTTCTTGAATTACATCGGTTGTCCATGTTGTTCTGCTAACTATAGTATATTTGTTAGGATGTAGAGACTAATATTTATTGTTGTAATTAGCGTCCTTAAGTTGTAAGTTGTTGGTGAAGTTAGCAGGATTGTGTGTGGAATATTTATCTTTTTGGAAATTTTTATCGTTTTTGGACCACTGCGCTCTTAGCAGCGGCGTCGGGACGGCGGACGTCGTCGACCGAGCGCGGGGAGGATCCCAAGCTTGACAATCGAGAAAACAGCTGATTCCGTGCCGACGCCAGGTCAAACCGACGCCGGTAGTTCTGACGGCGCCGTTATCCAGGCTGGATTACGTTGTGCCAGATTCCAGGCCGTAGTTTTATTCCCGATCGTGGTAAAAATACACGCGCGAATTTTGCGCTCGTAACTCGTCCGTGTTTCGGTTGTGGATAAGTGTTGGTTGTTTATTTGTGGACCTCGAGTTATTGCTTATGTAAGTTTGGTGGTGTTAGTTTAGTACTCTTAAGTATGCTATTACGTATTAAGATTATACAATCATATTGGCTAAGAAAAAAAAATGAAACCGGTAAGATGGTACCTACTACAACGTAAAAAACCTAATTTATGCAGATGATTCAATAATCTTGGTTTTCATTTGGTTTAGGTCTTAAAAATGTTATTTTCAGTAATAACATCTGAAGATTAGTTTTACCTCGGGTTATCAAAGGAAAACCAAACCGAGCGGAATGAACTAAATTAGATAGTTTTCAATGTGGAATGCGGGGAATTGCCCTAACGGTTACGATCTTGTTTAAGATTAAGCGCCGGCGGCATATTTCGAAATTAATTACTGGAAAATTGATTTAACACAACATGGAGTTTTAATGGATTTCTTAAAAATACGTCTGTACTAATATAGAAGGGACGAGGAAAATATTATTGTTGTTTCTGCTGGTGAAAAAGAGTGCGCAAATAGGTAGGTACAAGGTGTGCCCTTGTAAATGCCAACCCCCTTAACTTTTTTGTTCTTTATTTAAAAGATTTTTAAACAGTCTATTTCGAGTAAACAGTGTATCCAAGAAAAGTGTGATGAACCAAACATATATTTTTTTTTATATGAAAATTCTTATATTTCTTATATATCGAACCAGATTGAAAAATACATAGTTTGATAGGGTTATCTTTAATAGTTATAAAAAATAGTAGATTATGTCACTAGGAGTAAAAGTGAGTCTTTTTGTGCTGAGCTCAGAGATTGACGGCCGAAGCGAAGCTGAGGCTTGCAACTGGGCGAAGCACAAAAAGGCCTTTTATTCCGAGTAACATATACTATTTTTTTTTCAAGCATGCATGAAATAGGATGTCTATTGCGATTCAGTTTTGTAATTTACCTGCATCCTTTTGTAATTCTTTAGGTGAGTCTAAGTCCTTACCCAATTAGTGGTGTATTTATTAGTAAAATAAGAACGTTCTAGAACGGTGGTTTTCAATGTTCACTTGTTTTAATGGTATTAAATCATAACCAATGGTTTAGGTGTTTTAGGTGTAGATAAATCATGGTAAAATAAAAATGTGTAGAACCATTATCAATACTAAATTAATAACAATCACAATGACAAATAAATATGATGACGCGCATGACATGTAAGAAACGAACCGAAAATTCGAGAAGATATGCGATTTCGACTAGTGCGTTCTGGGAGTTTTGTCATCCTTTGTTTCCCCAGTAACAATATAAAGATGGCAATAGGTACACTCAGATCGGTTTATCTGGTTCCATCTAGTGCTCAAATGGTTTTGGTGAATGAAAATCGTTTAATAATGCGTCACCATGACAGTAGCGGTGACTTTGATTAATTAAATCAAACACCTTATATATTACAAAACTAAAACCTACAACTACTAACCAGTCGAAATCCGCGAAATCAACTAAGAATTTGCGTCAAAAACTGAAACATAGGATGAATGCACCTTCGCACCAAGAGCTCTGATTACTCTTTTTATTCAACTGCTGTAGTGCCATCTAGTATCTAGTGCTTAAAAGTTTTCGTAAATTACAATATTGACAATCGTTTATGTACAACTGCGCCAACACGACAATAGCGGAGATTTTTGACTTTACTTTTACTGCCTTTTACTGGCGTTTATAACAGGACACCCTGTACATTTGTCCACTCTTTCTCATACTAATGGCATTGGAATGGAACTATGTGTAAATTCTTCTTCATATGGTGTCTTATCCTTGAGAATATTGGCTATTATTTTATCTACATCTGATTGAAATAAGTGCGCAGATGTCACTCCCGATTATTAATCGATTCCGACTAATGATAAATTGTAATAGTGCGTATTTTTCATTCCTTAGTATGCGGTCCAAGTAGCTCAACCTTCCTTTTCTTTACTGTTTTTATGATCTCTACATTTTTTTTTTCATCTAGTGTTTGTGTCATCTATAACTGACCAAGTAACATTTTTTTGTAAAAGCCGCTTGGCCACCACGAAACTGTGAGGTATAACGTCGCCACGTGAAAGAACTCTGGATACCAGGCGGGAACAACTATGTAGTGTTGGAATAAATTGGTTTCGTTTACAGAAGCTACGTTTCTGTAAATTATAGGGTCACGGTAATACCACGATTTAATCAGGTGGCAATATCGTGGAAGTGTCGTGATAATCACTTAATCAACACTTTGGTTTCCTGAACGGCATGGAGCCATACGGTCTTCTCTTTATTGCATCTTAACAAATAATAAATACGTTTCATATTGTCTCCCTTCCAGCCAACTTCCTAGATGACCAAACTTTGCTGTTTCCAGGGAATGTCGTTAAGTGGTAGGAAAAATTGTGATTTATTTAAGCCTTAAATTTATTCTTTAAGAAAGTGGCAGACCTGGACGATTTGAGGGTCGTAACTTTTTTACCACTATAAAGTGCAAGATGTCTGTGCTGGTCACTGTCGAGCAACACACGATCGAGTGCCTACCCTAAAGGAAAATGTAAGTGGCACTGTTGCCATACTTACTCCGTTCGGAGTATTTCTACTCCTTTTTAAGTTAATTTACTACCTTGCTCCAAATAGTCCTAGTTCTACTCCACTTTTACGTTTTAGTGGTTGGAGTTTTTTGGAGTGAGAAATATACATACATAAGTACTAACAGTTTATTTTCCAACAACCGTAACCCGTTTTCATTAGAAAACTTCATCTAGTTGGCTGTGAAATGTCAAAAGAAAAGGATGGAGAAACAAAAGTCCATTTAATTTGATTATGGCATCCTTTTCTGTCAATTTGTATTTTTATACAAAAGTTTTTTAATGAAGCCTCCAATAATGCAGGCCGTCATTACCGAAAATGACATTTCACGCAATTCACCTGAGGTAATGATACCTATTATATGCAAGTTGGATACTATACTTTGTTCACGGCTTAATTTACAATTTTTACATAATAATCAATTCGATAACTCGGTCGTCAACACGCGGTTTTGTTTTGATTCTCAAAGTCGAAGTGACGTTAAAACTATTATGGCCGTGCATTTCTGTCGCGGCTAGTGCTGCCATCTAATATTATTATATATAAGTAATTTCCAACATGGCGTCGCTTACGTGCAAATCTTATGGAGTGTATAATGAAAAACGATTGACGCAGCGTGAATTATAAATATTATTCAAACTCTTCCAGTTCAAAGATTATGACGCACACTATTATGTGCTCACAACCAGACATATGATGATTATATTATTGTACAGCCGTGAATAAAGTAACATTTTTTGGGGATAAACGTTGGTTGACAATTGTTACCCCTAATCCTAGACAACGTAAACACCGCAGACCTTTAACTCTGGGCTTGGGAGGGCTTGGAGAATCGAGGGTTAGCTCGAAAAGAGAGAGACAAACATAAATTACTAATACTGTGTAAAATCAGAATTTGATTAAATTCCGTTTCTCCATGTTTGAAATATCAGAATTTCGTTAAATTCCAAGTTTAAAATCGGAATTTAGTTAAATATCGAATTTGGATAAACTCCGAGTTCAAAGTCGAAATTTGGTTAAGTTCCGTGTTTGAGTTAAGTTAAATTGCGATTTTAAAATTAGAATTTAGTTAAATTCCGAGTTAAAAATCAAAATTTTATTAAATTCCGTGTAAGTCGGAAGTTAAGTAAATTTTTTGTATAACATCGAAAATTGATTAAATTTCGTTTTTTTTTATGTTTAAAAAATCAAAATTTAGTTAAATTATAAGTTTACAATCGAGGTTTAGTTAAATTCCTTATATAAAATTATAAGTATCCCATTTATAAAATTTTGAGTCGGTATTTACTTAAATTTGCAGTCTAAGAGAGTTTAAAGTCGAAATTTCTTTTTAAGTTCGGTATTTACTTAAATCTGAAATCTATAATCAGAATCGATTCGTCTTTAAGTCAAAAATTAGTTAAATTGCGACTTTAAAGTTGAACTGTGGTTAAATTCCGAGTTCAAAATCGAAATATAGTTAAATTTCAAGCTTGAATTCAGAATTCAGTTAAATTTGCAGTCTAAAATCGGAAATTAATTAATTATCCAATTTGGTTAAACTCGGAGTTTAAAATCGAAATTTCGTTAAGTTTAGTGTTTAAAGTCAGAAATTAGTTAAATTGCGACTTTAAAATTGGAATTTAGTTAAATTCTGAGTTAAATTAAATTCTGAGTTAAAAATCAAAGTTTAATTAAACTCCGTATAAGTCGGAATTTCTAGAAATTTCTTGTGTAACATCAGAATTTGATTAAATTCTGTTTTTCCATGTTTGAAATATCAGAATTTAGTTAAATTGAATGCATATCGGAATTTAGTTAAATTTTAAGTCTGGAATCAGGGTTTAGTTAAATTCGCAGTCTGAAATCGGAATTTCATTAACATTCGTGTTTACAGACAGCAATTAATTAAATTGCGACTTTAAGTTGGAATTTAGTTAAATTCCGAGTTGAAAATCGAAATTTAGTTAAATTGAATGTATATCGGAATTTAGTTAAATTCCAAGTTTGATATCAGAATTCAATTAAATACGCAGTTGAAAATCGGAGTTTAGTTAAATATTGAATTTGGTTAAGCTCCGAGTTTAATATCGAAATATCGTTAAGTGTCGTGTTTAAAGTCCGAAATTAGTTAAATTGCGACTTTAAGTTGGAATTGAGTCAAATTCCGAGATAAAAATCAAAATTTAATTAAATTCCGTCTAAATCGGATCGTAAGTATTTAAATTTCCTGCTTAAAATCGGAATTTAACTAAATTCCGTTTTTCTATGTTTAAAAAATCATAATTTTGTTAAATTCCAAGTTTAAAATCGGGATTTACCGCAAATTACATACCTATATGTCAAAATTTAGTAGCATTTTGAGTTTAAAATCAGAATTCAGTTAAACTTTGTTAAATTTGCAGTCTAAAATCGGAATTTAATTAAATTCCTAATTTAATTAAACTCTGAGTTTAAATTCGAAGTTCCGTGTTTAAAGTTGGAATTTAGTTAAAAATTAAAATTTAGTTAAATTCCGTGTATATCGGAATTTATTTAAATTTTTTCTATAAAATCGAAATTTGATTAAATTCAGTTTTCCATATTTGAAAAATCAGAACTTAGTTAAATTCCATGTGTCAGAATTTAATAAAATTTCGAGTTTGAAATCAAAATTTAGTTAAATTCCGACTTCAGAGTCGGTATTTACTTAAATTTGCAGTCTAAGAAAGTTTAAAGTCGAAATTTATTTTTAAGTTCCGCGTTTAAAGTCAAAAATTAGTTAAATTGCGACTTAAAAGTTGAACTGTGTTTGTGTTGAACTCTAAAATCGGAAATTAATTAAATATCGAATTTGGTTAAACTCGGAGTTTAAAATCGAAATTTCGTTAAGTTTCGTGTTTAAAGTCAGAAATTGGTTAAACCGCGATTTTTAAATTGAAATTTAGTTAAATTCCGAGTTAAAAATCAAAATTTAATTAAATTCCGTGTAAGTCGGAATTTTTTGAAATTTCCTGTGCAACATCGGAATTTGATTAAATTCTGTTTTTCCATGTTTGAAAAATCAGAATTTAGTTCAATTGAATGTATATCGGAATTTAGTTAAATTCCAAGTTTGGAATCAGAGTCTAGTTAAATTCGCAGCCTGAAATCGGAATTTAGTTAAATATCGAATTTGGTTAAACTCCGAGTTTAAAATCGAAATTTAGAATTGAGTTAAATTCCGAGATAAAAATAAAAATTTAATTAAATCCCGTGTAAGTCGGAATGTATTTAAATTTCCTGTTTAAAATAAGAATTTAATTAAATTCCAAATTTAATTAAACTCCAAGTTTAAAGTCAGAAATTACAGTTGGAATTAAGTAAAGTAAAGACTTTAAAGTTGGAAATTAGTTAAATTCTTAGTTAAAAAATCAAAATTTAATTACTTTTACTGTATGTCGGAATTTATTTGTAATCTTCCGTTTAAACTTCAGTTGAATATTTATCGAAGATCGATTATTTTTACCAAAAAAATCGATTAATTTCGATTAATAAGAATCGACTTAATGTGATCGAAAATCGAATTTTCTTTAAGGTTTACGATCGATGTTACCTAAAAAACTTGGGTGTGCTTGGAGATTTGAGGGTTAGCTCGAGGAGAGAGAAGTACACCAATTCCTTGACAGCAGGCGAACAGAAAGAGTGAGACATTCTCTTAGTATTAGCGTTGGTGCCCTCAAAATGATAAAAATGTATCAAACTTAACACTACTCCGCCGTTGCGTATATCTACTCCACTTTTTTTTGTAAAAAATCTACTACACTGCATCTGACAGAAGTGGCAACACTGATAGGTGGTCCCGATACGTCGCGCGTCGTCAGGGGTCCCTCCCTGGATTACGCCCGTGACCGAATAAAAGCCCTCCGCCTGGCGTCGAGCTTCAAACTTCGGCCGCGGGCGTAATCTTCTTCTTTCGGCCCTTTACACGTAAATAACTATTCTGTATTTTTCGGTAATCTGTGGCGGTAGCATTTAGTTACCACTTTTACGTTAACGTGTGTGCGACATGGCGTTCAATAGGTGTAGTCTAAGGTCCCATTCGTGGTTACCACCATGGAAATTTAACACAACATCATTTCTACTTTGTAGTGTAAAATATGGTGGTAAATACGTGAAAGCCTTTGAGTCGACGTGGCTATATAAGTTGTTTTAACTGTAATGCTGCTTGGGCGATCTTTGGAGAATGTCAGTCAGTCGCTGATTTATTTATTACAAGTTTTTTTTTTTAAATCAACAAATGAGTGTTTAATTTGAGTTTTTAATAAAAGACGTAATAAGTCTTGTTTTCGACTTACCACACCGCTGATAGCGCAAACTGCAGATACTTTAACGCTGGTTTTCTTGTAGTCGTGCTAAGGTCCAGTTGTGCACTTCCAGTTTAAACTTCATCTGACAGATAAACAATGTGTGTACGTCAAATCGGGCGTTAAACCTAAGGTCGAGTTTAAGTTCAAGTTAAAAAACTGGACCTAAGAAAAAAACAGGCTTCCATCTACATGGCATTTATAATCGAAAATGTCGTTATATAACTGCAATAAAAACAAATTTGCTGGTTTATGTAAGACCGTCACGTTCTTATTACGTAACAATTTCTTTTATCAGGTCACGTTAACTACCTTATAGAACTGTGCACTAGTGCACGTGTCAACTTCCAACTTCTATTTCCGTTGTAACCAATTCCCAGTTCTTCAGAATTCCTCCTTTGCTTTTGAGAACCGTTAATAGTAGCATTAATTGATTCATAGGCCATTAATAGAAAAAACAGCGAGGAAGTTTTTTATTAGAAAGAACTTCCAACTACCCAATTTTCACTTCGCTTGGCGGAATGGCCGCAATGGCGTTTGCTGGTTTTGGGCGCCAAGATTTGACAAATAAGACGTATGCCATCGACATATGTCATACGTCAAGAGCGACACGTGATGGATCCATTAAAAGGCATTTTTGCTATATGCTCTCAGAGCGCTTTGATACTCTATATCTTTCACCTTTTTTATCGAGAAAACAAAGGATAGGAATATCTCAAAGTGTTCCGATAGTATTGAAATTGAAAACAAATAAGGAATGACCGAAAGCAAGGACTAATCCAAATTATTTGGGATTATTTATTTTTAAAACAAAAAAAAATATATTATAAAAATACTGGCAATATATGCTCAGACCAATTAAAAACTTAAACAAAAATTTTTATCTTTTAATTGTTTTCCCTAATCTGATTCGCCAAGAGCTATAGTTTGGCCAATCAGTCGCTGACCCCTAATAAATAGTAAAAATCGAAGTAAAAATAGTAACAGTGTTCTTGTTTCTTATTTCTCAGAAATTTACTCTTCTGTAAGTGTTACCAATTAGACGTTCTTTTGGGTAATATGTTTGTCAGATGATATTCTGGTTCTAAGAAGAATCTGCTTTTCTGTATTGCGAAAAGAATATGAGCCTGGAGATGTACATACTTTACGGAACGTTTTTATTATATGAGTTCCAAGCCAATGTCACAAAAAACATTCCTTTAAGTATTCTGATAGCATATGATAGGAACATAAATATTCTTTTATTGTTATCTGGGCTGTAATCATGTGTCAACTGTCAACAGCATCAGATGGTAACAATCAGTATGTCAACTGTCAACAGTGTCAGATGCAATTGGTTGGTTTTTAAGAATTAGGAAATTGTATGAAACCTGTTAAAAAATAAGAATTGAGAAAAAATATTAGAAATGAACAATTGAGTTTTCATAAACCCGGCCTCACTGTTTAAGCTGTCACTAGATAAGTTTGCAAATTTTACTGAGGTGCGGCATTAACCCACCTACCACACTTATTAAATAATACAGGGGGTGTTCATTTGAAAACGTCATCTAGTCGCCTGTAATTTTTACCTTTAATGCCTTTAATTTTTAATTTTACTTTGCTTATGCCTTGTCTGTCAAAAATTCCTTCCTTCTAGATGACATTTTCTAATGAACACGGCGTACTGTAACCACGTCTTCCGAAACAGACAAAGAGAAAACATATTTCTATATATCTCAACTGTTCATATCCTTCGATTTGTGTCCGTATGTTTTCGACGGCGCTTTCATCATGCTTTGCAATAACATTGGAAAAGCGTGGGGCGCCATAAGCTGGCTGCACTTGACCGTCCCATAATAATACTCTTGACCCAAATAACTCACACTCACAAAGCTATAATGAAAAGTTATTCCAGAAAATATTTATATTTCCCCGCGAATGACATAGTAACACACTTATGAGCAAAGAGCTGACCGGATTGTGTTTGCTTAGGATGCGGCGTTGACCCTTTTTCGGTAAAAAGCTGAAATTATTTAGTTTTAAGAAAAACATTTTTTTTTAAGCGGTCTAAAACTATACGTTGTTTGTTAGACAAAAAGTAACAGACAGCTCCTAGGCAGTAAAAGTAATATCCAAAGTCATGGCTGCTGTCATATTAGAGTGTCATTCACCAAAACTATTTGAGCACTAGATGGCATCAGATAGACCGGTCTGAGAGTATTGTCATCCTTACATTCTTATTGAGAAAACAAAGGATGGAATACTCTCAGATAGCTCTAAAGCGGCAACTCGAAAACGCTATTTGCCACATATCCATGTGAGGTTAGTGGCTATCCGGTCCCCGCTCAGGTGATGAGCATCGCCCTTCGACGGTCAAACGAAAAGAGGTCGTATATGTTCTCGGGGGTCGTCTGTCAAACGTCACCCTCAGCACCAATGACTCTGAAGTCCGTCGCTTCAAAGGTTCCCCTGACGTAACTTTGTCGTCAGGACACGTCATACAAGCGTCATAGCACAGTATAAGGAATAATACATTATGTCAGTAACGTCAATTCGTGTCGGCACTTTTGATAATTCCAAAACTAAAGCGTGTCGCGGGCACCTGCACCCGGCGGTTTTCTCGACTAGTTACGAGGGACTTGTAAATGCGATAGCGCTGCCGTTGCATGGAATCTTTCTAGGCGTGTGCTACGGGGTCCTTTTTAAACGTAATTTTATTTCTTTGATTATGGATAATTTGACCTTTGTAATGTTTCTACATAGATAATGTAATAAATAATGGGTTTATTAGGAGACCATTTTAGTTCTACATATTTTTTTGTGATACAGGGTGGTTGATGTTCGCAGACCGGAAAATAATTTCTGTATTTTTTTCTGACTCAAAGGTCTTAATTAAATATTTTAATATATTTTTCTCCTAGTACATGAACTACTTTAACGGTTTTTTTAGAAAATTATATCATAATCATCTATATATCAATCATACATATATCAATATCATTGCCGCTTCGGTCCGAACCTCTGTGGACCGTCGGTCGGGCGTAACAATACGATAAAAATGTCGAAGTCAATTTTCCAACGCCTACTTCACGACAATAATAAGTGAATGGCTTATAGGTAGCAGCACAAAATCACGTACAGATTTTTCTCCTAAAATTTTAATCTTATTTGTTAGAAGTAAGAAAACATATTTGTCCTAATAGTAGTCAAATGATCGCCGAAATACACTAGACATCGAACAGTTTGATGTTACATAAAGTGAACAAAGCTTTGACAAGTTGGAATTCCATTTTCAAGTATGCAATAGTAACAGAAATGCTCAAAATGCAAAAACTTAATTTGATGAAAATTCGAAAAAAAATTGAAGTGTTCAGAGATGGGATAACCAGTTAAAGGATGACCAGTATTAGGAACGAGATGACTAGTGTTGAGGAATCAATGAGAAAATAGGTATAACCAGTAGGGATGAGACAGAAGATAGGAGAGTGGGTCGATGGACCATGACCTTAACCGGTGGTCGGTCGCTTGACCGCGATGCATTCACCATTTTTTTTTAAATCATTATACAGGGTGTCCCAGCCGAGAGTGACTCATTCTAAATGTTTACAACTTTCAAACCAGGTGTGTTAACCAGTTACGGTTTACGCCACTCCTTTTTTCATGGTCTAAAGTTTTTTCTAGTTGGTACCAATTATTGTCGACACTTATACAATGAGAGAAAAAAAATTAGTTTTTTGTCATCAAATTTCTCAACTATTTTTAATGGAGCACCCAGTAAATGTCGGGCTTAAAACTTGAAGTTTTAGCTGTCAAAAAATAAAATAGAAATCTTGTTTTTTGGACGATGCATTTTTTATTGGCATATTTAAATAGAAATTACATAAAGCTTGATTTTCTTTGCCAAATTATTAATTAACTGAAAATATAAAATTTAAAAAAAGTGTTCAGAGTTTTGTCAATGTCCTGGTACTTTTAGCAGGGTTGTAATAACCGTGAACACGAAAAAGAAAACTGGCCCGTGGTCTACATTTATGTTCCAATCATCTGTCATATTTTATTATTGTCAAGTAGAAAACGTGACTGAAAGCTGAAAATTCAGGACTAAATATATCGAGGAAAGAGTTAAAAGGCAACAAAATTCAAAACAGGCAACCAGATTGAAAATTATCCTTTTGATTAGTGTCAGGATATTTAACTCTTAGATTCAATTCAAAGTTGTTATTTTTATAATATTGCATCCTTTGTTTGCTAAATACATTGTAGATTGTCGCAATTAAACCGATTTTTCTCGTTAGCTTAAGGTGCTCATGTAGGACAATCCTGTAGGACTTTCCTACAAAACTGTAGGAAATCTTCTATCTGTAGGACAATCTTACAAACAATACGATTTAGTAAACCTTGACAGGGTTTCACAGCACGGTTACAATGGTAACTGATTGCATAGCCAATAGAAATTAATTTCGCTCCTCATAGGCTAATGGTGAGTTGCAGGCTTACATTTATTTAACTTTCCTAAACCTAATTGATCCATGATCATAGCAGAAATATAATTTCCATATAAAAATTTAAAAAAGCTGCTCTTCTTCTTTATTGTTTCAAAATGAAGAAAAAACTAAAAAATTAAAACAGAACATCCAGGTCAAAAATTATGGAAACAAAAGATCTGTAACATATTAATTGAATATTCTTCGTTGACTTAAAGTAGTTGTGGATTCATCAGATCAAGCCTAGAATTATGTGTTCTTTAATAAACCTTGATACGGCTTGGCGGCACTGTTGCCAAGGAGACCGTCTTCGCGACCAATAAAAATTCACTTTACGCCCCGCAAATTGTAATAATAAATTGCAGGCTTACCAATATATCTGTACACTGAAAGTAAGGCGTAATTAGCATTAATTTTAATTATTGGGACACTGGAGTGTTAGAGTATGAGAGTTGGTGAAAAAAAAGATTTTGAGTCCTGCCTTTCCTTAACCTGGAAAATCTTGCTCCAAGCACCAAATCAATATGTATCCGTTTTTTGGATACAAGGAAAATATTTAAAAAAAAATGTTTTAGCTAAAACTTGAAGTTTCAAGCTTGATGTTTGTTTATGGCGTTGTAATATACAGGGCGTTCCACTAAAAATATTTGAAAATAGCAATTCTTTTCTTCTTCTACTGTATAAGTGCTGACAAAATTTCCTACTAACTAGAAAAAACTAGACAAAAAAAAAATGGCGTCAACAGCAGGTGGCTACCACACCTGGTTTAGAAATTATAAACATTTAAACTGGATCACTCTCGATTGGGACACCTTGTACTCTGGAGCTGGATATTTGCTAAAAAGAGGTCTCTATAGTTGATTCATAATAATATCGATTTTTGCCTAAGTGTGTAATTGTGATTACGAAGTAAATACGAAGTTTACATATTTATCAAATTTAGCTTTTCTACTAGTGGAATTAAAGCTTAATCAAATAAAGCAATTGTCAAATACGAGCTGTAGCTTCGTGGAAATTTCCACATTTCAAAATTCATTACTAATTCCCGTTCCTAGAAACACTCAAACTTTGTTTTCCCGGAAAGCATGGCGTTGTAGGAAATATAAGCATTGAATTTCAACTGCTAGATTTTCGGATGCTTCTCTTTCAAAAGCGCCGCTCTATAGGCTTACTCGGAGTTGGTAATAATGTCGGAAGAGCGTTCTGCGGTTTATGTCGACGATACGAAGTTTCAGGAGAGGATTTAGATGCTAAAGTTTCATTATTGCTTGTGGAAGGATACCAAACAATGGCGTGTTACTGAATAAATAATAAACACATGCTAAATATATAACCTCTTTTGCTGAAATATTTCATATATATGAAAAAGTTGAAATAAATATAAACTTATCTCAAAGTGTTTTTAAACATTATATAACGCAATAATACTAGCAAGCTTAGCAATAAACAGTAAACTGCAACCCGCTAAGACATTATGTATTGAAAACTAAATTTTCTGCCACAAAGAAAACCAGAGGTTTTTACCCTCCTTTACCACAGACACTCCAAAACGACGTCGAAAAGAAGGTGCCTTATACAACCTTCACGTCTCGCATGTATGCGTTTTTCGTGTAAATGTCTTTTTTATGGAAATAAGATCATTTTGTTATCCGCTTTACGTCTGACCCTACTCAAAACTCGATCTTTCTAGCCTTTTTTTGGGAACGTCACAGAATTTTTCTCGTGTACCTTTAAATCCATAGAGGTTGTTACTAGATAAATTTTTGTGTGGAATTGTTTTCGAAAAAAAAAATATTGGAGATTTGTCAATAGTAACCAAAGAGAAAGTTGTTTTGGATTAACAATTGAATTTCAGGAAATTCTCAGATTCAATGAGTTTAAGATCATACATTTTCAGACCCTTTAACTATTCTCGAGATAGCTACTGACTTTGTTATTTTGAAAAATTGTGGCATAAGATTTACACTTGTTGTTGGCTAATTTGTTTGATCTAAAACCATGGTCTCCTGAGGTCACTTCCTGATGTCTGTGCTCATATCCAGCTAATTTTTTTAATTAAAACTATGACCTCGACCAATTTTAGGACTTTTACACCGTTCTCAAGATGTTTGTAAACTTTGTCATTTTCAGAGAGAGTTCTATGAGGTTTGGATTCGTTTTCAGCTAACTTTTCTCATGTAAGATGATAATTTGATCCAATTTTTAGATGCTTAAACTGTTCTCGAGCTAACTACTGACTTTGTAATTTCGAAGAACTTTCTGTAAGGCTTGCATTCGTTTTCTGCTAACTTTTTTGATAAAAACCATGGTCCGATCCAATTTTAGACTCTCAAATCGTTCTTGAGATATTTGCCAACTTTCTTATTTTGAAAACCATTTCTATGTTGTTTGTATTCGTTTCCGCCAATTTTTTATTGAACTAAAAGGATAACATCAACGAATTTTAGAAGCCTCACATCGTTCCCAAAATGTTTGCAGATTTTGTCAGTTTCTGAAAGAGTTCTATGAGGTTTGTACTCGTTTTCAGCTACCTCTTTCATCTAAAACCATGGTCCGATAAAATTTCAGAACCTCAAACCCTTCTTTAGATATTTACCAACTTTCTTATTTTGAAAACCATTTCTATGATGTTTGTACTTGTTTCCAGCTACTTTTTTTTTAACTAAAACGATGATTTGGACCAATTTTAGAAGCCTCACACCGTTCTCAAGATGTATGCAGACCTTATCATTTTCAAAAAGAGTTCTATGAGGTTTGTACTCGCTTTCAGCTATCTTTTTTCATCTAAAACCATGGTCCGATAAAATGTCCGAACCTTAAACCCTTCTTGAGGTATTTACCAACTTTCTTATTTTGAAAACCATTTCTGAGGTTTGTACTTCATTTCCTAAAAGAGTTCTATGAGGTTTGTACTTTTTTCAGCTAAGTTTTTCCTTGTAGGATGATAGTTTCATGAAACTTTCAGAACTTTAAGCTATTGTCAATAGCTATTGACTTTGTTATTTTGAAATTTTTTTCCGTAAGGGTTGTACTCGTTTTCAACTAACTTTTTTGATAAAAACCATTGTCCGATCCAATTTCAGACTCTCAAATCGTTCTTGAGATATTTGCCAACTTTGTTATTTTGAAAACAATTTCTTTAATGTTTGTACACGTTTCCAGTTATTTTTCTTAACTAAAAAGATGATCTCGACCATTTATAGAAGCCTCACACCGTTCTCAAAATGTTTGCAGACTTTGTCATTTTCAAAAAGAGTTCTATGAGGTTTGAACTCGTTTTCAGCTAACTTTTTACATGTAAGTTTATTCCGTAGCTTCAATTTGGGTTTTTTTATCACTGAACTGTGAATCCATTTCTCCCCTTAGCTTTAATAGCAGGTTTGTAGCTTCAATGTTAGCCTCTGTGGGTTTCTTTTTGGTCCATAGTAAAGCATCCAACTCAAAGGAGTTTTATGTTGACGGCAGACTTGAACATTGGCTTTTAGAATCATTTTCTCTTGTAAACTTGTCAAGATAGTTTTCTTAAAGATATTTTAATGCAGCATCGTTATCTGAATACAAATACTAAGTATGGCAATTTAATTTGAAGGAAAAGTACCGGAGTCTTACCATTAAGAAGCAAGGATGCAGTGCCAAATCTGATACAACCGCAACATAGTCAACCCTTTCATAGTTTAAAGTTAACACCGCTCGCATTTTCTCACTGAGTTAAAAAAAGTACACAAAACAAACACAAACCAAACTTCGTAATTAATAACCTGTAATAACTTTACTCTGAAATATGGTGATAACCGGTTATATACAGCTGTAGTAGTGACGAAATTAAGGACCTGTTAATGACGTCACAAAGTAGTAACCAATAAATGGTATAATTTAATTCTCAGGACGCTACAATATCTGTCAAGTTTGTTATTTTGAAAACTACTTCTATAATGCTTGCACTTGTAAAACTATGATCTCGACCAATTTCAGAAGCTACCATGGCTCTCAAAATGTTTGCAGACTTTGTCATTGTCAGAAAGAGTTCTATGAGGTTTGTGCTCGTTTTCAGCTTAATTTTTCTTCATCTAAAACCATGAGCCAATCCAATTTCAGAACCTCAAACCCTTCTTGAGATATTTGCTAACTCTCTTATTTTGAAAACCATTTCTATGATTTTTGTACTCGTTTTCAGCTAACTTTTCAACTGTAACATATTGACTAAAGTGAACTAAAGGATTACTTTCTCGTGGATATCAAATACTTCAGAACGTAAATTTAACTGACAGATGACGACTTTGGGAACAGAAGGGGAGACTTACTCAACATTATAAAATGTAATTACAAAATGTCAGAAAGTAACTCTTAAGATGTCAGAAAGCGAATTCTTTTAAGCAAAAGTTGATTTTCAAAATATTCTAAGACTATAGAATAGCGACTCGTCTAACAAAAGAATTGTTACGCTAAATATTATTAATGTCACTAAATTCAGAAAGTTACTGAAGACAACAGTCACTCCACTTACGCAAAAGTTGCTTACCAAATATTGTAAAACTCGATAGAATAGAGTTTCCGCCAACAGAAGGGTTTAGGTACTTACTAAACATCATACATCTGAGAAAATTCAGAAAGTAAAAATGACAAATAACAACTTACTCAACTAAAAGATTACTTACCATCAGAATCAAACCATCAGTAAGATGATGGTTTAATCCAACTTTCAAAACCTTAAACTATTCTCAAGATAGCTACTGTCTTTGTTATTTTGAAAAGTTTTTTCGTAAGGTTTGCACTCGTTCTCAGCTAAATTTTTCCAAAGAAAAAACCATTGTCCGAACCAATTTCAGACCCTCAAACCGTTCTTGAGAGATTTACCAACTTTGTTATTTTGAAATTCACTTCTATGATGTTTGTACTCGTTTCCGACTATTTTTTTTAACTAAAACGATGATCTCGACCAATTTTAGAAGCCTTATACCGTTTTCAAGATATTTGCGGACTTTGTCATTTTCAGAAAAAGTTCTATGAGGTTTGCATTCGTTTTCAGCTAACTTTTCCCCTGTAAGATGATGGTTTGATCCAACTTTCAAAACCTTAAACCATTCTCAAGGTAGCTACTGACTTTGATATTTCGAAAAGTTTTTTTGTAAAGTTTGCACTGGTGTTCAGCTAACTTTTTCCAAAAAAACCATTGTCCGATCCAATTTCAGACCCTCAAACCGTTCTTGAGATATTTGTCAACTTTGTTATTTTCAAATTCACTTCTATGATATTTGAACTCGTTTCCACCTATTATTTGACCAATTTCAGAAGCCTCATACCGCTCTCAAGATATTTGCAGACTTTGTCATTTTCAGAAAGTTCTATGAGGTTTGAACTCGTTTTCAGCTAACTTTCATGTTCATTATAAAATTTCATCTAGTTGGCTGTGAAATGTCAAAAGAAAAGGATGGAGAAACAAAAGTCTATTTACTTTGATTATGTCATCCTTTTCTGTCAAAATTTCATAGCCTGCTAGATGAAGTTTTATAATGAACTCCCCGTACTTTATTCAATTTTTACAACCTCAAACTGTTCTCGAGATAGCTACTGATTCTGGTATTTTGAAAAGTTGTCCTATAAGATTTACACTGGCTTTCAGCTACCCTTTTTCATGTAAAACCATGGTTCGATCTAATTTTAGAACCTCAAACCGCTCTTGAGATATTTGCCAAGTTTGTTATTTTGAAAAACACTCCTATGATATCTGTACTAGTTTCCAGCTATTTTTATTAAAATTAAAACAATGACCTTGACCAATTTTAGAAGCCTCCCACTGTTCTCAAGATGTTTGCAGATTTAGTCATTGTCAGAAAGAGTTCTATGAGGTTTGCATTCGTTTTCAGCTGTAAGTTTCAGCAAAACTTTTACCCTGTATGATGATGGTTTGATCCAACTTTCAGAACCTTAAACTGTTGTCGAGATAGCTACTGACTTTGTTATTTTGAAACGTTTTTCCGTAAGGTTTGCACTCGCTTTAAGCCAAGTTTCTCCATAAAAACCATGGTACGATCTAATTTCAGACCCTCAAACCGTTCTTGAGATATTTGCCAACTTGGTTATTTTTAACATCACTGCTATGATGTTTGTACTCGTTTCTAGCAATTTTTTTTTTAATTCTAGAACCTTCATACCGTTTTCAAGATGCAGACTTTGTCATTTTCAGAAAGAGTTTTATGAGGTTTGTACACGTTTTCAGCTACCTTTTTCATCTAAAACCATAGGCCAATCCAATTTCAGAACCTCAAACCCTTCTTGAGATATTTGCCAACTCTCTTATTTTGAAAACGATTTCGATGATGTTTGTAATTGTTTCCAGCTATTTTCTTTTAAAAAAACGATGATTTTGTCCAATTTTAAAGGCCTCACACAGTTCACAAGATGTTTGCAGATTTTGTCATTTTCAGAAAGAGTTCCATGAAGTTTGTACTCGGTTTCAGCTAACTTTTCCCATGTAAGATGATGGTTTAATCCAATTTTCAGAACCTTATACTGTTTTATACTGTGTAGACTTATTTTCGATCAAAATATTGGGGATTCTTCAATAACAACTGAACCGAAAGTTGCTTGGAATTAAAAACTGTCGATTTCAATTTCAGAAAATTTTCAGATTGAGTACTTTTACGATCATGACATTGAGTCCAGCAATTGGGTTGAAAACTTCATATATATTCGTATATCTTTGGTCTTTTATTAAATATTCTTTAGATAAATGGTGGAAATGCTTACAATTCATATGTGTGTATTAAAGCAAATTTAAATCTTCTTTATAATATGGAAAAACATTAAGGCATCAGTAAAGAGTTTATGGACACTCTCCTTTTTCCAAACACACTACTTCTCCAGTACCTCTATGAGAGAGAGCAAAAATCTTTTCCGGACACCCCATGAAAGAGTAAATTTTCCTCCAAAAACCTATAAAAGCGCAAACTTCTTCAAAATTTTTGAGTTGAGGAGTCTTCAAAACTTCAAAGTTTTTGAGGCTATTTCAGATTTATCTAGTAACTTTCTTTTCTTTCGCTTTTCTTTCTCTTTCCTTCTCTCTTCATAATATAACTCTAACGGTTAAAAAATTTTGGCAATTAAATAACTTGTTATTAAAATATGTTTTTTTTTTGTGGACATGCCCATATTGGGTTTTTTTGATTTGAAATGAACGCCTTAAGACTTTGATCCATTCTAAAGGCTTAAGCTACCAAACGGATAAAAACATCCACTTATGGAAAAAAATATCCACTTATGGATAAAAACATCCACTTATGTATAAAAACAGACCATAAAGCAATTAATTTTTCTGCTGTGTAGCCCATGGAGTAAATAAATGGATACATCGTGTATAATTTGATGCAATCCAACGGTTTCTTTTTGATGTCCTCTTTTGTCCTCCATCAAATAAAATCACGTAAGTTCAATAATTTGGGAGATAGATCTCTTCGGATGTCGATTTATAGGCACTTTTAGCATGCGCTTTAGAGGCATTTAGAATAAAAGTCTTCTTAGACGTAAGTGGCTCTTATTATGTTTCTGACAGTTACAGTTATTATGGATCTGACAGTTTTATTAGCTCCGAAACTAAGTTCGGAGTAAGTTAAGGTTTTTGAAAAGTCTTCAAAAGACTTTTCAAAAACTATCAAAAAGAACAAGATACCGTTAGCTTCACTCCAATCGGTCTACTCGTTTTAAAGTTACAAACGGTCGAATTGGAAAATTGATACAAATTTTGTTTTTTTTGCTCTTTTTGCCTCCCACTGATCAATTTTGAAAAAATGTTGTTTTCTTTTTTTCTCTTTTTGATCGAAATAAAGCGATATAAATCCGATATGAATGTCAGAAACATAATAAGAGCCACATACGTCTAAGAACACTTTTATTCTAAATGCCTCTAAAGCGCATGCTAAAAGTGCCTATAAATCGACATCCGAAGAGATCTATCTCCCAAATTATTGAACTTACGTGATTTTCTTTGATGGAGGACGAAAGAGGACATCAAAAAGAAACCGTTGGATTTACTCGAATCCCCTTTGGTCAATGATAAAAAGAATTCAAATGAGTGCCCTAAGATTATTATCCATTTTAAAGGCTTAAACCACCAAATAAATACAAACAGGCCATGAGGCAATTTTCCTGCTATATACAGCCACGGAGTAAATAAATGGATACATCGTGTATTATTTGACGCAGATATGGATCTGACAGCTTTATTAGATCCGCACATGCCGCCAACTAATGAGGGTGCTTTATCTCTGCGCCTTTATTAAATTCGACGTAATAATCGATTGATACAAGAGATTGATAAATTGAGCAATTTGATGCTTTTGAACATGCCGAGAGTTTCTGTCTCCGTATTATTAATAATGACAAACACCGTCAATTACAGGATTAACCATAATTTTTACACGTATTACACATAATTTTTACGAATTAGTGCCCTAAATAACTTGTTTGCTTTTCGTGAGATATTTGTGTGAATGTATTGGGAATTCAGTCAGGTTATATCTCCACAAAAGTTGGTAAGAGAAAAGAAGTAAATTGGGCGTAAAAAAGTCGCCAAATTGGGTGACGGCGTTGTATTAATAGTACTGATGCTTATCGATCAAAGGTAATCGAAAGCTATGCAACTTTAATAGGCAACTAATTTTGCTTATTTTAACTAGCATCGACACTCTTTGAAAACTTTTGTCTGCATGTTCTTCTCTGATATTTAGGTTCCATCCCACTTCCATCACTAAATAGAATATTTTTTTTAAACCAGAAATCACCCCCTCATGCAAATCATTTTTCAGAGGCAGCTCTTATTTCTATCGGAAACGACTACCGATATTCCGCTGTAAATCGAGATTCCCCTTTTATCCAAATAAAAACACCAATTAAACGAACATCTGGAAGGTGAAACGATAATAATCGAATTAAAATTTTCGCGTTTCGGTTCGATGGTTCGATCGCTTTATTTATAGAGCGCCGCTCAGACGGACCTAAACATGAAATCGCTCGGTGGATAGCGGACCGATCATCGGAATTTCGGGTTTAAAAATTATTTGGCAGTGAATCCGTCTACGCAAACCTGACACTGAAAAATAGGTATTTTCGTTTGTACGGCGCATATATATATTCGGATAAAACTACTATAGTTTTCTTCTCAATGAACATTGGCCAGTGTGTCGGGCTGTGACGCTCAAACACGTAAATACTATAACTGATGGTGACAGATTTAGTATCGTTTAGCGCAAAATAAATAATGTGTCGATTAATTTCAAAAAATGTATAAATAATGAGTCAATACTAAAGGCTAAAAATAACCAAAAAGCAAATTTGTGAGGCAAGTGTTCTCTTGTACGTGATGGCTAGTCATTGTCAATAGGACATTGGCTCTTTAGGCAATTTTATGCTCTATTGTTTTAGATCGGTTTTGTTTTTTTCTGGTCAACGATTATCTACAACTCTTTCGCTTTGAGTTAAGTTTTGTTTACTTTTTGTTTGCTTACAGCAATAAATGTCTATTTATTGTAATAGACACGAAAGGAAGCCTGCTTGTGACGCCAGTCTTTGTTATGTTATGGCCATGGAACATTCATTACACTTGGTTGTGACGGTATCACCAAAATCTCTTATGATGATAGACGTCTATTTGTGGCAATAGACATATATTTTGTTTTATTTGGAATTCAACTCAACTTGAACGGTTGGTAGTACGACTGGTAGTTGAACTTATGATAGTTTGATGCCCATTCAACTTTGAATCACCGCGCCTCAGCACTTTGAATCTATATCGGTTTGTTGTAATAGTAATGCACTAACTTTCATGGTATTAGGAAGAAATTCCACTTTAGAATGTATTTCGATCGGCCTTGAAAGCCTTAACAGTCTGATTTCGTGATATTTTTGTCAACATTAGAATGGAAAAAATCGGAGCTTGACACTTTTATAACAATTATTCTAGGGATTCGAGAAAGTGTGAAGAATGAAGATTCGGCCACTTTGATCATTCACAGCAAAAAGTCGAGAAAGTCCAGACGTTGTACAGTTGTAGTATGCTCGAGCTAGTTATTATCATAAAATCGACTTACAACAAATGGAGGAATCAAAAGTACGTTGTTAAGAAAAAAAATGAACAGGAGATCAAAGATATATTGGAAAAATAATTTGGCGAAAGAATAATTGAAGATCTCAATAATGGTTGGAATCTCTTCTTTCTATACGACTACTAGAAATTATTTTTATACTTGACTCTGTCAGTGGAGCAGTCGAACTGGTGGTGGTTCCTCCAATTGTGTTCTCTTCTTCAGTTGTTTCTTCAGTAGAACTATTTGTAGTTTGACTTGTTACAATGTTTCTAGAATTAATTTCTGTAGTTGATGGAACGATTGAACTGGTTGTAGTTTCTTCAGTTGTGGTCTGTTCTTCAGGCATTCTTTTTGTAGAGCGTTCATTTAGTAGAGCCAATTTCAACAGTATTTATGTACTCCACCGTGTCAGTACGGTGGAGTACATAAAACCCAATTGTTTCTTCAGTAGAACCATTTTTAACTAGAGTCGGCACAGTGTGTCTAGAAGTAATTTCTGCACAAGTTTCTGTCGATGGAGCGATTGAACTTAGTTTCTAGAAGTAATTTCTGTACTACAAGTTTTTGTCGATGGAGCGATTGAACTTATTGTTGTTTATTTAGTTGTAGTCTCTTCTTCAGTCGTTATTTTAGTAGAGCCAGTTGTAGATGCACTTAGAGTAGTGTTTCTGTACTTGACTGTGTCGGTGGAGCAATTGTACTGGAAGTGGTTATTCTAATTTCGTTCTCTTCGTCAGTCGTTCCTTCAGTAGAACTAAAACTTGGCTTGGAGTAGTCTTTCTAGAAGTAATTTCTGTCTATGTGTCTGTCGATGGGGCAATTGAACAGGTTGTGGTTTCCACAGTTGTAGTCTCTTCTTCAGTCGTTATTTTAATAAAAAGTGAGTTGTAGCTGCATTAAGAACAGTGTTTCTGAACTCAACTGTGTCGGTTGTGCAATTAAACTGGTTGTAGTTCCTCCAATTGTACTCTCTTCTTCAGTCGTTCCCTCAGTAGAATTATTTGGAGCTTGACTTATAACAGTGTTCTAAAAAGGAATTTCTGGACTTATTTATTTCATTGGAACTATTGAAATGATTGTTGTTTATTCATTTGTAGTCTCGTCTTCAGTCATTATTTTAGTACAGCCAATTGTAGCTGCACTTAGAATAGTGTTTCTGTACTCGAGTGTGTCGGTGGAGCAATTGAACTGATTTTCGTTCCTCCAATTGTATTCTCTTCTTCACTCGTTTCATCACTAAAACTATTTGTAGCTTGACTTTTGACAGGGTTCTTAGATGTAATTTCTGTATTGGTTTCTGCCGATGGAGTAATTGAAAGTGGTTGTGGTTCCTTTAATTGCGTTCTTTTCTTCAGTCGTTTCCTGTTAATAGATCTATTTGTAGTTTAACTTGGAGCAGTGTTCTTAAAAATAATTTCTGTACTTGTTTCTGTCAATGGAACGATTGAACTGGGTGTAGTTTCTTCATTTGTGGCTGTTCTTCAGGCGTTCTTTTAGTAGAGCTAATTGCAGCTGCAACAGTATTTCTGTACTCCACCGTTTCAGTAGAGCAATTTGAATTGGTTGTGGTTTTTCCAATTGTGTTCTCTTCTTCAATTGTTTCTTCAGTAGAACCATTTTAACTAGACTCGGAACAGTGTTTCTAGAAGTAATTTCTGTACATGTTTCTGTCGATGGAGCGATTGAACTGGTGGTTGTTTATACAGCTGTAGCTTCTTCTTCAGTCGTTCTTTTAGTACAGCCAGTTGTAGATGCATTTAGAATAGTGTCTCTGTATTCAACTGTTTCGTTGGAGCAATTGAACTGGTTTCAGTTTCTCCAATTGTGTTCTCTTCTTCACTCGTTTCCTCAGTAAAACTATTTGCAGCTTAACTTTTAACAGTGTTCTGAGATGTAATATCTGTACTTGTTTCTGCCGATGGAGCAATTGAACTGGTTGCGTTCTCTTCTTCAGTCGTTCGCGGTCAATAGAACTATTTGTAGCTTGACTTTGTAGCTCCTAGAAATAATTTCTGTATTTGTTTCTATTGATGGAATGATTGAACTGGTTGTAGTTTCTTCAGTTGTGGTCTGTATTCAGGCGCTCTTTTAGTAGAGCCAATTGCAGCTGCAACTATTTATGTATTCCACCGTATGAGTAGAGCAATTTGAATTGTTTGTTGTATTCTCTTCCCAATTGTTTCTTCAGTAGAATAATTTTTTACTAGACTCGGAACAGTGTTTCTAGAAGTAATTTCTGTACATGTTTCTGTCGATGGAGCGATTGAACTGGTTATTGTTTATACAGTTGTAGCTTCTTCTTCAGTCGTTATTTTAGTACAGCCAGTTGTAGATGCGTTTAGAATAGTGTTTCTGTACTTGACTGTGTCGGTGGAGCGATTGAACTGGAAGTGGCTCTTCCAATTGTGTTCTCTCCGTCAGTCGTTCCTTCAGTAGAACTATTTAAAATTTGGCTTGGAGCAGTCTTCCTAGAAGTAATTTCCGTACATTTGTCTGTCGATGGAGCCATTGAACTGGTTGTGGTTCCTTGAGTTGTAGTCTCTTCTTCAGTCGTTCTTTTAATATAGTCTGTTGTAGCTGCACTAAGAACAGTGTTTCTGTACTCAACTGTGTCGGTTGTGCAGTTAAACTGGTTGTAGTTCCTCCAATTGTACCCTCTTATTCAGTCGTTCCCTAAGTAGAATTATTTGGAGCTTGAGTTGGAACAGTGTTCTAAAAAGTATTTTCTGTACTTGATTCTTTCGTTGGAAAAACTGGTTGTTGTTGATTCGTTTGTAGTCTCTTCTTCAGTCGTTATTTTAGTACAGCCATTGTAGCTGTACATAGAATAGTGTTTCTGTATTCGAATGTGACGGTGGAGGAATAAAACTGGTTTTAGTTCCTCCAATTGTGTCTTCTTCTTCACTCGATCCCTCGGTGAACCATATGTAGCTTGACTTTTAACAGTGTTCTTAGATGTAATTTTCTGTACTAGATTATGTCGGTGGAACTATTGAACTGGTTGTGCTTCCTCGAATTGCGTTTTCTTTTTCAGTAGTTACCTCAATACAACTATTTGTAGCTTGACTTGGAGCAGTTTTCTTAGAAGTAATTTCTGTGCTTGTTTCTGTCGATACAGGGATTGAACTGGTTGTGGTTCATACACTTCTAGTCTCTTCTTCAGTTGTTCTTTTAGTAGAGACAGTTGTAGCTGCACTTAGAACAATGTTTCTGTACTCGACTGTATCGGTGGAGCATCTGAACTCTTATGGTTCTTCCAACTGTGTTCTCTTTTTCAGTTGTTCCTTCAGTAGAAATATTCGTAGCGTGTAAGCAATTGAACTGATTGCAGTTCTTTCAGTTGAGGTCTGTCTTCAGTGGTTCAGTGTGATTTAATTGCTTTCTGTACTCGACTGTAGCAATTGAATTGGTTGTTTAATACCTTCTTCGTTGGTCCTATTTTACTCATTTATCCTTTCTTCCTTTTCCTTTATCCACATTCTTTGAAAAGAAAATTATGAAATGTGTGACACTGTATGTACTTTGAATTAACATCTGAAGGAATTAATGTCTAAAGACGTCAAGAACGGTTTGATTGAGATGTACAAAGTAATTTAAGGGGTGAAGAAATAAACCCTTCAGGTGTTTCAGGTCAAATTTGTAAGGAGAATGCAAAAGCATCTTCAGAGACAAAATTTAACCATCTGAATGAGAAGTTTAATGAAGAAATATGTCTTCAGAACGAGTATCAAAGCACCATCTCAAACTTAACTGGCATTTTATAATAGATAACGAGTACATAACATTAAGTTGGAACTAATAGGTAGATAAGTTCCGACTATAATTATTTCAAATTTCAGAAAGACTAGTCAATCTTTGTAATTATTTATGGTTTTTTAAATTTTATATTAGTTTTTGTATAAGATAGACTCAAGTTTTCTTATCAAAATTCCAAAGGAGCTATTTTGTAATAAAAACTTATAAAACAGTTGTAATATTAGCTTGGTAGAATGCTTTGTTCTACCAAGATTCGTCGGCTGCT
Organism: Taphrorychus bicolor; assembly: GCA_951812265.1. Classification (NCBI taxonomy): domain Eukaryota; kingdom Metazoa; phylum Arthropoda; class Insecta; order Coleoptera; family Curculionidae; genus Taphrorychus; species Taphrorychus bicolor. The sequence goes on along the minus strand of OX638299.1, from coordinate 20,483,426 downwards.
TATGCTTCCTTAAACAACTTTGATTCTGCCTCCTGATTTCCTTTCCACACAGCTTTTGTGAAAATAAACACTTATCGACCCAGGTATTAAATATAACACCGACTATGACTTTCATTTCACAACCATCCGGTAATCTAATTTTCTGAAGTAATACAAACAAAATATCCATGTTTGTACGACTTCCCACAAATAGATCTTCAAATATCAGCAAAATCTTTGTTCCAACTCTTACGTCCGACTGCTAGTGATCGACCAAATTTTAGCTAATTGAAGGCGGTTAGTCGATCAGTGGATGTCGGAAGTTATGAAGAATATAAGAGGAGCATTCCTCTTCCTCCTTCTCCAAAAACCCAAGAGAGAGCACCCTCTTCCTTCTCTTACACCCAAAAGAGCTCCACCTTAGAAAACCTAAAAAAGCACACCCATCTCTTTCGAAGCGTATGATCTCTTCTGCTCTGGGTTACTCCTTCTGCTTTATACTATACACCATCACAAGAGCACAAACGTGGTGTTCATTAGAAAAAGTTATCTAAAAGGCTATACATTTTTTTTGACAGAAAAGTGGATGAGATATTCAAAGTAAATGGACGTTTTATAAATGAGCCTATTTATATGAATTAATCAGTGATAATTTATTACTGATTATGTATATTATTTATTCAGATATTCCAACTAATAATCAATAGGTAGTTTATTTGGAGTAGCCTTGTCTGTCGCAGCTGTAGAGTATATAAGGAAAACCCTCCACTTCTTCCTAAAATCCAAAAGAGCGCATTCTCTTCCCTCAAAGAGTTGCATTTAAATATTTATATTGATTAGCGTATAAGTACAATTTTCAGTTCTGTTGTAGTTTTACTTGTAGACCAATAAATGACCCCATCAACAGAATATGAAGTTAGAGAGGAAATTAAATTAGCAAAACTATACATAATATCCTACCCACAGGTGATATTTGCACCGACTTTTTGTCACCCTTTCATGAGCTTAAATAAACCACACCTCATCCAAATACATTCCAGACCCTAAAAGCGTCCAGTCATCCGTTATTCATCAAGAACAAAGCAACAGCTTAAATTATTAAAGGGTTTTGTTTCGCATTTACTAGGCACCTCGCACTCGAAAAGCGAAAACAATGTCCTTTTTGTTCTGAATTATGAACACGACCCGCTTTCAAGGAAATGCCAAGAAATTTGATTAAGACAAAGAAGCCCTTCTTTGTCTTTGTGAACCGGGGTCTAAAAGATTGCATTAAGTATTTAAATAATAAGAGTTTGGGCAAGTACAATCGTATTGCTTGGAGTATTCTTTTGACTTATATTAATTAATCGGATATTGCCAAATCTTTAAGTACATCCAACATATCCAAAAGATTTGAACCTAATCTAAAACTTCCGCTTTACGTCGTTCGACCAACTGCAACCCCGTGCGGTAAAGAAACATTTTCCACACTCTTAATCACTTATTTTTTCTGTACAATTTCTAATTTTCTTTTCAGGTGTCTGAAACAAAAGATGCACCCAAAACACACAACAAAAACTAATTTCGTCCTAAAAGTGCTCAACTAGCGAATCATCTATTAATCACGTTTGAACATGCCCAGTGACACAGAGACTCCGAAACACAAAGGACACTCTGCAACGGGTACCGTGAAGAAGAAACATCGTTCCAGGTCCACGCCCAGGCCCAACGATGTGGACAAGCCCCGTAAGAAAAGGCACCTGAGTACTGCCAATTCCTTCGCGTCCATTCCAAATGCCATCAAGTTGTCCATGCTGAACAGCGGCTTGTTGCCCACCAGCAAGTTCAATGGTATGTAAAAAGTGTTTTTATATTTTTAAGTTTTTATTTATCTAGACTTAAGCGTAAATCACTATTTTGTGCATACAAATAAATGGACAAAAAGGGTGTTTTTATTAAGAGTTTAGGTTAATTCAGGGTAGTTCAAGTTAATACAATTTAGTTCAGGTTAGTTGAGGTTCGTTTAATGTGTCAATCAAGTGTATTGTCATTGTTGTCATCTGAAAGTTTGTATTAACAGTTATTTGCATATCAAGCTAAGAAAAAGACTCTTAACACACTAGACTGAAATGTTGGTAATAACGCAAGTGTTACGCAAGATTTTTTTACGAATTGTGTACCCCATTTTTCCCACGACTTTTAAAAAAAGTTGCCGGAAGTGGGTATCGAACTCGCGATCTCATGAACGAAGTGCCAGTGGCACAAGTCTACGCAGCTCCGTGCGCGTCCAAGAACAAAATGTCAATCAGTTTCATAATGTTCAATTGCGTAAGAAAGTCAGTCTTAACACACAAGCGTGAAATGTTGTCCCGAGCCGCAGGCAAGAGTGACCATAACGCTAGTACATTAAGAGAGATTCTTGCGAGTTGTCTACACTATTTTTACCACGACCATAAGCCATATACAAAAAAAAATAAAAATAAAAAAAGTTGTCTAAAGTGGGGATCAAAATCGTGATCGCATGATCAAAATGTCAGTGTTTTGCCATAGTCGATCTGAACAAATGTCGATTACTTTTATACTGTCCAAATGGGAGCTTCTGGGCGCTTCAGACAGTTCATTAAATACAATCTAAAATATTTTCCGGGTTTTGAAGCCGTGGTTCAATGGAATTTCTTCCTGACGTTTCATCTACAGCTGCGGCAGACATTATCAAAGGCGATGAAGCAATGGAAGAAGTGATCTCCCGTGCTTCCCGACGTTGACTGATTCGACTGTGGTGAGCTCCATGGTATTTATTCCCCCGCCGTCGCGCTGTAGTGGAGGGACTGGGGTGGAGGTAGTGGTGCAGCACATGAAATAGGTCATAGAACTCGCTTCCAGTCTGCATTTAGAAACGTAATTTCTAACCACAGTTCACCACAGTCGAATCTACCACGGGAGATCACTTCGCCCATTGCCTCATCGCCTTTGATAATGTCTGTCGCAGCTGTAGACGAAACATCACGAAGAAATTCCATTGGATCACGGCTTCAAAATCCCGAAAACACTTTAGATTGTATTTTGACCGGCCGTGTAAGCCTTCACAGTCTTATAGTTCATTAAATGTCACCATTTGAATTAAATAACTAATGTTTGTCCACGACCACTTAATAATATTCAGCTTGTTGACAAAAGCTTGTTGACAAAAGTTAAATAGGGCTCATATAGCGTAAGAGGGATATATGAGTTGAAACAGCGGGGATAATATCATTATTCCCGTTCGCCATTTAAGTTATATATGTTGCCTTGGCAACCAGTAGGAGTAGGCAACAATGCAATATCAAATGTCGCAGCGTAAAAAATGCACTGGTGGCACCGGTTTTGCCGTCAAACGCGAGTGTCACTTTGACTTTTCAATAATTTTATTTATACTACCTATAGATTACAGTATTATACTCGCTTTTTATGGCCATTATTCCCACGGGAGACTTGCGCCCCTCGCCTACGACTCGTGACGCAAACGTCCCATCATAAATAGCTCGTTTAATAATATACTATTGCTGCTTTTATTACTCTCTGTTTCCGACTAAAATATGCGCAGTTACTGGTTGAAGTTTATTTTTTATTTGCTGAATAATACGACAAGATATTATGTGTTATGAACTTTTTAGCTTCGTGAAGGAAGATCATTATTCAATTGCTTTTGCTAACGCGTTAAAAATTCCTAATGCACTACTGTGGACTTTGCACACGCTTCTATATGGGAGCGTGCACTGTGTGGGAAAGTGCACTTTGCGCACGATATTTGCATTATGCGATTTTCAACGGTAGTTAGTAGTGCGCATTTGTTCATTTTCGAGGCAGTCGTAGAAAAACTTAGTAACCTAGCACACGCGAAAGAACTTATACCGCACTCTATTGTTCACCGTTCGCAATCGGGTGTGGTAAAGACCCTTTTACCGTCCTTGATAGGTAAAATATTTTTCCTGTCGCATGTGTAAAATAACTTTGTGGTCTTAAGTTTTGCATCATGTGGTCAACGGCTATCGCCTTTGATAAAAACGGTTTTCCGGACGGTGTGAAGTAAATAAATATTACCGCTGATGAGCGTTTAAAATTGGGAACTTTCTTTGTTGTTTTGTAATAATTATACCGGTGTAATAAATTAACAAATAATTGCTAATATTATTTTTTGCTGTTAACAATTTGCAAAACTCAGGGTTTGGACGATATTTTCCCAGTTTTATTGAAGATCTTTTGCTAGAGTGATTAGCTAATGGCTTAAAATGAACATCTTGTATCCTACAGGATTTTTTTTTCTATTGACAACTTTATAACAGTTATAAGCAAGACCATCATGCAAATATAAGTCACAGGTTCCACCTTCACCGTTCTAATTGAATCACAATTTGAAAACTCCTACCCCTCATCAGTGTCATTAATACCTCGACGTGTTTTGAAAAACTGAAAAAGACTTGTGGAACAAAATGGTCATCTTGTATCACAGAATAAAATATATATCACAGAATAAAATGTTTATCTGTATGCTGTCTTGTATGCTGAACAGGATATTTTTTCTTTCTGTTAACAATTTGGTCGCTGCTGTTATGAGTAAGATCGTAATGCAATGATAAGGCCAATGTTCCACCTGGTTTGTTTTAATTGAAAAACAATGAGAAAACTCCTAACCCTCAACACTGTGATTATTCATCGGCATGCCTTAAAAATTAAAAACTATTTGTAGAACAAAAAAGTCAGCATGAATTCTGAACAGGATGTTCTTCCTTTCTATTAAGAATTTAATCGTGCTATTAGGATTAAGACCATGATGCATATGGCGCAGAGATTCCACGGCGACATTTAAATTAAAACACAATTAAAAAAACTCCAAACCCTTATTGCTCTCTTTAATACATGGACATACCACTTAGAAATGCTAAAAATCGCTTGTGAAACAAAATAGTTATTCTTGTCCCTGAACGGGATTTTAGTTATAAAAAGATTATTAATCGGTAGAGCAGTTTTAAGATGCTCAAGAAATCTGATTGATCATGACTACAAGTTTTTAAATTCTTGATTGCCACACAAATGAAGAAATTAAATCTTAACTGGAATAAAATATTTACTATCGACTAATTACAAACTACTCTTTTTATGAATGCACCAATAAGATCCCTTCAATTCTGCTTGGTCAACGAAAAATGGAAAAATGGTCTTGTTTTAAAAGAATTTAATTTTGATGAGAAACTCAGGCTTTAAGCTTCTTTCCGACATTGCTCCTTTTTTATTCTGTAATTTGCTTTACCGGAATTCTGCATTTAAGCTTGCAGTTGGTATAATTTAATTAAGAATTAACTCCTTTCTAAGCTTTCTGCTAGTTAAAAATCAATAACGACTGTAACAAATAGGATTCTTGCGCTTTAAACAGGAATTTGGTTTGTTTTTACATAAGCACCATTTATTGAATTGTAAACTTGATATTCTTTGTTAAATTTGATATTCTTTGTTATTTCCCACTTTTTTTCGTGCCAAATCTGATGTGTTAATATTCATTGAATTTTTTCAATGAATCAGTCAATCAGCATGAAAATTGCCTTCCTCAAATTTGTACAAAGACAGTAAAGGTAATCGTAGTTTTACGTTGATATGGATTTCAATAACATTTCCCTACAAATTCTTATCGTCAAACGGTTTAGCCTTTAATAGCATTACGTGATTCCAAGGTCCATTCAAATTAAGGTCCCAGAGCAACGCGATCCGACTACTAACCTCGATCTAGTTTTAAACGGCGCTTCAAGTCTAGCAAGCAAATTCCCTTGGCGTTAAATTTTGTGGATAATTGAGACATGGTGCTAACAGTACCCTGAGGGACAGATTTTATTACTTCTAAGTAATAAAATGATTTTTTCCTGTGCTTGCGATAAAATATCCAATATTTAATGGTGAATTTTATTAAACCTGTACAATACTAACTAAAATAAAAAAAATATAAATAAAGTAACTTATAGCACACTTAGAAAGTTTTAAATTTGTACCTCTCTCGTGCGGAATTTGTTCATATTTGGTTTTTGTGTTTGTTTTTAAGCTTTAAGATTTTTTAACTTCTATACCCATTTGATCTTGACTTGGGGGTCTCTGAGCTATAGCCATTAAAATGACAAAGTTTTATTTTAATCCCAAAAAACGACATTAAAATTAAAAAAGGATTAAAATTGGTCTTTCTCTAATATAATAATTTATACTAAAAAAAGTTTTGCTAGGAAACGAACCCAGACCTTCCACTAAACGCTCAATGTTTAGAGCATCCGCCTGGCAAGTGGAAGGTCTGGGTTCGATTCCCAGTAGAAGCTTGACTTTTTTTTATTACGACTTATTATATTCGAAACGCGACTAAAGATATCAATTAAAATAACGGTATCGAATTTTGAGTCACCCTGTAATTATTATATTTTAACTTCTATTTGGATAAACTCCCCGATTCACTCAGAAGAAAAATCGTCTTTACTGGCTCGTTGCTCCTTTCTAAATAGAGCTGCCAACCAGTAAATTACCCTTACTTACGTTTTAAATCTCTCTCGAGCGACGTTCTGCCCTAAGTCCCTGCCCTTGCCCGTTTACTGAACCGGTGTAATAAATTAACATTAATACGCAGCTTTGCTTAAGCAGCAATAAAATTTAGTAGTTTTATATGGATATTTATAAACACAAAAGTGTAAAGTTTAATTTTTAAATGGCCACGTAGTGCTAGACAGGGTAGTCTATGGAAGAGAAACTGCCCCTTTTTTTCCAATTGAATATATACACCGAAAACCGCAATTGGAAGAAAAACCGGGTGAATTTTCGATGGGCCACCCTGTATATTAAGTGGAAATATATAATCTACCTAATTTAATTAAAGAAAAAACTTTAGTTTGTAATATTTTTTAAATCGGCATCTTATTCCATATTTTATGAAGACTGCAGCGTAATCATATAATTTATCAAACTTACCTACTTATTAGAGGATTAGAGGCATGTTTTAGCAAATTGCTTCCCTTCAGAAGGGAATTCTCGACGACTACGTGCAAATTGTACTTTCTCTTCATAATGACTTACCCGTTACGTGCGGAATAGCAAAACAGAGACCAGCGTGTCGCTGATGGCATTTTGATGGCCCACGAGACTTACTTCGTAGTTTTTTGTTTTAAATATGAGATTCTCTGCACACGAGACTACTTCTCTTTATACCTGCTACATGTCTTATTTTTTCAAAAAACTTAGCTAAAAAGTAACGGCTTAAGAGCACAAAAAAAGACCCACACAAGATGTCGAAAACTGCAAACTTACACAGAAATTGCTATTTATCTTTCTAAATAGCTAGAGTTGCAATATTAGCTAGATTAGGAAAAAATCACTTTTTTGTGAAAACTCAAGAAGCTCTCTCTCTTCTCTTTCTTTCTCTCTTTTCTCTCTCTCTCTCTCTCTCTCTCTCTCTCTCTCTCTCTTTGTATCTATCTCTCTCTTTACACCTTTACTTTTGTCATCAAGAAAATAGCAAATTAACACTATTTCATAAAACTCTTATAAAAGCAAGTTATAAATTAATAATGTTTTTTTTTTACCTTGATTCTTAATGTTTTCATAGTTTCTGTTTTTCCATTTTTCTTTCTTATTATTTTTTCATTTAATAATTTTGACTTTTGTTCTTTGATTTGATGCTCTCTAAATTCTATTGTTTTCTTTTTTTACCTGTATTTTTTTTAATGTTGGGTGACTTATCGGTTCTTTGTGACTGACCTTTTTTTTATATCTAATTTTACTTCTGAGAACTAGTTTTATGTGTTATGTTCAGGTTTTTGTTTCACCTTTCTCATTTTTTCCTTAGTAAAATTTTGTCTGCTTCTTTCTTGGTTCTTGTCATTTTCTTCCTCTACTGTTTTCTCTCTCTCTCTCTCTCTCTCTCTCTCTCATCAACAATTGTTTTTTCTTTTCTTGATTCTTAATATTTTCATAATTTCTCTATTTCCACTTTTCGTTTTTCTTTGTTATTATTTTTTAATTAATAATTGTTCATGAATTTGATTCTCTCTGAATTATATTGCTTTATTTCTTTACCTGTATTTTTTTAATTTTGGTGATTTATCGGTGCTTCCTGACTGAACATTGTTTTATGTGTTGTTGTTCAGGTTCCTTTCTCTCTCTCTCTCTCTCTCTCTCTCTCTCTCTCTCATCAACAATTGTTTTTTTCTTTTCTTGATTCTTAATATTTTCATAATTTCTCTATTTCCACTTTTCGTTTTTCTTTGTTATTATTTTTTAATTAATAATTGTTCATGAATTTGATTCTCTCTGAATTATATTGCTTTCTTTCTTTACCTATATTTTTTAATTTTGGTGATTTATCGGTGCTTCCTGACTGAACATTGTTTTATGTGTTGTTGTTCAGGTTCCTTTCTCTCTCTCTCTCTCTCTCTCTCTCTCTCTTCACATCTTAATCAAGTTATAAATTTATTATGTTTTTTTCTTTTACCTTGATTCTTAATGTTTTCATAGTTTCTCTATTTTCTTTTTAATTCTTGGTTCTTCGTCATTTTCTTCCTCTCGCTCTCGATAGAGGTAGTTCTCTCTCTCGTAGTTCTCTATTTCCACTTTTCGTTTTTCTTTGTTTTATTTTTTTGTCATAATTTTAATTTTTGTTCTTTGATTTGATGCTCTTTGAATTCTATTGCTTCCTTTTTTTACCTGTATTTTTTTAAATTTTGTGTCTCCTGTCGGTTCTTCGTGACCGAACATTTTTTTCTATCTAATTTTACTTCTAAAAACTAGTTTTATGTGTTATCGTTCAGGTTTTTCTTTTACCTTTTCATTTTTCCTTCGAAATTTTAATAACATTATTTCTGCTCCATTCTTTGTTCTTCGTCATATTCTTCCTCTGCTGCTTCTTGTTCGGAATTTCTCTTTCAGTTGTAGCTACTAATAAGCACCATCCTAGTTGTGTTCCTTTTAAATGGGATTGGCTGCTTTTTTTTATTTGAAATTTTATTTCTTGCCTATTTACTACTGTTCTTTCCTGTTTCCTATAGTTTCGGATATTCTCCTTTTTTAGATAATTTTTTTGTTTAAAAATAATTTTTGATTTACTTGTTTTATGTATATTTTTGTATTCAATTTTATTTAACTAACCACTCTCGTGGGCTACTTTCCAGATTTATTTTGATTTTCTTTTCTGTACTTATAATTTTCTGTTAATCTTCGGTTTTGGAAAATTTTGTTTTTTATTTTTTGTTAAAAGTTTTCTCTCATATTATACTACAAATACTTCATATGTTCTGTGCATCATTTTTCTTACATTTTCCTCTTAGCTTTTCCATCTTCCGAGTATTGCTTTTTTCCTGGTGAAGTTTTGAATATTTGTATGTTTACCTTATTTTGGCTCTTTTTTTGTTTGATCATCTTCTTCAATTTTTTTATGCATATTTTTCTAACCAATATAATCTTCCAAAAAAAAGCAATTTTGTGTGTTATATTTTCCGGGTTTTGTCTTAACTTTTATTAGTTCTCGGTCTCTGGAAATTATTGTTTTTCCTTTTCCTTAATCGAAATTTTCTTTTAACATTAGTTACTCTGCTAGAATAGCACTTGGAATCAGCTAAAGTGCTATGTTATGTTTTTTTTTTCTTAATATGCTATTTTTTTATATAGTTAGTTAGGTTTTATATTATTAGTTCAGGTTAGTTATTATAGTTTTTATATACTTAACTTTTTTAATAGTTTTAATTTATTTAACTTTTTTTCATATTATTCTGGCTATTGTTTTTTTTGTTTTTTAGATGTTTTATATTTACCTCCCTTTAGTTTTTTCTCATGTTCTTCAAGTTTTTCGTATGCATATTTTTCTATGTAACTTCCTAAAATGTGTTTGTTTGTTAGTTTCCATGTTTTCTGCTTCATATTAAGTTTCTTTGAAATGATTGTTTTTTGAATGTTTTTTGAATGAAAACTTTTTTTTTTACTTTAGCTAGTAATAAGAGCTATCTTATGTTTTGTTCTTTGTTTAGTTTTTCTTGAAACCGTTTTTGAGTGTTAGTTTCCAGGTTTTTTTTTCTACAACATATTCAGTTCAATTTTTGGTTTTTTGATATTTTTTTCCCAATTTTCTTGATAAAAAAATTTCTTTCATCTTTAGCTAAGCACAATAAGCGCTATTTTAGGTGTTGTTTCTTTGAAATGGTCTTTGGTGTATTTTTCCTACCTTTTCAATTTTACTTCTCATTTTTTGTGTAGTGTTCCTTATGTTATCTTAAAATGTTGATTCATTTTCTTCCTTTAATTATTTTCTGGTTTGAATAATATATTTTTTATCCAGTATTAGTTTCCTGTATAGTTTTCCTGTTTTACTTTATCTTATGTCTATACTACACCTAATAATTGCAAGTTAACCGTGGTACAATTTGAGTAGAATAACAGACGTTGAAACGTTGGTAGTTTCTGCAAATCGTTGAAGTTTTATTTTAGGTTTTTTTTTTCATATATTTGCCTTCTGCAAATTTTTGTTTTTGCTGCAATTTATTATTTATCACTAGATAAAAGCCCTAATACATTTAAATTTCCCTGTACAAATGACTTACAGATACCAACGTTTCTGCAATGAACCGGCCAAAACACTAACTTTTGGAATATTGCATATGCCCTTCTCTGAAATAGCTGTAAATTCTTATCAGTCCATTAAAAGTCATTTTGCTTGTTGTGTATTATTAAAGCATCAACATATTTTTTTTTAATTCCTAGACCATAGTAGTTGCACAATATACCAGCTCAAACATTAACTTCATGGGTAATGCTCATGTTCTTCTCTCATTAATTATAAATTCTTATCATCTAATTCTTCTAGCACTTTTAAACATAAACTATATGCAAATTTAGTAATTTTCTTAGCTGAGTAATATATTGCTCTCCAAGAAATTCAATTTCTACTACCTCATCAACTAGTCTTGCTGATTGACCTATTATATGAATATTAGAGGAATAGTAAGAGTTGTGGATTTTTTATCATTTAATATGTCTCATAAAGTTAAAAACATGTAGAGTCTAACTCAAAATAAAGTTCAGATTATTGCATCATATTATTATTTATTATTTACAGTTACGTGTCTGCAGAGCGTAGTTCTGAAACTACTCTGTTGTTTAGTTGGTAAGTTTTGTTCGCTTAGTATTGTCAACGTTAACTCACACGAGCCAAAATGCTTAAGTCTCACTCTTCCTCTAATATAGCGCCTAAATCTTAGATTAGACATGAATTAGAGCATAACATATGTTTTTTGAGGAAATTAGAAACCTCAAAAGCAAACAATTTACGCTAGCCAGACTTTATGTGTATGTGTGTCTTATGCCTTATCTACAATAATTAGTGTCTTATGTATGTGCGTTTGGGTGTATTAACAGTTGTTCCATCATGCAAGCTCTAAGTAGTTAAGCAAAGCGGGTATCGGGCCACTTTAAGTGGGCTAGAAACATCCATGGGCTTCATAGGGAGCGTCACACGAGGTCGCTGGAAGCCGGCCTTGAAAATCGCACAAGCACTTTATTGCGTTTTTAACAGATTAAGGATTATGCGCAAAATGATTGTTTTCTTAAAAAAATAAATGTATCTGTTTTATATATAGACCATAATTATTTATTTATATGTATTTTTATTGTCATTTCGGAGATAACTCTTTAGGTTAAAAAAAAGTCGAGCTTACGGTGGGAATCGAACTACAAATTGAGCTCCTGCCGGCGATTGTTTTAACCTCTGAGCTCGGCCAGTGGAAGATTTGCATTTCAATCCCTAGCAAAAACCCCATTTTTTTTTTAGTCTTTGAGACACCATTATAACATGCACTTGAAATGGACATTGTTATTATATTTAAAATTGTTCTATGTTTTTTATAAACGCCAACTAATTTTGCATTCTTAGTTGTTAATCCTTTAATATTAATTGTTACTTCAAATTCCGTAAATCATCGTCTCAACCCGATCTCATCGTATATTAAAGGAGTGTTTTAGCAGAGGAAAAAGCTCCATTTTTAGCATCAATAGTATTATGTAAACTCCATAGAAAAGCACTCAATTTACCACAACTGTATCCCCTTAGCGGAACAAAATTCGTTTATAGGAAAAGGGAGAGAGAGAGCGCAAAATTACTGCCATGTTTACATCTAAGTCAAGCTCGAAGTGGCGTAAACCTTTCCACGTCCTTGCCCTTGCCCTTTAAGATTACTGACATAAATCAAGCAGGGCTTAAGGTTTAATATATGGGGAGTTTACCGAATCGTGAATGAGGTTCGTGTGAATGACGATCGGACATATACGGTGAATAGACCATATATTGATGGGTTCATATACTCGGTAAGTATTGGATATGACTCTTGGCTAGGAAACAAAATAAATTTTAGTTTCTGAGTAAAATCAAAGTTATTTTATTCCCACTAGCCTCTTAGAAGGTTTTCTTTTATTTTAAAGAAAGCCTGTTAACAAAATTGGTTGATATTTAAGTGTACTTTCCTTTTTATACAAAAATATTTATACAGGGTGTATCCGACGAAAGTCCGTCTCTACTACAGTAGATAATTTATACATATGAAACACTGAGGGTATTTTTTTCGTATTTATAACTGATCTGTGTTAACCAAAAAAAAGCTAAATGAACAGATTTAGAGATGAAACAATTCTTTAATATCAAAGAAGTACGTTCTCAGCTTAAAAACTGAAAAATATTTTTTGAAAAATCATTTTAAAATGCTATGGAAGTGAGTCAGGATTCTAAAATCAATTATTACTCCCCTTAAATCACTTATTCGTGAAAAAAGCAAATCGTTAGAGCTCGCCGGATCTCTAATGAAATAAATGTTACCTTGGCACGAAAGTTGCCTTACGAAGTGAAAGGTTTCCCAGGAAACTTTTTTTTCCCAAAAAGTTCCCAAAGACCGAAGTCGCCTTTTATTGGAGGTGGGTTTGTTGCGTTTGAGTCGTGTAGAGAATATGAAATGCGGTAAACATTCTAAAGTTTTCAAAAGCATTAGCAAAAATACAAAAAAGTTACTAAATTTGCATAAAGTTTATGTTTGTAAGGTGCTGCCGAAGAGTAAAATTGAGTTGATAAGAATATATACTTATTGAGAAAACATAAGTATTACCCATAAAGCTAACATTTGAGCTGGTATATTGTGAGAGGCTACTATTACCCATTCACTTATTTTTGTCATCGAGTTATGTTCCTGGTTTCCAGGGTTGTTGTTTGCATATCGGAAAATGGTGCTGTCAAATGTTGACGTCAAAGCTCCCAAGCGGTTCCGAAGAGTCCTTTCCCCGTTAGCCATTTATTCCCTCTTGATAGGGATTTTGGCCAAAATTTTGCAAAAATGTGCAGTTTTCAATTTGAAATTAAATTTGGATCATTTAGCGCGATCTAAGCGGAAGAGCCCTTAGGAGGTTGGTTATGCAAAACATTCCAAAGTTTATTATAAGACACGTTTCAACAAGTAACGCGGTTTAAACACAAATCCACTTCAAAGTCGCAACTTAAAAATTCGTTACGACTTCAAATTTAAAGTTAGAGTCTTGGTTTTATGATCACGACAAAGTGACACAAGCCCTCTGAATTATTTCAGATTTTTCCCTCTAAAAACGTACGAACTATAGGGTAAAAGTTGCGTAAAGTGCACCAAAATCGGTGAACGATTCGGACCACTTAAACAATTCTAGCTCGACCAGTATAACAGCCATGCCCAAAGCGAATATGGCGTTCTTCTCCTTGGTACTGGATCTACAAAAAAATAGGCAATCTACGCTCGTTTTTAACTTTCCAAAACAATTAATAAAACCTGACTGAATTTTTTCACGTTTTTTTGGTAATTTTTTCCAGAAATTTTTTACTCAGCATACAGTAGATTGCAGGTTTGAGACGTTGACACATTTTTCCAAATCACTCCGAAACGACCGAAAATTTAGCCACTTCAAAGTGGAATCTTAAAGGCGCTCAACAAAAATCAACTTTTTTCTAATTTAAGTGACGTTGAATCTCTTACCGTTCCGGAGATAGCAATTATGGGAATACATAAAAGAAACGCCCTGTATATTGTATATCACACGTGCAATTTTCCCTGTTAAGCGAAATTAAACATCTTTTGACCTTCGTATCAAACGCAATTATTGCTTCGTTAATAAACAGAACTTCGCACTCATCATGGAAAATTACCTTTAAGGAAGCCCAAGCGACAGCGCTAATAAACTGATGGAAAATCACATTTAGGTTGTTTCAACATAAAAGCGAAGAAAACGCTTTTAGGATCTGTCAGGACGGTTTCAAAAAATCTTTTACGTATCGCTTTAATAAAGAAGCCCTCTTAGTACGTATCGATTTTATAAAAATAAAATTACATTTCTACTGCGAAAGCATATTTTTTCAATTTTATATATCCCAGTTACTGAATTACCGCTTACTCCTGAATATACTTTAATGTACTAGTTTTTAAAAGGCCATATATTAGATATGCTACATGAATAATTTAAATATATGTAAATTCAATGCACACATTCTCGCTGTTTCTATATGGGTGCCTTTGAGGCGGAACAATATACTCGTCTTACCTAATTTACATTTTTCATTTTCGCGAAGAGCTTGTTAGAATATACGCTTTTGTGCTTGAGCATTCCTTATACTTATTTGACGTTTCTACTCCAAGCCCAAAGCCGAGACAGGTAGTTATGATTAATTGAAAGAAAATTATAAGCGAGGGGTATAAGACGCCAACTGGATGGCAATAATCCAAATGGAAGAGACTTAGCGGCTGTATCCATTAGTCTTAATAGTTATGGATATTACAATGTAGCGCTCCCTGTCAAGAGAAAAAACATACAATTAAAATAAGTAAAAAAATGAGGTATCCCTCGGACCATTGTCATTTTACTGAAACTTTTGAGGCGCGGCTCATACCCTTTGTAAATTAAGTTTTCAATACCGCTTTGTTCAAATCTGCTTTTACCTTACAATCTCTGGATATGATACACATTTTATTATTACATTCCTTATTTCGATCCATTTAGCCACTTTTTGTAGAAACTTAAATCAGTTCTTTTTAAACTAAAAAAAATTTTTTTGGTCAGTATTTCACAGATCGAACACCAACTTCTAATAAACACCAGTTTAATTAACGTGGTGGTTTCATGCGGATTGCGAGTTTCGCTGAACCTTTCATTTATTTCCTCCGAAAATCCGAACGGAAGTTGCGGTTCGCTTTTTTTTTGGAATTTTGCTCAGCTGCAATTCACCGAATTGCGTCAGCAAAGTGGAATAAAATTCCTTTTTGGGAGCGAAATTTCAATACAATTCTCCACCGCCCAATAATTCAAGAGCAATTGTTATACGGTGGCGGTGCAAGTTGTTCAGTGAAGTTCGAAGTTTTCGAGAGTTTACGTTGAGGTTTCACTCTGTTTCAATTATTTCGCAAAATGTTTTAATAAAATGAGTGCTAGAAGTAGTTCACAATTACTGTGAATTACTGAAAATTTCCTAAATTACGCAGATATTATTACTAACAATGTTACCATAAATGTTTGTACCAGAACTTACCAAAAATAAAAGCTGAATGGAAAATAAATAAATCTGCATGCAGCATAATATGTTAAAAGAAAGTTGGTTAATTCGAAAGATGAAGGTACAAACTATTTAAAATTAGCTTATTAGTACTATTCTATTTCTTTCAATGAAAACATTTTAGGAAAATCTAAAACTGCGTCAGTGAAGTAAAGAAATAGTGTATTAAGTGTAGGTTCCATAAGGAAGTTTATCGTCGAATAAGAGATACTAGAGATAATAGAAATACTGCGACAAAGAGATACTATTTTTTCTACAAAAGATACTATTTTTTCAATTGAGAAAAATGTTTCTATATTTTTAATAAATATAATTTTTGTTTTCAATTTCAACCTTTTTTACTCTCTATTATCGATAAAGGTAGTCATAAAGGTTACGGATATTACAATGGGGGCTGGTAAAGTTCAGAAAAGTCGTTATTACTCACTTTTTTTCGAAAATTTCCCTTAGGAATTAACAAAGTGGATAAAATAGAAAATTATAGGTGGTGGTGGAACTTAAAAACTTTTATAATAATTTTTAGAATAAATATAATAATAAATTTCGCTTACCTGAATCAAATTATAGAATGGAAGTTGACTTTACTAGCGTAATCCGAGTCTGACCGGATTACGGATACAGACCCTCTCCCAAAATCTTAACAAGCTAGAGTGAGATAGACTAACATGCCGAGCCCTAGGGATGTACCTAATTAACGAACTGAACTTTTATGTGAGTTGTGAAGTTATGTTAAAACACTGTCACGGGGACATAAATTGAAACGACATTTTTGAGAAACTCTGGGTAACTTTGTAAATTATGTAGATTATCTTGAAAAATATGGTAAAACGCACTACTTAAGAGTTTAGTCGTTTCTGATACGAGCTAATCTACCCAAAGGATTCCTTATAGAAAAACAAAGCGACCTTGACGGGCCGCTTTGTCTTTAACTAACTTGATCAAAGGAAAAACATAACTGAACTAACCTAACCAAAAGAAAACTAAAACTGAACTAACCTGATCTAACCTAAACTAACCTGAACTAACCTAACAAAAAGATTTCGCATAGAAGAAACAAAGCGGCCCTAACGGGCCGCTTGACCTCTTATGGCAACGTAAGCCGGTATGGCCAAAGCGACCCTAACGGGCCGCTTTGTCTTTAACTAACCCGATCAAAAGGAAAAATATAACTTTTACCATATTTTTCAAGATAATCTACATAATTTGCAAGATTACCCAGAGTTTCTCACTAATGTCACTTGTTGACATTTGTGGCAAATGTCGTTTCAATTTATATCCCCCTGACAGTGTTTTAACATAGCCTCACAGCTCACATTACGTTAGTCAAGTCAACTTCTATTGTATAGTTTGTTCGAGGTAAGCGAAATTTATTATTACATTTATTCTAAAAATTGATATTATTATAAATGTTTTTTAGCTCTACCAATACCTATAATTTTCTATTCTTTCCATTTCATTAATTAATAGAAATAATTTTCGAAAAAGAATGAGTAATAACGACTTCCCTCAAGTGGTACACTTGAGGGAAGTCGTCGAGCCTTAATCCTGTAGGGAGCCTTGATCGAGCCTTACAATGTAGCGCTTCATGTCAAGAGAAATAACCAATTAAAATAAGCACAAAACCGAGGCACCCTTCGGACCATTGTCATTTTACTAAAATTTTGGGGCGCGGCTCATACCCTTTATAAATTTATAAATTAAATACCCTTAACTAAAGGATAAGTTTTCAATACCGCTTTGTTCAAACATGCTTTTGACTTACAATCTCTAGATATGATACACATTTTATTATTATTTTCCTTATTTCGATCCATTTAGCTACTTTTCGTAACTTTTTCACGTCACTCTTTTATTATGAAAAAATAAAAGAGTGACGGAAATGGAAAAACATCGTGTTTATTGCAAGAAAAAATTGAAAAAAAAACGGAACAGTTGAGAACACAAAAACGGGTATATACGTGAAAATAAGTTATAAATTATTAGAATTTAATTGTCATTAAATATATGAAGATGTTAATAATGTTAATATTGATCAAGACGTCGAATTAGAGAAACCAGGAACCGACTTTTCTTCAGAAAATTCAAATTCCCAAACTTCGAATTCGGCTTCCGACTCGAATGTACATTTTAATACTTATTTAACTTAAATATTTTTTGTATTTATTTTTTTTTCTGTTTCGATGTTAAATTACTTAAACCACTAAAAATTTAAATTCAGAATTATTAAAAATAACCTCCAAATTGGTTTAAAAATACTTACAGGATCTAGAAACGTAAACGTGAATTGTTTGGATATAATGCAGTTTAAGATTAGTACCAAAATCAGCTAAAAATGACTCAAATCGTCTAAAATTAACAATTAAGAATTTTTGGAAAAAATCAAATTAGAATTAAGGTCAAAATTGGTTAAAAATATCTCAAAGCGTCTAAGGAGGCAAAAGTGTTTGGAGAAACTGAGCTTAGCATTAAGCCTAAAATCAAATTAAAGTAACCCACTTTGTCAAAAAATGCAAATTTTTATGTTTTTGGACGAATTCGATTTTGGAATAAATACTGGCAAAACTGATTTTGGACAAAAATAAGTGAAATTTAATTCAACATCCCCGCAAAATGCAAATTTGGTGTTTTTCGAGAAGGTCAGGTTAAGATTAGGGCCAATATCGGCAAAAAAACTAAAATAGTGTAAAAACACAAATTTGTAGCGTTTGGGGAAATTCAGATTAAACATATGACCAAAATCGGTTCAAAATTACTCAAGGCGTCTAAAAATGTTAATTTTGGCTTCGTGAAAAATTTCAGGTTAAGATTCAGGTTAGGAGTAAGTACTAAAGTCGTTTAAAAATTACTCTCTCTGTAAACGAAACGTCAGGAAGAAATTCCATTGGACCACGGCTACAAAGCCCGAAAAACACTTTAGATTGGATTTTCACAGGCAATGAAAGCCTTCAGAGTCTTATAACATTGACACTGTAAAAAAATTATCTAGGGGGCAAACTATCAGATTTGCTAGGCCACCCTTGACGACAAACTTAATAAAAAGCTTTGCAGATCCATATCGAGGCTTCGTTTTTGTAGCAAATCAGGTTAATTTATGTCACACTTTTTTTCTATTTTAGGGCTGACATAAACCTAATATGCAACTTTTTGTTTCCTGCGATCCTAATAAAAACCGGTACAAAGAGAATGCTAAAAGCTTTGACCTGAATTAAAAGTGACGAACGTGGATTTCCTTCTCCGACAGTTGATTGGAGTATCAATTAGCTGCAGCGAGCTGGGTTCGTTTCAGTTAAATGGCCATGATCTGTCTAGGAAACAAAAATGCACTTTCAGTTGAGAAAAACGGTTTGCTCGTGACATAAATTGAAATGGATCTATGATGGATAAACCTCGAAAGAATTTCATTATTGCCTCATAGCTAGAACTTCTCAGAAGTAATTTTCTGTCTTAGAGATACATTTACTTGCATTCTTTAGCTCTACAGAGTGGTCCGTAATGAATAAGTACTCTTGTGACCCATATCAAGTATAGTGAAAAGGAGTATTTTCAATATTTATTTTAAATAAAACATGCAAATATTACATAAAAAAAAAGTGTCCAAGTCCATTTTAAATAGATATTCATGTAGTAGCATAAAAATATGATTTTTTTCATTCTTTGTCTTATTTTGTTTTGTTTACAGGAAAAGGAATAAAAAGAGTTTTCCAAATCTATAAATTCCCTTTAACCACTCTGAAAAAAAATTATTTTGAAATCTCTTGGCGAACAATAATTTGGAATCAAAGTTGGTAACGAATATTTTCATAAATTTGCAGCAACCGTTCTTCACTATTTCAGCATTTTTTTTACATAAATTTCCATAAAAGCAGAGAATTTATATAACTAGACAGGGCCATACGTCGAATAGCCTGTGTTGTCAAAATGGGCAAATTTCAATTTTCTACCCATCGCTTTCGACATTACGATCCCTGATAAGGTTGTCTCTTTTGTCGCACCCTTTTTTCTTGTAGCCCAGTGTCAAGACTAAATTTGTCTTGACACTGGGGTGCGGGTCACGGTCTGGTCATCATCTGCAGTTGATTTAAGGACTACCCTGAACATTAAATATAGTGGGTTTATTGCTGAGGAAACACTGTCTGCTTTCTTCTTGGCAGTATAAACTTTTTCGCATCGTCACTCTTATACCAGGTGTTCGTTTTAAAATGTCATCAAGTTAGCTACCAATTTTTGACAAAAAAGGAGGGAATGATCCAAGCAAATGAAACTTTTGCTTCTCCATATGTTTTCCTCTTGACATTTCTGAAGCAACTTTTTCTATTGAAAATTCCGTTTTACTTTTCGTTTCTATTTGTATACAAGTCGAAACAACACTGCCGCATTTCTATATTATTAATGTATCAAAGGAATAACGCCCTACGTACTTCAATGCATGTTGCTCCGGATGCAACCCAACGCCATGAATACCAAACTGTTGCTAAACCCATCTATTGAATTTTGTACACGAGTACTTTTTCGCGTTCTTTGTGCCACGTGAAAAGCCCCCGGGGTGCCAGCCATTAATTATTCATTTCGCATAAAGCAGCCCTGTACAAGGCAGTAAATGGAAACATTGCCGTCTCGCTGTCAAAAGGAACGGGGTCAAGGGGCGATGCAACTTTCCGTGAAAAGGGCGCTTCAGTCAGGATCTTTTGACGGACATTCCCAACTCTGTGGCCCGTCAGATTAGACCGATTTGGTTTATTTGCTTTTTATAAAGACAATATTTCAAAACTTTATTAAAGTTCAAAATTACTTATTTCTACATTAAGCCAATTTATGAAAAACAGGGAAAACTGAACAACACTCTATCTTTCAGAAATGTACTTTTTCTGGAAATCAAAGAGTCAGTGCCAATTTGTGGTGTTTAGACTTCTTAAATGTTGAAAAACTTGGAAACATTATATTGTAATTGTAGCTTTCAATTTAAAGTCAAGGGTTGGATAGCTGAGTTCACTGAGTGAAAAAGAACTGAGGTCAACGTCAAAACGGCCAAGCATTTCAAGTTTCTGATAAGTGATCAGTTTTTTTTTATTAATAAATTACGTTTCTCTTTCATCTTTGAAATTAAGAACACCGTCATCACTGTGGTGGTACTATTCGCATTCCCTATTCCCGGTTTATGGTGTATACGACAAAATGTTCGTTTTGTGTCTTTGAATTTTTGGATTTTTTGAAAAAATACAACCCAAATTTCTGACTCTGAAGGTAATCGGAGGTAAAGAACCTCTGCATTATTCTTTCTCTCTCAGCCTTTTGAAAGCAATTTCGTTCTTCTTGTAAGTTAATTTGGACTTTAATAGATAACCTGAACTAACCTCAACTTTTCTTGAGTAGTTTCAACGCTCTAAGTTGATAGGACAATAAAAACCATTTCGCTGCAGCTCAAACCGCTTAAATTAAAGCCTGTAAAATGTGCAAATTTACAAATGACATAAAATGCACCTATTAGCACCCTCAAAACACGAGGTGTCACTTCGACTCCTCTTTCCGTTTAAAACTTTAAGGTCAATGCTTAACGCCCCCCCCCCCCTTGGGGGTTCAGCTTAGGTGTTTAAGGCTATTGCAAAGTTTATTCCTCTTAACAACTAAAGTTCACATGGTCGAGCGATTTTCGATGTATAGAATCATTTGGCAGAAAAACGGCGTAGATCTTTTTCAACGGGCCACCCTGTATATTAAAATTGTTCACTTGTTTAAAAGTCAATTTCGAATCAAAATTACCACAAAAAAAACAAATACCCAGCAAAAAGTCCTATTTAATTCAATAAAAAGAATTAAAAACCATTGAGGAAGCTACTCAAATATTTATTCCCCCCTAAAAACTAAAGTGGAGGTATATACGGGGTGTTCATTATAAAACTTCATCTAGCAGGCTATGAAATTTTGACAGAAAATGATGACATAATCAAATTAAATGAACTTTTGTTTCTCCATCCTTTTCTTTTGACATTTCACAGATAACTAGATGAGGTTTTATAATGAACAACCCGTATATACCCAATTAGAAAAAAGACGGAGTTAATCCATTTTATGGGCCACCTTATATATACAGGATATCCGTTCAACAAATTTAAGCATGGAGATCTCAGTAATTTAACGAGATACGAGGTCGTATTACTTAGGATGAAGTTGCGCATTTTCGAGCTTTGCATGACTTTGCTCAAAGAATTACAAAATTCCAATTATTCCGGAAATACCGGGAAAAATACGAATTTAAAAAAAAAAATTTTTTTAGAAAAATTTTGAATCCGACATTTCGATTTTCCTTCCGGAACCAACCTCAACGGGGTTTTTTCTCATAAGCGCCATCTTGTATTTTCACAATTTTTAATTCAGTATATTTTCTAGTTACAATGACAGTAGCGGGTCTAGCCTTCTGTGAAGAGGAGTGGAGGGGGGGGGGAGAAAAAATTGCGCAAAATTTGTTGTGTTGAGGTGCCACGTTCCCTTTTTGTTAAATTTTGACGAATATTTCCCTCATGCATAAATTTTCCCATAAGAAGAGTGTAATTTTCAAAAAATCTCAGCGGAAATTCCACGTTGTCTAAACAGCAAAAACAGCAAAAAAATATTTCCGAAATTTTTTCGAAAATGTCCAAAAAGGGGGGGATTTCTCAATTTTCAGCTTTGACTGCCTGTAACTTGAAAACACCTCGACCGATCGGAGTAAATCCAACAATTTTTTTCCTCTTCTTGATGTTCTCTTTTACATCCCACCATCGGAAGTTCCGTAGGTGCAATATTTTCGGAGATAGATCTCTTCGGAGGTCGATTTTTAAGCACTTTTAGAATCACGTTTTTTGACCATTAAAAAAAAACACTTTAGAGGTTAAATTCATTCAAATTGAGCTTGTTACGTTCTTAGGGGATTGCAAGCGTGCCATTTCGATCAAAAACAGCAAAAAAATATTTCCGAAATTTTTTCGAAAATGTCCAAAAAGGGGGGGGGTTACAACTTTTTTCTCAATTCTCAACTTTGACCGCCCGTAACTTGAGAACGCCTCGGCCGATCGGAGTAAATCCAACTGTTTCTTCCTTTTCTTGATGTCTTCTTTCACTTCCCACCATCGGAAGTTCCATAGGTGCAATATTTTCGGAGATAGATCTCTTCGGAGGTCGATTTTTAAGCACTTTTTTAGAATCCTTTTTTTGACCATTAAAAAAAAACGCTTTAAAGGTTAAATTCATTCAAATTGAGTTTGTTAGGTTCTTAGGGAAATGCAAGCGTGCCATTCCGATCAAAAACAGCAAACAAATTTTCCGAAATTTTTTCGAAAATGTCCAAAAGGGGTGGGGAGATTACAACTTTTTTCTCAATTCTCAGCTTTGACCGCCTGTAACTTGAGAACGCCTTGACCGATGAGAGTGAAACCAACTATTCCTTCCTTTTCTTGATGTCCTCTTTCACCTACCACCATCGGAAGTTCCGTGGGTGGTATGCAATATTTTCGGAGATAGTCCCCTTCGGAAGTCCATTTCAAAAGTCGTCAAAATGAATCTTTTCAGTTGTGCGTTTGCGTTTATCAGCTAGTCAAATAAAAATCCCAAAAACATCTAAAAGTGTCGAAAAAAGGGGGCGATCGCCCCCCCCCCCCTTCTGGATCCGCCAATGTACAATGATGTTATCATATGTTCATTATGTTTTTGCAAACAGTGCTTTGGAAAAAAACATTTACAAGTTGCCTCGGAAACATATCCCACGAATAAGCAAATAGTTATTTATGTACCAAGGGAGTAAAGTAAGGCTTTTTATCCCGCAGCCAACTTTACAGCCCAACCAAAGGGATAAAACATTTTTACACAGCTTAATCAAATGAGATGCAAAGAATATAGAATTCTTGTAATTTGAAGCCTTGCGATTATTGTTTAAAAACTTTTTATTTGCTAGGGGTATTAGCGAGTTATCCCAATCAAATCCTCAAAAAATCGGAATTCAGCTCATACTCAACCGCATGAGAATACGACATTTGTGTATTTTTAATTAAAAAAGCTTATTCGCCGTCGCAAGAAAGCTCGTTTTTGAAAGATTAATAGCCCAGTAGCAGGTTTGTATAATGCATTTCGGAACTCGCATTCTAGATCGATGTAAGAATTATGGTAATTTTACTTTCGGGGTTTTTGATACCAAAAACCAGATTGATTTTAAGCTGCTGTGTTTGAAGCATTTATGCAAAAGTGTTTGACTTTCCATCATGTATGCAATTGAAGCATAAAAACATCAGAACTGCAATATACGTATTTTCATAATACCTCATCTGGATAATTAAAAAATATAAATTTAATTGTTTTCCGTGCCTTGTAAAAAATTTAAATCCGAATTTCAATCCAATAACAATATTTACTCATGTCCCGTCGATGCTGATACTGATCTGACACGACTATGCAAATAAATGGTTAACTGCCTAAAACCGGATGCAATTTATTCAAGATTACTGCGGCAGTTTAAAATTTGAACGTGATCGGAATCCTCTAAAAATGTAAAACGCCGTTTTGGCTGTCTTTAGAGCGAATAAATATTTCACTAGAAATACAGCTAAAAACAATAACAAACAAAACTGAATGAGGAATGGAAGGAATAGAAATTTATAAAACAATATTTTATAAACAGATATCTTGTTTTGTGGATTATTACGGATCTGTTAAACGTTTAGATTTAAATGGATATTGTTTTAGTAACCTCTCAGATATAGTAATTTAAATAATAATAACAATAATAAATCCTCAAATAAATAAATCTCTCCAAATACTAGTACCGTTGCCACTCCATCCCCTGAAAAAGCCCAGATGAAGATCCAACAGATAATCGAAACGTTGGCCATTTTAAACTAATAAGTGACATTTAAAGTCCTACATATAACCAGTACTGTTATTGTACGTGGAGTCTGGCTGATACATTGTCTGATGAACATAGCTTTCATTTTCTATCTTTCTTTTACATATTCCCAGGATGCATCCTCAGAATCCGCCCTTTCATTTTCACTTTTATTTCTGACTTTGTTTCTTAGCTGAAAAAAGGCATAAAACTCCGTAGATTTGCTTTCCAAAATAAAAAAAGAAGAAAATATTTTGACAAGTTTTTGATCATAGTTGGAAATCATAGTCGGAAAAATTTAACTTAAAACGGCTACGACCTCCTTGGGTCTATTTTTGAAAATAGAAAAAAACCTAAAATTTATATACAGTGTAGTTTGAAAAAGGCGTAGCGTCAATTTTATCAAAAAAACCTTATTTCTGCTATTTATTAGCGTAGATAACGAACTATTAGAATATGCAGTAAGTCCATAGTATTGACAGTTTCTTCGTAAAATAGTCTACAACTACAAAAATGTCAAGTGATTTCGTAAGTGGTTTTTTGTTTTATAATACAATTTGGGCTTCTCCTATTAAGTTTAACCAAATCAGTGGCGGATCCAGGAAGGGGCAATGCCCCCCCCCCTTTTTTTACAACTCTTTTTAGATTCTTTTGGGATTTTTGTTTGACTAACTGATAAACGCAAACGCACAACTAAAAAGATTCATGTTGACGACTTTTGAAATCGAACTCCGAAAGGGTCAATCTCTGAAAATATTGCACCTATAGAACTTCTGATGATGTGAGGTGAAAGAGGACATCATGAAGAGGAACAGTTAGATTAATTCCGATCGGTCCACGCGTTCACAAGTTACAGGCGGTCAAAGTTGAAAATTGAAAAAAAAGTCCTAATCTCCCCTTCCCCCCTCCCCCTTTTAGACATTTTCGTAAACATTTTTTTGCTGTTTTTGATTGGAATGGCATGCTTGCAATCCCCTAAGAACGTAACAAACTCAGTTCGAATGAATTTGATTTTTGGAAAAGTTGTTTTTAAAAATGGTCAAAAAATCGCGATTTTAAAAGTGCTTAAAAATCGACCTCCGAAGGGGTATTATCTCCGAAAATATTACCCCTAAGGAACTTCTGATGCTCGGAGGTGAAAGAGAACATCAAGAAGAGGAAAAAATAGTTGGATTCACTCGGATCGGTCGAGGCGTTCTCAAGTTACAGGTGGTCAAATTTGAGAATTGAGAGAAAAAAGTCGTCATACCTCCACTCGGACATTTTCGAAAAAAACTTCGGAAATTTTTTTTTTCTGTTTTTCATCGGAGTGGCACACTTGCAATCCCCTAAGAACGCAACAAACTCAATTCGAATGAATTTAACCTCTAAGGAGGTTTTTTCAAAAATATTCGAAGAGCGCAATTCTAAAAGTGCTTAAAAATCGACCTACGAAGGGGACTATATCCAACAATATTGCACTTACGGAACTTCCGATGAAAGAGGAAATCAAGGAAAGGAAACTGCAGTTGGATTCACTCGGATCGGTCGAGGCTTTCTCATGTTACAGGCGGTCAAAGTTGAGAATTGAGAAAAAAGTCGCAATAGTCTCCTTTAGACACTTTCGAAAAAATTTCGAAAACACTTTTTTTTTGTTTTTGATCGGAATGACATGCTTGCAATCCCCTAATAAACTCAATTTGAATGAATTTCACCCTTGGACAGGTTTTTTTTTAAAAATGGTCAAAAAGCGCGATTCTAAAAGGGCTTAAAAATCGACCTCCGAAGGGGACTATATCCTCTTCGGGGCGAATATAGTCTGTAGGGATAAAATATTGCGCCTACGGAACTTCCGATGGTGGGAGGTGAAAGGGAAAATCAAGAAGAGGAAAGAACAGTTGGATTCACTCCGTTCGGTCTAGCCGTTCTCAAGGTACAGGCGGCCAAAGTTGAGAATTGAGAAAAAAGTCGTAGACCCCCTACTTTGGACAGTTTCGAAAAAATGTCGAAAACATTTTTTTGCTGTTTTTGGTCGGAATAGCACGTTTGCAATCCCCTAAGAACGTAACAAACTCAACTCGAATAAATTTAACCTCTAAAGAGGTTTTTTAAAATGGTCAAAAAACCCGATTCTAAAAGTGCATAAAAAACGACCTCCGAAGGTGTTGTCCGAAAATATTGCACCTACGGAACTTCCGATGGTGGGAGGTGAAATAGAACACCAAGAAGAAGAAAACAGTTGGATTCACTCCGATCAGTCGAGGCGTTCTCAAGTTACAGGCGGTCAATGAAGTGGTTACTGACTTTCTTAGTCAAAATGGTTAGTAGCTGACAGCGGAAAATAACCGTTGTCTAGACAACGTGAAATTTCCACTATTTTTTTTTTAAATTACTCTTATGGGGAAATGTCTGCAATTATTCGTCAAAATTTAACAAAAAGTGGGCGTGGCACCACAAAAAAATTTTTTGCTAGTTATTTCTCCCCCCCCCCCCTCCCCCCTTCACAGAAGGCTACATCCGTCACTAAACCAAATAGAGTTTAGAGTGTAAAAAAAATAGATTCGCACTCTGCGAATTACATCGACAATATTGAGAATCTTTGGGGGACTAAGTTGAAAAAATTTAAATGAAAATGAATACAAGCTGCATGCATTTAACATTTTTGAAAATAGTAAAAGTTTAAAACACCTTTTTAACCTTTCGAAGCACCCAAAAATGGAGTGGACCCAAAAATGGATTTTAGTTGGAAAATGTCAGCTGAAAACAAATACTACCTCCAAGGGTCTATTTTTGAAAATAGATTAAAGTTGAAAATGTATTGAGTACTTTTCAAGGTAGAAAAAGTAAAAAGTATCTTGAAAACATTTCAAAGTATTAAAAAAAGCACGAGACTGGATACTACGTTTGAAAAAGTTAAATGAAACAAGTACAAGCTCCATGCGTCTATTTTTGAAAATAGTAAATATGTAAAATATGTTGTCAACCTTTCAAAGTACCAAAAAAATGGAATGGACTATTATCGTAGTTGGAGAACCTTAGCTGAATACGAGAACTAACTCCACTTTTCTGTTTTTGAAAATAAAAAAAAATAGAGAATGTATTGAGATTTTTTGAGGGTAGAAAATGTCCTGAGAAACTTTCTTAGTTGGAAAAAATTAAATTTATAAAATATCTTCCTCAATCTTCAAGTGCCAAAAAGGAACTGGACTGTTATCGTAGTTGGAGAAGAAAAAAAATAGAAATTTTCTTGAGAACATTTTGTGGTATCAGAAAATAGCCTTTACTGTAATGTTAGTTGATTTTTGAAAATATAACGATAATTTAATAGTTAGAAAAGATTAGATGAAAATTAGTACAACCCCCAGTCTATGCTGACAATGAAATTAGCAAATATCTCAAAAACTATTTGAGGTACCCAAAAATGTAGACCGGACTAGACCGGGCAGTACAAAGTTAGCTGAAAATGAATTTAAACTCCGCTGCGTTTATTTTTGAAATCAACAAGAGTACAAATTTTTTAGGAAATCTTATGAGGTGCCAAAAAATAAACTAGACTTTTATCTTAGTGAGAGAATGCAAGAGAACGATCGTCAATTTTTGAGAGTATAAATATTAGCAAATATCTCAGGGACCGTTTGAAGCAACATCAAATTGATTAGACCAATTATTAGTTGGTAAGCATTTAGCTCAAAGAGTACTTACTCTATTTTGCAAGTAACTACATTAACAAATAGCTCGAGAACCATTTAAGACACCAAAAACTAAATTAGGCTATTTTTTTTTACTTAAGAAAAGTTTGCTGAAAACTAGTTCAAACTATGGGTCTTATTTCAAATTGATACAATTAATAAATACCTCAAAGAAGTTTAAAAATACCTAAAAATTGCACTAAACTATTGTTTTATTAGATACAAAAATTACCTTAAAATATGTTCAAATTCTATGGGTATATTTTTGAAAATAGTAAATATCTTGGCAACCTTTTTATCTTAATTGGAAAAAAAATCTGAAAACAAATACTCCATGGATCAATTTTGAAAAGTAAATAAAGAAACTAATATCAATGTTGACTTGAACAATTTTTTACTTTACAGGATGTTTTGATGCTGGTATTGCAGCTTTATTAGAAGGTACTGCAATGTGACAAAACTGGGGAGAATAAGAAGACATTTACGCTAATGATGGTTAAAGCAGCATGGCTTTTTCCTTTTACATTTATGCTCGCTAAGTCCTTTTATTAGTTATTGACTGGTTTGCCAAATGTAGATTCGATAACAATTTTAACAGCGGATTTTGTATATTATTATACTTGTCATTGGATTTTAAATGTTTTGTTAATGTTGTCAAATGTCATTGGAAAAAAAAATGTAAAGAACTATTTTCTAAAGAAAGATCAAAGAGAACTTTCATGCATTGTGCAGTTTCTGAGGTATTTTCACTGCTTCCCCAGAAATGCAGCTACTACGAATTTATTATTCTATAATTGGATAGATATTTTGCAAACAAGATTCGCTAATCATCAAACCAATTAAATTCGACATGCCCCCCCGGCGAACAAATATTTGATTGGTAATTTACCTAATGATTAATAATCACCCACGAAACCACACATAAATCCCAGGGCGACATGAAAGTTTTAGGATTTAGTTCGATTTACGGCTGACATATAGGTACTGAGCGAAACTGCAGAAACAATGTCCCGGAGCTTTTACTTAATCCATCTGAAAAATAACCCCATAAAGGATATCTCGGAATGTAATGGCAGCCATGTTAAACGATCCCTCACCTTACATTCGCCAAACTGCGCCGTTAGCGAAGTCAAATCGTCCGGTAATTAATAAAAATTCCGTTCTCCCTTTTCTCCTTTCCTTTGATTCTTCGCCTCAGGTAGACTAGAGATTTAGAAAGCTTATTAGACGAATTATTTAGACCCGCTGTAGAGTCCATTTTAGTCTTTTTGAATATGGAAATCTTCATTGTTTCAGATGAAAACAACGCTACAGTGGTGGACACCATCAGCGATAGGCCTATCGAGATCTCGGAGTTTATGAAATTGTGCGAACAACGACGCAAGTTTCCAGTGCTTTTTAAGTTAGAGTTCGAGGTGAGCTTTGTAGCTGAGTTAGTTTAAGAGTCATGTAGTTTAAGACGCAAGTTTGCTTATGCAGATTGCCGAGAAGACGGAACCGCATTCGTGTCGTCACGGCATTAAGAAGAGTAATTTAGAAAAGAACCAAAACCAAAAATGCATTCCTTGTGAGTATAGACGGTTTTAATTTTATAGTTTCATTTTGATGATCTTATGATTATTGTTTCAGACGATTACAACAGGGTAGTATTAGATACAATAGAAGGTGCACATGACAGCGACTACATCAATGCGTCCTACGTAGATGTAAGTACTTAATACTCCTCAAGTATTAGTTCTTATTGAGGATTAATGGGTAGTAGATAAGTAACTTATAAGTTGGTGCGTACCCACGTATGTAACTATTTGAATTTTTTTTTTTTTTTTTTGATAACAATTTATTCTCTCATCAGTAAAAAACAGGAAAAAGGCAAAAAAATCAAAGACAGCAAAAAAAAATATATTTTTCGAAATTGATTAAAATGGCTGGTGTTGCCACATGAAACTTTAGAACAAGTGAGAGAGATTGGACTGAATCACCTTCCACTAGAGAAAATCGACTAGTTCTATCACTTTTTTCGTAATTCAAGACAGAAAACTGTTGTTTTACATTTAGGATTTTTTATTCACCTAAAGCTCATACGTATTTCGTTGCATAAGTTTTATTCAATCTCCTTTCTGATGAATATTTAGATGTTTTCTGAAAAGCATTTCGATTCTATACGTCCCCGAAGAATCTCACAATTTTTTTGGAAAGACATCTTAAATGTATTTTTTTAAAGAAAAAGGAACTAAACCTCTTCAGTTCCCTCCTTGTTAAAAAATTACAACTTTCGTTATCACTCTCAAATAAACCTGTCGGCTTGCCAGACAAATTCGCTTCATACTCCTTTCTAATATAAATTTATATTTCTTTTCCCTAATTTTTGTGTATTATTGAAAATCCAGATTTTATTTTCTTTGTCAATCGTTTTATTTTTTTTGTGATAATGTCTAAAAAGTATCTTCAATTGTTGTTGAAACCTCTAAAAACTGTGGTTTCGCTTTTATTAGATTCTTCCCACAAAACTAATATTTTTGCCAAAGTTTTCTTCACCGTTTTCTGTCATAAAGAATTATACTTTTCTGCATATTTGAAAAAAATCCCTTCTATTTGCTTCTTTAATGAAGATTTATTAGTCAATTTCTTCTAGTCTTTTTGATATACATCTGGAATTCCCAGTTATCCCTCATTTCTTACTTCAGATGGGGCTAACTATATTCTAGTTGCTACACAAATTTGCTTCAGTTTTCTTGTTACCGAAGATTTAGAATTCTAAAAGGGTTTCCATTTTTTTCAAAACAATCCTTACAGATTGTTCAAACCAATCCACCCTTCCAATGTTTCCATTGGAACGGTGGATAACCGCTCCAACGTTCCCATTGGAATATAAAAGCAAACCAATATATTTTGATCAAAATATTGTTGGTTTTCAAAATTCATAACATCATTGTAAGTTCTCAAATCTGCTGTTAACGAAAATACGTAACCATGTTTTAGTTCATCTTGCTCATTTACCATTTTTGGTCAAGCATCGAGTACGTCAAGTCAAGCTCAACTCTAAAAATATCAAATCAAGTCAAGTATACCGAGTTGTCAAATATATAGTTTTTCCAGTGAAGTATTTCCTAAAATTGTCAATCTACTTGAACTGATGAATCCTTTTCGGATGAAAAACAGCAAAAAAAAATTCTCCAACAAGAATGTCCCGAAACAAAAATCCAAGGATGGGAATAAGTTCAGAGCGCTCTAGAAGAGCCGCCACTCGAAAACACTGTTGCCAATTCGAGCAAAAACGCTCCATTTCGGAACATTTTATCCTTGATGTGAGAGAAGCGGGAGCTTTGAATCGATTCGAGGATTTTTCGAGGATCTTCTGTACTTAGAGTGATGCGAACGAAGGGTCAACAATGTCAAATGATAACATTGAGGTTTGATGTTCTTTATAGCTAGGTAAATGTTCAGTGTAGACCAATAACCTAGAAGATACCGACAGAGCAAACCAATACCAATATTCCTATAAAAATGGCCGAAAGTCCGCCATTTTAAAAGTACTCGGGACGTAATTTTATCGTCACAGTACATCAATTGATGCATCACGATTTCTAATTAGTTGACGTAAGATGTCAGGTGACGTCACTTCTGGCGGATATCGCCACCATTTTTTAGGTGTCCACTTTGAATTCGACCTGACATTTCTTTACCTGACATTTCATTACCTGACAAGGGAGGAAAAGAAAAGTTCGGATTTTGTCACGAGACCAAAACAGATCTTGACTACTATGCCTGTATCCACTTTGAACTCGATGATAGAGTTACTACCTGACAGAGGAGGAAAAGAAAAAGTAAAGTTCGGATTTTGTCGCGAGACCAAAACAGATTTTGGCTACGCCGGCGCCGTTCTGATTGGCGCAAATTCGTAGTTGACACTTTTAAATATTTTTTAACTAAATGACACCCCATTTGAGTCATGAGAAGTCTATAGAGTGTGTGAATATATAGTGTTTTTTTTTCACTTATAATTTTTTTTTCTTTTTTTTCTTTTTTTGACATATTTTTTAGACTTATTGGGCTCATTAATTATATTTTCTTTCTTTATTATGATCCTAAATTTTTGCTTCTCAAATTGTCTTATCTCCTGTTTTTTTTTTGCTCTCCACTCAAAACATTTTAAAATTCTCACTTGTTTTGGTGATTTTTCACAAATTTATTGTAGCTTTTCCACTTTTTGAAATAATATAATTTTCAATAATTTACTTATATTTTTTTTTTTCGATATCTTTGGTGTTCCGCTTGGTTTCATTTTGCAACTTTTTATATTTGTTGCTTTAAGAGCATCTTATATTATTAGATATTTAGAATCGACTTTTCATTTCGATATTTTCGTTGGATTCCATTTTGAAGCACTGTAGAAGTATCTTTAGATCTATTCGATTCGTCATTTCAATTTAGTGTCAATAAATAAAAAACAAATCATAAAAAGCTAGGTTAGAATTACAGCTTTGACAGTTCCAGGCACATGCTCAAAGAAAAATCCAAAATAAAAATCGAATCCAAATAGATTCCGTCCCATTCCTTAAAATCGAAGGAGAAAATCGAGAGATAGATCGAACCGAACCAGTCCAATGTAATATCGAATGATGTAAAATCAAATATTTCGGTTTTTCATTTGATAAATTCATAAATTAAAAGTCGAATGGGAAAATCCAATAATGTAAAGTGCACTTTAACTTATTTTCTCGTCATATTTCGTAGTGTCAGAGTTATTTTTTCTCAAATCGTCTTTCTCACGGTTTGGCGCAACTAAAGGTCCATAAAAATGACGTTTACAAGTTCCGAAAATTCCTACTAGTTCCATATAAATAATAATTGACATATAATTATAACGTAACATTAAAAAGTTCAGCCTGAAAAAGTCCGGCTCAGTGGCAACAAAAGCGCATGCGCGGCTGGCAAGCTCCGCCCCTTAATTTTGAAAAATCGACGATGCCAAGCTTTATGTTTTATTAAGTTTTCGCCGAAACATAAAATATCTAATAATGTATTATATAAAAAATACTAAGAATTATTTTTAGGTTCTAAAATGTTTGAGCTGTTAGTTAACTTGGCAAATTAGCATGGTGTGGTGTAAGAAAAAAACTAAAAACTCATAATTAATTTTAAATAACCTGAATATAATTTACACATGACAATGCCGTAATGCTTTCAATGTCATTTGCTGTTAACCTAACTTTTTAGGTTTTTTTTTGGCGGGTACGCGTGTAACATTTACACATTAGTCAGTTGATGTTGATAATAAAACCATAATAATAATTATAATAATGTAATTTAATTAAATTAATTATAATCATGAAACCTCAAAAAGACCCAATACTCACCATTTTCATGGTCAGAAAAAGTCTAACCTTCGTATAAAATATTGGCACCTTTCCTTGTCTTGGCTTACAAGTCAGGTATCAAGAAATCAATACACAATACACTTGATGGTCTTTTGTCGCCATTCCTTGCCTTGGCTTACGAGTCAGGTATCAAGAAATCAATACACTTGATAGTCTTGGTGTTATTGTAGGACAAAGTATTTGAACCTACGCGATCTTTGACGGGAGTCCACTTTCACTACCACCCAGCGATGTTGCAAGCCGCCCGATGAGTTTATTACTTATTACGCTAATTTGTTTTAAAATAAATACGAGCCTATAATCAAAAAAACAAATCTTCGATCTTTCGTTATTACAAATTTTCTTTTCATGTCAAAAAGTACTCAAAGTTGACCTAACCTCAAACTTTTGTTCTTCTAGAGTTTTCGGTAGACTGCTCTGTGCGCTGCGACATTACTACCATCCTTTGTTTTCTCATTGTGAATAGAAGGATGAGAATACTCCGAGAGCGCACTAGGGCGTCCGGCCGAAAACGTTATTTTTGTGGTGGGCGTGTCCTCCGCATATGTCTTGCGCAGAAGAATGTGCGCGTTAGCAAGCAGGGAGCCTAATCTTGGTTTTCGTAGGTCACTAGAAGCTCACTGCACTTTTAGTCCGTGGGGAAAGATTGACGTTCATAGTATATTAACTAGTACGAAAATGACTAGTTCCGGAAAAATCCGCAAACAAATTTGAAAAAAAAATTTTTTTTTTAGTTTTATTACGCGAGGATATTCAATGATACGAGCGCTCCCTAGGAGCGTTTTTGGTGAACTAAATGAGCGAAATCAGCGAATTTAAATTTTCGAGTTGGCAACACTGCACGAAGACGCTGATTTACGACATATCAACATTGCGAATATCATAAATATGATTCAAATAGTTACAAAATTGAAAAGTATGCAATTTACCAGTTGACAAATTAACAAAAATTATGGTAATTAACAAAAAACTTGCCGAGAAGCTGCGTGAATATGCTCGCGTCCTCAATGTATCATCAATTATTGAATGGACTGGCTTCAAAAACTTGTCCTTTTAACAATCGAAGTGAATTCTTGCTATGAGCGAGTCCTACTGAATCACGCACTAACTCATCCAGAACACTTTTCGACTATTTTTCACTCTCCAACGGGAAATCTTCAATAAGAAAAAAGCAAAAATGTGGAACTATTCCAAAGCAATCGCGTGAAACCATGAAAAGCAAAAATCGCGTCGGCGCATCATGGCATGACAGCAGTTCCTTTGGCGACAAAAAGGCGTCAGGCGAGGATTGACGCTAGTTCTGCCTCTGTTTTGTCAACGGATTTGGAGAGAGATAGTGAGCTAATCAGTAATTACATTTATGTTAAAAAATGTTTCAAACGTCATGACGTCACCCAGATGAACTCTTTCGTTTTTTTTATGAGCTTTTAGCAATTACAGGGGATTAGATCCACTCTTGGGATTGTAAATACACTTAATAGGTCACTTTTGCCCTCTTATATAATAAAATTGTTCTGTTAGTATTTATCAGATCGTTAAATTGGAATAAGACCTGATTGGCATGCTTTTCTATAGTAAATTACAGGGCGTATTCAACTCAATTCGATTATTATTATGGTTGGAGGTAAATACAAAAAAGTCCACTTATGAGACTACTTTTGCTATGTTTGTTACTTTCATAGGGAATTGATATCTCCCCATTCCGATCAAAGACAGCAATTCTCATAAAAAAAACGTATAGTTTTCCTTAAGTGCGATGCTTTTACTTTTTATTACGGAAACCAAACTCTGGATATTCTCTAAGCTTACATAAATCTCGTAGATAGAAAATAGAAATATAAGTCGGAATGTAAAACTCGTGCTGGCGAAAATCGATTGAGCATTCGCTCGTGTTTGTTGACAAAACAGGATAAAAACGCCCGGAAAATACCATACTTTTCCAAGTTTTATGAAATGTAAAGCTTACTGCTAAGAACGCCGAGGTCCCCTGGTGGTTTATATTGGAGAGGATTCAAGGTAACCGTACGTATTTATTTGTAAACAAGGTATTTGGTACATTTAGTATGAAGAAGATAAGCGCCATCAATTTGCAAGTGAAACACACATTTGATGCACACACAATGGAATAAACAGTGATGATGTTGCATATTTTGATCCATGATGGATAAAACTCCTAATTTTTGTGGAAAACTTGTGAGGACAAAACCATAATCAGCGTTCAAAATCTATTGAGTAATATAGTCGACCTTGCATGGATTGCAATCTCCAGCATAGATTTCAACTCTGGATACCTATTCAATCAAACAAATTTTGTGAAGTTTGATCCTAATGATATGAAGCGCTTTATTCGAATACGTCATTAGAAATCGTCATCTAGAAGGCTATGCATTTTTGACAGAAAAGAATGACATAATCAAAGTTAATGGACTTTTATTCCTTCATACTAGATGACGATTTCAAATGAACATCCCTTATATTACACTACGTAGTACCGTTTTGTGGTGCTAAGTGTCGTCAGACGTTGAAAATTCCAACCAAAAACCCACTGGCCATCTGTCAGCTGTCAACCTTGTCAATCTAACACTATCGTTTTTGGTTTTGTTTTTGTTGGATTGTTAATTGTTAGGGTCGTTGACAAACGTCCAATCTATATAGAATGGAGGGCTTAAATATAATTTGAAATAAAACAATTTGGACGACCTAAACACCAGTTTGCTGCTTGACGTAATCTATTGACAGATTGTTCAAAGTCAACAATGACTAGTGACCATCGAACTATAATCTGGAGACCCCCTCCTATTTTACAGTTTTGCCCCCCCCCCTTTTAGCAGTGAAAACTTTAAAGTGGTGACGATCTGCCGGAAATGACGTCTCGGTGACGTCATGACCCCTTACGTCAAATTATTGCAAATATTTGCAGTTGTCAGTTCCTTGACGCTTTTTAAGGCGGTGTTGTCAATATTTTTTCTTGAGTATTGTGGGTAGAATAGAGACTTGTGGCCTGTGGCGACGAGCAAATAAAGACACACTGTTTAAGCTAAATAATTCTTGGATGGTTGAGTTTTGTGAAAAATCATGGAAAAATAAGGATAACAAAATATATTTCGCGCTTTTCTGCTAGTCAGCTGACTGATGACAAATGAAAGATGAAGTTTCTTAACGCTTTTTAAGGCGGTGTTGTCAAGATTTTTTCCTGAATTTTGTGGGTGGAATAAAGACTTGTGGCCTGTTGCGGCGAGGAAATAAAAGCACATTGTTTAAGCTAAATACTTCTTGGATGGTTGAGTTTTGTGAAAAATCATGGAAAAATAAGGATTTCAAAATATATTTCGCGCTTTTCTGCAAGTCAGCTGACTGATGACAAAGGAAAGATGAAGTTTTTTGACGCTTTTTAAGGCTGTGTTGTCAAGATTTTTTCCTGAATATTGTGGGTGGAATAGAGACTTGTGGCCTGTGGCGACGAGCAAATAAAGGCACACTGTTTAAGCTAAATAATTCTTGGATGGTTGAGTTTTGTGAAAAATCAATAAGGATATCAAAGTACATTTCGCGCTTCTATGCTAGTCAGCTGACTGCTGACAAATGAAAGATGAAGTTCCTTGACGCTTTTTAAGGCGGTGTTGTCAATATTTTTTCTTGAGTATTGTGGGTAGAATAGAGACTTGTGGCCTGTGGCGACGAGCAAATAAAGACACACTGTTTAAGCTAAATAATTCTTGGATGGTTGAGTTTTGTGAAAAATCATGGAAAAATAAGGATAACAAAATATATTTCGCGCTTTTCTGCTAGTCAGCTGACTGATGACAAATGAAAGATGAAGTTTCTTAACGCTTTTAAAGGCGGTGTTGTCAAGATTTTTTCCTGAATTTTGTGGGTGGAATAAAGACTTGTGGCCTGTTGCGGCGAGCAAATAAAGACACACTGTTTAAGCTAAATAATTCTTGGATGGTTGAGTTTTGTGAAAAATCAATAAGGATATCAAAGTACATTTCGCGCTTCTCTGCTAGTCAGCTGACTGATGACAAATGAAAGATGAAGTTCCTTGACGCTTTTTTAAGGCGGTGTTGTCAATATTTTTTCTTGAGTATTGTGGGTAGAATAAGGACTTGTGGCCTGTTGCGATGAGCAAATAAAGGCACACTTGTTTAGTTGTAAAGTTTATTGTATAAAAAACTTCATACTACACTCAATAATTAAGAATTTGCTTAACAAAAAAGCTCTTGGTTTTTATCGAATCGTTGATTCTCGACGCTTCTGTCATTCGCTAGCTTCTCTTCACTACCGGCTGTCGGCGTTGCCACCTCTTTTTCTCTCGTGTCGTTGATCGTTAACCAACTTCACTCGGCTGGAGGCTGCGACCAGTATCATTGTCACTTCTTTCGCTTCTCTATTAACACTGCCAGTCTTCTGGGGTGGACGAGTCCACTTTCAATCCCTGACAGACTTAAAGAAGTGTCCTTTCGCAGATAACTGTTCACTTATTTTTGACATCTCGTTAGCTTTGAAATCCTCATTTTTTTTATACCTATCTCCTTTCAGCACATGTTGAGAAGATACGATAAAAATGTCAAAGTCAAATTTCCATCTTCAAACTTCCAACTCCTTCTTGATGATTATTGACATCAAGTGATTGGTTTATAAGTGTGGGACTCGTACCTGACCAGATCAGGTCAGGTTAGTTCAGTTATTCGTCCGGGTTAGTTCAGTTTTATTGTGCCTTTGGTTAAGTTAGTTTAGTTTTGTTGTGTCATGTTAGATTAGATTAACTGGAGATGTGATGGCCGCTAGGCCGGGTCTTGTTTTCTCACAAAAGTTTGTTTTATTTCATTTTCTGTGCGAGCGCATACTTGTACCATTATAAACTCAGACGTTTGGCATCACTGTAAATATATTTCGACTTTTACTGTCAGTTTGGAGAGTTTTCGCAAGAACTTCGACGTAAATTAATAATTTCTTTTTTACTTCTCAGTGAAAAGCGGTTCTTCTAAAGTTCTATACACCATTGAACTACTACTTGCAAAGAAAAAAAATAAAAATCGAGATGACGTCGACATAAATTTTACAAAAATTTAATTTTTCCATTAACTTTGGTGAATTTTATTGTAGGGGTATTCAATAAAAAAAAAGTCTTTGAGTTGTCTATGAAATTAAAAAAAGGGCATAGCGAAACACAATAATCATCATCTTTTTTTTGTCAACAATTTACAGCTATTTTAATGACTTTTTCTAATTAACATTATTTTCTTCTTAAAGAGCCTATTAAAGCCGAACGCCTACATCGTGACCCAGGGTCCGACAGAGGAAACCGTCACCGACTTCTGGAGGATGGTTTGGCAAGAGAAGGCAAGCTGTATTGTGATGTTAACCAAAACTTTCGACTTTATAAAAGTAAGTTTAGATTTGAGGAATAAATCCATTGTCCACTGACTTTCGTAATTTTGTAATATTATTGAAACTTTGACGTTTTAAGAGGCTCTTAAAAAAATTATTGAGGCAAAATTTGATTCTGAAGAAACGGATTTGGCTAACAAAAAGAAAGCGAATCAAAAAAAATATGGAATATATTTTATTTCTTTCCAAAGCCTGGCTGCTTTGTGTTTCAATTTTACGAATAACACCCTTAAATGAATAGATTAGTTGTTTGAAAGGTTT
Organism: Taphrorychus bicolor; assembly: GCA_951812265.1. Classification (NCBI taxonomy): domain Eukaryota; kingdom Metazoa; phylum Arthropoda; class Insecta; order Coleoptera; family Curculionidae; genus Taphrorychus; species Taphrorychus bicolor. Next base: position 20,444,327 of record OX638299.1, on the reverse strand, counting down.
GTTACACGCGTTTCAAAAACCAATATAAAATTTATCAGCCTCGAAACTCATTTTACTCTCAAGGGAATTGAAGGGCCAATATATATCGGGTTATTTACGGCCGAATTGTTTTTGTGGGCCCCATTAATCGTTCTCCACCCTATTGAATATAATATGCTGCCGCCGGCTCAAGGCCAAACTGAGCAAACAAACAACAATACGTTAAATCGCGAACTCTACCATTTGCGATTAAATGGAATTTTCCCATAACTCAAGCCTAGTGACTGATCCTTTTCTCGAAGAGCGCAACATGGAAAATTGCTTAATCCCGCCCTGCAGCTTTCAACTTTCGGAACATGCAAAATCCCGATCTTTATGCAAATTCGCTCCGGATGATAAATCGAATTTTGAAGGAAATTGCTGTCAGGTACTTGGGAAGGTATTAATAATGATAAAACTTTTGGCTTTTTTCGATCCAAGTTAAATGTCCACTATATAAAAATAATCATAAGTTGAAATTTCTTTACTTTTAATCGTTTATTTCGGGTTTCCAACTCGGCCTCTGCGTGATAAATCGCACTCTACACTTGTGACAAGAAATCCAATTATTTCTTGGTAATTTGGAGCAAAGATTAATTGATACTTCTAAAAACAATAATTACTCTCGCAGGTAATGTGTGTTCAGTATTGGCCCGCCTCCAACGATTTAGAAGAAACTTATGGAGGGATTCACATTAAAGTGATCCAAGAGGAGGAACTTGCCAACTTTAGGATAAGAACGTTTAGACTATACAAGAAGCAAGGAGATGTAATGGTGACTAATTATTATTGTCCTCATTGACTATAACAAAATTCGTATTTAGGCTGTCGCAGAAGAGCGGTTTATCCTCCAGTTCCATTTCACCGAATGGCACTGCCATTCCTGCCCTTTCGGCAACGCCCTCCTGGAGTTCCGCAGAAGAGTTCGAGCGGTGGTCGGTCACAGGATTAAATCCAAGGAGGCCGGACCTATGGTCGTGCATTGCAAGTAAGCAGTTTTAATTAGGCAAAAGTGGCATTAAAGGTCCACTATTTATATCTCTGGTATTTTCACAAACATGACATTGATTGCTCGGATCATCAAAATTCTCCAATGCTATTTCGCGGCATGCGCCTTGAAGATTCTGGCATTTGGCCAAGCAAATTGCCGGTTATTACTTCAAAGACTGTATGGGTTTTACGAGAATTTATAAGTAATAAATGTTTATGTTTCAATTAAAACCGGATCTCGTACGAACTTGGTTCAAGGTCCTGGTTATAGTGACTAATGCCCATTAATATACACTATTCTTCTCTGTGGGAGTATACGTAAGTAGTAGAGGGACTATTTTAGTAGTAGAGGGACTATTTTAGATACTGAACTTTTTCTGCACACATGTAATAGCTATTACTTACTGCTTTGATGAATATTCGTCTTCAGGTAGTGCCACAAAATTCATCCTCGTGAGTAACATCTATGGCTACATGCTTGTTGAATTATTTACTATTACTTGCAACATCAATATATCAAGGAAAATAGTCTGGACGTCTTGTCAAATTTTCTGCATGATCGTTAAAAATTTTATTAATAATACTCAAAAAAATGTGTTAGAGTTGAAAGGGGAATTCAAAAATGTATAAAATTATACAGGGTATTCTACTTAACTCTGTCTACTATTTTGAGAATCATTGGGTTTAGTGTTTTGGTACACCATGTAGGTACAAGAAAAGGTGAACTCTTAAATTCTGATTCAGTAATCCAACAGCAGACATAAGCTAAAGCTGAATATGACACTTTTTTCTCTACTACTACAAACAACATTGTAGAAAATGAAAACATTGAGTTTTTAGTACAAAAATCACAAAAGGACCCTTCGACCTGTTAACTCGACGTTACCGATCATTGTTTAAGGATAAAAATTTTAATTACCTCTCTGAGGGTATTTTTCTGTAGAAAAAAAATATTGCGGCAATTGCGGCCCAGTTGGTGACGCCGGGTACCGATGCCGGAAATTTTACCTTAAGGAAACAGTTACACTGTTACACTGTTTCCTTAGGTAAACCAAAAACTTCAAAAAAAGGAGCGTGAAAGATGGACCGAGTCCTGAATCTGGCAAAATCCAAAGGCGTAGGGTAGAACTCGGAACCTACGCTTCCCGTTGCAAGTTCAGTTTAGTGGGGTGGGCGAAAACTACTCCAAAATAAGGTCACTTTAAGAAACATAGGAATCCCAAAACTCCTGCATCCTTGTCTAACGCTAGCGCAAGGGCAGAGCCAAGACATTCTAGCGAGTAATTGAGTGACATTTAATATGAATTACGTCAATTTCACGTCATTACTGTCAATGTCGGCAAAGGTAAAAATAGCTAAGTTCGGTTATACATCTGCGAGGCCTCAGAGTGCTCGTGATCTGTCGGAGGAGCATATCTTTCTCCTTTTGTTCGCTGAGAAATGTTTGTCCCCCTCTCTCTATTCGGACAAATCCCAAGGACTCTGAGGCCTCGCAGATGAATAACCGAACGTAGCTAATAACAAGAATGTGAACTCGGGCTATTTTTCGAGATATTTGTCAATTTGTATGATACACTTTACCTACATATTATGAATATAAGTCTGGCTTACCGCTTACTGATTAAAAACAAGCCAAAGTCAGTGGTACCGTAATAAAGGTCATGTTGTTGTTGAAACTCGGGGTTCAATAATTCTAGTGTAGCGATTTAACACGAAAACTCTATTTATTTATCCCACAAATACACACAAGTACAATTCGCCTACTAAATAACTCACTACTTAACACCTTATAGCCTGCTATTATCGTTTGGTACTTTAGCTTACCTACAGCTCGATTAAATAAGACTACTAACGGCGGCGCTATTCGCCTTTTATACAAAATCCTAAAAATACAGAAAAGCCTAGAACATTCTTAGAAGAAACATAATTGATACGAATAATTACACATAAAAAAAGGTCGTAAATAACTGCGTCCTAAATAAACAAAGCAATAAATCACTCGTGACAGTTCCCATGCCGCAGCGCCCGAATAGGCCGCGAAGGTCCAACCTCCAATGTCGCTCCGCCTCCCAGCGCCCGCTCATCGTAACATTATGGTCTCTATTACGCTCTGAAGCCCGTTGTGTCACTCGGCCTAGTTCTTGAGATATTGGTCAATTTGTACGATACACTTATTTACCTACATATTATTTACACTTTAGCTACGTATTATACATACCTAAGGATTCTGGCGAAAAACACCCATACTGAGTGGTACCGTAAGAAAGGTCATGTTATGGTCTATATAACGCTCTGAAGCCCGTTGTGACACTCGGCCTAGTTCTCGAGATATTTGTAATTTTGTAAGATACATGTTATGTATTATACATATAAGTCTGGTTTTCGGCATTCTTACGAAAAACACGCCATACTGAGTTGTACCGTAAGAAAAGTTATGGTCTACATTACGTTCTGAAGCCTGTTGTGACAATCGGCCTAATTCTAAAGATATTTTTCAATTTGTAAGATACACTTTATCTATAGTTCGTTCACTATAACTTTACTTGCGCAGTAGGTCATGAAAATTTGACATTTTGTACCCTGCATATTATGACAGGCACTATCGGATATTTTAGGCTATATCTATGAAGTTAGAGGTTATGATTTGTGTGGCCATTGTTGCCAGGACTATTTAAAGTATTAAAAGTTTCTGGTTAACAATTTTTAATTTAATTATAATAAATATGCATTTCAAAGAAAATAAAATTTAGTTAACAATAAAAATTAATTGTACGGTGGATAGTTAACAGCTGCTCAAAAAAAATAATTTATAACAAGTTTAATAATAAAAAAATGTTTAGCGAAAGCACTATATTACATCAGTACAATGGTTACAAGTTTAAATGATACTTGCTGATTATTGTTTACATAATACACTTTTACAGACCAACAAAATAAAACTAACTCGGAACATTGATATAAGTAGTCAGAGTTTGAGAGTTCTATGCCATGTGCCCAGGCCAATCAGGAACGACTTACCCGACCCTGCTACCTGTGCATTCTTTTGGGCCCCACCCCCAACCAATCAGAATCGTTAAATCCAAGTCTGGTACCTGCATAATCCCTTAAACCCCACCCTCAACCAATCAGAAGCGACCTAGCTGGCCAATAGAAAGACACAAATTTGCTCAAAACCTTAACTCCACTTCTCACTGAAATCTGTCCAGAGACGTACTCAGTCCTGAACCATGAATCATTGATAGGTAACACGTTCTTTACTTATGTCTCGAAAACCATGCGTCATTGGCAGGTAATATGGGGTCGTAGCAACCGCAATATTTAGGGTGACGTGTTATCAATGCTTCATGGTTCCGCACTGAGTAGGTCTCTGGACAGATTTCAGAGTCGTGGAGTTAAGATTTCGGGCAAATTTGTGTCTTTTTATTGGTCGACTTGTTCGCTGCTGATTGGTTGAGGGTGGGGCTTAAGGTAGGTACCAGACTGGGATTTAACGATTCTGATTGGGGGTGGGGCCTAAAAGCCTGCACAGGTAGCAGGGTGGGGGTAAGTCGTTCCTGATTGGCTTGGGCACATGGCGCAGAACGCTCAAACTCTGACTACTGATATATTAGATATATCTTATTATTCTACGAGAGAATAGTGTGTAGTCACAGTGTATTCTTGTAATTTTCTGATTTCTCATATTATTATCATGTCATTCTCGTCGGAAGGTCTAGGGTGTTTCAGTATGTTAATGTGTAGAATTTGTGTCAGAACTAGGTTGGGTTCTGGTTCTGCGGCAAATAATCTCAGCGTATTTTTCTCTTTCTTTTCAATCTCCAAGCCCGTGCTTCTCTTATTCTTAGCTAAAACTGTAAAATTCATAGTTTATTCGAGAATTGCATCTACCTCTTGTGTTGCTGCTAGTTTGAGTCAGAATAATCAGTTCTATCGTTGACTTAGATCATTAGAAGCTAAATTTTTTGCCGATCGGACACTACTTTGCTTCTCATGCTATACTATAATGATTTGCTCAATATGACTAATACACTTGATGGTACGTAATTCTGGGGTGATCCTGTTTAGGTCATTCTTCCGGGTAACCAAACAGAAGAGATACTTTACGATAGATCATCAAGTTAGTGGGATTTATGTAGACACGGACTCGAAAATAGCAAAAAATTAGACAACGTCCATTTGTTAAAATAGTGATTGCTGGTGGTCTATTTGACACTGATGTTAAGCTAATTTCATAAGTAAACAGATCCCTTGTTGATGATTGGTTGAATTTTGACAAAATCCAGTTTTATTGAGATATTTTGATTTCGCACCTCGTTATGGGTATAGTTATAAATTCGGCTTAAATAAGCAGGGTGGTAAACAAGAGGTAACAATTCAGGATTGCTAATCTAAAGGAAAAATACCATGATGGCCGTCTGCGCAAGTAAAGTTATAATGTACGAACAATATGTATTATACATATAAGTCTGGTTTAGGGGTATTCTGACTAAAAACAAGCCCTACTGAGTGATACCGTACGAAAGTTCATGGTATTGTCTACTTTATACGTTCTGTAGCCCGGTGTGACACTTAGTTCTCGAGATATATGGCAATTTATATTGTGCATTTCAGTTACATATTTAACATCTAAATTTGATAGTTTTTCTCACTCTGACTAGGAAGAATATAACACTGAATAGTATGTACACTCCAAGTAAGTCCCTGTCCAATATACTAACTACTCTTTCTGGCGTAGTTTAAAGAAAGCGCCTACGAAGAGAAGTGGTAACGTTGCTATTACTGGGGTGGGGAAAGTGTGTGAGCTCTTCGGATATGAGACGTACGTCTGTTACCTATTAGTATTTTGATTAAGTGAATATTTGTTGTTGGATTTTACTTCAAATGCCGTTCAAATGTTCAAAAGTTATATTGCGTTACTTATATTATATCTATTATAATATTATGGAGAACTGATTGTGATTAATCGAGACACTAAGGTAGGCAGTATTTTAGTATTATTCTCGTTTTATTTGTTATTTATACTTTACAATTACAATGTTTACGTTCGACGCTACTGATGGAGCGGGCATCTTCGCTTCTGGCTTGCTGAGATCTTGCTTACTCATTTTACACCAGTAAACTCAAAGTACAAAAGTGAAAGTGAGTGATTCAAATGTGTGGGGCATTAACTCAATAAAGAGATATAAGCAAACGGTTAAGGTATGTTAATTATTAAAATTAAGAAGAGACACTAATGGCAAAAAATGGCCTTGACAATGCGTAAGTTCCGCCGACGGCAGCAGCTAAGAAGTTTAGTCAGCAAACCCTGAAATTGGCCAATCAGGTGCCAATTTTCAGCGTTCGCTGACTAAACTTCTCAGCTGCTGTCGTCGGCGGAACCTACCGAATGTATTGTTAGTTGTTAGTCAAATCAAACAGGAGCTTTTAACAAAACGACTATTGCCAACTTACAAGCCCTAAAAAAACTAGGGTTGCGATCTTCATTGTACCCGGTGCATATGATTGTACCGGATGCGGTGTTTATGAACGGTGCATATTGTGTTTGCACCCGGTGCATTCCGAATATGTCAGAATCGTCAAATGAATCTCGATCTGTCAAATGTCATCAGTCAACTTCATATTTCATAAAACAAAATATATGTTTTTTATAAACAAATACTAAATAATATAGGAATTACATAAATAAACGTGTGTTAATAAATTATTGCCTATTACGGTATCCTGCATCCTGCAAAAGCAGAACCGTTACTTGTTGTTCCTACTCGGTGTAAACTTTAAAGTACTACTGTATTTCTCAGTTCTCGTCCAAATAAAGGTATTTGATCCAAAGTCCAAACAGTTTAAGTAATTTTTGTTATGAATATGTTCGTTAATTTTTTTTTTTTAACTCTTAGCTCTAATAACATACTCAAGATAGTGTTATGCAAACTGACCTCTCTGTTTGCATATGAGTTAATGTGTGGAAACGTGGCAACTCTGTGAGCCATTTTTCGAAGCTTTTAAGCTTTAATCTTGTGGAAGTTTTTTCTATTTTTCGGTTTTCTAAATAAACCAGACCAATGAGGCCCTAAATGCACATGTGTTTGCAATATTTTTTATTTTCGTCAAGAGCATTTCCTTTGTTAGTGTTGGACAGGCACTTTCACAATTTCTTGGGAATTCCGGCCATAAAACATGGTCACTACAATTGCCCTTCTTTTTTGACCGGCAAAGGCGCCCTTTTAATGGTTTATGGCCCTTGAAAGAATTTCAGACCTGTACGTGACCCGAACAATAGTTTAGTAATTAAAGCGATTTTGCAAATATCGTTAATTGAAATTAAAATCTTATTCTCTCAGCAGATAGAGCTTTTAATTTCTAATCCTTTGATTGTAAATTCGAGCAATTAATGTCTTAATTGACTGAGCCAGGAAATTAACGGTTAATTTCAATAAAAAGCTTTAATTGTCAATTAAACTGTCATGTGAGGTGTCATTTTAAAAAGCATAATTTATTCTATTTAATGATCACATTTTCAATTTTTTTTTCTACTAGCAGATTTTCCAGAAAAGCTCATTTTCTGAATTTATGCCCGCGCTGTCCGAAGCGCCATATAATCGCCACTGGTCAGTGTGGTATCGATTTTTTCGGAGTACCCTTTTCGGGGATGAGAAGTACCGAGGGGGTGGTAGAAGGACGATCTTCGAGACTCGAAAGAAAAGACGCGTTTTGAACTCAATAGAGTTACGATCTAAAAGCGACGATTAATCGGGAAGACAAAAAAGTTCGAATTTTACCGCGAGAAAAGTCCTTGGCTCCGCCGTTCTGATTATTGCCAATTCGTAATTTTTTCCCCTTTGTGAATCCCGTTTTTATGTCCGCCGCGCTAATTATTTTTATCTTTAATTAGTGCCAAAACAATTACACCGCTCATTGCCCGCCTACGAAAAGTTTCGTGGAGTGTTTTTTCGGTTGTGCCACATAGTGTCAACCCACCTCTGCCCTTTTCCTGATAGGCCATTTTCTTGCAGCTAGCGGATACTTTGCAGACGCAGGAGACTACCGGCAATTAATTATTTGTAGAGTAGTTGTAGAAGTTGAAACTTTTAGTATATTATAGTAGTGTTGTGCTCTCCATAATATCGAGGATCCCAGCTATTGGCAGAATTCCTTTCTCTTCTACACTGCGTCGTTAGTTTAGTTTTCTTTGTTGTTTTTTTCCAATTTAGTAAGAAATCGTGTACCCGTCAAACACGTTTCTGGGGACCACTGAGCTTGTCGCGAAGAGTTCACGTCCGCCGCTATTTTATTTCAGATTCTGGAGAAAACTAAAAATTGTCTTTTTTAATTTTTAATTTTATTCTTCCTTAATTACTATTCAATTAGTTTTTTTTTTGCGTTTTGCAGGTTTTGGCTTAAACAATAAAACCTTGCTTTTATATTATTTAAATTAGCGACCTAAGGGACAATAGATCCTTTCCAAGAGTTGGGTCCCCCTTGCAGCGTGGTAAAAGAAATTCGACACACGAAGATACGTTGGACTTAGAACATCCACGTAGTCGAATCTCCTCCGCAGACACGGCGGCAACACGGCAGCAGCCGCGAACACAGCCGCCCCCACGCAACCACCGATTAAACGGATTATTACGGATCATTATCGGCTGGGGGGACACGGCGGCGACAATAGAAAGAAAAACTCAGCAATTAAAGCAATATTATATCATTTTTTTTCTTATGATATTCTTTCAAAAAGAGAGTTTTTTTATAAAATCAGGTGTTTAAAATTTTTATAAAAGTTTATTTCAGTTCCTGAGCGGTAAAATATATAATAAAAATTAAAAATACGCATGCATGTGACTTGTAGAATGTAGTTAATGTAGAAAATGAAAAAATACATAATATGACATATGACATATAAGAACATGGCAACGTGGTAACTTAAGTTGAAAAGGCAAAGCTGCGAATTGAATGCACCGGGTGCCATAAGGGTGCATATTGTCCAAATATCGGTGTAAACAAATGCACCCGGTGAAATCACATCCCTACCTAAAACTAAAGCTGACAGCTGTCATAAGTAAACTAGGGATGTCTTAAACTAAGTGTAGGTAACATATAAAACAGAATTACCCCAAATACACTAGTAATTCAATATACAACACAGACAAGTTGTCAAAAGAATTAAAACTCAAAGTATCTATCTCTGCCCTTGCTGAACAAAAGTCTGAACTGAGTTTGATAAGGACAAATTAGAACTATTGTCGTGTGAAAAGTTTTCGGTTGCAACTGCTTCCAAAAGTAAAAAATCAACCACAGTTCTTACCCTGACATATCTTTGAAAAGAGCTTTTTTTCTCACTTTGGTTTAGCGTTCTTTTTGGAGAGAAGTTTTTCATCAACATCACTAATTGCGTACCATACGTACAAACCTCGATCACATCCACAAGGAGGAACACTTCGTGCTTGAATTCAGGTAGGAGAACTAACGTCTACGAACTCTAGATTTGGCATCCTTTGTTTTCTCATGCGCAGAATTCAAGGATGAGAATACTCTCAGAGCGGCCACCCGAACTCCCTTAAACTGAAAACATTCCTGAGTTTAGGTTAACTGAGTTTAGTTATTTCTTTTAAATTGTACTCTCGGATTGCTGTTACAAACTGCAATATTTTCACTACGGAATAATGATTTACGATTTCAGCTGTGCAAAGTTTAAACGAGGTCTTTATACTTCGACGTGTTGTTAAAAGCTACACCCCACTTTTCCAAGTTACTCTGCATTAAAAAGAAATATTTCCCCTGCGGGCACGAAGCCAACTCCCGTCCGCGGCGCGATAAAAATGCAGCACCTGTATCGTTACTGAAATTGCTACCTAATAGAGCATTTTCCTCTGATGCTTTTAGAAATGAGTTTTAATAGAAAGCATTGTCGCGGAGGTCGTTTTTCTTCACCATAATTCCATTCTTACCACGTCCATTATTGAACGTACCCCCCAAGTCTGGGCGCTATCTTTTTAAGGAAACCTACGCTTTATGTCGGAAAATCGTTAAGAGTTCGCTTCTTGTAATTTTCCTAAATGTTTTTACTATAGATCATTTAGTGTATTGTTTAAGTGAATATTGATCCTGCCAATATTTCATTAGTGAGAGCTAGTGGGTCATTAGAGGAAGCTAGTGAAAGCTAATAATTTATCATTTAATTCTATATTTATATTCATGTATTTCATACATTATGGGCCTTGGCTGGTCGTAATTAACCAATATTTCTTCTTTTTTTAAAAAGAAGATTTTAAAGGTTGTTAAATGGCGAAAATAAGTGAATGATTTATATATAGTCGTATTTGAAGATACTTGTGTGATACAAAAAACCGGACCATTTTTAGCGAATTATCGGCATTTGTTGGCTCTGTCCATATCTTCTAGGTCATCGATTCCACCATTCGCCGTTTTTTTTTCACTGGAAGCACTGTGGCCTTATTCTATAGGAAAGAGTGAAAGTGAAAGTGGGAATTGCTGGCCAATGGAATTCGTCAACAGAATTTTTTGACCAATCAAGGTTGTCAAGACTATAGAATAATGCCCCAGATGGTAGGTCCCCATGTGCGGATATGGCGCATATTGCGAATCCACAGTGTTGCCGCAATGCATACTTCCATCTTTTTTGATATATGCATCGTTCTACGCGCACCTCTAAAATCATATGGCAAATGTCAAAGATTTCGATATAGTAACTATCGTTTTTTTCACTATTTATCCAACAACAAATATAGCTATAATAAACAACTTTAATGAAAATGCAGAAATTTTGCAACACTTAGCAAGAAACTTCAATTTCAACCAATCAGACCGTATATTGCGCCAAATCGCATTATACGCCATATCCGCACATGGGGACCTACCATCACAGTGCACTAAAAAAAAATGCAATCGCAAACCCTTAGAATATGTAGACCAGAGGAAGTAAGATACGACGCCGGCGTCTGTTACCAGGGCACTATTCTATAGAAAGGTGTGAAAGTGAAAATGAAAATCTCTGGCCAATGGAATTGGTCAATAGATTTTTTTGACCAATCAAGGTTGTCAAGATTTTCATTCTCACTTTCACAACTTCCTACAGAATGAGGCTCCTGTTTGCTCCAATCTGTCAAATGTGAAAATGCCAGTGACCTAGAATGGGTATTGTAGCTCTTAAGAAAATATTTCATTAACAATGATAATGGAACTAAATTACTATTTGTCACATTAGTAATATTATACGTAATATTATTAGCAAACATCGACTTTCTATTAAATATATAAAAATAATTGTGAATTAATAGTCGTTGTCTTCAACACATAGTGTAGTCACAGTGTAGTACACACACAGTGTAGTCCTCAACACACAGTTCAAACAACCACCGAGGCGTTTATACACATGGAGATCGCCCCTTGATAAACCTGGGAGAATAGTCAGGTATCAAATAGACTACGTACTAGTCAACAAGCGGTACAGAAACAGCTGCTTAAGTATGAGAACCTTCACGGGAGCAGATATGCGAACCGACCACGTGCCAGTTATCGGAAGATTCAAAGTGGTTATGAAGAAGATAAAGAAAGCTGCTCCATTAAAAGTTAACCTAAGACAGCTGAAAAACGGGAAGATCAAAGAATGTGTAGAGAAAGAGCTGAATGCAGCAATGGCAGAAACAACAGAAGATAGCTCAGTAGAAAAACACTTGAATCACCTGAAAAGTAAAGTGGAACACATTAAGAACACTATTCTAAAGGAAAACGGACAAAGAGTAAGGAAGAAAACCTGGATGACAGATTACATATTAAACCTAATGGAAGAGAGAAGATTGAACAAGAATAACACCATAGAATACAAAAGGATAAACAACAACATAAGGAACGAAATACGAATGGCTAAAGAAAAGGAACAGAAAGAGAACTGTGAGGAGATAGAGGCACTGCAGTTGAAATATGACTACTTTAACGTCCACCGGAAGGTGAAAGAAGTCACTGGACAAAGAAGGAATACAAACTTAGGGAAACTAGTTGACGCTAATGGAAACATCATTGTAGACATGGAAGAGAAGAAGAAGATGTGGACTAGGTACGTAGAGCACCTCTTTGAGGATAATAGAGAGAGCCCCCCAGATCCCCGGAGTAATGCACAGAGTGGGCCAGAAATAATGGAATCAGAAGTGAGGGCAGCTATAGAGCAGAGCAAAGAAGGAAAAGCAGCAGGACCTGACAACATCCAGACAGAGTTCCTGAAACTTCTAGACGAAAATGGATTAAAGAAGATCACCAAACTTTTCAACAACATCTACAAATCAGGTAAAATACCACAAGAATGGCTAGTCTCAGAGTTCATTGCACTGCCAAAGAAACAAGGCGCGAAACGATGTGAAGAATATCGAACGATAAGTCTGATGAGCCACCTGCTGAAAACCTTTCTCAAAGTCATCCATAAAAGAATATACAATCGATGCGAGAACCTAATCTCTCGAAACCAGTTCGGGTTCGTCAATGCGATGGGAACCAGAGAAGCACTCTTTGCTGTCCAAGTCCTTGTCCAGAGATGCAGAGACGTTAACCTTGACGTTTACTGTTGTTTAATTGACTACGCCAAAGCATTTGACCGGGTTCAACATGGCAAAATGATGGAAATATTAAAGAAGACAGGGATCGATACCAATGACCTGAATATCATAAGTAGCTTGTACTGGGGCCAGTCGGCAACAATAAGAGTCGACGGAGAAACAACTGAGGCCGTCAAAATAATGCGAGGAGTGAGGCAGGGCTGTGTACTCTCACCCCTGCTATTTAGCATCTACTCCGAGCAGATTTTTAAGGAAGCGCTCGACGACGAAGAAGAGGATTGCATCTCAATAAATGGGAAGAAATTGAGTAATATAAGATACGCGGACGACACCATCGTGTTCGCAGATAGCCCACAAGCACTACAACAACTTATCAACAAAATACCAAGAGTTAGTAAGGAATATGGTTTGGACATAAACATACAAAAGACCAAAATTATGGTCATTAGCAAAAACAAGATCGGCAACATCCAGTTATCCATCAACAACCAACCAATAGAGAGAGTACCACACATCACGTACCTGGGAACACGTATAAACGAGAACTGGGACGCAACTCAAGAAATCAAATCACGAATCGCCAAAGCCACAGCCGCCTACAACAAAATGAGCAAACTCTTCAGAAGCCATGATCTTACACTGGAAACAAAAATGAGACTTCTCAGATGTTACATCTTTTCTATCCTCTTATACGGGACGGAATCTTGGACACTCAATGAAAACACATCCAAGAAAATAGAAGCCTTCGAAATGCGACTCTATCGAAGAATGATGAGGATATCATGGACCGAACATATCACTAATGAAGAGGTACTAAGAAGGATGAATAAACAAAAAGAAATTATGAACACCATCAAGATCCGAAAACTGCAATATCTGGGCCACATCATGAGAAACGACTCCAGGTACTCCTTACTCCAGACAATCATCCAGGGAAAAATCGATGGAAGAAGAGGTCCAGGAAGGAGAAGAATATCTTGGCTGCATAACCTCAGGAAGTGGACCGGAAAAACATCAACCGAACTCTTCCGCATTGCCGTAAACAAAGTTAGGCTCGCCATGCTGATTGCCAACATCCGTAACGGATAGGAACCACAAGAAGAAGAAGAAGAAGTCGTTGTCTATTATTCTACGCCACTGAAAAAACTGCTTAAAAATTTAAATAAAAAAACTGTCTACAAGTTACGGGATTAGAAAAATATTACCCAAAATAGCATCACTGTGATATATACTAAATCATATTTCGAAGATTTGGATGTAAAATAACTGGTTTTAGGTTATTTGAAATATATATATATATATATAAATATAAAAACAATAAAAAATAAATATTTAATTGTTGCTGAAAACGCCATTATCTGTTTACCTGTGAAATGTAACTCCAGGCTCCTTTCTATAGCCGCTGCGTTTACAACCGTAATCTGCACATCCCACCATTGTAAACAACGCAATTATTTATAATATTAAAATTTTGCAAAATGCAATTTATTGCAAAAAACACATAGCCAACGAAACGTTTGGTTTTCGCCTTAAACATGGCGTCTCATCATTTTTGGTAACAGCTGTCAATGTAGCGGAGAAATGCGCACGCGGATTCGATTAGTCTACTTACTCTGAGATCTCATACCGTTAATTGATCATTCCAGAATTACATCATTTGACATGTTTGCCCCCCAAGGCAATATGGATGACCAACCTATTGAAATGTCAGGTGGAACATAAAACTTCATCTCGATCATCATGTTTCGTGTTTGATTTGAGATAAATTTATAATATATAAATTCAGTATATTTGACTACACGGTTTGTATGCCTCTCAAAAAAGCATCTCAAAAACAGCTATTCTGGAATGGTCAATAGTAAATGTGGATGTTTATTTAAACAAATACACATCATCAGCTATATATTTTTTTCAGTGACGGTGGAGGAAGGTCTGGTGTTTACCTCTCGGTGGACGCCAACATGGAACTGGGAGAGGAAGAAGATAAATTTGACGTTTTTGGCTATCTCAAGAAGCTGCGCCAATCCAGAATGGCAATGGTAGAGAACGTGGTAAGTAATAACTCCTACCCTTTCCGTCAACTGATTTGATTGAACCGATTTGTCCTATTTTATCCATGTCAATATCTCAACCTACTAGATAAATATGTATTTGAAATAGACTATACTAAGGCTTTGCAAAAATTCTTCATTAATGACTCATCACATTAATCATAACGCTGTTGAACTCGGAATTTCTTTGATCTTTCCGAGAGTGACGTTACTGGTATACATTCTCTATACTGTGGTTTTACTTTAATGGTTGATCGTTATGGCCAGCATAATAATCAGTATACGTACATTAAACCAACAATCGCATATAATGCTTAACTTGAGAAAACAATGTTTTTTTGGCCGAATGATCATAAAAGGTTTGGTATGGTTGACGACAAGCTCTATCCACCCTTATTGCCCCAGTTGACTCACAAAGCAGCGTTGCCAGGTAAATTTTTATTTTGTCCCCAAAACAAGTTGCACAAATTTCCTAGAAGGCCCTCGAAGCTATTATTACAGCTTTAAGGGACAAACATTGCAAAAAAGAGGTAGTTTATATGGTTTTATTAAACAATAATCACATGAAAACTAAGATGAATATATTTTTAAACTTTTTTATTCTCTCGTTATTCATTTTTTTAATAGATCCTGATTAATGTCAAATGAAAAACCACCTTAATTTTTAATTAATGTTTTAGTGTGTAAAAGTCCACCTAAAGTTTATTTGCTAAATTTGTTTTTCAATGATTAATTCTGCGTTTAGTCTTAAAGTTAATATCCTGAAACTAAGATACGAATTTTTGTGACACTGATGGAGTGAAACAAATAATTCTGATAGTGAAAATCATTATTTACCAAAAAAAAACCTTGCCAAAAATTTTTCCTAGATTTTAGGTGAAAATCCGTTTTCCCCTTTCGTTATCGAAAATCCCTAGAATCGGCGGAAATCCCTAGACCTGGCAACGCCGTCACAAAGTATAGTTATTCCAGTCCGTGCGATGGCCGGTGGCGCTGTCGGCACCGTAAAATGAAAAGGCAACATTGGCCATTCCAGAATTACTCATTTCACCTGGGCGCCCTTCAAGTCAATATGGCCGACCAACTTTTCAAAATATCAGACCAAACTTTGAGATCACGTTTGAGCATCAGCTTTTCTAAACTCTTCGTCCTTAGGGCATAAACATCCACTTTATGCTCTTGACAACACAAATAACTATATTTCATAACTAGTTGATTGTTTCAGGACCAATATAAATTCGTATACGACACTCTGGAAGAGTACGTGGTGTGCGGCAACTCATGGTTCAGCGTCAGCGAATTGTCGCAGAGGCTCAAGGAAAAATCCCAGAAAGACCCCATCACAAAACTGAACGACTACCAGAAGGAGTACATGCTTATATGCAAGCAAACGCCTCGGTTCACCATCGGTGATTGCGCCGGGGGGCACAGAGGAGACAACCGCAAGAAGAATCGTGACGTTCTAATTGTGCCACGTAAGTTTTCATGTACCCCGGTTGTAATGTACCCCGTTTTCGTTAGAATCAGTCATCTCTTCTTCTTCTTAGTCGCTATCGAGTATCGAGTTCAAGAGTTGCTCTCCACAATATGTCTCCATTCCTCTCTATTCTCTGTCATCCTAAATGTGCAGGCTAGACTTTGTCGCCCTGCATCGGGATCTTTTTCCGGCTACCATGCCCTCAACGGTTAGTCTTTCAAGGTCGTTCCTCCGTACTACGTGACCAAAAAATGTAGCGATGTTTTCAACTACTATTGTTCTTAGTCTAATTTAATTGTTGAACTATTGATTCATTGGTTCTTCTTTGTGTCCACGAGATTCTCAGCATTCTACGCCAACAGAAAATTTCCAGGGTGTCAGTTTTCTTTTTGTCCGTTACTTTGAGTGATCAGCATTCTGACCCATAGAGAAAGATTGAGAAGACCAGACTCCTTACCAGTCTCATTTTTTGTTGCCAAAGAGATTTCATGACTTCTCCATATGTTTGTTAGTTTAGTCATAGCTTCCTTTGCTAAAGAGCTTCTCCTTTTGATCTCTTCACTGGATCTGTTCTTGTTGGATATTAATGAAACTATAGATAAATGAAAGTGTTAACTGTGTCGATCTTATTTATTTTCTTTATTTCTGGTCTATTGTTGTTAGCTCGGTTAACTATGATAATTTTGGTTTTCTAATTATTTATTCTCAAACCAATCTCCTTGCTGAAATGCCCAATTGCTGTAGTGTCATCAGCGAAGCGAAGGTTGTTGATCTTTTTGCCGCCCAGTGTACAGTCTTCCAGTGCTCTCCTCATAACCCATTCACCATAGAAGTTTAACAAGAGAAGACTCACTATGCATCCTTGCCTGACACCCTTCTCTACCTAAAATGGGTCTGTCAGCTCATTTTCCATTGTTACGTACGCTCTGTTATTTTCATAGAGACTCTTGATGAGAGATATGTAACTTGTCGTCAAATACTTCATACATCTTTTCTTTTAGTTGTCACTTTTGTAGAGTCAAATGTCTGGAAACGACACTGAAGGCTCCATATCGCTTTGAAAGTATCCTCATCCTTCGTTTTCTCGATAAGAATGTAAGGATTGGAATACTCTCAGAGGCAAATAGTCAAGTTACGACGTTCCTTTATAATTCTGTTTTTTTCTATCAAAAAGTCACAGCCAACTAGATGACATTTTTTAATGAAATAAATGTTTGTCTTCTTGAAGGTATCATGCAAAGTCTCCTATTTTATCGCTATAATCTAAGCATCCACAAAAAAAAGCGGATGCACAAACGCTTGCAATAACAAAGCTGTTAAAACTAACTCTGATCCAACACTCTCCTATTTTAGGATTGAAGCTGGAGTAAAAAGTTAAATCTAATTCCATCACGAAATTGGGTTTACTAATTAGCATGCTCTGGAAATTCCATTAGCTAATGAACTTAGTAGTAACTTCAATAAAACATTATACCGTTTTGTTCCTGCCCAGATAGAGTTCCAAGTTATTTGTGGAATTAGTCTAGTTAACTTCTTGTAAATAACATTTTTTGTTTAAATGGATGAATCTATTATTGTTAGTAGAAAAAGCGCGAGTTTCTCTTATGTGTGAAAACAACGGATTTTTCAGTACTAATGGGGTTAAATTCAATCGCCGCCTGCATCAGCTCAACGAACGAAAATTTAGAAACAAAGCTCTTGGTTAATTGCTCTATCGATCTAGGAAAGAGCTTTTCTATGTTGCTCGCTCTATGCAATTAATTTGGCCGCATATTATGCGGAAATAGCTGACTTATTTTGGCTTAATATTTTGCAGGCGGATTAGCAATTATGTATTTTGTTGGGTTAGTTCAGGCTGATAGGGATATTCATCTCAAACAAACTGCGAGATTAACGCTCACTTGACCATATATTTAGTAAATAGCAACTAAGCTTTTATTTAATAAAGATATATTGGATTTTTTTTATAATTTTGTTTTTAAATCAGACATCATTTGCGTTCTTTTTAATAAGTTAAAAGAGGTGACTAGGGAGTGTAGAACATAAAAAAAAACAGTTTTTATACTTTTTTATTTTTGACTGGCGGCTGTTCCCGGTTCTCGTTTAGTCTAGATGAGTTCCCGGGGTCGCGGTTGGCGCTCGGCGTTGCCGCTTCGGCCCGAATCTCTGTGGACCGACGGTCGGGCGTAACAATTTTGAATCAGTTAGATTAGTAAAATAGGTCATAAACATGATTCATTTTTATTTCAGCTGACAATTTTCGGCCTTACCTGACGTCATTCCAAGGAAACAGTTTCACCGATTATATTAATGCTGTGTTTGTGGACGTAAGTATGTTACATACAACTCATTCACCTATTTTACAAATTCAGATTTCCAATGTCCACTTGATGTCAATAATAAGTAAATAGTTTATTATAGATTGATCGTTTTAATGCAACAACCCAAGTATTAAAGTTCTGTAATTCAGTCTTAACAAGTTTTTTTTAGGGCTACACGAAACCCCGCGAGTATATCGTGACCGAATGGCCCTTAAAGTCGACCCTCGGGGAGTTCTGGTCCTTGGTCTACGACTACGAATGTTCGGCAGTTGTCGTGCTCTGTGTCCCTCCACACAATTCGGTTTGGCTTTAAAATTGACTAAAATAACGACTTTTTGTAACACATAATTCTGTATTGCAGCAACAATTTCCATCTTTTTGGCCGGAGGGCAGGGCGCCCAAGAAGTACGGTCCAGTTTTTACCATAGACCATATATCGCACAATCATTACTCGAAGATTAAAACTTGGGTATTTAGAATAAACAAAAAGGTGACTGGTTAAAATTTTGTGGAACGTAATATGCTAAAAGAGTATTTTAGGTGATATCTTTAACTGAACTAATGGCTGGGGTGAAAGCACCTCCTAGGAACGTCCAGCTGTTTCAATTGATGTGTTGGCCTATGGGGCACAAAGTGCCTACCTCCACCAATTCGCTGGTAGAGCTGATGAATATGGTGGAGAAATGGCGACAACGCACCGACTACGGACCTGTCTGCATCGTTTCACCGTATGTTTTTACTCGATTCATCTCCATAAACCATTATTTTACATATTTAACGTCTATAAAGGAAATTGAAATTGAAAAAATTTTTAATATTTGGACATATATTTATACTAAAAAAAGGTTGTGGTTCGCTGCGAATTGAACCCAGACCTTCTATTTTCCGGGCGGCGATGCTCTGACCACTAAGCCACAAGCTTCCGTGACAGGAAAGTGGAAGGTCTGGGTTCGATTCCTAGCGAAACTCGCCTTTTTTTTAATAAAAAATATATGTCCGGATTTTAAAAACTATTCAATTTAATTTTTTTAGTGATGGAAGAAGCAGATGCGGAATCTATTGCGCAGCAAATGCCTGCATTGAGCAAGTGATTCAACACGGCGAAGTCGACATATTTCAGGCTGTCAGAACTGTTAGAAGACACAGGCCTCAGCTCATAGAAAATATAGTGAGTCAACGTTCAAATTCCCCTTAAATTCGACTTTTAGAAATTTCTCGATTATAGACCGAGTATAAATATTGCTACGATGTCGTCCTCCACTACGTCCTTCACTATCTCCAAAAAGACCTTGACGAAATCAAAACTACTCCTAAGAAATAGCATAGATACTTCCAAGAGGTTTACTAAGGTTAACGCACGACTCCTCAATATACAACTACAGAAACATTGCCTTCCGATTTTTCACTACACTGACGAGAACTTTGATACTAATAACTTGTGTAGTTTGTAGGTAAAAAATAATGAAGAAACTTCACCACTTCGAGGCCAAATTGATCTGTGAATTTCTATTTATATACGTATACCTAGCTTAAAAATTTAGATAAATATATTACATATTTTACGCACTCTGTTGGATGTATAGTTTGTAATTATTATATGTATATTTTTATTATTCTGTTGATCTTTTATGCATCTTTATGTAAACATTTAAAAGAGAATATATATAAATAAACAAAGTTGTGTTGTTGCTCTATCAAATACATGAACAATATATATAATTTGTATAATAATGCAAGGTCCACAAGCCAGGCTTGACAGAAAAAAACATTAAACCCAGAAAATCATGGAGGCAGGACTCTGAACGCACCAAACCATTGCCCATATTCCCCTAAAATTGGTCTCGTTTTTTTTACGTAATTTCATCGACTGTCATTTTTCTAGTATCAAGATCGATATCGAAAAATGTAAGAATAGGAATACTCTCGGAGCCCTCTAGAGTGTTATGCAAACTGACCTCTCTGTTTGCATATGAGTTCATGTGTGAAAACGTGGCAACTCTGTAAGCCATTTTTCGAAGCTTTTAAGCTTTAACCTTATGGAAGTTTTTTCTATTTTTCGGTTTTCGAAATAAACCAGACCCATGAGGCCCTAAATGCACATATGTTTGCAATATTTTTTATTTTCGTAAAGAGCATTTCATTTGTTAGTGTTGGACAGGCACTTTCACAATTTCTTGGGAATTCCGGCAATAAAACATGACACCCAACAATTGCCCTTCTTCTGTAACCGGCAAAGGCGCCCTTTTAATGGTTTATGGCCCTTGAAAGAATTTCAGACCTGTACGGGACCCGAACAATAGTTTAGCAATTAAAGCGATTTTTCGAATATCCTTAATTGAAATTAAAATCTTATTTTCTCATCAGATAGAGCTTTTAATTTCTTATCTTTTGAATCTAGATTCGATCAATTTATGTCTTTATTGACTGGGCCAGCAAATTAATGGTAAATTTAAATCAAAAACTTTAATTGTCAATTAAACTATGTCATGTGAGGTGTCATTTTAAAGAGCATAATTTATTCTATTTAATGATCACATTTTCAATTTTCTTCTACAAGCAGATTTTTCAGAAATGCTCATTTACTAAATTTATGCCCTTGCTGTCCGAAGCGCCATATAATCGCCACTGGTCAGGGTGGTATCGATTTTTTCGGCAGTACCCTTTCGGGGCCGGGAGGTACCGAGGGGGTGGCGAAAAAGAGAGACGATCTTCGACACTCGAAGAAGAGAGACGCGTTTTGGAACTCAAGCGAGTTACGATCAAAAAAGCGACGATTAACCGGGAAGACAAAAAAGTTCGAATTTTACCGCGAGAAAAGTCCTTGGCTCCGCCGTTCTGATTATCGCCAATTCGTAATTTTCCTCCTTTTTTTTGAATCTCGCTTTAGAAATCCGCGCTATTTATTTGTATTTTTAGTTAGTGCCACAACAATTAATTCGGCTGTTGCTCGCCTACGAAAAGTTTCGTGGAGTGTTTTTTTGGTTGTGCTATATAGTGTCAACCCACCTCTGCCCTTTTTCCTCAATAGGCCATTTTCTTGCAGCTAGCGGATACTTTGCAGACGCAGGAGACTACCGGCAATTAAGTATTTGTAGAGTAGTTGTAGAAGTTGAAACTTTTAGTATATCATAGTAGTGTTGTGCTCTCCATAATATCGAGGATCCCAGCTATTGGCAGAATTCCTTTCTCTTCTACACTGCGTCGTTAGTTTAGTTTTCTTTGTTGTGTTTTTCCAATTTAGTAAGAAATCGTGTACCCGTCAAACACGTTTCTGGGGACCACTGAGCTTGTCGCGAAGAGTTCACGTCCGCCGCTATTTTATTTCAGATTCTGGAGAAAACAAAAAATTGTCTTTTTTAATTTTTAATTTTATTCTGCCTTAATTACTACTCAATTCGTTTTTTTTGCGTTTGGCAGGTTTTGTCGTAAACAATAAAACCTTGCTGGCATCCCAAATTATTAAATTTTACATTATTTAAATCAGCGACCTAAGGGACAATAGATCGTTTCCAAGAATTGGGTCCCCCTTGCAGCGTGGTAACGGAAATTTGACGCACGAAGATACGTTGGACTTAGAACATCCACGTAGTCGAATTTCCGCAGACACGGCGGCAACACGGCAGCAGCCGCGAACACAGCCGCCCCCCACGCAACCACCGATTAAACGGATTACGATTATCATTTACCGGGGGGGGAAAACACTATTAATTTGTCGAAATTTGACAACCAGGCTGAGAACTGTCATTATCAGAATGCAACAACTGTCACTATCACAACCATTGACCTAGCAGGGGCATTATTCTATAGGAAAGAGTGAAAGTGAAAGTGAGAATTTTGACAACCTTGATTGGTCAAAAAATTCTGTTGACGAATTCCATTAGCTCATCAAGGGCTCACTTTCACTTTCACTCTTTCCTATAGAATAAGGGCGCTGATATGGCGCAGACACGGGAAAAATAGTCTGGTTTTTTGGCTGTAATATTAAAGGTACTGTTTTCTAAACTGAAGTTTCTACTTACATACGAGTTAATGTGTGACAACTTTACTACTCTGTACGCCACTTTTCGAAACGTTTAAGCTTAAAGCTTATTGAAGTTTTTTCTGTTTTCAGTCTTCTGAATAAACCAGCTTCAAGACGAAAACCCATCTCTGTCTTTTTCATAAATAGGCCTTTTTCTTGCAGGTAACGGTTTATTGCCGACGAGGGAGACTTTCGGCTATTTTAGTATTTGTAGAATAGTTGCAGAAGTTGAAATGTTGTAGTATATTTTACAGTGCTTTGTTTACCATGATATCGAAAAATCCCAGAGATCTCAAGGCGTTGTTTAGCTTTATTTTTTCCCCTTCTTTTTTGTAAGAAATCTTGTATACGTCAAACACGTTTCTGATGGGCCACTTGGCGTATTGCAATAAGTCGACGTCCAGCCGTTCTTTTGTTTCAGTTTTCTGTGAGAACAGAAAATTATTTTTAATTTTTTTTCTAAATGATTAACATTTAATTATTATTATTTTTCTTAATGGCATTTTAGAAATCTCATTTAAATAATAAAAACCATGCCGGTAACGAAAAATTCTAAATTTTATGTCAACTCCCATTTATTACCGACTTATTGATTTATAGAAGTGTTGTTTCGCATCAAAGATGAACCGCCACGGATTAATTATCGGCCCTATGCCCCCCAAATTAACCCGATTATTAGCGACCTAAGAGACAATAAAGTACTATCCTTTCCGAGGGATGTCTCCCTCTTGCAGCCTAGAATTAGAAAATTATATGGCACCAGCTAATAATACGAGGGACGTAGAAACGCCACGTATTCAAATCTCGGCATCAGCAGCAGCACCGGCGGCACCGATAACACCGTAACCGCCACTATCGCCACGTGATTACCCATAATCGGAGGGAACACACACCCATAGTACCCATGACGTAACTTTATCGTCGCAGTACTTCATTTAGCGAATTGCGAGTTCGAATTATTGACGTTAGATGTCCGGCAAAGAAACTTCTGTCACGGATATCGCCGCCATTTTTTATGTACTCACTGCTAAAAAAAAGAGCTAAAACTGTAAAACAGGGGGATCTCTAGATGTAATTTACTAACTCGTTGCTTTGGTTGTAATCCTACGTCAAATAATACTTCTGGAGAGACTCTTCTGTTTTAGTGTCCACTTTGACGATATCCACTTGAATTGACGTCACTTAACGTCCTACGTCAAAGCATTTGAAGTTGTGATTCGCCAATTGTTGTGTTCTGACGGTGAAATTACGTCATGAGTACTGTTGTGCAAACTGAACTCTCTATTTGCAAATATGTTCATGTTATGTTATCAGTGTGGCACATGGCAACTCTGTACGCCATTTTTTCGAAGCGTTTAAGACTAAAGTTTAGGAAAGTTTTCTGGTTTCTGAATAAACTAGCCAGGCAATAAAGCACATAGTTGGAATATTCCTATTTTTTATCAAAAAGATCATGCATTTCCTTTGTTACCGTTGACAAGCACTTTTAACCATTTCTTATTATAGTCCTAAAACATGGAACCCCGCAGTTTTAGGGAAATCCGACACTTATCCGTCCGTCTTCTTGACTCTTCAAAGCCGCCCACTTAAGCGTAAATTTTTTTTTGAGTGATGTTTATGACTTCAACGGTCTTTTTCTTCCTGGTAGTGACCCAAACAATAGGTCAGTAATTAAAGCGAATTTCGCGGATATCGCTAATTGAAATTAAAATCTTATTCTCTCCTCAGATAGAGCTTTTAATTTAACATCCTTTGAATGTAAATTCGAGCAATTTATGTCATAATTGACTTAAATTGCTCGAGATTAATTTAAATAAAAAAACTTTAATTGCTAACTTAAGTATGTCATATGTGCGCTATAATTTTGAAGGGCATAAATTGCTCAGTACAATTATCCGAATTTCCAAAATTTCTTTTTCTTAGATATTGAATATTTTCCGGAAAAATAATTTCGTAAATTCCGTCAAAAAAAGTCATCATTCCTAGAGGTAGTTTATCGTCCGTTTTCTGGCAAATGATGGCAAGCTGCACCCTTTTTTCGCATGGTACAAGGCCGGTACCAAAAGGTCAGAAATGAAGAGGAGAAAATGGGTTTGGGGACTCCCTTGTTGAACCTGTTGCAAATTCAGATGGTCGCGCTCTGATTTGCTTTTTTTTTGTTTTTATCGCACATTTTTGCATCTAAGTTTCTAAACATCAAAGCCTCCGCGCTAATTGTGTTTTAATTAGTGCCTTAAATAGCTATTTTGCTAGCCTACGGAAAAGCTACGCTCGAGTGTCTTCGGTTGCGCCCTGTAGTGTGAACCCAGCAGTTAGCAGCTGGGTTCACACTAGGGGTGCAGTTAACTGAATCTACTGACGACGTTGGAAAATTTCCGAAAATGTGTTGGTATCTGCAGCGTACTACCTACTTGTAGAAGTTGAATTTTATAGCGTTTGTATATAACTTTATATTCGCCATAATATCGAGAATAATAGGATCAGGTTTTTTCGCGGCAGTTCTCTTTTCACTTCTACCCGGTGTAGTTTAGATTTTTATTTCCATGTTTTAGTAAGAAATCGTGTACCCGTCAAACACGTTTCTGGGGACCACTGAGCTTATCGCGAAAAGTTCAAATCCGCCGCTTTTTTATTTCAGGTTCCTGAGCTTTCAGGTTCCAAATCAAATATTTAAAGTCAATTAATTAAAATTGTTTTTTTTTTTTTTGATCAGACGATTTGCAAATTTTCTCTAAATTTACTATAATTTCAAATAATTTGTTGTAAAGCAAAAATAACTTGCTGGCATCCCGGCATTTATTAATTTCTAATACCATCAGATGTTTAATTATTATAACATTACCTATTAATTAGAAAATCTTATTAACTAAATTAAACCATCTATAATCCCGTAAACATGGATGGATTTTTCGAGATCTTGGACGAAACCCCCCTAACCAACAGGCGGCATTCCGCCCCCCACATTATCCCCATATTTAGCTACCTCAGTCTCAGGGACAATGAGAAAAGACGGTCCTATTCGGAAGAAATGCGGCACTCGTGGGTAGAATCGATTTAGTTGCTACAAGGGACGTAGAAACTCCCAATTTACAAATCGCGACACCGCAACCACATATGACCCAGAGGGGGCACGGCGATACAGTACTTGAAAAATGGCGGTCTTTTGGCAAGAAACGGGAGCATTTTTAGGGAACGCTCGGAGTTTGTTTGCTCTGTCTATAGCTCCGGAGTCATTAATCACAACATATTTATGAACATAACCTCACACTTTGGCAACTGATTTTTTCTTAGGTCTGTAATTTTGTCTTCTTTCCCAAATACCTAGTGTTTGGTATAAAAAACACACAAGGCAGATAAGTGCAGAATTATGGCCACTTCTAGCGATGTTCTCAACCTGCTACAGCAATTAGCAACCGCTCGACAAGAGATTAATAACCTCAGGTTAGTGAACTATAATTTATATATCCAAGAAAAGAATGTTACCTTAGGGTACAATGCAGGAAACAGCTGAACACTCTGAAACATGTTCAACGCAAAGAAATCCAAAAGGTCTTAACTTTGCTCAAAGAAAATCAATGCTGCAATTGTTCAAAACCAAATAAGTCTGAAGGTGCTGTTATCGACTCTCCCCCACTCTGCCTTGAACAGATTGGCATTATAAACTCCCAGTTTCCTAATATAAGGGGTACCCCCAGGCAACCTACAGTGACTATGGACAATTCTTTGGCCACTCTAACTTTACACAAAACCATTTTTACTAATCCCAGTCACTCATTGCAAGGCCTGGAGAATTATTCACACTTATGGATTATTTTCTTATTCCATGTACATGGCAACCATGCCAAAGCAAAAGTTGCCCCTCCAAGGCTGGGTGGAGAGAAGCTGGGAGTCTTTGCCACTCGATCTCCACATAGACCGTCTCCTATTGGACTATCATTGGTTAAAATTGATAGGATTGAGGAGGGTGTAATTTACTTTTCGGGTGTCGATATGGTTGATGGGACTCCTGTGGTGGATGTGAAACCTTATATACCACAGTATGATCAAGCACAAGGAGTAGTTAAAGTGCCAAAGTGGATTTCTGATAATGCTTCAGGAAACAATCTAGTGGTGACTTTTGAGCCAGAAGTTCATAGTCAGGTAATTCTTTTTTTCAATTTAAATAGTTACTTGGTATGAAATTAAAAATGCCAAGTGAATGATTTAATATTTTACTAAAATTGAAGTAGTTTTCTGGTATTTAAAAGTCATGAGAAAGCATTTTAAATACTTTGTAAAACCTGCTTGAGAAATTTTCTGATTTCTGCAAAAACTATGTAAAAGGAGAAATCCTATGCCAACTTTTAGGACAAATCTAAAGGTATTTAAAGGGTAAAAAAAGCAATTTCAGATTACTCAAGAAAAAGCTGATCTGATTTCAAAGGTACTGCAAGAAGACCCCAGATCTGTTTACCTGAGGAGCAAGCTCGGTTGTTCAAGCTACACCTGGAACATGGAAAATCTTTCTGTTGAGTGTGCTTTTGATGATGTGAGTCGAACTGTCAAAGTCATGAAGGTCTTTGATAGTTCAATAAAGTAAGCCAAAGGGTAGATAGCTATTAGGCTAAAGAAATCAACAGTCATCTGTAATAATTGATAATTAATCCGAGATTTGATGATTTTTATGGCACATGCCTTGTGCAAGATGTTGTGCCTGGGATCACTGTCACTGACCTGTGTTATTTGATGTTGGTTGTTTTGCAGCTGAGTCTCGATAGGCAACAGATGAGCAACATCTTACTTTGAAAGTTTTGCTTAAAAGTCCAGTTAGTTAAGAGCCTTATGTGTTATTTTGATAGTAGTGGAGTGTCACCATGAAAGTTTGAAGTTCATGAATTGAATGCTTTATATTTATATATATTTTTTTTGTTATTAAATTGAGAGAAACAAATGTATTTATTCAACAAATTATTGCATTTATTTACTGTTCACTAACAACTAGCAATATTATCACATTCTTAATAATGTCAAAAAGTGTATTAAATATTAATAATTCCTAATTTCCCTTTGCAACTTCCACTAGTCAGGTGGAAGATTGTGTATTAAATATTACTTATTTTTAATAAATTTATATAATATATGGGATATACTAAATATGAACCCATTAAAACTTAATATGAATATATGTATATACACTTGCTGTTTTTGAGTTACTAAAACAGCTAATTACACGTTCTTGGCCTTTAATGTGTCCTGCCCATCATCCTTCTTGTCAATCTGGTCATGTTCTCTTTTAACCAGTTCCTTTAATTCATTCTAAAAGCACAATCTTAAATAAATGACGCATCACTCAACAACAAGCCACCCACCGCCCATCCGAGTTTATCAGCCAGCTCTAAACACCCGTCATCACAATCTCCCAACCAGGCTACGTCTCTAGTGTTTCCTTTCCTGTCATATTCCAATCCCCCACTAACCCCCATCATCGCCATAATCCCAGTCCTCTGTCCCACTTTTTCCCTGTTAATTAGCAATCGAGGAGTCGTCGAAGGAACCCTGCAAACCTTTACTTCAACTAAATGTGGAAACATGAATGATGACTGACTTACAAGTCAACAAGGCCAGCAAATGGGTGAACCACCAACGATGATCCTAAGATGATTAAAAGATCGCACTTGGGGAAATCATGTTCTATAGACTCGTGAAATTTGTCGGGTAGGTTTTCACCAAAGAAAACTATGTCTGGTTTTACCACGCCTGAACAGTTTTCGCAGATGGGAATTTCGTCTTTGAAGATGCGTTCTAAACAGTAAACACATATAAAGAAGTACAACAATTTTTGGATCATTACTACACTGCTCAACATATTAGAGTTTATTTGGACTTGCATTTCAGTTGGGAAGAGGAAACCTCAAAACAGGTCTTTAAATTAAGTAGTTAGGCCTCTTTCACACGGACGTTTTAAAACCGACCGGCAAAATATCGCTTGGTAAAAAAAAACGACCGTTGTCTCTTTCACACACAACGGCAAATCATTCGACGGTGAGAAGTCGAAACGAATAGATCAAAGGGCCTTAATGGGTAAAATGAAGAAAATTGTTAGTGCGTATTTATTATATAGACAGAGGAAAAATAAAAAGTTAAGGAGGATGTACTGGATTCATCGAATATTAGAAGTAAGGACATCTATGGGATTGTTCTACACATTCATTCCCAAATTATGAGAGGATGAAAGTAAATTTTTCAATTATTTTTGAATGTCGATAGATTTTTTTTATTTTTTATTAAATAAATTACACATTAAAAAAAAGAGCACAATAACATGCGGCCAGGCCATACCACCAGAAAAAAAGCAGTCAGAACAGTGTAAATAAATCCATTTTAACAAAGGAAGAAATAGGCCGTTACTAGAGTGGGCCCTGGAATTTGGGCGTTTAAGAATCAAAATCGACGTTCGTGTGAAAGCCTACATTACTTTCCTTGCATTATAGTAAACCGACAGTCGAAAGCACCGACCCGTGACCGCTGTGTCGCCGCTCTTGTCTGAAAGGTCCCATATAGAGTAATGCAATAGAATATTTTGGTCGTTTTTTTTTACCGAGCGATATTGTGCCGGTCGGTTTTAAAACGTCCGTGTGAAAGAGGCCTAAGGGTACCCTCATTGTTTATTTTTTGTTTGGTATTAAATATTAAAAAAGAATCCCAACATGTTTAGGAGAGACTGTGACCATAATAGAGAAAAAATGTCAATGTCAACTAGGTCCGTGAAAGTTTTTGCCATCCTCTATTCCTTCCCATAAATTTGTTTTTTTTTTTCAAAAGAGATCAACAATTTTTATACGTTGTTTCCTACATCGTATATTGGCATTGATAAGAATAGTAAAAAGGCAAACATCAACCCTTCATAAAAAGTTCAGGAAAAATTTATACTATTTACTTTTTTTTTTTTCAAACAGCCTACAATTTACACAGTACATATGTCTTTGAATTAAGTACTTATTGGTTAGTAATAACACTGGAAATAGCATTTCAAAGGAAGTCAAAAACCTACCTACCTTTCATCCAGTGTAAATCATATTTGGACCTACACTGCAGGCAATGACCTGTGTAGAAAGTTCCGTGAGCTTCTACCAACTTTTCCTCGGGTATTCCTGCCACTCTTTCCAAGGTATCAATGTTTTGTGTATAGTGTCTCAAAAGCAGTCCTTTTTCATGCAACAGTTTAATAAAATAGTGGCATAAAGTGGGTTTAAAAGTGCCAGGATACAGCTCTTTAGCTAGTACAAAGAAAGGCTTGGGGTTGTCATTGAAATAGTCAAGCTCAAAAACGGCCTGGGGATGAGGCAGGTTGTACTTTTGTAGATTGTGGTAGAGGCCCGTGCCTGCTGAGCGGAAATCTGGTATTCCTGCAGCTAAAAATAATTTACTATGATTATTACTAATTTAACATTAGGTATATGTAATAGGTACCAGTGGAAATCCCAGCTCCTGCCATGGTAATCACGTTTTTGCATCTTTTTTTGTTAATGTACTCCACAATACCATCAACAGTGGCATTCTCTAAAATCTGGAAAAGACGAAAACTACACAACAGTCCCCCAACAAATACTTTGGGAACTTTTTTGAGACTAGACCACATAGGAGAAAAAGAGGATAGTTCAGGGTCAAATACAAATAAAATAAATGTTTAATTGAGGTTATGTACAAACCCTAGTTTCTGTGGACTCTGCTGAACCATCTTCCAAACCTAAAAGGCCCAGCTTATCTGCTAGATATTTCTGGAGACCTGCCAGACTTAGGCTTGCTGCTGTAGTGATATCAGGAGATTGGGTCCCTTCAGGATCAGGCTCATCAGGTTTTTTTTTGGTATCCTTTCCCTTAGGTTCTTTGGACTTGCTTTTGCCTAGAACAAATGTATTTCAATTACTGTTTCGGAAATTCTGTAGCATTCCTAATTACTTTGTTTGCTATTCGAAGGAGAAGACATTTTTTCTTTCAATGTTTCTTAAAAGTAAAGTTCTAATTTGTTGCAGTATTTAGAATATGAGGAAATTGAGGAATTGTCTTTGCAATACAAATAAATAATTTAAAAATAAACAAATCACTAATAAACGGTTAAGGAGGTAGGAATGGATATTCCAAACAAATGCCGATAATTCCTTAAAATTGGTCCCTTGGTTTGTCCGGAAGTCTGCCATGTTTGTGTGACCCATGACAAGGTCATCGTAAGACGCTAAGTGACGTAACTTTCGGCGGATATCGTCAACTTTTTGGTGTGAGCCACTGCTAAAAGGGTCACAACTGTGAAATAGAAGGGACTTTTCCACGTAATATACTAGCCATCGAGCTAAACTGGAAACTCTCTAGTGTTTCACAGTTTTGGCCGCTTTTTTTTAGCAGCAGCAAACGCAGCAATCATAAAAATGGCGGCTATGTCCGCCGAAAGTGACGTCTAATGTTAAATTATTGCAAAACAGTTGTCAATGTCATTATTTTTATTAGTTCTTATTTCCGATCCAAGCTAGAGCGCTAGGGCTTCTAGCCATTAGCTGACCTAGCTCCAAGGTTTTTAAAACTTCTTACTTAATAAAAACCGAACATAATCGACAATCAATATCCGGTTTGGCTTTAAGCTAGGATACGACGCTTATATAACGTGTGCTGACGAAAACATAACGTCATGGGTTCTTTTAAAAATGATGGGACTTCCGGGCAAAAAATAGGATCATAACAACATTTGTTTGTTGTGTCTACATCTCCTAGGTCATTGTTTAGTACGTTCGTAGTAAAACGACGAAATTTTTGTTTATTTAGCAATTTGACGTTGGCCCCCTGTCAACGACCAAGGCTAGGGAATATGGACAGAACAAGTAAATTACATTATTTCCAAAAAAAAAAACCGTTTTTATATCCAGCTGTCCGTCGTTTTTAAGGAATTCATGACGCATTGTCATGTTCAGAGCGCTATCAATTGGCGACTCGCGATTTCCAATTATTTGACGTAAGATGTCAGATGACGTCCATTCGCCGGAAGTGACGCTGTAATTACCTGGAACCTACTGCTAAAAAGGGAGGCAAAAATTGTAAAACAGAATACCGTGGATACATGAAAGAAACAAAAGCACTTACGAGTGCCATTAATATTCCGTACACCAAATAAAAATAGGATATATTTCTGCCTTCGACAATGAAGTCAACGGAACATACAAGTTACTTTACAAAATTAATCTACAAGCTAAAATAATCGTCGTCCTCTAAACGAGGGCGAATACTCTTCTTTTTGCTCAGTTGAAAAAGGAAATACACTTTGCCATACAAACCATAGTTACTAATGATAGAAACAGAGACCGTGTAGCAGTCACGTTTGGACAAGAAGACCAACTTGTTCATTAAAAAATGCCTATGTTAACTCAGAAACTATAGAGAAGAAACGTAATGAACAAACAGGAAACATCAGTCATCTGCAGGGCGCGCACGTCGCGCTCCTGAATCACTCAAAAACAAACGCGAATTCATATCCGAACAGTTACTCCTTGGCGGGAACTTCGATAACTCGCGGCTTGTCGATAATCCTGGCCGTCCTGTTGCCTTTCTCGACTATCCCGATAATCCACGCCTGGTAACCTTCCTGTTTCTCGATGTCTTTGCAGTATGCAGCGGCCTGCTCTCTGGGCAAACAGATCAACAATCCGCCAGACGTCTCCGCAGAATGTCCTTGGAGTAGTTGAAACATGTTACCACAAGCCTTGGCCACGGCAGCCATTTTGGCGATGACCGGCAAATTGTGAATGACGAAGGACACCTCGTTCTTCTGATGAGACGCAAGTGTCTGGGCGTGGCCAAGCAAACCGAAACCAGTGACATCGGTGGCGCCGTGAGCGTTGTATTTGTGCATCAACCGGCTGGCGATGCGATTCAGTCGCGCCATCGAGTCCATCGCGCGGTGATACGCCTTTCGCACGTCCTCTTCGCTGACCACAAGCTTTATCCGGTTCCAACGCTCGGGTTGATCCAGCCATTGGTGAGCATTAACAGCCACCTAAATGCAATATAATATTTAGAATCACTCTACAGAGGTAAAATGACTCTTAAAAGTAAAAGACAATATAAAATATTATTAGGAGTTCAGCTCTAAAAAAATCTGCTTTTCAATACAGTAAATTTTCGTTTCTGTGAGACATGCGACAGAAATTCATTAAGAAAAGTTATTGAGAATCAACACTCGACCAACTATCCGCTTTCCTTAACCTTTTGGGAAAAAACTTAAACAAACTAATAAATATGAATTTTGGAGTGTTCATGTTTTGAAGTTTCACTAACTTTTGCAAAAAAAATGGCAAGCTTGAAGGACCAGAAATCATTTTTAGGAATGGCTCCTTTACTGCACTTTTAAAAGCAATACATATTTCTCAAATATATTTAACAGAAAAATGTTATTCCTTGTATCTAATAGTTTCAAGAAGGTTTTTCGATATTTTTTGTAACAAATATTGTCAGCTTGAAAGACTGAAAATGAAATTTCAAGAATGCTTGACACTCAATCTGTGGATCAATTACAAAAAAAGAAATAAAATGATAAATATTAATTTCTGAACGTTTCAATAACTTTCAAGAAGAATTTCAATGAATTTTGTGGAAAAAATGTCAACCTCAAAGGACCAAGGATTATATGTTAAGAATCACTATTCTTATGTAAGATCTGTTTCAAGGCACTTTTTGGATTCATATTGTTTTTTTTTAAGTGCTCGAAGGACCAAAAATGTAATTTTAAGAATAGTTGATCCTCTTTACTCTTTGTGTTGTCTGGATCAATTGCTAAGAAAAAGCAAATTGATTAATACAAATTTCAAAATGTTTCCAGAATTTTAAAGATTTTTGTGCAAAAAGCAGCGAGCTCAATGAACTAAAAATTATATTTTTAAAGCCAAAAATATAGAAAGTAACTTTTATTACATCTGTTTCAAGGTGCTTTTCGGATTTTTTTCAGTTCTTTTGTTTTTTTGAGAAAAATTGTCAGCTTCAAGAACCAAAAAAAAACAATTTTTGAGAATCCTTGGTACTCTTTACTTTTGTGTTGTGTGGATCAATTGTTAAGGAAAAGCAAATTGATGAATATAAATTTCAGAATGTTTTTAAAATTTCAATGACTTCTGTGGAAAAAGGGGCAAGCTCGAAGAACCAAAAATTATAATTTAAGATTAACTATTATTTGTTATTTTATGAGTAATTTTTTCAATGATATTTAAAGCCAAAAATATGAGAATCAATTTTTATTAGATGTTTCAAGGAGCTTTTTGATTTTTTTTCTATTGTTTTTTTATAAAGATTGTCAGCTCAGAAGTACCAAAAAGCAATTTTTGAGAATCTATGTACTCTTTTCTAAAAAGTTGAGAAATTATAGAGGAATGAAGTTATTGAAATTTGTTAGGTGCCTAAATTTTCTTCTGTTTTCTTTAGGATCTTTATGAATTTCTTTACGACTCATAGAACAGGAAACTTTATTCCATCGAAAAACAGGTTTTCTGATAATTTCCAAAGTCTCCTAGATTTTGAAAAACTTAAATTATCTCAGAAATTGTCTTTGACCAAGCAAGGGCAAATCCTAAAAAATTACATTTTACTTTTTACTAGAGAAGTTTCACCTATAAACCATTCACTTATGACATCAAGTAGGCATTGGAAATGACTTGACATTTTCATCATAATTTGTCAACATCGAAAAGAGATAGGTACAAAAAATAAAGATTTTCAAGATAATTAGATGTCAAAATTAAGTGAATAAGTTATAGATTTATATTGCAGCTCAAAAAGAGCCAATTTATGACAAGCTTACCTGCGTTCCTAAAGGCTTTGTCAGCACCAACACATCCCCTACAACTGCATTATCTGGAACGATATATTCATTAGGCTGCGCGACAGTCGATGCCACCCCTCCGATAGTGCACCACGGATTAACTACCGTCTGACCGCCCGTCACGGTGGTTCCCGCCTCCAAAGCAGAGTCCTTGAAACCTCTCATGATCAGGGGAATGACCACGTCCCTTTCCTTCTCGGTCATCTTGGTGCTAACTCCCAGCAACATCAACATGTTGTCACACTCGGTAACCCCCATAGCATAGAGGTCGCTCAACACGTTGGCGCAAGCAATCTTACCCATCATATAGGGGTCGTCGACCAAAGGATAGAAGAAGTCAGTGGTTTGAACTAGGACCAGACCTCCATGCCGTAAAGGAGTAACCTAAATAAATTATCTATGACACATAACATGTGATATATTCCATCGCAGAAAAAATGGTGTGGTCTTTGTAACAGAAAATTTGTTTTTCGTAGTGTATGTAGAAATATTCAGATTTGCAAGTTCTTCGAATAAATTGTCAATAGTAGTGATAGACTGATACCAATACTGATATATTAGCTACATCAATATTACACTATATTGACCGATATATGATATTGACCGATAAGCAGTACCCAGTGCGACATGAAAAATGAAAGGCAAAATTAATTATAAAAAAAAGTTGTGTGCTGGATTGTTGTTTAGAAGTATATGTATAATGTAACAGTCTGTGTGATATTTATGTATGAATTTTAAACAGTGATTTTGACCAATTGTAATTCTCCCTGATCGCTGCCGAAACGTCGGGAAAAAAAAGAAAATGAATAGAATATAAATCGATATTGCATTAGCAATATCGTCTTTCATTAATCCAATGAGGACGGAATCCTAAGAAAACCCTTTATTTCAACTATATATTGATATATAGCAAAATAATGGTTAGAAAGCTGACATATTTTTTTATAATTTTTTTTATAAAACCTAATACTACCAAATAAAATATCAATGCATTCTAAGCATTTCTATATTTACTTATGAAACAGCAGGCAAGTGCCTGTATCGTGTAATTTCACATTTTAATTTATCACAATGCAAGATTTTTGGCAATTTTTTTTTGGCTTCTGTGGCTGTGGAGGTAGAACCTTCTCATGCAAACTTTTCTTTTTTTCTCAGTTTGGAGAATAGATTAAAAGGTTACATGTATGGAATGTCTTTCAGTAATACCTTGTATATTGGAATGTGTTTACTTTTCTTTTGTTATGCTACAGTTATGACACAGCAATATATAACCCAAGCATTGAGATTTCTAATATAAAGTCCATTTCAAATCAATTAGATACTCATCCAATTAGCCGAGCAATTGTCAGTAAGTAACTTTGTAGTTGTATACTACTAGACCCCAACATGGAAAGACCACTTGTTGCCAATATCTACCAATATATCAATGACATAATTCATTAATGACGGCTTTTACAACTCTCAGTAAAACTTCAGTTTGAAGCTAAAACACCAGATATGACATAGATTGCATTGTTACCTGACAGATAAGCATTGCAATCTATGTCATATTTGGTGTTTTAACTTCAAACTGAAGTTTCACTGATAGTTGTAAAAGCCACCCTTAGCTATCCCTTTTATCTTCAAAACTTATGATATTTAATCTTTGTCATCAAAGATGAAATAATAAAGCATATGCCAGTGAAGAAAAGGTGCCACAAGTGAGCTGAACTTTGGAAGCAGTATCTATTATGCAATGTATAGCCTTGTTTGAGTATTGCCCCAAAGATGATTTTTACAACTATCAGTAACACTTCAGTTTGGATCAGTTTGAAGCTTAAACTCCAGATCAACAAACAT
Source organism: Taphrorychus bicolor (assembly GCA_951812265.1). Taxonomy (NCBI): domain Eukaryota; kingdom Metazoa; phylum Arthropoda; class Insecta; order Coleoptera; family Curculionidae; genus Taphrorychus; species Taphrorychus bicolor. The sequence continues at coordinate 20,408,216 of OX638299.1, read as the reverse complement.
TTGCATTTTACAATCTATTGTTGAAGATATAGACAGATTTTTTTTTATGACCACTTTCATAGCATTCACATAATTAACACTCAAGTTCATCATGACACCGAACATAACTGTTTAACTAAAACATGGTAATATCCGATTTTCTAATATCTTCAGTTTTAATCAAAGTTTTATCTGAAGTTTTACATATAGTTGTAAAGTCCCCCTAAAGGCTCATAGATAAACATCCTGGCAACTGCAACAAGATAATTTTTATAGAAAAAAAAATTGCCAATGCTTGCGGTACCTTTTAATTCTATGAAAATTATATTTCTGGTAAACCTCCAAGAGCTTTAATAATCCATAATGCTGTAAAAAGGTCATCACAACTCTCTATAGTATAAGTAGTACGTCTACAAAGAGCCCGAAATTCAAAAGGCCGTGCCGGTCAAATATGCCACAAAACAAAAACAAAACGTCCAGTTTCTTACCGAGCAATCAAGGCCGATCCCAATGCGTGGAATGGCCATATGCATGAAATGGTGCTCATGTTCGTTTCCGCTGTTGTAATCCTGTTGCAGACCTTCTACAAGCTTGTTGAGCACCTCCTGAGGTACTTTGCAACCGCGGCCCTTCAAGTCGGCGAATCTGGTCAACCTGAAGCTTGCTTCCAGGTCGTGTGCCAAAGGGTCAAACGGCCGGCGTAGAGCTAGAGCATTTGGATTTCCTCCCAATTCCAGCTGTACCGCTCCCAATGAATCTTGCTGGACTCCGGAAACTTGATAATCACCCATACCGGCGTTTTGTTTTTGCTACTAAACACGATTTAAACTCGTACTACCGTGTTAAAAACGCTGACTTGGCGCGTGAATGGCACTCGAACGAATTCGACGCTAACAAAATTTACAAAATGGCGTACGTTGCCACTGCAGCGTGATCAACAACCAAAAAGTGCGCGTGCGCTTCGTTTTTACGCCTCCCTGATTGGTCCGAATTATTGAACGCAGGTTGCCAGAAGTTCTTCTGGAATGTTCGTCGTCGCATTTCCTGTAGGAATTAAAATTGATATCCGAGTCCAAGGAAGCATAAAATGGACCAAGTCAAACATCCACAATGCCCAAAGTAGCGATGAAACAACAAACCAAATCTTAAATCGAGCCAAAAGCGACAATAAACGCCAGAATTTCTAAAGTTGAACGAATAGTAATTCAAATGCATTGTTGCCATATTGACGAAGCTTCTTACATATTTCTAACAAGTTTTCCTAGAAAATTATCGTTCATATGAATTATGCGAGACAAGAATTGTGTACGTTTCGTTACTTAATGCAAAAATATGTAAAACATATTGGTTTGATGCTTTGGGAATAAGGAAATATTGAGGAAAATTCGATGGGTTTTTTAACGATATTTCTTCATATTTTAGGAAAATTACGACTTGACAGCGGTGTCTTGTCAACCGAAGACGAAGTAGGACCCTAGAGTTGGCGTGCCGTCCAAGGTTGAGGGACGTATGCGCTAAAGAATGGATCGGTCGTATAAAAGCGACATTTTATCAAATCGATGACGTAGGCACAGTGCAGACATACGACATACCGTCATTGGCGGGAGTCAACGGACATAAGCGGTCATCATATCAGCTGAATAATGCTTTAATTTAATTCAGCTATAACTGGTAATGTTAAGAAACTAAAAATCATTGCAAAATTTAGTTTTTTGCACGCACTTATGTAGTTTATACATATAAGAAGTGCCTATAGTTAACTCAATGGTTAAATTTTATGTAATTTTGATGTGATTTTTACAGGGGCTCAAAGGTTTTTAAAACTATCTGATAAGGTCAAAGTTAGTATCTATTTTAAAATATTACCTAGGTAGTTTTCCTGTTATAGAAACATTTAAGAAGGTATACGTCAAAAGTAAAAAGTCTACTTCAAAATGTGGTTTTGTGTCTTCTCCATTATGTTAATTTTACAATCAGTATCAATTTTTTAATCGCTAGTTTAGAGGCACCGATATATTCATAATGGCATCCTGCATGAAGAGGCCAGAAGTTGACATGTTATTATGCATATTGCAGGAAAAAAATACGTCAGTTTTTAGTTTAAAAATTTAAGTTTCTATTTAATATTTTAAAAAATTGGTTCGTCATTTGCCCTGAGGCGCACAAATGTAAAATAATGTATTTCTAGAATGGTCAATTGATGATTGATAGATGACAGGATAGGCCAGGTTAGTCAATCCAAATTGACTATTCCAGGACAGCTGATTTTGACAAACTTTTTTGATGGGCATATAAACATTGTAGTCAAACATACCAAATTTTCTGTGTTCAAAAAAATTGAAGAATGGCAAAACCGCAGCCAGCTTATTGTTTATGAAAAGCATATTTGTTTTGATGTTTTAGGATTTTCTTCAGGACTTCAGCTAAAAAGTATACATTTTGCCTTGGAGCTTTTGCCTGAAACAGACAATTTAGGAATATGTTATAAATAAATTTGTCCCAAATCAAACATGATGATCAAGATCCAGTTTTATGTTCCGTTTGATATTTAAATAGGTTTGACTGTCATATTGCCTTAATGGGCATCTATGTCAAATGACGTAATTCTGAAATTGTCAATTGGTTGCGAATCAGATAAAAGCATTTTCGGGTATCCGCTCTAGGCTGCTATGGGAATATTGCCTTCCTTATACTCCTATTAAGAAAACATAGGATAGGAATACCCTCAGAGCGCTCTACAGTGGACACCCGAAAACGCTAATAGTGATCAAGCCCGAAGCCGTCCCGGGTAGTTTCCGAGATAATGGCTTATTTGTATAAATAGTTGATATTTTTTAGTTTTTATTATTAATTTAAACTTTTCACATTAATAAAGACACGCAGTTTTCCAGTTTTTAACTTTGAACTATAAAATTTACAGCTTAAATTCACAGGTATGCCCCAATTCCAATTTATATGTTAGAACAAGAGCAGCCTCTAGTCTGTCTTTGAAAAACATGAGCGAATCTCCAATCACAGTCAACAAAACCATAATCAGAATGGTTGAAGATCTTCGAGAAACTGGTTGCTCTGAGAAAACTGGTCAATTCAGAAGACCCTATAAACGCTCCTCAAGTTCCACCTCACTGGAAAGCAGTGTAGATGAGCAAACTCCACTGAAAAAGTTTAAAGCCCAGAACAGTCTTAACCTGTCATATGAAAGCTCTCCAAGGGAGGTAAATCGCCTCAGACTAGACAACCTTGAAGCGAGAAACACAATACTTCAACTTGAAAACCAAATTCAGCACATGCATGGGGTGCAAAAGGAGATGCGGCTGATGTTTGATAATGAAACTGAGCATTTGAAAAGACAACATGACTATGATCGAAAAAGTATTGACGAGCTGGAAACACAATTGCAAACCGTGCGCAAACGTGAATCCGCCTATAAGGCTGAGGTATCTGAGCTAAAAAATAAATTTAATGAACTAAAGGCAAATAGTGAGGAGAAAATACTTGTCTTGGAGAAAGAAGTGGCAGAATTGCGAGATCAGTCTCTAACAGCCAGTTCTGAGAGCAATGCGGAGATTTGTAGGTTGAAACGCAGTGTTGCTGAGCTGGAGACTATGTTGGAGGCTGCACAGGAGGATGCCGATGCCCAGAAGAAGCTGGCATTACAGCTTGGTAAGCTACTTCTCTCATCGAACATGACATTTAAATTTGTTATTAGTAGTATATTTCCATGCAAAGTTTGTCTTGTCTGTACTGAGTAAGACATGAAATGGAGTGTGGTTAGCAGTTAAGGGCTCAAGTTTGGGAAACAATATTCTTAATATTTTTTCTATGATTCTTTCATGATAAAAGAATATATTGATACATTACAGTAGACTGAGTTAAAGTTTCAATTACTCTTTAAAAAATCTACTACATACCTCTTTGTTTAGTTGGCTTAAGTGACAAATAATTTATCAGAAAAAGCTGAGAGTCAGATCATTGTATGTAGAAACAGTGTTTAATGGTGCTTAAAGCCTAAATTTGCAAAATTTGTCGCTTATGCCCTTTTTCCTTTCTACCATCAATATGTAATCAAACTACAAGGTAACCAAGGTGCTTAACTTGTAGACATATGGCAGTGAAGGCATTTTGAAACTGTGCATGCTACAATGTCAACAACTGATGTTTTCTTTATTGTATTAAATGTTTTAACTAAAATCTGTGTATGAAAGTGTGTGCAAAATAACCAAAGATTGGTATGTCAAAAAATAGTATATTGTTTAACAAGTGACAAAAATAGCATTTTCTCTTGCAATAGAACATTTTACCAACCGAGGCGAATCCAAGTTTGGTAATGTTCTCGAGCAATAGAAAATGTTTTTCTCTTTTTTGACGAGTAAACCATTATACTTTTTCTTCAACCATGCTAACATTAAGTCTTCATTTTCTTTATAACAATCTCTATAGAGTATTTCTTTCAAAAATGAAGGCACGTCATTGTCAACATGACACCTCAACTGTCAATGAGTTCAGTTTTGTTAAATTTCAACACTTTGATTCACTTTTCTGAGGCGCGGGAAGGCAAAATATACATGTTTTTACATTTTTATAAAATTACATTTTTACATGGTCGTAGAAAAATGTATTTTTCTATTTGAACTATAAGAACTATATTTTTATTTAATAGTAATACCTAATTTAACAGGAAAGCAGCTCAGTGCGAAAAGTTCCACTGAAATTGAACTTGAACAGAAAAAGGTGGAACTTCAAAAAGCCAAAAACCAAATCAGGCTGCTTGAAAATGCTAAAGAGGAATACCTTGAGTTTCAGCAGCAGGCAAAGGTTAAAACAAATTTTTCTGTTTGATCTTATTATTTCATAATTGTGCATGCACCAATAGACACAAGCCCATAAACTCGCCCGCTACATAGACCTGGAAAAGGAAAATGCTCAGCTGAAAGAAGATTTCAACCGAATGAAAGTTGACCTGAAAAACAAACTCATCCTTGAGGAGGAAGTCCACGACCTGAAGACGCGCCTTAGTAAACATAAGGAGTTAGAAAAGAAAGTAGCAGATCTGCAGGTATGCCTGAAATAACTGTGCATTTGGTGTTCAGGAATAAAGCGAGGGAAGTTTTAGGCCCAGTTTGAACAAAATCAAATGTACCTCAGCGAATGGAGGGCGGTAGCGCGCGGCTTCTGCGAAACCACAGAGAGCGACGCCACGTTGCCTCATTTATTACGCTCCGCCATCGACAGATTACAGCAGCAGGAGCTCTCACTAACTGCTGAGAAGATTGAGTTTGAAAATCAAATGAAGTCTGCGAAACATGTAAGTTTGACAGTATTGTTATCTTATCAGTTGATGCCGCCTAAGGCTGCGGTTATCGGGAAGACTAAGAAATTTTGCAAAATAATTGATTCTTATTATCTTTTATGATTGATAATGTTCATTTTTTGTTTAACACGTTACGAAAATCACTCTTCACGCTCTTGTGACGTTGTATCACTCGCTTACGGCTCGTGTCCAACGTCCGTCAAACTCGTGTCACTAAATCCGAGAATATCGCATGTCACGTTTCTGGAAATGATCAAACTTTTTCCGGCTAAAAAATTTTTCGCGTTTTTCGGCCGATTTTCAGCGTTCTAAGGGTTGAAAGTTGATGTTTACAATTCGGAAAATTGCGCTGTTAAATGTTGAAGTCAAAGCTTCCGAATGGATACGAAGATCTTTTAGTCTTTTGTTCGCCTTTCAGAACCTTCGGGATTTTGGTAAAAATATTGCAAAAAATGTGCAGTTTCACTTTGCAATTCAATTTGAACCATTTAACGATATCTGAGGGAACAAGTGCTTAGAAGATCGGTGGATGCCAAGAGTTTCAAAAAGTGACACGATTTAGGCATAATTCGTCCTCAAAGTCGAGATTTAACTGTAAACTTTTAAAAAATCTTCACATTTTCCCAAATTAAAAGACCTTCGTTTTAGGATCACGACAAAGCGACACGTCTACTATCCCCTTTAATTATTTCAGATTTTTCCCTCTAAAAACATACGAACTACAGGGTGAAACGTGTGCAAAGCACACCAAAATTGGCGAAAAACCCTTAAACAATTCCAGCTCTCCCATTATAACAGCCATCTTCAACTTTTTGAAATAATTAATTAAAACTGACTGAAAATTTTCACGTTTTTTTCTTTTTTTTTCTTCAAATATTTTTCACTCAGCGATTCGTAAACCTAGCGCTTCGACTAAATGAGATGAAATGGTCTCAAGAAGATGCCCTTTCCCGCGATATCACCCTCGACCGGTTGCTCATCCATCTAAGGGGGTTCAGCACCCCTTAAAAACCGCCCTTACACTAAAACATTTTAAAACTTTTCTGCAATTTTTCTATGTTTTCTATGTAAAAAAAATTATAAAAAGACATTTAAAAAAGTGACAAAATATCTACAACCAAAATCGGTGAGCTGTCATTTTATCTAGATATACACGAAACGTTCAGGTATATCTGCTAAAACAATTTTTGCAGGAAGCCAAAGTAGCATCGGCAGAGCTTGAAAAAACGCAAAAGCTCCTCGAAAGCCTCAATTCGAATTCCGCCCAAAGACAGCAGTTGATTCATCGCATGCAGAGGAAGTTGCAGCTGGTGATTCGCGAGCGTGACAGCTACCGACTCCAATTGGACTCCTACGAACGTGACTTGACCATTGTGGCCAATACAACTTCGATGAATGGCTTCGACGGCAGCAACATTGTGCAGAGTCAGAGAGAACGCATCGAGAATTTGGAAAAAATAGTAGCGGATTACCACGATATGGTAGCCCGATTGGAAAACGACCTGCAGGAGGCGCAGCCGCAACTGTATCAGGAGGTGGTACCTGTGAAACAGGAACAGATCGCGCGGCTGAAGGATGAAGTTGCCAAATTACGCGAAGAAAACGATCACTTGAGGCAGCAGCGCGAGCGCCTAGAGATTCAACTGGAGGATTTCACCCAGGGACAGGACTCTATGATGGGCGGGCAAATCGTGCATTTGGGCTCAAATCCTTTGACTAAATGTCTGGATCAGCGCCAGCAGAAATTGGAACAGCTCCAAGAGGAGAATTTAAAGTTGAAAAACAAGTTAAAGAAAATGGAGGAAGGCATCGAGACCAGTAAATTGGCGGATTTGTCCATTTGTCCTAAGGAAGTAGCTGCACTGAAAGAACAAATTAAAAATAACGAAAAACAAACGCAGAAAATGTTGGATAAGTTCAAGTCCTCATTTCAAGAGTTGCGTGATTTGATTTACATGTTCTTTGGCTATAAGCTCGACCGACCAGCGAATTCGGGAAAAAAGTACGTTTTGAGGAACATGTACTCTGAAAATCAAGGGGATGTTTTGTGCTTTGAGCTGGGCGAAAACGGCGATTTGAACATGTTGGAGAATGAGTTCAGTGGCACATTGGGACCAATGATCCAACTGCATCTGATCCACCAGAAGTCTATTCCCGTTTTTCTGAGTGCCCTTACCATGGATCTGTTCAATCAGAGAACCATGACCAATGTTTATTAGTTTGCTTTATTAGATTGATAAGTTGATTTCGTGTGAGGACTGGGCCTCACATTTGGAAGGCTCAAAAGTGAAATAGTAATAACAACTAATGAGTCTTTGAGACATAGACATCCTTATTTTTGTCTGCTGAGTAATGGTTACTTTGTTGGGCAAGTGATTAGTGCTATGTGAGTAAATAATAGATGCCAGTTCCAATTCATACCTACTGCTTTAATTTTCCATCTAAAAGTAAAAATTTATTTTACTACCTTCACTAAAACTTATTTATTAGTATAAAGAGCCCTTGTCCTCAGGATACAAAAAGTAGATAGTCACATCTCCTTTTTCTAAGTGCACTATCTCCTCATGTTTGATTAAAAATATGGCTGCAATGCCATAAGCCAAGCATGGCAACCCTGTAAATCAGCTAGTGTAAAGAACGTTCCACTGTTTACCACCTACCTACCTCAATAAGCCTCACCTAAATTAATAACCTTGATGACTTTAAAAAACCTATCTTCCACAGCCAAGTCTTGAATCTTTCTCTTGGAACAATGATATTTAATGTAAGGGTAGCAGCCTGTCCGCAGTATGTGGTAATTTGAATCACCTACTCGCCAATTGAAGTGCGACTTGCCCCACTGATCATCAATGATGCTGCTGTACTGGAACAGTTATTTTTGCTCATTAAAAATTCTGTCAAGTTCATAGGTACATTACTTTAATGAAATATGAAGTCCAAGGTGGTTCATTGCACTGTTTTAAATAGCTTGTTAAAACTTCTGAAGAGGTTGGTAGGTAGGCCCTGTTAGGGGATATTAATAGTTTATAAACTTTGGAGAGCATGTTTCCATTTCTAAAATATAGTTATCGCAAGTTACTTGGACCACGCTGTATATTTAAAAACTAACCGTTGTACAACATACAACTAATAGTTTTTAAATTCTCCAAATTCTATATTTCAGATTTCTCCTAAAACCAGACCATTCTTGGCTTCTTCGAGTTCTTGGAACTCCTCGGATCATTTTGATTTGATATCAATGATATCTAACCTAAGTTTTCTTTTTTAACCAAAAGGCAATGACCTAGGAGATATGGACGGAACAAAGAAATGCCAATATTTCTCTAAAAATGTTCCCGTTATTTGGTCGGAAGTCCGCCATTTTTAAGGAACCCATTGACGTGTTTCATTGTCAGAGCCAATGACTTAGCAGATTTGGACAGAGCCAAGGAATGCCGATATTTTTCTAAAAAATGGCCCCCTTTTTTTTCCGTCGCGTCAAAGGTTTTCCTGACGTAATTTTGTCGTCAGCGCACGTCATACAAGCGTCATAGCAACTTAAAGCCAGACCGGATATTGATTGTGTCCATTGTTTTTAGTTTTTGTTAGGTTGGAAGTTAAGTTTAAGAAAAGGTTGGAGCCAGAACAGCTAAGAGCTAGGAGCCCTACAAGTCTAGCTAGGAGATAAGTTCGATTATATCCATCTCCTATAATTTTGACAATGACAAGCCTTTGCAATAATTTGACGTAAAACGTCATGACGTCACCGAGACGTCACTACCGGCGATAGTCGTCATCAGTTCCTGGGGGATCCTCTTGCTAAACAAGGGGGCCAAAACTGTAAAACAGGAGGGAGTCTCCAAATTAGCTCGATGGTAAGAGCACTCAGAGCATATCAATTAATTGGTCAATCCACTTGCACATCCAGTTGCACTTTTTGAAAAAAAATTATAGAATATTTGTCAAATACGGAATTTAAATTTCAGGTAAAATCTGAACCTAAGATTGTCGCGAGAGTGTGCCCCCGCTAATCGATTGTTGCGCGGAGGCGGCTGTGTTGCCGTCGCCGCCCTGTCTGCTGAGATTCGACTACGTGGATGTTTTAAGTCCAACGTATAAGCGTGTGCCAAATCTTTTTTACCACGCTGCAAGGGGGACCCACCTCTCGGAAAGAATCTATCTATTTCGTTGTCCATTAGGTCGCTAATAAAGGAGCAAAAGGCCGATAATGCGCGACGTGAACTTTTCGCGATAAGCTTAGTGGTCCCCAGAAACGTGCTTGACGGGTACACGATTTCTTACTAAAATTGAAAAACAACAAAAAAGGGAACTAAACTAACAATTCAACGGATTAAGCAGGTGACTGATCTGCCAGGTAAATGCCCTAGTGAGTTTTGGAATTCGCCCCTACTCTACAAATACTTAATTGCCGGTAGTCTCCTGCGCCTGCAAAGTATCCGCTATCTGCAGGAATATGGCGTATTCATGAAAAGGGCAGAGGTGGGGCTTTTCGTAGGCGGGCAAAAAGCGGTGTAATTGTTTTGGTTTAATAACAGTAATTAAAAATACAAATAATTAGCGCGGCGGACTTAAAACGGAAAAAAAAGGAACAAAAATTTGACTTTGCGGAAATTACAACGGTGGTGCCCAGGATCTTTTCAGTCTTCTCGTTTAGGTAGTCACTCTCTCGAGTTCAAAGCGCTTCCCTCTTTAGGTCATAACTCTCGTGAGTTCAAAACGCGTCTCCCTCTTTAGATCATAATTCTCGCGAGTTACAAACGCGACTCGCTCGACGAAGATTCTCGGAACCACCCCCTCGGTACTTCTTATCCTCGAAAGAGTACGGCAGAAAAATCCATACCACCCTGCTAGTGGCCACTGATGTATGGCGCTTCGGACGGTGCGGGCATAAATTTTGAAAATGAGCCTTTCTGAAAAATCTGTTGGAAAAAGAGGATTGAAAATGTGATCACTGGACAGAATAAATGATGCTCTTTAAAATGACACCTCACATGACAGTTTAATTGACAATTAAAGCTTTTTATTTAAATTGACCGTTAATTTCCTGGCCCAGTCAATTAAGACATAAATTGCTCGAATTTACATTCAACGGATGAGAAATTAAAAGCTCTATCTGATGAAAGAGTAAGATTTTAATTTCATTTAACGGTATTTGCGAAATCGCTTTAATTACTAAACTATTGTTCGGGTCACGCAAAGGTCTTAAATTCTTTCAGGGGCCATAAACCATTAAAAGGGCGCCTTTGCCAATTGCCAGTTAAAGAAGAAGGGCAATTGTAGGGTTTCATGTTTTAGTAGCCGTAATTCATAAGAAATTATGAAAGAGCCTTTCCAAAAATTAACCAATTGCCCTTTGACGAAAATCAAAAATTATTGCAACCATATAATATGTTCCAGTTTTTTCTGCATCTCGTTAGCCTTGGAAATTTGACATATTTCACCCAGTATATATAACGGACACTGACAGTGATTGATAAATGGGTTTAAGGTTATGGATATTGTTTACACTTAAGCCTACATAGATGCCAGACTCTACCAATTATTCCAGGTTTTAAGGCAACTAATTTATTCATAGTTCTTAAGTATCGCGATTCTCTATGTGGTTTTATTGGTTAATTTAATTATTGAACTTTGACGGTTATTAGCAATAAATGGACTTTTCTTCACTTTTCGCTACTTTTCATTCAATTCCAAAACTCTAAGCTTATTGTCATTCATCATCATACCTATATATATATACTAAGGTATTAAAATTCGTGAGCCTATTTCTTTTTACATATATTGAGCGTTCCAAAAAGTGAAATTTTACAGTTTTACAATTTACCTTGATGTTATAACATTATTTACATATTATAAATAATAAAAAATAATAAGCTATAGCTATATAATGTTTAACAGTAACATTCTGAGGAAAAAATAAAGAAACTACAATAATTTATTCTGTAAAAAGTAAAAAGTGTAGAACTTTTTTTTACGTCTTTCTATTACTGGTGTCACATGGTCTGCTTCATCCTTGTCGAGGGCGTATTCTTATATAATGTTTTGTACAGTTCTAGTAGGTACTCACCTAAAAATAAAGTACATGTAAAAGTATATTGAAAACTCATCTATTTAATAAATTAGATTCAATAATTATCTTTGTTTATCTTAAACTGAAAGTGCTACTAAATATTTTTATCTTTACCAAGCAACCAGAATATGCACGATCTTTATCACATTTGGTAGAGTAGTTCTTGGTGGAGTACTTGGAGTACTCCTATACAATTTGTTATTTACAGAACTGAGGTTCTAGTAGGTATATAAGAGCGCAGTGGCACTGAGTGAACATCATGATCTCTTTTGTAAACCCAAGCGAAATATGTACTCGTATATGAAAAATTAGGCTTTTACAAAATAATTAATGAATACCTGGTAATAAGTAATTTCCTTACAGATCGTGTATGAAAGCGCTTCTGTGCACCCCCCTACACAATTTGAATGGCTTTTTGGTACTAGTGTGAGTAGCTTTCTATTCCAGGAAATCTTCTAGACGTGAGTCGCTTTGCAGCTAATCATCGCGGGTCAGGAGACCTTTAGGTTTTCTGGATGAGCGTCTACTGCTACTCAAAATGTCTTCTTCTATGATTTTATTGCATATCCTGGTTAAAGCATATCCTGGTTAATAAAATTATTATTGTTGTATTTCTCTATCCTATATTAAGTAAAACTACAAAAAGCAATTAACTATAGTACATAATACTTTTATACTTAAACCATTAACAGCTCATGAATGAAGACATTCAGTAGCATTTCCAGTCCTCAAATAGATCCTACAGCTAATGCAAGAAAAAATTGCGACTAAAAATATCAATTAGTAATTAGTTTGACTGTATTGGTTTTGGCCAGCTTTCAAATTGCCGATTTTAGTTATCACCTTCCAATTCTGTATTTACCGTATCTGCTTTGACGACAAGTAAACGACAATTGCCATCGATGTTATACAGGGTAAATTCCATGGCAATGTAAGATGCAGAAAATAATGGAATATGGTATATGTGCATTTAGGGCCTCATGGGGCTGGTTTATTCAGAAAACCGAAAAACAGGAAAGTTCCATAAGTTAAAGCTAAAGCTTAAAAGCTTCGAAAAATGGCTTACAGAGTTGTCATGCTGCCATACATGAACTCATATGTAAATAAAGAGTTCAGTTTGCACAACAAGATGTAAAAAGTTAAATATTGTTAAATTAAATTACACTGCTATATACTATAAGTCGAATGTTTTATTTTTATTTTTATCATCATATATGTATTGTATTTATAAAAATACAATTGTATCTATAAAAATCCCTGAAAACTCTACAATTTCCTCCTTGTGTGTTTTTAGCGATAAATTGCGTTGTGTAAGACTTCATTACGGTTCAGAATGGTGATGGGATGAGCCGCTTGCAGTTGTAAGAGCCTCAGAAAGTCAGAAAGGAAAGAAGCCCTGGAGCCACATTTCACAGGCTGGTTTCCTTCAATTTTAAACGTAAATAATTTTTTTTAAATCATCAAATGCAAACCCAAGCATTTCCATTTCCATGTTTCCTAACTAAGGAACAAGCAGCGGCCGTTAAGCATTAAAAACATTACAAGAATGGTACATTTCCAATAATGGTAACAAGCAACATCTTGGGTGAAGATTAGGCCGTTTAGGGGCTTTAGGAGCTAACTTGATTCTAAGATCTAGTTTTAAGTTAATTGTATTGTATTAAATGATTATTAAATAGGTTGGTCCGCCATATTGCCTTGGGGGGCATACATGTCAACAATTAGAAGTCAGATGATAAGTTAGGCCATCCTTAAAAACCTGATCAGTGACCTGCGTCCTGCGAGTCTTGCGTTGCGTGTTGCGTAGCGACGTATACCAAAAATACTGCATCCTATAATATTGATATAAGTCCAACAAAAACAGTAAAAAAACTCATACTTTTGGTTCATTAACAGAAGTCTCAAATGTAGTAGTGAAACTCAAAAAATGTGATTTTTACTAGACGTTCTCAGGCGAGCAAACAAAAGTGCAAGAATTACGATTTACGTCGTCCTGGTGTGGGTAACCCACACCACGACCATTGCCCAATGCCAGTGAGGCAGTTTACTTGTTGAGTTTTCCTATGGTTTGTTGTCTTTTTTTTTAATTTTCTTTTATACGTGTATTGAAGATATGGAAAAGGAGTTGGAGATGTTGCTTCCAGTGTCATCAGGTAAGGTTTCTTTTTATTAAACCTGTGGGGCAGGGCAAGATACAGGAATAAGGGTGTCCTGAAATTACATCTCAAAAACAAAAAGTGTGCCTATGCCTATATCTACTAAAGTAAGTACTTGAAAACCCACTCACTGTGGTCAATGTATGATTGTTATAAGGCAGGGTAAAAATATCTCACAGCTCCAGTAATGCATAGAAAACCATCATATCAATCATGTTATCAAACTGAAGTACCTAAGTATGCTGACTGTGCTTGCAGACAGGCAGCCCTAGCTACTACCTTAATGATTTTGTTTTCTCAATAATAATAATTTAAGTAGGTACCCAGAGCTGCTTTCCATCTTGTTGAAGTAGTAGCTCAGAACAGTTCCAAAGCTCCAAATTCCTATTCCCCTTGCCCTTCAAATACCTACCAATATTTTGGTATTTGAAGTACTTTTCTGATCCAAAGCTGTTCCAATAATTTAAATCGCTCAACTTTGAGCATATACCATCAGGAAGTCAACAGCAATTACTACAGATTGAAAGCAACTCAGGATATCAGAGTTCTTGTGTTACCTTTATACCAGAAACCTTAATTTACTAGACACCAACATGGCAATACAACCTGTTTTTAAAAAGTAAGACATATCTTTTTTTGAACCTATTTCTTTTATCAGTTATTACAAATTGGTTTGGATTCACAATCTGGAAAGCTATGCACATGTGAATAGTTACAAATTGGTTTGGAATCAGAGCCACGAACAAAGCCAGGTACCAGAGTTTTTTAAGACAAAAGAAATGAGTTAAAAGAGGTATGTATGTCTTTACATTCTGGCAACAAGTAGTGTGACCATGTTGGGGTCTACTAATCAAAGGTCTTTGAAAGATCAAAATACTCAGAGCAACCACCTGGAAATTGCTAGGTATGAAACTGTCTGTTTTTACCATAAGTACTACTGATAAATACCTATAGAAAAAAAAAATCGGTTGAAAAAGTATTTTGATCTAACGATTATTATTGAATAGGTTGAAAAGATTCTTTCCCAAATTTTTCAAGTAATTCTGGAAGTTTTAGTGTACATTTTTTCCATATCAAAAACACAAATAGATTTTAGTACTATGGTAAAGTAATAAATATAAGACTAAAATTTCCTAGTACCCAATGTATCTGCCTGAATTTGTCTCTTTCAAGCTTAGTTGTACAATGAAATCTCAAAGTGAGTTTCAACCAGGGTTGCCAGTAATTTTCTGTGGAAATTGCAAATATCACTCTTAGAATATCGCCCAAATCGCCCAATTGTCAAGAAAAAAAAATAAAAATAGGAAATGCGGCCTCCAGAGGACAATGCTTATAATGTTGTAGTTATCCTTTACAGAAATCTTGGTTATTAAAAGAATTTTTACCTCAGAAATTCAAAAAAATTTATTGCAACCAACATAAACTACTTTTCTACTAACGAGGGGGGGGAGGAGGGCAGGGTGAGGTGATGAGTCACTTGTCATGTCAAAGTTAAGAATTTGACTTTTGATGAATTACTTAAAGGTTGAGTGTATGCATGCAGCCACAAGACAGGTTGACGTAGAGAATGTAGAAATTAGAAATCTGCCTTAAATTTCGCCTATGCAACCGAACATGTAAATGAAGAAAATTTATTTTGGAATATCACCCAAACCGCCCAGTATTTGAAGGTCATCGCAAAATAAGTCGCCCATTCGCCAAATCTTAAATTTGGCCGCAAAATCTTGTATGAAATCGCCCAATTTGCGATAAATTGCCCGTACTGGCACAACACTGATTTCAACTAAACTTGATTGGTCAGTTTTTCACTTATTGACAGTCAGGTGATTCTTAAACCAATCTGGTTCAATTTAACTTCAAACTATCAGTAAAACTTCAGTTTGAAGTTAAAACACCAGATATGACTTAGGTATATTGCATTGTTATCTGTCAGATAAATAATGCAATGTACATTGTCTATCTAAGATTTTGAAGTGAATGGTGTGTTTATTAACATTTTCAATCCTGTCCATCCTTTTGAGTACCAAGTTCTCTACAAATTCACAGTAAAAATAACTAGAGTACAGGTCACTGGAGATTCTTGTACTTTAGAATATAAAAAAGAGAAATAATTCCCCAACATTGACACAGCTAGCAAACTTAATGATTCAAACTATCTAGAAAAATAAGTGGCATAAAATATTTTGATCAATTAGGACATTGGTTCTGCAAATGTTTTGAAACTATGTAGTTTTGAAATCAAGCAGCACACAATTTAGAGTAATATATCGTACCTATTTATGTAATTTGTTGAAAAAAGTACTGTTTTATGCCAAATTTAGTGCAAACAGCCTAAAATATGAATTTTTGACGAAAGAAAACATTGTATTGTAAAAATTGTGTAGAAAATAAAAGAAAAATTGCATTCAGAATTTTTTATGAAGTTTCTTTGGTAAATAAACACATTTCTTTGATTTTCTTGTTTGTAAGCTTCAGCATTCTCTGTTCGCACCAGGCACCAAATTTGCTGGCTTAGGCTAAATCGTACTTCGAAAAACGCTTTCCAGTGACTTCAACTCAGTGGATTCAATTCAATTCAATACACGCTTTATTGCCATAAGCATACAAGACTTGTTGATAAAGCAAATTTATAAAAAACCAGATCAATAAAATGCGACTAAAAGTCACAACACAACTTAACAGACCTAAATATATCATACACAATTAAGTGTTTAAGTGAAATTTAAGTTCGCAATCCATCTCAGACCCATCTGCAACAAATTAAATATATTTTTTGATGTATAGATAATTGAGTTTTTAGTTAAGGTACTCTTTGGTATAGGCAAGAGTATGCAGTAGAAATTACGGGTTGGTGTCGGCGGCAACCGATATATATTATTTTGCCATATTTCTTATGCATTAGGCATGCCGTTGCCAATATAAACAAGGAAGGTAGAGTTAGAATACCGCATTTCCTAAATAATGTCCCACATGAATTTTTAAAGCTTAATCCATATATGAATCTAATGGCTCACTTTTGGAGCCTTAATAGGGCCATAATTATCGAGGCAGAACACTTGCCCATAGACAGATGCCATATCTCAAATGTGACTCGAATAGTGCCAAATACACATTTCAAGCCACAGTAAACCCCAGCCTCTCCCTGGCACATCTGATTGCACAGCAAGCTGACGCAAGCGCTGATCTCAAATGAGAGGTGTGTAAGTCAAACCTAAGTCGGTCGTCCACCACCAGCCCGATACTTAGTCGCCTCCAGGTTGTTAACTGCATCACCCCCAATGGGAGCCTTCACCCTATATACAAAGTTCAAAATATTGGTTTTTGTTATATTAAACTTCAAAGAATTTGAAGCACACCACAACGCTTCCAGGTCACTGTTCACCATTGCCTGAAGTGTCGCAGGGTCCCCATATCTCCATACCACTGCCGTGTCATCCACAAAAGACACACATTTTTCCTTCCTTTATGACAGTCGGTAAATTATTCACATACAACAGAAACAACAATGGGCCAAGGAGAGAACCCTGCGACACCCCGGCCCCAAGCATCCTCACTCCAAACCTCACTACCTGCGATCGATCCACCAAATATGACCTCAACCAATCCAGCACAGGGCCTCTAATCATACATCTCGAGCTTTCGCAGCGGTTTCATGAGAAACACAATCAAAGGCTTTGGTGAGGTCGCAAAAAACAGCAAATGCCACCTCACCCTGATTCATACCAATATATAGCTCCTTCAGCACAGCAAACGCGGCATCACCAGTTGCAAGAGCCTGGATGGCTAATTCTTTTTTTTTACAAATTTTCAACTTTGACGTCCTGTAACTTTAGAACAATTGAGGACCGATTGGAGTGAATCCAATAGTTTCTTTTTCTTCTTGATGTCCTCTTTTCATTTCATTACACCAAAAAGAGTCTTGTGAGTTCAATAGTTTGGGAGATAGACCTCTTTGGAGGTCAATTTTTAGGCACTTTTAGAATGTGCTTTGAAGGCATTTACAAAGAAGTCCTTGTATGGGAGTAATTTAACGCTTATTATGTTTGTTACGGTCACAGGGATTGAAATAGCATCATTCTGGTCAAAAACAACAAAAACAAATTTATAAATTTTCTCAAAATTAACTAAAGGGCTGGTATTATCTCGTTTTTCTCGATTTCCAACTTTGACCGCATGTAAATTTAGAACGAGTGGACGAATTGGAGTGACTCAAACGGTTTTTTAGTCTTCTTTCATCTCCCACTAAAGGGAGTCCCCTAAGTTTAATAGGTTGGGAGATAACCCGTTTAATGGTCGCTTTTTAGGCACTTTAGAACATGCTTTGGAGGCATTTAGAAAAAAGTCCTTGTATGGGACTAATTTAACTGTTATTATTTTTGTTACGTTCACAGGGGATTGAAATTGCCTCATTTCGTATCAAAAACAGTGAAAAAAAAAATCCCAAAATTTTTTCAAAATTGACTGAAGGGCGGGTTTTATCTCTTTTTTTCCCCGATTTTCAACTTTGACTGCCTGTTACTTTAGAACGAGTGGACCACTTGGAGTGAATTTAATGATGGGACGTGGGTGTTTACCCAACGGGTAAAAATATAAATACCGGGTATTTTCCGGGTAAATATCCAAATAATATTTACCCACCCGAAAACTGGGTTTATTCAAAAAGTCTTGAATAATAGATGCAGAACTTGTAGACACTTCCAATTTAGCTTCGCAACTTCACCCGCAATAAAGTTAAGTGAAGCCAGTTACGACCCGTTGGGGGAGTTTTCTCGCCACTCTCCAGAGCCTCCTTGCTTGTTAGGCTACACTCCAAACACTAGCAGTAAATGAGCAGGCAGCAGAGTCTTTACCAAAAGAATTAAAATCTCTTCTATTAGATGACAACATTTTTTGTGTTCGTGTTGAGAAGCTAATCCTAATTTTACCATCCATTGTAGCTTTGATAAAAAAAAAATTGAGAGTAACCACTGTCTAATTCATAAAGTGCACCATGCCTTTAATATTCTGCAGATAAATTTAACTATTTTGTTAACTTAGTTCCCACTAACAAAAGCAGAGGAAAAAAAAATGAAGAAAAGAAGTGCATGGCCTTGGGGCCAATTCACTTGGCCGCCGCACTGTTAGACCCATCAAATCAAGGAGTCCATTTAACAGCAGAAGAGCATGTAGATGCGATGGAATTTATTTACAAAGTTGCTGACAATATGAGTATTGGTGTTTCAGCTTCAAGCGACTTAGCAAGTTATATAGCAAAAGATGGTCTATGCGGTAAAAGGTTTGTCTCCTTGATTAAAAAAAGTAAAAAAATTGATTAAAAAAAGTTAAAAAAATTACTCAAATGTGTCAAATCCTGTTTGCTTCGGTGTAACAGAGAGGTCATTTAGTACATTCAGCTGGATCCACAATAAAAGACGGAACCGGTTAACTAGTGAAAGAGCTGGTAAAATAACTTATCTTTCCCACTGGAAACATGTACAAGAGAAAGAAAGTAAGTAAGCAAACAAAAGGGGAAATGAGGCTCTTCAAGAAACTGAACAAGCAGCAATGATAAAACCAGGAAGACCAGATCTCGAGTCTTCTACTGATAATTTAAAAACAAGCATCCAGGTGGAGATTGGTGACAGTATTAATATGGATAGAAGTTATAGCAAAGACAGTAACGAAGACGAAGAGGAAAGTAAAATGGATATTTCATACGTGGATGATTCTTCTGACTGACTAGTAACTAGTGACTTATATTAAGGATTTTTTTAAGAATGTTTAATGTAGCTTATAGATTTTTATTATAAAATACAAATAATGCCTTCAAGCTTCAAGCCACAACTAGTTTTTTTATATTTTTTTATAAAACCCATATAAATAAATTACTTGGGTAAATACCCAGGTAAAGACCCAAAATATATTTTTCGGGTATTTACCCATCTCTAAGTGAATCCAACGGTTTCTTGTTCTTTGTATGTCCCCTTTCATCTCTCACCAAAGAAAGTCCCGTAAGTTTAATAGATTGAGAGATAGACCTCTCACTGGTCGATTTTTAGGCACTTTTAGAACATGCTGTGGAGGCGTGTAGAAAAAAGTTTACTTATGCGACTTAAAAGGGGAGATACACCCCTTCGGAGGTTTCAAACATTCCATTTTAGCGACAAAAGGCCGCGTGGGCAGATCGAGATTGAATTCCTCGTACATCGAGACGCCTCCGTGCTGCCTTGACACCCCAATCTGCCCCCACTATATAGTAAGTTGTCGATTGTTGACAATTAAAGGGTTTTCGTCTTGCCTTAGCGAACGTCGTCTCCTGGGCTTACAGCCGGTCCACTGGTTGCTTTCTGCTTGAAGTCCTTGCCAGAAGGACGGCTAGCTAAGCCCCTGGAAGCGTCCGGCGGAGACGCGTGCGTCGCGCACAATCGATCGACGACGCAGCTGTCCAGGCTGGGCGTCCGGATCTCCTCAGTATTGTTTCGAGTACGTTTGGTGCCGTGTCGTCTGGAAACTGCCTGTATACTGGTTTGGACGAACTGGGAGACAAACCGCTGCCTCTTCTCTGAGCGGCCTTACAACAGGTACCTTCATTGTTGGATTGTTGATTTGTTCCTGTTGCTTATTTTTGTTTTGCCGCCAGTCTTGCGTTTGTTTTGTTTTTGCTTGTGTGATATATGCAGTTTGATGACTTCTTTGTTAGTATTTTCATGCACTTATTAATAATTTTATTATTTTTTTTTGTGAAGGTTTTAGTTTATAATTGTTGGGATGTTGGTCAGTTTCTTTAATCTCTGCTAGTTATTACCTAAAAAATAATACTTCTACAAGTACCTACATTTTACTTTTTCATATTACTTACATAGCCATGAAAAAGTGGCTAAGGCCTTGGCCTCCGTAGTAAAAATTATTCTTTATAAAAATCTCCTTTTTGACACAATTTTCGGGGACTAAAATTACCGGAAATTTTTCACGAATGCATGATTTTCATAATTTCACGTGTCCATTAGGAGAGTGAAATTTGAAAGTGTGAAACTCGCGTATGGGGGCTGTAAAGTTAATTTACCGCAGGCGAGTAGGAAAACGAATATTCGTAGATATTAAAATCCATGCAGTATTTAACTCTTGAAGCAAAAAGGTTTGATTAGTAATCTATTTCTACATGGATCGTTTACTTATTGGTGTTTCCTTTATATCTGGTAACTCCCAGTTACAATAATACCCATCTCCATCCAAGATTCAAGAATGTGACACAAGTGCACTCAGCATCATACTTCACTTGTTTCAGATTAGGATATTAGAATCTATTTGGAGTGGCTTAGCGATTAGATTGAATACCCCCAATATTAATAGTTTCTATTTTATTCAGTGGAATTTTTTTTTGTGGTTTTCATGACCATAAACATAAAATCTTATGTTATTTTATCTTACGGAAAGCATGGTCCGATATGCGCTTTCAAAGTTCCCAGAACTCCAAAAGAAGATTTATTGACATTTAAATATTAATTTCGAAGTATACATACGTGAATATTAATCACTTTTAATCGGAATTTGTTGGCGTCTTACAAGAATTGTTTACTAGTTGGCGAAATTTTTGTATGAAACCGGCAACAGTGAGCTCTCATTAAACTGCAGTAAATTTGGGAACTACCAACGCAACATAAAATTGTACACTTCCGTCGATCGTTCATCGAAAAGTGTTTTGTGTATTCTTACGTGTCCTTCCCTCGCCTCTCCGATTGGCATGACACTCAAGAGTTATTACTTCTGCAAAATATTTTGAAGCTTTATTTAGCACCTTAAGTTAAATAAACACTCGCGTATTACGTGCCCGCTCTATAACTAATTGCGATTATTTATTTGCACATAGGCCAGTCGTTGAAAAAGTAACGATTTTCTTGTTCAGATCTCTATTCCACATTTTTTCAGGTTTGAGATAAATCTACGCGAATAGTCTTCTCTTCAAATTTGATTATTCTTACAGACCTTAGGACATAACCTTAGGAAATTTGACATTTTGTTCCCTCTGTAGATGTTGAGGGCGACGAACTTAGGGAAGCCGAGGGTCTCTGGCTCGAAGGTTTCTAAGTCGCCCGAAGGCATAAACTTATGCCCGAGGCGCATACAAATCATTATGTCGCAGCAGTTCATGTTAGTGCGTTTCAACAATAAATTATTATTAGAAGAATCCTAAAATATTTCAATTTTATGCCCTCGCGGGCCATAAAGTGTACTTTATGCCCGCGCCGTTCATTAAATGCACTTTAAGCCCGCGCGGGCATTAAGTTCACGTTTATGTATTTGGTAACCAAGCAAAAATAATTAACTGGGTAGGACGTAAACATAGTTATACAGGAACTCTGGTTCAAAAGAAAACTATTTGATCAAACTTTCATTAAGAAAAAGTTTCTGGTTTTGTTGCTATTTAAGGTCAAAGTTTTTGGAAAAAAATGTGTTTTTTTGAAATATCTGGAGAACGATGGATTTTAATGAAATTTACCGAAGACTTCCATGCGCCTCGGTCAAATGGTAAGTTCTTCAGGATTTTGTTACAAAACTTACAAAAACTATTAGAACTTTTTAGTTGGTTATCTAAATCGATTCATTTTTTAAAATCTGATACCCCAAGGGTTTTTCGAAGTTTTATTGTTCATGGAAAAAACTTGCAGCATCCATATAGCTTTTGAATAAAAAAACAGTTGGTTGCTGGTCACCAATTCGACGCGAATTTAAGCAAATTTTACAGGTTAACAAACGGTATCTTCAAGGCGATTGGTTAACTTTTTTGAAAATTAAATATCGTTTTGTGCGTAGTTATAGATTCAGCTTAAAAAAATCAGTTTGGCAAACAAGGACTGACAATTCAGGAGTGCCAACAGCTAAACGTTTTATTTTGCTTCAGGTTTCTGCCATGACACGATCACGACATCCCCAACCCAAATAGTAATCGCCTTCGGAAGGAGTCATAAAGCGGGGGTTAAAATGCGGCGGATGACTCTGAATCCCCAATAGGCTCGTCTTGTTTTGCGGCAAAGGGTCCGTTCTTGACCCAGTTTCATATCTCATAAAGAAAGCGACAGAGCCGTAAGTTCCGGGAACGGACGTTGAGATATCACAGGCCGATCGATTCGTTTTTTGAGGAAATTGAGCGATCTCCATGTGATTAATAGATGTGAATTAATCGAATGAGCCATCTTATTTACACGTTCCCGGTTTATTTAATTCGGTATTTTAGATAAACTGGAAGTTAATCGTTCTATGAGCTATTTGTAGCGCAGATAAAAACATCGTCCGTGGGTATCTTATTACGACGTATAACTACTGTTTTAATCAAGTCAATAAGCTCAGGTATGCTAATGACGTCTATGTTGTTGTAGGAACAATAGTTATCTACTTTTCGAAGGGCGAGGAGGGACCATTTGATATATCAAAATATTCATTATATATTTGACATCTCGATGGGGTGCTGACTACTAGGTGTTGACGTGCAACAAAGTTTACAGCTTGATATTTCAATTCTCATTCATTCTCTAAAACTAACATTTCTCGTTCTCATGACTTTTTAATGTACCCCATTGTAGCCCAACCAACGCTGGATTCTTCTTCTTGAAGTGCCTATCCACTGTGGATGTTGGCTATCACATTGGTCCAAATTACTCTACTCTCTGCCGCTCTGAATAGAGCTGTCGACGTCATTCCAGTCCATGTTCGTAAGTTTCGCAGCCACGATGTTCGTCTTCGTCCTGCTGACTTTTGGCCCTCTATTTTTCCCTGTAGAATGAGTTGAAGAAGATGGTATTTTTCATTTCTCATGATATCACGAAGTATTCCAATTTTCTGCGTTTGACGTATTGCAGGTATTCTCGTTGTCCATCGATGCGTTGCAATACCGTATCGTTTGACACCTAGTGGATCCATGAGATTCTGACCACGCGGCGATAACGGAGAGATTAGAGAGATAATTTCAGAAGTAAGTAACTTGCGCGCTTCTGGTGACGATGGCATCTCTGCCCAAATATTTAAAAGACTTCCAGTAGCTGCTTTGGATCTGATGGCCGGTTTAATTAACCTCTCATTTCTGAATGGAGATTTCCCGGCGTGTTTAAAGTCTGCTGTTGTCATTCCACTTTTTAATAGAGGAGATCGAGAGTTCCCCGAAAGTTATCCAATTTCCCTGCTGTCTACTCTTTCTAAGCTGATTGAGAAGTTGGTGAGGAGAAGAATGATATCATTTCTCGATAGAATATCTTATCAATTAGTCAGTTTGGTTTTGGTCAGTCTAAGGGTACTAAAGATGGAATGTTTGCATTCCTGGAGAACTTGTATTTGAGGATGAATGAGGGGGACAAGGTGTCGGCGGCCTCTTGCGACCTTTCGAAGGCCTTCGACTATCCTTGACGCCGTTAGCCACGACATCTTGCTGCCGAAGCTGGAAAAGTATGAGTTTAGGGGCGTTGCTTGGGATTGGTTTGCAAGCTACTTGGGGGGAGGAGTCAGAGGGTTTACTTCGGCGGAACTCAATTCGGTGAGCGCGGGACCAGCAGAGGCGTGCCCCAGGGGTCGGCGTTGGGACCAATTTTTTTTTTGTTTTACATCAACGAGCCTACCAATCTCGGGATCCTTTACTCTTTTTGCCGATGACGCCACTATTCTGTGGCATGGGGCCGATGGATCTCAGCTAGAAAGAACCATGTCAAGGAATCTGGCGGCTGTGGAGGAGTGGTGTGTCGCAAACTTATTCTCATTGAACATTGCAAAGTTAGGTAGTTAGGTTCTTGGGATGTGAACTAGGCGATATCAGGATTAGACCTAGTGGTGTAACTGGATTTGAACAGAGCAGATTCCTTGGTCTATGGGTAGACAGTCGTCTGAAGTTTGACTCCCACATCCGAGAGCTGAGTGGGAAATTGGCCTCCGGTTGTTATGCACTGAGAGTGATTAGTTACGAGCTTTACAGTAGTATCTCCAGAACGGCTTATTTTGCTTTAATCGAGACTCATCTCAGATATGGGGTTTCTTTCTGGGGTTCTTGTTCGATTACCGTCTTTAGGTCTGTGTTTGTTTGGCAAAAGAGGGCTGTTCATTATGTTTCTGGGGTCAAGCGTGGGGATCCTTATTGCAGACCGCTGCTCCTAAGGAGTAGAATTTTGCCCCGGAGCCTGAACGGAGGATTGTTTTGGAGACGACTAAAGCCGCTCCTCCTTTCAAAACTTTATTACGATGTTGATCAGTTTTTTTCGCGACAGATTTGATTGATCGGGCCCACCGAGCATTGTTCCCGACCTTGTGTCAAATGTGAGTGTGTTTTGACTTCATGCTATATATTATGGTCCTCAGCATCAGCATGTGTACTTGTATATTATTATGTTACACAATAGTTGTGTATGAATGAATACACTTTTAAAAAATTGTATTGTTGAGCTGTCGGATTGATGTTCCATATCAGGCCAATCGGTCCGATCGGTTGTGTAAGCCACTCAACCCGGATCGTTGTTTCAGAAAAATTCTATTGTTTATATTTGATTGATACGAACATATAATTAACAATTGAATACAAAATGAACGTCACATCCGTAAAACCAGGTCGAAAAAGGTGACAGAAGCGCATGGGCCGGCTGCCAAGCTCCGCCTAGCTCCACCACTTAACTTTGAGACACTTTGAGGGTAATGTTATCTTTACATTCTCAATGAGAAAACAAAGGATGGGATTAGTCTCAGTGCCTCTAGAGCCGTCATCCGAAAACACTGTTTGTTTGCTGAGCGTGTCTTTGCGCATAAAGATGCGCGAGAATTGCCTATGATTGGTCTATTCTATTTTATATATCAGTTGGGTTTAGCTGTGATTGGTCTCTTTCATATATCCTAGTTAGCAGTTGAGGTATCTGCATTGGCCTACTTATCCATTCTGTATACTGTTAAGAAAACTGAAACTATGGATTTCCCTGTGGGAGTAGAAAAATACTCTTTTTAATTATTTCAGTAGCAGCTATTATTAGTTTTAAGATATTTTTCATAGATGCGCACATTTTATTACGAGCCAATTTTGGCAGTGAAAATAAATACAATTTCTAGATGGTGGCGTGCGTACGGACTGCAAATTGTTTGTAATTGAAATAAAACAATTAAAATTATAACAGTTTGCAATACGCATTACTGCAAAAGTTGTTTTGTAACGACCTGTTTGTTTAGGCTATTTTTTTTTAATTTCAAGAACCCTGTCTACCAATCGTCCACTAATAACTCACAGTTCACCACTAAACACTTTATTAAAGTTCTCTACTAGTGCTTCGTTCTTATGGCTTACTTAGACTCGATAAGAAGTAGAGTGATTGACCGCAACAGTCCGTGCCTTTTATACCTTAAAACTTAAAAATTACTCGAACAATAAAATAATTTCGTGAACATGTAAATGTCACTTAAAAATAGCCCAAACAAAGCAAAACATTATCGATACTTCTACCAAACTACTACATTTACTTCATTTTATAATAATTCTTACTACCTAACATTAACCCAGTAATTATGTACTTTTCCCACTTGTTCATTTTGTGCTTAGAAAGTTGTGTTAATAATATAATATTTGCTTTATAATGAGAATTACTGATGAAGTTGGCAGCCAGCATCGAAACGTCTATTAAATTGACTGAAATGACTGACATAAAATTGTATGTTTTTTATTCTCTTTATTACCCCTGCTCTATCAATAAAATTTCTTAAAATAGTATCATCTGTGCTTAGCGTCCTTTATTTATTAATTTGAACGTTTGGATAGCAGGTGTAGGACAAGAAGCTACTTCACTTTTTTGAAATTGCCAACGTTTCGACCTTTATTGTAGGTCTTCCTCAGGGCTAAAATACAATCATTGTATCTACATTGGCGGTAAAAACACTAATTACAAAGATAAACGACCAACAAAAGTACACAGACTAAAACACAATCCATGAGTAAAAATAAATTCTCCTAATCTATTATATGGGATTCGTGCATACTGAGGAGATATAAGAAAGGATGTGTCGAGCTTACCTTTACCAAAAAAAAGGTAAACGGGAGACTTGCGCCCCTCGCCTGCGGGTCGTGACGCAAACGTCCCCCTAAGGGAATAATGGCTATCATAAAAAGCTCGTTTAATAATATACTATTATTGTACCAGTGTGTGCACCTAGTCTACAGCTTCCAACAATTATATACAATCTAATATCAAATTAGTTAATTAAATTAAATAAAATATAAAATTTATCAGATAAGAAATTACTGAAATGTCTTTTTGTTAAACATGCCTCCCGATTAATGAATGAATAAATAATGAAGAAAAAATCCCAGAGGAATAATTAAACATCTATGGGTAAAATACTCGTTATCGTTATAATCGCAGCTTAATTTCTTAATCCCGGACCAAATAATTCTTTGTCATTTTCTTAAAAATACTTAATTTCTTTTGAGAGATAAATCTTGAGTAAAGTTTATTAAAAGTTCTGCAGAACGGCAAGACTTTTATTTAAATACCAAGAACAGATGTAAATGAGTAAACTTTCTGGTAACTTTTTGAGAAAAGTTTCACTCTCTGTTCTTTTCAAATAACATTTTCCCAATGGGAAAGAACTTATTCACGTTTTAACTTCTACTTTGTGCGTATTGTTGTTTAAGCCGTTGTTTTCTGGACCAATTACTAACAAGGACCAGTTTCACCCTTCTTCCCTAGGGATGCGTTTCATTTTCTTTTAGGGACCTTTTGTTAAAAGCGTTGTCAAGGGCCACAATTATTTGTTCCGAAAGGAGTTACTGGTAAAAATATTTGTCGCACATAACCTAAACAATAAAGAATCTGTTATCTTAACAATGAACTGCTAGTTTTGACTATAAATTTTTATAGCAGCTCATAGAAGCCCTCAATGTTTTGATATGACAGTTTTTATCATTGGCCTTATTATATGATAAGTGAGTGATACATTTTTTCATAATTTATGGATGTGTGGGGATTATTAAAACAAGGCATCAAGTTGGCTTTGAAATGTCAAAAGAAAGGGATTTTAAAGGTTCATTTATTTTCTTTGTCACCCTTTTCTATCAAAAATGTATAGCCAACTTGACGACTTTCTCCAATAAACACTACGTATTATTTTTAGATTTATCTAGCCAAAATGCGATTTACAAATTTACTGCTACCCGGCGTTGTATTGCTTACTCTTAATACCTGCATAAATGACTGGCTATGCTTGGCAGTGTCTTGGCTTATAAAAGCAAGTGAGTTTTCGATTCTTCATGTCCAAGATTCACAATAACCAAATCGTATATTGCATGAAATGCATTTCAAACCACTCATAGTACTCACGCAGAACTAGGTAGAACCCTGGACTGGTTATGTGGTCCTGAGCTGGGCACGGCTTAGTATTGGAAACATCTACTTGTTTCTATATTGGATTTTGCAAAAAAAGCTGAAGGATTGCAGCTTTTTGTTTCAAACTCTGACCTGAGTGTCTGTGATCAGTAGCATGTCAAATTTGGTTTCTTGGACAACAAATAAGATTCTTAATTCCTTTTCTGGCGCCATTTTATTTTTTTATAAAGGTTAAATTTTCAAATGCTTCCTCAGGTAAATTTTAGATCTCGGTTATGAGATTTTTAATATTTTTTGTCGTTATGTCAGTGAATACGTTACCTTTGCAAAGTTTTGTTAGAAAGTGGTCTTTAGCGATATAAAGTTTTTACAATGACCTTTAATAAATAAATAAATAAACTGGGTTTTTCCCCAACGAGCTGGAAGTTATGCTGAAGTTATCCTTAAATATTTTATGCCTATTATTGATTGGTCGTTGTTTATTGGCTCTTTATTGTCTTTGTAAATTCGCAAAATTTCTCTACATCAATAAAAAAATGTTGTTTTGTTGCACCAAACGCTGATGTGGCAAAAAATAAAAAAATCAACTTAATTATTTTCTGATGTATGTTCATCTCTTTGATTTTGAACTAAATTATTAAAGACAGAAAATAAATGATGTTAGTTAAGAATTGAAAGGACCATATAAAGAAATGTTTAGCCAAATTTCAAGAAATTTGATGCCAAACTACTGTCACAATTTGAAGAAAACTCTTTTTTTTTGTTCCACTCTCCATGCTTGTAGTTTGGAAGGGATGTATTTTTGGACCCATGTTTATAGGAAAAAATTGCGGATATTTTCCCTGTCAAAATCTCTACAAGCATTTTTAATCTTTGATATTTTCAAATCTGGGAGGTACATCTTATGGTATATAATACCTTAAGAGGGCCAATAAAGAAATCTAGATATGTTAAGCCCGGTGATCTAGCAGGCCAAGCAACTATTTCATGGGTGAACCATTTTACTGAGTCACATATCCTCTGTGAGGCGATTTGATCAGTGACATCATTTTAAAAAATGTTCATTCAAAGTTCCATTGCCGCTTTCTCGTTAAAATGTTTATTCAGGACACAAATGAAATATGTAGTCTGTAATTAGGATTAACTCATGATTTTCTCATTAAAAGCTAAATCAGGAACAAATGCAATTTGCTTTTTGTCAAGAGCCCCTACTTAATCCAGAAATAGCCGCACCTCTGCGTAATAATAACAATTACCGTACGACAGTGTTTCTTTTTGGCAAAATTCAATTTCGCCTCCTTGTTTTGTACTTCGTTTCAATAATAATTGAAAATGTAAAAATAAACTTCATTCTTCTAAGCCGCCTCTTGATTTGTTTCAAGTCTCCCGGTTTCCTGGAAATAGTGTGTTTATAAATCGTTTGTTTAACTGAAATGCATTGAAATTCTGAGGATTACGGTCTTACTTTGGGGGCGGTGTTTAAAACACTCTCAATACTCCTTTTTTAATATTTTGGGGCTCATTCGTAATTTGTTTTTAGATGAATGCGGCGGAAGCGGTGGCGAGGCCGATAGCGACGAGGACGTGGTCACAGACTACCATTCGGCAGCAGCTTACGAAGCCGCCGCTATGTTACCAGGCGTCACGACGGCAGCAGCCCCCCGGCCACCCGCCGGTCCTCTGCCCACTATCAGCGTCACGCCGCACTCTCCGGCAGCCGCCCCCAAGACGTATGCTGTTCTCGAGGACAGCTTGCAGCAGGTGCGGGACCTGCATGAGTCTGTGCAACTTATGAGAAACGCTACCGCTTCAGGAGGAGGTAAACTAATTGACCGATTAACAACCATTGTGAATAAATAAATAAATTAATTCCAACCACCATAGAAATATTTTTTTTTTCCGAAAACTTTAGGAACTTAATCTCTAATTAATATTTTCTTTTAATTAAAGTTTATTCGCATAACTCAAGAGAGTTTGCGACGCTCGCCCTGAACCCCTTCTTGGCGCAGGTGGCTCGATTGAGCTCTAGTTGCCCGGTTTTGAATGAAGCCGGACAGGAGCCCGATGGTTTTGGTGGTTCGTTGGGATCCTCTCCGTTACATTTACCTCCCAGCAGAAAGGGAAGCGGTAAGGTTATTGCATTTTTTTGATCACTCTTCAAATCATCTTTACTGTGAAAATGCGTCACTGTCAGAGCCAATATATCATGCGTTCACTAAGGTAAGCCTGAGATGACTTCATAAAAAAAAAATAAAAGTCGAAAAGGTCATAAAATGTTTCGATTTAATTTTTTTTTATAAAGTTACTTCAGACAAAAGCTTTAATTCCATGGCTTGCTGTGTTTTCTTTTTTATGAAAACTCATTACTTCTGAGTGTTCGTTTATTTATTTCTTTTCTGTCTGATTGAGAGAGTATTTATGTAGGTGCCCAGGATTGGCTATCGCAGCCGGAGACCCAAAGACGGAAATCGTGGACTGCTTTAGAAGACTTATCAGGCACTGGCAAGATAGGAAAACATGCAAGGCAACGAAGGTAATTATTGTTATTTGTACTTGGTTGTATTATTTTCAAAGAGTTGTCTTTTTCATCCAAATTAACTTCAAATTTGTTTCACATTGTTGAGTACAAATACATCGTAACTTTAAATCTGAATCTCGGATTGGATAAATTTCTATCTTGTTTGAGTTATTTTGATTAATTTATGTAATTTATGTAATATTATATTGTTACTGGATACGGGTTCCAATAATTTATCGTCAATTAACTACATACTTTTATTTACTTTTAATTATTACAACATGATTATACTGGGCCTGAACACACTCTCGTACTTTCGAGAACGGAGCGACTGTTCCCGTTTCTCGTTTAGGTGACTTTTACAACTAATAGTAAAACTTCAGTTTGAAGATAAAATACTAGACATGACGTAGATTGCATTGTTTGTAACAATGCAATCTACCTCATTTCTGGTCTTTTATCTTCAAACTGAAGTTTTACTGACAGTTGTAAAAGTCACCCTTAGGGCGACTTTTACAAGTTCAAGTAAAACTTCAGATTGAAGATAAAACACCAGACTTGATGTACATTGCATTGTTTACCTGACAGATAAACAATGCAATGTAGGTTATATCTGGGGTTTTATCTTCAATCTGAAGTTTTACTTGAACTCGTAAAAGTCACCCTTAGTCTAGATGGGTTCCCGGGGTCGCGGTCGGCGCTTGGCGTTGCCGCTTCATCCCGAATCTCTGTGGACCCGAAACATCGCCCCCTCTTAGCTCTGATCGTCCCGATCAGAGAAATCTCCATGACTGTAAGTCTTGAACTAACCGTTCATGATGAACCACTTTCATCTTTGCTCTAGGGGTACGTTGGATCTTGTACACCACGTCGTAGATCCGTTTGATGACTGTATATGCACCCTCCCAACTTGGAGACAACTTGGGAGACTTTCCTTTCTTCCTCTGTGGATTATACAGCCAAACCAAGTCACCTGCCTTAAATCCTGCAGAATTCGCCCTTAGGTCATATCTGGCTTTCATCCGGTGGCTAGCAATCTTTATCTTTGTCCTCACTTTTCGATGGATTTCCTTTAATCTTTCTCGAAGTTCATCAGCATAGTTCTGGACATCTTGCACCGGTTTTTTGTGAATGTAATCTTGGCAGGGGTATGTCCTGTCGTGTTATGCACTGCACCTTTGTAAGCCATCATTAGAAGAGGCAGAAATTTGCCCCAATCTTTCTGATGATCCGCTACCATTTTGCAGTTCACCCCTTCACACTGACTGGTTTTAGTTTTCCGGCCGATGTGTCAGTCCGCCAAATTGTTGTCGTGGCGGAGTCTGACTCCTTTCCTGTCAAACGCGACAGTCCCTTTTAAAATGGCGCATTCTGCCGCAGTTGAAACAAGATCCGGGTTTCTGCAGGTCGGCATTTCGGTCCATATTTCTTCTGTAACCAATGTCTTGTGCCCTGCTCCTTGATTGGTCGAAATATGAAGTCATTTGCTTCCTGAATTCGCGCTGCTCGTCCAACAATTGCTTTAAGATTGAGTTTGGCTGCGGCTTTTCCTGCACGTCAACTATTCCAATTCTGTGGCTCGTGTTTATTCTCGATGCCTCATCTCCAGTGCCAGAATTAATGCCTCATTTGCACTGGAAGGACGAGTCATTATCAAATGGCATTTCATTTCACTGTCGCGAACTCCTTCGATAAACTGCTGGACTGATAGCTGGTCAAGGAAATTAGAGGGAGCCGTAGGATACGCTAATCTTGTCAAAAGCTCAATGTCCGCTTCAAATTCCTGTAGAGTTCCGTCTGGCTTCTGCTGCCTCATCCGTAGGTCTGTCTGGTTTCCAATTGTGTTGTAATTACACTTTTCAGTGGTCGACAATGTAGGCATGATGTCTGCAGCCTTTCCTATCAAAGCTACTAAAAGTTCGGTAGCCTTGTCCGACTTTGTCGTCTGAATCTCTGTGGACCGACAGTTGGGCGTAACAATATGAAATATGACAAGTTCATTGAAAATTATGGGTAATTTTAGAACCTGATGCATATATGCGATAAAAAAAGGCACGAGTGCTCCTTTCTGATCACATCCCAATCGTGCGTCTGCGGATAGAAGTTTATAAGGAAAATCCGTATGACTTGGGGTTCTCTATAGCTTCCGAAAGTTTAAGAAGCTCCCCTGTATAAGGATTTCTCAAGATCTATCTTAACAGTTATACATTTGGGTATACAGGGTGATTCAGGTTTTATTACACAAATTTTAACCACGTATTCTACGTCCAAAAAAAAATCCCACTTTGCTCTATAAACCATATCCCGGAAATGCGTCTTTAAGGAAATACAGGGTGTTGAAGTTTTATAAACAAAACGCAAAATTGAATTTTTTTGTTCAAAACGCCTATACATATTTTAATGAAACTTTGTGGTTTTCAGAAACAGAAAGGGCCGATTATTCGCCAATTCAAAAATGGTTATTACACCTGATAATTTTTAAGAAAAAAAAGGTGCGCCACTGTTTTTTATAAAAATAAAATTGATTTTTCCATTTCCAGTTTAATTTTGAAGGAAAAAGGTCTCTTGGAAATGTTTCTTCTATTAAGATAATTTGCAGTTGATCCGAGAGTTAGTCACATTTGTTAAGAAAGAATCACTATGCCTAGAGAATTCACTAATCAAGAATACGCAGATATTGGTTTTGTTTACGGATATTGATTGCAATGACAGTAGTAATGCTGCAGTTCGTGAATACCAACGGCGATATCCAAATAGAAGACTTCTTAATGCAAGAGTGTTCACAAATACGCAAGGAAACTGTTAATGCAAGAGGTTTGGCAAGGCTGGCCTTAGGTGGATTGGATGTCAAGTTGGAGACAATCTGTGTTTTTGAGGTTGAAAGTGTCAGAAAAAGTTAGACCGCAATCCCGGATGGCAAGCGCATGTTTTGTTATAATAGTTTTGTTTTATAATAAATTAAAATAAAAAGGTTTATTTTTACAGTCCACAAATTTATAAATGTTTAATTAATTAAAGCACCGTTTTACAGAAACTTTTCTCAATTTGGAATACGGCAGAGAGAACCAAATCTAGTAAGCAATAACAGAGATTGCGTCAGAAGAAATAATCAAATTTTACGCATATTTGATGTTAATCAAGTGATAAGTACACGCAAAGCTGCGCAACAATTGCAAATTTCCCAGTCTACGGTTTGGCGCACTTTGCGTTCCAATTTTTAGATGTCTTTTTCATTTCCAACCCGCTCAAAATTTGCAACCGGAAGACCCTCCCACGAGATTAGCATTTTGCCGCTGGATGTCAGACATGGTCGAGCATGATAATCAGTTTTTACATAAAACTCTATGGACAGACGAAGCAAGCTTTACCAGGTGTGGGGTGGTAAAATACCATAATTTACATATTTGGGCTCACGAAAATCCGCATGCCATTCGTTCACATGATTTCCAACATGAGTTCCGCGTGAATATCTGGAGTGGCTTAATTGGGAATACTTTGTGGACCCTATATCTTACCCTATCACCTGAACAGTCAATTATTTTATGACTTTCTACAAAACCATTTATTTGAGTTGCTTGATGATGTACCCCTTCTTCTAAGGCCAGAGATGTGGATCCAGCTTGATGGAGCGCCAGCGCACTACGGAAGAATAGTTCGACAGTGGCTCGACAGAAATTATCCGCTACGTTGGATAGGTCGCTCAGGACCTATTGCTTGGCCACGTAGATCCCCCGATTTAAATCCACTGGATTTTTATTTTTGGGGAGCTCTTAAAGGAAAAGTATATGAATTCGCAGTTCAAACTAGAGACCAGTTAATAAACCGCATTCAAGGAGGTTGCCAAGAAATTCGGAAGAACCCTCCGCACATTATACGAGCCGTCAATTCTTTAGTCCAACGTAGCAGAAAATGCATTGAAGTCGCAGGACATCATTTCGAACAATTATTATAATTTTTGTATCAAATGTTTAGTTCTTTGTTGCTTACAATTAGTTTATTGCCTCGATAAGTTCGAGTTTTGATTACTCGAAAACAGTGCGCCGGAAGAAAAATTTCCAAGAGACCTTTTTCCATCAAAATTAAACTGGAAATGAAAAAATCAATTTTATTTTTATAAAAAACAATGGCGTTTTTTTTTCTTAAAAATTATCAGGTGACTTCTTAATACGAGCGCCACCGGTGAAGATAATAACAAATTTTTAATTGGCGAATAATCGGCTCTTTATGTTTCTGAAAACCACAAAGTTTCATTAAAATATGTATAGGCGTTTTGGAAAAAAAAACTCAATTTGGTTTTTTTTTATATAAAACTTCAACACCCTGTATATTTCCTTAAAGACGCATTTTCGGGATATAGTTTATAGAGCAAACTGGGATTATTTTTGGACGTAGAATAAGTGGTTAAAATTTGTGTATTAAAAACCTGAATCATCCTGTATATGTATATACAGAGTGATAGTTTTTCGAGTTCAACCACGGAGATTTCAGTTATTTGAAGGGAAACGAATCACTGACCCTTTTCATTATCCCTGTAAATTAATCCTAGAACCAATAAAAACGTTTTTTCAAAATTTTTATTTATTGCGAGTATTTCAGAAACCAGTCGGAATTTTCGAAATTTGAAAACATTATTTTTTTAGAGTTTTAATTGCGCGACTTTGCTCTAAGTTAACTTTTTTTCTTATCCCTTCGAAGAACTGAGATTCCCTTGATAAAATTCGAAGAACGGTCACCTTATATAGGGAGTGTTCATTTAAAAACGTCATCTGGTTTGGAAGTCCATTAACTTTGATTAAGTTAATAACATTGAATAATTACATCTTTTTCTGTCAAAAGTTCTCAGCCTTCTAGATGACTCTTCTAGAAGAACGGCATCGAATATTTATTTCAAATTTTGTGTGTGACCAGAAATGCGTCTAAACTCTATTTCTAAAATATTTACACCTTTGCGGTGTTGCCGGTTCAGTTGTAAAGGAGTACCAACTTTTGTTTTTTAAATACATTACCATGTATTAATAGTTATTTTCGGATTCCTCATAGATTTCTTTATGATATTAAAATTCCTGTACAAATACGGGGTGTTCAATAAGTTTATATTAGCTTGATTACTTTTATTACTGAATGCATGTTACAATCTTTTTTAGTATTTCCCTGAGTTCGATGGAGTCAGAAGCGGACGAGTCCTCGCTGATCGACAACGTTGATGGAAGCAGCGTGCGCCTCTTGGGACCCGACGCTCCTGTAATCATCAGACACCGGACGAGGGCCTCCACCGGAGGTGCCAGCACTCACTCGCTCAATGAGGCAGATTTACAGGTGATTATTGGCAAGCAATTTCATAACTTCTCTTTAGTTAGCGTGTCTATTTTAGAACGATTTTAACAAGATCAAGGCGAAGAGGGAGGCGGAACAGATGCGGTTGCTGCCGCAGAGGTTGCCGCTGCAGAAGTCAGTATCGACGCCGTCGATTATCGCCGTTAGAGACTTGGCACCGGAAGCTGCTCTGAGCGGAGCTCAACCCACCCTCCCCATGTATGTTTTGTTAAAAACCCTTATGTACTTTTTAGTCGATTTACTGGTTTTTGTGATTTTTTGCACCGTTTGTCCCTCACGCTTTGGTCACTCGATTTGGATTTGGAACAAGGGAGATATGGGTTGTAACGTAATTTGAAGATTCTTTTCGATTAATTTTTGTGACTGATTAAATGACGTGCATTTCTTAGTACGTCATTTGAAGGAATATGTAATTAATCAGCATTAGGTAGACGTCCCTCCACTAGAGAGTTTTGCTCTACAGAGTCAAGAATTGAAGACGTCCTTTTTAAGTGCTATCTATTTCAAATATACCGCCTTAGGGGATATTTGCAGGGAACATGAACAAGGGTTGAGAATTTTAGGATGCAAACTACATTTTTTTTTAAATATTAATAACTTTTTTTTTCTCCATAATTTTCAAAGTCTAACATTTCTGAGATATATTTGCAAATCGCAAAGCAACTAACCCTGTCGAAAAGTAGTGCATGTTGCTTAGCTTAACATGTGACAGGGGCAGACCGAGCGGCACCGAGAGCGAGACCGAGGAGGAGGGCAGTCGCTCAGGGCACATCCCCCACTACGACGTTCACTATAAGCAGCATCTGCACGAGTAAGTACCTTTTTCTTTACCCTTGCAGCATGAAGCGCGTGCCCTCTCCGCCCATTGTCTCTAACCATATTGAAAATAACCGCTTACTCCCAACCATGATAAATAATCTGTTAATAATTCATTCCACAGCATCCCTTATGACCGACATTCGGAAAAGAGACGCAAACGCGGCAGCCTATTCTTCAGGAAGAAAAAGGTCTGTGTTCTATTAGTTGTGTGTTTGACAGTTTTTATTTATACGATCATCTTCAGGACAAAACCAAGAAAGTTTCCATGCATCAATGGGTCTCTGCCTGTTACGGTTCTTCTCATATATGCGATGTATGCGCCAAACCTCTAAGCAATAAACCCGCTCTGTATTGCGAAAGTATGTCTATTCTTTCACTTTGCATTAACATGATGTTTCTGAACAATGTGTTTTATTTTTCTGAATATTTTATTTCAAGCTTATTTTTGTTTTGTGTCAAAAACTTTCCATTTCATTTATAACATGATAATTAATCGTTCAGAAACAAATGGACAGGCAAATTCACTCGGACTTAAACAAGATGATTTTTTTTTACAGCATGCGGGACTACCGTTCACCAAAACACGTGTAAAGACAATATTTTAGAATGTATAAATGTAAAAATCAAAAGCGCCAAGGTGAGCAGTTTTTTGCTGTATTGTCTTATTTACTCAGCCGTTTCCACTGTTTTTATGTAGAGTACCAGCAAACTTACCGGATTTACTGGACCGTTGTCAGCGGTAAAGAACCCCACGTCTAAGCGATCTTCCGGATCTGCGCCCAACTCTGTCACACCTACCAGGTAAGTTTGATGTCCAACTAGTTAAAGAAAGAAGTGTGTTTAAACGTATGTTTTTTTTAACTACTTATCGTTGTCGAAAGCAAGAAGCAGTGACTTTTACTTCTACGCCCCAACATGGCGATACAACAGGTTACCAAAATGTCAACGATATAATTGTTTTAACCAGTCTTTTTCGTCATAAAGAAACTTCCGATATTTTATATTTATCTTGTGCCGGGCCCAATTGATGACACTAACAATAACATAAAAAAGCACTATGCCAAGTTCTGCTTGCTTGGCTTATTAGTATACTTTTTAGTACTTTAGTTATGTAGAAATAGATGGGTGGAAAAATAGTATTGAACATTTTGGGGAACTGTATCTGGGTTGTATCTCTATTAACAACCAGCGATAACATAATTTTACGCCCGACCGTCGGGCCAAAGCGGCAACGTCGAGCGCGACCCCGGGAACCCATCTAGATTAAACGAGAACCGGGAACAGTCGCCTCCGTTCTCGAAAGTACGAGAGTGTGTTCAGGCCGGGTATATAAACCAGCGAGCCGCCCGAGATGGGATCGAATAGATATGTAGTAAATAAGCGGACAAGCGAACAGTGCGAATTGTATTTTGATCGTGTTGTAATAGTTAAAAGTAACTAAAAGTGTAGATAATTGACGATAAATTAATTGGAACCTGCATCCCATAACAATAATAAAGCATTATGTCAATGGTATATACGTGCTTGGTTCTTGTGTCTTTTTTAAGTAAAAGAGGCCACGGTAAAGGTACTTATAGCAGAGTATCACAATGTAGAAAGAGATTGGTAGAAAAAGAATGTTGGACATTTTGGCAACGGGTACTGGAGTCTTTTCTGCAACGTATGGTAATGTTGGCATCTAGAAATACAAAGTCACTGCAAATATGTCTATAATACAAAACCCGGAGGTATTTAATTTTTCGTTGCATCGTAACATTAATCGCCGGGCAATCAATATTTGTGCAAAACTCAGTTTGCGGCACATTTTAGTCCTGTTTAGTGATGTAACAAGCTGCGATTTAATGTAGTGCAAAATAACAAAAGCTGTGTTCAAAAATTCATCTTCTCAACATCAGGTTATGTCTAAAATGGAGAAACGTTTTGGTTTTAGAATCAGTTCTGCGGTGCAGAGAACGCTTATTGATTTGCACAAGCACAAAAAGTTCCGTTTATTGGGAGTAAGAACAAAAATTTTACTTTACAAATTGTTGTGGCATCCATGTCGAAAGAGGAGAGTATATAAACCATTCAAATAATTTTAAATTCCAAAATTAAAAAACAAAGAAAAGTATTAATTGGCTTTGTTAAAATTGTCCATATTTTGAGGGGTTATAACCACGAAAACCAAACGTGAATTGTGATTATTTTGAAAAACAACTCTATGCCACTTGAAAGAACTAAATCTGATAATTGATTAGTTACTAAAGACACTAAGGACTAAAGAGATGAGATATTGAATAAACGAAATCTCAAAGCAAATACAACACCAAATATAGGAAATTCAAATGACAAAATGAAAAATCTCTACGAACCTCTAAATATTCGCAATGAATTTCCTTGATGATAATTTTTGGAGACATGGAGTAGCGCTTTTGAGTTGGGGAAGTATTAGAAGTATTAGAATAACGCTGTCTCGAAGGCGGCCTTCGAAAGAACGTCGAATTAACTTGAGCATCAATGGCTAACGTTAAAATCATGTGGCTCGAAGATCAAAATAAAATCATATCTAACACTAGCAACACCATAAAGTTATTAAAAAATATCAGTGACATTGTTTGGCAGTGCAATTTAAAATTATAAAGGCTTTGAGGGAAGGTTTATTAACCTCTACCTTCATGTTATTCTTGAGAAAGTGTTAATAGAGATTTAAGGAAGAATGAGGTTTTAATTTCATCAATAGGAGCCTAGTTTTCGCAAAGTAAAAGTTCGTGTGCGTAATTCTACATGCAAGCATGCAAAAGTTTCGTTTCAAAGTATTATTCGAGTAATGATAGCAAGCCCTAGAACGAATTGTGAAAAACTGACCACTAGTTTCTGAAATTGGGCAGTGCGAAGAAGACTACGAATGCATACACGACAGAAGTTTAATACAAGATGGCAGAGTGAACCCTATATTTAGTTAAAATCTTTTTAAATAAATTGATATAATAAAATAAAAATACTTTGTAAATAAGTAATAAAAGTTTGCTGCCCGCGTGTACATTCGCGGAACGATTGAATTAATACTAATAGAGATTTTTTAAACCGCCTTATTTATCTTAGAAAGTTTACGCCATTTCTAACGATAAACCCCGCTCGCCCTCGAAACGAGCTAGCGAATTATTGTTTTCCGTTAGTTACCAGTTTGTAAATGACATATGAATTAATTTTGTACAAAGAAGTCCGATGTTACTTTGTGTAGACCTTGTTGATACATTTTTGTGTTGTTTACGTTTAGACTTTTGTAGAATTGGCGATATATTGGCATGCTGGAGAGCCGAATCTCTCGCCGCAAACTCTTCGTTTTCCAGTCATTCTATTTCATCTTCAAGCGATGGTGCTTAACGTGCGATATAAAATCCTCGCGATAGAATTTTTCTAAAAAAAATACTTAGTTGTTTACTATTTCTGAACGTTCTTTAGGTCTTAACAGATGTTAGTGTATATTATTGTATATAAAACGAACTTAAAGCTGCTGTGCGCTCTGAACTACATCTATTGAGCGCGGAGCAACCTTTTGTAAACTTTTAGATACAGTCTTAAGATTCCACCCGACACTATGTACTCTTACAAAACATACTCTCGTTACTGTTCTGTTTCCTTCCATCTTTTCCTGTTGCCCCGCTTCGTAGCTACTTTGCTTCTTTTTATGTGTTTAATGTGTTTTTTGTACAGTTGCACCTAAAGCATCAGGAATGAGCGTCATATACCTACTAGATTTTAGGAGTGTACTTATGCACCATTTTGAGACATTGCGCATGTCCAATATATACAGCTCTGATTGTGTGTTGTCAACTGCAATTTATTTAGTTGTTATAAAGAAGGCCATATTTAAATTATGTGTTAAATTGCAATTAGTAGGTACGTGATGCGTATACGTTTAGTTGACCGTGGCTTCTTTGCTTTATGTGAAAAGTAGTCAAACGCCAAGTCAAACTCCCCACTTTGTGTGTATGTCTGTGCTAGTCTTTGTGTTTTTTTGAATGGGTGTGGCTCTAAATAATACATATAAATGTTCTCCCCACCCCTCCTCTTTGTAGGAGGAGTCAGCTGTGCTATTCGCCGTGGCGCAGGGTTGCCACCAAACTGGGAGTGAAGTAAGTCCCGTGTAGCCTAACCTCACACATACACACGTCACCGTCTGTCAGTCCTTTTCTTGTCAGCTGTCATCCTCCACTACCACCACCACCACTACGTTTTGCACGCTCCCCGTTTCTAAAGCACTGTTGCCGTCTCGCCTCTGGGCATGTGGCGGCATCATCGTCACTCAGTTATATCTGTTTATCGCACCGATATTTGAGTTGGTCTCTTTTTATTGTTAACTTTATAGTTTGGATACTCGCATGCGTTCGCAGCTCTTCCTCATTTTCCACTGTTTTTTTTTTGTTTAACGCCGTTCCGCCACTCTCAGAAAACCAATATTGTCGTACTTTTGTGTACCTCTCACCATTCCATCGAGACATATACTTATTACTTTCTTCTCCGATAACAGAGTTTCTAATTTGCTGCGCCCTATTTCAGTCAAATCCTCTACGATGACAAGGATGGTCACCATGAACATCACGATGGAAGCAAGTAAGTTTTCGTCTCAGTTTTAAGCCACTGAACATCTCAACAAGCCTTTTATTGTAGCTATGCGGATGACGTAGCTCTAGTGCAGTCGGAGTTCCTTTCGGACACCACAATTACTGCCGCGGATTTGTGTTCAGATCTGAGTCTGGGGCTGCACGAGTCTGAACCGGACTCTTGGACTCCCCACGTGGGCAAAGAGATAGCCCGTAAACTGAAGGAGAAGGACGAAGTGAAACGGCAAGAGCATATTTACGAGTTTATTATCACCGAGAAACACCATTGTATGACTTTGTTGTTGATGCAAAAGGTAAGCTTTGTCAAATCGGTAATTTCTTCCAGTTGTCTAACGCGTCCATTATCTCTAAAATTAGAAAGTGCCATTTTGCATAGGATATTGTACAATAATTCTCTCTAGAACCTCATGCAGGGTTGGGTATTAACGCGTAGAATTTTTTTTATGCGTATGTGCGTATTGAAATTGGAGCACGTGACTTTAGTTAGCTCAACACACAAACAAGAATTTTAGGGAAAATTACTGGTGAATTTCGAAGTACAGGAAACAATTCTTAAGTTCCTCAGCAGAATATGGTTCCTCCAGATTCTGCTGTACTAAAGTGCTGTGTAAATTTAAGAACAAGGAAGGCAAAACCGAATTGGTTCTGAGGATGCGGAAATATATCTGCGAAACGTAGACCAATTCAAATAGTTGTCTTCGTCATTTTGTGATCCTGTTCTCGCATAACCCATCACTTTTTTTAAAAGAGTATTTTGAAACTGGTTGTACGTCCACTCTCCCACTAGAAATCGTTATTCGCCAGATAATTTTCTACCTACCCACCCTTAACTGTTTGCAGTAATGGAATAATATAACTGCGGAATAAATTAATTTGTTTTTTGAACTCCTCTGTTTTAGATATTTGTAGAAGGTCTGCAGAAGTATTTTAACCTGGGTCCCAACCTGGAGCGCATGTTTCCGCGTCTCGGCGACTTGACCGAACTACATTTGGGGCTATTGTCAAGGTTAAGGCAGCGGCAAAGGGAAGCCCCGGTCGTTAGCTCTATAGCGGATATTTTGCTGGAACAGTTCTCAAAAGACTATGCGGCTAAGCTCAAATCGGCGTACGGTAAGATGTTTTTACTAATTGTATTATTTAAGTTAAAGTTACAATT
Source organism: Taphrorychus bicolor (assembly GCA_951812265.1). Taxonomy (NCBI): domain Eukaryota; kingdom Metazoa; phylum Arthropoda; class Insecta; order Coleoptera; family Curculionidae; genus Taphrorychus; species Taphrorychus bicolor. Next base: position 20,365,957 of record OX638299.1, on the reverse strand, counting down.
ATTGTCGTACAATATCATGTAACCACATTTTGATTCAATATTGTTTCAAGAATAAGTAAAAAATTTACTCATTATAGTCAATTTGAACTACAATAATTTATTCTGTAAAAAAGTGTAAAACTTTTTTTTACGTCTTTCTATTACTGGTGTCACATGGTCTGCTTCATCCTTGTCGAGGGCGTATTCTTATATAATGTTTTGTACAGTTCTGGTAGGTCCTGGTATAAATATTTTTATCTTTACCAAGCAACCAGATCTTTATCACATTTGGTAGAGTAGTTCTTGGTGGAGTACTTGGAGTACTCCTATACAATTTGTTATTTACAGAACTGAGGTTCTAGTACGTATATAATAGCGTAGTGGCACTGAGTGAACATGATGATCTCTTTTGTAAACCCAAGCGAAATATGTACTCGTATATGAAAAATTAGGCTTTTACAAAATAATTAATGAATACCTGGTAATAAGTAATTTCCTTACAGATCGTGGATGAAAGCGCTTCTTTGCACCCCCCTACACGGGGCAATTTAAATTTGAATGGCTTTTTGGTATTAGTGTTAGTAGCTTTCTATTCCAGGAAATCTTCTAGACGTGAGTCGCTTTGCAGCTAATCATCGCGGGTCAGGAGACCTTTAGGTTTTCTGGATGAGCGTCTACTGCTACTCAAAATGTCTTCTTCTATGATTTTCCTTTTCGCCTGGCGCAGTTTTTGTAATGTTTGCGTCTCAAGGTTTCACGCCTGACGTTCAGCCCTTCAATAGTTGGCAGCTGGAAAGTGAATTTGTGCAAGGGCCGAGGGGCGGAGTTAACTGACATGTGAATTGTAGTACTGTCGTGTAGACGTTTTCGGGGGTCGGGGGTGCTGGTATCTACCTAGGTTATTTTGCTTTGCATATCCTGGTTAATAAAATTATTATTGTTGTATTTTTCTATCCTATATTAAGTAAAACTACAAAAAGCAATTAACTATAGTACATAATACTTTTATACTTAAACCATTAACAGCTTATGAATGAAGACATTCAGTAGCATTTCCAGTCCTCAAATAGATCCTACAGCTAATGCAAGAAAAAATTATACTTGTTTGCGTACTTACCTCAAAAATATTTCAAATCTTTTTTTGGAAAGCTCTTTTTTTATAAATTCTCGAATTTTCTTGTCGATTATTTTGGGCATTTTAGAATTCTGATACTCTTTAATCCACTTAAAATGTTGATACACGTATTGAAAACTGACAACGACACAAATTCAATCTGACAAAAACTTAAACCTTATTGGAGACAATTGCGACTAAAAATATCAATTAGTAATTAGTTTGACTGTATTGGTTAAAAAAACATGTCAAGCGATCTTATTGGCCAGCCAATTTGAAATTGCCGATTTTAGTTATCACCTTCCAATTCTGTATTTACCGTATCTGCTTTGACAACAAGTAAACGACAATTGCCATCGATGTTATACAGGGTAAATTCCATGGCTATGTAAGATGCAGAAAATAATGGAATATGGTATAGGCGTATTATTTTCCAAGGAAACAAGTATACGATTTTTACGCAGCATGCGTCTGCATTTTTTTGCAGACCAAAGCATTCAAATATGTTTATATTTAAATGATTCTTGATACATACCTACTATTCCCATTTATTGAGTTTTTTTAGATTAAAGATTAATAATAGAATACACCTACAAACGACGCTAATGGCTAACGTCTAAGAGTCGAGTAACAACATAACCACAAAACACAAATGAACTTGACTTGTGAAAACATAATTTCCTAGATTTATTTTTATAATCCCAAGTTCTACACACAAAACATTGTCTCACCATGGCTAACAAACAAATTAAAACACAGAAACGATTGCTAAAAGCGAAAAAGTCAGCGGAAAACTCTTGAAACCAGAAAAAAAATCCATGAAATAATTGTCATAAACTGACATATTGTGTTAGACCACGTGTCACAGGATTCTGCAATGTTGCCGATTGTGATCAGTTGGCCATTTTACACGTATTTTTTTTCTTTTATCGTCATAAGTGTTCTATTAATCACCATTCAAAAATTATTTGGACAGAGAAGATATTATGGAGGACAGCAATAGATGTTATAGTAATCTCGTGGTGTAAAGATTCGCAAGATATCATCCAAAAAAAAGAATGTGCCAATTTACTAGCAAAGTAATCCTGGCAACACTGTATGGAGGGTGTGTTTATCACGCCAATATTGAAAAATGTAAATAAAGACATCTACCTTGATAAATCCTCTATGTGTGTAGCGGTGTCCACCCTGGAACTATAATTGTTAGTCGGTCAGTTCAATCTCATCGATATGAAAAGCTGACGAACGACAAGAACTAGCATGAATTAACACGAACTGAATCCAAAGCTAAAAGATAGTTATCTTTAAATGTAAAATTAATTGCCGTTTAGTGTAAGTTGGTTGAAAGTGTTAACGAGTCCACTTATTAGTTCAATTTTGCCTTTGACACATTAATTTTAGTATGATATTCTAAATTATGTATCATTCTATTTAAAAAAAAACAACATTACGTCACAACTGTAACATTTCACCCATCAGATTTGGCGCCCTCTTGTGGCCCTAGTAGAAAGCGCGTAAAAACATTTTTTGAATTGGAAGTGGGAAACGACGTAATTGGGCGAGACTAAAAAAAGTTAAATTTAGTCGCATTCTTAAGGTCGCAACGAAAATTAAGGATACGATTCCGAATAAAAATAGTAATTTTGATAACCGCGGCCTAAAGCGTTTCAGTTTAAGTTCTTTCACATTGTTGTGTCATATTTTAGGCGAGTTCTGTAGTCGACACTGTGACGCCGTTGAAATCTACAAGTACTACGCGCAGCAGGACCCACGCTTCGGCGAATTCGTCAAACACTGTCAGGCCAACCCACTGCTCAAGAAGAAGGGCATCCCCGAATGCATCCTCTTCGTTACTCAACGACTAACCAAATATCCTCTGCTTATCGAAGCCCTTATTAAAACTAGCAAAGAAAACTCGGAAGAACAAGAGACGCTCAGGAAGGCGTTGGCCCTGGTTAAAGGGATTTTGGTCGAGGTCAACGCGCAAGTAGCCGAGAAGGAAAAAGAGGACCGTAAATTGGACATCTACCATCGCATCGACGCTAAATCGTTCACCGTGCATCGAGGGCATAAATTCAAGAAGTCTGACATCTTGCAGGGCAACAGATCGTTGCGCTTCGAGGGCGTGGCGATGCTGATGCAAGGCCAGCGCAAGATGCAAGTGGTGCTGGTCATTGTGCTCAACGACGTTTTGTTTTTCCTCCAAGAGAACTCCAACAAGTATTCTTTTTTTACGCCCGACAATAAGGTGTGTTTTATCCGAGGATCTTCGGTTGGGTGGCGCTAAGTTGGACGTTACTGTTGCAGGCCGGTGTGGTCTCTTTGCAGAAGCTGTTGGTTCGTGAGAAAGCTGGACAGGACTCCCGGGGAATTTACCTCATCTCGTCAAACCCCGCCGATCCTGAGATGTTTGAGCTTAAAGTACACAAGCCCAAGGACAAGAAGGAATGGATCCAAGCGATTAGGTTTGTGTTAATTCGCGTATAAATTTATCTCGTGTATTGTGAGGTTTCTTGTTACCCGTAGGGAGGCGGTGCAGAACTGCCCAGAGGAAGACGAGGACCCGTCGACAATGAGCGCCGAAGATCGACAGGGACTGCTCAATGCCAAACAGCATCAAGTCAGGAACCTTATTGGTGAGTTTTTTTTAAGATGATTGTCAATTAAAAGGTGTTTTTGTAACATACGATGTACATATCGACACGATCTTTCTCACCAAGCATGCGTGACTAACTGTATCTCTCTGCCTATTCCTTTCTAATCATACTTTATTCATATTATGAAAATTGATATAGAGATATTTGGTGAAAATTGTTATTTTATCGTGCTTTGTCCGATGCGCAGAAGCGGACACGGACCTCGAAGGTAAACTGGTTATTTTAATTGGTTACTATTTTTTTACGTGAAAAGACTTTTAGCGAGGCTGTAGGTCCGATTGTGGTGACTTTTTATTTATTTTTTTTTAATCCCCTGTATATCATTTTTTGTATTTAGTTCTTTATACTGGCCTTTTACTCTTATGGCCGTTCGGTGGTCGCCACCCAACGTGCCTTACGGGCTAAATTCAATATTCATCCCACGGGTTTCATTCTGGCAGGCAGTCGCTTGTTTCGTGGGTGAACACATTCAAGGAAAGTGGGCAGTGTGGCAAAAAAACGCCAGAATGTCCAGGGACTTCCAGAATCCCAGAAAATATCGAGAGGGTAAAGCTGTCGTTTGTGTGCTCTCCACGGCTGCTCTGAGTTTCTGAGCGCACTGTGAGAAGAATCTAAGCCGGAATCTAAGAATTATGCAGGATTTGCAGTTGCAATTATGAAGGAAGCGGAATCTAAGAACAAATTCATGTTTCATCGCTGCTAAATTGCTGTGGTGCACGAGCTCACTAAACGCGAATTTATTTCTCGTCAAACGGTATGAGAAGCGCTTTTTGACTTGCCGCAAGACTCTCTCATGTTCTTCAGTGATGAAACCCATTTTCACCTTTTCGGTAGCTTAAATAAACAAAACATGCGTTATTGGAGTGATGCTAATCCCCATGAATTTCACCAGAAGCCACTTCAATGTGAACGTGTTACTGTGTGGTGTGCAATTTCGAGAGTTGCGATGATTGAATCTTATTTTTTCGAAGAAGAAGAACGTTCTGTTACTCTAAATTCAGTTCGCTACAGAGAAATGATGGAAGCATTTGTTTTTCCACAACTTGAAGAAATGGTACTTGTGGATGTATGGTTCCAGCAAGACGGAGCTACGGCACACACAGCCAGACTTCAATGGAACTTTTTAGAGAACACTTCCACTAGCGCCTCATCTCCTTGCAGGGGATGTTCCGTGGCCGGCGCGCCTCCCCGATTTGTCTCCCTGCAATTTTTTTACGAGGCTATATGATACTTATGTTATCCCGCCATTTTGTTTAAAACATTTCAGCTCTTTTTGATTGAAATAAAAAAAACGCCTCGCTTTGAGTCTTTTAAAATAGTGCATGATAGTAACCTATTTAGTGGATAATGTTTCTTCCCATTTATTCAGCCATTCGCTCATTCGTCGATATTTCATCACTCACTGGGGACGTAATTTTAGGTAGTCGTAGTCACCTAGTAGCCAAAAAGACTTACTAGTAGATTTTGGTGGTGAGTTTGCCAGTACTGTTCAGCATTGTAAATAACACAGCTAAATATCCATGTTGAATTTGTAAATGGCGATAACAGCATTAAAAAGTCTTTATGCAAAATGAGCCTTATGCATATATAATTGTTTTTCCAATCCTTTCTATAGCCAAACGGATTACCCACATCCTTCTTATAGTTTATTATTTCTTATTGCTATATTATAACACCTTATTCCGAGCCTTGTTTGGAGATAAGATGTTCACTCAATTGTTTCTTTTGAGATTAGCAACGTGGGCGTCGACGTTACTATTAAATTTTAATTACAAATTGATATGTTGCTTTCAGGGCAACGTATTGTTTTATGAGACGCAACTTTAGGGTGACTTTTACAAGTTCAAGTAAAACTTCAGATTGAAGATAAAACTCCAGATATAACCTATATTGCATTGTTTATCTGTCAGATAAACAATGCAATGTGCATCAAGTCTGGTGTTTTATCTTCAATCTGAAGTTTCACTTGAACTTGTAAAAGTCGCCCTTAATGATTATGTCCGAGGTTTAGGTAAAGTTTATCCGGATTGACTGTATATGTAAAGTAATTCTCATTCTGTTAGTTACGTTTTTAGCAAAGTGTTAAGCATGTTTTAAACGTTTTTATTACTCATTTATTTGCCGACATACTTAGACATTAAGGTAAATTTCGCGTTTGCAGCTCTCTTAAGGCAGAACGATATCGAGCAGGCGCTGCTGCTCGAAGAGAAGATGGTGTTGCAGCTCAAACTGTTGGCCGCTTCCGGTTTGGAACCTCCCTCGCCTCCCACCTACCGCCATCTAGTCAGCGAAAGCGCTGACACCGGTCAAATGTGGAAGGAGGTTCTGACGGCCGTGCAGGTTAGTTTTTTTCTTGCTTTCTCTTAGGCTTGACCACACTGGACGAATTTTTAGCATTATCTTCAGTAGCAGGTTTTAATATTGACAACTGTAGGCCTGGAAAAACACCGTTTCTTATAGATTACTTTCCTTGTTTCTTTTAAGCACTACTTCGTACGTTCGAAGCGCACATTCGAAGCAAAGCCGGATTAAAACTGAAACAAAACAGAGCTCTGTAGAATAGTCAACAGATCGTGGTGATCGATTGATTATCAATTACCGCTTTTTTTAGTGGACCCATTTGCCTATCGCGCTGTGATAACTCTCCAGGAGTGATTACTTTGTTTAGTTTCAGTTTTAGTCAAATTTGGATTTGAGCGGACTATAGTTTATAGAGCAATGAAATGGCGATCTTAGTTGTTGACGGAAAACATATCGACCAGGTCACCGTGAGGTCAGTTTGACTTGCTTCGGAAAAATATCTATGTAGATAGTTTAATATTATCATTTTTTGAATTTCGATTGTAGTTTTATAAAGTTTAATAAAGCAATTTGTGTGAAAAATACATTATTAATTTATTTTTATCTGCTGTGAAATATTAAAATAGGAAGTGAGTCAATTGGCCAGTTCGTTGTACGCAACCGGCACAAATCTGTCGCGAAGCGTGAGCTCCGCCGGGGAACACCAGAGCGACACTTACGTATCTCCCATTCTACCCAAAAGAGCGGAGACATTCGGAGGCTTCGACAATAACCAGCAGGGTCCACTGTTGAAGTCGCAGGGCAAGAAATTGAGCACTTCGGGGGCTACGCCAGTCGGCACACCCGATTTCGAAAATCTGAAACCCGGAGATTCAAGACTGTTTGTAAGTAAAATATCTTTTAACACTAAGGCCCCAATTTGCCCCATGGTACAAATATTGATAAAAATTTCATATGGTGCATAATTAATACATAATATAGGGCAACTTACACGTATAGGCGTAATGACTGCAAAATTAGACAGATCACACAGACACTCATGTTCTTTATTTTTACGTGGGACACTTTGTAGTAATACGTACTTCTCGAGATCAACCAGTCGGGGTGTTTATTATAAAACTTCATGTAGTTGGCTGTGAAATGTCAAAAGAAAATGATGGGGAAACAAGAGTCCATTTATTTTGATTATGTCATCCTTTTCTGTCAAAATTTCATACCTGCTAGATGAAGTTTTATAATGAACACGCCGTACTTCCTGAACATATCGGAAATACAAAATTGCAACTATTGGTTAGTTATCACTGTTTCTGTCAATAAAATAACTTTCAAAGTTCAGTTTTGTTTAGTCATAGTTCAGAATATAAAATTTAAAGAAAAATAGAAATAAATAAAAAAAATATATGCTCTAAAAGTTTGAACAAAAATACATCAAGTTTTGTTAAACCCTATATTAGCAAATCTGCAAAACATATAACCAAATACAGAACCTCCTAAAGCGCTCAATGCATGGACCTTTCCAAAGTGGCATCGCTAACGAAAATTGGTTGAGTGGCTTTAGAGATAGACAGTTTAAAAGTTCATTAAAAATTTCACTTTTAGGTCAGGTTAGTTCAGGTTTTTTTTTTAATTAGTTATTTTCGTATACATGTTGCATCTGTGCCATTTTAAATATGAATTTGAAAGGGGGAAATGTTCCTTTTAGGAACGGTTGCCTTATAGAAACTGTGTGATATCCGGTAAACCGGTGATTAACGGTTCGGCCACCATGAACGCCTCCAGCGGCGAGATTCAGTTGGCGGCAGCTGCCCCCGGTGGTGCGCAACTAGGTGGCCCTCCGGACGCACCTGCCCTTTTGTCCCTAGGAAGGGAACAGCAATACGCCGCCATTCAGCTCAGTCACTACGTTTACACTCTGTTGTGCATCATCTCCCAGCTAATGACCACCAATGGAAGGTAAGATTTTGTTTCTCAAGCAGAGTGATGCCTATTTAGGGTATTTTATGCAAGAGATAACAATATGTAGTTCTGGGATCTTTTATAATAAAATGAGTTGGTTTTAGAAATAGTCGAAATTAGCGCTCTCAAGAGATCAAGTAGAGACGAAGTTATTCTGAACTCTTATTTTTTTTTGATGAAATTTGAGTTGTTTTGGCTTGAACCCAATTTTTCCTAAAAAGTTTCGAGGTGTGTAAGTGGTCAGTTAGTTAACTGACCACTTACAATATGGATTGTTCAATAACATGTAAATTACTTTAGTACTGGTACATTTGAGCCTAACGTGGAAGAAAAGACTCAATCAAGATACGAGTGATGCGGTTATTTTAATGAGGTAATTTTCAATTAACTTAAAAACCAGTAAGATCTGGAGAAACTATTGTCATTTGTTGGATTTCTTAGTTTTTCTTTTGTTATTATAAAAAGAAAAATAATCTGGACAAATGCAGTAACTTTTGAGTAAATTGCAAATTTTACCAGGCCATATTAATAAGCAATAATTTTCAGCTTGAAAGCGAATATTGTTTATTCTTAATAACTGCTTGATATCTAATGGTTGTCTTTTGCTTATTTCTTTAGTTTACAAGCTCAGATGTCGAACGTAAAGGGCGCGGATAAACAATACCGGCACAACCAGCAACTAGAGGAGTTACGCAATCTGCAAGACAAACTGAGCGGTGAGAAGGCGTCTTGGGCGTCGGCCAAAGAGCAGGAAGAAAGAGAGCTTGAGGAAAAACGGCAGGAATTGCTGCGATTGCAGGTATGCGTCATTGGATATTTTGTTTACGGTTGTTATACAAGGGGGGGTCATTAAGTCTCTACGAAACTCTAGAGCTGGCACTCTCAGTAACGAAAATAGTTGTTTTTGATTAGTACTGTATATTTCAATAATATCTTTTTTTAATTTCCGGTTTATCCGTAGGTAACTAGCTAACTAACTAACTTTTAAATTTAAAAAGAAATTGAAGCAACCATTTTTTATGTGTTTAGTAAGGTAGTAAGGAACTAAGTAAATGCTTTTGACATGAATCCCGACACAAAATTTTCAAATCGTCCAGTCTTCGTCAGCCTTCGTCAGAAAACGTTCTCGAGGACATTCAAATTTTCACATGCCTTACAGTTTCCCGGTTTTTGAACCGATTTTTCTTAGTCTAAGCCCTTAAAGTTGATGTTTACGTTTCGAAACATTTTAGTTGTCAATGGAGGGGGCCATAACATCCGAGCACTCTCGATTTACAATGTAGACGTAATTTGGAACCATTCGGCTTTTTGAGCCGAAATTTGCAAAAATCTGCATCTTTTGCTTCGAAATTAAATTAAAACCATTTCGCGAAGTCCAACATTCCAAGGTATCCTATGGAATAGGGGATATTCGTCAAAATTTCAATTTCAAAGTTAGGGCCTTGATTTTTTGGCTAGATTGCTGATTCATATGTGTGCTATCTCCTTGAATTATTTCAGATTTTTTACTGCAAAAATGTGGAATATGCAGGGTGAAATGTGGGAAAAGTACACCAAAATTGGCAAAAAATGTGACACATAAAAATTTTTGTGGCTCGCCCGGTATAAGAGCTACACCAAAACTAACAACTACGTTTTTCTTCTCACCACGTCCCCCAATCATGTATCTACAATCGAAATTCGGCTGTGCTTTACGACAACACTTTTCCGTGTGAGAAAAATCAGACTTTTTTTTACCCACTGTATATTAAAGTGACACCCTTGGCAGGGTAAGACTAAAAGTGCCTAAGGAGTTACGCTTAAATTGGCCACATTACAATGGTTTTTATTTATTTACTCGAAAACCGTGTCTCGTGCTAAAAAAAAGAGGGCTATTTTCTTCAGGATAGATGGGGAATTGAAAAACCAGGGGCGCACGACTTTATCTTCAAATAATATGCGTTATAAGTAACACAAATATGACAGACCCCTCCTTAAAATGGACCCAAAAATATGAGATTTAAATATCGCCTACCCATTATGACTCACCCTGTATACTGGGAGGAACATCGCCGGAACGATAGCGCAATTTATTTTTTTAGGAACAAATTAGGGCCGAACAGAACGATATTTCGCAGCAGCGCGAGCAACTCTACCGTAAAATGGAGGTGTTGTCCAGCCAGGGACTGCTGCTATCACCGAACGTCGCCTTTCCTCAGATGGCCGGGCCGACGGACGACAGCAGCAAAGACAGTTCCGAAGATAGCAGCCCTCAGTCTTCGGACACTTCTTCGGCAGCCTCGTCAGCCACGCAGGGTAGTTCTCTTAACCATTCGGCGTCTACGGTCGACAAGCGGATGAAGGAGAGTAAATGGGGCAAAGGTTGGTCATCTGCTAATTTCTGACTATTTTTAAAAAATATCGCTTTACGTTTATGATAACTATATCGCAACTTGCGTTTCTTGAAAATAGTGAACGTAATATTCATTACAAGTTAATAATAAGGTGAGTAATTGTGCTGCTTGATATCACCGATGGTTTTAGATTTCTACGTACAGTTGGAAGGCGATGTGAGCACAATTAATATGCAACAAAAATAGTTAATATGTAGGTAGAAAATAAAGAATAAATTCGCACTTTGTTCTGACTGTGGTGTTTAACAGTGAAAAATCACATTTTTGTTAATCATATATGTAATTTTTAAATCGGTTTTTGAATACATCCGAATGTTGTGTTTGAAACTACTTAGGATAAGAGGAATTATAAGTAAGAATTATCTTTTATAAGACCATTTTCTATAGGTACCAACCAACCGAAGCAGCACTTGCCCCTCAATCTGATCTCTACCACCAACCAGCAAAAAGTGTCGCAAAATTTACCCATCAAACAACAAATTCCGCTTAAATTAGCTTCGAGGTTGAGTTCGGGAGTAGGCGGCGAGTCTCCGAAGCAGGGCAGCGCTCCCCAACAGATTCTCCCTTTAAGGCTGAGTCAAGATGAGAGAATACGACGTACTAGTACCTCAGGATACCAGAGACTGTCCGAGAATAGTTTCAGTCCTCCGTCTGAGGAAACCGTAAGTAGTTCAATCCTTGTTGTCTCCGTTGATTATTTAATAAGGAATAAATATAAACGTGGTTATTGGTTGTGGTTCATACAGGCTGTCCGGAATTGATGCGCAAAAATTCGGAAGCTCCATAAAAAAACTTCTTAGAATGGGTTTTAAGCAGGTCTGTAGTATTTGAAACCAATTTTACTCGAAAACGTTGCATTTTTAAGAAGTTTTCCAAGAAAAAACAATGTTTTTTCAGCTCAGCCCATCCTGTGTTCAAATCTATTTTTTCTAAACTACTAAACTTCTACCCACTTCCGAACTGAATTTTTATGTGCAATCTCGAGTGCATTCTCGTTAGTTCAACAAACGGACGCAGATGGCGCCACCGGAAGACTTTTCTCGGTGTTGCTATAAAACGTGTCTTGAGTACCAAAAATTTGGCAAGTTCTGATTGTGCCAAAGCCTCACTGATGAGCCGTATACGGCGCGAAACTAGTCTGGGGTTGGCCGCAATTAAAGCTTGCGAAATGATGGTTCATCAGTCGTTTAAAAGGTCGAAAAACAGCGTTTTCATAGTATCGACGTGTAAAAAATTATTTCTGTATTTTACACTAATCTTTATGCATGAATTTCTATGTTTTGTTAAAGATGTCGTAAAAGCCCTCTAGCATATGAAACCAATAAAACTTCAAATATTATAACATTTGTAGCCCAATAGTAGCTCTTTTCAACTAGCTCAAGTTTGTTAAAATCGGCTCAACTCTCTCGAAAACAGAGGGTGTTGTTTACGGAAACCTTTGAATACTCTCCACCACTTTTTCTTTAGAGATAAAGCAAACCTTTTCAAAAAGGTTCATGTTATCCTCGACTTTAAAGAACAGTTTTTTTTTTCGTTGGTTTTTTTTATTTATAAATATTTTCCATGTTTTTCTCTTGCCCGTTTTAGTAATTTGACTTTTTATAGCAAGCCTCTACGATAGATAGTCTTCCAGATACCGTATCTCGCATTCTTAGTAGGCCACCCTGTACTATTTAACTCGCTTTTAACAATTACTATTTCCAGCAAAGCGATTTTAGCCCTATCATTATCGCTTTTTCTTGTTTTAGACGCCGACGTCGGCAGTAGCGCCCGCGCATGTTCGCACGGGTTCCAGTCCGGCGATGATGCAACAGTCACCACCTTCCGGTGGTTCTTCTGGCGGCCACCAAGGACTCAGCCCGTCCTCTCCCGGCTCCAAGGCGGCCACTCGCACGAATACCTACCCGAAGTTGCCTGAAAAGTTTAAAGTTAGGGGCGAGCAACCACCCCCGCAGGACGAGGAGGTCATTTACTTCTGACGGTTCTGGAGGGCAACTAATTACTTGAGCTCGTTGATCAAGGGTAAAGTCTAAGCGGCGAACTGTTGTTTCTTCTTTCAACCGGATCGATTGCAGTGTTGACAGATTGTTGAGGATGCGGGGCTGTTTGTTATTACCGGAGGTATAATGTATCTGGCAACACTTGAAAATTTAGTCGGACAATCGAGCTGTTGGTGATTTTGAAAAAAAAAACTAGGGCAATGAAGTTGGTTCAGGTTAAACTTTATTGCCCTTAATGTCCAACTTTTACAGATTTGACTACTAGGGTTTTTCTACTTGATCAAAAATTGGTAAAGAATATTCTTTTGCTAATTGGTGTTTTCGTTTTTCTTCCTGACAAGTGCGGCAGAAAAAAACATCATAACTTTCTTAGCAGTTAAAGGTACTTACTCCTCCAAATTGCCCCTGTTTTTCTGCAGGTGAGTTCGTTCTTGTTATTCAAATACAGGAATCTATCCCAGCACTCATAATATCTAATCCATAAAATATGGGGTGTTTATTAAAAAAAATAATCTAGAAGGCTACAAATTTTTGACAGAAAAAGATGACGTAAGGAAAGTAAATGGACTTATTCCTCCATCTTTTCGGATTTCACAGCCGTTCACAGCCAACTCGATGACGTTTTTAAATGAATACCCTCTATGTTTTACTTGGGTGTTTGAAAGATCCAACACATCTTTAGGGTAAAGAATAGGCATGTTTACACAGTTTTCTTTAGCCAGGACTGATTTACATTGTATTTTTCCGCTATTTAATTGTTGCAATACGAGTAGTCACCGTTTGTGTATTTAAACGTTTTAGCTCGTAAGCAAAGTATGTTTTATAGTTATCTTTTTAAGGACCTCTTGACAATACCACCCCCACCCTAACAGCTCAACTGCACCGGTCTTTTAAGACTAGTCATCGCCCGCGTATAATACTTAATATAATTTTCCATTTTGACTTTTGCTTTTTGTCAAGAAGGCGAGATTTGCTCACTCAATCTTGTTCAGCCTCACTGTAAATAATAATATGTGTGTGTTTCTCTCTCTCTCTCTCTGTCTTTCTTTTTGAGTGACTATACGACGAATTATTCGTGCCACGACAACAATGATTACTTTCTATCGTGTCTTCCCGCTTATTTTAACGAAAACGCTCTCTCTTTCTCTCTTTGTTCACTTTTTCGAACTGATTCTAAGAGAAGTAAAGAATCTCGTGACAATACGTAGTAAGTTAGCGTATGTTAGAGTAGTGCAGATAACGTGTCAAACTTGTACATAGATCCTTTTCTTCGATTCCCTTAAACGTTTAGCCGCCAAAAAATAAGAGTGCCAAGAAGCATTCCTATGTGTCAAACATTAGATCCGTGGAGACCTTTCACTCACCTGCAATAAGTGCAGCCTAAATATGCAACATACATCTCATTTATTTATTATTTATATCTCATTAGCCTTGGAAATTTTACTTTTTTATCGCATCATCTTAGTGTGCTGAAAGGAAATAGATATGGAAAAGAAAGATTTCAAAGCCAACGAGAAATATTTAATGGATGAACAGAAATGCGACTAAAATGAGAAAAGTGGAAGTGAAAAACTGGTCCTCATCTCGTATCTCCTTTGGCTGTTTTTGACATGCTTCTGCTAGCTGTCATAATGTAGCTTGCAAATGTCAAGTCCGAGAAATATAATTTTTGTGTAGATGAACAGTTTAATGTTTAGCGTCGATTAAGGCATGAATAGCGGAATAGGTCATTGGCAAACGTTGACGTTTCACAGTCTCTACTTCTATTGTTATGTATTTTATATAACATAAATTCTATTTTTCCACGCAAGGCGCCGTTTAGCGGGCGACACTCATTCAATGAAAATACATGGCCTATTTGTGTCTGCGCTAGAGCGCATATTTAGATTATAGCGATTAATGTGGTTAAGCAGGTACAGGGTGGTTTCTTTGGCTGTGTAAATTCACGTAAGAGAAGTAACACATGAGTTGTGTCTGTGTGAAGTGTACGTGTCTTAAGCCTTCTTCTACGTCTTAAATGTCGAAAACGAATTTATTAATAAATACGACGAGAACTACAACAAAAGATACTAAATTTTAAATTTCGGTGCACTGTTATTGCCCGCCTACTATATTGTCGCCGAAAAGGGACTGGAAGTAATAAAAGCAGCTTTGAAAATATACTTTTTTTTCTTGAATACTTGAACTTCGTTAATTTTTGCCTTAAATGCAAGGTCAACTTTCATAGGTTGGTCTGCCATATTGTCTTGGAGGTACACTATATCATTGACGTCATTCTGGAAAGGTGAAAGAGATACTGTGTATTTTTCTGTTTTCGAATATTGAACATTCCACAACACGTGACTCTCACATATTTTCATTGGGGGGTGACCAAAACCAATATACGAAATTTTCAGTGTTGTACGGAAATAGTAAGAAATCAAGGACGGTAAACAGAACAGAACGGTCCACTGCCATTTAAAAAACATGGGCCCAAAATCGTGACGTCAGCATAGTGCGGACGTGGGAGCGATAATGATGTCATTATTTCCCGAGCCCTGGACGCTTATTCTATAGGAAAGAGTGAAAGTGAGAATTGCTGGCCAATGGAATTCGTCAACAGAATTTTTTTACCAATCAAGGTTGTCAAAATTCTCACTTTCACTTTCACTCTTTCCTATAGAATAAGCGTCCTGTGGCCATCATCGGCGCTGCAATTACGACTGTCAATAATGTCATTGCTGACGCTGTCATCAGCGATTTTTTAATAGCGTTTTCGGGCGGCCGTTCTAAAACCTGATCCTAATACTGATTAGGACTGCCTAATCGTAACCTGATTTTTTTTAAAAAACACTGAATTATTATTTTTAGAGGTTTTAAGTAAAATTTCACTTATTTTTGCCCTAAAATTGAATTTCTTTCTTTCTTTCTTTTAACCGATTTTAGCCTTGATTCCTATTATATTCAATATTATATATTTTTATTCAAAGGCAGTTTTGCAAAATAATTTCAGCCCCAATTTTTATATGAATTTCTTCAAATTTGTCTAATAGAAGCTTTAGTTATTTTTAACCAGTTCTGGCCCTAACCCTAACCGAAGTTTTTTCCGAAAACTCCAAATTCGTATAATTAGAATCTTTGATTCGTATTTTCACCCAAACTGAAGTTTTTTACACACTGTATTTTGAGAGGTTTTTAAGTCAAATTACACTTCTTTTAGTTCTACAATTGAATTTCTCATAAACTACACATAAATTTCTCCAAAACATCCATTTTTGAACGGTTTGAGTAATCTTTTACCAATTTTAGGTCCTACCTCAATCGGAATTTCGCCAAATTTGTATTTTTAGAAACTTTAAGTTATTTTTAACCGGTTTTTGGCCCTAATTCTAACTTGAATTTTACCAAAAACTTCAAATTTGTATTGTAACACGCTTATGTGAATAACTTTTTTTTTCAATTTACTTTTTTCTTTTTAGATTTATGGTTGGCCGGTTATGGCCCTAATCCTAACCTGAGTTTCCCAAAACTCCAAATTTGTATTTTTACACGCTTTGAGTAATTTTCAAGCTTTTTGGTCCTAATCCTAACTTGGTTTTTCTCGCAAAACACCAAAACTTTTACCTTTTAACTTAAAACGTATCAAATGAGACGTTTTAAGTTAAATTTTACTTATTTAGCCCTAAAATTGAACTCCAAAAACATTAAAAATTGTATTTTTTTGACAAGACGTAAAAGTCATTTTAGTCCTAATTCCTGAATTTTTGCAAAGGCTCCAAATTTGCAGTTTTGGATACTTGTTTTTATTTTTACGATTTTGGCTCCATTTCTTTCCTAAATTTTCTAAAAACTCCAAATTTACGTTTTTAGACTCTTGACGTCCGCGGATAAACCCTTAATGATATATCTCACCAGAGCGTGTGACGTCACGCCGCGCGTACAGAAAAAGAGGGAACTGGGCCGTCCTGTCAGTCTAGCTTCTTGCTAAGAAACACCACGGACCCGAAATTAACGTGTATCCGTACATCTGTTATTGTTTAAAGTTTGGAATGATACATAATGTTAACTAAAAGTTTTTGGTATTATTTGAATATTATAATAACATTATTTTTCTATATTCCAATGAGGGTAAACAGATATAGGAATAAAAAATAGTAAAAGTGGCAACTCTGCAGAAATTTTCACTAATATAGTAATTGGCCATTCCAGGACGCTTATTCTATAGGAAAGAGTGAAAGTGAAAGTGAGAATTGCTGGCCCATGGAATTTGCCAACAGAATTTTTTGACCAATCAAGGTTGTCAAAATTCTCACTTTCACTTTCACTCTTTCCTATAGAATAATACCCCAGAACAGCTGATTTTGACAAACTTTTTTGAGGGGCACACAAACAGTGTAGCCAATGGTGAATAAGAACGGACAATTCAAGGTCGTTGGTTTTTTTTAGAATGATATTTCTTTGTTAAAACAATATTTTTCTGTTCCACTTTTTATTAACATTATCTTTAACTTTATGTAACGTATATTTAATATTTGACGTACAACGTGACATTCAATAATGATATTTTTATGCTGCTATTGACCATTCTAGAAATACGTGATTTGACATGTTTACCCCCCAAGGCAATATGGCGGACCAAAAAAAAAAAAATTGATCTTGATCATCATGTTTCATGTTGGATTTGAAATATATACAGGGTGATCGAGGGCTGCGTAATCGGTCCATAACTTTGTTTCAATTTGATATATTGACTTGCAGTTTTCCTTAGAGGGTAGACACAACCGACCGGCATACATTTTTGGGTATACAGGGTGTTGCAGAAGTGCGGGACAGAATATTTTTTTAAATTATTTCTAATGGAACATGTTTTTGCATATTTAGATTCCTCGTAAAAATATGCATATGGATCAATTTTTTGATTTTGCAGTAAATGGCGACGTTGTCAACTTATTCAACAAAATGTTTAAATTAGTGACAAAACCTAAATCTTTGCTAACGACGAAAATTTCCAAATTACTTGTAATAAAGTAACCAAAGGCAGAAGGAAAAGTTGAAGGGCATTGATAGGAGAATAATTAAGTTGCAATGCTCAGATACAGGGTGTTCGATTTAAAAAAGTCGATTAAATGTTCTTTAAAAATACTCAATTTGGGCCTTCTGTTGAAAACACCCTATTTGTACGTACTATCTTCTGCGTCTATTTGAACTTGTACTTACAGCTTTAGCTCCCGTTAGACCGATTTTGGTTACTTGATTACAAGTAATTTGGAAATTATCGCCGTTAGCAAAGAATTAGGTTTTTTCCCTACTTTAAACATTTTGTTGAATAAGTTGACAATGTCGCCATTTATTGCCAAACCAAAAAGTTGTATTCCATATGCAGATTTTTACGAGTAATCCAAATATGTAATAACATACACGGGATTCCATTTGAAATAATAAACCAATTGTTCTGGTACCCTGTATACCCAAAAATATTTTTAAATTGTGCCGTTTGGTTGTGTCTACCCTCTGGTGAGTGCAAGTCAATATTTCAAATTGAAACAAAGTTATGGACCGATTACGCAGCCCTGCGTCACTTTGTATATATTTCAAATACAACATAGAACATGACGTTCAAGATCAAGTTTTAAGGTCCGACTGATATTCAATTTTTTTTTTTTTTTTTGGTGCGCCATATCGCCTTGGGGGGCAAACATGTCAAATGACGCAATTCTAGAATGGTCAATAGATGTATAAAAACGTCATTATTGAAAGTCACGTTGTACGTCAAATATCAAATTAATGTCATTATAACAAACATTTTCCTATGTGAATATTGATTGCTCATCGTTACTTAACACAGTAATTATCAGAAACATCCTGTACCTGTATGTAAGTCAGAATCTCGGAAATCGCCTGCCTTAAAGATTGTTTGAAGCGGACTCTAAACGAATTGTAAAATTATTACTTTATAATAATTTACGATTAGGGCGCAGTCAAAAAAAAATCTACGTGTAGTCGAGTAGAAGTGCAATCGCTGAAACTTTAAGGAAATCATACGACTTTATGAATCGTTGTTGTTTTGTAAATCTACCTCTTAAGACTCGAAATATTAAAAAAATCTCTATCTCTCTGTCTTACTCGAATCCTAAGAAAATAGGTTGTGATTGTGATATTTTATTATGCATTTTGTTGTTTTGTCTCGAAACGACTCTCATCCTATTAGTGACATAGTGACTTAATATTTCTCGTCTCATCATCGACTTATTCATTTTCATTCGTTAAGAAGAAAGTTTTTTTATTTTCATTAATAATTATATAAACACAGCAACTTTGACTTGACACAATATGTCGTTGCTTCGCATAAAAAAAAAACCGATCAACAAATCACCATGACGTTCAACTCAATCATTAGGTACACATCACCCATCTTTGTATTCTTAAGTATTTATTATGATTAAATAGTATTTATCATTATGATTATTATTATTATTATTATTATTCTTATTATTATTATTATTTAACATTCCACCCATATTTTATCACTTTTTATTGCATTATCAGAATCTCTAACATAAAAGCATATACAGAAATATTTTATTTTTCTATAAGCATTATCACGCGTATTATATTGGGATAGAAAATTGAAAAATGTTTATTTTACGATACGTAAATAGGAGAATAAGTCTTGTATATAATTATTAAAAAGTATTTATTGTAAATAAAGTTTACTTAAAAAGCAGTAAATGTGAATATTATTTCCATTTCTTCCCTCTTCTAACGACAATAATTATTTCGAGCTTAATAACAAGGTTTTTGCAGTAAATGATGATCAAATTGACCGATGAGAAGAATCATTAAGTGTTCCTTTTACATCTTCAGTTTAAACTCCGAATTTATATTATCTGCCAAAAATCTTTCGTTCAACTTTAGAGTGCAAACGAAACTTGTAAAAGAGGGCCTAAGAAGACGATATTAAATAAGAACGATCGTTTTTGAGATAAACAGAAGAAATCCCTTTTTGGTAGGGACTTATAATACGTGTCTATACAGTGCTGAGTAAATACGCGTCGAAAACGGTTTCCTTCATTAAGTCTAATAAAAAAAACCTGGTAAGAAACGTCCTCAGAAACACAAAGTTTCTTCAAACTACTCTCTACAAAAGGTCTACTGCCATCATAGTTTTGGAAACGAAGTTGATCAAATAAAAAAAAAGTATTTTTGCTGAAAACTCATAATTATTTTAGTTTATTTTCTTAATGAAGTTGTAATTAAGGTGATAAGTAATTTATGAATAGCAAAAGCAAAACGAGGATGTGTATGGTGCCTACCATAAGAGATCAAAAATACAAAGTGCTTAATAAAAAAAGAAGCTTTCTAAAGGAAACATTTTTAAACTGATTACGTCTTAACACTAACAAAAACTGCACATTAATTAGCAAGACCTCTTGCAGTCTCATAACTGAAAATTGTACGTCACTTATGTAATATAATAATATGTACTTACTAACCATATTGGATGGAGTAGTTTTTGGATCATTGATATAATGTGATGTAGGTTGTCTTAGGTTATGGTCCAAGGTATGAAAAGCATTATTACTTAGTGACGGTACCAAAACTCTAAAATACATATAACTAAAGTTGAAAGTAATTCGTTTTTTGTCTATTTCCACAGCTTGGACTAGAACGCAAGCAAACTAACATAATAATCGATCCAAAAAATAATATAACATATACATCAAGACTTAATGAGAAACTAAAATCACGTAACTTAACAATGTAAGTCAAAAATTTATCCTCTATAACGAACTTACCAATTCAGTCCTCTTAACGGAACTTACTCCCAGACAATTCCAAGCCTTTAAAGTTCCGATAACGAAGTTAATGTCTTCGTGCCAACGCTGCTTTTCTTCTGCGCTATCAAAGGCCAAGAAGTACCTTAACACCTCCACCTCGTCATCTTTGTGGTGTTTTATTGACAGGCTTAAAGACCTGGACCTGGGACAGATGCTTCTGTCGGCATCTGCAGTCTCTTCCAGAGCCATTCTCATATCTATGGATCCAATTGGGTCGCAACAAAACTCCTCCGAGGGGTAGTTCCAGTACTTTAACAAAGAGCCGTCCAGGACGCACCAGCGGCGGTTCCAGAGCAAATGATTCTTGTCTTCTGGAACAAGCAAAAGAAATGTGTAGTCGATAAAATTATTGTACGAGGTAGCGTAGGTTTATACTACTCACCAAATCCGATAGTTAGGAAGTCGCTGGTTCTATTAGTCAACGTTACGCTTCCATTCAAACTACATGTGAAGAAACCCTGCAGTGAAGAGGCTAGAGGTACGTGGTGCATTCTAAAGTGCGATTTCTGCAGATCTCTACATTGCAAAGTGCAAGATCCACACAAATTAAACGACGACGACTTGATGGTAGAAACGTCATCTAATCGCAAGTTCCGCCGTGACGACTTGCAATGGTGCCGACTCAGATGGAATAACCCTTTGGTGGAAGGACAAGCCTTCCTAGCCTTGGTGACTTCGTGGCCCTTCACCTGATGCTTGACCCTAATTGAATAGACAGCCACACAGACCACAGAATCGTTGCTTAGGCCCGTCAACTGGAAATTCTTCTCCGGTCTGACCTCTCCGTTGACCTTATCCGCTTGCAATACCTTGCTGGCCAAGACCGTCTTTCCGCTGCTTACTATCACCACGAAGTACTCGTCAAAGTCGCAGATGGGGTGGTGCTCGTCCGCAGAGTCGGCTTTGACGTAGAATATCAGATTCGAAATGTCCATGGCGGCTGAGTAGGTTTGGATCAAGTCGCAATCGTCGTATTCTGTGGCATTGAGGGCTGCTTGTAGGGCTTCCTTTTGACAGGCTGTTGTACAAAATATGGTAATTTTATCTCTAGTAAGTTCTATTC
Source organism: Taphrorychus bicolor (assembly GCA_951812265.1). NCBI lineage: Eukaryota > Metazoa > Arthropoda > Insecta > Coleoptera > Curculionidae > Taphrorychus > Taphrorychus bicolor. Next base: position 20,344,677 of record OX638299.1, on the reverse strand, counting down.
TATCATCTAGTAAGCTGAAAAATTGACATATAAAAATGACACATTTACATGGATGGAGTAGGAAGAATATGTCAATGCTTCAGCCTGCTAGATGAATATCTATTTGAAATGGACCATAATTAGGTAAAAGAAGATGGAATGTCTAACAAACTGTGTTTCAGAGTTTCAGTGCAACGCGTCAGTGGAGAGGTCGACGGACAAACGAATTTGTGCTTCACGTTTCGGTAGCGAATCCGATTTCAAAGTCATTTTCATTTCGCATCGGTTCTGGTTCTGGTTGACATAAAAATTACAGACTAGCTGATTTTCAACCAATCAGCTTTGCTGAAAATCAGCTGGCTTGTCATTTTTATGGCAAGCAGAACCAAAACCGCTGTGAAACGAAAATGACTCAAGCTAGGTCGGAACAAAACAAGGCCGCAGTGTGATTACACATCGATCTAATGTGGAGACCCCTTCTGTTTTACAGTTTTGGCTCCCCTTTTTAGCAGTGAGAACCTTTAAACTGGCGACGATATTTGCCTAAAGTGACGTCTCGGGGACATCATGATTACGTCAGATTATTGCAAAACAGTTGTCACTGTCATTATTTTTAATATTTCCTATTTCCAATCTAATCGAATATCAAACATATACATTTCATCAGAACACAATCCCTAAATAATGATGTTTCAGATTTCAGACAGATGTAATGTTTTTTTTTCGAAATTTAAAGTTTTTAAAGGTCCAATTTTAGCTTTTAAATATTAGGCCAAGCCGGCTCGAAGGACCAAAATTCAACAAATAACATATTATATGTTATTTAAAACTCAATCCCTAAATATTTATAGTACAGACTTCAGTCAGATGTACGGTTTTTTTCTTTAATTTAAATCTTATAAAGGTCAATTGTATGCTCTAAATATAAAACCAAGCCGGCTCGAAGGACCATTATTCAATAATAAATTATTCAATTCGTTAAAACGCAATTCCTCAATATTGATGGTTTAAAGTACAGTCAGATGTAAATGTATCGAAATTTAAGGCTTTTAAAGGTCCAATTGTAGCATTTAAATATTAGGCCAAGGCGGCTCGAAGGACCAAAATTCAACAAATAACATAGCATACTTTTCGTTAAATATTCATCTCTTAGCTAGAGCGCTAGGGCTCCTAGCCATTAGCTGACCTAGGTCCAATGTTTTTTAAAACAACTTCTAAAGACATCGACACAAACAATAACCGGTCCTGCTTTAAGTTGCTTGAGGCTTGTATGTCGTGCCCTGATGACAACATTACGTCATGGGTATGACGTATCTTCTAGTTCATTGGTGATGACCTAATACGCTGGTGGATGTCGCCTGCTCCTGCTCCTGCTCTGTACAATATCTCACCGTTCTAGCGTAGCTATTTGGCTATGAGCCGCGAACTCACGGTCTCTAATTTGTCGACCACCCAAAGCTGTACTGATGAGGGATAGACCCCGAAACTAGTGTACAGATGGGTTCATCGACAAATGGGTGACCATGTACACTCGTTCCAATACAGAGCAATATGGGCTGCTTGTCGAACTGAGAGCCATCTGCCATGCAGTCTGCGATCTATATTATTAGATCTAATACGCTGGTGGATGTCGCCTGCTCCTGTCTGTACAACATCTCACCATTGTACAGCGGAACGGAACGGAGCAGAAATGTCAATAACGTCATTACACATGTCAATTCCTATTTTAGCTTTTATCTGATTGGTTTAAATTCAACTGTCAAATTACGCTTCGTTCAGCTTTTAACCAAATTACTCTGTATGTGACGTCGCCCTGAGGCCGCCGTTACATACAGCGGAACGGAACGTAATTGACAGTTGAATTTAAACCAATCAGGTAAAAACTTTTAGAATTCAGCTATTTTTAAGGCCGGTCGGCAAAATGTTCGGTTAACTTCAACTTTCGCGGAACGATGTAGCAGAAAACGTTAGTAGGCAAAACTGCAACCCCCCTACAGATAGACAAATCTTTGATGGCTATGTGACGGGACCAAAAAAAAAACGCAGAACGCGGAATTAACATGTGTAATGACGTTATTGACATTTCTGCTCCTTTCCGTTCTGGTTAGTTCCGCTCGAATTTGGTTAAAGGCAGAACGGAGCGTAATTTGACAGTTGAATTTAAAATCAGATAAGAGCTAAAATAGGAATTGTCATATGTAATGACGTTATTGACATGTGTAATGACATTATTGACATTTCTGCTCCGTTCCGTTCCGTTCCGCTGTATGTGACGGCGGCCTCAGTGCAGGGAATTTGGTTAAAGGCAGAACGGAGCGTAATTTGACAGTTGAATTTAAACTAATCAGATAAGAGCTAAAATAGGAATTGTCATGTGTAATGACGTTATTGACATGTGTAATGACATTATTGACATTTCTGCTCCGATCCGTTCCGTTCCGCTGTATGTGACGGCGGCCCCAGTGCAGGGATGGGTAAATAAGCCAATTAGGATTTATTTACATTTATCTACGTAAACAAATATTTTTAAGCGTAAAAAAGTAAATAAATGTTGTTAATTAAGAATGACAGTAATGACAATTCGGAACATCAGTTTTGGCATTTAAGAATCGAGTGTCAATGAGTGACAAATGACATCGATCTTTTTTATAATTATATCGTTATTTCAAATTTCAAAACTAATAGCGTTTTTCACTGAGAAAACTAGTTCGCACTGAGTGTATTTCTCTCCTTTGCCAATTCAACCAAAATATAAAGACGGAAATACACTCGATGCGCACTAGTACAGCCAGTTCAAAGTGCTAAAAAGTCTTAATTCTAATTAACAGACTGTGGTTTATAAAATTTAAATAAAGTAATTTTGCTAGCTCTAGCCTAGCTGGTTCGATATTCGATTGGTTTGGAAACAAGAAATAATCAAAATAATGACAGTGACAATTGTTTTGCAATAATTTGACGTAAGACGTCATGACGTCACTGCCGGCGGAAGTCGTCACCAGTTTAAAAGTTCTCACTTCTAGAAAGGGGGGCCAAAACTGTGAAACAAGAGGGGGTCTCCAGATTAGCTCGATCGTTAAGTCCTTACGGATTTATATAAATTTATCCAGCTGGAACAGCTTTGATCGTTGTCAAAGTCTGCCAAAAGTACTTCGGACACCAAAATATCGGTTGGTACTTGAAGGACAAGGAGGGCGGAAATATGGAGCACTTTAAGTGCATCAAGTACGGAGGTATTGAAAAGGTATAAAAAGAACTTCACGCTTCAGAGTTATTCTGAGCTACTCTTAGAAAGCGACTTTACAATCTGTGAGGCGTTGTCAAAGTATCAACGACGTAATTCGTTTAGCCTTCCTCTTTTGTCTCCAAGAACTCCGATATTTTTTCTTTTTCATCGACATCGGCCTAATAAACGACATCAACGTCATAAAAAAGCATTACGTCAAGCGTAGGTCTGTGATTGGATCAAGCGTAGATAGACATGGCGTCAAGCGTAGGTCTTTCCTTTCATGGAAGAGAGATAATCTTAGCACAGGTCGTAATGTAAAAAGAAATGGGTAGAGAAAAGTTTGTTGGGACATTCTGGAAACACAGTCTGTTTTGCGACGTCTGGCCATGTTGGTGTCTACTAATAGAAGGTTTTTGGAGGAATATGTGATGCCTATTATAAAGGGACCTTTTACGAAGAGATTTTTTACGAAGTAACCATTAACATACCAGGTAACCTAGTATGCCATTGGTAACATGTTACTATTTTTTTGCTTGTCCCTGAAGGATACTATGACGTGTCCGTGACGTTCATCATACCATACCAGGTAACTATCTTGCCGAGATAGTTACATGATGTAATGAGTGTAAAGCATCTCTTTTTATTGTAAACAAATAAGTGAAATAGTCATATCCTGCAATTGCGGTATTGTGTGAGAGGCAGGGTAGAGGCGATTTTTTACAGTAATTTCACTTTTTTTAAACAAGAAGTGGTTAAAAAGAAAACATTGGAAAACTGAAAAGCAGTACAAGCACATTTTTTTTTGACAATATTTTACCGGTTTTCTTTATAAATAATAAAAATCTTTGATAGAACAAAAATAAAATATAAATATAAACAAAACCTGATATTCGACAGCAGACAGAGCGATGCCATTGTTCAAGTCAACACATACTATGACGTCATGATAACGGTATGGTGAAGTTAGAGCCTGGTTACTTCGCAAAAAATCCCTTATTGTCATTTTCGTTTCACAACGGTTCTGGTTTTGGTTGACATAAAAATGACAGTCCAGCTGATTTTTAGCAAAGATGATTGGTTGAAAATCAGCTGGTCTGTTGTTTTTATGTCAACCAGAACCAGAACCGGTGCGAAACGAAAATGACTTATATGCAAGTTGGATACTATACTTGATATGTAGACAAAGTATTTAGTATACTATACTATACTTTGTCTACGGCGCTCAACACCCGTCTTGCATTGATTGTTAAAGTTCTTCTAAACCTTTCGAACAATATAGGTTTCCCGTTATTACAGACACTTTTGTTAGGGTATTGTAAGTAACAGGATTTTTTAAAAGATTCTTTTTGTTTTCGTTTGGCCACCCTGTAATGATCATGAATACATACATGCAACAAGCAAGATCTTCTCAGCCTCGACGTACTCGGGACTGGCCAAGTCTTTTGAGCTTCTGCAATACTCCAGCGCTTTTGAAACCTGGAAAATTATGCCGTTCTGCACATACAATTCACGCATGAGATTCTCAGAGGAGCCGTTGTAGCCTGGAGAGTATGACTGGCACCTATCCCGGTTTTTTGTTCTGAAAATGTACCAAACACAATTATTTTTGCCTCTCGCTTTTCGCTATAGCTGTGAAACTCACTTGCTTTTTGTTGAGCAATCACTAGTGTCTAGTCTATCCTTGAACGAACACGCCCTTCTGAAACTTTTACGTATATTGTTACAAAGCGAACCAGCTTTTGAGAACAAACTTGTGTTACTAGAGGACATGTTCTTTTTCAACGCAGAAAGTTTGGAAGACGTGTCCTAAAATTTTTTTCATTATATTAAGTAATGTCCTAAGATTTGAATTTTGTAAGCCTTACAAAGGAATAATAAAAGGTCGAGTCCAAAGTTACATCTCCCAAAGCAGTCTTTAGGAACTCATGCGGGCTGAAATCTATTGTAGTGTCTTGGCCAACGGAACTGTAAGTGCCGTTAAGTTCTGCTGAGGTCTCCTTATTCAGATCGTCTGTAGAGCGCAGAAAGGCCAGGTCTTTCTCTTGGGGACACAGCAAGGAGAAGTAAGTTTTGTCGTCGTAGAGGCTATCTGGGGCTCTGAGGCTGCCTGTGGAATAGTTGGAGCTGGTACCGTCGTCCTCGGTAGTTCGCGATTCTCTGGAGAGTCTCCGGTGGTACATACGCCCTATGTAATGGGAGATTTGGTCTTGATACTTTTGGTTGACCTTTACAAAGCAGAGAGAAAATATATACGTCAAACATCTTCAGAACAAAGCTATTTTTTGGGTGTGGCCTGATCCGGGTTTTTTTTGCAACCCATACAGGCTGGACCATTCAATTTAAGATCCGAGCAAATTCATTATTCTTCATGAGTCATCAAGGTTATTTCAAGGTTAACTTTGTGTGTAAAAATAGAAACCCCTAGAAATCTCATTACCACATATAATAAACTACTTAGTAATATATAACTTTTGTAGGAAACACACTTCACTTTGGCGATGTACCTCGTGAAACTACCAGTATTACTAAAGGTAGGCCCTTCTGAGTAACTACTGCACAGAAGGATTTAAGAAAAATACTATTACACAAATACATGTTGGTCAAAAAAATGTGCAAATCTTTTAAATAGGGAAACAGGCAGGGCCTGATTAATCATTAAGCAACTACCTAGAGGCCCGTTCAGGCACCAAGGAAAAAAGCATTTCATCAAACAAAAATGTGTGTAGTATCACACAATTCTTCAGATTAACTCAGCCTTCATCACTCTAGAAGAACCAAAATAAAAAAAAAATACTGATCACTGATCAGTTGATTGGAAGAGGCGGCGCCATTGCATGGCCTGCAAAGTTACCTGATTTGACGCCTCTAAACTATATTTGAAAGTCGCATATTGCAAACAGCGTGCACAATGTGCATTGTGCTCTTATAAAAGCGTGTGTAAAGTCCAGTTCTGAATTATTTGCACACGCTTTGCATATATTTTATAATACGAATCAACGATCTATATGAAGCGAAATAGCTGTCGTAGAAAAAGTATAGTGTGCAACAAGTACGAGAATCACTCTTCACACTTTTGTGACGTTTAGGACTCGCCTACCGTTAGTGTCCAAACCGACACTCGTGTGAAAAGTGCAATTTTTGATACTAGTTGCACAATATACTATTAGGTACTCTCACACCATGCAAAGTTAAAAGTCAATCATCAATACCTTGAGTAGGATATTCACTTGAGTCTCTAACAAAATAATATACTTGTTCACCGACATATAAACTAATATATAATATAGGCTAAACAGCAGACTATCCCTTACCCTTTTACACCGCTATTTATGTAAACAGAAGCACAAATACAAATAGGTAGGTTGTAGCTACTCCGACGGTACGTCCCCGACTGGCTTTCGTCTAGTTCATTGTAAACACTAAATATTGCCTACTGCCAATAGTGCCAATAAATGTTCTTGGCAAATGCAAATGCGCAGTTTTATCAGTGTTATTTTCGAGCCGGGGTGGCTCGCCGCCTTTGGGTTGGGGTACTTTATGGACGATCTTATAAACACTTTGCACATCATTTATACCTAAACGGGCGCATTTAAATTGTAACTCTTTAGGAAAGTAATTAAAAATAATCGTTTCGACTTTTCCATACTAAAATGTCTTACACAGAATGGTGGTCATTGCCAGCAGTTGTTGGTATATCTTGTATTTCCAATTCAGGTTTTTTTGGCATCTTAGTAACCATAGAATGTTCATTTTTTCCTACCCGTCCCCATTTGCTTCATGTCAAGAAGATTGATAAACAAGCTAACGATTTTTAGAGCTAACGAGATGTCAAGCTTTTGTGCATAGATAATACATGATACAAGATACTTTCAGCAGGTTATTAACGAATTTTTCCTAAACCACTGCAAGCAACGATATAAAATGTTTAGGGTCTAGTACGAGTTCTACTATCTAGTAAAATATGAAGGGTGTCCTATTTAAAAATATTACATTATATGACGCTAAACTTTTCTGGCCCACCCTGAATACGGGGTGTTTCAAAAAGATGCTGACAAACTTTAGGGGGCTATAGATGACGCCAAGTCATCCAACTTTTACTTATAAACAACTAGTCGCAAATGCACCGTTTTTGAGATTCAGACAGGGTCTCAAAGAAATATTTTTTTATCAGTTTTTAGGTTATATATCAGGACCAAATTTACTTAGATAATTGGAATTTTGTACCCGTTTTACCACTGACTGGATGTACTTTATCAGTGTTAAAAAGCGCAGTTTTTATGTGCCAGTGGAGTAGATTTTGAAGTGGCCTGGAATTATCTTGCCTCTAACGTCTACGCCACTGGAAAAAATGCTATTTGGAAGCATATCGTAAAAGGAAAATATTTTCTACACGAAAAAGGTACTCTTAATCAAAAGGGCCATTGGAAGCCATTCTTGAATTATTTTATAATGAAAAACATAGGTACAAAAGTCGAACGTAGTTTCAACATAGAATCATCGTTTGGTCCGTTGATTTATAGTTGTCACGTTGATTTTAACGAGTTGATTTCAGGTTGAGTGGTTGATAAAAGCGATAGTGCACAATCAATCAATTAAATCAACGTTGTTAAAACGTGTTTTGGATGTGATTTGATATTGATTGAATTTATCCTGTTGATTAAACGTTGAAAATAGGTGACAGTAATTAAACCGTCACGAATGCGCAATTGCGAAATGCCTTTTATAACTTATCATCATTTGTTCGGTTGATTTATAGTTGTCCCTTTGATTATAAGCCGTTGATTTTTTCGAAAATAAACAACCATATTTTCCGACGTTAAACCAACGTTAAAACGTGTGTTGAATATGTTTAGATATTGGTTGAATTTATAATGTTCCGAGCACACATCCTTCGACCACCGACTCACAGGTGGCAGCAGCAGCAGCAGCAACAACAACAATTCACACACGGTTTCGTTTCCATCATCTCACTGCCTTTCCGTAGCCGAATTTGAGTACAAATATAAGTTGTAATTATTAACTATCATCCTGGCGTATATGGCAGGGGTCTATCCAGCTTTACTGACTAGTTCTCAATCATCAACACATATTCTTCCGAGCACTAGGCCCCAACACGGATCGCCTTTCAACGCCACGAGATTTACCAAAGCAGCATCTTCGCCCGCACACCTTCTTCCTGGTTTTCTCGGCAACCAACTCTGGCCCATCCATCACTTGCCTTGCTCAAGCAATCAACACATTCAAAAGCCCACAAACATGTTCCATCATATGGTTCCTGACTCCGTCACTGGAAGGGGAGTAATGTGGCGTCCTCTGTACTGACTTACTGGTGACAGCACACATCCTTCAACCACCGGCTCACAGGTGGCAGCAGCAACAACAACAACAAATAACACACGGTTTCGTTTCCATCATCTCACTGCACTCCCTTTCCGTAGCCGAATTTGAGTACAAATATAAGTTCCAATTATTAACTAGCATCACGGCGTATAAGGCAAAGGTCTATCGAGCCTTACTGACGAGTTCAAGATTTGAGTACAAAGACAGATAGACCCCGGAACGTAACGCCAATACAACTTGCATAGGTCTAGCGACTACCGGTCGTCTCTGTGTTGTTTCTCATCCTTTCCCAAGTTTCCAACCTTTCTCAATGGCACACTATCTTAGTACCGCCATATCTGGTAAAACTCATTTGACATAAACTATATTAATGTAAATGGAAAGAAATAGATTAAAAACGATGAATAAACGTTTTAAGCAAGGTTAATTAAACGTTTCAAGCAATGTTTATAAAAACCTTGATTGATCGTTTCAAGCAAACGTAGACTAAACGTTTTAAGCAAACGTAGATTAAACGTCTTAAGTTAAGCAAACGTTGATGAAACGTTTTAAGAAAGGTTGATAAAAACTTTGATTCAATGGACATGACTACGTTGAAAAAACGTTTGGTTAAAGGTTTTTTTTAACGTTGAATCAACGTTCAACTTGGTAGGTAAAGAGCAAAAATCATTTTAAATTTTCCATTGTTTATAACTTCTATGTTATTTCATTGTTTCAAAACTAATTTTTATTTATTATCGCATAGGTATTCCTTAACAATTCTACTGTTTAAAATTAGTTATTTTACCTGCATGACTGGTACTGACGCTTTGACTGAAAACGTCAATAACAAGGTAATATCAAAAATATTCATTTGACACCCTGTATCTCGAAAACGCTGCACGGGCATAAAGTGCATTTTATGGCCCGCGAGAGCCTAAAGTAATATTTTAGGATAAGTTTAATAATAATTTCTTGTTGAAAAACAGTAACAGGTACTGCTAGGAAATAAAGGTTTGTATGCACCACTGGCATACGTTTATGTTTTTGCCTTCAGACGATTTAGGAATAATAATATTATATAATATCGGAAATTGTAAACTTTCTTAAGGACTCAGAAAGTCGCACTTATCATTAGTAAGATTATACATTCCAGGTCGTGTTTATCAGATACTTTTTCTCATGCCCATTGTGGTTACATTAGTGTCAATTGAGTTGGAAAGACTGTATTTTCTGAAAGAAAATGTTTGCAGACGTTTTTGGAAAATTCTGTTTTTGTATTAAAAATTATGAATTTTTTTGAAGACTCAGAAAGTCATACTTTTCACTCAGAAAGTACAACTTTCTGACTCTAGGTAATGTTCGACAGATATTTTTCCTAACGTATCGAAAATTACAATATTTTTTTTTAAAGGTATTTTGTGGTTACATAATGTTCTATTGACTCAGAAAAAGTGTCTTTTCTGCAAGAAAATGTTGCAGAGGTTTTCAAAAACTTTTTGTTTTATTAAAAATAATGACATTTCTTGAAGACTCAGAAAGTCACACTTTTCATTAAGTGCACCTTTCTGAATCCAGGTAATGTATGTTATTATTATAATATTGTTATCCATACATATGTTTTTGCCTTCAGACAATTTAGGAATCCTCGGGCCATAGGTCCTCAGCTTTTCTAAGCTCGCCCTCGGGACATAAACATCTACTTTATGCCCTTGATACATAAATAACTATTGTCAAACACTTTCTTACTTTTACAAATAGCATGCAATATTTACATTTTTATAATTTACCAAGTCGTACACGACCGCCGCGTCGTCGTTCGGCGTTTCGGCGCTTCGGCTCCTCAGGAGCGCTCTTTGACCCATAATGATTTTTGGTTTCGGCGGGCACTCAGATTGGGTGTAGCTCTTTAAGCTCAGATTCGAGTCACGCGACGTACTCAAATTCCTTATGTATAACGAGTCTAGTTTTTTGGCGGTGGCTTCAAGGAGATCCCGTTGATGGACTTGATGTGGTGTTGACGTCACCACGTCTAGAATAAATAACATTTGATGCTTCAATGTTCCTCAATAATGTGAGTCATTTATACTTAATTACTTAATCACAATTCAGAAATGAAAAAAAAAGTTAGTATCCAACAAGCTTGTAATGCAGGCCATCATCTGCAAACGTGAGTTTTGAGCCCACGACCGCAGCGAGGTTGTTTGGGGTCTTTGGGGAAATTAAAGTTACAAATAGGGCTAAAATCGGTTAGAAATGACCAACCTCGTCTAAAAAATTAAATTTTTCGAGTTTTTTTGAGAAAAACATATTAGGATTAAGACCAGTAGCATAGCTATACTATAAGGAATATACAATAGAACCAAAATCTGTTAAAGTCCGTCAAAGCGTCAAAAAAATTGAAATTTGGAAATTTATGAGAACATCAGATGAGAACGGTCAAAAATGTCTCAAAACGTTTAAAAATAGGCATTTGGAGCTTGTGGAAAAAATTGGGGCTAAAATTGTTTGAAAATTACATAAATTGTGTAAGAATGCAAGTTTGGAGAAACTATAAAAGGTTAGAAATAGGGCTAAAGCGGTTAGAAATGACCCACATTGTCTAAAAATTCAAATTTTTTTCTTTCATCACACTTTCTTTCAAATCTAGTTTTTAGAAAAAACAGATTAGGATTAAGACCTGTAACATAGTACTACTATAAAGAGTATACAATAGAACCAAAATCTGTAAAAAAATTCCTCAAAGCGTAAAAAAAAATCAAATTTGGAGATTTTTGAGAAACTCAGATGAGAATATTATGGTCAGAAACAGGAAAAAATGTCTAAAAAAGTTTAAAAATGGAAATATGGAGCTTGTGGAAAAAATCAGGTCAGGAGTGGGCCAAAATTGTTAAAAAATAATTAAACAAATCGTCTAAGAATGCAAGTTTGGAGTCTTTGGAGAAACTAAAATTAGAAATAGGGCTAAAGTCAGTTATAAATGACCCACATCGTCTAAAAAAATCATTTTTTTTTTTAGTTTTTTTGAGAAAAGCAGATTAGGATTAAGACTAATAGCATATTACTACTATAAAAACTGCACAATAGAACCAAAATCTGTTAAAAATCCCTCAAACCGTCAAAACAATTCAAATTTGGTCATTTTTGAGAAATTTAGATGAGAACATTATGGCCAGAAATGGTCAAGAAGTGACTCAAAACGTTTAAAATTCGAAACTTGAAGCTTGTAGACAAAAATATGTTAAGAGTGAGGCCAAAATTGTTTAAAAATTACACAAATCGTCTAAGGATGCAAGTTTGGAGTCTTTAGAGAAACTAAAGTTAGAAATAAGGCTAAAATCGGTAAGAAATGACCTACATCGTCTAAAAATTCAAATTTTTCGAGTTTTTTTGAGAAAAACATATTAGGATTAAGACCAATAGCATGGTACTACTACAAAGAGCATACAATAGAACCAAAATCTGTTAAAAGTCCCTCAAAGCGTCAAAAAAAATCAAATTTGGAAAATTTTGAGAAATTCAGATAAGAACATTATGGCCAGAAATGGTCAAAAATGAATCAAAACGTTTAAAAATGCAAATTTGGAGCTTGTGAAAAAAATTGGGGCGAAAATTGTTTGAAAATTACATAAATTGTGTAAGAATGCAAGTTTGGAGAAACTATAAAAGGTAAGAAATAGGGCTAAAAACGGTTAGAAATGACCCACATCGTCTCAAAATTCAAATTTTCTTCTTTCATCACACTTTCTTTCAAATCTAGTTTTAAGAAAAAATAGATTAGGATTAAGACCTGTAACATAGTACTACTATAAAGAGTATACAATAGAACCAAAATCTGTAAAAAAATTCATCAAAGCGTAAAAAAAATCAAATTTGGAGATTTTTGAGAAACTCAGATGAGAATATTATGGTCAGAAACAGTAAAAAATGTCTAAAAACGTTTAAAAATGAAATGACCCACATCGTCTAAAAATTCAAATTTTCGTCTTTCATCACACTTTCTTTCAAATCTAGTTTTCTTTTTAGAAATAATAGATTAGGTTTAAGACCTGTAACATAGTACTACTATAAAGAGTATACAATAGAACCAAAATCTGTAAAAAAATTCCTCAAAGCGTCAAAAAAAAAATCAAATTTGGAAATTTTTGAGAAACTCAGATGAGAATATTATGGTCAGAAACAGTAAAAAATGTTTAAAAAATTTTAAAAATGGAAATATGGAGCTTGTGGAAAAAATCAGGTCAGGAGTGGGCCAAAATTGTTAAAAAATAATTAAATAAATCGTCTAAGAATGCAAGTTTGGAGTCTTTGGAGAAACTAAAATTAGAAATAGGGCTAAAGTCAGTTAAAAATAACCCATATCGTCTAAAAAATCATTTTTTTTTAGAAAAACAGATTAGGATTAAGACTAATAGCATATTACTACTATAAAGAGTGCACAATAGAACCAAAATCTGTTAAAAATCCCTCAAACCGTCAAAAAAATTCAAATTTGGTAATTTTTGAGACATTCAGATGAGAACATTATGGCCAGAAATGGTCAAAAAGTCAGTCAAAACGTTTAAAACATGGAAACTTGAAGCTTGTGGACAAACATATGTGAAGAGTGGGGCCAAAATTGTTTAAAAATTACACAAATCGTCTAAGGATGCAAGTTTTGAGTCTTTAGAGAAATTAAAGTTAGAAGTAAGGCTAAAATCGGTAAGAAATGACCCACATCGTCTAAAAATTCAAATTTTTCGAGTTTTTTTGAGAAAAACATATTAGGGTTAAGACCAATAGCATGGTACTACTACAGAGAGCATACAATAGAACCAAAATCTGTTAAAAATCCCTCAAAGCGTCAAAAAAAATCAAATGTGGAAAATTTTGAGAAATTCAGATGAGATCATTATGGCCAGAAGTGGTCAAAAATGAATCAAAACGTTTAAAAATGAAAATTTGAAGGTTGTGGAAAAAATTGGGGCGAAAATTGTTTGAAAATTACATAAATTGTGTAAGAATGCAAGTTTGGAGAAACTATAAAAGGTTAGAAATAGGGCTAAAAACGGTTAGAAATGACCCACATCGTCTAAAAATTCAAATTTTCTTCTTTCATCACACTTTCTTTCAAATCTAGTTTTTAGAAAAAATAGATTAGGATTAAGACCTGTAACATAGTACTACTATAAAGAGTATACAATAGAACCAAAATCTGTAAAAAAAGTCCTCAAAGCGTCAAAAGAAAATCAAATATGGAGATTTTTGAGGAACTCAGTTGAGAATATTATGGTCAGAAACAGTAAAAAATGTCTCAAAAAGTTTAAAAATGGAAATATGGAGCTTGTGGAAAAAATCAGGTCAGGAGTGGGCCAAAATTGTTAAAAGATAATTAAACAAATCGTCTAAGAATGCAAGTTTGGAGTCTTTGGAGAAACTAAAATTAGAAATAGGGCTAAAGTCAGTTAAAAATGACCCACATCGTCTAAAAAATCATTTTTTTTTAGAAAAACAGATTAGGATTAAGACTAATAGCATATTACTACTATAAAGAATGCACAATAGAACCAAAATCTGTTGAAAATTCCTCAAACCGTCAAAAAAATTCAAATTTGGTAATTTTTGAGAAATTCAGATGAGAACATTATGGCCAGAAATGGTCAAAAAGTCAGTCAAAACGTTTAAAACATGGAAACTTGAAGCTTGTGGACAAAAATATGTTAAGAGTGGGGCCAAAATTGTTTAAAAATTACACAAATCGTCTAAGGATGCAAGTTTGGAGTCTTTAGAGAAACTAAAGTTAGAAATAAGGCTAAAATCGGTAAGAAATGACCTACATCGTCTAAAAATTCAAATTTTTCGAGTTTTTTTGAGAAAAACATATTAGGATTAAGACCAATAGCATGGTACTACTACAAAAAGCATACAATAAAACCAAAATCTGTTAAAAGTCCCTCAAAGCGTAAAAAAAAATCAAATTTGAAAAATTTTTGAGAAATTTAGATAAGAACATTATGGCCAGAAATGGTCAAAAATGACTCAAAACGTTTAAAAATGGAAATTTCAAGCATGTGGAAAAGAATATGTTAAAACCGGGGTCAAAATTGTTTAAAAATTACACAAATCGTCTAGAAATGCAAGTTTGGAGTCTTTATAGAGAAACTATAGTTAGAAATAAGGCTAAAGTCGGTTAGAAATGACCCATATCGTCTAAAAATTAAATTTTTTCGAGATTTTTTGAGAAAAACAGATTAGGAATAAGACCGGTAACATAGTACGACTATAAAGAATATAAAATTTTTTTAGAAATTCAGATGTTAAAATTAAATCCAGAAACGGTCAAAAATGACTCAAAACGTTTAAAAATGGAAATATGGAGATTGCGGAAAAAATCAAGTTAGCAGTGCGACCAAAACTGTTTAAAAATTATACAAACCGTCTAAGAATGCAAGTATGGTGTCTTTGGACCGACATGACCTAAAGATTCAAATGTTTCAACTCAGATTAGGATTAAGACCAGTAGTATAGTACTGCTATAAAGAGTATATAACTGAACTAAAATCTGTTAAAGAACCCTCAAAGCGTCAAAAACATAAAAATTTGGAGATTTTTGAAAAATTCAGGTGATAACATTATGGCCAGAAACGGTCAAAAATGGCTCACAACGTTTAAAAATGGAAATTTGGAGCTTGTGGAAAAAATTGGGGCCAAAATTGTTTAAAAATTACACAAATCGTCTAAGAATGCAAGTTTGGACTCTTTGGAGAAACCAATAAGGCTAGAAATAAGGCTGAAATCGGTTAAAAATGACTCACATCGTCTAAAAATGCAAATATTGATGTTTTAGGAAAAAATTCATTTTAGGACAAAATCTGAAAAAACTGGTCCAAATCTTCTAATTTGTTTCTTTTTTTGGTAAAATCATATTTTCGAAACAAAATGAGTGAAATTTGACACAACACGCTGCAAAATGCACATCTGGAGTTTTTCGAGAATATCAGATTAGCATTATGACCAAAATCGGTGAAAAATAACTCTATCATATAAAAATTAAAATTTGGAGTGTTGAAGAAAATTCAGGTTCAAAGCATTTAAAAATGCAAATTGAAAGTTTTTGAAATTACTTAAAACGTTTAAAAATGCAAATTTGGAATTTTTCGAAAAAAGTTCACTTTAGAATAAAACTGATCCAAATCAAATTCGTTGCTTTTGGTAAAATTACAATTTTGGAACCAAATAAGATAATAATAATGAAGTTTGATACGAAACAGTTTAAGATACACATTTTCCCTAAAGGAATGATGCCTATAATATGCAAGTTGGATACTATACATTGTCCACGGCTTAATTTACATTTTTACATAATAATTAATTAAAAAACTCGGTTTTCAACACGCTTTGTTTTGTGTATTAAACTAAAGTAACTTTAGAACTATTATGACTCCCATCAGGTTAGTTTCAATTTCTATTTATTCCATTTGTAATTTCCAACATGTATGTGTCTGCAATCCTTATGAATTGCATAATTAAAAAAAAAAAAAAAACAGACACAGTAATAAGATTCATTATTCATGCTCTTCCATTTCAGTGGTTATCACACACCTTATTGTGTGTTTTTAACGTGATATATAATAACTATATTATTGTACAGCCATAGACAATGAGTATATTATATACTAAGGTTGTGAAGTACATTATTATGACCAGAACGTCAAGTTTAAATCTAAGATGTGAGGGCCATAAGTAGTTCACAACCGCGGTGCTTATACGATTTTTTCCATTACTAGACTCGATAAATCTACAATCAACAGAAAATTGCCTAAATTAGTAAGATAGCGCTCCGCATATTTTATTACTAAGAACAGGCGCGTCTTCAATCCATATGGAGGCTTTGTTACCGTGGCAACCGATAAACCAAATCGCCGTATGACGATATCATATCAAGAACATACGCCTAATGCGCCTGACAACTGACAGCTTTATCTCCCTAGGGAGATAATCAGCCATAACGTTATCATTATGGATCGCTTATGTTCAATTGTTTTATAAGAAAAACGAGAAAACCTACTTTATAGTCATTCTGCTGCCCTTTAACGGTCCGTATTAAAGCTAGTAGTGGAAAAATTATGTTATTGTGTTTAAGAGTTAATTAGGTTTTAGTTATCTGATGTTTACTAAATATGAATATTTACCATTATACTGGCAACTCAGATGTGTTTTTTCTGGAGTTATTGCCTCTTGGGTCTTCGGAACGCTGTGTTCGGACCCAGACTTGGAATTCGGTGTCGATAGAGATGGTTCTGACGCAATGTCAGACATCCTAATGGATGTAACTGAAAGGAAAGTACTTACATTAAAGGCGATTATTATTGGAAATTTAAGCCTTGGACCAAAATCGTTCAAAATAAATTCAAAACATGTAAAAGAGTTTTGCAAATTTACGTTTCCGGTTTTTTTGGTAGTCCTTGTATAGTATAAATTGGTATTTTTAGAATCCAAAAATACCAATTTATGCCCTTGAAGAGCTATCAGAAGAAGCGGCTGTAAGAACGACGTCATGACTTATGTACGTATGACGTATGTGTGTATGTACGTAACACCCCTGTAAATCCTTGTTGCAACGATAACGGTCATTTTGTAATTGTATAGAAAGGTAATTGACCATTTTAAAATTACGTCATTTGACAATTATGCCCCTCAAGGCATTAAAGAGGACCAACTCATTAAAATAGCAGAAGAAACTTAAAGCTTGATCTTTATCATATTCCATGTTTGATTTGCGATATGTTTAAAATTTCCTTGACAGCTGAAAGATTTTCCTAAAAATGGCTCCTTTTTTTGGATGGATGTCCCGCTCTTCAAAGGTTCCTCTGATGTAATTTTGTCGTCAGCACACGTCATACAAGTACGTGTCATAGCAATTTAAAGCCGGACCGGATATTGATTGCCGATTGTGTTTGGTTTTTGTTAGGTTAGTAGCTAAGTTTTAGAAAATTTTGGAGGTCTGTTAGCTAAGGGCTAGGAGCCCTAGCGCTGTACCTAAGAAATGATTATAAGTTCGATATTCAATTGGATTAGAAATTACAAGTAATAAAAATAATGACAGTGACAACTGTTTTTCAATAATTTGACGTAAGACATCATGACGTCACCGAGACGTCTCTTCCGGCGGAAGTCGTTGTCATTTCAAGGTTTCCACTCCTAAAAAGGGGGACCAAAACTGTAAACAGGAGGGGTCTCTAAATTAGCTCGGGGTTTCGCTACATGGTTGAAATGCCCCACAAAAAAGTATGGTGGACCTTTGTCAAAATCAGCTGTTCTGGAATGGACTGCCCTTAGAATAGGTAGACAGAGGAAGTAGGATACGACGCCGGCGTCCGTTACCAGTTTGCACCAATCTGTCAAGTGTGAAAATGCCAGTGACGTAGCATTGGTATTGCAGCAAGTAAGAAAATATTTTATTAAAAATAATAATGGAACAAAATTACTATTTGTAACATTAGTAATATTATACGTAATATTATTAGCAAACATCGACTTTCTATTAAATAAATAAAAATAATTGTGAATTAATAGTCGTTGATAACCCTGGGATTACATCTCCTACGCCACTGGAAGAACTGATCAAAAATTTAAATAAAAAATTGTCTACAATTACAGGATTAGAAAAATAATTCCCAAAATAGCATTATTAGCTTCACTGCTGTATATACTAAATCATATTTCGAAGATTTGGATGTAAAATAACTGGTTTTAGAGTTATGTGAGACAACTTAATTGTTGCTGAAAAACGAACTGAAAAAATTTTTTATTTTCAAGTTTGGACTGAAATAATGTTCCATCTTGTTGAGATAACGATTCTAAGACGTGCATTAAAACGATTTTTATTTTTTTACTTGAAAATGACGGATTTAACGAAGAAAACCTAAGAGAGCTTTCTTATTTAGAATTGAACAGGGAACACTAGGGTATAAATTATTTTTTGATAGACCAGTGGCGTACCATACTTTTCTTCAAAACGATGAAGCGTCATTGCGATACGGGCGCCTCTGGTGGAACCAAAAAAAATTTTGTCAAACAGAAACATGGCTACTCGCTAGTCATTGATATTTGCAAAATTTTATTAAAACCTTTCAAGCGGTTTAGGAGATATTATTATTTTTTTTATTTTTTTATAAAATTTTAACACCCTGTATCTTCGTAACGATGCTCTTAAGGACCCTCGTTTATTAGAACTTTTCTCCTTAAAATAATGCCAGCAATCACCTCCTGAAGTTTCTCAAAGTACTTTTGAATCACCCTGTATATTTTATGTGATGAAAACCAACTGCTTCACAGTTTTGGTCCCTCTTTTTAGCAGTGGGTACCTTAAAAATGGCGGCGTTATCTTCTTGAATCGACGTCACTTGACGTCTTACGTCAAATCACTTGAAATTGTGTTTTTCCATTTGATGTGATGTGACGATGAAATTACATCATTGTTGAAACTTGTTGACTTGAAGATACCCTTCGGCAACTGTTGTCGATATCCATCCCTGAGCCGTTTAATAAGTCGTTTTATTGACAGAGTTTTACTCGTAGGAAAAATATTTTTCCTAACGCTTGCGGAAAGTATCTTTTCCGCACTCGACTGCAGTCGCAGTTTTGACTTTTTACGTCAAATTATTGCATTTGTTGTCACTGTCAATATTTTTATTATGTCTTATTTCCAATCCAATCGAATATCGAACTTACATCCATCTTCTAGTTAGAGCACTATGGCTCCTAGCCCTTGGCTGACCTAGTTCCAAGGTTTTCTGAAACTTAACTTCCAACCTAACCAAAACCAAAAAAATCGATACAATTCATACCCGCTCCAGCTTTAAGTTGCTATGACACTTGTATGACGAGCCCTGCTGACAACATTACGTCATGGGAACCTTAACAACGCAGGACTTCCGGCCAAAAAAAACGGGGCCATTTTTAAGGAAATATCGGTATTTGGTGGCTCTGTCCATATTTTCTAGGTCATTGATTACATCAATCCAATGTTGCCAATGTTGCCATTGAGCAAGGTGATCTTAGAATAGGTAGACAGAGGAAGTAGGATACGACACCGGCGTCTGTTATCAGTTTGCTCCAATCTGGCAAGTGTGAAAATGCCAGTGGCTTAGCATTGGTATTGTAGCACGTAAGAAAATATTTTATTAAAAATAATAATGGAACTAAATTACTATTTGTAATATTAGTAATAATACACGTAATATTATTAGCAAACATCGACTTTCTATTAAATATACATCTCCTACGCCACTGGAAAAACTGATCAAAAATTTAAATAAAAAACTGTCTACAATTACAGGATTAGAAAAATATTTCCCAAAATAGCATTATTAACGTTACTGCGGTATATACTAAATCATAATTCGACGATTTGGAAGTAAAGTAACTGGTTTTAGAGTTATTTGAGATAATTTAATTGTTCATCTTCTCAACAGGTGTTAAAATTAGATAGGTATAAAGAAATGAAGATTTCCAAGGAAACGAGATGACAAATCTAACTGAATGAGATATACAATTTTCTTCATTTAATATGATGGAGGTAAGTTTTCACCTCTCATATGTTCTAATATTTTTCAAAAGAAAAACTATTATTTCAAACGTAATCAGAAATAACTAGCAAAATCTTATACCGGTTCTCCACGAAAGGGACTAGTCGCGAGTTTCTGTTTTGTTATGGTTTTCTTTTGATACAGAAAGGGAATCGATAAATTGGAAATTATGTTTTCACCAACCAGACAAAGTATTTTCGGAGTTGCGTTGTGTTTTGGGCTCTTTTTAAGAAACTTTGAGTTTCACGAATAAATACTGCTGGATTTTAGGACGATAAAACTGCCAAGTAGTGAAAAGATCGCCATGAGCAGAGATATTTATAGGTATGATGTAGTGCTAACCAATAGAATATGGTCATCTGCTCCTCTTATCCCAGGAATTTTTTATTTGCTTATTCGTTTTGTTGCATTTGGCATTATTTCGCACTTGCTGCTTTTTTATTAACATTTGTTTCTCCACTCTTTATTTTAAAATGTTTAGGGAATTTTTAACATTGCTGGAAGTTGAATGCTATTGCGTAATATGAAGGGGAAGTTATTGTGCCCATTTAAAACTTGCCTGTAAAAATGTATGCCTGTAAAGTTATGCATCAATAATTAAGAGGCGAAAATTAAAGGCATTCAATGTTTAAAAATGCATTTTTGTCATACAGGGTGGTTTTTATATATGAAAACGGCCGATTATTTCCTAAATTAGGCTAGATAAATTAAGCTAGAACAAATCAAAGAGAAATTTTTAAGGTTCTTTCCACTCTATTGTTCTAGAGAAAAAAATAATATACAGGATTCGTCAAAAAGTAAAATTTTCTTTTTTCTGTTGGAACATTACTCGATGCACATGAACATTACACAGCTTACTCGATGAATTCTCAAAATGCTATACAAAAATTATATAACAAACTACATGCTTAAATTAAACCGTTTTTGAAAATCGAGTTAACATAGTGATTTTTTGAAGTAGGTTCCTAATTGTTACGTATTAAATTTGCGGATTATAGAGAATTTTTGTTGCAAAGAAACGCTAAAAAAGACCAGAATTACACCAGATTTTTAGTTTATTCAAAAAATATTTATTAAGTTTTCATACATAAAAAGTATCCTAACGAATTGCTTTGACAATTTCTTATCTTAAAAACGGTTATTTTGAGGATAATTCAATTATCAAATAAGATACCGAATGTTCGAAAAAAAAATGTTTGTTTTGTCTTTACTTTTTGACTGATCGTAAATAGGTAAGTTTTCCTTTAAAGTAATATGATAGTGGTAAGAGCCTAAACATTGTTTTTATTACTTATTCTTTTTAACTGGTTTAGTGGACAAATAATCGACAAAATAATGGACAAATAATGGACAAATTCGAATTTTTCCATGCATAAAAGCCACTCTATGATGCTCGTTTAGTTTCTTTTAACCCGCTATCCCCGAGGCTATAAACCATTCACTTATTATTGCCGTCAAGTAAGCGTTGGAAATCTAACTTTGACATTTTTATTGCATCTTCCCACATGTGCCTAAAAGCGCTAGGTATAAAAAAAATGACGATTTCAAAGGTAACGAGATGCCAAACATAAGTCGGAATTTATTTAAATTTCGAGTTCAAAGTCGGAATTTACTTAAATTTCGAGTTCAAAGTCGGAATTTAGTTAAATTTTGGGTTCAAAGTAGGAATTTAGTTAAATTCCGAGTTCAAAGCCGGAATTTAGTTAAATTCCGAGTTTTGGGTTGGAGTTTAGTTAAACTCCGAGTTCAAAGTCGGAATTTAGTTAAATTTTTGGTTCAAAGTAGGAATTTAGTTAAATTCCGAGTTCAAAGCCGGAATTTAGTTAAATTCCGAGTTTTAGGTTGGAATTTAGTTAAATTCCGAGTTCAAAGTCAAAATTTTACTAAGGCGTAGAAGGAAGAAGAATTTTTTTTCTTAAATTCCTACTTTAACCTCGGAATTTAGTTAAATTTCGAGTTTAAAGTTGGAATTTAGTTAAATATTGAGTCTATAGTTGAAATTTGGTTAAATGCCGAGTTCAAAGTCGGAATTTAGTTAAATTTCGAATTTAAAGTTGAAATTTAGTTAAATTCCGAGTTCAAAGTCGGAGTTAAATTAAATTCCGAGTTCAAAATCGGACCTTAGTTAAATTTCGAATTTAAAGTTGGGATTTAGTTAAATTCCGAGTTCAAAGTCGGAATTTAGTTAAATTTTGGGTTCAAAGTAGGAATTTGGCTAAATTCCGAGATCAAAGCCGGAATTTAGTTAAATTCCGAGTTTTAGGATGGAGTTTAGTTAAATTCCGAGTTCAAAGTAGGAATTTAGTGAAATTTTGGTTCAAAATGGGAATTTAGTTAAATTCCGAGTTCAAAGTCGGAATTTAGTGAAATTCTGAGTTTTAGGTTGGATTTTAATCAAATTCCGAGTTCAAAGTAGGAATTTAGTTAAATTTTGGGTTCAATGTAGGAATTTAGTTAAATTCCGAGATCAAAGCCGGAATTTAGTTAAATTCCGAGATTTAGGTTGGAGTTTAGTTAAATTCCGAGTTCAAAGTAGGAATTTAGTTAAATTTTTGGTTCAAAATCGGAATTTAGTTAAATTCTGGGTTTTAGGCTGGAATTTAGTTAAATCCTAGTTCAAAGTCGGAATTTAGTTAAATTTCGAATTTAAAGTTGGGATTTAGTTAAGTTTTGAATTTAAAGTTGGGATTTAGTTAAACTCCCAGTTCAAAGTCGGAATTTAGTTAAATTTTTGGTTCAAAGTAAGAATTTAGTTAAATTCCGAGTTCAAAGCCGGAATTTAGTAAAATTCCGAGTTTTAGGTTGGAATTTAGTTAAATTCCGAGTTCAAAGTCAAAATTTTACTAAGACGTAGAAAGAAAAACAATGTTTTTTTCTTAAATTTCGACTTTAACCTCGGATTTTAGTTAAATTCCGAGTTCAAAGTAGGAATTTAGTTAAATTTTTGGTTCAAAATGGGAATTTAGTTAAATTCCGAGTTCAAAGCCGGAATTTAGTTAAATTCTGAGTTTTAGGTTGGAATTTAGTTAAATTTTGGGTTCAAAGTAGGAATTTAGTTAAATTCCGAGATCAAAGCCGGAATTTAGTTAAATTGCGAGTTTTAGGTTGGAGTTTAGTTAAACTCCGAGCTCAAAGTAGGAATTTAGTTAAATTTTTGGTT